>CM077914.1:51796986-53046986 GCA_039766575.1 Serrognathus titanus | reverse complement strand
TAAAAACTCCATGTACAAGCCAATAAATCATAGAATAGAGCTTCTTATTCATTTATTTGCTATCGTCTTCCACCTCTCCTTTCTGCTAAAGTAAATGTCAAGGTTTTAATATCGCAAAAAAGTACAGACACAGCTTACTTGAGATTTTTTTCTGTTTTGTGACGTAAATTAAATGATTTGGTTACTCACATTTTATTATTATTTCAAAATTTACCAAAAAAAAATTATTATTATTATCTCTGCTTCATTTTAAAATTTTCAAAAGAAAATTGTGACTAAGTTTCAATTTGTTTTTTATTCTGCTTTCAGTTTAGGTAAAAACATTTTTGAAGTCTTACAGTGGTTAAAGAGGTTTTTATTTTATTATTTGATTTCAAAAATGTGGTTATTGGTATAATTTTCTTTTTTAATTTATCTTTCTTTTCTTTAATTTTTTCTCTAAAAACTCAAGCATGTTTTCGTTCATGCATTGTTTAATACAATTCATTTTTTTTTCTTTAAATTAAAGCGAAACAAAAAACATTTAGAAAAAGTTTAAAAAGTGCAGTTTTTGAAAATTCCTCGGTTTTTTGCTTCGTTTTTAATTTCTGCTGTCTCACTGAGAATGTATTTGTTTTAAAGTCAACCACTTTTTGTTTTGTTTATTTCTGATATTTTACCGAACGTGTCTGTTCTAGACTCAATCGTCTTTTGTTTTTCTTGATTGTTCCCTATATTTTGTTTTATGCAGAGGGGCTTTTTTTAATAAAACAAAAGCTATTTACAAAAAATTCTAAAGTGCGTCAATAATTTCTGTGATTTTGTTTTTTTTATTTCAAACGTTTTGTTTAACACAAAGAATTGTTTTTTTTTTCTTTAAAATAAAGCAAAACCAAAAACCATTTAGAAAAAAATTAAAAGTGCTGTCAGTATTTACTGTTGTTGAAAATTTCCCTCGCCTTTTTAACCTCTGCTGTTTCACAATAGCAATACATTTGTTCTAAAGTCGATCGTCTTTTGTTTTGATTGTTTCAGTTGTTTTACTGAAAGTATTTGCTGCAAATTCCATTATCATTATATTTTCCCAAATATGTCTGCTGTAAACTCAATCGTCTTTTGTTTCTATGGTTTGTTCCAAACGTAGTATTAATTTGTATAATAACAAACAATTAGTTTTTAATTAAAATGAAACAAAAACTATTTAGATAAAAATTCAAAAGTTTCCTGTTTTGGAAAATCCCCCCGTCTTTTTAATTTCTACTGTTTCACAACAGCAATACATATGTTCTAAAGTCTATCGTCATTTGTTTTGTTTATTACTGTTTACTAAAAGTATTCGTTGTAGAGTTTTTGTTTATTATTGTTTACTAAAAGTAATCGTTGTAGAGTCAATAATCTTTTGTCACTTATGTTATTTTACGGAATGTCTGTTGTGAACTCAATCGTCTTTTGCTTTTTGTACCGAACCTTTTATTTAACAGCAGACAATAACGTTTCTTTTCTTTGAATTAAAGAGAAACGAGAACCGTTTAGAAAAAATGTTGTCAATATTATAAGAATTAACTAAAATTGTGTAACTGGCAATGTAGAAAGTGTTAGGAAAGAGTTTATACATGTATGTCGCCCTTATTGGGCGTCATCAGAACTCTGTACCTTAAGAAAAATTTTGGTTTATTGAAAAATTTAGAAAAACTTACCCCTTTTTTGAATTATATTTGTCAATATTATATTTTTTGTTTTTGAAAGCTCCCCTCGTCTTTTTGATTTCTGCTGTATCGCAACAGCAAAACATTTAACATTTGTTCTAAAGTAGATCGTCTCTTGTTTTGTTAATTTCTGTTATTTTACCAAATATATGTTGTAGACATAGTTTGTTTTTGTTGTTGATTCTAAATGTATATTCAATTGCTTAATATAAACAATTAGTTTTTTTCTTTAAATTAAAGCGAAACAAAAACTATTTAAAAAAATACAAAAATGCTGTCGATATTTTCTCAATTTGAAAATTCCCCTTGCCTTTTTAATTTCTGCAACAGCAATACATTTGTTCTATCCTCATTTGTTTTGTTTATTTCTGTTGTACTGAAAGCATTTGTTGTCAAGTCAATAATCTTATGTTATTTTACCGAATCAGTAGTCTTTTGTTTTTGTTGTTTGTTTCAAAAGTATATTCATTTGTTTACTAACAGACAATTAGTTTGTTTTTTAATTAAAGTGAAACAGAAATCATTTAGAAAAAAAAACTAAAAGTGCTGTCAGTCGGTATTTTCTCTTTTTGAAAATTACCCTCGTCTTTTTAATTTTTGCTTTTTCACAACAGCAATGCATTTGTTCTAAAGTGGATCCTGTGTTGTTTGGTTCATTTCTGATGTTTTGCTGAAGGTATTTACTGTCAAGTCGATCATCTTTTGTTTTGTTTATTTCTGGTACTTTACCAAATTCATCTGTTGTTAACGTTATTCATTTGTTTATTAACAGACAATTAGTTTGCTGTTTAATTAAACAAAAACCATTTAGAAAAATATTCAAAAGTGCTGCCAACATTTTCAGTTTTTGAAAACTCCCCTCGTCTCTTAAATTTTTGCTGTTTCGCAACAGCAAGATATTTGTTCTTAAGTCGATCGTCTCTTGTTTTGTTCATTTTTTGTTATTTTACCAAATGTGTCTCTTGTAGACAGTCTTTTGTTTTTGTTGTTTTGTTTCAAACGTGTATTCATTTGTTTAATGCAGACAATTAATTATTTTTCTTTAAAGTGAAACAAAAATCAAGAAAAAAAAATAAAACGTGCTGAGGGCATTTTCTGTTTTTGAAAATTCCCCTCGTCTTTTTAATTCCTATTTTTTGACAACAGAAATGCATTTGTTTATTTCTGTTGTTTTACTGAAAGTTTTTGCCGTAAAGTCTCAATCTTCTTTTGTTTTGTTTATTTCTGTTATTTTACCAAACGTTTCTGATGTTAACGTTATTCATTTGTTTATTAGCAGACAATTAGTTCAATTCTGAATTAAACTGAAACAAAAACCATTTAGAAAAAAATTCAAAATTGTTGTCAATAATTATTGTTTTCAAAATTCTCGTCATGTTTTATTTTTAATTTCTGCCGCTTCACTGAATGTATTAATTTTTGTTAATTTAATGTCTCTTGTAGATTCAATCGTCTTTTGTTTTAGTTGGTTGTTCCAA
This sequence comes from Serrognathus titanus, assembly GCA_039766575.1. Lineage (NCBI taxonomy): Eukaryota > Metazoa > Arthropoda > Insecta > Coleoptera > Lucanidae > Serrognathus > Serrognathus titanus. Next base: position 53,043,823 of record CM077914.1, on the reverse strand, counting down.
ACGCATATTCATTTGTTTAATAACAGTCCATTAGTCTTTTGTTTTGTTTACTTGTGATATTTTACTGAAATTGTTTGTTGCAAGCCAAACGTCATTTGTTTTTGTTGTTTGTTTTAAATATACATTCATTTGTTTAATGATACCTTTTTCCTCTAAATTAATGTGAAACAAGTAACGTTCACAAAAAAATCAACATTTTCCCTTTTTGAAAATTCCCTTCGTCTTTTTAATTATGTAATGTCTTTTTAATTATGCAATTTGTTATAAAGTCGATCATCTTTTGTTTTATTTATTTGTTATAGATCAACAGTCTTTTATTTTTTATAACTTCTTACATTTGCCAAATTTTTACTTTTGGAGCAACACATTAATTAAATTCGCTTTTTCTGATTTGCTTGTTTTCGTTATTTATTTTATTTTCCTTGTTTTGTCAGTTTTTTCTTTGTTATTTTCAAGAAAGGCTATTATTTGTTTCTTCTTTTCTTTTTGGCATTTTATGATGCGTTTCGATTTTCTTACTAAATTAAAAAAAGCTACTTAATTCTTGATTAAGAAAAATACAAATTGGTTTCATGGATCTGTTGAAGGAGAACACCTTCGACTTGCTTAATTATTTTTTATTAATTTATCAAAAATAAATTCGACCCAAATTCTTACCTCAACAACAATTTCAAAATTTTCCAAAAAAGTTACTGCCATGACTTTTTTTTGAAATGCAAATAATTTTACGTTTGCCAAAAGCACCGAAGAAATCTAAGTTCTTACCTGAAGTATTAAACTGAAGCCGATCAAAATAACCCCTGGCCAAAAATAGGGGTGGTCATTGCTTTCCAGGACGTACCTAAGTTGGTTGGCATTCGCCGAAAACAATGCCAAATCCATCATCCCTTGAGCCACCGTCTTCTTATGCTGGTAAATATTAACATCTGGTATAGACTCGGGGTTTATCCCCCCAAATTCAGAGCGGGCCTCATTCACAGGTAAACTGAACATAGAATCCGGGTACGCACGCCCCCCAAATCCAGATTTCATAAACGGCTGAGCGGTCGTCGATCCAGGGAAAAACCCCCCGTCGAACTCCCCAAACCTCGAAGACAGTTGAATACCGTCGGCGCCATTTTCTTTATGTTGTGAGTCACCACCTTCCGACTTTTGCTGATCGTTGAAATCTCCAAACCTGGGAAACAGGAAGATGCCGTCTTCTTCTTCTTCTTTCTGCTTCTCATTTATTTCAACCTTGAATTCGTCGAATGATTCCAATGGGGCCATCGCCTGAGGATTATCCTTTTCGTTTTTTGACTGGTCCAAAAACTCTTTTGACTGGTCCAAAAACTGTTTTGAATTCACAATGTTCGGAGGAGGCAAGCTTGTTTCCATTTTTGGTCCTCTTTGGAAATGGGACCGCGGCACTTTTGGATTGTTTGGGTTTTTCCGACGCGTTCGTTAACGGATGAGATCGAAGTTGCTTCGACGAGCGTTTCGAGCGAAATGCGCGGACGCAGTCATGTGCGAGGTCTTATTTTGTTGGAACGCGAGAGCTGCTCTGCTATTAACAGGTTTTGTTCTAGGAAATCGGTGAAGGAAACCCCGCGTGCACATGCACTTATTGCATATTGATTTGAACAATGTTGAAACACTGCGGAGTGCAGTTTTCTGAAAACGCTGAGTAAATTTCCACGAAGTAAAAACCGCGAGGAGAAAACTGAGGTTGAAGTTCACTCCGATAAAGCGCGAAGTTATTCTTTATTTATGAAGAACTGGCGAACGTAATCGCGTGTTGACTTTGTAATGTGTAAATGTCATTTGCTATTTGAACGCTACCTCAATGTTATTGTATGTAAATAAAAAAGGAAAAAAAAATTAAAAAGCGTGTGGAGGCAAGCAAGAAGCGTGATGGGAATTTACTTTTAAAAACCAGTTTCACTTCCGTAAAGTTTTGCATAAAACCAAGATGTTTGAGGGCGGCGACTTTCAATGAAATCCCCCTGTATTGCCTGCAAATATACAGGGTGGGACAAAATTTTCTGAAATATTAAAAAAATCTTTTAGATTTTTCACGAAAATAATATTACCTAGAAGATAATTTACATTTTCAAATTGCATTCCTTGTAACTAAGGTCGCGCAATATTACACCATCGATGTTCGAAATATACAAAATAAAATTCGACAAAAAGAGAACTGAAACAAGTCACTTGTTGAAAATGCAAAAGACAAAGGAAGACCGACAATTCTCTGATAGTCTATGGGAAAATCGAAAGGCCAATATAGAGCAAACTGTACGAAGACAAGTGACTGACGATTCTATGAAAAACCTGTAAAAAGTTTCGTAAAATTCAAAGAAAAAATAAATAAATCAACAAAAAGAAACAAAAGAGACAATAGTAAAGGCGACTGTGGTATAAGAATTAATTTACAAACATTCTCTGCTCACAATTACTTCATATTCGTAAACAGTGGCGGATTTAGGATCTTTTCTAGGGGGGGGCGCAATATATCTTATTTAAGTCGTGTTGGTGCTAGTATCTAGTAGTAGTGAAATCGGCATTTAATTCTAGAATGTGGCTTACAAAACAAAATTCTTGTTACACTTTAGGCCGTAAAATCTGAAATTTATTCGAAATGAGAATAAATTAAAGTTTTTATTGTAATAATTAACACAACAACATATTTTACTTATATATTTTTTAATGTATGAAAAAACAGTAGAATAGTTTAACAAAAAACTAGAACTTTTATAAATTCACTGTGACACTAAACCATTAAACAACACAAAATAATCATTATAGAAGTAATAACTAAAGTGTGTGGCATTTAATTCGAGATGGCAAAATATAAAAGAACTAACGGCTAAATAAAATTTAGAAAAATCGCTCGGCTATGCGATACACAATTATTTAGATAAGGGGAGGTTATTAAAAATAAAATCAGAGTCTTCAGCATATTTAGTTTGTCATTTGCTTACCGACTCCTGTCAAATCTGTTAATCGTTTAAACGCTCTCGAGCACTGTCAGCAAGTAATTCCGCGGTCGTTGCCATATTTTAACAAATCCTTATATATGCAATTAGAAAATTTAGGAAATTTTTTCTACTGACGTTTCAATTTTGACATGGTTAATTGTATCAGTTAAGCTAAGATTCAGATTTTATTTTTCATAGCCTCCCCACATCTAAATAATTTTGGATCGCACGGTATAAAAGAACTAGCGACATTAATAAATCAACATTTTCAACATTCAGTTTAAATTTTATTTTAAAAATCAAGCCTTCTTTTATTCGCAAATCGATTTATAATTTCATCTAGATATGTTTAAATTTATATTTCGATGAACATACGAGTATAATAAAGCTAAACCAGTGGCTGTAGATAGTGAACGCTAAGCGCAGCATTGCCAAAGGGAGATTTACAACCTCCATCAGACGTTGAGTTTTGCTTAGGCCCCGGTTACTACTGTGAAGTTTTTTCAAAACAGAAACAAGAACCATAACTAAGTTTTTCTGCGCTGTAAGATAACAGCTAAAGCAGAAATGGCTTCAAGTGTGATATATTCAATTTAACATTTTATTGGACTTAGTAATAGTTAGGTAAGAGATTTGATTGACGATTCAAATCGAAACCACTTAAAAATATTTAATTTTAAGAATCATTAAAAAAGTTTCTTAGTTCTAAGGGGGGGCGCGCGCCCCCCGCGCCCCCCCTCTAAATCCGCCACTGTTCGTAAATACGTATTTCGGCAGGTACGATGCCATCTTCAATACATGCGCTAACAAGTTAAAATCACTTCATGTAATCTAACCTTAGATTTCATAAAGTAGTTGTGGTGAAGCGTGGAAAAATTAAAATTCCAATATAGAGTACAGTTCGCTCTATGTTAGAGATTTGATTTTCCCACGCTTCATCACAAGCACTTTTTTGAAATCTAAGGTTAGATTTCATGAAGTGATTTTAACTTGTTAGTGCGTGTACTGAAGATGGCAACGTAGCTGCCGAAATACGTATTTACGGATATTGTTTTTTAATTAATTCTTATAAACAGACGCCTTTACCGTTCTCTCTTTGGTTTCTTTCTCTTGACTTATTTATTTCTGTATAGGTTTTTCATGTGAAGACAAAATCAAAAAAATCTCAGATACTTTAAAAAAATCACATGAAAAACCTATAAAAAGTTAAATAAAATATGAAAAAAAATACAAGTCAAGAAAATGAAATAAAAGAGAACTGAAATAAGCAACATGATAACACGAAGAGCAAGACGAACAAAAAGCAAAGAAGATCGACAGTAGAGTGCGACAAAGCCAAACAACAAATTGTACAAAGATGAAAACAAAAGACTGACGGCGGACTGTTTGAAAAAACGTTAACAAAAGAAATAAACAACATGAAAATACGAAAGATAAGGCGAACGAAAAACAAAAGAAGATCGACATTTGCCCGGTGTTGCGCCAAACAATGAAAAAGGAACTAGCGGAAAGCGACGGACGACTGTGAGGAGCACAGATGAAATACAAGAAGAAGAAGATCGCACATAAAAATCTATGAAACAAATACAAATCAAGAAAATGAAACAAAAGAGAACTGAAACAAGCAACGTGATAACACGAAGAGCAAGACGAACAAAAAGCAAAGAAGATCGACAGCAAAGTGCGACAAAGCCAAACAACAAATTGTACAAAAATTGACGGCGAACTGTTTGAAAACAACAACAAAAGAAACAAACAACACGAAAATACGAAAAATAAGGCGAACGAAAAACAAAAGAAGATCGACATTTGCCTAGTGCTGCGCCAAAAAATGAAAAAGGAACTAGCGGAAAGCGAAGGACGAGTGTGAGGAGACAAATGAAATACAAGAAAAAGAAGATCGCACATAAAAATCTATGAAATAAATACAAATCAAGAAAAAGAAACAAAAGAGAACTGAAACAAGCAACACGAAGAGCAAGATGAACAAAAAGCAAAGAAGATCGACAACAAAGTGCGACAAAGCCAAGCCACAAATTGTACAAAGACGGACGGCGGACTGTTTGAAAACAACAACAAAAGAGACAATCAGCATGAAAATACGAAAGATAAGGCGAACGAAAAACAAAAGAAGATCGACATTTGCCTGGTGTAGCGCCAAAAAATGAAGAAGGAACTAGCGGAAAGCGAAGGACGACTGTGAGGAGCACAAATGAAATACAAGAAGAAGAAGAAGATCGCACGTAAAAATCTATGAAACAAATAGGAAAATAGCAAAGGAAGAGTGACGATTCTATGGCGAAGAGCTTGAAGAAAAAATCGAAAAATCTGTGACAAAGCAAATGATAGGTTAATTTGAACAAAAAACAAGAGAAAAGAGAAATGAACGATGTAAACATAGCAAAAGACGAACGAGAAACATCGATATACTCAATACTTCAAAATGGGAGAAAGAATCGGAAAATACAGATAAAATATAGAAAAAAAAAGAAGAAACCAAAAATATCTCAAATAAAATACAAGAAACATGAAGAAAAATATTTTCAAAAAAGACAAAGGAAGATTAAAAATTCTCTGATAGACTATTCGAAAAAAAAATAAAATAAAAGAGAACTAATACAAGCGCCATAAAAATATGAAGACTGAGGTGAAGGGGAAAACAAAAGAAGATCGATAGTTCTCCGGCGGGGTGTGGTAGAGTGAAGGCACCAATAGAAAACAAACTGTATGAAGTCAAAAGTCAAAAGACTAATTCTATGGTGAACGAAAAACAAAAGAAGATCAACTGTTCTCCGGTGGAGTGTTAAGAAAAACAAAAAAATACAGATCTGCAAGAATCAAAGAAATCTCGAATGAAGAACAACGAAATTCGTAGAAATAGATGAATAAATAACAAAGGAAAAACTGACGTTTCCATGGAGGAAGAAACTCAAATGAAAAATCTACAAAAAGTGTCAGTAAAATACGAATCAATGAATTAGACAATAAGAAACAAAAAAAAAACTAAAACAAACAACTTGAAAATAAGAAGGCTAAAGCGAACGGGAAAACAAAAGAAGGTCGAAGACCGACAGTTCTCTGCAGCGCTTGGGAAAGCCAAATCGCAAAGAAAAAAATCTATAAAGAGTGTGAATAAAATAGTTTAACACAAAGAAACAAAATACTACCGAAACAAGCAACATGAAAATATGAAGACTAAGTTGAGTGAGAAAACAAGAGAGTTCTCCGGTGGGGTGTGGGAGAGTGAAAGCAGAAAGCGAACTGTAGGAAGACAAAAGTCAAGAGACTATAAAAAAATGTTGCCAAAAGAAACCTATAAAAAGTGTCAATTAAGTACGAGAAATAAATTCACCAAAAAGAAACAAAACAGAAATGAAACAAGCAACGTGAAAATATGAAGAATAAGGTGAATGGAAAAGAAAAGAAGATCGACACTTCTCCGGTGGCGTGTTAGAAAATCAAAACGCCAAAGAACGAAGACAAATTAGTGTTTTCTAAATTTTCTTTCTATCTTGCCTTTCGAGTTTAGAACTTCGTGCCTTGGAAATTTTCTGAGATTTTAAATTGCACCTTTTTTTGACTTGCTTTGTTTTGGTTTATTTGCTTTGCTTGTCTTCTCATACTCTATCCTTATATAGCTTTCGATCTTATTTTTTTATTTACGGCGTTTTGGCGATCTTCAGAGATTTTAAAAAGCACAAGTGTTTGACTTATTTTCTAATGTCTTTTGGACCTTATGATGTTTTGCTTTGCTTGTGTTTTCATTCTCTGTCGTCTACATATCTTCCACCTTTTCTTTCTTCTTTCTTTTTCAATTTTAGAACTTAGTCTTAGGTTTTTTCCTCGTTTTGCTCCGGAAATGAATGGAGATTTTAAAATGTCAAATTGTGCGATTGAAAAGTAAAAGACTCTGAATAAACAATAGAAGCTAAAAACAAATGAAAAATCGACGATTTTCAGCACGAAGCTTTTGAAAATCAAATAGAGTTTGTTTTGCATCTTTTAGTGTATTACATTAATTTGTCATATAACAGTTTCTTTGTTGTTCACGATTTAATTTTCTTAGATTCCGGCATAAAATCGTTGATCTTCTTTTGTTTTGTTTTCTTTTACTTACTCCCACATTGTTTTAAATCTCATTCGTCGAATTATTTTGGTTTCTGGTTGCATTATTTTTTCATGTTACAATCGACGCTATTAGTTACTTCTTTTGCTTTTTGCTCACGGTTCTATTTTCTTAGATAGCGGTGTAAAATCGTCGATCTTCTTTTGTTTTTCTTTTTTTTTACCTTATCTTCCACCTTTTCTTTCTTCTTTCTTTACAACTTAATCGTTGATTTTTTTTCTCGTTTTGCTCCGGAAATGAAAGGAGATTTTAAAATGTCAAATTCTGCGATTGAAAAGTAAAAGACTCTGAATAAACAAAATAGAAGCTAAAAACAAATGAAATATTCCTTATTTTCCGAAAATTGCGAGACGTGGCTGATAAATAAAAACAAACAAAAAACGACCTCAAAGAACTCAAACTAGAATACTGATAGAAAAAGGTAAAACAATTTGTTATCTTGTCAGAGCCTTTCCATTCTTTTGTTTCTTTCGGCGTATTATCTACTTCTCAAAGACTTTTGTCTCTAATCCTGGAAGCACTGGATTTTTTTGAACCAATGAAATTCGTTCTACGTCAAAAATCTTCAGATTTTTTTGTTTTTTTTTTTTTATTTTTACGTTCTTTTTTAATTTCTTCTCTTTTCCCATTTATGTTCTTGCTTTTTTGTCACCGTTATCTATTCCCTAAAATTTCCACAACTGTTTATGGCAATGGGACTGGCAATTTCTCTTTTCTAAATTTTTATTTTATTCATTCATGATTCTTTCCATTCTTTTGAACAATTATTCTCCATTCTCTTGTTTTCGATTTATTCTCTCTTTCCCTTTATTCATTTCATATTCTTGTTTTTCGCCTTACCTGTTCCCCAAAATTACCACATTTTCTCTTCTCTATTCTTTAATTTTGACTATTTGTAATTCTTTCTTTTCTTTTGCACAAGTCCAAAGTCTTGCCTGAATTATTTTGCTTTCTAATTCTTCTGTGTACATCCAAAGTATATTTCTCTTTATTCTAATCGCATTTTTTCGACCCTTCTCTTTTTTTTTATTTAATATACGTATTAGCGGTATTGCTTTTTTGTGGTTATCATCAACTTTCCAAAATTCTCTAATCTCTATTTTTTTCTTTTCAAAATCAAAGGTTTGATTTCCTGCGTTTGCTTCGACTTAGATAGACCATTGGTTGGGTGTGGATTTACAAACTGTTATCTCTCTTAACTCAAAGCTTTCAGATATTCCGTCTCCCATTTTGGTTGCTCTTTTCCTTTCTGACCTCTTCATTGAACATCCTTGATGCTTTTGTTATCTACCTAAACCCAAAGCCTTCAAATATTCTGCCTCTTATTTTGACTGCTTCTTGCTTTACACCCTCTTCGTTAAATATACTTGATGTTTCTGTCTTGTTGTCTACCTGTCTTGTTATTTTGACTGCTTCTTTCTTTCCCGCCCTCTTCGTTTAACATCCTGTATGTTCTCTTTTTGTTGTCTACCAATACTCCCAGTGTTTATTGTATACTAGTATCGTCCAAACTTTTTTAAGCCAACAAAACTACAAACTGTCTTTATTTTCTTGTTTTCTGTCGTTTGTTCTTCATCTCAAAACTTCCGGTTTTACGTATTTCACTTTCACTTTCTTCTAATCGTTTTTTCACTTTTACTCTTTCTTTCTTTTTACAATCATCTTTCACTTCTTAAAGTCTCTGTATACAATTCCTCTCGATATTATTGTTTTCGTCTCCATCTTTTACTTCTCAAAGTCTACATACCCTCTTAAGCAATGAAATTGTTGGTTCACAAGCACTGAGTTTTTTGTCCCTTTTCTCCGTGCATCCAAACACCAATTGCTTTTTTTATTTTGGCCACTTTTATCCTCTTATCTCATCAGATTTAATAATTTTCTTGCCATTCCTCGTAATTCCACTTTTTTTCAGTTGCCTTTATCCACTTCCTCGCTTTCTCGATCCAACAAGATTGTCGTTTTACAAATTCGAGTTGTTCTGACTTCCAAATGTCTTCAGATCTTCCGCCTTTTATTTTAGTCTCTTTTTCAATTTTGTTTCTTCGCCTCTTACATTTTTTCCGTTTCAATTGTGTTTGACACTATATCACCCACTTTCCGAAGTCAAATATTCTTGAATCAGAAGAGTAGCTCGCAGCCAAATTTTGCAAGTTTGCACTGGCCATCTAGTGTGTGGTAGCTTAAGAGGTAGCGAATTGCTGCAATTTTGCTATTCATACATAATTGCAGGTCAGAAACTAGTCGCGCGGCGTCGCGACAGTGTTTGCGTTTATGCCCTATCTTTTCGTAAATCTCGTTGGTCGTCGGGATTGCGTTGGAGTTCTCGAGCTACTCTTCTGCTGATGAGGCCCCAATTAGAGCCGAAATAGCTATACAGAGGATGCTCGGGGGCCCCATTGCAATCCAGCCGACTTTTAGCCAATTTTTCAAGATTGCGATGACTATTGTCCACACTGGCCATCTAGTGAGTGGTAGCTTAAGAGGCAACGATATTGGTGCGATTTTGCTATTCACACACAATCGCAGGTCAGAAACTAGTCTGTGGCATTATTTCTTTTAATTCTCATTCGCCGAATTACATATATTGGTTTCTCCTTTTATTATTTTTTGTCAATTTTCTTTTTTATCTTCGAACAACTCCTTCGTTGGTTTTTTTGTTTGTATTTTCTCGTTCTTTATTCGAATTTTCTTTGACTTCTTAGATTAATTTTTGACAATTGACGCACGGTACAGATTACTCTTTTGTTTAATTTCATTATCTTACAGCCTTACACTCCGTCGGAGGCTTAACGATGGTTTTTCGAAACTGAGTAAAAGGGCTTTTTATCTAACATCTAATATTTTCTAAACAGAGACAACCTTCTTCTAAAAGTAAGAACTGTGCAAAGACAAAATGAAGAAACGTGTAAGTTTTCTTGAGACTTTAAAAATTAATTTAACGAAGAAAATTGCAAAAAAAAATTGTTTTAAGAACAATTTCCATATGACCAGAAATTATGCAACTTCAAAGTGCTTGATACTTGTCTTATTTTTATGCTATCGTGATAAGACGTTTTGTATCGTGTTCGCGAGCCATTCCTTCTGGCTATCATTGTACATGCACAAAACGAGATTGCCTTCGAATTTTAAAATACTTAACATTTTTAACAAATTTGAAAAAGCTCTCAAGTACAACAAAACGTTTACTTTCAAATCGATCTGACTAATTAAAATTACAAATTGCATGATTCTTAACACTTTTGAGAAAAGGGAACCAACATCATTACAATTATCACATCTATGCCATAGCCCTTTGTTACGAGTACTCGTGCCACGTTACTTTTGGCTATCGCTATACGTAAGAACAATCTTGAAATATTGGGTCTTCTATTTCTGCCGCCGCACCGTTTGATAACCGCTTGAAATTCTCGACCTTGAACTTTAGATTAAATAACACAGTGTGCACACACATAATTTGCACGTCGCCGTCTTTAAGTGCAAATTGGGGACGCACTTAGCGCAACAGTAAAAACCACAATTACCTCTTATTTATTAATGAAAACCTCATTTTAATCTTTTTTTAACAGTCCGCAATTAAACAAAAATAAACTATGACCAGTTGACTTTTGGCCTCCGGATTTGATCATGATCGATGAATTATTACCTACAGTGGAAAATGAGATTTAGTCACCGACGCAGAAATTCCGGCCGTTTCCCCCAAAAACGATTGACATTGGGGGCGCTCTCGTAAATCGGTGATTTCCTAATTGGTGTTTGCAGATCGTTTCGAAACTGGGACTTTCCGTCTTTGCGCGTAGTTTTTCCCTGAATAGTTTATTAGTAGGTAGGAGTATGAGTAATTAATAACACACAGCACACAAAGAAGACTTTGTTATTGCAACAGCTTGAAATGGTGTTAATGGTTTTTTGATTTTGATACTGAAGATGACCTCGGTTAACATAAAGTTACTTCTAACCAATTCTAGTAAACATGAATCCGAAAGAGGCTTCATAATTAATGAGCACAAAAATTCGTTTTCAAATGCATTTTTTTAATAGCGTTTTTTATTCCCTGCGAATCGAAAACGCTATAAAATTAAAAAACAATAAACTGATGAATGTTTTAAGGTGACATTCAAACGACATTTTTTCGACTTTTACCCGGCAGTAGAACGTGCATTTTTCTTTCTATAATATCCACATAATGATGGTGATAAGCATCTAGGCCTAAAGCTATATATTTAAGTTAAAAACGATCGGGCTCCAACGAACGATGTCAGTTTTGTGTTTGAAATTGTTTAGAAACGCATGAAAGGAAAATGGTAAGTTGATGGTTTCGTTTTTGTTACGATCTAAATGAATTTTGGGGAAAAACAGTCACTTTGTGCATGGTAGATGGAATCTTGCTGAGGCTGCGGATTTGTTTTTTTGTTTTCGCAAAAAAATATTTTTTAATTTTCCCTAATGGAGACCAATTTCAAAACTTTTTTTTCATTAACGATCAATTCAGGTTTTGTTTTTAGTTTTGCATTTGCACTCATCAATAATGTTGAGGATCTTTGGAATTTTTATGATTTTTCCTGTTTTCGTAAGCGCAAAGTATTTCCCAAAAATTCGTAAATTTTTAACAAACTGCAGGACTTAATCAATAAATAAAAATGAGGGGAAATGACTGCAAAGATTTGAGATTAGAAGACGAGGGTGAAGGAAGAAAAAGTTCTATAAACTCAAAGCCTTTCCACTCTTTTGTTTCCGCCTACTTTTACAGCTTTTTGTCTTTTGTTTTAACGCCTAACACAATCCAACTCAAATATTCCCGATTTTTCTTGATTTCGCAAGTACTTTGCCAAAAAAATGTTGCCCGAATTTATATAATTTTTGGATTTTTCCTTTCTGTCATTCCTTCTATCAATTTTTGATATTTTTTGTCTAAAATTACTCCTGAGGGTTTGATATATATAATATATGAGGCTGTACACTCCTGACAGAAGCATTAGCCACTCTGTACAGTTCCTAGACCCATTTATTGTGGTGGGTCACTCCACCTCTTCCTTTATTTTCTGTGTGTTCTCGCCCTTTCCACTATTTCTCTCCACCTCTTTCTGTCTTGTATATGTTTCTTCCAGTTCGGAATTCTTTGTAGGTCTTGTATCCCTTGGTCTTCCCATCGTCCTCTCGGTCTTCCTCTGACTCTATTTCCCTGCGGCTTCCACTGAGTGATTCTTCTTACTATGAAGGTTTTGTCTTTCCTTCCCATATGCCCGTACCACCGAATCCGTTGAGATTTAATAACGTTTACTATGTCTTCCTCTTCTAATATCTGTCTAATTTCAAAGTTCCTCAGCTATCTTCTTTGGTCCCCATATTTTCCTTATTTGATAAATAAATAAAAATGAGAAGAAAATGACTGCAGAGAAGACGAAGAAACCGATAAAGAAAGGAAAAAGAAACAAACACGAAGCCTTTCCATCCTTTTCTTTCTGTTGGCTCACTTTCTCTCTATTTTTAAGAGCTTCTTGCTTTTGTTTTAGCAACCAATCTAACTCAAATATTCCTGGTTTTCCGAAAATTGCGAGACGTGGCTGATAAATCAAAAGGAACAAAAACGACCTCAAAGACCTCAAACTAGAACACTGATAAAAAAAGGAAAAACAATTTGTTATCTTGTCAGAGCCTTTCCATTCTTTTGTTTCTTTCGGCGTATTATCTACTTCTCAAAGACTTTTGTTTCTTGTTTCTGAATTTTTTTTATCTTTAGTTATACACCTTTTGCTTTTGTCTTCAAATCCCCTTTTTCCAAATCTATGAACTAATCCTGGAACTATTGGAATTTTTTTGAGCCAATGAAATTCTTTTTTTTTAATTTTATATGTTCTTTTTTAATTTCTTCTCTTTTCCAGTTTATATTCTTGCTTTTTTGTCACCGTTATCTATTCCCCAAAATTTCCACAACTGTTTATGTCAATAGGACTGGCAATATCTCTTTTCTGAATTTTTATTTTCGTCATTCATGATTCTTTCCACTCTTTTGAACGATTGTTCTCCATTCTCTTGTTTTCGATTTATTCTCTCTCCCCCATTATTCATTTCTTATTCTTGTCTGCTTTTTCGCCATTATCTATTCCCCAAAATTTCCACATCTTTCTGAGCCAATAGCTCTGACAATTTCTTTTCTCTATTCGTTTATTTTGGCCATTTGTAATTCTTTCCTTTCTTTTGAACAATTTTCCTTCAAAGTCCAAAGTCTTGCCTGGATTCTTTTGTTTTCCGTTCTTCTGTGTACGTCCAAAATATATTTTTATTATAATTATATTTTTTTCGGCCCTTCTCTTTTTTTTCATTTAATATACGTATTATCATCATTGCTTTTTCCAAAATGATCTATCTAATCTCTATTTTATTCTTTCCTTTTCAAACTCAAAGGTATTCCCTTGGTTTCCTGCGTTTGCTTCGACTTAGATAGACCAATGTCTGGGTGTGGATTTGACAAACTGTTATCTGTCTTAACCCAAAGCTTTCAGATATTTTGTCTCCCATTTTAGTTGCTCCTTTCCTTTCCGACCTCTTCGTTGAACATGCTTGATGCTTTTTTTGTTATCTACCTAAACCCAAAGCCTTCAAATATTCTGCCTCTTATTTTGACTGCTTTCTTCGGTAAATATTACTTGGTGTTTTTTTCTTGTTGTCTACCTGTCTTGTTGTGTGTCTTATTTTGACTGCTTCTTTCTTTCCCGTCCTCTTCGTTGAACATCCTGGATGTTCTCTTTCAACCAATAGTCCCAGTGTTTATTGTAAACTCCATTATTCCCAATATCATCCAAACCTTTTTAAGCCAACAAAACTACAAGCTATCTTTATTCTCTCGTTTTCTGTCGTTTGTTCTTCATCCCAGAACTTCCGGTTTTACGTCTCTTTCAACCAATCGTTTCTTCACTCTTACTCTTTCTTTTATTTACAATCATCTTTCACTTTTTAAAGTCTGTTTATACAATTCCTCTCGATATTATTGGTTTCGTCTCCATCTTTTACTTCTCAAAGTCTACATACCTTCTTAAGCAATGAAATTCTTGGTTCACAAGCACTGAGTTTTTTGTCGCTTTTCTCCGTGCATCCAAACACCAATTGCTTTTTTATTTTGGCCACTTTTATCCTCTTACCTCATCAGATTTAATAATTTTCTTGCCATCCCTCGTAATTCCACTTTTTTCAGTTGCCTTTATCCACTTCCTAAAATCCATTGCTCGCTTTCTCGATCCAACAAGATTGTCGCTTCACAAATTCGTCCAAATGTCTTCAGATTTTCCGCCTTTCATTCATTTTAGTCATTTTTTCAATTTTGTTTCTTCGCCTCTTACATTTTTTCCGTTGCAATTATTTTCCGAAGTCAAATATTCTTGAATCACCTACGGCATTTTGGACTTTATCTCGATAGCCAGTTTGAGCTACTTTTTCCCTCTATGCTTCGCATTTCGATTGTAGTTTGTCACCATCATCTATTTATCATTGTTGATAGATCATTTCGAGTGCAGGACTTTTAACTTTCTTTAAGTTCTCCTTTGATTTCGATCCTTCAGATCTTTCATCGTCACCACCCATTTCCTAAAGTACTTACTGAATCCAAAAGTGTTTTGGAGACACAAACCCGTTTCTGTTTGGACAATTTCTCAGTAATCTTAAAATTTTCTCATTTTATTTTTCAGTCATCTTCTTGATTATATAAAAATGAACTCATCTTATAGGTACTTTGTGAGTTCTTACTTCATCACTTCATCACTTCACTGTGTAGTTCCTGCTTCTTTTAATTATTCAAAATTCCCATATTTGCTGATCTGCCAACACCATTTCGTTTATTACATTTTCCATGTTCTTGTGAATTGCAAGGCCAAACGTCAAAGAAGAGAAAAAAATATCACGTAAGTCGGTCGCACTTGCCTTGAATCAGCAGTTTGAGGCCAACGTTATTATGTGGAAAAATGTGTAAATCTAGTTTTCTTTTTTAGACCTTATTACTTCGCCTTCCTTTAAGAAAATTCTTTGCCTTTAGAGTAAATCCCCAAGCTTCTCGTCTCCTCAATTTTCTTTTTTTGTTTTCTTCGCTCCGTTTTAGTTCTCGACTATTTCGAATATTTCATTTTATCAGGTTTTATATTTATGTAGTCTTGACCTCTTAGTGTTGTTTTTTCTTTAAGGTGCGTCGTTCTTTATATCATTGATTAATATTTCAAGAACTTCTGAGTCTATGTTTGATTGACCTTCATCTATCACCCTCTGTGTAAAATGCAGGCAAAAGAAAAAGAGCTCTATTTAATCTCTCTTAACTTGAACAGCCTTCACCTTTGTCCTTAATCTGTTCTGAAATTATTTTGTCTTTTCAAATTTGGAAATTTGAAGAAAAAAGAATGTGGGACAGCATCGATTCAGAAGTATGAAATAACGGCGTTCATTAAAAGTAAAGTTTCCTGCTGCACTTTGTCGTTAATGACGTCCCGTTAATGGACTGACCCAATTATCGCAGTTGATAATTGCAAGGCCAACCAGCGCCGTAATGCAAGCGCGCGCTTAATTTGTTGTTACATAAGACCATTGAGGTAGACTTTCACGGAATTTCAAACAAAAGCAACAGTTGTTGTTCGATTAAAAAAAAAACTGAGGAAAAGAAGAGGTGAAGTCACGATTGAATTCAATTTTAACAAAGATGCAAATATTTTTCAATTTATTTGTCACTCTGCAACTCAAAGTGTTACTAATTTAAAATAAACTAGTAGCGAGCCCTAAAATCGAATCATTATTCCCGCCGAATATTGGACTCGCGCTAGCTAGAGACTCGAAAACACCATGATTCAAGAACTCGTCACGCGAAGAGCTTTCATTTGATACGTAACACGATATACCATCCTTTCCCATGAATAATTTTGATCATAAGTTGGCCATATTGGATTTTAAAATGAGCTTACAGTGGTAGTAGTATCCGATTCTTGGTGACCTTTCATTTGATACGTCACACGATGTGCTTTGCTTCTTCGCACATATTTTCGATTATGAAGCGACCATCTTCGATTCCAAGATGGCGTCGGTAGTTGTAGTTCATATGATGGTATCACGCAGAAGGTTCTCTTTTTTTTATAATAAAATTGTATATTCGCAAGCGGATAATTTTTAAAGAAAAGCAATGACCTTTCAACTTTTTAGAACATCTGCATCTCAACTGTCATTACAGGAAACCAACCAATAAGATACGTGCTCACAAAACTATAAACAAAAACACATATTTCTGTATCGTTTTAAATTAATTATTTATTTATTTAAATTTAAAAAAAGTTTTTTGTTTTATTATTTTATTTCAATTTTTTATCTGTTTATGGTTTTTGCAATTTTTTTTATTTGCTTTACCTTTCAGGCTAATGTGTTGGAATTGGCCATTGGTGTAGCACTTTTGCTCGCGGTCGTCGCCGGAGAACCGCCGCTCCTACTTTACCCTCCGGCCATAACCACCAAGGACTTCCTGCCCTACCCCCCCGCAACCGTTGAAACAGAGCCAAACCGTGTCAAATTCATCCTAATCGATGCCCCCAAAATCAAGGAAGTCCCCACCGCCCCTTATCCCGCACCGAAACCGATCGTTAAAGAATTAGTCTCGGCGCCTTACCCACCCTTAATTAAAGAACTCACCGCCCCTTATCCACCGGCGGTTTCCACCAACAAGTTCGTGACTCTCGAGACCGCGAAAGTCATCGAAACTTCCAAACCAATAATAAAGGTAGCGAAACCGGTAATCACAGAAATTTTGAGCGCCCCCTATGCACCAGCGGTACCCATCATCAAAGAAACCCCTTATCCACCAGCGAGGCCCATAATAAAGTTAATTACAAAACCGATAATTAAAGAAATCCCTAGTGCCCCCTATCCACCAGCAAAACCTATCATAAAAGAAGCCCCTTATCCACCAGCAAGACCTGTAATAAAAGAGACAACCAAACCTATTTTTAAAGAAATCCTCACCGCCCCTTATCCGCCAGTGGTACCCATCATCAAAGAAGCCCCTTATCCACCAGCTAGACCCGTAATAAAGTTAATAACAAAACCGATCATCAAAGAAGTTCTTAGCGCCCCCTATCCACCAGCAAAACCTGTAATAAAAGAAGCCCCTTATCCACCAGCAAGGCCCGTAATAAAGTTAATTACAAAACCGATTATCAAAGAAGTTCCTAGCGCCCCCTATCCACCAGCAAAACCCATCATCAAAGAAGCCCCTTACCCACCAGCAAGACCCGTAATAAAGTTAATAACAAAACCGATCATCAAAGAAATTCCCACCGCACCCTATCCACCACCTGTAATAAAGGAAGCCCCATATCCACCAGCTAGGCCTGTTATAAAGGAGATAACAAAGCCGATTTTTAAAGAAATCCTCACCGCCCCTTATCCGCCAGCGAAACCCATCATCAAAGAAGCCCCTTATCCACCAGCAAGGCCCGTAATAAAGCTAATTACAAAACCGATAATCAAAGAAGTCCCTAGCGCCCCCTATCCACCAGCAAAACCTGTAATAAAAGAAGCCCCTTATCCACCAGCTAGGCCTATCATAAAGGAGATTACAAAGCCGATTTTTAAAGAAATTCTCACTGCCCCTTATCCACCAGCAAAACCCGTCATCAAGGAAGCCCCTTATCCACCAGCTAGACCCGTAATAAAGTTAATAACAAAACCGATCATCAAAGAAGTTCCTAGCGCCCCTTATCCACCAGCAAAACCTGTAATAAAAGAAGCCCCGTATCCACCTGCAAGACCCGTAATAAAGTTAATAGCAAAACCGATCATCAAAGAAGTTCCTAGCGCCCCTTATCCGCCAGCGAAACTCATCATCAACGAAGCCCCTTATCCACCAGCGAGACCCGTAATAAAGTTAATAACAAAACCGATCATCAAAGAAATTCCTACCGCCCCTTATCCACCAGCAAAACCTGTATTAAAGGAGGCCCCATATTCTCCAGCGAGACCTATAATAAGACCGATCTTCAAAGAAGTTCAAGGCGCCCCTTATCCACCAGCGAAACCTGTAATTAAAGAAGCTCCTTATCCACCAGCGAGGCCGATAATAAAGGAAGTGATTAATCCAGTAATTAAGGAAACTCTTCTCGCGCCCTATCCACCAGCGAAGTCAGATATCCTAATCGCTCCATATCCACCTCCTGCAACTCCCATCGAAAAGAACTTCGTTAAGTACTTGACGGTGGATACACCTAAAATAAAAGAAACCCCAACGCCCAAGCCAATCATTGAGGTAATCCCCTCCGCCCCCTATCCAGCAGCAGAAATCTTAGCGCCGTATCCACCTGCAGCCCCTTCCACCGCCTTCAAGTATTTGCTGACCGAAACGCCGAAGATCAAGACCGTGCCGATTAAGGTGGTGGTGAAAGATGCGCCGTATCCTCCGCCAACCATCGAAGAAATCCCCAGCGCCCCCTATCCACCAGCAATCACTATAGCGAAACCAAATCCCGCCAAGTTTTTGACGATTGAAACGCCCAAGGTCAAAGAATTCGCACCGTATCCACCGAAGGTCACAGTGAAGGAAGGACCTTATCCACCCTCTGTTTCGATCGTTAAGACAGGACCGTATCCACCTCCAGTTCCGGTCATTAAGACAGGACCTTATCCACCGAAAATTTAAGCATTATTTCATCACGTACCTGTAGCAAATAAAAAATAATAAATAGTCTGAGCGCCTTTTGTTATGTAGTTCTATTGTTTTTTGTACTCTTTCAACAATCATTGTACTTACTCATAAAAAAAATTATGGTTACTACCGGGATATCACCAACGATTATCAATTAACATAAACTCTGGTTTTAATCGGTGGTCTCTTTCAAAAACAAGCGACTAATGCGGTGATAACTTATCATCACTTTTATAAATGCAGTTTTTGTTCAGGCTTTTCATTTTCCAAACGTCAAGACGGTTTTCAATTGTTTTTGATACGGATATCGAAATTATTATATCACTTACAAGTGAAGGCAAACTTTTTTGGAGTTGATAACTGTTTATCGCAATCCAAACAAATTTTTAGTGGAGAACAATAACTGTTTTATCGCCACCCAGTAAAAAAGTGTCTCTTTCCCTTCAAAATTATAAATTCATAATCGATGTTCATTTGTTCATGAATACCATCATGATGTTTGGATTTAATTTTTGCATGACTCACACGAGAAATTCTAAGCCCCGAGATTCCTAAGTTTGTTAAGGAAATGTATTCGGCTCAATATGCATGGTTTAAAATTGCATGTTGCGGTTGCGATCGACTTACTAGATGGTTTTACACTTGATAAGTCTATGATAAGTAGAGGATATTTTTGTTATTTTTTAATTTTACTTTTATTTACTATTTCAATCGAGAAAACACGTCTTCTAGGAGCCCTTGAAAGGTATTTTTATAGCGGCCGTTTTTCAGTGAGGTTGACAGTTTGAGATTATCTTAATACATATACTATTCGCTTAGTTTTTTCTTATTTTTTCAGCTTTTTTCCAATTCATTAATTAATTAACGAATATTGTTACGTATCTACCAATAACCAAAAACAAACGATAGTGTTACCAAACGTGTTACCAAAGTATAAAAAGCAGAAATCTCTCAATGTGCAAAAAAAAGAAATTCATTAAAAATATACATAAAGTTAAAGAAAACAAACAAAAGACGATCCACTTTACAGTGCAATACAGTTGATTAATAATAAATTATAAATAAAAAAAGATAATCGATTTTAAAGGACAATCCAGTAAATTCATAAATTTAAAAAAGAAACAATTGAGAACAAAACAAGAAAAACAATGAAAAATTAAAAAAAAGAATAATTAATTTTACGAAAATAATAAAAAACAAAAGACAAACGATTTTACAATACAATTTAGTAGATTAGACAATCGATTTTATAGCAACGTTAAGTAGATGAATAAATAACAGAAAAACTGTTTTGGGGAAACAGGTGACAAATCAAAGAAAGCCAATGAGCAATTATTTTATTTTTAAATATATAAAGATACATTTTTAAAAGAAATAAAATAAAAAGAAAAGAAAATCGATTTTAAAGCACAGTTCCGTCAATTCATAAATTGAAAACAAGACAAAGAAAATTCATTAAAAGTGTACATACATTTAAAAAAGGAAACAATTGGGAACAAGACAAAGGAAACAAAATAATAAGATTCAAAAAAAGAATTATTAATTTTACGAAAATAATAAAAACAAAAGACAATCGATTTTACAATACTATTTAATAGATTAATATTAAAAAAATGAAAAGAACGACTAGAAAGCAAAGAAAACGAAATAACAGATTTTTTAATAAATTTGAAGAATAATAAAAACAAAGATAATCGATTTTATCACAATTTAATAGATTTATAAATTAAAAAAAAACTGTTTTCGAGGAAAGGTGACAAAACAAAGAAAACGAATGAACAAATTAGAAGAATTTTAAGAAAATAATAAAAACAAAGGACAATCGATTTTTTTAAATAATAATAATAATAATAATTCTTTATTCCGTTAAGAGTACAGAGTAGCATGAGGTCGTCAAGTATTGGTAACTATATAAAAATACATGGGTATTTAGTAACAATTATAACAGTAGGACAACAATAGTCTAATAATCTAAATTATCTTGAAGAAATTCTTGCGTACTATAACAGCACTTATTTAACAATAATTTTTTAATTTGTTTTTTAAATGCCAATAAAGGTAATTCCCTTATACACCGTGTACCAAAACTCGCGCCCCAGAGAGCAATGGCAAATGTCAGTGGCAATACGGAACACATATTCAAAAACTAAAATTGTTTAACGTAAAGGATAACTAAGTTAAGTATAAAAACAATAGCCAATCCCAAAAGCAGAACAGCAGATGGCCATAGGTATTGCGTGGGTTTTCGTTAAATTGCTAGGATACGTAGAAATGCATTGTTGATATAAAAAAAAAATGTGAAAAAACTGGTCCACTTTATTTTGACACTGCTGTCATTGTAACTGTCACTTAAAAGGTTTAATTTTAAAATTTGAATATGTTTTCCGCCGCTGATTATACCGAAATGAACGTCATTTATGGGGAGTGTGGACGCAACGCCAGGGAAACAGCACGAATTTTTTCCCAGCGTTTTCCCAACAGTCCCGTAGACCATAAAGTAATCCTCAGGGCTGTCGCACGAATGAAAGAGACCGGTCAAGTTGTTCCGACTCGTAAAGAAATTGGTGGTGCTCCTAGAAGAATTCGAACTGTTGCAAATGAAGAGGCCATATTACATGCATTTGAGGAAGTCTTTTGAGAAGAGCACGGCTGTGTTTACAAATGAATGGCGGACATTTCGAGCATTTACTTTAACTTTTTGTTCTTGATTTTTAATTTTAATACCTCATTTCAACTAATTCGGTGTTCCTATTAGAACTTCATTTGACTTTTCAGAGAATACGGTCACATTGACATTACAGTGGACCAAAATATTTTTAAAAGTTTTATAGATAACAATGTTCGACCGTTTCCTAGCAATATTTAAAGGTCCTATGTTTTACCTACGTGAGAGCTATCGGTATTGGCTACCGTTTTTTCGTCTGCATTCGAATACAGTTTAACATAGACAATTTTAGTTTTCGAATTTACTATCTCCATTGCTGTATGCACAAGCCCTTGCTCTCTGGGGCGCGAGTTCTGGTACACGGTGTATGTCGGGGTAATTTTAAAAAATTTTCCCAGCATATTCAGAGGATTTTTCATATTTCAATGTCCTGTGGATCTCCTTCCATCATTGTGGCATTCCTAGTCTGATAGTTATGAAAGTCCCCACTAACAGAATAAGTATTAATATTTCTCTTAGTTAAAAGTAATAATCGATATATGTAAATTGAAGGGTTGTATTTTACAAATAGAGATCGACAAGAATCTGTACTTTTAATTTTGAACATTATTTTAATCGTTCTTTTCTGATAGATAAATAATCTAGTGCTATCCACAAAACTATATTCTAGTTTAGATGACAATATAATCAAACTATAATAGATATTTATAATATATATTCCCATAACCGTCATAGTACGGAACATCCCTTATTTATTAGCTTGATTCTTCGCGATTGAATGTGGAGTTTGGATTTGGTTCTTAAGTCGAATGGCATCACATCCTCCCTTTTCTTCAGGTTTGTGGATTCCTGTTGCACTCTCATTATCTGTTGACAGGGATAAGATGAAGTTAATGTCTCGATCCTGAGTTTCTTGAACAAAAGTTTACAATGTATACAGGGCGGAACTCCTTTAATTATGCGGATGGCGTCTTTTTGCATAATAAAGATGTCTTCACTGTGTGCCAATTCTCCCCAGACTACCAATCCTGGCGTGAAAGAGGCCGTGATATGAGGTTATCGCAGCATCTTTCCCTATTATTTGTTTTATGCGTCTTATTGCATATGTTGCTGAGGCCAATTTATTTGAAAGAGTATTTATGTGAGCATTCCAAGTTAGGCGTGTATCAATCTTTAAACCAAGTAGGTTGACTTCTCTTCGTTGTGTTGTCCGCTTCGAGCTGAATGTTATTCTTACCGTTTTATCTTGATTGATTTGTAATTGGTTAGCTTTAAACCAGTCGGAGGCTTCCTTGTTAGCTCTTTCCGTTTTTGCCAGTAAATGATTTGAATCTTTGCTGCTGCATAATATTGTGGTATCGTCTACATCAGGGGTGCTCAAACTTGAACTGCTGGCGATCTACCCCAATATTGTTAGACTCCGATCGATCGATTCTAAGAGACTGCAAGGTAGGCTCTAACTAAAAGGCCAATGAAATGTTCCCAAGTACCTAACTAACTAAAGGTTTGTTTGTAATTGAGGATCAACTAAAACAAGAGATCGACTCAAAAAGTACTCGCGATCGACCGTTTGAGCACCCCTGGTCCTACATAGAGGACAATATTGGCAGATATGCGATACGTTAAATCGTTTATGAAGACGCAAAATAAGAAAGGGCCTATAATTGAGCCTTGTGCAACTCTACTGGTGAGCAATTGGAATGGACTCCATTAACCATTGTGATATGTATATCAGGCTGAAGCCTGTTTTCTATTCTCCAGGTATGACCTTATTAATTTAAGTACAGTACCCCGGATTCCGTTCTAATTTAGACAGTAGTATATGATGTTGCACACAATCGAACGCTTTTATCAGATCATACATTAATGCTTCGCAGTCGGAATGTTCTTCGAAGGTGTTCCAAATATCATTTAGCAGAGAGAGAATCGCGTCTATTGTATTGGGTAGGATTTACCTCCACCCCATTGAAATTGAAAACAAGATGATTCTCTAATTTACTATTTTTAAAGTAAATATATTATCTATATATAATTAACTGATTTTTATCACGCCATTTAAGAAATTCTTGAGCAGTTAAGTAAGCTAATTCTATTAGTTCATCACATGTCTGTGCTCATAGACAAATTGATATGTCGTCAGCAAAGCTGATAACTTGTCCCTTTTTAATATATTGTAGTGAATTTAGGGTTCGTTTTGATGTATTTTTAAATAAAATAGTCGATGAGACTAATAAGTAATTTATTAACAAAACTTAACACTGATTTATTTAGAACGGACTATGAATAATTTATTTTAATAAGCCGAGCGATTAAACACTAACTAAACTCTACGTCGAACTAAAGAAGTCTACTCGTGTTCGTGTATTTATACCGGAGCGGCTTTTCCAGCAGCTTCTAGAGTATTTCGACGGCGGAGTTATCGCGAATCCACCCATCGCCCTTAGTTCGTCGCAATATTTTGGAACATCGTTTACAAAGAAATTAAAAGTCAATGGTCTTAGCACGGACGCTTGGGGTATTCCAGTGTTGCAATCATATATAGTTGACAGAGTGTTTTTAATTTTTACACACAATTTCGCTTACTGCAGTTATTGGTCGGTAATTTTACAACATAATTTAATAGATTAATATTTTTTGATGAAAAGAACGATGAGAAAGCAAAGAAAACGATATAACAGAATTTTCAATAAATTTAAAAATCAATAAAAACAAAAGATAATTCAACAATTCAATAGATATATATAAAAAGACGAGGAAAGGTGACAAAACAGAGAAAACAAACGAACAATATTTAAAAAATATATTTGTAACAATAATATAAAGTAAAAACAGAAGATAATCGATTTTAGAGCACTATTCATAAATTTAAAAAAGAAACAATCTGAAACGAAACAAAGAAAACATAATACATAATACAAATGCAAACAAAAAATTAACAAAATAATAAACGAAACAATAGAATTTTAAGAAATGCGAAATAAAATTTTTAAAATAATAAAAACGAAAGACAATCGATTTAAATACACAATTCAGTAGATTAATAAATTTAGAAAAAACTTTGGAAGGAAAGGCAACAAAACAAAGAAAACTAATTAACAAGGTTTTAAAAAATATATAATATTAAAAAATAAATAGAAACAACGATTTTAGAGCACAATTCAGTAGTCATAAATTTAAAAAAAAACAACTGGAAATAAACAGTGACAAAACAAAGAATAAAATTATTTGCCTTCCACATGGTCAGTCAGTAGATTGTAAAAAGGAACTACAAATACAATTCATTTCCCTATTCCCATCAAAATTAGCGGAAAAAAAAACTTTAGGCGTGTTGTAACAGATAGCGTTGTTGAATGTCTTAAATTTTTTTTACAGAAATAAAAATTAACGTCAAGACTAATCATTTAAAAAAATAACAAAATAATAAGTCGCTTCCATTGTATTTTTAAAAATTAATTTCAATAGATCAGATTTTCTTAACCATGGCAACCAAAATTAGTAATGCTGATGATTATTATAATCAAAATTAAGAATTAATGATTAGAAAAATAGACTAGGATTATTTTCTATGTTCAAATTTTAAAAAATGCTACAGCAATCAAAATTTACTAATAACGTGGCTGCAATATTTATTAAAAAAATTAAACAAATGAAGAATTCTTTTTAGATTACCTACTTATTATTAAAGCACGGATTTAGCTGCATGACTCATGAAGTGCAAATGCACCAAAATTCGTGCTTTGATCATTATTAACTTTATTTCCAGATTTCAATTATTTAGTGATTTCTTTACAGCTTTAATGGATTTATAGGTGATCTGCACTTCTTTGCAGCTACTCAATTAGCTTTTTATAAAATTCGAACGGTGTACAACAGTCTAGATTGAAAAAAGGAAAACTACTATAAAAGAAATCGGTGAGATGTGCTTTAAAAGACAAGTAAACATTATTTTGTTTTTGTTTGTTAGAATTAAAAACCTTTGTGCTTTAACCACAACTAACGCCAGAAATGACCTACCTTGTAATTTAATTTAAAACAAAATTGCATTTTTGTAATACTTGCAACTCCCATTAAGAATTAACAGAGATAAATAGCCAAATTATGATTTGCTTAATAAAGATTAAAGCTGGATACTTTCAGGATGATGATTAGATTGGACTAATACATGATAAGGCTTACAACTAAAACACGTGCGTATCACTTTATCCTCAATTTTGTTATAATTATACTTAATCTCACAATGACTCACATCTACCTATTATAATAATACTGAATCAATAAAATATACTGAAAGTCTTATGGAAGGGCAGCACCATTTCCAGTATTTCCCTGGAGTGTTTCCTTCGAAAATCCCACAAGTAATGATCCACAATGACAGCATTTACCCCCTTAGATTCATCAACTCTCTTCCTGATGAACTGGGTTAATAAATCAACGGCATGTATGGAACATCCCCGGATTTCCACCTCCATCTCACAACCATACTCGAAAATAACATTGGATTTTAGTTTCTGCTTCAATTCCTCGCTGTATTCAAGCACGTTATAATACAGCAAAGCCTGAGGAACCCGGTAATCTGCGAACATGGTGATTTCCCCGATGTCACGGAAGAACCCGGGGCCTTGATTTTTAAAACACGCCCAAATGTCCCCGATTAAAATCTGCGCCCTCTTATAGATGGAAACCTTGTGGTTCTTGTACAGGGCCTCATCTCTAAAACACCTGAATTCATCCACGATTATCTCTAGTAATTTCACGGCACTGTTGTCCGCCTTTTTCACGCAATTCCGGAATGTGCCCTCGTAATTTTCTAGAAGTGCGGCCCCCACTTCGTGCAGTGATTTCACTCGGTCTTTCAGTAGAGGGACTTGCACTTTGTTGTCACTTCGAAGTATACTGGCGAGCTTTTCCTCGGTTATTGTCGAGTAGAACTTGGGGTTTAAGATGTCCACGTTTTCCCTCAATGCTCGGTTGAGGGCCGCGCAGAGGGCGAAGTACCCCGTGTGTCCCTCAACGGTCCAACCTTCTTCGTGTTCGTACGACCAAAAGCAGAAGTTTAAAGTATCGGCGACGAAAAGCCAATCGATGGCCCAGGGGTCGTTTGGTTTGGGGTGTACGCTCGCCTGGCTGAAGAGGTCTGCAGAAAATGATCCGCAATTGATTGACTCGGCCAGCTGAAACACAAGCGACTTTTAGGTTATGTTTGACGTCAGTGAGCGCTAACCTCAAGCCCCAGGGTTTCTATGCCTTCACGTTTGATTTTGATGTGCGTGGCCAGGTCTGCTATGAGTTTTCCGGATTCGCGTGGAGTTAAAGCCATTATAAATTATTTTAATTAAGACTTTAAGAAACTTAACCTCTAATATCAAATGACAGATTGGCGTTGTCTTGATATTCGAAAGCAGTGTTGCCAATGAACGAAACCGCTATTCCCTACAATCGATGACAAAAGAGATTTATTTTTATTTAAATGCAAGTACAAAAAGAAAAAGATACTTTTAATATAAAACGAAAACAAATACTCTGTAAATAAAACAAAAATAAATAATCTATAATCGAAATCAGACTTTGAAATGACGTTCCGGATATTCGTGTCCGATTTTTTAGGTAAGTGGCGCCACCGGAGAAACACTTGAATTAATAAATTGTGCAGGCCGGATACGCGCTGTCTCATGAAATCTAGTAGGTCGTGATATTATTTTAATAATAACGTTTCCAATTGACTGCACTAGTGTGTGATTAGTGTTGACGTTAGAAAACATCAGATTATTATCATTATCAAATTCCCTCACAAAATATGGTAACATTTTCTGTTCAAGGAAAGGGTGTAACTATAATAAAAAATAATAAGTTTAACATTTTTTTAATACATAATCGGTATAAACAAAAAATATAAAATATATCAAATAAATCAAGTCAATAAAAAAAATTAAAACAATATTTCAAAAAATAGGTACAATGTATATGGTGGCTCAAAAGTAATGGAACACGGTTAACTTCAGGTATACACAATTAATTTCGAAAAGGTGGGGGTATAACAATTTTTTGTTAAAAGTTCCATAAATCTTTTATTATCAACTTTTGGACTAAGTGAGATTAGCTAAATCGCAATATTTTAAAGTCGGGAATTCACTGTTGCTCTGTGTCCCATTACTTTTGGATCACCCTGCACAACAAAACATATCTAACATTATATAAAATTGTACAAAATAATGAATAATAAACAAATATAATAATGCCCGAGATTTTGTTCACTCAAGCACGTCGCTTCTAAGTTTAATCGCCAAACTTTCAAATCTAACGTCAAAATTAAATGGAATGAAAATCAGAGCTCTTTAAACTTAGCAATCCAAATAAAAGAAACCTTTAAAAAGTGTATCAAAATAAAGTGCTTTTTAGATGTTATTTTGATGCGCTAAAAATAATTTTAGTGCTGAAATGATATTATAGAAAAATAAAAAATAATGCGGGATTGCTCAATTTTGATAACTTGGCGGTACACAAATGGAAAAATAAAATTATCTAAAAATTTATTGATATATAAATTAAGTGCTCTTTGTTTTTTTTTATTACGTAATCTTAATTACAAAAGTTCAAACGTTATATTTTATTTTTAAACACGAAGGACTGCTGACAAATACATCCAATTTTAGCAGCATCGGTGTGGAAATAATTTTTTCCTTAACCAAACATGAATTGCATTAAATACAAAAAATCGCCAAAGCATTTTGAAGTTGTACAAATACT
The DNA here is from genome assembly GCA_039766575.1 of Serrognathus titanus. NCBI lineage: Eukaryota > Metazoa > Arthropoda > Insecta > Coleoptera > Lucanidae > Serrognathus > Serrognathus titanus. The sequence goes on along the minus strand of CM077914.1, from coordinate 53,015,672 downwards.
CCAAAATAGGAACCAATATTAACAATTATTACATTACGTTTGATTGTAATGGCCGCCCACGCATTAACTTTAACAAAATTGACAAAAATCGCGTATAATTTGAACATTTGAAAATAAGTTTTTATTAAATTACATTCGCATTGGCACACAACATTGTCACTTTCTTTTTCTTTGAGGCTTTAAAACGTGTCTTTTTTCAAATTTAGTAGTTGGCTGCGAATTGTTAGTTGTGAACCAGTCTTGCTTGAAACTTACAGCGTTTTCGATTCACCTGCACCTGTTACACTCAGTGTATTTTCACTTTAGTTGTGAACCAGCCTTGTTTGAAACTTACAGCGTTTTCGATTCACCTGCACCGGTTACACTCAGTGTATTTGCACTTTAGTTGTGAACCAGCCTTGTTTGAAACTTACAGCGTTTTCGATTGACCTGCACCGGTAGCACTAAGTGTATTTTTTTCATTTTAGTTGTGAACCAGCCTTGTTTGAAACTTACAGCGTTTTCGATTCACCTGCACCGGTTGCACTCAGTGCATTTTCATCTTCTTTTAACACGAGATGAAAATATTCTGAGTACGCACTGATGTGATCAATCGAAAGCGCTATTAATAAATTGACGTATATCATAACCTCACTTTTCTTATTGTCATAAAGCTCAAAAAACAGTTTTATTAACAGATTTTATTCAAAATTCAAAGTAAAATCATAATAGGTGATCAAAACGTCCACCATTTTCATCGAGGAAGGTTTGAATTCTACGTAAAGGTAATATTTCATACCTCAGGTCGATTCAGGCTAGTTCACAACTAACAATTCACGGCCAATTACGAGGACGGATTGAAAAAAAAAAGACGCGTTATCTCGATCACACAGTAATAGTGACAATTTTAACGTAACAGTTTATTTCTTCTTTTAATTTTTGACGCTAGATCAAGATAAATGCCAAAATCGAAAGCGCTATTAATAAATTGACGTATATTATAACCTCACTTTTCTTATTGTCATAAAGTTCAAAAAACAGTTTTATTAATAAAGTTTATTCAAAATTCAAAGTAAAATCATAATAGGTGATCAAAATGTCCGCCATTTTCATCAAGGCAGGTTTGGATTCTACGGAAAGGTAATATTTCATACGTCAGGTCGATTGAGGCTAGTTCACAACTAACAATTCACGGCCAACTACGAGGACGGATTGGAAAAAAAAGGCGCGTTATCTCGATCACACAGTAATAGTGACAATTTTAACGTAACATTTTATTTCTTCTTATAATTTTTGACGCTAGATCAAGATAAATGCCAAAATTATTCTAAGCTATAACTCACAGCGTCTGTTATTATTTAAATAGGATGGAGAGAACGAGATGGTCGCATTAATGCCTTATTTTTCACCGTTTGAATTAGAGAAACATATATTTTTCTTTATAAATCACAAGATCCAAAGTCACGAATTTATATTATTTATAAGTCGTGTTGTTCGGGAGTATAGGTTCCTATCCTACCAGGGCCATGAATGTTTATGTAACTCATAACGACATCGTTAAATAACGATAATTGTTAAGTGATATATGACCAAGATAAGTGTCATTTAACGATTGTCGTTATTTAACGATGTCGTTATAAGCTATAAAATAGGGGAGTTAGATCCAGCTATAACATAAGATGTATTAGTAACTATCTGGAATGGCTAATGGCCGAAAAACAATAATGCAGTTTTGATATTTGGCATTTTTATAGATTTTGAGATGCTCTTTCCGAATTTTCACTTCCCACCTCGTATCTTTGTCGCTCACGTCGCCATATTGAAAAAAAGCACTCAAAAACAATTTTTGGACATCTCTTTTCGGATTCATTTTACGATGATAATAGTTATGAATAGTTTGAATCGCGACATCCTGCAATCACTTTTGCGATTCATTATTATTACATCGCAGTTGCGAATAATATTGGAGAGGTCGGTTTGGTTTTCAGCGGAAGTCTCGAGCTACGCTTCTGCTAACGAGGCCCCAAATAAGGCCGAAGCAGCTGTACAGAAGATGCTTGAGGGGTCCATTGCAATCAAAACCGATTTGCAACAAAATTTTCACGCCACCATGAAGTACAGTTAGTGGCGCGTTTTTCTTTTATGGTATCCCCAGTAGGCCTAATCCACATGTAATGCACTAATTATGCGATTCAGTGCATTCTCCTTCGTTTCGTTATGAAACGTCACAAATATTATCAGCGATAGGGTCATCATTCCATGTTATCACCGTCTGCCTCGATTTCGTCATAGATCCGCTCAAAAACAGTTTCCGTTTTCTCCTCTTCGTCGCTATCTTGTTATGGTACTTACATATTATCAAAGGCACCAGTGCAATTCGTGCAAATAATGCAGCACTTCAATCCAGCCTTTGTGCACTCACAGGCTCTCCGACATCCCTTTTTACACTTGCAACAAATAATAAGTTCCAACGAGGTTTCCGAAGCTGGAGGGCTGAGTGTGGTGACAGAAATTAGTCTGTTTGTTTGTTTATTATATTACACTTGGTAATTATACAATTAGATGTGGTCGTCAACCTATTGTAATAAATATTGTGACTTAATGGATAATAAACATACATAAGGAAGGAATCTTAAGATTCGAGATAATTATGCACTTTAGTAGTTGCAATAAGTTGTGATCCTTGATCATTCTTAATTCCGGAGGGAGTTTATTGAAGAATTTTTGACCAGAATAGACCGGCGATTTTTCAAATAACGCACTACTATGAGGCACAGTTCGAAATAATTCGGCATTCCTGGTGTCACGTCCGTATAGATAGATCACCGTTCGTTGTCACTGCAATCCTATTATCGAAAACATACATGGTGCAACGGAAAATTAATATAAATGATAAAGTCATCATTAAGCTCAGATTCCAGTTCATTAAAACTGTCACAAGCGAGCACCACAGTCGCATCATCAGCGAATCTTATTAACTTTCCAGTTACTTGAAGATTGACATTTAGGTCGTTAACAAAAACCAGGAAAAGCAAGAGGCCCAGTACTGAGTCTTGGGGTACTCCTAGGTCCACTGCTGTCTCTGTAAAACTGTCCGGATAGTTGACTGCAAATTTTCTTGCTTTTTTCCATCCCCAGCACAATACATTTTTCTCAACTTCACTTTCCGGAGCTGGAAGGTTGAGTGTGGTGACAGGAATTAGCCCGTTTTGCTTTCTTTTCCATCCCCAGTACAATACATTTTTGTCAACTCCATACCACTGCTGGACCTGGTGATATGTTCGGAATGAATGTTGCCGTGCTGCTGCTTCTGTCAGTGGCAGCGATGCAATATTGAATTTTTATATGGTGATCTTGTGATCAATAGTTATTTAACGACATACGTTTCACACCATTGTAGCCGTACAATGCCGAGAGGATCAGCATCGTGAATTTTGAATACCTGGATCATAGATCGGGTTTCCAACGCGTATGACAAAGTTAATCCGAATGAAGATGTCCAAAAACTGTTTTTGGATGCCATTTTTCCAATAAGGTGGCAAAGATACGAGGTGGCAAAGTGAAAATTCGAAAAGAGCACTCCAGAATTTATAAAAATGCAAAATATCAAAACTCCCGGGAAACTTTCCTGCAAGGCCCCCTTTTTTTGGTCCCAAATGCTGGATTACGATTCGTTGACATTCTTAACATAAAAAAAAGCACCAGCTGGCGGTTGCTGATTTTCTCCTATAAAAATGATCCACTCTATTGTATAACTCTTTACCGATAATAAATGTCAATAGTAACAATTATTAATTTGTGCATAATGAGACTCAAAGAGATCAGTTTGATGAGGCTAGAGGCTTGTTCGGGTTCTCGCCAGGACAGTCCTAGAACCGTCCCAAAACCGACAGGAGCATGCGCTTAACAAAAAAAAAGCGATAGTTTTTGACCCGAACCCAGGAACCCAAACAAGCCTAAGTTGTGTGCATCAGAGTTAATTCGAATCCTCTTGTAAATTATTATAATATTAAATATATATTAAGCATATACCTACTGAGACACGTAACATAATAAAACCCGTTCCTCCAACATAAGAAAAAATTAATAAATAAAACGAAGGCGCCCTCCTAGTGTTATTTCCACTCGTCGTCATCATCCGGGTGTATCAGACGCTTCCTCTTAACTAAGGCACGTTTTAGAGCAACTGCGAGGTTCAAGCCTTCATCAACCGGCAGGAGCGGTTTTATTTCTCTCTCCTAAAAATAAAACAAATCAAAAATTCAAGGTCAGAGTTGTGCTGATTTAATTCAAGCTATTTTCATTTTTTTAAATAAAGTTTTTTTTTTAATTTGCAGTTATTAATAAAAGACGAAACTTTAAAGAAATTTGACATTTTTTGCAAAAATAAACCGTTGAAGTAGTAAACATTTAAAACTTAAAATTTGGAAAGTTTCAACGAGCACGCAAGCGCCCCCTTGTAGGCGCCGATATTTTCTCGATTCGCAGAAACAAATCGCGTAAGTTTTTAAGCTAATTAGAAACTATCTTTTTAATCGTTTATTACTTACTTCAAAATATATACGAAAAATAATGAAATACTTTTATTTATAGCCTAGGAGCTAGCAAAGTTGGAATATTCGAGTTCCTCCGTGTTACAATATCGATCTCAGTCACTGACGTGGAAGACTGGCTGACGAACCCGGTTGCGTGTCTAAGGGGCAGGTGGCGAAACTTCCCTTGAAATTGGTTAAATAAACATTACGATATCAAAGACCTTTCTTTTTTAATTCAATAACTATTACCAGTGGTAATATTGTAATCATATTGCCAGACCATTTTAAACTCGCTATGACCACGTAAGATTGATGTAAAGTTGCGCACTCACATTCACATTATAATTTCAAGTGTTTTTTTTTTAAATATATTATTGTATACACCAAATTTTGAATATATTTAGAATGATAAGACAAAAATTCGGTTATCATGTCAACAGATTGTAGAAAAAACTTGTTTTATAATTAATGCATACAGACAGTCGCTAAAATACGTGAATATGGGTTGACCATAGATTTCTGATCTGAAAATAAGACGATTTAATCCAACTTATCAACATCCAAAATGCTTCATTAAGCCAATATTCTACTTCAAGGTTCTTGAAAAAAATTGGTCATTATAACAAAATAATGCGTGAATCAATTTGGATGGTACTTGGTATGAGGGCCCGTGGGAAGTTAAATCACATTTTTAGACAGTTTTCGTAGTTACACAGATCTTGCAATAACTTATTTGAGGTTCGGAAGATAACTTTAATTAATTACTTTTCAATAACAAGCTTTTTCGTATCTTTATAATGTTTGATATCTCTTACCGTTTAGTCACAAAATAGGAAAGTCTAACTGGCTGCAACACCCCTTATTGAAAACAGATACATATGCTTTATACTCTGGTGTGCTACAACTTTACAGCATTCTTGCGTGGTCATAGCAAGTTTAAAATAATCTGGCAATATTACCAATTGCAATAGACATTGAATTAAAAAAGAAAAATCTTTGATATTGTGATGTTTATTTAACCTATTTCAAGGGAAGGTCACCAGCTGCCCCTTAGACACGCAATCGGATTCGTCGGCCAGATTCACGTCAGTACCTGAAACCGACCTTGTAACACGGAGGAACTCGAATTTTCCATTAACGTTGCTAGCTCCCCAGTTATTAAGAATATCAAAAAAGTCAAGATCTTTTTATTAAAATCAGTGATTTTTTAATTTTTTTTAATCGTGATTTTTATCAACACTGTTCAAGGCTAATAATGATAACTCACATTCATTGCGGTGTCCTCTCTGACTCTGTCCATAAAAGTAAAACATAAATCACCTTGATTGTCATCGGTAGAAGGAGGCAGAAGCCTAGTAAGAGGCGGAGGAAGTGGAGGAGTGGGAGGTGCACTTGGCAAAGGACGACTACCATTAAGGGGAGGTGGTGGAGGTGGGGCGTTCTTTGGCGGCCGAAGTAATATCCCTGCACAAAAAATTCAAACAATTCAATTAAACCAGGCGTTTGTAGTTTTTATTGCACAACAGTTGCGTTCGTTTTACTTCAAAACTCAAAGTTACTCAACGTCACACAGTAACCTTGAAAATTTGTGTGTTTTATTTACCGGCTTGCTGTTGAGATTTTATGAGAAAATGTCTAATTTGAGTGGAAATAACTTGTTTCTTTAGAAATGTTTTAACTCAGCAAATCTCATCTCACTTGTGATATTTAGTGATCTAAGGGTTGAGGTATCCATTTCCTATTAAAGTTAATCAACGAATAACTTGATTTTCTTGAATTGTTGATTGATTTTTTATGAATTGTTTCCATGGTAGTTATTTATCTAATAACTATTAGAAAATTTATTAAGATATGGATATCTCCGCTCTTAGTCGCATATAAAATGAACGCACCTAACGTCAGCATTAACAAGCACCACTGCCTACGCTGACTATGAACAGTCGCGAGTAAAAAAAGGTAGTCAACGTCATTCAACAATTTGATGGAAAAATATATTCTTGCCTTCTTATCTCATTTTAATTAATTTGACAAACAGAGCATACAAAACACGACCATTTCACAACAGGTCACTTGTCAGTTAAGAATGACAGTGGCGACCAATTTTCTTTCACGATTGTGCATAATAATAATAATAATTTGTTTTCTTGAATAATATTACCTCTTGGCGGTTTTAGTTGGAGTTTCGGTGGTAGTGGTGGTCGTGGTGGGGCGCGTTCCTTCGTATTGTTTCTCTCAATTACATCTCGCTCGCCATTCTTCTTGATGAAGTCATAGATGAAGTTTCTGATGTCCGTGTCCTGGAAATGTTCCTCGGGAACTCCGGCCTAAAACAATTTGCGTTATTTTCATTTATTTATTTGGTGGTGGTTTATGTACTTTGTTGAAAAACTCTTGTAATTGCTCGTCACTTGTGTGGCATTTGAAGCCTTCGTTGAAGTCCCAACCGATATGGGAGATGTGACGGAATTTTGTGGGTTGGCCGATGTCTGCTTTGGTGATTTTTCGTTTGGTCTTTTTTGCTTCTGAAATAGACTGAATATAATTATATTGAATTGTAAAATATCCTCCAGGTCGCCGAAACAACCTTTGAATCGGGGCGCCGGCACTGTTTACGACAAATATGATCATTTCACTTGTCATTGCGACAAAGAATGACATTGATGACCAATTTTTTGTTCACGACAAAATTAATAATTTGTTTTCTTTGGTAATATTACCTTTCATGATACTTCTTGGCGGTTGTGGTTGGGGTCTCGGGGGTGTGGCCGATGGAGGAGGCGGATCAGTTCTCTGAAACAAACGGCTCTCATATATGTAATCATTGAAGGGCGTGGCTTCCTACTTTGTGTACAGTTCTCGTGCTTCCACTGGATGATAGCGGTGAGCAGGTCTGAGTTGTAGGTGGCGGTGGTGGGGGTTTCTTCGTAATGTTTCTCTCAATTACATCTCGCTCTCCGTTCTTCTGGATGAAGTTGTAGATGAAGTTCTGCAAGTGTTTCTCGGATCCACCGTCCTAAAACAGTTTGCGTTATTTTTATTTATTTATTTTCTGGTGGTTTATGTACTTCTTGTATGGAGTCATATAACTGCTGGTCTCTTGTATTGAATGTGAAGCCTTCGTCGGGGTCCCAACTGACGTGGGAGATGTGACGGAATTGGAAGGGTTGGCCGATGTCTGCCTTGGTGATTTTTCGTTTTGGTTTAACTTTTTTAGCTTCTGAAATAGATTGGCATTGTATTGAATATACAGGGTGACTGTTAATTAACCCAACGAAATGGAACCACTAAAAGAAGGGATGTCCGAGAATACGAGAAATATGCTTAAAAATTCTTTTAAATAGTTTATAATTTATTAGAAATTACCCCAAAATCAAGCTCCGGCGCTGCAATACGACGCTATGTTTTATAAATGCGACAGTATAATGGGACTATACAAATCTCATATCTCAATTCGTCTTTCTTCATGTTGCTGGGCACGGAAGTCTGAGTTGTTTCTTTTACGCCACGTAATTATTAGTAATTTCTACAATAACTGGAATTGCGTATGAAATAAGGGTAACAAATTCGCAATTCATTGTTAATTCTTACGGATTATTTACTAGAGCGGAATGTATCAGCTACCTGATCCTCAAAAAAAAAAATCGCAAGGATTTAAAGCTAGTAATCACGGAGGTCAGCCTGTAACGTCCGAGAGCGTGCAATGATCAAGTCGCGTACGCCAGTGAATTGTAATTGAGTTTCCGAAACTGTAGGTATGTTTAGATGAAAACGCCAAATTCACAGCGTACGTCTGTCATAAACGTTTTACGATATTTACTCAGAGAAGCTTGTAAAACTTGTCCTTGCATAATTGACGTGTTAAACTGCATGTAGACAGCTTGGCTCGGGATGTAGGACCTCAGTTAGTTTACTGACGACTTATCAATTTATCAATGGCGAACACTTCTCATGCGGAATTTTTATAAAAGCATGGCGAGGAAATTCGCGTTCTTGCTCAAATCTATACACAGCTTTAACCAGCTGACAAAATAATCCGAATAAATGCGGTCTTGAATTTGTCAAACTTTTAATAGATTTTTGTTAATAATTCTTTGTTTACTATCCAATTAAAATTAAAATTGAAGAAAATTACTATGAATTCTTAACACGAAGATTTGAATTGTTTTTCATTTTATTTTTTACCTGTCAAAACAGGTGTTCAAAATTTCTCAAGTAAAAATTCGTATTTCACGGCATCGGTTGTTGACCTAAAAATGGAATTGACGGAAATTCCACTTAAAGGTCATGTTCACGTGCTTCTTATAAAACAGTTATGACTAAATATATTTCTTTCATATGCTTCTGTATTTTTTAACCGGAAGCGCTTCATCACTTTGGTGCTAATTTTTGATTAATTATTTCTCGAAAACTAAAGCTTCTTTTAGTGGTTCTATTTTGTCGAATTAATTAACAGTCACCCTGTAATTATATCGAATTGTAAAATATCCTCTGGGGCATGAAAACCTTTGCATTGAAGCACCCAAACCTTACGAGCATTTCACAATAGAGTGTGAATGACACTGACGACAATTTTTTTTTGCTCGCGACTTTACGTAATACTAATAACATTTATCATTTGTTTTCTTTTGTAATATTACCTCCCATGATTCCTCTGGGTGGGTCAGTTTGACCTGCAGAACGTGGTGGAGTGGGTTTCTTCGTAATGTTTCTCTCAATTACATCTCGCTCCCCGTTCTTCTCGATGAAGTCATATATGAAGTTCTGCATGTCCTTCTCGGATACTCTGGCCTAAAACAATTTGCGATATTTTTATTTTATTTTTTATATCGTGGGTGATTTATGTACTTTGCAGAAGAACTTGTGTAATTGCTTGTCTACTGTCTTGAATGTGAAGCCTTCGTCGCGGTCCCAACTGATGTGGGAGATGTGACGGAATTCTAAGGGTTGACCAATGTCTGCCTTGGTATTGTTTCGTTTTAGTTTGGCCTTTTTTGCTTCTGAAATACACATGATGAACATAATTACATCAACACAGAGTGTTTTCAAAAAAAATTATAACTCTCTTGTTGATTGAAGTGTGAGTAACATTTGAGATTTTAGCAAGAATTTGAAAGGGCGTGAATAATTTACTATTTATTTTATTCGACTTGTGGCTTGAGCTTTTCTTTTGTATGTATATTCCATTCAACTACAACAATATTTTGAAAATTGAAGTTGCAATTCATGTACAGGCTGTCCCAACAGTGCGTTCTCAAGCAGTATCGACCGTTGGTAATTGATTGAACTATTCTAAAATTATCGGGCAAGCGCTCAGCAAAGAAACTTTTTATTTTTTATTTTCTTAAGCTTTTGGTAAGTTTTGTTACGTTGATCGGAACATAAAACTGAAATTTAAGGTTACAGTACAATTACAATAAAATAACTTACTAGTTTTTAGTTTACATTCTAATTGAATTACAAAATTCTTCAAATAATGTTCGAAATTTCAAATTTGTTGATCAAAGAACGAAATACATTTATTATCAAAAGTAACCAGATTTAGAAAATTGTTACAAAATACCATTAAACTCGGAATAACGATTAAAATCAAATTTTATTAAATATTCACTTGTACGATGCCATAGATATAATCTTGCATTTGTGTCATTATCACATACTACGGACTTCGGATGTAACTAATTCATTTTAATGGTCCCTTGAGGTTCAGTATAACCGAGGTCTACTGTATAGGGTGTGCCATTTGACATAAAAAAGTTATATCCGTTACCACTGTTTTGATTCACTTTGTATAGATGAATATAATTTTACGTTGCAAACCTCCAAAGTTAAAAAAAGAAATATTGGAAATCTTTTTATATCTTCAGTAGTTATCGAGATAGAATGCACTGTTGGAACATGCTGTATATTTGGAAATTTTCAAAATATTTCAATTGCCTCAATTGCAAACTCAATTGACAATTTTTAACTTCCATTTCTTTCGAGGAAAAAAAAGCAATGACAGTTTAAGTCGATTTAGAATTTTTTAAACGCCAAATATGCGAGGCACACTTAACAAACGATGACGTATATACTACCGGGTGTTCTAATTTAAGCACACGTACAGTTTATTGTTTATTTTGTTTATATCATCAAACAAATCCACAACTGGCGGAGAGGATTCCCATCCTATTTGAAATGCTTAAAGCCAGACGCAAGGCCATCTGGGGTATTTTGGACTGAGTCAAAATCAAAGAATTTAGTGAAAGGTCTTGAGTGAAACGGGCAAAATTCGAAACGTGAAAGCCAAAACGTTTTCATGTGATCCACAAATGGCAAACGGGATTCCCATTCGACTCGAAATGCATAAAGCCAAGCGCAAGACTATCTGAGATACTTTGGACTATGACAAACTCAAAGAATTTAGATGAGAGTCGTGGGTGCAACGGACAAAATTCAGAACGTCGAAATCATGTGATCCACAAGGAGCATTTGACTCATCAAAATGCATAAAATTAGGTGCAAGACATCTGAAGGACTTTAGACCAGGTCACGCTCATAGAAATTAGAGGAAGGTCTTGATCCATAAGTGGCAGTGGAATTTCCCACGATGGATTACCAACAACAAATTAATTAGGAGCAGGAAGGTAAGCGTGGGGTTAGAGGTAAAATACTCGAGGTTGAAACAAATAAATGCAAAGTGAGGTGGATAAAATCCGAAACGTGGAAGCCAAAATGTTTTCCTCGTGGATTTCTACCTATTCCGCTTGAGGTGTATAAGAAGATGAAGTTCTGAGTGGCCGAGATTGTCATTGGGCCAAATCTTTTTGGAATATCTGAATTTCGAAGCCCTTTCCAAAAAGTTTAAGTCAGAAGGTGAATGGAAAGCCCAATTTGGTGAGTTTTGGAAAGCTGATTTACTAAGAGGACTAAGGAAGAGAGATGTGGACTCGATAAAAGAGCATCTGAGGCATCTTGAACCTAGTGAAATGAGCAAAATCCAAAACGTCGAAGCCAGGTATCATCTGTCAAGGTCCATGCGCTGCAAAAAGAGTATGAGGCGCATAAGAGAGGTAAGGCCAAATCTTCCTGGAGTAGTTGAATTTTGGAATTCTTTTTAAAAGACGACCACCTAAAGCAGAAGACAAGTCAAGAGAGAAAAGGAAGGAAGAACATCTGAATTATCTTGGATTAGGTCAAACTCAAAAAATTTAGAGGAAGATCTTGAGTGAAATGGGCAAAATTCGAAACGTCGAGGCCAGAACGTTTTCCTGCGAACCACAAGTGGCAGATGGGATTCCTATTCAACTCCAAATGGACAAGTTTAGATGCAATGTGTTTCTCATATGTAAGAACAAAGATGGAAAATAGAAGTATCAGATCCTCTACTAATTTGTTTTATCATGAATACAAGAGATTCGAATAGCTTTAAAGACACGCTCATTTCGTCTCCTAGACTTTTGGAGAGGCTAAGCCATCACTATACAACAATTTTTGGGGCAATTATATGAGGCCATCAACAATAGGACCAAAATAACTTTAAAACATATTGAATTATACAGTAATTTTTGGGCGCCCAACGTGGAGTTTTCAACAATTGAATAAGGGCATTTATTTTTCATAAGTAATAAAACAGCCCCAATTATGTTCAACCCCACGAGGCAATGAATAAACAATAAACAAACAACCCCCAAGCTTCCTCGGAAGCTTGAAAAGCTTGTGGTTTGTAATGAGAAAAAAAAAGAAAAAAATTTCTTCCAACTAATTGGAAGATATCTTTTGTTTTATTATTATTATTTTTTTTAATATTGATTTTGAAGTATTTTAGAATGTTGTTATTTTTAATGGCTTACAGAAAGCTTGAGGTTTGCAACAAAACAAAAAATTGTTAGGTCACGTCGTCTTTTGTTTTTTTTTTTTTTTAATATTCATATTGATTAAAGAGATACGTATGTTCAGTAAAAAATAATCAGCATCGCGCTTCCTCTCTCCTCACCAACATAAACGAGCATATTTACAACTCCCACCAGTTTTATCATGACAAATCAACAAACAAACGAATGTGAAGCATAATTCGCTTTCCTTTGTTTCACTATGGTGAATAACTCTGACTGCGATTCAAATTAACGCCACCACGTAAAGAATTTATTTACCTTCTCTTTTTCTTCCCGTTAAGAGCTTCGCCGTGACAATCTTGTACAGCTCATTCGCTTCCTCCTTACTTACGAAACTCAATGCAATCATGCTCTCCTGCAAAATACCATTAGTACAATAAACAAATGAAATTGTGAGGGTGTTCAAAGCATAACATACATCTCCCTCAAATGTGTGTAAATTCGGGCACGTCTTCAAGTAAACCATGCCGTTGTAGATCTCCTGCTCCCAGATCATGCAGTTTCTCTGTAGGCAGAAGAGGCGGAAGAAATAGTTTCTTTTGATGCAGTCTTTGACGAAGCAGAGGACGCCCGTCTCCTTCTTGAGGCTCTGTTGTTGCATGTAGTACAGTTGGATGGTAGTGGTCGCTAATGTCTACATTTATTAAATTCACACAGTTTTAGAGTGTGTATGTGAACGTGAGCTTAGCTTGAGGTGTTACCTTGCATCTTGCGCCTAGGAGTTGGCTGATGCGTTGGTTTTCTTCCAGGGATAAAAGCGTAGAGTGCTTGTTTTCTTGGGGCATTTTCGTTCGCAAGTGGGAATCTAGCGAGTCTGGTTTTTCCGAATGTCAGCCTTGCTCAATGAAAGTTGACTGACATTTCTCTTTGCAGTGAATGATGAGAAAATGGAAAATAAGGCTGTAGGCGTACAAAAATATTTCAAAAACGACCGGTTCTGCTTCAAAACTGCTTTATTTTTGACGTCACTAACGATAATCTTGCTAAAATAACTTTGACAAGCCTTTTCAAAACATCATCGGTTTGTAGGTTACATGTTGACACTTATAGGCAGTGTTGCCTTCAGGCATTGCCAATCTTTTAGACTGAAGTCAGTGTTGCCAGCATCAGCATCGAGAGAATATCAAAAATTTCAGGAGTCACTCCTGACGAAACTGTAAAACGATAGCGAAACGTAGAGCGTTAGTGCCAATTTTAGTGCCCGTTTTAAAATAATTTATTGCTTATAATAAACTTATGTATCAACTAAATCTATACCAAGAATCTTTTACTTGAAGTCAAGAATGAGTGAAACATGAATAAATAAAATACTGGCTGCAAATTACAGTTTTTAGACAAAATGATAAATATCTCAAGAACGGTTATGTTTAGGTATAGGCATTGGTATACAGTAAATGTGTGGAATTTTACGAGCAATCCAAATTTGGTTTCATATATAGAGTATGCCATTTGAAATAAAAAAGTTGTGTCCGGCACCACTGTTTTGATTCACCCTGTATAGATGAAAATAATTTTATGTCGTAGATTTTTAAAATTAAAAGAAAATTGCGTTGGAAACTTCATTAGTTATCGAGATATCGCCCTGTATATTTAAATTCTATTATTTCGTATTTTTTTAAAATTCAAATATTTTTTTTCCTTTCCTTTCTTTTTAAAAAATATTAATCTATGTAAATTTTGTGGTAAAATCGATCGTCCTTTGTTTTTATTATTATTATTTTTCTTTAATTTGTTGTTTTTCAATTTATCAATTAATCAACAGAATTGCGCTGTTGTAAAATTGACCGTTTTCTTTAACTTGAGGTATTTTTTTTCATTTCATCAATTTTTGCTTTCCTTTCATTAAAAAAAAAAGATCTATTAAATTAAGTCGAAAAATGTATCGTCTTTTGTTAATATTATCTTTTTAAATTTTATTTTTTATTTTTCGAATTTTTATTATTTCTTCCCTTTGTTTTGTCATCATTTTTTAAAAAAATTATTATTAATGTTTTTTTTATTATTATTTATTCCTGAATCTAGTAAGAAATTGACGGATTTTCTATGTATGTAGAAAGGGGACTTTTTGACAACTCTTGAGGGATTTCTGCTTTTTATGCGTTGGTGACACTGCTATGACGGCTGTGGCGTTACCAACCGCTGCGTAATTACCCAAAAGTTTGGGTATTTATTGATCAAATAATTAAATTTGGGTAAATGAGCGATTTTATTAATAATTGAGTATTTTTAAGCTGTATTTTCCTTTTGTTTCTCTACACTCGACAGGTGTTTTGAGTACAAATTTAGGGGGTTTTCGACTAATGACTAGGGGGAAAGTTTATTGAAGAGTTGGCAGTACTGCACACCCCTTCTTTTAGAGTTTCATTATGTTGATATTTTAAATAAATTGCTTACCCTTGTGCTAATTTAGAATATATCGTTAATTGCATCAGGGTAACCAGATTGGGCGAGAGTTCACCATTTCAGACAAATTTGGTGCTTAAAAATCTTATTTATTCGATCGCCCCCCCCCTGCGGTATGATCGCGCCTGGTTCTTGTTTTTGGTATTTAAAATTTTTTATTATTAATTGTGCACATTTATTTTCTAAATGTGTTGGAAGTTTATTGTTTATTTTACTTCAATTTTTGTTTTTTTTCTTTGTTTTTTAATCCTTTCTTTGATTTTCTTTTCATTCTATTTTTTTTTTCTTGCTATAATAATAGCAGTTTTCATTTTCATAAATAAAAAAAACAATTACATAACTGTATCACTTGCCAACTCTTTTCATTTCTCAGTTACTTCCAATTTGTCTCTTGTTGAATTGTTTTTTTGTTTTCCTTTTCTACTCATTTTTCTTTTGTTTTATTTTCTATTGCAAATTTTGTTTGCCTGTTGTTTTTCATTTGTTCCTTTCATTTTTAGTTTTCGTTTTTCTTTTGTTTTTTTTGCTTTCTGTTTTCCTTTTCTACTCATTTTTCAATTGTTTTATTTCCTAATAGAAATTTTGTTTGTTATTTTTGGTTTATGTTTTTCTTTTGTTCTTTTTTTTATTCCTTTCTAAAGAGTTTTTATTTGTCTTTAAGTCTTCACTTGTCTCTCTTTTCATTTAATATTTGCTTTTTTGTTATTGTTCTTCTAAATTTTCCCTTTTTTTTAGTTTTCATTTGTCTTCGATTTATTTTTTCACTTTAATTTATTCCTTGTCTCGTTTCATTCTTTATTTGCCTTCCGGTTCGGTTTTTGATTTCTTTTCTTTAATTTTGTTCTTCCTTTCAATTTGCTTTCATTTTTAATTACTTAATTTTCAATTTTTTTTAATTACTTCATTTTAATTTTTTACCCTTTGTTTCATTTCATTTTGTTTTAATTTACTTTTTTTCCTAATTTTTATTTGCCTTAAAAAGCAAAGGAAAATCACAAAGTGGTCTTGGTACAAGGTCAGGACTTACGGTTTAAGTTGGCATACTGAACTTTATTTTTAAATTGTACAACTGGAGTAACTTCCGGTTGTTGACGGTTCGACACTGACAGGCGTCACTTTACAAGCATCCTTTGACATTTCAAACTAAATCGCTAATTTTTATTCACATAATCTACAATCTGTCGCTGTTTAGATAACGCCAACTAAACCAGCAAAACATATATTCGGCTGAAGTGTTGGAAATAGCCGGATAAAAAAAATGCTCTTAATTGTGTTGCCAACTCAAACAGTTATTCTAGATCACTTTGTACTTTTCTTATTTTTGAAAATTGCAGTTTAAAGCAGCGGTCCTAAGACGTATTTTAATAAAGTTCATTTTTTATTGCGAATCAGAATAATTAATTTGGCATTCACATTTATCGTTAGAAAAAAATCGACGCCTTTTGGTGACATTTTATGAATAGGTTGGCAACATTGCCTACAAAAAGTCTGCAACCCTCAACTGCATTGGAATTTCTGGGTACGCAGGGTTGACAACACTGGATGGCTATCAAGCATAACCTCGTTTTTCAACATGCGATAAAGACTGAAAGATCCAATTATTCGATCAAATAAAAAATGATGAAAGTACAGGATGATCACATTGTTGTTAACCTACGTAAACTATCTTAAATCACTCCCATTTTAGGTCAACTTCCAAAATGGTTTTTAACAAAGTGAAAGAACCTGCCCTGAGGGGCGACAGAGAGAAAAGCATCGTTAAATGGGCCCTCACAAGCCGTGCCATCATCATAACGCTTCAATTCGTCTCAAACTTAATAATCCCCGATCACAACGCAGACGCTTTCGTCTATCCAAAAGAGAATCTTACACACACGTTCTTTGATAGCACAATTCAGACATTCCTCGGGGGCTTCGTCAGGTGGGACGCCCAGTATTTCATGCACATAGCCCGTTATGGATACACCTTTGAGAACATTACCGCTTTTTTCCCTTTATACCCGACCATTACACGTATCCTATCATTGGTATTATCACACCTTCTGCCTTTAGTTAACATTGAATCGATTACACTGCTGACATTTGTGGTATTCAACATGTACGTCTTTGTAGAAGCTGCCAAAGTATTATATAAGTTGAGTTGTTTGGTGAAAGACGTGAATTTCGCTTACAAGACCTTACTTCTATTTTGTTTCAATCCGGCTTCAATTTTTTTCTCCGCCCCATACACAGAGTGCCTCTTTTGTTATTTGACTTTTAAAACGATTTTGACTTGCGCGAACATGTCTGGTTCGAAATTCGCATGCGTAATTTATGTGGGTTTGAGCACGTGCACAAGGTCAAATGGAATCTTGAACATTGGCTTTTTCGTTTACTTCTACTTAAGTTACGTCGTCAACAAGTTGGTTGGTTTGAAGGACAGAAGTGCGGCTGTGTTTCTTGTGATGCGTTCTGCCTTGTCACTGGTTGTTTATGTTGGTTTATGTGCGATGCCTTTTGTAATTATGCAGTTTTATGCTTATAGTTTGTTCTGTGCGAGTTATGATAGTGAAGTGGCTAAATTCCTGGGTGATTTTGCCCGTGCGAATCAGTTGGTTTTGCCCGGGTTGTTTCACGAGTACAACCAAACCTGGTGCTACAGGAAAATCCCCCTTTCGTACTCATACGTGCAAGAACACTACTGGAACGTGGGGTTCTTGCGTTACTATGAATTGAAGCAGGTCCCGAATTTCTTGCTTGCTTTGCCCGTGGTTTATATCGTCCTGGAAGGTAGTGTGGATGTGTTCAGGAAGCAAAGGGCTTTCTTTGACTTGCTCAACAATGTTATGTTCGTGTGTACTGTGCACGTGTTCACCCTTATGATTTTCTGTGTGTTCTTTATACATGTGCAAGTGACCACCCGGATGGTCTTCTCTGCAAGCCCTGCGATCTATTGGTTCTGTGCAGAGATCTTTACAAGCAAAAAGTCGAAGCGAAAGCAGCTGTTTTTGACGTATTATTTCCTTTCGTATTTTGTAGTAGGCACTGTGATGTTTTGTAATTATTTACCTTGGACTTAACGAATTATGGAAACTCACAAGTTGTATAGCTCTTTACTGATAATAAATTTCAATAATAACAAAGTTACAAAATTAACTTGCACATAACGATACTGAAATAAGATTAGTTTGACGAGACATAGTGTGTAAACAGAGTAAATCTGAATCTGTAAATTATTAATATTAAATAAATATTAAGCATATATACCTATTGAAACGTGTAACATAATAAAACGTGTTCCAAAAAAATATTAAAACGAAGAAGTGCTATTCCCACTCGTCGTCGTTTGAATTTGTGTCGGAGGTGTCGTCGTCATCGTCGTCGTCCGAGTGTATGACACGGTTCCTCTCGACTAAGGCACGTTTTAAAGCATCCGCGAGGTCCACGCCTTCATTATTCGGTGTGGGCGGTTTTATTTCTCTCTCCTAAAAGCAAAACAAAATAGTGCAAACTAAAAACATGTACTTTTGTTTTCACAAGAGATGAGCTCTGCGTCATAAATTGGCGTTGAAGTAAAAGTAACTCTCTTTCTCTTACTCTTGTAGTTTGATTTGGTTTTTGTCTGAACTTTCTATCATATTTGGTTCCAAAATTAATAGGGGAGGGGGGGCTTTAGATTAGCACAGTATAATTGTCATTAACTGATTAATCTCCCTGCTTTGAGCGGTGATTGCAGCGCCACCTGTGGAGATGGCGATACGATTTGTCACAAAACATGCAATTTACTGAACTTTCGAACTTTATATCACTCTCTATTCAATAAATAAAAAGTGAGCAACAAAAATCAGATTAGAGTAAGGTCAATGTGGGTAAATGGAACCACGGGGTAAATGCAACACCTTGTCCAATTTTGAAAACTGTCACATATTTCTATAATCTGCTGTGCCCACCTTTAAATTGAATGTTCCGTCATTGTTGAACAACATGCGGCATTTGTCTGCGTGATTCTCTAAAATCAACATGGTCATATAACGTCACGCGGTGTGGTATGACGGATTACAAAATTGGGTAGTGCGTTGTTTCTCCGCTCAGTTTAATTGTTTATTATATATTTATTAAACCCAATTGTGTTTCTAGGCTAAGTTGAAAAGTCCTTTATTATGTTATTATAGGCCCAATAAGCAAAATATCGTTTGAGTTATGTTTGTGCTGGGGGTTCCATTTACCTCAGGGATTTATTGGAATTGGGGTAAATGGAGACAGCCGTCTGTGGTAAATGGAACCGGGTAGGCCCCATTTACCCCTTCCTCTGTCATTCATTCTTTTTTTTTTCAGAATAATCGCAATGGGTAGAGTATATACTAGAAAAACAGAACGAGGAAAATCCTATACTGACGACGAAATAAACCTTGCCATTGACGATATTAAAAATGAACGAAAAACTTTCCGAGGGGCTGCGAAAACTTATAAAATACCTCGCTCAACCCTTCTGCATCGCGTAAAAGGCACCAGAGGAAAGGGTTGCTTCTCAAAAAATGGCTCTGGTGGGGGAGGGAAACGCCAATTAGCTCCTGAGCATGAAGCAGAGCTCGTCAAGTCTTTAAAAACAATGGAGAAATGGGGATTTGCCCTAACAAGAAAAGAAATTTTAGCAATTGTTCAGGTGTTTATTCAGAAGAACAATATAGTGACTAACTTTAAAAATGATAAGCCTGGAGAGGAGTGGTTTCTAGCATTTAAAAAAAAGAAACAAATTCTCTATTAAAAAACCACAGCATGTTGAATGTGCCCGTATAAAATCAAGAAATCCATTTACTTTTTATGAGTTCTACGAGTTTTTGTCCACTAGCATCCAAGAGTTAAAATTAACAGATAAACCGCACCACATATTTAATTGCGATGAAACATCGTTTTGTAACGACCCTAAAAAAACCAAAGTGGTAGGGTCTGTAGGGAATAGAACAATCAGAATGACTGCAGGAACCAGGAGGGAAAATATCTCAATTTTAATTTGTGGTTCAGCTTCTGGAGATTTACTGCCACCATTGTGTATATTTAAAAGTCAGAATATTTTAGAGTCATGGGTGAGTACAGAGTCTTCAGACCGAACTGCATGTGCCGCTAGTAAAAAGGGTTGGATGAACACAATTATTTTTTCAAACGGTTCCGAAAAATGTTTTCTGCCCTTCGTTGGTGATAAACTGCCTGCTTTATTGATTTATGATGGGCACTCAAGTCATGTTAATCCAGAAATTATTAAAGAAGCTTGTGAAAATAATGTGACTATTTTGAAACTACCCCCACACACTACTGATATCTTACAACCTCTGGATGTAGCTGTAAATAAATCACTGATAAGCTGGTGAAGTGGCAAAGAAAGCGTATTCCTAAGTAGCTGTTTGTTGGGATCTTAAAACAAGTATTGGACGAAACACCAAAGAGCGTCGTTATTAACGGTTTCAAGAAAACTGGAATCTTTGATAAGGATGTCCTTCAAGAAAAAGGAGTTCCCGTCAATAAAAATGTGATAAATGAAAAGATTTTTAATTCAGACGATTTAAAAAATATAAGAAATATAAAGAAGAGCAGACTAAGCTTTCAGTCCAGATTAAAACGGATGAAACCAATATTGTAGCAAATAACAGAGATGTAGACATTACTGCAGCAGAGAATATAGAAACAGAAAACGTAATTGCAGAAACAATACGAGGGAATACTGCACCACAAAATAAAGCAGTAGAAAATATTATTCCAGATAATGCAAATGTTGAAATTACAGAAGCAGAGATTCTTTCAAACAATTCTTTCGAAAGTATTCTGTTGAAATTCATTGGTCAAAGTAAAGCAACTGAAACTGCAAATAAATCAGGCAAAAGGATTTGCCCTAGTGCAGAAATTATTACAGCACCTAATTTTTTAAAGAGACTAGAAGCTGAAGAAGCGGAAAAGAGACAAAAGTTGGAAAGGAAATTAGCAAAAACACCTAAAAAGAAAGCAACCTCTAAAACAGCTGCTGTAATGTCCAAGACATCTTCGCCCAGTCTTAATACACCTGACACAAATCAGAAAATAAGGAAGACAAAAGGGCGATCTCCCACCCCTTCAAGTAGTACGTCAGAGGATAATATCCCATCTGTATCCTTTCAATCTGATTCTTCATATATTGATGAAGAAACAAAAGACACTACAATCAGTGTTATAGAAGGTGATTATGTAATTGTCAGATATGACGAAGGTTATTATCCTGGCCAGGTTATTGGTAGGAATGACAATGCTACAAATAATATTAAAATAAGTTGTATGCAATGAAGTGGTAAATTGGGAGATGTTTGGAAATGGCCCATTTCTAAGGATGAATTGTGGTACAAAGAAAGTGCCATCTTCAAAATAATCAGTCCTCCTTCGAAAAGCAACAATAGGGGCTATTTTGAAGTGCCAGAAATGAGGAAAGTTAATGTTTGCTACAATTAGTAGAACCGTTGTCTTTTGCAATCATTTCATAATAAAAAAAAATAAAAAGTTGTGTTTTACATGATGCTTTTACAATCCCTGTATCTTGAAAATAACTGCATATTTTGAAGCGAAATTTTTAGCATTAGTAGTGCAATATTCCAGGTAAGTTCTAGTTACTCCATATTTGGATTCTATTAAAGACATGAAAATTACTCGGTGTGGGTCCATTTACCCCATTTTTAAGGATAAATGGGACCACCAGCAGTTAAAAGTAAAAAAAGTAAAAAAAAATATTCAGTGATATGATAGGAGATTGAGGTTTGGGTAACTAATAGTACATTAGTGGCACACACACATCATAGAGTATTAATGTTATTCCGCAGATAGCAAATTTGGGTGCTTTAAAACAAACCAAAAGTTGTAAAACAAAGAAAATTTGTCTGTGATTAATTGAATAGATTCATGAATTGTCAGATCAGTCTGACGCCGCATTAATCACAGATGTACGTTTCTCTTCCACCGCCTACTCTAATCTGATTTTTGTTGCTCACATGTTATAACAATAATAACTCACCCCGACCGGTTTCAGCATAACACCTTTACGTATATCACTAAATACGTCATCACGCGTGTTATTATTCTTTTGTTCTGAATCCACAGGCTGAAAAAAAAATTTTTTTAATCAAAACCTCAAGAGAGATCGTTAGCGGTGACTCACTTTCAACGTGGTGCCCTCTCTGATACTGTCGAAAAGAGCAGAGCGTAAATCACCTGGATTGTCGTTGGTGGAAGGGGCAACCGCTGGAGGCGGAAGCTCAGCAAGGGGTGGGGGAGGTGGAGGAGGAGGAGGTGCACTCGATCCGCCCAGAGAAGGTATTGGAAGACTACCGTTAAGGGGAGGACCAGGCGGTGGAGGTGGGGCATTCCCTGGCGGAGGAGGTGGTATCCCTATACAAAAAAAGTCAAACAACTCAATTAGTGTACAGTACCAGTACAGTCGCGAGCTAAAAGAAAAAAAATTGGTCGTCGGTGTCATTCCAAAAATTAAATGGGGCGTGAAGTCACAAATTAAAAACATCTCGCCCCTCTCGTATTTTAAGCAAACAAAACACATGTGACCATTTCACAATAGAAAAATGCGCCAAAGAATGACATTGGGGATCAGTTTCTTTTTTGCTCGATAGTGTACATAATAATTTAATGATATTACCTCCCATGATTCCTCTTGGCGGTTGTGGTTGGGGCCTCGGGGGTGTGGCTGATGGAGGAGGGGGAGCGGCTCTCTGAAACAAACGGCTCTCATTTATGTAATTATTTGAGGGGCGTGGCCTCTTACATTGTGTACAGTTCTCGCGCCTCCTCTGGGTGGTACAGGCGGGCCGGTCTGGGCTGTAGTTGGTGGTGGAGGGGGTTTCTTCGTGATGTTTCTCTCGACTGCATCTCGCCCCCCGTTCTTCTGGATGAAGTCGTAGATGAAGTTCCTGGTTTCCCTGTCCTGCAAATGCTTCTCGGATACACCGGCCTAAAATGGTTTGCGTTATTTTGTCATTTTTATTTAGTGCTCTGGTTCGTGTGTACTTTGTGGAAGAACTCGTGTAACTGCTTGTCTTCTGTGTTGAAGGCGAAGCCCTTGTCACGGTCCCAACCGATGTGGGAGATGTGACGGAATTCTAAGGGTTGGCCGATGTCTGCCTTTGTGATGTTCCGTTTTCGTTTGGCTTTCTTCGCTTCTGATATGGACATATATTATACAATATCGTAATGTTGAGGATGTTTCAAAAAAAAAAGAAATCATGCAAGTAACACTTGAGAGTGTAATCTTAACTTCTTGCCAGAACCTTTTCTTTTGTATATTCAACACGAGATTGCATGTATTTATCATTATTAGCCACAACACTACTTTTTAAACATTTCATCAAACCTAATTTTAGAATTTATGTACAGTCGTGGCCTTAAAATTGTTACCCCTGCATGCTAACCTCGCCCTTATTGACCTCCAACCTTCCTACTAATATTGCGCTTCGAATCGTAATATCATGAAAATAAATTAAATTGTGGAAACTTGAGGACCAGTGTTGCTAATATAATTTTGCAAAAAGTTTGAACATTTTATTTAAATAATCACTAAAAGCAGACACTAATTCACTAAAAACAAATGCAGAAAAATCGAACTGTCAGACATTAAACATTTCAATATTCTACTTAAGCGTGTTAGGTTTGGCAACGCTGATCTCAGTATTAAAAAACCTCTAAAATTACAAAAGAAAATTAGAATTGATGGTTTTTGTTGAAAATATAAACAAAAGACGTCCATTATTTAACAAATGCAAGAAATAAAAAAAAATGTCAACGATTTGAATATTTTTTTTTTGAAATAAACTAAAAGCGATAACAAAAGACGTTCGAAAACATAAACAAACATCATCAATTGTTTAGCAAATGTAAAGACCAAAAAAAAATGGTCGACGATTTGAATATAAGAGAACCCAAACGAGAACCTTTCGTTTTTCACTTTTGCGTTAAAAATAAATTAAAAGCGACAACAAAAGGCGATCGATTGTTTAACAAGTGCAAGAAACAAAAAAAAATAGTCGTCGATTTGAATATAAGAGAACCCAAAAGAGAACCTTTCGCTTTTTTTTTACCTGGCCATGAGTGTTCATACCCGAGTTTAAAAGAATTTTGGCAAATAACACGATGATGGTTAGAATTGTTGGCGTCAATTTTTTCTTTAAAAAGAAAGTCAAGTGACATTTAATTTTAGAATGATTTCATTGCTTCTATTTTTCCTCTGAAAGAAAAAAGAGAGAAGAGACGATTCCTGAAAATGAAGTTTTTTTTTCAAGAACTTTTTTTTTGTAAAAATGAAGTTGTATTGAAATATATTTGTGAATTTTCAGAATTTTAAATATTTCATTATTTCAACTTTCTAATGTAGTTGCCCCAGTTTGCTCAGACTATCAAAACAAATTCAAGAATGGTTGAGATTAGATAGTATTTATCAAGCAATCTTCTTTTATTATTATTATTTGGTACTTGGTTTTGCTTTTATTTTCATTTTTTTTTAATTAATTGGAAGCTTCTTTAATTCGGATCTTTAAGGGATTATTGGTTCCTTTTAACTTAAAACTTTGTTCTCTCAAACTGGAATGTATTTTCTTATTCTTCCTATATCCATTTTTCTCACACATTTTTTTTGCTTGTGTTTATTCTCTCATTTCTGTGTAGTTCCTGTATGTAACAGTTTGTGAAATATTTTCCTATGCAAATTCGCTTCTCTTTCCTTAACGTCCTATTCTGACGCGAAATTTAATTTTCATTTTTGTAATAGTGACGTTGGAATTTTTATAAAATTTTCAATTTTTTAAGCTAAATTAAAATTTCTTTTAGTAGCAACTTTTGAAAATAAGTTACTAAGTAATAACTCGCCAAAATTGGCAATGTTGATCCTAGGAAGGAGGGTTGATATTAATTTAAAAAAAAGCCAAACAAAATATAATTGAATCTAAATGCAGGCTGCAAATGCTCGAATGCGTGGATGCTCTTTTATAACTTTAAAATATTTCCAGGAATCAGGGGAGGGTGGGCGATTTTTTTCTTCTTAAATCCATCTGTCTTTTAATGCTTGGTATTTTTGATGTGTCGATTGTCCTTCTTCACCTTTAGCAATTTTTGAAATTGGAAAATGTATATATTTTTGCACGTGACGTTCTTTCATAATTTACAAACATAAAATTTCTTTTTGAAAGCCTTTGATTTGTCGTCAGCCCTATTTTCCCTTTTCAGGACATCAACAGGTTATTTAACACTCCTTTCAAGTTTCCTATTTTTTTTTTGTTTCATTTAGAAAGAAATGTTTAATGCAGAACTTACACAGGCAAATACAAAAATTCGACCTCTTAATACTTTTTTTTAAATATTATTTGCAATTCTGATGTTTTTGTTGTAAGAAAATGTCATTAATCGTCAATAATGGACGAAATGAATTGTATTTTAGATATTAAGCAGCGCCATCTATTACAGTTTTTTTTCATAATCTATTTACCTTGTGGAAGGAAAATAATTTTTTCTTTTTGAAAAACGAACTTTCATTTGTTTCTTTGTATTTGAAAATCAAGACAAATTAAATCATAAAAAGTGGTCAAATGAAAAATGAATTAGAGTTGGCGATGCAACTAAACACGCATGTGTGCATTTAGTCCATCGAACGTTCGTTCAGTCACTTTAACCCATTATGACCTAACGTTGCATATATGCAACGACTGCAGGTGTTTTCACAAATCAGTTTAGTTTCATAAGTAACAAGTAGAATCTCTAGATGGTGCCACTTATGTTTACTAGAAGGTCTGTTCTTGAAAGTATATGCCGAGGAATCATTCAAAGATACGAATTTGTGCACATTCTAGCTTTTAATATTTTGTAAAGTATGGATGAGTCAGAATATCTTGACCTTCGTCTAGTGTAAGTAGATAATATAAGTTAATAATTATCAAGAGTCTGTTCCGGTAGTCAATTTATTTTGCCAAAATATAGATCTTTATAACCTGACAGATAATTTCAGTTTCCACATAAATTTAACCGTATTTTTGAGAACATATTTTCTAGTGTTGCACATATGCAACACTAGGTCATTAGCTTATTATGTTCATGTAATTTTCAGAATATATGGGATTTTGATTATTTTATTTTATATTAATAATATATATTTTCCCTTTCAAGTGGAGGATTAACGCTACAGGAAACACTCGAAATGGCTTATTCGGAGGATATTGACGAAATTTTTATTGAACCACCTGATCCAAACGTGCTTACAGATGAAGATTCTGCAGAAGAAGACAATGGCGGTACAATAGATAATCTGAATGGATCTCAGTTGCGTACAAATTGTTGAATTCGACAAGAATTACTCAGAAAAATACAAACGTATTAGAAAATAATTTTGAAGAGCTGCAGAACAATAATAAAAGTCAAGAAAAGATAAAGCACGACGATCTAAATATAGAAAAAGTTAACTTGAAAGAGAAAATCAATTGGACAGATGGAGATTTAGTAGAAAACGAGGCAAGTTCTCATTTTCCTACACCAGATTTTAGTAATTATAAAGATGTCACGCCCGTTCAAATTTTTGAGAATTTTTTCGATGATAATATTATAAATTATTTAATAGAAGAAACAACAAAATATGCAATTTTAAAAAATTATCCAGACCCAAAAGTTTCTCCAGAAGAAATGAGATGCTTCATTGCCATACTAATTTTAACTGGGTATAATCAGTTGCCAGGTAAACGTTATTATTGGGATTCTGTTTCTGATATGAAAAATCAACTTGTGTCTGAAGCCATGCGTAGAGATCGCTTCATTCAAATAATGAGATTTATTCACTGCGCGGATAATACTCAAATAGATCACTCTGACAAAGCTTACAAGCTAAGATCATTGATGAACAAACTAAAACAAAAATTTCTACAGAATTTTGTACTATCTAATCTATGATTAAATATTTTGGCAGGCACAGTTGCAAACAGTTTATCAGAGGCAAACCAATTCGGTTTGGCTATAAGATGTGGTGCCTAAATACCAAAAGTGGCTATCTTCTCAATTTTAACATGTACCAGGGAAAAAATCCGAAAGGTAATGAGGTTTATGAAAATATGTTTGGTAAATGTGCAGCTCCATTAATTTTGATGATAGATGAGCTTCCACAAAAGGAGTTACCTTACCGCTTTTATTTCGACAATCTTTTTATAAGCATTATACTACTGTCGTTTCTAAGAGAACATGGTTATGGAGGAACAGGAACATTACGAGAAAATCGCCTACCAAAGAATTGTCCTCTTACAACAAAAAAGAATATGCAACGAAATAAATGTGGTGATTACTCCTCTGCTATAGATAAAGATCATGGAATAATTTTCATTAGATGGACCGACAATAACGTCATTACTGCAGCCTCTACATGCCATGGAATAAACCCTGTTAGTCACGTCAAACGTTATAGTCACGCCGAAAAGAGAGTAGTACTCCTACCAAGGCCCAATGTCATTAGCAAATATAATGATAATATGGGAGGAACGGATTTAATGGACGAATGTATTTCACATTATCGAATTGCTCTTAGATCTAAAAAGTGGTGGTGGGTATTATTTACATGGCTAATAGATGCATCTGTGTATAACGCTTGGGTACTTTACAAAAAATCAGGAAATACAATTAGTCATCTAGATTTTCGAAGATATTTGGTCCAGATTTATTTGACTAAATATCAGAAACTTCCAAAAAGTTCTGGACGTCCGTCTATGTCAAAATTTAGCGTATCGCTAAACCGCGTTTCTGATGAATTGCGTTATGATAACTGCGGACATCTTTTGATCCAAATTCCTGATAAAAAACGACGCTGTGCTGGCGAAGGCTGCACATCCATTTGTAGGACGATGTGCACCAAGTGTGATGTCGGTTTGTGTATAGAATGTAATCATATATTTCACACACAAACGTAAGACGTTTATCTGATAATATGAAGAGTTGAATGTGGAAACAGTACAAGTCTAGTTTTGTTTTTGTATAAAATAACAATTCAAACAAGTATAAACAGATGATTTATAATGGTTAAGGTGGCTTATGCGTTAAATTTGGTACTAAATTTTTATTAAATATCTTCTTCAATATTTTTGAGATTTATACTGCTTTTGTATTCAACCCACAATTAGGTACCTTATTGACCTAGCGTTGCAAATATGCAACACCACATAATTTGAAAATTGATAGTAAAAATTTCTTTATTTTAGTAAGTGTGTTATTTACCTTTAAATTTACTTATTTATATAAGAATTGTGTTTTTCGAATAAAAATTTAATTCCGGTCATAATGGGTTAACGTTTCTACAAGGAAAGAAAAATGTTTTATTTCAAAATTATTAAAGCAGATGCATAAAAATAACCACTGTCTGCTGCATTAAGACACTTTTTAACTCTATGAATAACTGCGTGACTAACATTAAACAACAATTCCCGCGTGTTATTTATTAGTTAGTACTAATATAACGTTATCCAAGACATGCATTTAAATTCCAACGCCTACCCTAATTCATTTTTATATTAATCGCTGGTTATAAACTAAGCTTTCATTTGTTTTTTTTTGCGTGTCGCCTCTTTTTGTTTTGCTTAATGAAATAAGAATAAAATAAATCAAATAAACTAAGCTTTCCTTCTTCTTTTGCATTTCATAATTTTTTGTTTCCTTTTGTAAATGTCAAAACAAAAATCAATGATTTCCGGCGCGAATCTTTTGAAAATCGAACTTTCACTTTTTTCTTTTTATTTCATAATTTTCATCATTTTCTTGTTTCTTTTTGTAAACAATGAAAAATCGACGATTCCGGAGCGAAGCTTTGAAAATCAAGTTTTCATTGTTTTTTGTATTTAATTTTCTTTGTTTCTTTTTGAAGCAAAGAAAAAAATCGACGCTTGTTTGTTTTCTTCAACTTAATATGTTTTTTATGTAGGTATTAATTTTTTTTTAACTAATGCTTTTTTTATTTCTGAATCTAGTAGCAAATTAAGGGATTTTTTTGTGAGACCTAAAAAAAAAACTCCAGAGAGAGACTATTGTTTTCTCCCTAAATCCTCTTCATTTTAATATCTTCTAGAATTTTACGTTTGATTACTTGCAGGTAAGTTTACAATTTTTGTTTAGATTTTCTCTTAAATTTGCGAAATTCCTTGAATGCATTTCAATTTGGAAAAGCACTGTTTTTTGTCAAGCAAGTTACTACTTTTATTACTTTATTACTAGTATGTCTCCCCCTTCACCCCCCAAATTAAGAAAATAAATACATAATTAATTACCTGGATCTGAAGAAAACGAAGTCGGTTTCAGCGTTGCGCTCTTATTCTTGGGCGAAAGGCTAGATCCGATGATATTATTTGCAGAACTCTGCTCTGTTTACAAAAAAAAAAAAAAATGGAACAAAACTTCACCTTTACTATAAAACAAACTCAATTAACAGCGCCTTAGTACCTCCTTCCTCGCCAACGTAAACAAGCATGTTTACAACTCCGACTACGTTGCCCATGTTCAACACGAATCAACAAACAAACAAATGCAAAGCATAAATCGCATTTTTTTGTTTTACTATGTAGATTATAAAGGTGAATCACTCTGATAGTGATTGGAACCGACGACACCACCGCAAGGAATTTATTTACCTTCTCTTTTTTTCTTCGTTAAGAGCTTCGTCGTGACAATCTTGTACAGCTCACTCGCTTCCTCCTCGCTCACGAAATTGAACGCAATCATGCTCTCCTGCAAAACGTCACGTTGTAGTAGAATAAAAGAATGAGTTGTGAGGGGGTTATCAGAGTAACCTACATCTCCTTCGAATGTGTGTAAATACGGGCAGGTGTTTGAGTAAACCATGGCGTTGTACATCTCTTGCTCCCAGGTCATGCAGTTCCTCCGCAGGCAGAACAGGCGGAAGAAATAGTTTTTCTTGATGCTGTCTCTGACGAAGCAGAGGACCCCTGTGTCCCTCTTGAGCCACTGTTGATGGCTGGGAGGTTGCGTGTGGAACAGTTGGATGATGGTCGTCGCTAACGTCTGCGTTTATTAAATTCGCACAGTTTTGAGGTGTGAACGTGAACTTAATTCGACGTGTTACCTTGCATCTTGCGCCTAGGAGTCGGCTGATGTGCTGGTTCTCTTCTGGGGATAAGAGAGAGCAGTGCTTGTTTTCGATGGGCCGCCTCTCTTGGGGCATTTTGGCTGGTAGGTGGAAATTCAGCGGGTTTGCGCTTTTCCGGACGTCATGAAACTTATCTTGCTCGATGAGTCGACTGACTCAGATAACTGTGACATATTTTTGAAGTGAACGATGAGGAGAAAATGGAAATTAAATCCCTACACGTACCAGCCTGAAGTTGGCTGCGCTCCGGAATTTCACCGGGACACTGACATTTCGGTTGTTGACAGTGCGATGCAAATTCTGGAAAGTTGACGATAAAACGCAAAACGGAGATTGGGCGTGATTTAAAAGCCTTTAATTCAAATGTGGTTAACCGGATTAAGTCGTAGTTGGACACACTGTGAGTTTGTGCTATCAGCGCTAGTGCAGTTGTTAATATGTAGATGGCGCTTCATGGTTTTGTGTCTTGTCCTTTGACGATTAAACAAGATAGACTGGGCAAACCAGCTTTAAAATGTAACTAACATGTTCTTCACCGGAATGAAGGGGAACCTGTTTACAAAGACTAGTTTAGTGATTGGTTACTTTCAAATTGCAGTCGATAATTTTCGGCGGATGTCATGTGACGTAACGAAACTCATAGGCGTAGATAATATTTTTATTGCGTGTATAAGTAATTAGTGTAATAAATTCAATATAATGAAATAATTAAATGATTAAACAATTATTTTTCGTAATTTATTGTTATTTCAATTAATAAATATATTTTGGGTAATATTCGATTTTTATTTCATTTTGTTCCCATTTAATGAACGCCGCCTATGTGTACTAGGGACAAATAAATAGTACCCTACCTCTCCCTCAGTGTTGTCAGATATGGTGATTTTGCACCAGATCTGGTGATAGTTATACTCTTTTGATGCATAGGAGTTTCTTTTTCTGTTTTTCTAGATAAATCTGGTGATTTTTATTTGATTAATAATTCGTTGACAAAACAAGTACTACAAAGTGGTCAAGATACACTGTTTGAGTTGGCAGTGAGGAATATTAGTTTGAAATGGTACAACTGGAGTAACTTCCTGTTGTTGACGGCTTGACATTGACAGCCGTCACTTTACAAGCGTCAATTGACATTTCAAATTAAAACTCACCCAACTTACAATCTGTCGCTGTTCAGATTACGTCAAATAAACCAACAAATCATATATTCGGTTGCAGTGTTGCAAATAGCCGAATAAGAAAATGCTCCTAATTGTATTGCCAACTCAAACAGTTCTTTTTGACCACTTTGTATAAAAAGAAACATAACACGTACAAATCACTTCTTATTAAACACATATATTTATGTCGATCGATCGTTTGGTAAGTTTAGAAACTTGCATCTGGTCGGCATACAATAAAAAAATGAACAGTACATGTTTTGAAATAAAAACAAAATATTTTTCTTTTGTATTTTTAAGTAAAACGTGTAGTAAGAACTACTAACTACTAAAGAACTTGTTAATATTAAAATCATAATGATGAAGCCTATTCTGGTGATTTTTATCATTGATCTGGTGATTTTTGAACTGTCAGACTGGTGATAAAAAGTTCTTAGGCCTGGAAACACTGATTACCGGTCCATCTTGTTTAATCGTCAAAGGTCTTGTCTTGTCACGAACGGCTAACAGACGACTGTGAACAACGCGAGATCCATAGTTCCTTCATATTTCTCTCTTTACTTTAGAAACTATTATTTAGAAAAAATACAGCAAACTACTTAACATATAAAACGAAAATAGTTATTTATTTTTCTAGAACGAAAAGTTGAGCTTTAAAGTATGAGCAAGTTGTTTACAACCGAGGCGTTTAGCCGAGGCCGAAATCTCTTGCAAATACCTTTAAAGACACTTTTTCTTTTATTTCATATTGGACTCTTATCGTGTTGAATTAGTATAAAAATAAATGTGAGGTTTATTTTACATGAATTACCTGTAATAACTAAGTGCGCGATGAGTAATGCTATTATTTGCAAACGTCAAGTGAATTAGTCACGTCATATTTTGCTTTATTACGACGATTTTAAAGTCCTAGGTAGGGAATCCAATTCCGGGATCCTAAAATTCCGAAAAAATCCTGAAATAATATTGTGCTCGTTTAATTATGTTTCAAAACTATTTTTTTCGTTGTTATGGAAAGCAAAATTAACAAATGATGCATATTCGATCTCGCATAGATTCAAAACATAAGAAAGTTGATATTGGTCCCGACGAAAGCGGAAGTCCTACAATAATCAATGGAATGTTAGAAAAATAACATCAACGTTTAATTTATACTTCCTAAATTTCATTTCAATCGATTAAAAAATAAAATTTCAAAAAAAGTGAACATCCTGTATTTGTTATTATTTTGTTAATAAATATCGATAAATTTTACAACATATGTTTTTGTAATATATTTTGTAAAAACATGAAACTCTCAAGAGAAACACTGAATGATGGGATTTATTTCGGGATTCCAGGATTGTCAGTTTCGAGATCCCGATCCCGAAAATTGGATTCCCTGGTCTTAGGACTTTAAAATTTATCTTTTTTATAGCGAACGTTAAAGTGTGCTTTGTCCAACTCAAAACAGTGGATAAAATGGAATTTTAACAGCAAGGGTTGATAAAGTACTTTAATTTGGTTATTTGAATAAATATTACAACTTAATCGTAGCAACAACCTACACTAGTGACTGGGATCATGATCATACAACGCGATTTTGACATATGATTGCTCTTTTTATTTTTCTGTGAAATTGTTTAAATTTGTATTTAACGTACGCTATAAAAAAAAATAGGTAAAACGGCAAAATTTAATTATCGACTCGTTTTCACTCATCGATAAAAATCAATTTTACCGTCTTGTATAACAAATAAATATATTCAAATTAATATATTTTTCGTACTTTAAATGGTCCAACCATCACTTTAGAAGCCAGTATGAAATTAAAAAAAAATGAACTAAAATCAATAAGAATTATTGAAGAAATATTGAAGAAACATTAAACATTTTCCAAACATAAAAAGCTGGCTGTTCTTTAGAAATGAAAAAAAATTACAGAGACGTATTGAAAGCAACCGGAGTTTCCTCATAAATTAAATTTTTTTTAAAAAAGTTGATCCCACAAACGGAAACGTTAACACAACACAAATATTAATTGAATAACAAGAAACAAAAGAGAAATATATTAAAAAAACAACGACGACAAAAATACGATTTGAAAATCAAATCAAGCTATGATTTGTTTCTTTGTATTTCATTATAATTTTTTCTTCTTGTAAGTAAAAATGAAGGTAAGAACAAATAAAAACCCGACGATTTCCGGAGCGAAGCTTTTGCGAATTAAATTTTCATTTGTGTCTTTGTGTTTATTTTTTCTTGTTTCTTTTTGAAGTAAAAAACGCTTGAAAATCAAATAAATGTAGCCTTTCGTTTGTTTCCAAGCATTTCACTATATTTCTTTTTCTTTTATAATAAAAGTAAGATAAATAAAGTAGATTCTAGTCCGGTTAAAATTTTATAATAATTTAACGCTTAAAATTGGCACTGACGTTCTACGTTTCACTGTCAGTAGTGAAAATAAATAAATAAAGTTGTCAAGTAAATTAAGTTGTCAAGGGAAATTAAAACAGTAAAACGATGTTTTTAATTTTTTGTTTTTTTTTGTTTTAATTAATATTAAAATTGACAGATCTAAATTCTGTTTAACGAATCTAAAAACCTACAAGATATGTTATTTACGTTAGCAAAATCTGTACGTTTACGAGGGTAAAGCTGAATTTATTGAGAATAAGGAAATCTAGTAGGCCTCGTTATCTGTCATTTGAAGTTTAGTTGTTGAAGTTACGTTCGTTATAATCCAAGTTACTAATTTTTTAAAGTGATATTACAAATAAAAAAATGGAATTAACCAGAGAGCATTTTCGAATCATGATTTATTTTGATTTTAAAAAAGGTTTAAGCGCTTATAAGTTTAGATTCGGCTTTTAGTGAACACGCACCTTCTTTGGCTACAATATATATAAGGTATAAGGAATTTGAACTCGAAAGGAATTCTGCTCAGCATCAAAAAGAAGCAGGGCGTTCTTCTACGGTTGTTACCGACAAAAATATTGCCGGTATTAAAAAATTAATTGAAGAGGACAATAAAGTCACTTATGAGAACGTCAACTCAAGATTGGATCCTCAGCTGTTAGAACAATCATACATGACCACCTGCATTTAAAAAAAGTGGTTAGTCGTTTTGTACCGCATCACCTTCTGACTTCCAAAAAGCAGATTGTTAAGAATTTGCCATGGAACTTTAAATTTCTTAAATAATGGCAGACACCAATTTTTTTCCAAAATAGTGACAGGTGACGAAACTTTCGACGTGCCTACCCGCCAAGAGATCGTGCATGGATTCAAGAAGATGAGGAAACTCCAACAGTGTACAAGAAGCAGCGAGCTATGAAAAAAGTTATGTATGCGGTATTCTTCAGAAATACGGGCCTAGTAAATGCAATTAAGCTAGATGGACAAAAGACAGTTGCAACTAAATGGTACACTGAAAAATGTTTGCCTGAAGGGTTTAGTAGAGTTCCAGAAAAGGAAATTATGCTGCACCATGATAATGCATCGTCCCTTTAACTCTCCAGTTTTTGGCTGAAAAAAATATAAAAGTAATAGAACGTCCGCCGTATTTACCTGATTTAGCAATTTTTGGCTATTTTTTGGGGTTAAAAGGAATTTGCGGGGAAGAAGGTTTTCGCCAGAAGTGCCGCAGTTCAAGCTTATTTTGAAGGTATTCTGAAAGATGATTGGATGTGAGCTTTTGAACAATGGAAAGAAAGAATGGTCAAGTGTATCATTGCTGAAGGGAATTACTTCGAGCATATTTAAAATAAAGTTGTAGAAAATGTTAACCGTGTTTTTTATTCTGAATAAATTCTGCTGGACCCTCGTATTAACAGAGTTCCATGACATTTTAATTTCTATAAAACGTCTCTTGAAAGTATTAGACTGACAATATAAAATATTATTATTTTCAAAATCAGAATTATGGTTATTTCCTAACGAATGTTCTACAAGCACTGAATGATTTTGATTATTTTTTATTTATGATATTTATGTTGGTTTAAACGTTTTTTTTTTTTAAATTTTGGCTTGTTTCTCCTATATAACAATTACAATTTAAACAATTTAATTAAATTTCATAAACCACATTAAGTTGTTTTAATTTTGGTGTTTTGATTTTTAAATTTGAGAATATATTGCTTAAATTATTTACAAATTTGCTAGCTAAATTAAGTTATGTTTTTTGAAAATGTGTTTGAATGTGTTATATAGCGGTTCATTGTTAATTTCTTTTTCTACAAAAATTTCTATTATGGAAAGAGTTAAATCTACTTTATCTGAAGGTAAAATCAATAAAATATCATCTACTTAACGAAAATATAAAGTTAAATTGAAATAGTTCTTGCATAACAATTTCAGCTAAAGCACGAGATAAAGGAGAACCCATTGCTTCGCCGAAAATCTGTTTGTAAAATTTATCATTGAACGCAAAATATGATGTTTCAAAACATAAAGTAACAATTTCGGAAAAATTATCTTTGGAAATATCTGTAAAATCTTTCATCTCTATCCACCTAACATTAATGCTTTTTAAAGCTAACTCTTTTGGAATGTTAGTAAATAAAGAAACAACATCTAAGGAAATTATAATGCAGTTATTTGGTATATCTATGTTTTTTACAAGTTCAAAAGGATTTTGTATAAAATATTCTGATTTACCAGTAACTTGAGTAATAATTTTTGAAATAAATTTTGATAACAAATATATGGAGAAGTACCAATAGTAGAAACTATTCGACGAAGAGGTGTATAAAAGTTTGCAGTATAATTTAGGAAAGGTAGGATGCTGTAGACATTTAGCAATATTATTACTAATTTCAACAGATTTTTCTAACTTATTAATAATTTTGAACGTTTTACGCTGAAAATTTTCTGTGTGATCATTGTTTAATTCTACGAATGTATTAAGATCAGATAGCATGGTTTGAACTTTTGAAAAATAGTCATTTTTATCAATTAAAACAGTAACATTGCTTTTGACTGCAGTTGTGACAATAGTCTTTGGATTTTTTTACAAGACAAAAGATCTCTAACAAGAATTTTATAATTTGATTTTTCAAAAGTTCTGTCAATATTGCTAATATAATTAAAGAAATTAGAGCAAAGTTTATTTTTTATTTGTATTTTGGAAGCTGAATCTAAGGATTTTATACCAAACTCTAAGCTAGTTAAATCGTTTAGAAAATTTACTTGTTTCTTATTAAAATACGGTAACGAACGTTTTTTCCTTAAAACGAAAATGAATCTCAGTTTTAGTATTTAGTATCAATCGATGGTGAAACGTAGAGCCAATAGTGCCATTAAAATAATTTTATTTACAAAAAGTAACATAAAAAATGGGTGCGAAGTATTTAAAAATCGATTTTTCATTTGTTTCTTTGTATTTGAAGGTCAAAATAAGCTAAATGAAAGAAACTGAGCTTTTGTTTTTTTTTTTTTGTATTTTATCATTTCTTGTTTCTGTTTGTAAAGAACAAAAACATCAAATGAAAAATCGACGATTTCCGTCGAGAAGCTTTTCACAATCGAACTTTGTTTTGTTTCTTTGTACTTGAAAATCGAAATGAATTCTCGTTTGTTTTTTTTGCATTTCATCGTTTTTTGTTTCTTTTTGTAAACAACAACAAAAGCGTTTGAAAATCGAACTTTCATTTGTTTCTTTATATTTGAAAATCAAGACAAATTAAATCAAATAGCTAAGCTTTCATTTGTTTTTTTGCAGTTTATTTCTTTTTTGTTTCTTTTTATAAACAACAAAAGTAATAAAACAACAAAAGACAAATGGACGATATCCGTCGAGAAGCTTTTGAAATAAAAATAAACTAAGCTTTTATTCGTTTTTTTTTCACATTTTTTTATAATTTCTTGTTTCTGTTTGTAAACAACTAAAATAACAAATGAAAAATAGACAATTTTCGGCGAGAAGCATTTGAAAATCGAACTTACATTTGTTTCTTTGTATTTCTGGAAATCAGAATAAATTACATTAAATAAACTGAGTTCTCATTTGTTATTTTTTAGTATTTCATCATTTTTTGTTCCTTTTTGTAAACAGTGTAAATCACAAATGAATAGTCGACGATTTTCGTCGAAAAGCTTTTGAAAATCGAACTTTCATTTGTTTCTTTGTATTTGAAAATCGAAATAAATTAAGCATTTGTTTGTTTTTTTTTAGCATTTCATTGTTTTTTGTGTCTTTTCGTAAAGATCGAAAATAACAAATGAAAAATCGTCGAATTCCGTCGAGAGGGTTTTTTTTTTGTGGGCAAAAAATCGCTGCTTATTTATAAATAAATAAATGAAAAATCGACGATTCCCGGGCGAAGCTTTTAACAATCAAGTTTTCATTTGTTTTTTGTATTTATTTTTTCTTTTTTTTTCTTTTTGGAGTAAAAAGAAATCGACGGAAAGCTCTTGGAAATCAAATAAATGAAGCTTTCATTTGTTTCCTAGCATTTCACTATGTTTTTATTTCTTTTCGTAAGCAAAAAATAACTAATGCAAAATCGGCACGAGGTTTTTGAAAATCGAACTTTCATTTGTTTTTTTTTTTCACTTAATTATTTTTTGTTTCTTTCTGTAAGAGAAAAATTGACGATTTCCGACGGGAAGCTCTGAAAATTGAACTTTCATTTGTTTCTTTGGTGTTTCATCTCTCTTTGTCTCTTTTTGTAAACAATAAAATAACAAAAGACGAGAAGCTTTTGAAATAAAAATAAACTAATTAAATCAATTAAGCTTTTCTTTTTTTTTACATTTCATAATTTTTCGTTTCCTTTTGTAAATAACAAAAATAACAAATGAAAAATTAACGACTTCCGGCGCGAAGCTTTTGAAAATGGAACTTTCACTTGTTTCTTTGTATTTTTTTGTTTGTTTCTTTTTGTGGGCAAAGAATCAAATAAATCAAGCTTTCATTAATTTCTTTCAATTTCATTATTTGTTTGTTTGTTCTTGTAAGTAAACATAACAAATGAAAATCAAATAAACTTTTCATTTTTTCAATATAATTTTTTAATTTCTGTTCATTGCATTAATATTTTGTTTCGCAGTTTCTTTTTTTTGTTTTCTGTTAGAATTTTAATTTTCTTACACCCCGCTCCTGAAATTTCGAACTTCTTGTTTCTATTCTCGTATTTCCACGTTGTTCTTTCAGTTTTTTTTTTATCGAACTGTTAAGATTTCTTCTTTTATTTTCACGTCAGTCTTAATTTTCGAACAATTCGCTATTTATTTTGTATTCATCTTTGTCTTCATACTTTGGTTCCTTATAATAAGCCAATAAATTTTTCATATTGTGTCTTGTGTCTTAAAATAAGAAAGTTACTTAAAATATAGAACCATGAATCACCCTGTATATGATTGTTCTCTAATGTGTGCCCAAATTTTTTTACTAATTAAACCAAAGCGAATTTCTTTTAATTTTTGTATAATTTATTTATTTCTGTTTTTTTTTGCACCCCGGACTAGCGGCTGTAAATAAAAGACAAGTGATATACGCAAATGGTTTATTTACAATGATGCGTTCCTTTCAACAATAAATAAAATCACTGTAGGAAAAAACGGGTCCCAGGACTAGCGCCTATATCCAGTTAACTAAGGGTCTTTCGGTTACATAAATAATGAGGGGTAAGGGAAGAGGATGTCTACTACAAGAATATAAGCGATGATCCCCGGGACCCACTACAAATGGCACCCTAAAAATACTTTACGATTTCTTCCTAGTAGTTTTAAGTATTTGTTTAAGTCGTCGTTAAATTAATTAGTTTTGGTTCGTTAGTTTTCATTTTATTAATTTATTTAATTTTTTTTTGTTCGTTAATGGCGAGCGCCGGCGTTGATGTTACATCATCCAGGGGGGACTTTGCATAATTGGTGTCAGGTCGTGTGCAGGTACGTACTGACACCTACTGAATTTGCGAAATTAATTATGATTGCCGTGGTATTTAAACGATTCTCTTTTTGGATTTTTAATTGTGTAATGTGGTATTTGCAATCGATTTTGTTTAATTACGAAGCAGCTAACCAAATTTCTCTTTTTTTCTTATTATAAAATATAAAAGTAGAAGACTTTAAAAATATATAATAAATTTCAAAACGGCACGTCCTTACGAATTAATTGCAATTGATTTTGTTTAAGTGAAGGAAGCCAAAAAAACTAAGAAAGATTTAAAAAAAACGCGAGTTTTTAAACTAGATCAAAAATAAAATACAATAGGACAAAGTACGGGTATAACTTATTTTAATTTGGATGGAAAACAGCTCGCTTCGACAAAACCGAATGATTAACGCCCAAAAGCAACCTTGCAAACCATTACACCCACTTTGCACGATGTGATTCAACGTTAACGCTAATAAATCCTACGCGCAAAAAACTATTTAAAACATAAACAAGGAAATACTCAGTCCTAAACGTGTTTAGTTTAGAACAAAGCGCGGGTCGACTTTGATCTGTATTCAAATTATAATCCACCTAGTTCCGTGTACTTGACGATTACTTCGAAAGACATTTATCCGAAAAGAGAAACTTCGAAAACCATTCGTTCGAAAAAAAGCTTTTTTTTTCTCTCCTATTCAAATCTGCAAATTACGAGCTCGACATTACCATGGTTAGAATAACTCTCCACGAAGTCAAAGAGTTCCCACTTTACATTGATAGATTGCGTTGTGTAACAGCGTAGGATGTCAAGAGTAGGTCGATCGATTTTTCAAAAAAAAAAAAAAGAGTCGAGGACAACCACAACATTAAAATCTGTAACACCAACTCTGCGCTCGCTCGCTCGCTCGTTTCACTCAGAAAAAAAATTACTCGATTAATTCGTCAACATACTATTAAGACAACTTCTTCCGCGTGCGTTAGGCAAGATTAATTAATAACTTAATGAATTAGTTCATTCAACGATCAATCACTACATTTGGTCAAAAAAAAAACTATCGCAGTCTTCTTCAGTACGGTCTCGGATCGTAAGGGGTCGCATTGAACCCCACGTATCTGTTGTTCTTCCTGTGCTGGAAGCCCGTGCCAGGACCGGCGTTGTAATAAACAACCCTTCGGATTCCGAACGGATCGATATACCCGAAGCTTCCGCTCTTTCTTTCCCCGGGGAGGTTCTGCTCTTCGTGGTAGGCCCTTGGGATGTAATACCTGAAGCCGTCGTTCGTCACGGAAATGCCGTCGTATTGAGGGTATTGAGGGTTGTATCCGTTTCCGATTTTGTTGGTGTACCCGTTGAAGGTGTGACCGTTTTTATCTATGGGGTAGGTCGGCCCGTTCTGGTGAATATAGGGATTGACGAAGTTGTCTGTGTAGTGCTCGTATTGTGGGCCGCCGCTGTAGCCGGGGTATTCCACGGAATTGGAGTTGAGAGGAGGTGCAGGTGAAGACGTGGCTGGTTGAGGTAGATACGCTGAACTCAGAGGGGGTGGAGGTGACGACGAAACTGGTTGAGGTAGATACGCAGAGCTAAGAGGGGGTGAGGGTGAAGACACGCCTGGTTGAGGTAGATACACATTAGATGGTGTAGGCGTTTCATAAACCGTTGAGTAAATTGGGGAAGGTGTCGTTGATGGTACTGGTGTGTCCAAGGGGGTCGTCGAAGGTATGTGAATTATAGACTCTGATTGGGGGATTAAAGGTGATGGTGTGGTAGTCACCAGCGTCGTAACATGCGCCGGTAAATATGAGTTGGGCGAAATTTCCACCTGGGGTACCTTCGCTTGAGACTGAGGCGCTCGATAATGGAAGTTAATAATTGGGGTCTTCCCCCCTTCACTTGGGGTGGCCAAAACACCGCCGTTAACTGGCGCTTTCTTTGCTGCTTTAATAGCTTGGTCTATGGGGGAATTAACCCCGACGTAAAGGTTCTTGGACCTCAGTATTCTATATCCGGCGTTGTCTGCGATGTAATCCCTCAACCTTAACATCCCGTCGGAATCTATCCATGCGTAGGTGCCGATCACCGTGCCGTCTTCTAACCTCTTTTCTTTTCGGTATTGTCCGCTTTGGGTTTGGTACCGGAAGTACCTCTCGGGACCTTCGTCCGTTTGAATGTGATACTGGGCGTTGGTGGGGTCATTCCAAGCTCCGCTTGTCGATGTAAGGGGAGGGATGATTATTGCCACCTGGAATAAAAAAAACGTCACGTTGAAATCATAAAGAATGCACTTAGGGACATTTTTGTATGTGCTCAAGACATTTCACAATTAAAGTCTTAGGTATTCAACTGAATCTTGAGCTTGTTCGTCTTAAAGAAGACGCCTTAAAAATTTATCATGTCGTCAAAAAAATAATTTAGAAATTTTGATTGATAAACACGGTTTAAAAATGAACATCCTGTAGGTATGAACTTGAACAAAAGTGAACCGAGTTTGGGCGATTTGTTCTTATATGTGTCTTGCTTGTTTTTATGAATAAAAGGTACGCTAGGGAATGGAGTAAAAATTATTTTTGTGGACATTTGCTTGCTTGATTAAGAGATGGCGCCACCTTAGGCAGAATGCAATTTAATTAATTAAGTTAAATTTAAGTACGGTACTACTTTTCTATGCTTTTGTAAGATAGCACAAACGAGCTGTCTTTTGAAGACCATGTCTCGTAGAAAATCCTAAACACAAAAAATAAATTCCACAGTTGCTCAACAGATGGCGCTGAAGTCTATCGTTGCATCGTTTTTTACATTCTGCGAGGAGTTTTCTTTTTATCTCAGATTTGCCTTGGATTCCGGAATAATCTGGAGAGTCCGGGGCAAAATTTATTGATAAAAATTATGATTCTTTCAATTTCTTTTTGGGAATCTGCTGCATACAAAAAGATGACATTTATTTATTTATTTAAATGCATTCTGGCTTGATAAGTTAATTATGTTTATGACGTGCCAGTAAAATCAGATCACATTCTATGACCAAATCCTACGTTACGTGACGCTTACTACTACGGCTATATAAGGACACGGTCACTTTTACCGACCTACACTTCTAGATTTCTTGCCGTCCGGTTCGGCTGCGTCATTTGTTTATAAATAATTTCTTAGATTTCTTAACACTCCAAACTCCGGAAATTATTTGTGCCAAAAGTTTTTTTATTCCAGTGCACTAGGTACGAAGAGGGCTGATCTCTTTCCGATGAGCCTAGTCAAGTCATGCACAATTTATTGATAAAACATATTTGTTTATAATTTTTGCATCCGTGAAAACCAATTTCCAAAACATTTTCTCGCGTTAGATTATTTACTCCATGAGTCAACAGTTTCTTCGGCCGATGTAAACGTAAATTCTGTTACCTATCCTTCACACGTGGAATTAAAAAGAAATCATTGGGTGCAAGGTCTGGACTGTATGGCGAATGACCCATTATTTCAATGTTTTGGGCATTCAAATACTGAATCGTTCGAGTAGTGTGAGCAATATGAGCCCGAGTGTTGCCTTGATGCTAGATGATTCTTCCTTTTGCGCGTTCTTAGCGAACATCTTGGAGAACTTAAGCCAAACAAACTGTAGTGTACCATTCAGCGTTAACAGTACGACGATCCTCTAGTTCTTCAATGAATACATGTCCAAAAAAGTGGCGACCATCTTTTTGTTTCGGCTTTTTTCATGAACAACCTTTGTTGGAGCCAACTCATTCTCAAACACCCAAACTTCCGATTTTTGCTTTTTTTTTTGGTATCATAAGAGTATACCCAAGTTTCATCGCCTGTCATGTTGTAAACCAGATGAGACGACCAATTGTCAAAGCGATCTAGTGTAGATCTACACACGGTCTTCTTTTTGAAGTGGAGCCAAATTGTCAAATCCATCGAGAACAAAGTTTCAAATGCTTGTGTAAAATGGTGTTAATTGCTTTCAGACCAATCTTTAGAGTTCAGTAACATGTCGGTCCTCCTCAATCATGTTCCGAAAAAGATCAATATTCTGTTCGGTAATGGCCGTTTTTGACTTAGGAGCTCGATTGTTGTCCTTTAAGGAAAGTCGACCGCGTTGGTCTTCATTGTACCACCGCTTTATGGTAGTTAAGGAACACGACTTGTCACCAAACACTCGATTGATTTCCTCAAAACATTGTTTATGGCTTAAGGCACGTTTGAAATTGTAAAAAAATCACATCTCCATAATGCTCTTCGTTCAATTCCATGATTCCTTATCTAAAGGATTACTTTAAGCTTATGTATTTTAAAAATATTCAAGTATGTTTGTTAACCGTCACTGGCCTTACACTAGCTTAAAATATCAAACAAAATTCGTTACAAAATATCATGGTCTGGTCGTATACTATGAACTGCTATCTTTGTTTTAAAATTAGCAAAAGAAAAACCTTTCTTTGCGGGAAGAAGAAGATTTGGGCTTTTGTGGAGAAGATTTGAGGTTTTTCTTTTACGAATTTTATTCAAGCAGAACAAACTAAATATCAATGTAATTTGAGCGAAAATGATAAAAAAGTGACATCAAAATAAAAATCGATATTGGAAAAGAACTAGGACGAAAATCAATGAAAGTAAAAGATCGGCAATGCGAAGGTGAGAAAATCAAAAAGGTAACGTAACATAAAAGAAAACATTAGATACAAAAAGTATAAGACATCTGAATTATGTAATCAATGAAACCCAAAAGCAAAAGCGAAAGATTGTGTAAAAGTAATTAATGTAATAAAAGAAAATTATTATTATTTCGATAAGAAAACAACAAAAAAGAACTGTAACAACGAATTAAATGAACTGAAACGATTCTCATTCGTCGGAAAATTGAAAAAATATAAACGATTTTCAGTTGGAATATCAAAAAAAACAAGACCAACAATTATTACTTGTCATTATCACATATTTGTTATTTCGTTAATTTCTTTCATTTTTGTCTTATTTTTTTGGATTGTTGACTCTTCTTAAGTTCTTTTTATTGGGGGTCAATTTATAATTTTTAAACTTCGCGCGAAAATCACCCTTTTCACTTTAATTCGTTGAATGTCGCTATTATTTTCAGTTTTAGTTGATTTTTTCAGGAATAAATTCTAACCGTTATATAAGCATCTTTTACAGTTTTCTTTATTTAGTTAACATTTGTTTCATATTTTGTCGGTTTTTTTTTTCGAAGCGCCCTTATGCAAAACATATTTTGGAGCCCTTATAAAATTCTGAATAAATTATTCCTTTATCTTTTCACAAAAAAAAATGTATTTGACAGGCAATATTTGCAAACGTTTAATTTTACAAGCTATTTCACTGTATGAAAAACGAATAAACATTGTGTATACAGCACGAGGATGTTTCCTGAGGTCAGAACTGGAGGTATCGTTTTTTCTGCTTTTTACTTTGACTTTCTGTTCGCTTTTGAACCACCCTATATTTGTAATTGACGACAATTTTGGATATTCTGATTCATTAATACTTTCTTTTAATATCTAATTCCCTAAATTTGAATCACCTCCAAAGGACGTCTA
Organism: Serrognathus titanus; assembly: GCA_039766575.1. Classification (NCBI taxonomy): domain Eukaryota; kingdom Metazoa; phylum Arthropoda; class Insecta; order Coleoptera; family Lucanidae; genus Serrognathus; species Serrognathus titanus. Next base: position 52,971,204 of record CM077914.1, on the reverse strand, counting down.
GATGTAGTTACAAGTAAATGACGAATGAAATGTCAAACATTAAGTATCAAACGTATGTTACTCACGCCTGTTTTCAACGTCATCTTAAGTTTCTAATCACTTCTGAAACAACCTGTATTTGTAATTCGCCGACCGCACACGAACAATCTTGTCACGACGCGTTGTATGCGAACAGGGGCCTTATTCTCGAGTTCGCTCGAATAAAAGCATGTGCGAAAGTGACGTCATTTTCTCTTGAGACATTTAGACGCTATTCTGGAAAGTCGCACGCGAAAATATACGAATGATCGTCACTCGTCTTGTTACGAGTGCATGTTATCGCTCGCAAACGCATATTCGCTTGAAAATTGAATAACTCGTTGGCTACAGTTGGCGAATGGCGCTGTATTGACAGATTCTGCCTTACTTTCACTTGTTGTTAGAGATTTTAGCAATTATGTTGTGTGTGGTAAAGTAACTATTATGGCAAACTTTGATGAAATTGTCATGTTAGCCGGTGCTACAGTGCTTGAAGAAAATGAAATAGCAGTAGATCAACGACGTAACAGAAAATTTAGAAAGCGAGAAAATGCATTTGAATTACCTGACAGACAATTTATTAATATATTTCGTGTTTCTAAAGATTTAGCACGTAATTTTATTGAATTGGTTAGTGAGTATGTACAGCCCGCATCAAGAAGTTCAGCATTAGATGTGTATTTTTTCTCATAAGTTCGATTAAATTGTTTTTTTGCGAAGTAGAAATATGAGTGCTTTTCTTATTCATTTAAAAAAATTTAATTATATTTTTGTATGATAAGATAAGGTCTTTACTTTATAAAATTTGCGAATGAAATATTCAAGTTTCTATTATGCATATAACTACCTACCTACCTCCTTTTCGGAAAAACATCTGTGCTACACGCGTTGTAAAATTTATGCCGCATTTTTGTTTGAATACTATTGGTTACGGTCAAAGGAATTCGCGTGAAATAATCACCGACTCATAGTACGCACTCGAAAGTGATATTTTCTACTCGACTGCTGCTCAAGAATACGAATTTCACGATTTCATCTTTCTCACACGAATCTTACCGCTCGAAAATATTCACATGCGACTTTACTCGAGTGAACTCGAGAATAAGGCCCCAGGGGTAGTTCTACTTACTCGATGGTCTCAATGAGGAGCTCGTTAAATACAACCGTGGCGTATAAGCCGCACTACAGAAGAAATTGTAGATATGACCTTAGCAAACATACGCCTACTGTATACCTATTCATCTACATTTCTTTAATAAAAACTAATTCTGCTGAAATAAATTTACAAAGTAGGCGATTTTGAAAAATTATTTTTGCAACATTTCAGTTTCAAGAGCAGTTCATTTTTATGTTATATATATTTAAGTAATTACTAGGCAGTCTACGTTTAGCTCGACTTCGTGCAAGTGCTCAAAGTCGAACAATGCGCTACTGCATCAAAGGTCGCAGAAGAAATATGCTTTCCCCTTGGTCAATTACTGCGCATAAAAAAACTAAGCTAAACGTGGACTGCCTAGTAATTACAGACAATTTGGCGCCCCTCTGATCAGGCGCCATGGTGCGTTGCACAATCTGCACAACGGTCAGCAGCGGGCCTGGTAATACACTTCCACTTACTGTAGCTTTCTTTGATTTTTCTGTCTGTCTGTTGACGAGCTTTATAATTTTTTCTTTGTTTTCATATTACTTTCTCGATTATTTATATTTATTAAATCGCTGGAGAATTTTCAGCCGTCTTTTGTTTTTCTGTTTCTTTTTGTCATTTCCTTGTAGCTTTTTTTAATATTTGATATTTTACAACCTTTTTAGAAGTTTTGTTTTAAGAGTTGGAGAAAAACTTTAAGCTATCTCAAGAAATAGAAGCGCATCGCCAAGTGGATTTTTTCTTTTTTAAATGGAACACCCCATACAGTGTCTTTCAAAAGTGTGCAGGACGCTTCTGCATTTCTTCAAATCAAACTTCACTATGAGGCACACAAGTGGGTTTTAATTGTTTCATTTCATTTTGCAATCGTCAATTACTAATGTTCTTCAGAATATTAACGATTATTTTCCTGGTTTCGATTTGGGGAACCAAAAGGGTTAATAAAATTTCATGATCAATGAATTGTTATTTTTCGATTAAATAGAAAAGTCTAGAGGAAACAAAAAAATCAATAAAAATCATGAATGGGGAGAAAGAAAAATTAATTGCAAAAAATAACACCAACACATTTCATGAATAGAGTGTCTCTAATGATAGTAAAAGAAATAAGTATGAAAAGGTAAAGACTATGTACTTTTAAATAATTTTTAATTTCTTTATTTTCTTCGTCATTTATAATTTGTTCGTTTTTCTTCTTATTTTGAATAATCGATTTGAATTTATATGCACGCGTGAATGCATTTAGTTATTATAGTTTTTAATTTATTTCTATATTAGGTGCACAAGACAAGCCTTGCCTAGGTGCACCTCTTGTTTTTTATTTTTTTATTTTTATTTACTTTAGAATTATTTGTTGATCTGGATTGCACGGGTGTTGGTTCGATCACAACAATGATCTGTTATTACATATTTATAAATTGTGCGGAGTGTTATTACTTTATATGAAATAAATCTATTATTATTATATTTTTTTCATCAAATAGAAGAACGGTTTTTGCCTTTTTTATTTGTTTTAACTTTTTTTTACGTTTCTGTTCCCCAATCCTGATGACAGTCCTTTCTTGTTCTTTTCAGATGAATTACTATTTTGTTGATTTTTACACTCTTGTAGCATTTATAATTGTATTCTTCTTCTCCTGAACTACCTAAATGATTTTGAATCATAATTTTCTCTAGTAGTTATAATTTGCTTATTTGCTTCTTCTTTTTCTTCTGATTTTGATCTTCATCTTCTATTTCAAACAGAGAAACTCTTTCGTTTCTTCTTCAATTACGTTGTCTTTAACTTCTTTTTCATTTTTGTCTCATGTCTTTGTGTTATTTTGCTTTATTTCCTCTTCGTTTTTATTTTTCTTAACATTACAACTCACTTTTTACTTTCTTTCTTGATTTTGGTAAATTTTGACCATTTTCTCTTACCATTCCGAAAAAAAAACTGAGTTTGTTAACAATATAACTTAAAATTATTAACGAACTCAGTTTTTTTTTTGGAATGGGAACAGAAAATGAAAGTAAAATGCTGGTTTCTTGTTTTTAATATAAATTTCATAAGAATTACTAAAGGTAATGGTTGACGCAAATAAAATAAAGTAAACATAACAATTGAATAATCACATAAATAAAAGGTTAAAATTCTACAAAAAAAAATAAACAAAACGATCAAAACAAATAAAATAAAGTCGCAAAGAAAAACAAAAGGTAATTGCATAATAAAGGAAAACAAAACTGAATTCAGAGAGAGAGAAGAATAATTAGATCGGGTATTTGACGAAAATAAAAAATGAATAGCTTGAATCATCCTGCGATCATTTTTTGACACAACATTGCATTAGAAATGATAAATTGCAGAGCTAGATTGCTACTTAATAAGTCATCCCATGGAAGGCGGCCAAGCAGTGCTGTCAAAGTATAACGAAAGTTTTAAAAATTTTATCGTAAATCAGTTTTGATCGTAGTGGATACCTCAAGCATCTTCTGTACAGCTGTTTCGGCCCTATTTGGAGCCTCGTCAACAGAAGCGTAGCAAACTGGCTACAATTTGACATTCCTAATGCAATGTTGTGTCAAAAAGTGATCGCAGGATGTCGCGATACTATTACATTGCAAATGAGAATATCCTGGGACAGGTCGGTTTGGTTTGCAGTGAAAGTCTCGAGCTACGCTTCTGCTGACTAGGCCCCAAATAGGGCCGAAGCAACTATACAGAAGATGCTTGAGGTATCCACTGCAATCGAAACCGATTTGCGATAAAATTTTTGAAAATAAAAAAGACAACCAAAAAAAAAGTTCGATTTTTGATAAAAAAATGGCAAAAATAAAATAAAGCAATTTACACAACAATTGTCAAAAAAAAAAAAAACAAAAGACGATCGACAATTAAAACAGACCACTCATTGGGCAACATGTTGGGCAACATACTCGGCAACTTGGCTCGTGGCAACAAGTTCGCTAATATGTTAGCAGGTTTGCCAAAACTATGAACGAACACGTTGTCGAGTATTTTAGCCAACATGTTCCCTAGTGAATGACCTGGTAAAAAATCATCTTACACAAGAAACAAGTAAAATGCCACGTGGGCAGTACATGACTTTAATAAAAAAAGATTCATCTGCACAAACCAAAGAGAAATAATGCATCAAGAGACTGTGGCAGGAAAACAAAAGAAAAAGAGCAATATTACACATTTTATGCATGAATTGAGCAAAAATAAAAAAAAGACAAAGCGAAGAAGTCAAACAAAGTAAGGTATACAGACATAATTGTTTGTCATAAGAAAACAAACGGAAAACGGTGAATGAGGAAAATAAAAAGATTGTAAGTTTATATACAAATAAAAGAAAAGTGTCGCACAGGTAGTGAATTTAATTCAAGGAAAAAAAAAACAAAGCGAAAACAAAAAGCCTTTGATGAAAACAAGAAGTCGTCAATTAATTAATAAAAAACAATGAAATAAACAATTGGCTGTTGAGGAAAACAAAAGAGTCCACTTTTTTTGTGTAAAGGAGGAAAATAGTAAACATAACGATCGAAGTAAATAAAAGTTAGAGCGGCTTTTATTTCTTTTCGACAATTGTTGGAAAACATTGTTACTTTAACTTTCATTACTTTCCTGATACTGACCAATATTAACATTCAACATTAGCGATGTTTTTTTTTATTGTAAGTTGTAAACTTTATCATTGATTCATCAATAATTATTGATTACTGATTATAATCAGTAATCTTTATAGCCATCTGTAAAGTGTTCAATTTCTGTTGCTGCAAATATTTATTTTCAGCAATGAAAATTGCGAACTGTAAAGCAACCTTTAAGAAATAATTTTCTTTGGATTTTTTTAAAATTTTTCTACTAGTTGTGTGTGTAAAGGCTCCCACAGATTTCATTCCTTTCCATCCGTTCGAATCGCCGCGATTCGAAACGATGTGTCAAAAACTGCAAAAACCAAAGTGTGTGGTGGAAAACCGTCGGGTCGATCTGTCGGTTAAAATATCTACTGGCGCTTAATTTTTAGAACGACAGTTCAACGGTTGCTGTTCTAAACTGGCATTTTGTGGGGTTTTCGTTTAAAATCGTCGATTTTTTTACATTAGCGGAGAACGTAGCTAATGTATTAATAAACAATACAAACAAGTTGATCTCATTAGTCATCCATTTTTCATTGAAAATGGATGAAATAAGCTTAACCAAGAAGAATTTATTGAAATATATACGCAATTTCCTTATCTATGACACATAAAATCTTCAGAATATAGAGATGGAAATAAAAAAATTCTTTTATTTAAAACAGTAACCGCCGCCGCCAATGCTAACAACTGTTTTCTGTTCATGGTAACTGCTAAATAGTCAGTGATCGACAATTCGAACGAATGAAAAGGAACGATGTCTGTGGGCAAAACATTTCGACGATTCGTTTTTGATTGCGGCGATTCGAACGAATAGGAAAGAACGAAGTCTATGGGGCCCTTAAAGGGCCATTTAGACCAAGCAAGCGAATGCTCGTTCTACTCACCATTTCGAAAAATTTTACTTGAATCGAGCGTTCTATTAGTGCTGATTCTACGGGGGGGTAGAATCAGCATACGCTTCCTTGGTGTAATGCGCTTTAGAATAAATGAACAAAAATACATTTTTACTTCCGTGGTTATTCCTCCAAAATCGATTATTCGTGAATCGATTATTTCTACAAACGATTGAAATTAATCAATCGAGTATTTTTGATCAACTCACTCATCACTAATGGGTAGTATACCGGGTGTCCTACAAGAAACGCCCCGAGCCATAACTCCTTTATTTATAAAGTAATTTTAAAAACAAAAAGGCAAATGAAATGAGACTAAAAACACTATAAAATGTGGTCAATTAATTACTTTTTTTAGTTACCTTCATGGTCAAACGACTGTTAATTTTTATTTTTTAAATGGCTCTGTATATTTTTTATTATAGTATCTGGTAGAGCTACTTTTTCTAAATTCAATGATGTGCAACACTTTAAGTTTTGGCCAGCAAATATGGCAGAAAACATTAAAGAATTAAAATTAGTGTGCAAATGTAAGTTGCTGTAGAAAAAAAATTGAAAATCGAACATTAAAAGAGTGGTGTTGGCGTAAAATTGTCAAGCACGCTTTGAAAAACAACTACAACGTATAAAATATTTATTCAAAAAACTAAATGTAGGGATAAAATTTGTGCTTTTTCAAATCACTCTGCACAGTAGATTTTGATATTCCAGCCAAACCACTAATTTCACGAACAGAGGTTTTTGAATTTTCCTGAACACTAAGGAGGATATCCAATTCCGTATTTTCCTCGTACTGGCGGTTCTTTTGTTTAGGTTTTTTAGAAAGATCCACAATTTCTTAAATGTAATTCTAGTCTCGAAAACTCGCGACGATCCGGAATTTCTCTGTTTGGAAATCGCTGCCTATTTTTTCTACAAACACTATTAAAACTTAACTGACTTTTTTCATGTCGCTGTTTAGTTTTTTGAATAAATATTTTACACGTTGTAAATTGTTTTTCAAAGCGTGCTTAACAATTTTACGTCAATATAATTTTTAAAGTTCGATTTTCAATTTTCTTTTTACAGCAACTTACATTTGCACACTTAATTTTAATTCTTTCATTAATGTTTTCTGCCATATTTGCTGGCCAAAACTTAAAGTGTTGCATATCATTGAATTTAGAAAAAGTAGCTCTACCAGATACAATAATAAAAAATATACACAGCCATTGAAAAAGTAAAAATTGACAGTCGTTTGATTATGAAAGTAACTAAAAAAAATAATTAATTGACCACATTTTATAGTGTTTTTAGTCTCATTTGTCTTTTTGTTTTTTAAAATTAGTCTATAAATAAAGGAGTTATGGTTCGGGGCGTTTTTTGTAGGACACGCTGTATATGTGGAGTAGAAAACTTCTAAATTTTTAAATACCACTCATCAAAATTAATCTTTAACGCTTGACCTCGTGCGTGTTTTGTGTGTTCTGCCGTAACTATTTTTTATGTGAATTCTTGAACTTCGAACTCGAAAGCGTTTTGCAGACGTTTTTGTGCGACCCTTTCGAGGTCCAGGCTCTATTTGCTCCTTGTTCATTTAATTCAGTTTCGTTCGTTTTACAATTAACAGCTCGGGCTCGGTTGTGTTACAGTTATTTTGTGCAATTATAACAAAATAATAGTGAGTGTGCTAGTGATTTCGTTCGTTGATGATGCTGCACATTGTCCATGAAGATATTAGATACTTCATTACTAAGAGGTCAGTGAATTTATTTATTTATGGACTTTCATTGTATATGAATTTTTATTTTGATTGTTTGTCTTTTGAAGACTTTTCAAAATGTGCAGTCCAAATACCCTTCGTCAAATTAAGTAGTTCAAAGTAGAAATTCTCGCGTGTACATACGTACGATGTCAATGTCGGTTTAAAGGTACCAATTTGCAATATTAATATTCAATATTAATGTTTTCTTTTAAGTAAGTTAAACTTTAATCACTTTATTCCGTGGTTATTCCTCCAAATCGATTATTCGAAAATCGACTATTACTACAAACGATTGAAATCATTTAGCAAAACATAATCGAGTTTTTTTGGTGAACTCACCCATCACTAGTGGGTAGGGGTACACCCTTAAACTCAAACATAACTCATTTTTAATTAAAATCAAAATTTTCCCAAATTCCGAATCCACTCCTGAAATACGTCATAAAAACTACATCAGCACAATAATGAAATTGAAATAATTGAAATGTGTGGAGTGGAAAACTTCTATATTTTTAAATCCCAAGACATGACCTTGTGCGTGTTTTGTGTATTCTGCCGTAACTATTTTTTATGTGAATTCTTGAACCTTGAACTCGAACGCATTTTGCAGGCGTTTTTTGTGCGACCCTTTCGAAGTCCAGGCTCTATTTGCTCTTTGTTCATTTACTTCGATTTCGTTCGTTTTACAATTAACAGCTCGGGTTGTGTTACAATTATTTTGTAAAATTATAACAAAATTATAGTGAATGTGCTAGTGACTTCGTTCGTTGATGATGTCCTGCAGATATTGGATCCTTCATTACTAAGAGGTCAGTGAATTTATTTATTTATGGACTTCAAGACTTTTCAAAATGTGCAGTCCAAATATCGTCGGGCGAATTCAAAGTAGTTCAAAGTAGAAACTCTCGTGTGTACAATGTCAATGTCGGTTTAAAGGTATCAATTGGCGACTTAGTATTCCATCCGGGGCGTCGAAACGGTGTTGTTATGCGGCGCGGGTTCGGATCGACGGCGAGGTCAAAGTAGTGCGTCAGATCGCCGTCGAAACGCCACCGTTTAAGGAAGTGATATCCGTTCACGTTCGCACTGATTATCAATGTTAATTTTTCTGCTTGTTATTAGATGGATTATCATCGGTGAGATCACCGCGTATTTATTTCTTATAACGGCCCACGTTTTAGTGCGATTTAAAATGAATTGGCAAGGCCAACTAGAGTTTCCAGTGTTAAATTATTAGCGGCGATAATTGTTTATGGCGGTAATTTCAGTTTAAATTGTCTTTTGGACCATGTTTTGACTTAAAAACGAAATTCAGTAAAAAAAAGACTTGCATAATTATATGACTTCAAAGTTGTTTAAAATATTCGAAAAATTGAGAATGTCATGCAAGTGCAAACAAGTTACATAAGGCATGCATTCAACAACAGTTTTACCATTTATTTTTATGCGTAGGACGCTTAATATTTTTAATCGAATTTCAATATACAGGGTGTAACTTAATGGTTGTAAAAATATTACTGTTATCATTATTACCATTGCTTGACTGGCCGATCGCCTTTTGTTTTTTAACGTCAAACAGTTGTGAAATTTCTTTTGTTTAATTTATGTCGGTTGGCTTGTTTTTCTCCTTTTACTCAGCTGACTGACTGATTTTCTTTAATACGTTGATTTTGTTTTGTTTCGTTGATTTTATGACGTTTTTCTCTTTAGCCGAGCCGATCATCTTTTGTTTTCCTAATTATGTTATCTACTATCGTTATGTTTTCCTCCATTTCATCAAAAGATGGACTTTTTTGTTTACTTCAGCAGTCAATTGTTTTACTCATTAATATTTTCAAGTTTTCCTTTTATTTGTGGATTGTCGATCTCTTGTTTTCGTCAAACGCCGATCGCCTTTTGTTTTCCTATGAAAGACGTTTTTCTCTTTTGTCGACCACCTTTTGATTTCTTAATTATGTTATTACTATTGTTAATATTATTGTTATTATCAACCGGTGTAATTTCTTTTTAATTTACCTCCTTTTTTTTTGTTTTCCCCCTTTTCATCATTCGACTTTCTTGTTTTCCTCGACAGTCAACTGTTTATTAATTAATTTCATAAAGTTTTCCTTTTCTTTGCCGATTGCCAACCTCTTGCTTTCGTCAAACACCGACCGTTATTTGTTTTTTTTACGACATTTTTTTTAAATTAGTGTTGATCGATTCGTCTTTTTTTTTTTCGTTAAACTAAATCTAATTTAACATTTTATTTTTATTTATACAAATACCCGACGATCTCTTTCAAATTCGCTATTCGCGTTTTGTTTTCTTATAACAAATAACTGTGTCTGTATAGCTTTGTCTTTTTTTATTTTTGCTTATTTTTTTTATTCATAGATGATTATTTTTTTTATTTGCCGATCGTCTTTTGTTTGTTTGTTTGTTTGTTGTTTTCCTGCAACAGTCTATTGGTCCGTTATTTCGCGTCTGTTTACGCATATTGGTTTGCTTTTTTTTTATTAAACTCATTCATTGCCTACGTGACGTTTTGTCTGTTTCTGTGTGACGATGATCTTTTGTTTTTTTTTTAATCGTGGGACGTTTTTTGTTTTTTTCGACAACAAATATTGTGTAAGTTATTTTATTTTTGCCATATTTTTAGAATCAAATGTCGTATTTATTTTTCTTCCTTTGGTTAATTATCTTTGTTGTTTAATTTTCGTCAATCAAATATTTGATTACGCATTATTTTTCTTTTCTCTCTCTTTGGTTTTTACTTGTTCTTTTTATTAGTTTGCATCATTTCGTTTGCTTTTGTTTGTTTCTTTTTAGAATTTTGACCTAATATTTTTTTATTAGTTTATTTATTTTGTTTGGGTTGCCTTTTATGTCTACATATTATAGTCATCAACTGTGACGATAAGCTTCCTCAATTGATCAAGAGATGTCAAAACTGTTTGGTGAATCTTACTTAAGTAGAAAAATCGTAAGGCAAGACAGTGATCAGTGATTAATTTAATCCGACGATTGGTTCATTTTATTTTGGATTTCTGATCTCTTATATGAAAAGAATTTGGATTAATTTGTGCCTGGAGAGAATTATTTCTATTTTGGATAAATTTTGTTTAATTTTTGAAACCTTCTTTTGGACAAAATTTATGTTGTGGTTTTTTCTAAACGTTTTGTGTAGAATGGGAATGGAAAATGTTTCTGTTTTTGATTAATTTGTAACGTTTTAAAAGAATAATAAAAGCGTGCCGGGAAGCTTCCCCAATTAATCAAGAGATGGCGGCGCTATTTGGTGAACCCCCAATTATTGATTTAGAAAAGGTAATAAACTAATTTCGGTGGCGATTTGGTTATCGTTAGTTTTAATTTTTGTTGCTCTTTAGTCCATCCTCTATGAATAATTTGTTTGTGTGATATTTTGTCAGAAAATGTTTCTCTTTTGGTTAAATTTCGTTTATTTTTTAAATTTATTTTTGGATAAGATATGCGTTGTTACATTTTGGGTCCAATTTGTATTATATTTTATGTAGAATTTGGATGGAAACTATTTCTCTTTTGGACTAATTCTTTAAATGACAAATAAAGTGTCAGGAAACTTCCCCAATTAATCAAAAGATGGCGTCATTGTTACATTACGCTTGAAATTATATTTTGCATCAAATTTATATTGTGCCTTTTGGACAGAATTGCATTCACGTTTAGTATAGAATTTAAATAGAAATTGTTTATCTTTTGGATAAACTTGTACATCTTTAAATGACAAAAGAATGTGGCAGAAAACTTCTACAATTAATCACGAGATGGCGATACTGTTTGGTGTAGTTGTTTTGTTTGGGTAATCGGGTAATTTGGTCTAAAGAAAACCAGGATGCAAAAGTAAGACTAGGAAGTATTGAAATATTAAACAAGTAGGTCTTTCTTTTAAGTTAATTATTAGGGGTTTTGATTTATCCGGCATCAATTTGGCGCTCGAATGTGGGGCATAGGACGTAAAAAAGATTCAAGATTTAACAATTCGAATCTTTGTGTGCTTTTTTCGTTATTCGAGTCTTCTAAAATTGGACGAGTGTTACAAAATAACTTTGACGAAACGCCTGATCGATAACAATATACATAACTATATAGAAAAGAAATGCAGAAGAAAGAAGAAATTGTATAAAGATGATTAATTTTGATAAAAAAATGAACATTCAATAAAAAAGAAAGGAAAAAGTTTTCCGGTTTGCGAATAGGTGGCGCTCGTTAAAAAATTAATTCTGATCAAAATTAGAATGACAGTCATGAGATGGCGCTAATTGTTTTTGTTGAAAATTTAATCTTAAATTAGCTTCTGTTTGTTGTTTTATATTTGACAGAAGAAATAAAATCGATTTCAAACAACTGCCAATCGATTTATTTCGACAGCAAAATTACGACGAAACAGACGACAAAGATCAAAATCGTGTTAAAAAAATCATTGCAACCGCGTTTGGCGATTTGTGATAATAATTAATTTGTTTTAAGAAAGATGAACGGTTGGTAACAAAAAGAAACAATAAAATTCTTTTTTGGATTGTCAGAGAGATGGCGCTCGTGTACCAAATCGTGCGAATTAATAAGAAAAAATCTGATAATCTTAGAAAGGAGAATAAAAAATCTTGAGAAATCATTAAACTTTTGAAGTTCGCTTAAAAAATGAAATATACTAAAAATAATTGATTAGAGTTTACAATGACGGCCAATAGATTGCGCTAAGAATGGTCGATCTTCTAATGAGACATTCACTAATTTTTGTCGAAAATTTGATCTTAAATTTGTCTCCGTTCTTTGTTTTAAATTTGAAAAATAAACAAATATAAATGATAAATAAATACAATCAAACAATTAGATAAAAGCAACTGCAAATCGATTTAATTTGGACAATAAAATTACGACGAAACAGATGTCAACTGCAACCCCGAATATTTAACAAGGAAGAAATGAAAAAGAATATGAGAATGAGAAATTATAAAACTGAAAAAAAATCTTATAAAAAATAATGGGTTCTAGTAGCTTAGGATGATGGTCAAGAGATGGCGTTAAGAAAGATCGATTTTCTGCCGAAAAATTTATCTTAAATTTGGACGGCGTCATTGTTTCTCGTTTTAAATTAAAAAAAAAAAATAAAAATCGAATTCCAATAGTTTGAAAACGTATTTAGTAAAAAACAAAAATCAAAAACAATTGCCAATAATATTGAATTTTAACAATAAAAATAAGTGACAAAAAGCAAAATCACATTTAAAAAACAATTGCAACCAGCGTTGCCAATTCGTGGTAATTTTCGCGATTCGTGGGAATTTTTATGCCTTAAAATTGCAAAATGAAAATTTTTTGAGAAAAAGGGAATTTCTAAAGACAAAATTACGTATATTTTAAAGCAAATCTTGACCAAAAATGCATAAAAAAAGCTTAAAATTGCAAGTCGAGGGAAAAACAAATGAATTTTTCTCCCAATGTGTGAGATAAACGACATTAGTTGGCAACGCTGATGACAACCGCGATTGATGACATCTAATTCTCTGATTTGAACATCAGCACTGTCAAAAGTAACATACTTTTAATCTATTTTTTAAATCTACATCCTTTCGAAAACAAGTAGATTTCAGCGGTAAAACAACCCGGAACTCCGATGCAGATCTGACCGGGGGCAAAGTTCATTAAACCAGAACACAAACAATACCTAAAATAATTAGGCCGGCCACACATGCATCCGTGTTCCCCTCCAAAAAAAAAAAAAAAAGTTGCACGATGATTCAGCACTCGATCGATTATGTAAATTCGCCTCCGCTCTCAAATTTTGTATTCCACTCGCAAAAGAGCGATCAGCTGTACTTGAAACTGTTTCCTATTTTTTTTTTTAAATAAACAGTGTCACGTGAACGCCTCTTATTAAAGTTCGCCTTCGAACGACGTGGGCCGGGGGAATGCGACCTCTTGAATAATGTAATAATCTAATTCGATGGATTACATAGTCGTAACCTTCCTTGCTTTTCCGAACAATGGTATTTTATTGCTTGGAGCTCACGACACGAGCAAACGTGTTAATTTTTCAGGCGTTTATGGCGCCGCGCCGTAATTGTTGTCGAAAAAGTGAAAGTATTTAACACAGGTTGAAGAAAATTTTTTCATTTTGTTCAAAAAAAGTTGTACGTTTGTAGCTTGTAATGGGAGAGTACGTGATAATCAGCATAAATAACTAATAACTAATGAAATCGCTTTTAATCAACGATTAATGAAACTATAAATTAACGAAATGTAAGAGATCGTCCTACTGATTTGGTTCTATGCAGACCGCTTACTTTCTCGTCCCATTTTCACTCGAATTCCCAGGGATCGATAAATCTGAGAGATCTAATTCCGTCGTTGAAAGCGGCATTTCATTGTTAAATATTTAATGCTTTGATGCGTAAAGGTTTAATTGTTAATTTAAAAGTTTAGCACAACTGCTAATTTTGCACTTGGCCTAAAATGTTTTAAGCTTTTATGATTCATTGCATTTGACTGAATCAAGGAAACCCCGTAGGATCGCGGGAAAATCCAAAATTCCTTACATAAAAGTCAATTGAAGTTTATGATTATGAAGTGACCCTCGTATCTAATTGTGACGTGTATGAATTTCTTGGTACAATTTGTAAGTGTTTCGTACATCAATGAAATAACTTTACGCCGATGAAGTAGGCGTAGTTGGAGTAAGACGGTGTTTTTCAACCTGTGGGTCGCGACCCCCTGGGGGTCGCGAAGCCTCTGTAGGGGGGTCGCGAGAGGTCGAGAGAACTCAGTAAAAAAAATAAATAAATTTTAAAAAGGTAGATATATTAAAAAAAGTTAACAAAATGATACTCGTTATGTTATTTATACAAACACATTAACAAAAAATAAAATCTTTGATACTAGGGGGGTCGTGTCATGAAAAAGGTTGAAAAACACAGTTAATAAACAACTTTGAATGCCGATCGTTCGTGATCGTCTAATTAAGCTGGACCCTGCGTTGTCGTAACTGGATTCTAATTCTGGTGAGACGGTGAATAAATTTGAGAGATTAAAGGAACTAAATACGTGTCAATAAAAATACGAGGTGTTAGATTTAATTAATTATTTATTGAAAAAAAAAAAGAAGATAAAAACTCCTGCTGACAGTCACGAAGGGATCTGTAAGCTTGAGCGGAAAACCTCGTCTGAAACAATGGATATATTTCACAATAAATATACGCTTCCGAAGAAGTACAATAAACTTCGCTTAACGTATTTAACATCGAATATCGAATTCTTACACAAATTTATACCACCAAGTATGTGAAAAGAAATATAAAAAATCATGCAATTATACCTATTCCCGTTTCGCGACGCTCACTTCACTAATTCACTCGCGCACTCGTTTTATTCGCGTCTTAAATCGCGGCGCGCTTCACGTTTATTTATTTGATTGCCCTTTTCTGAATTCACTATAATTTTAACGCCCTGAAATAGTATGATTTAATTCTAATTATGCAAGCTAGATGAAACCAATTGCAAGCACTCAAAAAAAAAACTTCTCGAGTTAAATGCAGCTTTCCGTTCGAACGAGCAGAAGCTTTCTGTCCTAAGTTTCTGATTTTTTCTTCGCGAGTCCCATTAGACCCCTTCCCATCCCTCGAAGCAACCTTCTCTCTCGTTCCTAGTGCATTCCTGGTGAATTACGGCCACCCAATTCGTCTTGCCTCCGTGCCTGCAAATGTTCTAACTTTCTAAATTTTTTCAAAATAGCGACGCTATACGCTATACGCTCATTGACATATTTATTACTTCCCGAGCTCGTTGAACAGTTTCAAAACAAAAGCCAAATTCTTGTCTTCTGCGATGCCAGAGGATCATTTTCTAAATTTTACAATAACTCAAATGCTTGCTTGACAAATTCTTTCAAAGACTCTAACGCGTACAAAGAAAACCCTTGAAAGCAGCTTTGATTTATAATATGATGCTTCAAGTGGCTTTTACGAACGAGGTGTTCTAAAAAACGATAAATTTGAAACCGAGTCGTTTCCGGTGGCGTTCTCCGAATTGTAAAATATCTCTTTGTTATCGGGCAATCAAATAAACAAATGCGATTTGTTTTCAAAATCAAATTCGCGACCGTTTCAGACTATAATAGCACCAGCGGGTGACATGTATCCTTTGTAGGACTATTGCAGCACCAGTGGGTGAGTACCGTCAGACTATATAGCACTAGCGGGTACTGGCTTGCATTGATACGAGTTAGGGTTGTCGCCAACCGCTTGAAGTGATATATCGTTACAATCAGAAACAAAAGTGGCTGATTTGGCTATCAAAATATAAAATCCTTGCGTGTTTTTTTATAAAACCACATTTATTTATATTATATTTACAATATTCAACAATGCCATCTGTTGAAACTCGCCGATAGTCTTCTTTTCATTTGTTTCTATGAGCTTGATTCGCTGGTTATTGACGGGCTATGGTTAACAGCGCCACCTGTTGAAAGATGTTGAAAGTTTTCTTTATATTACTGAATTGCGATGTCTTTTGTCGACCGTCTTTTGTTTTTGTTTTCTCTAACTTTATTATTTTGACTTTTTTAAAATTTATTTGTCTTTTATTTTAATAAGGAACTCTTTAATAATACCGTGAGAGTAATCAAAACAAAATATTTTAAAGAGATTCGTAAAAAATCACTATTTTTAGTTAATTTCCCGGTGGAGGCGCCGCTACATTGGAAATATCCCAACCTATAGAGTTTTCATAGATCTTAATTTAAATTTAATTAGATTTATACTGAACATGATTGCCATAACAAGACGCGAATGGAAAAAGTGGTGCAAGTGGGACTCCCTAAATTGCCGTAAGATCTTAATTTAAATTAAGTTAGTGATTGCTACAGAAACATCATTTTTTCTCGACCTATGGTTATGATTGATCAAAGCGAATTAGATTCATATGCAAAGTGATTGTCATAGCAAAATGAGATTCAGAAATGTGTTTAAACCATAAAAAATGATATGACTGCCATAGCTTTGTCAAAAAACTGAAGCAACTTAAGTCCATTACATAATGTGACTTCCAACGTAAGACTCGAATAACACATTAAACAAATAACAATACATAAATTGGCTTCCCAACAAAATGGGGCTCGAATACCATCATAATATTTATAATTTTATATAAAATTGGCGCCCAACGTGGGGCAACAACCTATATAACTTTACAGAGAAACTTGTCCGATTGTTTTTGATGATTTTGTTGCGATATATAATTTTTCAACTGGAATGATTGAACTATAAAATAAACAACAACAACAGCTTGCTGGAAACTGAAACAGAAATATTCAAATCGCAAGAAAAATATAATTGGATAACTGACGGGACGAAAGAATTTTTCTCTTTTCGTATTCAGAGAATATTGTTTTTTTTTTAATTGTTGTTTTTGTTTACTACTTAGCAGATAATGATCGGCGACCTTTAAATCGGTTTCAAGGAATTTCACTTTTCGTGTTCTAGATAATAACTTTAGAAAAAAGAAAACACATAAATCCAATGTCAAGAATCCAGTACACAAATTACACGAAATTCAAAGGCCTTACTTCAATCATTCTTTATTACTATCAAAGAAAACTAACTTTTTAAAGAATTTCTAAGACCTTTCTCGATTTTTTTTTAAACTTTTATTTGCAGCAACTTGCAAAAAAAATTAATTAATTTTCCATCGAATCGAAAGCGCGTTCAATTTTTTTTTCGACTTGAACCCAATCTCATTTACAAATATCACAGATGCGGATAACGATCGCGTTTTTTTTTTTTTCTTAATTAACCGACCTTTAAATCGGACTCAAGGAATTTCACTTTCCACGGTCCAAATGGCATTTGGTTGTACCTAAGCTAAACTGCGTGTAATTTCTTGTCTTAAAAGGATAACCGCAGACGTTACGCAAGCGATTCCGTTCCAATCCGCAGTTACTCAACATCGAAGTCTTAAGTAACAACACGACACAGAGATAATTTTCATTAATAAAAGCGAGCCTTTAAATGATTCGTTGTGTGGAGAATTATACACTTCTCTGACGTATAATTACATACATCAAAACAAATCCTACACGTACACAATTAGATATGAGGATCACTTCATAAACGTGCAAGTGATTTCTCGTGGAAGGGTTTCTCCACAACCCCAATGGATTTTCTTGATGTAGTCATACATTAATTTGATGCTTAGTGACCAGTACAAACATATCACGATGACAAAAAACGTCACAATAATGAGAGTCAAGCAATATCACGATAACAGGTACAGGGCACAGGGGGTTAAGCGTCACGTTGACATCTAATTAAGAGGGTCACGATGACGATCGTCAAATTAAACAAAATTAATTAGAGCGCGACCGCATTCGTTTCTAGTTGACCAATAAAGGATTGCGAACCAAATTTTGATCGCTAAGACAACCAACGAACCAAACACAAAAAGACTGCCCTCTGACAAATAGGATGCAACTCTGCTCATCACTGATTCGAGTAAGCTACCAGACCAATGATTCAGAGTTACCTAATCCCCGCCACAAAATAAGGGTATAACAGTCAGAGCTGCTACTGCTATCATTTTTTCCACTCTTATGACAATTATGTTGATTAACTAATTCTATTAGACTTAGATCTATGACAAACTTATCTTAACTATGTTCCTGTGGTAATCACTATAAAGCAGCCACTTTCACCAATTTCTCCACTCGCAAGTTGCTATGGCAATCATGGTACGAACGTAAATCTAATTCAGTTTAAATTAAGACCTTTGGCAATATTACATTGAAAGAAAAGGACATCATTGAGGATCGTTTCTTTGATATTTCCATAGGAATCCCTATAGAAGTGAGCTGCTTTTCTTACTAAATCCAATTCAGTTTAAATTAAGATCTATGGCAATCTTAGGATATTCTTTGATGTTTCTGCGACGATCACTAGAAGGCAGCCACTTTTTTCTCTTATACTTAGTACGGCAATCGAATCCGATATAATTCTAATTCAGTTTGGATTAAGATCGGTGGCAATCTTAGGTTGACATAAAAGGATATGATTGAAGAACGTTTCTTTAATGTTTGTGAGGGGTGCCACCTACATCACTTTCTCCACTCGCAACTTGCTACGCCAATCAAGGTGAATGTAGTAAATCTAAATCAGTTTGAATTATCACTTACTACCTTAAGTTAGTGAAGTTGAAAGAAAAACGCTGTCTCTGAAGGCTGTTCCTTTAATGTTTCTGTAACAGCCACTAGTAGGCAGCTACACTTTCATCACATTTTACTATGGCAATCAAGTCCAATGTCCAATCACTATCTTAAGTTAGTGAAGTTGAGAGAAAAACGCGTCACAGCGATCATGTCCGATGTATATCTAATTCAGTTTGGGTTAAGAACTATGACAATCTTAGATTGAGAGTAAAGCATGTCATTGAGAATCATTCTTTTAGTGTTTCAGCGGCAAATTCTAAAAGGGGGCTACTTTCTCCACTCATTTCTTGCTATGGCAACAATCATGTTGAATGTAAATCCAATTCAATTTGAGTTAAGATCTATGGCATAAAATGATGATGGTATAAAAGGATGTTATTGAAGATGGTTTCTTTGATGTTCCTGTGGCAATCACTAAAGGGAAGCTACCTGCACCACTTTCTTCACTCGCATCTTGCTATGGCAATCAAGGTGAATCTACTTCTAAATCAATTTGAATTAACTTCTATCACTATCTTAAGTTAGTGAAGTTGAGAGAAAAGCGCGTTACTGATGTTTCTATGACAATCACTAAAAGGCACACCGCATTTTACTATGGCAATCAACCAAGTTAGTGAAGTTGAGAGAAAATCGCATCAGCCGTTTCTTTGATGTTTCTACGACAACTACTAGAAGGCAGCTACATTTTTACCACATGGCAATCATGTCCGACGTAAATCTAATTCTGTTTGGGTTAAGAGCTATGACAACCTTAAATTGAGAGTAAATGATGTCATTGAGGACCATTTTTTTTAGTGTTTCTGCGGCAATCACTCATTTCTTGCTATGGCAGCAATCATGTTGAATGTAAATCCAAGTCAGTTTGGTTTGAATTAAGATCCATGGCAATCTTAGGTTGAAATAAAAGAATGTTATTGAAGATAGTTTCTTTGACGTTTCTATGGCAACCACTAGAAGGGAGCCACTTGCACCATTTTCTCCACTCGCAGCTTGCTATGGCAATCATAGTGAATGTAAATCTAATTCAGTTTGAATTAAAATCTATGGCAATCTTAGGTCGAGAAGAAAAGATATCAGTAAGGACCGCTTTATAAATGTTTGTATGGCAATCACTAGAAAGAAGCCACTTTTATATAAAATTATAAATATTATGGTGGTATTTGAGCCCTGTTTTGTGGGGAAACCAATTTATGTTATTTGTTTAATGTGTTCTTCGAGTCTCACGTTTGGAAGTCAATTTATGTAATAGTTTTGTATTTATTTGTTGGTAAACGTTTTAATTGTATGTGTTGATATGTGTGTCATTGTCGTTATTTGCAGCTATTCTTTTGTTATTTTTTTTTGGTGTATTGATTTTGTGGAATTTGTTTCAGTCTCAGGGCTTTTTGTGAGGAAACTTTCCTTGTTTCTCTTTCTTCTGTATTTTGTTTTAAGTTTTGTTTGTTTCTAATCTCAATCTGATTTCTATGCCATTTTGTTCTTGTTTCGCCTTGTTTTCTTCTAGTTTTGTATTATTTTCTTCTAATTTTTCTAATTATTTTCGTTTGGTTTTTGCTGATATTGTCTTTCCTTCCTGACTTTTATTTAGCTTATTCTTCAATATGTATTTCAAATCGCCCCACGTTGGGGGACAATTTATGTAAATTTATTTAGGTTATTGCCCCACATTGGGCGCCAAGAAATTTAAACGTGGATATTTCGTATTTCGTTGAGATGTTCTCAGTATGGACACGTGCACATATAGAATAAATGACGTGCATTACTTATAAACTGAACTTTGTGCCTTTTATAATCGTTATATTACGCAAAACTAACTATTTCTTATTCATACTTGCGTGAGCACCACGCCCTTCATTCACAACCCGGTGCTTCAGATCGTAAGGTTGCGTCGCTATCCTTTCACGGATTTCATATGACGACGTGAGATAATGTTTATTTTCGGTGCAGGCAATCGACTTTTCCTCTCCAACCTTTCCAACAACCTTTCGTATTTGCTCGACGCATTCCACGATCTTGAACTTTGTTTGTTTGGAGAAAGAACGTACGCAAATACGTCAACTCGCGTTATTTTCTAGCAAAAAAAAAACTTTTTTCCTAACAAGCGCCGACAAATTCGGGTGCTTCCTCGAATCGGGGTCGCCTATCTGGGTCACCTTATGCCCAGTTTTGTTCATTATGGTTTACGAGCGTTATGCATTCAAGGCACGCTGCGATTTAATAATGTTACTCTTGTTACAAGGTCGCTCGTTGCTTTGAGACAAGTCGGAGAATATTAATTTGATGATTAATTTGTAGAATGTGTGCAGGTGATAATTATTTCAATGAAGAATTTAAATACTTTTGATCACTATACGATACAGATCAATAAGACAAGATGATTCAGAAAGAGGCCTAATGTTACAAGTACAAGTACAACATTAAAAAAATAAGTTATGTTGAAAGTAATTTTGAAGAATCCTTTAATTCTATGCGTATCAATGTTTCGGTCTTAATACACTGAGATTTTCAAGAAAATAGAACAAATATTTTTAGTGTCCATCATAAGGTGTGAGTGGAAAACAATGTAACTACTCTCTTTTGTAAAACAGTCATTAAATCATAATTCAAACTTAGTCAGTATGATTGTCATTTCTTTTATCTGTAGGGGTTAGTGATTAGGTATTTAGGGGTTGCTTCGTGTTCTTGAGCCAAACAATTAATTGTCACAAACACAACAAGAATGCTTTTATTATCAATAATAATAATAATAATACAATGTGTTAATATGTCTTAACATCTGTCGATTATGGAGACGGTGAGTTGTCTCGTTCGGTAGGTGCTTATTCTTCCCTGAAGAGGTCGTCCAACTTCTCTGGTTCAGGGAAGACGTTGTGTTCCAAAGCCTCGTGTGCGCGTTGCACTAGCTGCAACCGTAGTCTGGTGGGTGGACTAAGCGGTTTGACTTAGGTTAGGAATCTCCGACCTTTCGGCTGGCGAGGAGCTCCAACTTTGCAGCTGGCGAGGAGTTACCGACCTTTCGGCTGGCGAGGAAGATCCAACTTTGCAGCTGGAGAGGAATGTCCGACCTTTCGGCTGGCTAGGTGTTCCAACTTTTCAGCTGGATGGGAGCAGAGTCGATTTCTTGCCGATTCGCTCGAGTTTATATAGCCCTGGCAGCCATCTTGTGGAGGGGCTGAGTGTGGCGTGGAAGGGTGTTAGAGCTTGGTGCGTGCCAGTGGTCTAGAGATGGGTCGCAGGTGGCGCTGCGATCGCCACAGGTAATTGCCTTAGAAACTGGCGAGTAAAAAATAAACCCATCACATAAGATTGCCTGGATTGAGTTACGTTCGCATTTGCAAGATTGTATAGAAACAAGTGTGTAGTGATTGCCATAAAAACATCAAAGAAATTGCCCTCAATGAGGTGCTTTTCTCTCAATTGTATTAGATTTATATTCGCCATGGTTGCCATAGCAAGATACGAGTGGAAAAAGTGAAAAAGTGGCTTCCTTCTAGTGATAGCTATAGAAATATTTAAAAAAAAACAGTCCTAACTGATACCTTTTGTTCTAAACCTAAGGTTGTCATTAATTTTAATTCAAACTGAATTAGATTTACATTCACCATGATTGCCAGCGCAAGCTGCGAGTGGAGAAAATGGTGATTGCTTTCGAAACATCAAAGAAACTATCTTCAATAACATTCTTTTATATCAACCTAAGATTGCCATAGATATAAATTCAAATTGAATGTTTGTTGCCATAGCAAAAAATGAGCGGAAAAAGTGGCACTCTTTTAGTAATTTCCACAGAAACACTAAAAGAATGATTCTCAATGACATGCTTTATACTCAACCTAAGGTTGTCATAAATTTTAATCCAAATTGTCATAGTAAAATTGTAGTGAAAGTCTTCTAGTGATTGTTATAGAAACATCATAGGAACGGCATTCACTAACTTAAGATAGTGATGGAACTTAATTCCAATTGAATTAGATTTACATTTACCATGATTGCCATAGCAAGCTGCGAGTGGAGAAAATGGTGCAAGTGGCTCCTTTCTAGTGATTGCCTTCGATTCATCAAAGATACTATCTTAATTCAAACAAACGGAATTGGATTTACATTCAACATGATTGCTGCCATAGCAAGAAATGAGTGGAGAAAGGGGTTTCCTGCTACTAATTGTCGCAGAAACACTAAAAAAATGGTCCTCAATGACATCCTTTCCTCTCAATCTAAGGTTCTTATAGTTCTTAACCCAAACTAAATTAGATTTACATCGGACATGATTGCCATGGGGTGGAAATGAAGATACCTTCTAGTGGTTGTCATAGAAACATCAAAGGAACGGTCTTCAGTGACGCGCTTTTCTCTCAACTTCACTAACTTAAGATAGTGATTGGACATTGGACATGATGCCATAGTAAAATGTGGTGAAAGTATGGCTGTCTTCTAGTGGTTGTCATAGAAACATCAAAGGAACGGTCTTCAGTGACGCGTTTTTCTCTCAACTTCACTAACTTCGGATAGTGATAAAACTTAATCCAAACTGATTTAGATGTACATTCACCTTGATTGGCATAGCAAGTTGCGAGTGGCGAAAGTGATGCAGGTGGCTCTTCTCTAGTGATTGCCACAGAAACATTAAAGACACCTTCTTCAATCGTATCCTTTTATGTCAACCTAAGATTGCCATCGATTTTAATACAAACTGAATTAGAATTATATCGGACTTGATTGCCATAATAAAGTATGAAGAAAAAAGTGATGGAAGTGGCTGCATTCTAGTAATCGCCACAGAAACATCAAAGAATATTATTTTCATTCAACCTAAGATTGCCATAGATCTTAATTTAAACTGAATTGGATTTTCTTTCAATCTAATATTGCCAAAGGTCTTAATTTAAATTAAATTAGATTTCCGGTCACACCATGATTGCCATAGCAACTTACGAGTGGAAAAATTGGCGAAAGTGGCTGCTTTTTAGTAATTGCCACAGAAACATAAGATTGTCATAGATCTAAATCTAATGGAATTAGTTAATCAACGTAATTGCCATACGAGTGGAAAAAGTGGTGGTTGAAACTGAATTAGATTTATACCGAACATGATTGCCTGCCATAACAAGACACGAATGGAAAAAGTGGTGCAAGTGGGGCTCTCCTCCATCCCACTTAAAGTTACGATAGAAAATCAAGGCAAATTCAATTTGATTCATATTTATATGAATGCCATAGAAATATTTGCAGGTTTGCCATAATTTAAATTATCTTAAATCTACACTTATGTAATTGCCTTTTCCCACTAAGATTGCCATGTTTAACACGAATTGATTTACTTTCCCGTTCCATTGATTGAAACAAATGAGTGATTTTCCCTAAATTGCCGTAAGGTCTCAATTTAAATTGAGTTAGTGATTGCCACAGAAACATCATTTTCTTCGCAACCCATGATTATGATCGATCTTAAACAAAGCGAATTAGATTCACATTCAAAGTGATTGCCATAGCAAGATGAGATTCAGAAAAGTGTTGAAACTATAAAAAATTGGGATAAATTCATATTCATATGACTGCCGCAGCATTATCAAGAAATTAAAGTGTCGTCTTCTTCAACTAAGATTGCCACAGAAGTTTATTTCGACTTAAGTTGGACACCCTTTCACATGACTGTTATATAAATATGAGATTAAGAAAAGAAAGTGACAGAAATGGCCCCCAATAATGTTCTCCTCTTACATAAAATTGCCATGGAACTAAATTAATTTGTAAATATTTTTGTTGCCACAGAAAGAAGGAGACGAATTGTTTCTTTCTTTCTCAAGTTTTAAATTCACATTCAAGGGGTTGACAGAGCAACACCTGACCGACAACTAGAGAAGATGAAATGCCCCCATATGATTGCCATAGCAAGATGCCAGTGAAAGAAGTGCTGGACATGGCTACCTTCTCTTTCACTTAATTTTACCATAAAATGTTGGGTCAAGTTCATATTCATTTGACTGCTACAGCTAAAATGCGCCTATATTATTGCCATAGCAAAAAGCGAGTGAAAAAGCAACAAAAATGGCCCCCCGTTATTTTCTTCTCTAACCTAAGTTTGCCATGGAATTTTAATTATTTATTTTTGTCATCGAAACATGTACTTAAGAAACAAAGGAAATGATAGAAGTGGCTCTCATAGATTCCTTCTTTCTCTAACTAGTTTTGTAATAAGCTGCATTCATATTCAAGTGAAGGGGAAGAGGGAAGTATTCATAATCAAGTGAAGGAGAAGGAGAGAAGATTAAAAGAATCTACTTACAAGAAAAGAAGAAAGCGAAGACTTTTTCTCAGCTGACTTTCTTAGCAGTGTTTGGAACTTTACTTTTTGATTGCCCACCGTATAAAACACGCGTTCTCCACGGAGTGCATTTTTATTTTAATAAAAATTATAGAACTTATTTTGAGGAATATAGGAAAAGCGGCCGAGTCATTAGATTACAAAATACAGCAAACAACCATAAAAAAGCAATAAAATTTGATGTGTAAATAAGAAACGTCATGTTTGTTTTGTTAATATCCAAAAGCGAGTAGCAAATAAATAACTACCGTAAAACTCAACCTTGTTAAAACATAATGAATTTGTTTATTTTAACAATAATGCTGCCAACACAAGCCGATTCAATTTCGAAATGTTCGCCGCCTTTAAAACCCAGTTTCTAGCTCTATTGCTAAACTTGAACCATACGACACAAAAGCGTGTTTCAAATAAGGAAAACGAAAGTATTGTTTAGGTATTTAATTATTGACTGCCAAAATTTACAAAATTTAATCTCGTGAACACATCTTGAAATAGAAACTCGTAAACCTTGGAAATTGGCAAACGCAAATAAATTTCTTCCTCTTTAGTATTTGAAGCAGACAGTTGAGGGTGTGAAAGCGAACTCTTTACATTTGCTCCACGCCGAAGAAAGTAAGAGTTTCACGGCACGTAAGCGCCACTTTTATTTTTCGTCTTATTGGCAACGAAGACAACAAACAATAATGGGGCTTTATCATTATACAAAGTGAAAAGGAAAGTATCTGCGCTGGTGTTAGTTTAATTTATTTATTATGAAACTGCTTCGTTGTGCGGGAAAAATCAACAGACGGGAAAATTGCAGGGTAATATAATCACTCGGATCTGTTCCAATTGTTTTTGTTTAATATCGAAGGAGGCCATCAGAAGAAAAACTTACTTG
The DNA here is from genome assembly GCA_039766575.1 of Serrognathus titanus. Taxonomy (NCBI): domain Eukaryota; kingdom Metazoa; phylum Arthropoda; class Insecta; order Coleoptera; family Lucanidae; genus Serrognathus; species Serrognathus titanus. Next base: position 52,945,358 of record CM077914.1, on the reverse strand, counting down.
AGTTTCAATTCGAAAAAATCAGTATTCGATCTAAATACTCGGGGATTCGCTGATCTTCTTCCTGTAGCGTAAAGCAACTTTATGGTTGACTAGGTATTATCAACTTATACCGGATGGTTCAAAATGGCAGACAATTTGAAACCATTTCAAGTGTACCCTGACACAGGTTACCGTTCAGGTAATCGTTTTTGTGAATGCTGCCGTTCGGGTTTGTGTTTCTTTCTTTAAGAAGATGTTGGGGGTATGTAATTCCAAATAATAACTTAAGTAATAAATCAAGAAGAGATAAGAGAAAGACGCTACGCAAAAGACGTAATGAAATGGAAGAAAGGAGAAAAAAAGAACCAAACTAGTCAGTCTAACACGAACAAGACGTAGCGTAGAAGATGTGCTAAAAGCGAACAATGGTAGAAAGAAATAAAAACCATACAGAAGTTGAAGGAAGGAAGGAAGAGCAACGATTATCATCTGCTTGGAAGAAGAATCCCCAAGAGATCAATTGAGGACAAATCTACTTCCTTCGGGTGAATCAAATAATAAAAACCGTATAGAGGTTGGCCGAAGGAGGAGCAACGAAAGTTTGTGAGAAAGAAAAATATCGAAGAGATGAATTTAGAATAAAGCTCGTACCTTATGGAGGTGAATCGATTAAGGTTAGGCAAATGAGGTCTGCAAGTCGAAGGCACAAGTAGAAGACTTGTCAAGTTTGGCAGAGACAAGTTCATCTGGGATTGGAGTTAGTGCAAATAAATTTAAGAAAAGTGCCACAATGCTTTTTTAATTTTAATTATTCTATATCATTCAATTGTAAAAATTACATTCAAGTAAAAGCAAACATGAATTAATTAGAAGAATCAAGAGGCTATGAAAGTTAAGAAATCCTTCACCAGAAGGAAAACGTTGCGATGGTGAAGAATGAAGAAGTAAAGCAGTCAAGAAATCCTTCATAAAAAAGAGAACACTGAGGGTGAAGAGATGTCAAAAGAAGGGGGCCTAAGAAAATTTGACCAGGGCGTAGAATAAGAGAAAAAAGAAAAAGAGAGGAATGTATTGTATGATTGTTGCTCTGGTCTTGGTTTTTAAACAAAGAAAATCCCAAAATAGATCTCTTAAAGCAAGCGTGTAGATACACAAATTCTCGATGAACATGAAGACCTACTTGAAAGTAGGTTGTATTGGAAACGTCAAAATAAAACAAAGTAACCTAAGATCATTTTCCAGTGTCTACTTGAAAGGAAAGGGAAAATAAGAAAAAAATGTAGATTTAACCAATTCTTGTTCTTAAAGAAACAAGACATTGTTGAAAAAGCAAGGATTACGAAAACACAAATTCCTCAACAATTTGAAGACTCAAGAATGAAAGCGTGGTTCTGAGATGTACAAGGATTGAAAGAAGGTGTCCCATAAAATGGTATGAAGGACACCACCAGGACGTAAAATGAGAGCAAGAAAAAAAGGAAGATGAGAAAAAATTAAATACATGTTTTGGAGTGGTTTTGATCTTGAATCTCAAAATTTATCTCCTAAAGCAAGGATAATTTAAATCCAAATTCCTCAGGAACAGGAAGATCCATTTTAAGGATTATAATCCATTTCAAGAAGATGAATAAGATAGAATAAGGTCAAGGGGAAGAGAGGAAAAAGAAAAATGAGAAAGACACGCATGTTTATGAATGGTTATGGTCTTAAACCAATCTTTAAGCAAAAAAATATTAATAAAATACAAGGTGAAAAAGCAAAATAACAAAAGCAATGCATACCATACGGTCTAAACCTACAAAGAAAATGATCAAAAATGACAAAAAAGTAAGAATTACGAAAATGCAAATTCTCCAGCAACATGACTCACTTTAAATAGTGTGATACTTTCAAAGAATCAAAGAAGATGGCCTAAGAAAAGAGGAAAAAAGAAAATAAGAAGAAAATAATAATAATAATAAATATATATAATAATGCAGCCTATGAGTGGTTCTGATCTTAACTAATCCTTAAAGAGATTCCAAAATTGACCTCTTAAAACAAATTCCACTTTAAAGGTTATGATCCATTTCGAGAAGAATAAAACATTCAAGAAAATGTTTCGGGAAGTAGAGTAAGAACAAGAAAAGTGAGGAAAAGAGCTGCATGTTTACGAATGGCTCTGGTCTTAAACTAACCTTTGCTTTTAAGCGAAAGAAAATCCAAACTGGATCTCTTAAAGCAGAAATTTTGAAAACCCAAAATTCCCTAGCAACGAAGGCCCACTTTAAGGATTAAGGAGCATAATTTACCTCAAAAAGGAAACGTTTAAATAAAATTCTATACAAGGTACCATAAGGAAGTAAAATAGGAGGAAAAAAAATGAGAAGAAAAGAAACCATCCTTTGCTTGTAAGCAAAGAAAATTTCACAAAATGTATCTCTTGTGGAAATGCAAATATTTTACAAATGGCTCTGGTCTTATGCTTTTGAACAAAAAAAAATCCTAAATGGATTGCTTAAAGCAAGAATTATGAGACTGCAAATTACAAAGCAATGTGAAGAATCACTTTAAGGATTGAGAAGCATATTTCATCTTAAGAAGGAGACATCTAAGGAAGTAAAATAAGAAAAAAGGGAATACATGTTTACGAGTAGTTCTGACCTTAACCAACCTCTGCTTTTAAGTAAAGAAAATCTTACAAAATTGATCTTTTGAAGCAAGGGTCGTGGAAATTCAAATTCCCCAACAATATGATGACAAGAAGGAAAGCGTTGTGCTGGACACGTAAAAGGATGAAAGAAAGAGGCCCAAGAAAAGTCTGCCACCGGGACTAAGAAAAAGAAAGAAGAAAAAAGAGGATAAGAAAACGAAAACCGGAACAACGGAAACGCACATTTACGAGAGCGTTCTGGTTTAAATTAACTTTTGTTTCTAAATAAAAAGAAGTGCCAAAATTAATCTCCTACGGCAAGGATTAATATATTAATATGATACATATTAAAGAGTGTGATGCAAACAAAAAGAAAAGCTTGTGATGGAGGCATTCGGAGCTTAAAAGAAGTTGGCCCAAGTAAATTCTCAGGAAGCAGAATAAGAAAAGAAAAGAGGGAGGTTGATCACGAAAAAGGAAAATAAGAAAAGTAATGGCCACAACTAGTTCTGGTCTACACCAATTTGTTTGTTAATTCTACACTGTCAGCCAGAAAGTAGAACAAGACAAAAAAAAACAAGAAAAAGAAAGATGAAAAAGAACAAAATAGAAATACGTACCTACGAGTTTGTTATGGTCTCTAAACCAAACTTTGTTCTTAAACAAAAAAGATACCAAAATTGATCTCTTAAAGCAAGGATTACGAAAGCGCAAATTTCCCAGCAACATGAAGATATATTTTAAAAGTAGTGTTGGAGTCGTCCAAAGGATGAAAGAAGATGGTCCAAGGAAATTTTGTACTGGCTCCACCACAAAGCAAAAGAAAACAAGCAGGAAGAGAAAAGTGCACGCCTATGATTATGGTTCAAGTTTATATCAACCTTTGCTTTTAAGGAACAAAACATGTTTCCAAAATGATTTTTATTGCAACGTGAAAACCTATTTCAATGGAGCAGGTGCTTGACACCTAAATTTTTACAAGATAATCCGACTTAACACTTTGTTAAGTGTTTTGATCCACAAATTGTATCAATATTTTTATCTCGCGCTATTATTGTCGCAACGTTCCAGATTTTTTCATTTTTTGTTGTCTGCAAGACATTCAAAAGACTAATAACAAGTTGCACTATTTTTCTATCAAGCAAAACTTCTAATATTTATCGCCCTATAAATTTCTATTAACCAGTGCATGTCGTTCTTGAAAAAGAAGCTGATTTCAATTGCGCGCCCGGTTCTGTTTTTATAGAAGTTCGTACAAGTGAAGAACTTTCCAGTAGAATTCCAGAGTGGGTCAAGCCTTCTTGAATTCTAAGGTAGTGACAATCTAACGATTATCGCGTTCTTTGTGTAGGTTTCGTTGGTCGTCGAGCTACTCTTCTGCTGATGAGGCCTCAATTAGTGCCGAAAAAAGAGGATGCTCGGGTCTCATTACAATTCAGCTGACCGACTATCTTGTATGTGGTAGCTTAAGAGGCAGCGATTTTGCTATTCATACACAATTACAGATCAGAAAATTGTCGCGCGATGTCATGACAATGTGGCAATTTAACGACTAACGTTTGTAGTTAAGTTGGCTTTGAAAATATTTCACGTAAGTCGTAGCTTCCTTGTATGTACATTCGTGACGCATACATCAAAATAGACGATGCTCATTGGTACTTATAGAACAGAAGAATTAAAAAAAAATCCAGATGTTGCAATTTATTTAATATATTCTCAAATTTGCCTCGAAAAATTGTTCTTTTTGTATTATTTAATAAAATTCAATTGGTTAACCTCAAAATGACGTATCACGCTTGCCCCAACAAGGAAGCTACGACATACGTGAGACAGTTTCAACGCCAACTTGACTACAAATGTTTCTGAACACTCGTAATATAAGTATGAAGGTTTACCGATGGCATCATTGCGTTGTCCTGGGTCTTGCTTTTTTCCCTTGTTTTTTTAGTTTCGTTTTAGTTTGCTTTTCATTTTTATAGTGATTTTTCATTGTTTTTGTTAATTTTATACTCGACTGTGTTTTATTTTTATGCTTTAGTCAAGGCCTTTACATTAAGTCTTTGCAGATTCTCGCCATTAATAATGTTTCTAAGTTTTTCTTTTAAATATCACTTCTACAATGAACCGAAACGATTGTCTTTTGTTTCTGCGTTTTGATTCTCTCTTTTAGTTCGACAAAGTTGTTTCGTACACCGTTTCTTAGTGTCTTTATCATCTTCTCTTTTTGTTAATTGTTATCTCTAAGCATTTAATCTTCCATATCTGTGTTATTTGTTATCCTTATTATCTGGGTTCTTTTGCTGTCGCCATCAAGAATTCTAAAGTTACAGTCTAAATTAACAAATAAGATGGTTACGAGCTCAATGTTTTAAAATACTCGCTGTGTTCGTAAGTTACGTAAAGCAACGATCCTAGAATAGAGCCTTGCGGCATCCAAACTAGAAATTTGTATAAAATCGTCAATTCCTTGACCCGTTTGCCTCGATTGCATCTACACGTAACAATAAATCGATTTTGGCGACGATTCACACGTGCGAAGCTAACATGTTGTGTTTTTCTTGACATTTTCAGCGTTGATTATATCAAAATCGAACGTTGCGACAGAACGCCCATACTTTCACATTTGCGGCGAAAAGAACGAAATTTCACAGCCGCACCCGCCTTCGTTTTCGACGCAACGCCTATGGCTAGATCTTTAGAAATCGAAATCTATGCGTTCCTTAGCCGTTCGTGTTGCACTAATTACCGTCGGCGACTTGTGAAACGTAGCAATGCCAAGTTGCGATTTGTTCATCGATGAGCGAATTCTTTTTACTCGAAGGCGTGTGAGTCAATTTGCAATTAACAAAAAACAAAAAAAAATGATTTTTTTTTTTGAGAATCAATCTAGTCCTCGAAGGAGCCAAGCAATGAACTCTTGTTAATCAAACGCCGGGGGCTTCAAAGAGAAAATCGGTCATTATCGGGGCAGGAAGTCATTAAAAGTTGTCGATTGCAAGTGGATTATTAACCGTGTCATGAATATGATAGGGTTTTCAGAGACTCGAGCGCTGTTTATTCTAATCAAGTGCATTTGCAATTTCTTGCATTTGAATAATAAGCAGCGGTTCATAAATTCCAATTGCGCTTTAAGAGTAAATAAAAAACAACGCAGGAAGTGTTGCAGTTTTTAACCTCAGAATCAAAGTCCTTGCAGGATTTTTACTACAGCTCGCTTTTAATCGTTCAAACAAATCGATGAACTCATATCTCAACGAAGTAATTTCCAGTTGCTTGAATTTTTATAAAAAGATTCGCGCACGTTTTTGTGAGCGTGAACTTGCGCAGATATTAAAGTCGCATCTTCCTTGACCTTTCCTCTTCTTCGTTTTGAGGAATAGGATGTGTTAATTTGGAATGAAATGTCTGCTCAAAATAAAAGAAAAAGTCGAAGTCTTTTGGTGACTTTTAAGCCTTGTTAAAATTCGTTGGAATTTGTAGAATCTCTGCTCTGTGAATTTGTATTTAGTGATAATACATATTACAATTATTTACGATAAAACAAAACGCATGTTTAAGGTAAAACGTCGTAGAGAGTGTGTTTCATTAACGTACCGTTACATCGTACCGTAACAACGTACTGTAACAATGTCCCCGAACTTAATAGCATAACTCCGAACTTTAAATTTGTGCACATACCGGGTGCCCCATGTCAAGTGATCGCCATTTTAGAATCTTTATTTTATAATCGATTTTGCATGAGATTTCCAGAGGATATTCAAGAAAAAAATTCACGATTCATAACTTTCTAGATTGAAAAATAATTTTTCTTAATTCTTTCCTCGTTTTCACGGAAACAATAATTACCAAATAAAACATATTCGGATTCACAATGATCTGTAGATTCTAAATATACACGGTGATTCAAAATTGTCTCCCGACGTTTTCAGTGTGAATGGAACATCAAAAAATAAGGTAACCTTTCTATATATCTCCTTTCCAAAAGCGAATAATAGCAATTACCTTATTTTTGGATGTTCTGTTCACACTAAAAATATCGGGAGACAATTTTGAATAACCGTGTACAAAAATATGTGAGGTATTTGATTCAAAATAAAAAAGTTGACATTACTTCCGGATGTCCTAATTCTCTTTTCCAAATTTCGTGTAATTTGATTAAAAAATGAATATTCTAAAAGGGTGAAGACATGGCGTGGGTCATCCGGTATATTAAATATTTGAATTTGCCCTCTTTAGTGATTCAGCAAATCGATCGTCTTCTGTTTTTGCCTTTTCGTTGTCCCTTTTTATTCGAGGGACGTTCAAAATTGAACGTTTACTGTTTATTTATTATACCAACGGATTTATAATTTTTTTATTAACTCTTGCCTTGAAATATGGACGGCTCTAGTGGTTCTACTGTAATATAACCTAAAAAATGTAATGACAAGCAGTCCAAATTTCACAGCAAAACTAAATAAAATTTAAAAAATCACTCTGTATTATTATGTACTCTAATAATTTGATCGTTTTTTTGCGTTTATATTCGGACTCGCAATGATCTACAGATTCCAAATACGAGTATACAGGGCGCCTTAAAACCTATGTCTTTAATTAAAACTGTAGGTACCTCATTATGAAAGAGATTTGATTTTCCAAATCTGAACGGTATTGCTCAAAAATGAAAAACTAATCTATTACAAGCGAGTGCAGTTCCTTTGTTTTGAAACCTCTGCTTACTTTATGACTTGTTGACTTTATGACTGCAATAATTTTTTTATTTACGTTTGAAAGAATTAGGTCAACGTTTCAGATGCCGCGCGCGCGTCTTTGACAATTTTTTTTTTAAACCATCTGTGTTTCACCGACAATTACTGTCATAACGAAATGCGTTTTTCGTTGTGTCATATGATATTTATTTCTCGCTTGTTTCAATTCTTTTAATAGCTTATTAAAGAGACGACATAATCAACACACTTGGTCATAATTTGTATTTTAAATACAAACTTTTAACTTATTTACTTAAAAAGTTTGTAGTTTACTTTGTTTATATCATGGTGTTTGTGCAGCTTATGAAAAAATAAATTGCAGCTTTCTTAAGGAAGTAGGTACAATGTGACAAGCATTGTTGTGTTAAATTAAATATAACACATCGTAATTTAAAAATTGAAACTGTATGTCTACGGTTAGCAATATGCAAAATAAAAAAAATGTACAGTACAGCACAAAATGCATATCAAACGTGTTGTCATACCTGTGCATTAATTATGACCTTAGAATTTTAGTAAAGTTCAAAGTTTAGTAAAGTTCACTAAAAACAAACAATAAAGTACGAGGAACGAAACTGAGCCAGCTGAATTTTATTTTATAACAGTGCAATTGTTACCAATAAATCGCCAAGGCGAATGTAGATAAATGTATATGAAGATTGCGAATTATTTTAAACCAGAATCAAATTTTCATCACGAAAACTACTTGAGCTACTCGCTTCTTGGATTTAATTAATATTTATCAACATTTTTAGTAAACATTTATTTTCGTCTTATTAATGAACATAAACCTAACATTTCGCAGTTTACAGTGTTAAGGTCGGTGTACTGTCATGAAAATGAAACAAATAAAACTGAAGTGCATAATAGTGCTACGAATTCAGTTTGCTTTTAAATTTTACTTTGAATAAATAAGAATAAATAAAGTAGTAATAAGTAATTGCAATTGTCGTAGGAAACCTCCCGGCAGCGCACGTGAAGACGTTTTTATTTAAAATCCTGGGGAATTTTTTTTGCGAAGGACATGATCTAGTCCAATAGACACGGCGTTTATTCGTTTATGGCCACAGAAAACACCAATTCTGCACAGCTGAGACATTTAAATCTATTTAAATCGCTAACCAGCTTTACTAAAACAATTTCTTAGAAAACGAAAACTAATTTTTCCCGGAGTTATAATTTACTTTTTCCCTATTGTTGTATGACAAATTTTTTTGACTACTAACTGTGATTTCAATTAAAAAGACATAGGTTTTGAGACACCCAGTATAAAAATAAGTAAGACATCCGATTCAAAATAAGAAAGTTGATTTTTCCGACGAAACCGGAAGTCCTACGGTGTTCAGTAATGTGTCGAAAAATTCACTTTTTTGTTTAATTTATTTGTTTAAAATTTCATGTAAATCGTTTAAAAAATAAAATTCTAGAAGGGTGAACACATGGGGTGAAATTCAGTTTTTGAATATTTTTATTTGCCTTTCCATTTGATTTGGCAAATCGGTCGTCTTTTGTTTTTGCGTTTTCCTTGTCGAATAAAATAGATTCGAGGGACGTTCAACGTTGAGTGCTTATTTTATTTTTCGAAATTTTTAAATTGATGGTGTTTTGTTTTCTGACATTGATTTTAATTTATTAATACATAATAGTATTAATAAATTTTTTAATTGATTATGTTTCGTTTTTTGCATTTCCATCACACTTAATTTTTTTTGAAACTGCAGATTTTCGGTAGTATTTTTCATATATTACATTTCTGTGGTAATTTTAGAAGACGATCATAGAGTCCTGTTTTTTATATTTTGCTTTTATTTATTTTCTTATTTTTTAAATGACTAGTCTGCCTTTGCTTTTATTGCTGACATTGATTACAATTTTTATTAATTCACTTCTCTAATATTTACACGAATCGATCGTCACTTGTTTTTGCGGTTGTGAATTGTTTTTATTTGATTGTGTTTTGTTACTAACGTTGATTTTAATTTTTATCAATACGTTTTCCTATTGATTGGAGGAGTCGATCGTTTTTTGTTTTCGCTGTCTCTTTTCCTTCGAGGAACGATTAAAATTAAGCACTTTTTACGTATTTGTTTCTTTTCCTTAAACTCTCTAATTAATTGTGTTCTGCTTTAGCGTTTTCATCAAACTTAAAGAGATCTTAAAATTTTGGTTAATACTTTACGAATACTTTTCATATATTTTTTTTTAATTTAATTTCTATAATAGTTCCAGAAAATGACCAACGACTTTTGCTTTTGCTTTTTATTTTTTCCTTTTGTTTTCGTTTTATTTTAAAAAATTCTAATCGGGTGGTTTATCTTTGCTTTTATCACTGACATTGATTTCAGTTTTTATCAATTCATTTCTCTAATGTTTAGACGAATTGATCGGCTTTTGTTTTTGCGTTTTCGAAGTCCCTTTTTATTCAAAACTGAACGCTTTTTTTTAAGTGTTCTATTCGGTTGTCTTGTTTGCTGACATTGGTTTTAATTTTTATTAATTCACTTCTCTATTGTTTCGACGAATCGATAGTCTTTTGTTTTTGTTATCGTCGTCTCTTTTCCTTCGAAGAATGTTTAAAATTAAGCGCTTATTACATATTACTTTTTTTCTTAAATATTCTAATTGGTTCTGTTTTGTTTTTACATTTTCATGAAATCTCGAAAGATCATAAAGTTTTGGTTAAAATTTTGCAAATTATAGGCGAATAGATCGTCTTTTGCTTTGACGTTTTTGTTGTCTCTTTTCGTTCTAAGAACGTTTACAATGAAGCGCAATTGATTGTGTTTTGTTTTTACATTTTCATCCTATTTGAAAAAAATCCTAAAGTTTTGATTAAAATTTTGCAAATTTTTTCTAATATTTTTACGTATTTTTTTAAATTTCATTACTGTAGTGGTTCATCTAGTCTTTCTGTTGCTTTAAGCGATTTTATTTATTTTTTTAAATTTCTTAGTTACGTTTTGTTTTTGCAAATTTTCGTCAAAATTGTTTTTTTTTTTAATATGTATATCACTTGTCTAATGATTTGATCGTCTTTTGTTCTTGTGTGACCCGTTTTCTCTTTTTGTTCAAAAACCTTTTTAAATTAAGCGATTTTTATAATTCTTAATTTTTTTTTATTTCGACGAAACGTCTTTTGTTTTTGCTTTTAATTTCTTTTCATCGTATTTGTAATTTTATATTCGATTGTGTTTTGTTCTTACGTTTTCATCATTTCTTTTTAATTTCATTTCTCTAATGATACGATCGTCTTTTGTTTCTGCGTTTTCATTTTCTTTTTTTCTTTTTGTTCGATAAAGTTCAAAATTATTAGTTTTTCTTAACTTTCTAATTGAATGCGCTTGAATTATTTTTTTATTTTTTTTTCAATTTTCTAATTGATTGTTGTTGCTTCTAATTGATACTAAAGTTTAGTTAAAAATTTCCAAATTTTTGGAAACATTTTTTTGAATTTCATTTTCGCAGTAATTCATCGAGATTTTTATTTTTTCTTTTGTTTTAAGCTAATTTTTAATTTTTTTAAATATCTTAGTTATGTTTTATTTTTGCAAATTCTCGCCAACATATGTTTCAAGTTTTTTTTTTTTATATATATATTTAATGATTGAATGATTCGGCGAATCGATCATCTCTTGTTCTTATGTGCCCGTTTTCTCTTTTTGTCCAAGAAACTCCCTAAATTAAGCAATTTTAAGATTTTTAAAATTATCTTTAATTCTGTTTTTGCTCTTCATTTTATTTAATTGTTTTTGTTAATTCTATATTCGATTGTATTTTTGCCAATTCTCTACAATATTGTTTTTAAGTTTTTTTTTTTCAATTTCACTTCTGTAATGAATCGATCATCTTTTGCTTCTGCGTTTTCTTTTTTTTTTTGTTCGATATTGTTAGAAATTAAGTGTTTTTGATTAGATTGCGTTTGAAATTTTTGTTTCTGTTTTTATTTTCTAATTGATTAGGTATTTTGTTTTTGCGTTTATCGCTGATATTGATTTCAATTTTTCTTAATTAACTTCTCAAACGTTTCGAGGAATTGATCATCTTTTGCTTTTGCGTGAAACATATCAATACAGAAATGAGACAACTGAAGTCCTTACGCTGAACATTGGCGGACGGGTTTATCTAGATTACTGTTCATCGTTTCTTTTTTCGTGAATTCCCATTTTATGTTATTTGACTACCCTTCAACTATACTTTGAATAACATTTAACTCAAAATAAAACACGAAAATAAAAATTTTGAACCGTGGTGGAATTAATCTCTTTCCTCTGAGATTCCGTCTTTTCCACCACGGCATTTTTATTTGGTCCGCCTTGATTACAACCATTTTATTATTCGCTTGATAAATTTCGATAACTGCGTACATAATTCGGCAGGTTCAGATTTCTCGTGAGATGTTAGAGCATTTATTTGTATGGATTAGAGGGCGAGAAAAGAAAACGGAAATTCCTTTCACTACTTTCTCGGTGGCACTACCTGCGTGAAATACTTGAAGCTATCTGCTGGAATCAATGAAATCGATCCAGTTTCATAAAATCAAATCGAATTCCAAACACCTGCGACACTATTGTTGTTTTGCGCGAAGTAATAATAATTAACAGCGCATTTGTTAACATGCAAATCTGAGAATGCAGCTAATTGGATGGACGTGATGAGGAGGCGCTGACGTCACATGTCGATTTACATATTTACATTTTATGCAATCGGGCTGAAATTTGCAATGCGCTTGTTTCAGCGTCGAGTTTTCTCTTTCTAATCGGCGGGCGAGTTTCGAAAATTGATGAACTTGAAAAGTGAAATCCGAATTGGTGTTCGCGTTCGCACGCATTTTCCGGAAGAGAAATTTCTTGCTTCCGGGATTCATTAAGACGAAAGAAACCGAAATTTATGGGAAACAGGTGGGCCCGGTCTTTCAACTTGGCGGTTGGCGCTCTAAATTTATTCGTTGCGGTTGCGACCGTCTTACCAAACGTTTCTTTGTTCAACGTTGAAATAAAACTTATATTTCTACCGGAAATTGGAATCATACCTTCGTCAAACCCCTCAGTTTTCTTCACAAAATAAAATTCATTTAAAAGCTTTAAATAAAGAAATATTAATTGATATAGTATGGTCGCGATTGTGATCGTCTTACGTGATGGTGGTTCATTCGATATTTTCCTGACAAATTTGTGTTTCATCTATCTTATAAACCTCTGCTTGCTGAGATGGAAATCGAATAATACGAGAATTAAATTAATTAAACACGCTATCGACAATTTTCGTCCTCGTAGAATTAATTCGAATTAGAAATAAAGAAGGCAGACGGTCTAAAACTTAATAAATAATTTGTTTCGCATGGTTAAACTTGTTTGGACCTTGGGACCTACGAAACTAACCATGTCTAGTTCTGAAAATTGAATAATTGAATCTGAAGTGGCTGCGACCGTCTCGTAAGATTTTCTTTCGTTAATTATTGCTTAACAATCTCTTACGTAACACTCCGTAAATTTGAGACGAATGACTTTTTTATATGTTGTAGATACCTAACTCATTCACAATTACGTCAAATTCATTCAAAGTGGTTGTGATCTTCAAAATAAAAATAATTGATAAAAATCACGATTTTTGATTTAGTTAAATGAAAACAAAATATTGTATTTCTTTAATAAGTTTGAATAAATTTTAAAAATCAAGATTTAAAAAAATCGCTTGATTAAAATAAGTGATTTTAGATACGATTTTAATCAAATGATTTAAATGAATTCAAACTTGCTTAAAATATGTCTTAATTTTAAAAAGACGAGCCAGTTTTGTTGATTTGAAGAGAATTTTTTTTATTTTAGTTTTTTCTTTAATTTTAAAAATCTTCTTTATTTATGTGTCGATCGTCTTTTGTTTTATTTTACATCGAAAATTGCACAATTTTCTAATGTCTTTAAAATATATCTTAATTTTAGAAAGTCGAGCAAGTTTTCTTTATTTCATGAACGTTTTTTAAATTTTGTTTTTTTTTTAAATTTTATAGTTTTTTTTTTATTTATATATCGAACGTTTTCGTTTTATTTTCGTCAAAAATTGCACAATTGTCAAACGTCTTAAAGTCAATCCAGTTTTGTTTATTTGAAAATAATTTTTTTGTTTTCTTTTTAAATTTTATAAATCTTTATTTATTTGTCAATCGTGTTTTGTGTTATTTTATGTCAAGAATTGTACAATTTTCAAATGTCTTAAAATATAACTTCATTTAAAAAAGTCGATCCAATTGTGATTATTTGAAGAGAATTTTCTTATTTCTGTTATTTTTAAAATTTTATAAATCGTCTTTATTTATTCGTCGACCGTCGATTTTAGATCAAAGATTGCACAAGTTTCAAATATCTTAAAATACATATTAATTTTAGAAAGTCGTGCCAGTTTTCTTTATTTAATGAACATTTTTTAATTTTTGTTTTTTTTTTAATTTTATAAATTCTCCTGATTTATTGATTGTCTTTTGTTTTATTTTACGTCAAAAATTGCACATTTGTCAAATGTCCTAAAATGTATCTTAATTTTAGAAAGTCGAGCAAGTTTTCTTTACTTCATAAACATTTTTTTTTATTTTTGTTTTTTAAATTTTATAAATTTTCTTGATTTATTTATTGATCGTCTTTTATTTTATTTTACAAATTACACATTTCTCAAATATCTTAATTTTAGTTTTTTAGTTTTATAAATTTTAAAATCAAAAATTGCACAATTGTCAAAAGTCTAAAAGTCAATCCAAGTTTTGTTTATTTGAAGAGAATTTTTGTATTTATTATTTTTTAAATTTTATAAATCGTCTTTATTTATTTGTCGATTGTCTTTTGTTTTATTTTACGTCAAAAATTGCACAATTAGCAGTCTTAAAATATAACTTAATTTAAAAAAGTCTCGATCTAGTTTTGATTATTTAAAGAGGTATTTTCTATTTGTTATTTTTTAAAATTTTGTAAATCGTCTTTATTTGTCGATCGTCTTTTGTTTCAAATATCTTAAAATACATATTAATTTTAGAAAGTCGAGCCAGTTTTCTTTATTTAATGAACATTTTTTTTTTGTTTTTTTTTTAATTTTCCAAATTTTCTTCATTTATTTATCGATCGTCTTTTGTTTTATTTTACGTCAAAAATTGCATAATTTGAAATGTCTTAAAATCAGTGTTGATAAAAATCACTGATTAAAAAAACCTAGAAAACAAAATTTTGATTTTCATTAATAACTTTGTACAAATTTTAAAAAATCCTTATTTTGTAATAATAAAAATCGCTTGAAGATTATAATCAGTGATTTAAAACTTTAAATTAATTATAATTAATTAAACACATTAAATTTTAAAACTCGTTTCGATACAATTAAATTTGTGTGACCTTTTTAAACTGTGTATATGTACGTTTTCAAAATTTAAGAAGTTAACCTCAGGTGGCTGTGATCACCCTACTAGATACTTTTCTCGTTCTGTAGCAAGGAAATCACACGCAGTTAACCTGAAGTGGTTGCGACTACCCTACTAGATGCCTTTTCTTGTTCTGTATTTATCCAGTACGCAAGGAAACGACACGCGTTTTATGAAATTCGGTACATTCCGAATAGAAATTGAATTGTCAAATTGATCTCTTTTGATTGTCGTGAATATTATTAGAATTAGAAATAAGCAACAACTAAGCTCGCGCCCTAAATAATTATATTTTGAAAACTTGTTTCGACACAATTAAATTTGACTAATTTTTTGAATTGTGTGCATGTTTTGAAAACTTAAGAAGTTAACCTGAAGAGGCTGCGACCGACCTACCAGATGCCTTCTTTTGTTCTGTATTTATCCAGTATGCAAGGAAAGCACACGCGTTTCATGTTTCACATGAAAGGCACTGCATTTCGAATAAAAATAGAATTCGTCAAAATCGTTAATCTGTCAAATTAATCTCTTCTGATGTCATGAACATTATTAGAATTAGAAATCATCAACAGTAAACCTTGCACCCTAAATAAATAGATTTTGAAAACTTGTTTAGGCACAATTAAATTTGGGTAAATTTTTTGAATTGTGTGCACGTTTTGAAAACTTAAGAAATTAATCTAAAGTGGCTGCGGCCGCCCAGCTAGATGTTTTTCCGTTCTATATGTTCTTGCCCGCAATCATTTCATTTTCACATAAAAATACTAAATTCTAAATGCAAATCGAATTCTAAATCTATGTCAAATTCGTTAATCCGTTAAGTTGATCTCTTTTGAATGTTGCTAATGTTATCGACATTAGAAATAAATAATGACGAGCCTTCAAACGCTAAATAAAGGGAATATTTGTTGTTGTGGTTACGATCGAGCTGCTAGATGGCTTTCGTTAGTTATTTGTCCGATAAGCGACAAAAATGATTGCACTTCGTATTTCCCGCAAAATTCAATAAATTCAACATTGAAATCAAATTACCTAAATGTATGTGAGCTCTAAAAAATTAAGAATTTTATTTTAAAGCGGCTGCGACCGCCTTGCTAGATGCTTTCTTTTTTTAGTCGATTCACTTTGAACTCTTTCACGTAAGACTCATTTTAAATTCCTAAGAGTAAGGCAAGGTCGATTCACATCAAACAGCAAGCAAAAGAAGTTCAAAAATCCACTCGATGATATTGACCCACTTTCCACGATTATCCGTAATTTCAGCCTTCCACTAGCTATCAGGAACGAACAACAAATGTAATAACGCGCGGTCGGAATGAACAACAACAACAAAACCATCGCGTTCCGGTATTTACATGCAAGGCAGAGCATGTTAACGATACAAATGTCATGCAAATATATGTCGTCGTAACATCATTAAGGCGATTAGCTCGTATTGTTTAATCGCAAGCGTCCGTTTTCCGACGGGGGCATCTATAAATAGACGATGGGCTTTCTGCCCAAGAAGGAAAGAAGCCTCACAGTCAGTCAGGCGTGAAGTTATTGGTCGAGAGATGAAGAAAACGAACTTGAATTGTTTCGTTTTTTCGAGATTGGCTTTTCGAGGGAATTACGCGGAATGTGAATGAGAATTTCGGTCACTCACCTCGGCTGCACAATTCGCTTCGGATGTCGTTCTTTTGAAATCGGGGGAATTCTATTTCCGGTTTGTTTGATTCAATTAAAGCTCACCGTGCAAAATGCCAAATATATTATAAATTAGGAGAAAGTTCTAGTTTGTATTCCTTTGGAGATAATATATAATTAATTATTTCAGGAACGTTTCAAAATTTTCTTGGCTCCTTTTAAAGTTTTTTTTATTTTGTTCTTGTTGTTTAACGGGCGTTGTACTTTTTCATTTTGTTAATTTCCTTGGTCTCTATCATTTATTTCTAACTTTCATTGTCAAAATGGCCCCTTTTTGCTTGATTAGCAAATGCCTTTTGTTTGTGCTGTTTATCTTATCTGTTGGCTGACTTTCGTCTTTCACGTTGGGTGTACATTCTTTTATTTCATTTCTCAATAAATTGCCCTGTCATGTTTTTTAATCAATTTTCTTCAATTTTCATTTTCTTGTCGTTCTTCTTTGTAAACAGATTTTTTGCTTTCCAGGATTATTTTATTATCATTTGCTTTTGCTTTTTTTTAATCTTTCATTTCTTTCCTTAACCTAGTCTAACCTAGACTCCTACTTAAAACTTCTAGTAGAATTCGAGGCTTAATTTAATTGAAAGTCAAACAACAACATTTCAATGCAAATATGCAGTTAGTTATCTAATGTTTTACTTTACATAAGGCCGCACGATTTTTAATTGTTTAATTGCAACATTGAATTTCTCCTTTACAGTTAGTTATAATTACTTAATGATCGCGCTCAAACTTGAAAATGTTTTGCATAAAATAATAATACAGCGCCGGGTCCTGTTGAGAAAGGACAAAAAATCGGCGGCATACCTGTCCGGGCAAGTTCATTTATTAAATAAATAATTGGGCAGGACCCTAACGAGACAGATTTTAATTTGTGTTTTACATTTTTTTTGAGAGGGTGCAGTTTCAAGACTTGTTTCAGATATCGCCGACGTTTTTTGTTGGGTTCGTTTAATTAGTAGTTCTTTTTACCTAAAGTTAGAATTTTTCGCAGCTGGGGTCGAATTTTGCTTGTTTGTTTAAAACATATAGTTTAAACATATTAATAAGTTGTTATATTGTCATGCACATCTGCGTTTCCTAGTTTGTAAGGTAAATAACGAAAAACACATAAACATAATACGAGGAATACGTGAATATTCAACCAAGAAGCTTAACCCTAAGCCCACGGATTGGTTTATGTAAAAAATAATTCGATTTTAAACTTTTTACGCAGAAAATTTTGCTTATTCGTTTTCTATTGAACACGGTCGTCTTTTATTATTTGTTTCATTTGGGGCCCACAAGCCCATAAGCTATTTAGAACAATACTCTATAACAAACTAAATCACTTTATTTTGAGCGTTAGATAACATCAGAAAGAAAAACAAAAATGATGTTAATTAAAAAAAAAAAACGAAACAGCATTGGTAACATTTTTAATGGAAAAAAATTACAAACAACAAATTGACAAATTGCAACTAGTTTGCCGCTGCAATCAAAACCGATTTGCAACAAAATTTTTAAAAATAAACAACGCCCATTAAAGAGAGAGATTGATTAATTGAAGAAAAAAACGAAGCAACATTGGTAATAGAAAAATAACAACCATTTTTTAATAAAAAAAGATGAGGAACAACGATATGATGTGTTTTGTAAACAAAATAGAAAAAGATAACCAAAAGTATTGATAACAGAAACATAAAGACAATATTTTGAAGAGAAAAGAATGAAGAAGGGCGATAAGTCAACAAATTTGTATAAAAAGAGAGAAAAGAAAACGGCAATCTGTTGACATAAGAAAACATTTGTTACAATTTGAAAACAAATTGCGTAAACAAAAACGCTAAATCCGTTGATATAAGTAAACAATTTGTTGACAAATAGAAAACATTGTATAAACAAAACACCGAAGAGTTGAGGCATCCAAAACGAAGATAAATAAGAAGAAAAACAAAAGACGATCTGTTAATCAAACAAATAAAGTAAAATAGTTAATGGTTAATAGAAAAATAAAGACAATCTTTTAATAATAAAAAAAGAAAGAATGAAGAACAATACGATGTAATTTTTCAACAAAATATACCACGCCCATTAAAGAGAAAAAAAAAAAAACAAAAGACGATCGAAAAAGACAACGAAACAACATCGATAATATAAAAATTAAAGAGAAAAAAAAAACAAAAGACGGTTTGTTTAATCGAAAAAACAAACAACAAAACAACTTTGGTAACAGAAATATAAGACAATTTTTTAATAAAAAAAAGAGAACGGTTCGACGTGATTTGTCAACAAAATACACCAATCCCATTAAAGAGGAAACAAAACAAAAGACAATCGAAAAAGACAACGAAACAACGTTGGTAATATAAAAGTTAAAAAGAAAAAGAAAACAAAAGACAGTTTGTTTAATCGAAAGAAGAAACAACTAAACAACATTGGTAACGGAAATATAAAGACAATCTTTTAATAAAAAAAAGAAGCATTGAAGGATGCGATATGATGTGATTTGACAACAAAATGTACAAAAAGAGAGAAAAGAAAAACGGCAATTTGTTGATGTAAGGAAACATTTGTTATAAATTGAAAACAGATTGTGTAAACAAAAACGCTAAAACCTTTAGACATCTAATAACGACAATGATTAAGAAAGAAAAAACCAAAGATAATTTTTGAGTGGAAAAATGAACAACGATACAACGTGATTTGTTAACAAAATATACTAAGCCAAGAGAAGAAACACAAACAAAAGTCATTCGAAAAGAAAAAACAAACGAACAACATTGGTAACATACAAACAATCTTTTAATAAAAAAAGAATGGAGAAGGCGACATAATAACAAAATATACAACGTCCATGTCCATTAAGGAGAAATAGAAACAACAAGAAAAGTTAATCTGTTGACATAAGTAAACAATTTGTTGACAAATAGAAAATAAACAAAAATATCAAAGATTTAAGGTCTGTAAAATGAAGATAAATAAGAAGAAAAACAAAAGACGGTTTGTTTAATCGAAGAAAGAAACAACCAAACAACATGGGTAACAGAAATATAAAGGCAATCTTTTAATAAAAAAAAAAAAACAAAAAAGCAATGAAGAACGCGATATGTGATTTGACAACAAAAATACAACATTCATTAAAGAAAGAGAGAGGTAAAAGAAAAGCAAAAGTCAATCTGTTGACATAAGTAAACAATTTGTTGATAAATAGAAAACATTGTATAAACAAAAACACCGAAGACTTAAGGCATCTAAAACAAAGATAAATAAGAAGAAAACCAAAAGATATCAAATAAAAAATAAAACTACATTGATTAATAGAAAAATAAAAACAATCTTTTAATAATAATAAAAAAAGAAAATAAATATACCACGCCCTTTAAAAAAAAAACAAACGACGATCGGAAAAGACAACGAAACAACATTGGTAATATCAAAAAAAAACAGACTCTTTGTTTAATCGTAGAAAAGACGATAAAACAACATTGGTAACAGAAATATTAGAGACAATCTTTTAATAAAAAGAAAAAAAAAACAAAAAGCAATGAAGAACAAAATATACAACATTCATTAAAGAGAGACAGAGAAAAAAAAACAAGAGTCAATCTGTTGACATAAATAGACAATTTGTTGACAAGTGGAAAACAGATTGTATAAACAACAACACCAAAGATTTAAGATATCTGATAACGAAAATGAGTAAGAAAAGAAAACAAAAAGCGATCTCCTAACCAAAACGAACTAGAGCCAACCTTTGGCAAAAGAAAAACAAAAGACAGTCAATTGGTAAACTAATACCGGAAGATATTACTAACTGTCAACATAGTCGCAGGGGGAATTTTAAAATCACTTGATTATAATGTCATTCAAATATTAAATTGAAAAAGTTGTTTTTTCTCAAACGTGTTATTACTAGAGATTAAAGCAACATATTTGACGTCATCACGTCAGTGGCGCACGCAAGGATCTGCGGCCTAAGCAGTGGCATAGCTGCTTGCTGTGAAGCATAAATTATAAAAGTAATTACTAGAGAGCGGCCCAATTTAGGTATAGAAGTAGACAGTTTGCCTTTTGAACAAGTCATCCACAAAATGTTGAATGAGTGTGGAAAAGTAAATATAAAACTACAAGATTTCGTAAAAATAATTTTGATTCAGTGGCTATGATTTAGGTCGTCCGCTCTCTAGTAATAACTTTTAGTTGCAATGAATGAAAGTAGTTCAAAGTAAAATTAAGAAACGGAGAGTTGTTAGGTGCTTAGTTTATGTCGTTGATTTAATTCACAGAAAAAGAAAATTTTCAAATTAATCGTTACCGCGGCGAGTTTCTAATTTCGCACGCGCAATTAACGTCGTTGATTGGATCGACCTTTTCAATAATCATCTGTCTATCCTATTAGCGTTTTCAGATTATCAAGATTAACGCGTGAAATTAATTTTTTTAATATGACCACTCTTCATGCAAAAATTTTTGTTTTCGAATTAGGCAGTCAAACAGAGTCTTTGCACCTACTTAAGTTTACTCTATTAATTTAAATCTAAAAAGCTCAATTTTCATCGGAATTAATTAATATAATTTAAATATGGAAGAATCTGCAAAGTTAGGTTTTTATAAAATAAGTAGTCGAGGAGAAAAGGAAAGGGATTTCCCGATTACATTTTAGCTTTCTGCTAATTTCAGTTGTACGTTGAAGGAAGTTTATCGACTCGTTTCAATTAAAAGTGTAATTCACAATCAATAACTTGCTCAGAAATTTATTGCCACATTACCACATTCTTCAGCCCACTTACTTTTTCAAAAAAAAATTATGAAGTTGATGTAAAATTTATGCAAAAAAGAAAAGAAACTGGTAATTTCTGTTCTCACTCGGTTTGAGTCTCCTGAAGGAACTTTATCGACTCGTCAGGTAAATCACCCCGATTGTAAATCGCTGGAGCGTGACAGGATGCGAAAGTAAAACGCGCAGAGCGAAATACCTCTGCAGAAATCTATGTAAGTCGTGTCGTAGAGAACTAGATCCTTTCGAGCAGAACAGAGCTCGCCTCTGATGTCATCAGCAACAAGTATTTGCGAAAGTATTCGGTCGACATAAATACTTTTCGTCCGAAACTATTACGTGCACGCACACCCACGCAAAGAGCGTGATGTGCATGCATTCTTCCAGCTGAGAACAAATTTCTCACGCAATTTAATATTTTCGATCTGTACCCCTTATGTTTTCTTTTTAAGTTGCTTGCGGTATGATTATACGTTAAAGCGCGGAAACAAAGGCAAAATCTCCTAATTTCTCATCATATTGTTGTAGTTTTATGTGTTCTGCGTGACCTACTGCGAAATAAAATTTCTGAAAAAAGTAATTTATGTGTACTATTGTTGTGACAAGCAAGGCAAAATGTGCATTACTTGCTTCGCTGGTTATTTGTTATGAGGTGAGATACTAAATCATCCGGAGACCTTCGTCCGTTCTGACGACGAGATTTTTTCACAGTTTGATGTTCCCTCAAACTCGTAAACAATTGCCAGTTTGAGATTAAATCCTAGGATGCCGAGCTTTATGAAATCGACCGAGGACACGAATTGCTTTAAATATAGAAAAAAAAAAGCTAAAATTTAAGCTCTTTTTTCATTTATGGACAATTCGCCACTGTGCTCTCCTTTTTATTTGAAGAATTTTTCTCGTTCTACACAAAGGAACGATTATCTTTTGTTTTCTGTTTTGTTTGTTAATTTTCTTTTCTTCTTGTAATAAAATTCTAGAAGAATTTTCTTCGAATTTAAGGAGTCTTGTCAAAATTTGGCAACTATGCTTGAAGTGATTAAAATTTATTTCTCCAGATTTAAGGGGAATTCTCCAAATTTGGCAACCCAGCCTAACGCACCACATTCAATGACTTATTCATTGATTTTGTTAAAATCAATTTCCTTGGATTTAAGGACAATTCACCAAAACTAGCAACCCTGTGAATTTCAAGATTTCATTTCAGTAAATCCGCTTGTCTTTTGTTTCTTCTTTGTTTATAAAGTTCCCGTCATGATTGTCGTTTGTTTTTTGTTTTGTCTGAGATTTAATCTTGTTTTTTTTTTTTTAATTATTTCAAAGTTTTTTCTTTTTTTTTATCTTCATATTTCAATGATGTGTTTGTCTTTTTTGTTTTTCGTTTGTCTTTTATTTGTAAAAGGGGGACTGCAAATCGATCCTTTCGATTGTCTTTTGTTTTGTTTTTAATAATTATAGAGATTCGCAAACAAAAGCAAAAAAGAATCGTGAGTTTCCGTCACGATTTTTTTTTGTTTCAATACTGACATAATTTCAACATATTTAATCTCACGATTGTCTTTTATTCTTGTTAAAGCTCCGTTTTTTAATTCTTTTGCTTTATTTTAATATTTCAATGAGGCGTTTGTACTTTTTATTTTTTTTATTCTGTGAAAGGATAGATCAAATCGATTCTCCAAATTATCTTTTGTCTTTTTATTTGTAAACTGCCTTTTGTTTTGCCTGAGTTTTAATTTTCAGTTTTTTTTTAATTATTTCGAAGTCTCAACTTTTTTTTTTCACAAGTTAAAAAATTCTGAACAGTTTTGATGTTTCTGTTTTGCTGCATATATTGATTATTACAGCATTTATTTTTTATTTATCATTTATTTTATTTGATTTATTGCAACCCTGCTTGAATTTTTAAAATATTTAATTTTACATTTTTTTTCGTTTAGGGTTTGGTCTCCAAATTTAAGGAGAATTCTCCAAATCTGAAAACTCCGCCTAAATTAATCATCAGCGCATTTTGTGATTTGTTCTTTGAGTTTTTCAAAATTTGTTTCTCCAGATTTAAGGGGAATTCTCCAAATTCGGCAATCCTGCCCAATCCACCACATTCAATGATTTATTCATTGATTTTGTTAACATTAATTTCCTCTGATTTAAAGACAATTCACCAAATTTGGCAATCCAGTAGAATTTCAAGTAAATCCGATTGTCTTTTGTTTTTCCTCGGTTTATAAGTTTCCCGTCACGATTGTCATTTGTTTTTTGTTTTGTCTGAGATTTAATCTTATTTTTTTATTAATTATTTCAAAGTTTTTTTTTTTAGGAACCGCCAAATATTTTCGATGTTTCAATTTTGCACACTCTTTTGCTTTATTTTCATATTTCATTGAAGCGTTTGTCTTTTTTTGTTTTTCGTTTGTTTTTTTTTTTTGTTTTTCGTTGGTCTTTTTTTATTTTTCGTTTGTTTTTTTATTTGTGCAAATCGATCCTTTCGATTGTCTTTTGTTTTTTTTTTAAATAATTATAGAGTTTCGCAGACAAAAGCAAAAAAAGAATCGTGAAAGTTTCCATCACGATTTTTTTTTTTGCTTTCAATGTAGAGCTAATTTCAGCATACCTGTTCTCTCGATTGTCTTTTGTTTTTTTTTAAAGCTCCTGTCACGATCGTCATTTGCTTTTTGTTTTGTTAAAGTTTTTTTTTAAATTCTTTTGCTTTATTTTAATATTTCAATGAGGCGATTGTACTTTTCTTTAAATTTTTATTTTGTAAAAGGATGGAGCAAATCGATTTTCCAAATTGTCTTTTGTCTTTTTTATTTATAGAGTGTCTTTTGTTTTAATTTTCAGTTTTTTTTAAAATTATTTCGAAGTCTTTAACTTTTCTTTATTTTTGTTTTACAAGTTAAAATATTCTGAATAGTTTCAATGTTTCTGTTTTGCCGCCTAAATTTTTATTTAGGCAGATTTATTCATTGAATATGTTAAGATTTTTGTCTCCACATTTAAGTCTGATAATTCTGCCCAAATTAGTTGTCATTGCGTTTGGTGATTTATTCTTGGATTTGTTAAAATTTGATTCTCCAGATTTGAGGAGAATTTCAAAATCTGGCAACTCTGCTTGAATTGGTTGTCACCGTAACAATTGCCAATTCGAGATTAAATCCTAGGATGCCTGAGCTTTATGAAATCGAGCGAGGACACGAATTGCTTTAAATGTAGAATAAAACGCTAAAATTCAACTCGCTTTTCTTTTAAGGACAATTCGCTACAATTCTCCTTTTTATTTCAAGAATTCCTCTCGTTCTATACAAAGACACGATTATCTTTTGTTTTCTGTTTTGTTTGTTAATTTTCTTTTCTTCTTGTAATAAAATTCTAGAAAAAGAATTTTCTTCGAATTTTAGGAGTCTTCGGTGATTTTTAAAATATTTAATTTTACATATTTTTTGTCGTCTTGGGTTTGGTCTCCAGATTTAAGAAGAATTCTCCAAATCTGAAAACTTCGCCTAAATTAATCATCAGCGCATTTTGTGATTTGTTCTTTGAGTTTTTCAAAATTTGTTTCTCCAGATTTAAGGGGAATTCTCCAAATCCGACAACCCTGCCTAACCCACCACATTCAATGACTTATTCATTGATTTTGTTAAAATTAATTTCTTCGGATTTAAGGACAATTCAACAAAACTGGCAACCCTGTGTATTTCAAGACTTCATTTCAGTAAATCCGCTTGTCTTTTGTTTCTTCTCTGTTTATAAAGTTCTCGTCGCGATTGTCATTTGTTTTTTGTTTTGTCTGATATTTAATCTTGTTTTTTTTTAAATTATTTCAAAGTTTTTTTCTTTTAGGAGCCGCCGAATATTTTCGTGAAAGTTTCCATGCCTATTCTCTCGATTGTCTTTTGTTTTTTTTTTTAAGCTCCTGTGACGATCGTCATTTGCTTTTTGTTTTGTTAAGGTTTTTTTAAAATTCTTTTGCTTTATTTTAATATTTCAATGAGGCGCTTGTACTTTTTGTTTTCTTTTTTTTTAATTTTTATTCTGTAAAAGGATGGAGCAAATCGATTCTCGAAATTGTCTTTTGTTTTTTTATTTATAAAGTGTTTTTTGTTTTGCCTGAGTGTTAATTGTTGTTGTTGTTTTTAAAGTCATTTCGAAGTTTTTCAACTTTTTTTTACACAAGTTAAACAATGCTGAATAGTTTCAAGGTTTTTGTTTTGCTGCCTAAGTTGATTATCACTGCGTTTGGTGATTTATTCTTGGATTTGTTAAAATTTGTTTCTTCATATTTGAGGAGAATCTCAAAATCTGGCAACTCTGCCTGAATTGATTGTCACCGTAATCAGTGATTTATTCCTTGATTTTGTTAAATATTTTTCCACAAATTTAAGGAGAATCCTTCTGTCTTTGTCTGGGTATCCAGATTTAAGGATAATTCTCCAAATCCGATAATTATTTAAATTGATTATTACCGCATTTGGTGATTCATTCTTTTAATTTATTTAAGCAGAATTCACCAAATTTGCCTACATTAGTTAGGCTATCACTATATTTGGCGATTTAGTCCTTTTTTTAAAAAATTTATTGTAACATTTCCGGGTAAGGTTATAATATTTTGCTTTTAATATTGATGACTTACTCTCCCATACAAATTTGTTCCAGAAAATCTTAAAAATCGTCATTACTTGTGGTTTTAACCACATTTTTATTAGTAACCGTGCGTAAATTGATAATCTGTTTCCACGTTCAGAGACTTTACTCTGTTTAAAATTTTTATTTTTATATTTTAAACAACTAAATATAGTAAAGGAGACTGTGGTTTAAGAAATAATTAAAAAATTAATTTCCGCCCACAATAATTTTTATAACCGTAGATACGTATTTCGGCAGCTAAGCTGTCATCTTCAGTACACATACTACTAATTTAAAAGCACTTCATGAAACCTAAAAGCAACTCATCATAATCAAATAAGAACAAATGAAATAATACAGAGTAAGTATTGGTCCAGGAGAATATTCTGTATCATTTGATTTGCTCTTATTTGATATGATTAGTTGCTTTTAGGTTTTATGAAGTGCTTTTAAATTGGTAGTGTGTGTACTGAAGATAGCAGTCTAGCTGCCGAAATACGTATCTACGGAGATCAATTTTTTAATTATTTTAAAACAAGGCTTCGATTTTCTGTATTTGATTTAATGATTTATTCTTTTTTTAATTAAAAATTTTGTATTTTAAGACAAAATTGATAGACTTGTTGTCCGTAGTTTTTTTTTACATTAAAAAAAAAATCTCTTGTTCTTTGTTTTTGCTTGATTACAATTTGGTTTATTGTCTTTTTAATTCTTTTATCATCGCAATGTAAAATATTAAGATCAGTACCTTTTAATTTTTTCTTTTAATAATTAGAAATTAGCATTTGTGTTTAATTAAAGTAATAAAGAGTAACAGCAAATGCATGGTTTCCCCTCTTGGTCACACTAATCCACTGAACCACGAAACTATGCAGACCGGATGTGGGTTTTGTTGGCCAAAAAATTTTCCAAGAATAACTTTCTTTGTCTGTGACGTCCGAATTTTATGCAGAAATTGTTAAATCGATAAAGATATATATAGGTATTTTGAAAAGAATATAAAACTGCTATTACCAATTGTCATTTGCTTTTGTTTTGTCAGTTTTTTTTTAAATCATTTTAATTTTTGGAAGTCTTCCAATTGTTATAAAGTTTGTTTTGTATCTCCTTTGCATATTCATTTGTTTCACTATCGAAACGTTTGATTTTGTTTTATTTCTTTATTGCTTTTTTGCCTGTCGTTAGTTGTTTGTTTTGTCTGATTTTTAATCTAAAATTTCTTTTTTTTTAATTATTTTTATAGCTCTTATTTTTCAAGTTAAAAATTGCTGAATATTTTCAATGTTTCTATTACGCACGTTCTTTTTTTTAAATATTTTCAATAAAACGTTTGTCGTTTTTGTTCTGTTTTTTTATTTATTTTCATGATTCGATTGTCTCTTTTATTTTATTTTTTTAATTTAAATCGATCCTTCGGATTGTCTTTTGTTTGTTTTGTGTTCATAAAGTTCCCGTCACGATCGACATTTGCTTCTTGTTTTGTCTAGTTTTAATCTTCTTTTTTGTTTTTAATTATTTAAAAATTTTTGAATTTTTCTGTTTTTTTACAAATTGAAAAGAATAAATTAAGGAAAATATTTTTTATTATTCTTTTTAATTTGTAAAGAGCAGAAAAAAGTTGAAAAGCTTAAAATAATGAAAAAATAAAAAATTCAAGATTAAAACTCGGACAAACAGGATCAGAGAAAAATAAAAGACGATCGGAGGATCGATTTAAATAAAAAAAAAAATAAAACACAAAACAAAAACTTTGTAAAACTTGACATTTTGTTCAACATCATTCTTCAGTAGTGAAGAAGATCGCGACAAGATGAACGAAACGTCAAGTTCTACAAACTTTCTACACGGCAGAGAATCCGAGAACCGAAGAGCAGCCATTGTCTAATTTTTTTCTTTTTGTTTTATTTGAATTTGATTTTTGAATTTTTTTTTAATTATTTCGAACTATTTCAACTTTTTTATTTTTTGTTCATTTTCATTAGAAAAAAGGCGTATTTGGGTTTAATTTCTGGAAATCGATTATGATTATGATCCTCCTGTTTGCCTTTTGTTTTGTTTTTTTTTATCTGTCACGATTTTCACTGCTTTTTGCTTTGTCTCACCTTTAACTTCTTTTTTTCGTCCTGAAGTTTCTTACTTTTTATGTAAATTTCTTAATATTATAAATTACAAATTAGAAAAGATGTCGCGATTGTTTTCAATGTTTCTAGTATTCTGCTATTCTGTATTTCTAGTATTTTTTTAAAATATTTAATTGAAGCGTTTGTTTCTGATTGCTTTTTTTTTGCAAAAGACTGATTCACATTTCGCTTTTAACAAATCAGTCAACAGATCTCGTATGTTTCGTATTGTTGTTTTCTCGTTGATTGTTTTATATTTTGTCGTCTTGTCTTTAAAAACTCAATTTTTTTTTACTTCGAAGTTCTTTATCTTTTATATATTCTTTTAAATCTTGCAAGTTACAAGTTAAGAAAGTTGTATTCTTTTTAATGTTGCAATTTACAGAGTTAAAAAGATGTTGCAGCAAGTATTTTCGAACTTTCTATTTTGCACATTATTTTGTTTCTTTTTATATTTTTTCTAATTTTTGATTTTTGTAAAAGTCTGGTTCACATTTCGCTTTTAACAAATCAGCCAATAAATCTCGCTTGTTTTTATATTGTTTGTGTTGTTTTCTATAGACTATCTTTTGTTTCTTTTTGTTTACCACGTTGATCTGGCGTTGTTATTGTTTAATATTTATTATAGAATTAATTCGCATTCAAGTTTCTTCTTATTTTGTTTTTTAATTATTGTTTAATTTTAGGAAAGAGTGATTTAGATTTTGCTTCTAGCGAGTTACTTATCTAGACCGACTTTTGTTTTATCAATTGTCTTTTGTTTTTTTCAGTTTAGTGTTTCTGTTTAGTGTTTCTGTTTATTATAAGTATTATTAATATTTATTATTATAATAACGTATTATTATTATTTAATATATAGGTCATTGTGACAGCTTTCTGAGACATTTGCTTGTGTTTTAATTTTACGAAAGGCTGATTCAGCTTTAGCTTTTACCGATTCCGATTGTCTTTCCTTTTTTCGCTTAACATAACGTTATTATTATTATTATTGTTACATTTTTAATTTGCAGAACGCTGTCTAAATTTCATTTCCATTATCTTATTTTTTTATTAATAGATTTTCTTAAGTTTTGTTTTCTATTTTCCTTCGTTTCTTAAATTTATTTTTTCCGCTTATTTTTGTTGTAAATAAAATAACGAAACAATTTTTTTAATTCTGTGTTTAACGTCGAAAGTAAAAGCTAAATAAAACAAAAGGCACCGAGGTAATCGGTTAGCACTCGTAAATCAAGAAATGTCGAAATAGAAATGAAGGAAAAACAAGTGACCGTCAGTGTATTTCTTTATTAGTGAGAGTCATTTGTCTTTTTTTTTGTTTTCTATGTCAACATTTCGTTATTCACGATTGGCTTTCGTTTTGTTTAGTTCTTATATGATCCTAAAAACAGAATTAGAAAAGAAACACCTCTTTATCGTTTTATTTCATTATTTGTTTAATTTTTTTCACAGAAAAACGTCAGTTGTGATTGATCGTCATCACCGATAGGCGACCTTAATTTGTTTCCCGAAGTTCATTTATTTCTTCCATACAGTTCACAAGTACTGAATGCCATTTGTTTTTATAATTCCGACATATCTGTGAATGTCGTCTATTGGTGTTGATTAATCGATTAAGCTTCATAACTGATAAAAAATAATAATAAAACAGTGAATGAGGTTTTTTTTCTTAAATTTTTCTTGTTTCTCATCAGATACTTGAAAATAAAGTTAAAAAATACTTTTAGTTAAGTAATTCGTGATTTGTAGAAAAAATAATTTTTCATCTTTGAAAACTTCTAGCTTTTCTTTAATTTTGTGAAAGATAAATTCGTCCTCTCGGTTCTTTTATCTTCTTTCGTATACTGTTTATTTATTTTTTTCGATTTTGAAACCTAGTCAGTGAAAAAAAAATTCAAATTAATTTAAGAATTGAAATGTCAAATTGATCTCTTGCAGACAAAATAATTTGCATTCCCGCCGATTAAAATCTTGATTAATCTCATCGTGAAAATGGACATAAACATGTTTAATACTGACCATGAAGGCGGCAAGATATCGAAACTTCATATCCTCTCACACTTGTGCGCTGCACTGACACACTTGTAACAACACCGTCGAGCACCATGCGACCACTGACCGGTATCTCGGCGTACTCGACAACTCCGGGGCTCCGGGTCTGTCGACATTGGAGTGAATCGTAGGTGTTCCCCGCCAAAGGATTGCGAATTCAATCCGCAAGGTCCTCGGCGTCAACGCACAGGATTACTCATCAAAATCAACGCGACTTTTGCACCGCGATTTTATTTATTCCACGTCTTTCTTTCGCGCATAAACATCGTTTGCTCGTTTTGTGTAGAAAGTGCACGCGAACGGTGAATTATTTATTTATGCGGAACGAGAAAAGTCGTTTCGCCTGTGCAAAGACGTCACCGTCATGCAAATCGTTCATTACGAAACGTGCGAAACAAACGTAAACAATTCACCCAATCGAACGGAATTAGAACTGACGAGTCAAAATGAAATTTGGAATTACAAATGAGTGAACAAAATATTTGTCGTTGCTTATTTTTCTTCTTATAACTAGAAACTAGAAATATGAGAAATAAAACTGGAATGTGCAGTTCTTTGAAGTGTTTTGACGCACCTACACGCAAGAAGTAGCGAAAAATTCTACATCTTGTTTACTTTGTAATTAATCAAGAAAAAATGTAGTTTATTCGCTGAAAGGATTCTCAATTTACCACCAAGTATCTTTTGAGTGGCTTTCCAGTAAAAAAAAGTGCTTCCCCCTGTTTGTTTCATAAGAAATTGTTGGCGTGTTTTACTCCTTGTGTCATAGGATTGGGATACCGCAGTGACATCTGCGACGTCTCTCCCTTTGTATACTTCCTTCGAAAATTCCCCCAACGATTTTTGTTTTCATTTTAAAACTTGCACTGTATTTAAGTAAAAATTATTTAAATTCCTTTGGAAATTGAAGAAAATTTCGCCTGAATTTTGGACCGTTTTCTAAGTTCCCGTAACTTCGACAGATTCGCTTTAACAAAAAGAAATTTGAATTTTGACTTTGATTGATAACCAGACAATTTATTTATTTTTTTTTGTAAAAGTGAGAAGCATCCTCCCGATTGTCTTTTGTTTTTTTTTTTTATTCATAAAGTTTCTGTTACGATTGTTTCTTGCTTTAGCTTCGCCTGAGTTTTAATTTCAGTTTTGTTTTTCGAAATTATTTGGAAGTTTTTTATTTCACAAGTTAAAAAAATGCTGAATATTTTTGATGTTTCTATTTTGTATATTCTTTGGCTTTATCTTAATACAGGGCGTCTCAGAGTCTTGTGCACTTTTCTTTCTACTTTTTGATAAACTACTTTGATCATCTACCTGTAATTCTGTAGGTTCTGATAAACTGTTACCGAGTTAACAAGGAAAGTTCCGAAGCCAAATGATTTCAGTTGTAGCAATATACTCCGCTTCTGTTGTAGATCTGCTAACATATTTTTGTAGACGTGATGACCAAGTGACGTGTCCATTGAACAACACATGATCGTTGAGTATCGCAGTCACCAGCAAAATCAGCTCGGAGTACAATGCTAGTTCGATTCTGTTTTCGTTGTACATAATACCCAAGTCTTTGGTACCCAGAAGATATTTGAAAATTCTTTTAACAGTTCAAAGTTCAATGCCAGGATTATTAAAAAAAAAAAACGACTCACCTGACTCACTGCAAACAGTAAACTTCCAACTGCTTGCCGATTTGGTATCTTGCTCATCTTTATTTTCTCTTAATCATTGACTGGACATTAGGAAATCCGTTCAATAATGAATAAAGTGTATGGAATTGAAGTTGGCTTACAATCATTAGCATTGAATTTGTGTAATATTCGGTCGATCTAACTGCGTTGACTGATGAAAATTTTTTTCTTCTTGCGTTTCATTTCCAATCCACATCTCATCTCCAATGGTAATTTCAAAGTAAAAGCCAAGTTCAATTAGAATTTTATCCAAAAACTCAGCAGGTTTAGATAAAATGAATCCATCATCCACGTAGAGTGCTAGGTGCACATCTTCATTCATAATCTTTATGTAAAATACATTGCATTGCTGAAATCCAAAGCTTGACAAAAACCATGTAAACTTTTTATTCCAACAGCGTGGAGATTGCTTAAGAACGTAAGCACTTTTCTTTAGTTCGCATACTAGTTCCGGGTGTTTTGATTCAAAGCCTTGCAGCTCTAAAAATAAATCGAGATCTCCATTAAGAAATGCTGTTTTCACATGAAACTCTTTAATTTCCATGTCATTCGTAGCAGATAATGCCAGAAAAAATTGGACAGTCATAACGTGCTACAGGTGAAAATGTTCCCTGCTTTCTGCAAATAACCTTCTGCGTATAATCTTACCTTGAAACGATCTATAGTGCCATTTGGCTTTTGATTTATACGGTATATCCACTTACAACCAATTGCTTTGCGGTCACTGGGGATAGCAAGTTCCCATGTTTTGTTTTTGGTTTCTCTTCCATTGTATTAAACTATTGCTCCGAAACCATGCTATAGCTTCTTCAAAACATTGCGGTTCTACTGAACAAGTAATAAATCGATCTGGTGGCTTTAGCATTTCATGGTTTCGAAGTTGTCGCGTGCTTTCTTCTTGTTCACTCATTGGTAACTGATCAGAATTTTCTGCAATTTCTTTAAAATCTTCATCCTAATCCTCATTCTCAATGATATTGCAACTTGATGACGAAGGAATACTGGATTTTTCTTTTAAAATTTTCGTTCGTAGCATCTTCCTTAAAGTATACATCACGAGAGACTGTTATTTTCTTATCTAAATGATTAAATAATCTATAATTTGTGCTGTGACCACTGTATCCAACCATTACCATATTTTTGGACTTGCTATCGAGCTTTGATCTAAAGTGTTTGGGAACGTGAA
This sequence comes from Serrognathus titanus, assembly GCA_039766575.1. NCBI lineage: Eukaryota > Metazoa > Arthropoda > Insecta > Coleoptera > Lucanidae > Serrognathus > Serrognathus titanus. The sequence continues at coordinate 52,912,498 of CM077914.1, read as the reverse complement.
CAAAAGCAAGAGATCGAAATTTTTTCGTGTGTTGTAATGATGGTAATTTACCAAAGTATTTATCGTAAGGAGTTTTATTATTGGATTTACAGGGGCGTCGATTTAGATTGTACGCAACAGTGTTGATTGCTTCTGCCCATAGCTTTTCGGGGACATTCGACTCAAGTAGCATTGTGCAAGCACTTTCAACAATAGAACGATTAATAAAAATAACTCTATAGTTAGTTTTTACTTGTCACAGTTCCCACTGAAAATAAATTCTTTCGTAATTTTTGGACATGCAAAGTATCTTCAAGAGTACATGGTTCCCATTCATCACTTACTAAAGCCATGACTTCGATAGATCCTATCCCTTCAGCTTGAATTATCACCAATCTGAATTTAAACTTCATTATCAAATGATTTTAAAAAATATGAGAAGTCACATGTTTCGATGCTGCACTATCTGCAAGTCAAATATTTTCACAATCAGGAACACCCTGATGTTTTGAATTATTGTAGTTTAACTGACGTTTTGATTTGAGTTTCCTGCATTCTGATTTTACATATCCTTTTTGATGACAATAGAAACATTCTATTTGTCTTTTATTTACTGTTTTTGTACTTTGGCCGTTTTTGCAATTACTTGCAGATAGCTGATTTGTTGATTGTAATTTTGCTACCGTTAAACGCTGTCGACATTTCATCAAGTTCACTCAAGCACTGCTCTTCCTTTAATAACCTAGCAGTAAGATTGTCAACCGTTTGCTTACTTTCTTCACAAAAATTTCAAATTGGTATGAATGGACCATACTTCACTGGAAGACCGCCTAATATTTTTGCAATCTTGTTAACTTCACTTATTGATTCACCAATATCCTTACCGATGTGCTGTGCAATTGTATCGGTATCCAATATTTCGTAATAATTAAAGAATTTGTGTTTCAGGGAAAGTTTATTAATTGCTGATCGTTGTTCGTGAATAGCTTTAAGACGAATCCATATTTGTCATGATAACCTGAAGCTGATCAAACTCCATTGCGGTAGAAATTATTAACATACCTTTTGCATTTTGATCATCCCATATTTTCTGAGTTTCTTTTTTCTCAATAGGCCGTGGTTTTGTACCAAGAACGACATCACTAATACCTTCAGCACGAAAAATAATCTCTAACTGATATTTCCACAGTTGAAAGATTTTGCCATCAAATTTCTGTATATTACATCCTCTTAATTTATCCATCTTTTACCTCGGTCTCAAGCAGAATAAAGCAGAATCAGGAAATAAGGGCCGACCTCGATGTGGAAAATAAAGGATCTAACAAATGTTACTTCAACTTGAACTTTCATAAATTTCTATCACCAGTTTATATTCGAATATGGGCAGTTTCATATACTGGGCCCCAAGACATGTTTCGCCAGAAAATAAGATTTCTAAAGGTCTTTACGTTTTTAATTAGAATTACTTTTTTTTTAATTACATAACAAAACCTGTTTCTATAGTAATGGTAATAATATTTAACTACATCTAAATACCTAAACTAATAAACATACCTTATGTGATGACATTAAATTTACAAGACTTACTCATTGCAAATAATCAGGCAATTATATCCCAACAGACTTTAAAGCTGTAGATAAAATAAAAGTGCAAACTCTCCCTATTACACTGAAACGTTTGTCTTTTTTGTTTTGTTATTCGTATAAATTTTTTATTTCGCTAGAAGTGAATTCAGATTAATTATTTCGAAGTTCAAAAACTTTTTTTTATAATTAAAAATAAAACAAAACCAAAGAAAGAGATCGCAAAGTAAAAATTACGATGTGGCAAGCGAAACAAAAGACAACGCTCGATGTTCAAGTTCAGCTCAAAAAAACAAAAGAATTTCGAACTTTTATTTTTTTTTAATCTCTTCTTGTAAGTTTTTGAATAAATTTCACTTAATCAACTTCAAGCAATTACTATTTTAATAAAAATCGAAAAACAAAAGATAATTTGCGGCATAGTTTAAAGTAAAGCGATACAAAAGTTAGTTTAGTGCACCAAAACAAAAGATGATTTTATCTTTCCTCGTACACTTTTGAATAAATCATATTTAATTTAAATCGCGTGTTATTAAAAAGATCAAAAAGCCACCAACTTTTAGTTCTGCTAATTTCAAAAGAACTTTTATTTTTTTTTTACTTATTTAACTTAAATCAGTTATTAGAAGAAAAATATACGAAGAAAATAAAAATTGGTGTCGCAAAGTAAAAACTGACGTGACTTAAAAGTAAGAGAAACAAAAGACGATCGACTTAAAATGAATTGAACGTGATCTTTTGTTTTGCTTGCTTTTTTTTAATTTCGTAATATTTCTATGATTCTTTTTATTTAAATTTTTCGATTGATTTAAATGCCTCATTTTCTTTCAATTATTTATTTTTTCACGAAAATTTTGTCTAAATTTGGAACCACTTTCCAAGTCACCGTAACTTGGACCGATTCGCTTTAATGAAAAGCCAATTTCCATTTTTGTATTTGTTTGCAATGTTTATAAAGTTCCTGCCACAATCATACACTTTTTGTCTGAATTTAAACTTTCAGCTCTTTTTTAATAATGTTTCAATTTTTTTATTTCTTGTTTTGAGTTTAAAAAAATAATGCTGAATATTTTGAATGTTCCTATTTTGCGCATTCTTTTGTTTTTGCCTTGATATTTCGATTAAGTTTTCTTTTCTTCTTTCGAAATTTTCGATTTATTTAAATATGTACTCTGACTTGAAGAAAATTTTGCCCGAATTTAGAACTACTTTCCAAATCCCGACGAGTGTGTTATAGTTGCTTTAATAAAACAACAAAATCAGAAGTTGCGACAAGTTTCATCAAAAGGTGAACTAAAATTTCATCTTCAGGGATGTTGGATTATTTATTCTCTTAATTTATACTAAATTTTAGGTACTATCACGAACTTATCTTAGGCCAGATAATGATACTTAATCGGGGTTCTTAGCCTGATGATTCTTGGGCCTAAAACAACTTTTCGGGGCTAAAATTTTCCTTCCCTTTGCTCCTACGGCCCTTTTGGCAGATTCTGTGAAGTGATTTAAACGATTTCCTCATTTACTAGCGCCCTTGCCACGAAAGGGGCACTAGGATATCCTCGAGTTCCGGTGCCATTTTAACAAAATCATTATTTTAGAAGAGGGACGATTCTGCTTGCCACTTGTGTTCGCTATCACTTCGCGAATCAAGGTCACGTGGCTGATTTACATGATTTCTTGGATTTCGGGTAATTACTGAATGTCGGGCGCCTTTTCTCGTTATTTCAGCGGGCTGCCTATTTTGGAAACGAATTATTTTTTATTATAAACAATTTAGCTTACTCTTTCTCGACAGCACCGTAATGTGAGGCATGGTCATGCGATGATTTATAATAAGTGCTTCTTTTTACATACATGGTAAATTTTTTATTCTACAAAAGCTATCTTCAGATCTCACTTTAAACGATTGATATCTATCTAGAGATCGTCTTTTGTTTTTTTTGTCCTTTGCTCTTTGCCGTCATTTTTATTATCTCTTTATTGCAAAATTATTAATCAAAATCACTCAAAGTGGACGTCTCCTGTGGGTGGACGTAAATTATTGTGCACAAAAGTACGTATACCACGGGAATCACTCAAGCAAGGCGAACTGGATTCCAAGACGAGTTATTGTTGGCAGTAACAATACCCAGCAATAATACGCGAACGCTAATCAGTGCAAATTATTCAGTCATGTTCAATGCAAAGTGACTCAGGTGTTGATTAAACAGATGATTGGGCCAATAGGTGATTTGCAATTACAATTTTCGAACAGGATAAATCATAAACAACAAACATTTTGGAAATTCTGGAAACATTTTGCAGATGGCGACATCGTAGATCGACCAATCTCACTAATTTCCGCTTGAAATTTAAACGACTTTAATTTTTTTTAATTATACTATTTCTATTTTTTTTGAACTTTCAACTTTAAACAATTTGCGGATGGGTTATTCAAGAACGAAAAACTTTGCGGAAACATTCAATAGATGGCGACATCTCAGATCAACTCCTCTGACATGAATTTCCGTTTGAAATTTAAATGTCTTTAATTTTTTTAAATGCACTGTTCCTATTATTCCTATTAGAATAATTTGTTGTCACAATTTGTAAACGTGATAAGTCATAAACAACAAATTTTGTGGAAACATTCAATAGATGGCGGCACTTCAGATATGAAATTTCAGTTGAAATATGAATGGCTTTCACTTTATTTAAATTATACTGTTTTTCTTTTTTTAATTGAAAATTTCGACTAACTTTGAATAACCTGGAGTCACAATTTGTAAACGAGATAAATCATTTATGGTAACGTTCAATAGATGGCGACACCTGTGACAGGAAATTATATCTTAAAATTAACGACTTCCATTTTGATTGATTTTTTCAATAAAATAATGATGAATTTGAGTGTTCTAGACTTACTATTTACGAGCAAGATCATTTCTATACAACAAAGACATCCGACAGATAGCGACACTTCATCTGAACTTTTGTTTGAAATTTAAATGATTGGGTTGTTTTGAGTTGAAAGTATTTTTATTGAATTTCTAATTGGTCTGGAGTTGCGATTTGCGAAGCGGATAAATAATAAACTATTCCAACGTGAAAATATCCAATAGATGGCAACACCTACTTGAACTTTCGCTTAAAACCAAACGACGCGACGTGCAATTTTTGTATTAAAAATATTTATTGTTTAATAACTCTAATTGGTCTGAAGTTATAATTTTCGAGCATCCATCCAACAGATGGCGACACATCAGATTTCTGGCACCTAGACTTCTTAAATCCAAACGGTCAAAAGATTTTATTTTTATTTCGGAGTATTTGTTGTTCACTTTTTTAAGTTAATCTGGAGTTATACTCAGACGGCGACGATTTACGAATAGGATATAAACAAACGTTGTCGAAATAGCCAACAGATGGCGACACTTCTGACCTCGCTTGAACATCCATTTAAATTTAAGCAGTTTAATTATTATTGATTTAATTAGTAAATGGATGAAAAATAAAGAAAAAATATTGGAGAAACATTCCATAGATGGCGCCATCTGAGACTCCTTTTGATTTTTTTTGTGGAGTTGAAAGTAAGAAAAACAAATTAACAATAAATTGTTAAATGTTTTTATTTGAAAGTTTCGATCTCGAATTGATTGGAATTGCAATTTGCGAGCGGAATAAATTATCAACAATAAACATTTTAGAAATATTCAACAGATGGCGAAAGCTCACGCCCTCTTTCACGTGAACTCACTGCTGAATCTAAACGGCTTACATTTTTTATTGAATTGGGAATATTTACGTTTAATTTTTTTTTTATTCATCTGTGGTTAGAAGTTACTAAATGGATAAATTATAAACAACAAATATTGTAGAAACATTCACTAGATGGCGATACCTCAGATCTACCCCTCTTGATTTTTTTGTGTAATTGAAACTAAAAGATACTCTAAATTGTTTAACTTTTTTATTTGAAACTTTCGATTTCGAATAATCAGGAGTTGCAAATCACAAACGGGATAAAACTTATAAATTAACGTTGTCGAAATATCCAATAGAAGGCGACACTTCAGAACTCTGTCACTTGAACATCCACTTGAATTGAAGCAGCCTAATTATTATTAATTTAATTACGAAATAGGTGAATGATAAACAATAAACTTTGTAGAAACGTTCAATAGATGGCGCCACCTCTGATCCCTCTTGCAATTTTCTGTGAGTTGAAAGTAGAAAAAAAAAATTAACAATAAATCGTTTAATTTTCTTATTTTAAAATTTCAATTTCGAATTATCTGGAATTGCAAGTTACAAACGGGATAAATTATAAACAATCAACACTGACGAAGTATCCAAAAGGTGGTGACACTCTCTGTCAGATCTGTCATGTAACCTTCACTTGAATAAAAAAAAAAAGACGACAGCTCACACCTCTCTGTCATCTGAATTCACATTTGAATCTAAATGCCTTACATCAATTTATTAAATTCAGAGTACTTATCGTTTAATTTTTTTTTTAATTTAACTGACGTCAGAAATTACGAAATGGATGAATGATGAAACAACATTGTCTAAATATTCAATAGATGGCGACATCTTAATTTTTTTGTCGAGTTTAAAGTAAGCAAAAATCTAACAATTCTCTTAATTTTTTAATTGAAAATTTGGCTTTTACATGACCTGGATTTACAAGTTACGAACGGGATAAATTATAAATAATCAACATTGTCGAAATATCTAATAGATGGCGACACTTTCCGACAGATCTCGGTCACGTAACTTCCATTGGAATCTAAACGGTTTACATTTTTTATTAAATTGGGAGCATTCATCGCTTCTTAAAATTTACATGGCGTTAGAAATTACGAAATAAATGATAAACAACATTGTAAAAATATTCAATAGATGGCGACACCTCCAGATTCCTCTTAAATTTTTGTTGAGTCGAAAATTAGGAAAAGGTAACAACAATTTTTAAAATTTTTTATTTGAAAGTTTCGTTTTAGAATGAACTAGTCTTACAATTTACGAATGGGATAACTTACGACATTGAACACTATCGTAGTATCCAAAAGATGGCGACACTTTAGGCCTCTGTCAAGTAACTTCCACTTGAACTTAAACGACTCAAATGTTTTATGGAATTGGTAGTATTTATTGTTTAATTTCTTTTTTATTTATATGGCGTTAGAATTTACGAAATTATTAATCATATACAACAAATATTGTAGAAATATTCAATAGATGGCAACACTTTAGACTTCTTTCGAGTTTTACGTTGAATTCAAAATGTAAAAAAATGAAACAATGAATTGTTTAACTTTTTAATTCCAAGTTTCAACTTCCAGTGATTGGAAGTTACAATTTACGATCGACACAAACTATATGCAACAAATGTTATGGATAGATGGCGGCACGTCACACTCAACTCAATTAAAACGTCCCACAGATGGCACTTGCGTCGTCTCTTACTTTTAAGGTGTAATTTTTGGACAAAATTTAATTTGGCATCTGTTTCCAAAGGAGTTTGATTATTAAACAACCAAAATCTATATTTTTTTAACTTAATATATCAGAACGTAAAAGTCATGATATTGGAAGTGAAGTCGAAATTTTAAACAAATACAGCAAAGTGTTTTCGAATTTCATTTTCTGGCCATTATTATTTTATCGCGGTCATCGATTTGCATGCGTTTGACGATGTGAGTATGACTTTACCGCGAAGAAGAACGTTCATGTCCATCGTGGAATTAATAAAGAGTTCCCACACTGCAATCAAAACGATGTCGTTCGGAGTTCGCGCAACTTTGACAATGAGCTGATTTGGAGGTGGCGGTTCACCCACCGAGTTTGTGGTTCACTTAAACATCGTCGTTTTCAAGTTATTGCTCCTCAAGTTCACGGGTGGGTTTTACGACCGCGAAATCATTTGCCATTTTATTTACATCCGAACATATAAGGAAAATCGATAATTGGACTACCGTTTCAAAAGCGCAAAAAATGAACGCGTGGGCTTTAAATTATTATGTTACCTTTTCGTGCCCACCTTTACATCACAACGGTTCATAAATCGTAACAGTAGATTTGCAGACAACTCAAGGCAAAACAATGTTGCCATCCGCGTCTTTTATTCATTTGAAATCTGTGCAGATCTGAGAACATTTTCTTGGCAAAACATAACTTTCTGAAGTTTCTATACCGTATAGAACAAAATAAGAAGAGAAAAGTAAATCTTAACAAACAGTAACTCACTGGATTACGTTATTAAGTAAAAATTCTGATTATTTTCTCTAAATTCTTTTAAGTTTATTTTCATACTTGTTTAGTAACAGTTTCTCGACTCGTAAAACTCGAATCTCATTAAAATGTAATAATCATGCACGCATGTATGCGAAAAAAAAAACTCAATTACGTTCGATTTTCCTCACCTGAACTCGAATCGAAAAAACGGAACTTCTTTTACGTAATTACAAAACGACAGCTGTTGGTTCGCTCGGCCAGATAGCGACCGCACCACTTTTACTTTCGTACAAAAATTGTGAATTAACCGAGATAGGAACAGGAAGTGTGTAAAAACCTACGCGATCCAGTTCTGCGTGTGATTTAATTAAAATAATTTTCATGTTGCTACCTACAGATAAAATTAAAGTTGTCTATGATGTTGCTTAACGACATGGTTCCTTATTAGTTAGTTTATTCAGAAAATTTTGGTTCGAAGTTTTCGTAATACTTTCCTGATTCTGGTAACGTTATGTTTCATTTTAGCGATTTTCTAGAATCATATACGAGGTAGCCCGAAAGTTCGAATTTTTATGCACAAAAAACGTTAAAAATATGTCCATAAATACACTCGCCGGCACACTCACTGTGAGGTTTGTGTAATTCATTGCGACAATAACTTTTTTTATATAATTTTCGACTGATAATTGTTATTTACAGTTTTCTTGGTTGATGTACATCAAATAAGGTCAAAAAAAATAAAACAAACAAGATTTTGATAAAAGTAATAAAAACTGCAAAATTGATGAAATTGTAACTTAAAGAAAAATGCAAAATTTCAATCTTCCGAATTAATTAATATCGAGTGTTGCAAACTGTATTACAACCTGCATACGTTGTGACATCGACTCTACCAAGTGCCTAATCATTAAATTGTCAAGTTGATCCCATTCTTGCTGAAGCGCCATTGATAATTCTTCTAGGATAGCTAGGGCGGGGACGCGAGCTCTAATATTCCTTCTTAACATGTCCCAGACATGTTCGATGGCATTCATGTTGGGACTTCTCGAGGGCCACTGCGTTCGGTTAACACCAACAGCGTCAAGAAATTCGTTAACAACTCTGGCGACATGTGGCCGTGTATTATCGTGCATCAACATAAAATTGTCGCCAATAAAAGAGGCAAAGGGTATCATATGATCTTGAAGATCATTTTCAATGTACCTCTGAGCGTTAATAACTCCCCTATTTATTACAACAAGGTCTGTACGTGCGTTCGCAGAAATACCGCCCCACACCATAATCGAACCTCCGTTGAAAGATAGTCTGGAAACAATATTACATTGAGAATATCTTTCGCCGGTCCTTCTCCACACTCTTCCACGACCATCTGGCGCTCGTAGGCAGAAGCGGGACTCATCAGTGAAGAGTACTTGACTCCACTGCCCCATATTCCAATACATGTTCACGAGCAAATGCAAGTCTGCTTACTCTATGTTGTGTGTTAAGCTCTGGGCCATGTGCAGGTCTTCTTGCCATTAAATTAGCTTCATTAAATCGTCTTCTGATCGTTCTGTCACTTACATGCACATCTCGAACCTCTGCAAGGCGATTTCTGACTTGAACAGCAGTCAAATTCCTGTTGCGAAGAATCGTTAGGGTACATCTTTGACGACCTGTTCCAGGGTGTTGATTGTAAGATTCAGTTTCCAAGAATCGCCTCCACATTCTGGAAACACATGATTGAGAAGTTCCAAGAACTTGTGCAACCATCCTGAATCAAAGCAATTACTCTTGCTGCATTCACTGCATTAATAGCCATGGACGCTTTCCAATTACACGTTTGTGCTACTCGGTACTAGTCCGGAGATGATCCGAAGCGTTCCAATCGTAAGAGCGTGAACCACCTGAACTAATCAGTTTTGATTTCCCTCTTCCCCTCAAGCACCTGCCATATCATTTGCGTTTCGAGCACCAAAAGGGCGGGGAAAGGGAAGTCAGTTTGACATATACGTCACAACTGACGCTTGGTTAGCGTTTCCATTACGATTTCTAGCTCGGATCAGATCAGTTCAGGTGCTTAGAGTTCATAATTGGAAAGCGCCTTATGAAAACAACTTATTAATTACAACATGTAAACAAATTATAAAATTGAATCTTTAGGAAACGTTTGAAAAACAAAAAATCAACTGCAACACAATATTGACAATGGCGTAGATACTTTAAATAATTTATTTAAACAAGAGAATTTAGTTACCATGATGATCTTGGCTCTCCCGATTATTGAAAATGTCCTATTCACCGATGAGCAGAAAAAAAATGGATAAAAAATGTCCTCAGATAATTTATTTTAAACAATAATAGTGAGTCGCTTTTTGTGCCGGTGAGTGTATGTCACGTTTTTCCGAAAAATAAGTCAAAAACATGCTCTCGTACGTAAATTTATGCAGTTTTATGCACGTTGTTTCTGATGACAAAAAACAACAAGTAATCAAAACATGTCTATATTTAAGCATAAAAACAATAATAATTTTACAGAATATATTTCATTGTCTATGATAGTAATTACATCAAATAAAAGTAATAGTAATTCTATTTATTAAGTATGATCTAAGTAACATGTATGCTATTCTTATAATGCCAGTTGACAATCAAATGTTTTTTTAAGTTTTCCTCATTTTGTCGTCTATTTGACAATATATTTTTATATGTCGAAAATATTCTGTCGACATCCACCGACCTGGTGGGTGCATATTTAAATGCTGCAACATGGTGAGGATCTAAATTCAAATCAAAATCATTATCTTCAGTGGAATGTTAATGATAAAATATTTGATATTCGAGTTAATTGTTTAAAACCAACGTTATTGATTGTTACACTATTACATTTCGTAAGTATTGATTTTCCAATTTTGCCTGGGGCCATTTTTAACAAAGTTTCGAAATCTGAGACTGTTGCAAAATGTAAAAAAAACTACAGCTTCCTATTTCAAAAATTAAAAATTACACTTTATTGTGAATCACTCTTTATGCGCGTGACATTAGGAAATACTGGTGGGATTAAAGTGTCCACCAAAATAATATGAATATGAAAACACGAAATTCTTTATTATTATTTCCTTGTCGCTATTTAATGTTTTATTTGACGTTTTTCATGACGAATTTGTACTTTACTGTAAAGCAGGGCTATCCAACTGCAAGTGCCCTAAGGGCCGCTTTAAAAAAAATACGGTTTGGAGGGCCGCACTATAAAATACTTCGTATGCAACTTTATCAGTGGGTTTTAATAAGTATGGTATACGTATACAAAGAAAAGCGCGTTTGTATTATTATTTTAATTTATTCGCGTGGCTTCTCGAATATTCGAGGGTGATCGAGCAAGATTGGTTCGATTTCCAGTAACTTCGATGCGACTTTCTATCCGTCGTCAGTGGCGTCACACGTGTTTTTATTTGTATTTTATATTTTATCGTTAATGTATGAATTGTGCATATTTCGTATTTGAGGGTAATTTACACATTTAGAGGCCCGCGAAGCCCTGGTGTAAAGAATACTACAAATTATAAACTTTATCGTTTAAATTGTAGCTTCGTTTAAATGTATTATAACATTTCGGAACGCATTGAAATAAATAGAACAAAATGAAATAATTGAGAAATAAGAACGAATTTCGTGTTTTCCTATTCATATTATTTTGGCGGACATTTTAATTCCACTAGTATTTCCTAATGTAGCGTGCATAAAGAGGGATTCACAATAAATTGTGGTTTTTTAATTTTTAAGATAAGAGGCTGTAGTTTCATGTTTAAGTTTTAATTCTGAGCAACTTATTCTTATGACATTTCCTTGTAAAATAGCGACACTTTACTCTTAAGAGGTTTTCATTTTTCGGTGCACCGTTCAAGATCAATTTCTTCTGGTATTTCTAAATTTGACTTTAAGGGACGCAGAAGTGTTCTGGAGCAATAAATTATTAATTTTATTATTACTATTATTATTGTTATTATTAAATCCTATTTTGAAAGTATGTAATGTATTCATCTTTAATGACGACTAATGTAATGATGAGTAATGTGGTAAGCATGTAAGTAAAAAGCAGCCCACATAATTAATTCCTTCCACGAGTTGTATGTTTAATTCAAAATTGTGACAATTCTATTGACCTTGACCGTTTGCTTCTAACCTTCAATACATCACTGATTTCGAATTGTGCAACTTGTGCGTTATATTGAATGGTAAACATGCAACGAGTAATGGTTGGGTGTTTTTAGTATTTTGAGGTGACGTTCTTTCCTCTTAAAAAAAAAACTCCGTGCGGAAGTAAAAAATTCTGAATTTTAATTAAAAAAAAAAAAACAGCTTTCTAATGCAGATGGCAGATGGCAGCGCTAAGTTTCAAATTTTTATTAAAATTATGTCATTTTATTTATGTTATAAGTGATGAGTGATGACTGATTATTGACAATTGATCAATTCACTACACTTTCTGTAAAAAAAATTAATCATTGTAGATAGTAATTAAAAATATGAGGGCAACACTAAACTTGTAAACGCCTGAGTTTTCCATAGAGGACGCTGGTAAATTTATTGTTGGTTGTTTTTTTTTTGCTTAAGCTTTAGTTTACCAATTGATAGAATGCTCTATTAAATTTCTGTTTCTTTGGTTCACGCTTATCGAAACGTTATGTTTTTTATAATTTTCCTTTTCATCAAAGACTTTGTTACAGAACGTCAAACAAAAGTTTATACGTCATTTTAGAAAGACCTAATTTATTATCCAAGCTCCACCGCCATCTCCCATACATCAAAATCAACCTCCCTGAAAAATAAGAAGCGGTAGAAATCTGCTGCTATCTCTCCAATGAGAGATACATACAGAGAGATCAAAATTGATTGTCCTGATCCTACACTGCTTTCCACGAGCTTAATATCGATATTTACATCCAATTATTAAAATGAAGTTAGCAACATAGGGAGATCTGGGGAAGTTACTAGATATCTCAAGATTTTGTTGAAAGTTCATTGCTGTTTTTTCATGAAAAATGGTTTATTTCAAACAATAATTATGTAAATAAAATCTTTATTAATTAAGTTAGGTTTGAATGTAAATTTCAAGAATGTTTTATGCACGTCAGTGTTTTTCGTTCTAACTTTCATGTGATAGATGTAAATATTGATACCAAGCTCACGGAAAGTAGTGTAGGATCAGGACAATCAATTTCGATCTCACTGTATATTATGAGCGCAGTTTTTATTAGAATGCTTATAATTTTTTTTCCAAAGTCAGTTTCTTGAACAAAATCCAAAAAAGTATTAGTTTAGGAGTCAGTAGTAAGTTTTTTTACAATGACTTCGTTTAGAATTTCTCTGGGAGTTTTAAAACGCCATCTATGAATCCCACACCTTCCCAGCGAATGAATCTTTTATTTCGATTTTTATAATCCTGCGCTAATTTCACCATTTTAGAGTTGCCTAAAACTTTCACGCGCCATTTTAATGTTCTGAAATTATAATTATAGCGGGTTTAAAGCGAAGTTTTATGGCGCCGTCTATGAATGTCACATTGAACTTCCAGAAGAATAATTCTGTTTTTTCCATGTTTGCAATTCTGCGCTAGTTTTATCATTTCAGCGCTGCTGAAAATAATTCAATTGACTCGCAGCGCCATCTATGAATGCATCATTGAACTTCCATGTGAATGATTCTTTTTCGATATTGGTACTCCTGTACCAGTTTTGCCATTGCTTGAAGTTTTCACGCCAGATTTTATTAATGAAATATTTATTGCTGTTTTCAAACTAGAATTTCACAGCGCCATCTATGACTGCCATCTCGAACTATGATTTTTTGTTCAATTTTTATAGTTCTGCGCTAGGTTTACAATTTCAGTGCGGTTTAAAACTAACGCGTTATTTCAACGTTCTGAAATTATATTTATTGAGGATCCAAACCGGAGTCTCACAGCGCCATCTATGAGTGCAACATCGAACTTTCAGGTGCATGATTTTTTTTCTATTTTTACACTCCTACACGTTAGTTTTACCATTGCGATGCCGCTTGAGAATGTTACGCCCAATTTTATTGTTACGAAATTATATTTGTTACGGATTCAAACTAGAATTTAACAGCGCCATCTATGACTGCCATCTTGAACTTCTGGGTGAATGATTTTTTTGTTCGATTTTTATAGTTCTGCACTAGTTTTACAATTTCAGTGCTACTCAAAACTCACGAGTGATTTCATCGTTCTGAAATATTATTTATTGCGGAGTTCGAAAGCGTGTCATCTATGAATGCGACATGGAACTACCACGTGAATGATTTTTTTTGCTTCGTTTTTATGATCCTGCGCTAAGTTCGCCGTTTCAACGCTGCTTAAAATTTTCACACGTGATTTTATGGTTCTGATGTATTTATTGTAGATTAAAAGCGAAGTTTCGTAGCGCCATCTATAAATGCCACATGGAATTTACAAGTGAACGATTCTTTTTCATCGATTTTTGTAATCCTGCTCCGCTTTTATCACTTCAAAGCTGTTTAAAACTCACGCGTGATTTCATTCTTCTGAAATTATATTCCGAATTCAAACCGGAGTTTCAAAGCGCCATCTATGAATGTGACTTCGAAGTTCGATGTTAATTATTGCTTTTTTTTCGATTTTTTTTGTCACTTTTGTCTTCTCCGTTCGAATCAATTACCGATGAGGAACTACAGAGAGTTTGATTAAATTTAACGAGTTATTGAGGAATAAACGAAGGATTTACTTATGAACGAGTGAACTATTCTTCAAAGTGCAATCCTATTTGTATAGTTCCATACACACATTAACGCTTGCAAATATTTGCGCGGGTCAACAGTTGGCGTGTGTTCTCTTGCAGAACGGCGGAAACGCCGATAAAAATCGAAGTGACCATAAAAGGCTTATCAGTAGAGAGTCAGTTTGCTTTATTATTATTGTTATTAGAAACCGAGAGCATTGTTTATCATAATTCTACAGAGAAACGGACACGGAAAGCACATTAACGCTTTTACCGTTGCTCAAATTAATATCCGTAGAAAGTGCGTTTGATTTTGGTTGGCCGAAACGTTTATTAAACGTGAGTCTAAACACATTCAATTGTTATTAACTTTTAATCAGTTTTTTTTTGCAGGAGTATTTTTACAACTGTTGTGAAAGGTATTCTCATTTACCCAAACAATTTCACAAAGTAGAACGTCGGTAAAACCAATCTTGATGTAATTTCGAATTCTAATCGAATATGATTAAAAAAAAAGAATGTTTAACTCTCAACAGTCGCTGCTGCTAATTGCAGTGCATTTGCATAATTGCAATCGTGCAGTTTTATCACAATAATGAATACATTTCAACTGGGAACGCGGTTTTTTTACGGGTGCTTACACATAATTGAAGTTCTGCGGCTTGGCGTGTGTAGGAAATTATAATTATTCTAATTAGCTGGCGAAAGATAATGTTATGATATAATATAGTTATTATGATTACGATTTAAATGAATTATTCGCTTTACAACTATAAGTATGTGAAAACGTTTTCTATACCTATTATAAAAAAAATAAATACTTTACATCGTGTTAAGCCTCCTACTCACTTCAGTACCGGCTTCCTTTCGTTTTTGGGCATTTTATTTGACACTCTGTCTTTTGTTTCTTTAGATTAGGCTTTTTACTTAACATTAAAGACAATTTGAAGAAGTCTGATAGAATATTTTGACTAAAGCCTCCTACTCACGTCAGATTTGGATCCGAGCACGGACGGTCAGATTGACAGATGAGTAATCAAACGAAAATCCGTCATAGTAACGTCAGTATTTCGTCCGTGCAGACCGGCTTCAGATATCTGAGAGTCTGTGGTTGAATCAAAATCTGACGTGAGTAGGAGGCTTTAGTCAAGATGTTATGATAGAACGATCCATACGGCTACTACGATTATGTTTCAATAAACCATTCACTCTAGGACTATTGTGTATGTGAAAACATTTTCTACGTACTTGACGTCACCTATCATACAAAAAAAAAGATTAGTTCGGCAAGCTGCCTAACTCACATCAGTATAGACAATCTTTTTCTTCACCTCTTACTTGATACTGCTCTGCTTTTTATTTCTTTAGTTTAGACCTTTTCCTTAACACTAAAGACAATTTGAAGAAGCTTGAAAGAACATTTTGACTAAAGCCTCCTACTCACGTCAGATTTGGATCCGACCACGAACTCTCAGATTGACAGATCTGTACTCAAAAGAAAATCCGTCATAATAACGTCAATTTTTCTTCAGATTTTCGTCCGCGCAGACTGGCTTCAAATATCTGAGATCCGTGCTTGAGAGAGTTCGTGGTTGAATCAAAATCTGATGTGAGTAGGAGGCTGTAGTCAAGATGCTATGATCCATATAGCTACTATGATTATGTTACAACAAATCATTTACTCTACAACTATTGTGCATGTGAAAACATTTTTTGTCGCTTATCATAAAAAAAAATAATTCGGTAAGCCGCCTACTCACGTCAGTATCGCCCGTCTTTTTCTTTGCCTCTTACTTGATACTGCTCTGTCTTTGTTTCTTTAGTTAAGACCTTTTACTTAACATTAAAGGCAATTAGAAGAAGTCTGAAAGAACATTTTGACTAAAGACCGGCTTCAGATATCTGGAAGTCCGTGGTTGAATCAAAATCTGACGTGAGTAGGATGCTATAGTCAAAATGTTATAATATCATGGCTACTATGATTATGTTTCAATAAACCATTCGCTCTAGGACTATTGTGTATGTGAAAACATTTTCTGCGTACTTGATGTCACCTATCGTACAAAAAAGAGATTAGTTCGGCAAGCTGCCTACTCACATCAGAATAGACAATCTTTTTCTTCACCTTTTACTTGATACTGCTCTGCTTTTTGTTTCTTTAGCTTAGACCTTTTCTTTAACACTAAAGACAATTTGAAGAAGCTTGAAAGAACATTTTGACTAAAGCCTCCTACTCACGTCAGATTTGGATCCGACCACGAACTCTCAGATTGACAGATCTGTACTCAAAAGAAAATCCGTCATAATAACGTCAATTTTTCTTCAGATTTTCGTCCGCGCAGACTGGCTTCAAATATCTGAGATCCGTGCTTGAGAGAATCCGTGGTTGAATCAAAATCTGACGTGAGTAGGAGGCTTCAGTCAAGACGTTACGATACAACGATAAGGAATAAGTGACTATGCTTTAGTTGCTGATGAAAAACAAATGAAGATCGATTAGTTTTGCACGAAATAAAACGAAACAAAAAAATGAAGAATTGAAACGAACGCGATTGATTAAAATAATTAAAACAAAGGATAAAAACAAAAAAAAAAACAATTGACGGCAGAAAAACAAATGGCAGTTGAACCTACGACAAGTTCACAAATTAGAAAAACAAATCGTTTATATTTTTAAGTTTTTTTTTTAATTTTTTATTTTTTAAATATCAAAAGTTGCATTGGTAACATCAGTTCCGTCCATTTTCCGTACGCAAAACAATCGACACTTTTGAAAGAAACAAAAGACGATCGATTATTAAAGACAATCAGATTTAAGCGTCTACGTCAGAGTAAAGAAAAACAAATGACAATCGCCGCCGCAATATACTACGAAAATGAATGAATCAAAAAAAAAAAAACAAACGAAACACGATTAGAGCAATGTTTTCAATTTTCTCCTGCAAGATGAAAACAAACGCGCGACGATTGATTGATTTTGCACGAAATAAAACGAACCAAAAGGCGAAGAATCGAAAACAAAAAAAAATTGATAGGTGGAAGATTTTTTGCATGGATTAAAAAGAAAATTGTTTAGATTTCCACATTTTTCTTTTGTTTTCTTGAAGCAATAATCAAGGTCCGTACACAGATATTTCGAAAAAGAAAAAAATGAACAAGTGACAACCACTAGAAAAGAAAATCAAGAAAATTCAGAACCTCGTGGCGATAAAGTACAAATAAAAACAAATGAATGGCATATATGATGATGACAATCAATCGATTGTTTTACAACTTTTTCTATAAAAAAGTATAACAATAAATAAAACAAAATGATAAAATAATACAATTTTAAAATTCTGTCTTAATGTTAAATAAAAGCAAAATAAAATAAAAGGTAATCGACAGGCATATCAAGAAATGTTGAAGTAGAAAACAAAACAAATGACTGTCACTAGCTAAGAAATAAAGTGAATAAATAAAAACAAAAGATTTTTAGTGACAAAAAGAAATAAACAACTAAACCAGAAGAAACAAATTACTGTCACAGGTAAAGAAATCCCATGTAGCTTTAAAACAAAAGCAAAACAATTGTTCGCTGTTGCCGACTGATAATAATTGATAGTCTCTGCCATTGAACGTTTTTTATAACAAAAATAAAATTGAATAAAATAATTAAAAAAGAACAAGAAAGGAAGAAAACATAGAGTGCCAAATGTAAATGTCAAGCCAAAATAGTAACAAAGACAGTCGATGTTTAGAAAATGGCACAACATCAAAATTATTAACATTGACGAAAAAACAAAACAAAACAAAAAAAAATTGCATTAACATTGCATTGAGAAATAAGTGACCTATTAGTTGCTGAGAAAAACAAATGACGGTGGTTTGTTTTTGCACGAAATAAAGCAAAAAATCGAAAAACTGAAAACAATAAAATCGCTGGATGACAGAGAAACAAACGATAGTTTAAACAATCGAAGTTACAATCGCTCTTTTTACAGATTAAAAAACAAATTGTTTACATTTCCACTTTCTTCTTTTGTTTTTTTGTTTTAACACATTTCTTAAACGTTGGTAAAATCACTTGCGTCAATCGTTTTCTGTGCTTGAAACTGTAAACAATTATCAAAGAAACAAAAGACTGTTACTATTACAGAAAGTCTTAATTGAAAACGTAAGTTTCCGTATTAAAAGAGGAAAGAGGAACAAATGACAGTCGATGCCGAAATCTGTGAAGAATAAATAAATAAAACAAAGAGAATGGATTAAATTAGAGATGTGCTCCTAAAATTTTTGAGCTCTTCCTTGTAGATTTGGATTTTTTGTGGTTTTGTTTTATTATCAATTTTGTTCTACGTACATATCATTGAAAGGTCAGTTTCTTGTTAGCGTTTTCTTGCTAACAATACAAAACTATCGATTATTACAAACTCATAAGATAAGATAAGATAAGATAAGATAACGTTTATTAGCCATTATTACATTATTTGCGTTACGTCTAGTACAATAACATAAAGTAATGTTTATGGCAAGTCAAGAAGATTTCAATATCCTATAACAATAAAAATATGGTGAAAAGTAAACATTAAACATTTTAAAACTATGTTTAAAACATTATAAAATAAATATATAAAACCAAGTTATGCATAAGCAGATCAGATTTTGTACCAAACACACAATCAAGACGTGACTTGCTGATTTACACTATAGTTGCGGAATTTTGTAAAAACTCCTCTATAGAATATGGTGCCAACAACTTAAGTTTATCATATAGAGTATTTTTAAATTTTGTCAAAGTATAGCCTTTCATGTTGGATGGAAGTGAGTTGTATAAGTTCAAATTAATAGTATTCTTTCTTGATTTTGTTAATTTTATTCTCGACTGTTTTAAAAGATTTCCAAATCGAGTGGGATACGTATGATTTTCATTTACAGTAGCAAAGTTGTTCCTATTTTCGTGGATATACACTAAGGTATTATAAACAAAAACAGCAGGGACTGTTTGAATACCCAACTGGATAAAGTATTTTTTACAATGGGCGTTGTACTTTAGTTTACACATAGCTCTTACTGCCAATTTTTGCAAACGAAATATTATAATTGAGTCCGCTGATGCACCCCAAAGCCGTACACCATAAAGAACATGTGGATGAAATAAGGCGTAGTATGCCATTTTACTGTGTTCTAGGGAGATTAGATTTGACAATTGCCTTAGTACAAATATTGCGGAGGATAACTTTGAGCTAATGGATTTAATATGTGCACACCATGACAAATTATCATTTAATATTATGCCTAAAAGTTTAATAGTGCTATTTGATGTTTTAATATGATTTGTTGAGAAAATCATAGATTGGGTTTTGGTGTTATTCAGACTAAGCGAATTTCTTACGAACCATTGCTCTGCGTTTTCTTTCATAAATTGTATGTTATCTAACAGGACGTCCATGTTGTTATCAGAACAAAATAAATTTGTGTCGTCGGCGTAAAGTATAGAATGCATAGGCTCCATGAACTTACTTAGGTCATTTATGTACAACAAAAAGAGAACCGGTCCCAACACAGATCCTTGAGGGACACCGTATTTGATAAGCACTCCTCCCGATAGTATGCCATTAATTTTGGTACATTGACTTCTATTTAGTAAATAATTTCTAAAAAAGTTTAGCGCCGTACCGCGTATACCGCAATATGGTAATTTTTTTATTAATAGTTCGTGCTGAACACAGTCGAAGGCCTTTGTTAAGTCACAAGCAACTATTGCTGTATGTTTACCTTCTTCAAAACCCTCTACTATGTGCCTCACGAGCGCTTCAACTGCCTGAACGCAACTATGTCTAGGCCTAAAACCATATTGATTTTTGTTAAGTACATTAAATTTATCTAAAAATTTTAACAGCCTATTTTTAACTAAAATTTCCAGAATCTTTCCTAAAATTGGCACAAGAGATATCGGTCGATAATTATTTTTTTCTTCTGGATTACCCTTCTTTAGTATAGGAACGACCACTGATACTTTAAAAGCTCTTGGAAAGGTACCCTGCTCAAAACATAAATTGTATAAATGACATAATATAGGACTTATAAGTTCACATATATTTTTTAGATATTTACTGTTAATGCCGTAAAAGTCTTTCGAGTTTGAGTTTCTAAGTACTCTGATTATGTTACTAATTTCAGTAGTAGTTGTAGGTTGCATGAAAAACGAACGATCCAAAGCTGTACCTGCACTATACGGATTATTGTCTGATTTCGTTAAAACAGGTAAATTTACTACAATATTTTCGGCAATATTAGCAAAATAAATATTCAACTCCTCATTATCAAAAGGAATAGTCTGTTTTTTGAAAGTTTTACCTCTTTCACGATTTATTAAATTCCAACATGCTTTGGTTCTGTTTTCATGGTTAAGTAAGTAATTGTTGTAAGCATTCTTTTTTGCAATGTTTATATTGTTTTTATAAAACTTCTTAAAATTATTATAAGCAGTTTTATCATAGTCTAAGTTTGTTGTTTTATATACTTCGAAAAGATTTTGTAGTTCAGCACGTTGGTTTTTTAAATCAAGTGTATACCAGCTGATATTATCTTTTTGTCTTCTTTTTATTGTTTTTGAAGACTGTTTTATGTTATTTTGTACTTGATATATCAATCTGTTTGCAATTTGTTCTGGGTCATTAGAACTATATAATTCTTCAAGGTTTAAATCTTTAAATAAGCAATACGATTTGCGCATGTTGATAAAATTAAATGTTTCATACTGACTTACGTGAGTTTGAAGAACTTGCACTGGTAGAATTATATTTATTCCGAGATGGTCCGATAAATGAGGATTGAAAACTTCGGATTTGTAAGAACTAAAGTTAGTTAGTATGTTATCAATACAGCTAACCGATTCATTGGTAAGCCTCGTTCCAGAATTAATTGTCGGTTTTAACCCATAAGATCTAATCAAAATTTGTAATTTATTTTGCTTATTTGAATCGCGCATAAAATTAATATTGAAGTCTCCCAATATAACTAAGTTATAATTTGATTTTTTTTTGTACAGAAATTCTAGGATTTGTTCAAAAATATTAAGAAAGGTATTCACGTTACCATTACATGATCTGTACAATACCAGAACAATAGTGTGGACCTGAGATAGTTCAATAGCACAGAACTCTGCTTCCATTTCAACACTAAAAGCCTTTACTTCTAACAGTTCTTTACACATAATACTATCATTTACAAATATACACACCCCGCCATGAATGTGTGTGGTTCGACAAAATTGTGACGCTAAATTATAATTTTGTAAATTGAAATTACTTAAAAGTTCAGGATTTGCCCAATGTTCAGAAAAACACACAATAGAATATTGGTTGTCGCTAAAAAATAGATTTAACTCATCTATTTTATTAGTTATGCATTGTATATTGATGTGCATTATATTAAGTTTGCTGTCATGTTAAACAAAGGAAAGTGACACAGATGACAGTCGTCGCCGAAATATTTGACGACGAAATCGAAAGAAACAAAGCAAAAGGAAGACGATTCCGAAAGGTTTTTCAACTTTTTCTTGTAGATTTCGAGTTTTCCCGTTTTTTACTGAACTTATTGTTTTTGTTCTGCATATCACTGAAAAGGTTACGTCAATGTTAGCAACTTTTTACATAAAAACTCGAAAGAAACAAAAAACGGACATTTCCATTAGAAAGGTGCGGAGAGGAGTTTTTGCTTTGGCACAGCCAATTGTTTTTTTCTATTTACGTTAACTTTTGCGAATCAAAAGGAAAACGCGTCTCTTGTTCTTAATGTATGTAAATTAAATTAAATTCGTCACGGATAAAAATTAAATTAGCGGCTTTTTATGTTGGTAATCGCTGGCTAAGCGTTAATTAGCGAACAGTCATCTTCAGTAATATCGTTTTAGGCGATTCTGCAGAATTTACCGTGGGTGTCCCTCAACCTTGGACGGTTTTAAACAAAAACGCCCGCCCTGTCCATTTTAAGAGCGTCCGCAACGGTGTAACTTGACGCCCCCGGTTTTATTCGCAAGACGAGTTTCCTAAAACAGAGCACCTTCGATCCCAGAACCACGCCTTAGTTTCGAAAAACATTCTTAAAAAAAAAGAATTACATTAAATGTATTACGAGTGAGCAGAAAGCGGTTTTTTTTTTGTTGAACTTAAATGTACACCGCTACTTCGAATGTCAAAATGCCATTTTTTCGTTCCAAAACGATTCTTGCGAATTTCTAGGGGAAACCAATGGCTATTGTGGATACAGAAAATTAACCTAAATTGGAAGATACAAATGACTTTCGATTTTCTGCAAAAAAATTAAAATTTTGTAAATAAAGTCTACATCTACATCTACTAAGGTCTTATACGACTGGGAAAAATTTACTTCGTTTTTTAGAATAGATGCCTGTTAATTTTGGCTTTGCATTTTTTGCTTATGGTACAATATAATTTTTTTTGTATTAAATATCATGATTATGTGGCTTTGTTAAATTTAGAATTAATTAAGTTGCTTTTATTTACCTTTGTTAGTTGCTTGTTGCGACAACGTGTTTAGTATTTAATCCTTAATTTTCTCTTTATTCTCTACTTTTGTTAGAATGCCCTTACTTAAACTTGCTCATTTGAATGTTCGTCCTTTGTTTACTGGCTTTCAAGATTTTCATGATCACATTCTCGCTCAGGATTATGGCATCGGTAGTGTCTCTGAAACGTGGTTGTCTGACTCTCATAATGTAAGTAATGTTTCTATAAATAATTATAATTTTATATTTAAAAATCGTGTATTGAGGGGTGGAGGGGTTGGTTTATACGTGCGTAATACTATTAAAATTAAAGTTCCGGATGTACCCGTTACTTCTGCTCTTCTGGATAACTTATGGATTCTGTTCGCTATCGGAAAAACTCGTTTTATTCTTGGTACCTTGTACCGCCCTCCACAGTTATCTTGTGATACCTTTTTTGATCATTTTGAAGATTTAATTTCATATGTTTTGTCTCTTGGTGATTATATATTATTTATGGGTGATTTTAATATAAACCTTATTGACATCGAATCGTCCCATACCATTAATACGCTCTCATTTTTAAATATTATTACTTTCGAACCTAGCATTATCCGGAATTGTGGTGTACGTAATTTGCCTAGTGTGTCAGATCATCGTCTGAATTTTTAAAAACTTTAATTATAACAAAATTTTATTGCAAATCGGTTTTGATTGTGTGACGTGTCCGTACGTGCCACCTTGTTTGTTGACTTTACGGATAACTAATTAACTAATAAACATGGTTCAAACAAAAACAAACTAAAAATTATTGACAAATTAATTTATTAAATAGACTGAAGAATCTGACTAAATTCAATGAAGCAATTAACGGCTCTCTACCGAGGGTTCGGCAAGTTTCCGAAAGAGCCGACAATGCTATAGTTAACACCCCATGCAGTTTCTAAAATGTCTAGACTTGGATTACGCTACCTATTTTTATGGCTGGCGCCCGCCAATGTATTCTTACTGACCTATAACTACCGTTCGGCCCTTTTGGAATCTCCAAAATTAATAACTTTTAATGCCGATTGTTCGTGTTCGTCTAATTAAGCTGGACCTGCGTTGTCGTAACTGGATTCTAATTCTGGTGAGACGGTGAATAAATTTGAGAGATTAAAGGAACTAAATACGTATCGATAAAAATGCGAGGTGTTAGATTTCATTAATTATTTATTGGAAAAAAAGGAGGTAAAAAACTCCTGCTGACAGTCACGAAGGGACCTGTAAGCTTGAGCGGAAAAAAACCTCGGTTGAAACAATGGATATATTTCACAATAAATATCCGCTTCCAAAGAAGTACAATAAACTTCGCTTAACGTATTTAACGCCGAATATCGCAGCGATCTAATTTATTTCAATTCTCACAGTTGGTGGTTTGTTGCGCATGCAATTAAGGGCTGTGTTAACTTTGTGACTTAAATTGGATCAACAATTATTTTATTTATATTCAAAATAGCTTGGTCTTGGTACTCGTGTTTGCCACCTTAGATAGTACTCGAAGACGCAGCACACAGTGTGACAGTGTGTCTACAGTATACTTTGTTAATGGGAGTTATTAACTGATCAATCCGATGTTCGGAGAAGTATGTCATGCAAAAGGCCGCTCCGGCGATCAATTTGCACCTGCCGCTAGTTTTTCACGGACTCCATCTGGAGGTGATGGAAAAGATAACCTAGCTCGTTAACCTATTAATTAGACTTCTGTGCATAGGATACATGCAACTACATGCTCCAGAGTCCCGAGGGTAGTACACTGTACCTTTTTTCAGATCCCTCGGCGTCGTTTTTCGTCGGCTAAACCTATTATCTAACTAACTTGTTGCGCAAGGACCCAATTGACTGTTTTTCGGCACTTCGCTTTAACGGTTATGGCACTTTCAGTCGCTCGGCAAATTGCTTTCGATTAACTTGCAAATCTTTCAGCAAAGACAACACTTTAGCACACACACTCAGGGTGTGAGAAAAGTTCTGTAAAGATGACGTCTATTGATAGGTGGTTCAAATTGTTGACCTCGTAATTCTACGGAATTCGTAACGAGTATTAAATTTGCT
Source organism: Serrognathus titanus (assembly GCA_039766575.1). Lineage (NCBI taxonomy): Eukaryota > Metazoa > Arthropoda > Insecta > Coleoptera > Lucanidae > Serrognathus > Serrognathus titanus. The sequence continues at coordinate 52,887,394 of CM077914.1, read as the reverse complement.
TTGATTTCTGAGTTAGACGGTGCTGGTCGCACTGTGTGCGTTGGCAGATATTATTTTGCCTGACCAGTGGGAAGAGCTGCAGGTGCCCCTGAACAAATCGAAATAACACTGATAGCATGCCTCCGAATTGCTCGAGGATATTGCAAAAAAGGTAGAACTAAATTGAAAAAACATACCCTGTATTTGAAATCGAACAAAAGATTTTAGGGGTACTTAATTTATTCTGGTTGATTAACTCATAGATCGCGCAAACTACTGAATTTATTGAGTTTTAACTTGATTCAAAAGCAAACGCAAGTACCAAAAATAAACCAAAAACTTGCCTTAGCAATGCAAAGATTGAACAGATTTTTCGAGTCACAGATTGATGACCCAATTAAAATAATTTTTATACAAAGTTATACCACCAAGTATGTGAAAAGAAATATAAAAATTCATGCAATTATACCTATTTCCGTTCCGCGACGTTCATTTCAGTAATTTACCCGCGCACTCGTTTTATTCGCGTCTTCGATCGCGGCGCGATTCGCGATTATTTATTTGATTGCCCTTTTCTGAATTCACTATAATTTTAACGCCCCGAAATAATATGATTTAATTCTAATTATGCAAGCTAGATGGAATCAATTGCAAAGCACTCAAAAAAAACTTCTCGAATTAAATTAAAAATGCAGCTTTCCATTCGTACGATCAGAAACTTTCTGTCCTAAGTTTTTGATTTTTTCTTCGCGAGTGACCATTTAGATTCCTCTCCCATCCCCCGAAGCAACTTTAAAAAAACCGTTGGCCAATAAACGTTTTTCGTTCAGAAAGAAGCACACGCTTCTCTTTTGTTCATTTTACGTAACTAATAAATTTCGGACTGTCTGGCCGACCCTTGGTTTCTCGGTGGCCTGCACATGTTCTAACTTTCTAAATTTTTCAAAATAGTGCGACGCTATACAAGTGTCCATTGACATATTTATTGTTTCCCGTCTTTTCAGTTAATGGTTTCAAAATAAAAACCAAATTCTTTCGTATTGAGATGTAAGATGATATTTTCTAAATTTTACAATAACACCAATTGCTTGCGTGACAAATTCCTTCAAAGACTCTAACGCATACAAATACAATCCTTGATATGACAGTAACTATGCTTCAAGTGCCCTTTACGAAATCTGTGCTCTAAAAGACCATAAATATGAACACCCGAGTCGTTTCCGGTGGCATGCTCCGACTAGTAAATTTCTCTTTGTTATCGAGCAATCAAATAAACAAACGCGATTTGTTTTCAAAAATCAAATTCGCGACCGTTTGTGTATGGGACGATGCATTATCATGGTGCAGCATAATTCCCTTGCCTGGAACTCTACTGAACACTTCTGGCAAACAATTTTCAGTGACCACTTAGCTGTAACTGTCTTTTGTCCATCTAGCTTAATTGCCTTTACTAGACCCATACTTTTGAAGAATACCGCATACATAACTTTTTTCATAGCTCGCTGCTTCTTGGTCAGTGTTGGAGTTTCCTCATCTTCGTGAACCCATACACGACTTTCTTGGCGGGTAGGTACGTCGAAATAGGGGATGTAAGTTTCGTTACCTGTCACTATTTTAGAAAAAAATTGGTGTCCGTCATTATTTAAGAAATTTAAAGTTTCATGGCAAATTCTTAACAATTTGCTTTTTGGAAGTCAGAAGGTGATGCGGCACAAAACGACTAACCACTTTTTTTAAATGCAGGTGGTCATGTATGATTGTTCTAACAGCTGAGGATCCAATCTTGAGTTGACGTTCTCATAAGTGACTTTATTGTCCTCTTCAATTAATTTTTTAACAGTAGCAATGGTTTTGTTGGTAATAGCCGTAGGAGGACGCCCTGCTCCTTTTTGAGGCATTCCTTTCGCGTTCAAATTCCTTATACCATCGGTAAATTGTAGCCAAGGAAGGTCGGTGTTTACTAAAAGCCGAATCTAAACTCTTTTTGCACTTATAAGGACTTAAATCTTTTTTAAAATCACAATAAATCATGATTCGAAAATGCTCTCTGGTTAATTCCATTTCTTTACCTGTAATATCAGTTTAAAAAATTAGTAACTTGTGTTCTAACGAACGTAACTTCAAAACTTCGAATGACAGATAAAGAGTTGCCCTGAAATGACACTGTATGTTTTGTTTTTCACGGCCTACTAGATTTTCTTATTCTCGATAAACTCAGCTTTACCCTCGTAAGATTTCCGATTCGGTTTAAATTTATGAATTTGCCAAGGTATAGTCTCTTGCGTTCCGATTATTTTCGTGAGAATTAAATTTTTTATGACTTCAACTTAAAAAAAATAATTTCCTTACTTTGCTAACAAAATATTTAGTACTCAGATTCATATAGGTTTTAATTTAAACTGAAGCTCACTTCAGGAAATTGGTTTAATTTATTTGTTTAGTTTAAGATACCGACAATCTTACAATAATTCTCCTCAGACTATGTGACGTTTTTTCTTTCGTCAGAACTTATTTATCGGGCTATCTAGGAATCACCCTGTATTATGTTACATTTACAAAAGTAATTAAGAGTATTATTTTGTATTCTTCTTTCTACGCCATTCTACATTTTAATACGTCCGAAGAAATTGTTTTTTTACTTCTATTTTCTAGAAGAGTGTCGTAACAACAAAATCGCTAACGTATCACGAAGCCTGCGAATATTATTTTATATGTCGCATATTTCCCAAGCGCGTTTTATTCGCACGGTGTGCGTTACATTATTACATACATTGATATGACACGGAAGAAGTATTTAACACATGTGAATGGTTGACGGATATTTCACAAAAAAAAAAATAAGAAATTACAAAAATGCGAAAAACAATTTGCATAAATAAGCACGAAACTTCTTGCGTGTTGCTGCAACGACTTGACATTTTTATTTTATAAATGTTTTCGTTCAAAGAAAAAAATATGATGAGAATGAGAACTATCCTGACATATTTCCCACGTGTCTAGGTGTGTAATTACGGCCGAAACTGCGCAGGAAGGAAATTATCGCCTCCTAATTATCCTTGAGCGTTACGCGGAGTTATGTAAGCCGACGAGAATGCGAATTCTTTGAGGTTGCCTTCCTGGTTTTGTGGTGGAATAATGGCGGAAGACCAGATTGCAATTTTAAAATACAAACAAAAAGTTTTGTAATTCGCAAACTCCTTGGAAACGAAACTCCTTGACATACGGAGACCTCTCAGGTCGGTTCTTGAAACTTTCTGGCTTGATCACTGTTATGTAAATAATGCACGTAGATACCTGCTCAATAGTTTACTGATTTTTACGAACATAAATACATTAAGAAATTATATTCAAAATTCACCATGGTAGGTAACATCAAGTGATTTCATTTAAAGTTATCCTCAGAAGGTCCTGGAATTAAAGAAATCATGTCTCATCTTAGCTAGATTTAAAAAAATTCGCTTTCTCATATTTTATGAATTTAATGATGAAAAAAAGAGAAAATAATAAAGCAAGCAAATTAAGAAGGAGAATTTTTTTCCGGTAGAAGAAACAAAATAGGCTTAAAGGCTCTTTCTTGCATGCAATATGTATGTGTATGTCTAAGCGTGTGGACGTGTATATCTGTGCTCGTTTTTATTTTGAGTTTATGTTGGTAATTGAGCTTCTTTTCTGTTCAAATCTTCATCATTACTTACATGATTGTGTTCTCCGCCGATCATCATTTTCTATTTTTTTCTATTCCCTTTATTACGTGAGTAATTTAGCGTTAACCTCTGAAAGTTTTCAATTCCCCTGTGTTATTGGAATATCGACTTGTTTTTGCATCTATTGATATGAATACAAGATAAAACTCCGCAAGAACTTGTACATGCATATATATATATATATATATATGTTGTTCTATGAAAGTAATTATTTATTTTAAATTCGACTAAGTGTGATTATTCACCTTACATATATTTGTTAAGTTCTTTTTTCTTCAGACATTGTTCAAAATGGTCAACGTGGAAGCTTCAATATTTGGATGTTGTAATAAATCAGTTAATAATTACAAAATATCTTAAAATAATTCACAAGGGCTGTCTATCAAAATTGAAAAATAAAATAATGTTGGAAGGTAACAAATTAATTTGTTGTTCAGACAAAGACGATGTTGACTTTAACAATGAATTAGATGAATATAAAATTTTAATAGAAAATCTATCGACGGACTTTATCGCTTAAAGATAAGCAACTAGATAAGTTGAAAAATGATTTTGATAAATTTCAAGACGATGCCTTAAATATGGAGGCTGAATTGAATAAATTGATAGATCATCAAAAACATAAAATTAATGAATTAACAAAAATTGTTAATGATTGGGAAAATAAATCTCTCCCGGCCAACGATGTGATGGTTGATAGTTTTACGCAAACATGTAGTCTAAAGAAAATATATGTAGATGCAAATATTAACACTGATGACTTCATTTTGGAATTGGATCCTTTAAATTTAAACAGTGACAGTGACGATTCCTTAAAAAATAATTTATCCCTATATGAAGAGCTACGGGAGTTTGAATGCATTATTACTAAAGATTCTAGTTTCAATAGAAACAAAATAATTGTGATTTCAGATGAGAATAGGAGGGGAGTTAATAAAATATTGTCAAATATTAAATCTCTTGAAAATTTCGATATATTTTCTTTCGTAAAGCCTGGAGCTGAATTGGAAACTATAATAGATAATATAGAAATTGACTGCAAGGCGCTAACTAAAAAGGATTTTGTTATTCTCATAGGTGGTCTAAATAATTTTCATAATAATAAGTATCCGAAGTTTTGAGTTCTTTGCGATAAACTAAAAATGTGTATGACTACTAATATAATTGTGTTTTCAGTTCCAATTTATAAAAACACCTGTCATAAATTTAATGTAATTAAGTGCAATGATAAATTGTCGGAATTCCTTATAAAATTTAATACTCTTAAAGACGCGGATATCAAGTTCATTGATACTTCGCGTCGCTTTAATATAAAATACAAAAAATTAAATTATATAATTCAAGAAGCATTTAATAATGAGTCTTTTTTATACTAAATTATTATGACAATTCATTTTATACAAATGAAGATATTGTAGGTAGGTCGACTACCTTCAATCAAAGTTCTGCACTGAATAATAATTTAAATAGATCATATAAAGTAAATTTAAATTTATACTACCAAAATGTGCACAGCATCAATAATAAAATAAAATAAAATAAAATTACAGATGTATATACCGGGCTTCATCCTTCTGAATACGATATTGTATGTCTAGTGGAAACATGGCTGTCTAGTGATGTGTCATCATATGAAATCTTTTCGCCTGATTATGTAGTGTTTAGATGTGATAAGGAAATCAAGGGGAAGTGGATGCTTGCTGGCTATTAATAAAGCTTTTAATAGCAGTTGTTTAGATCTTTCACAAATAACAAAACTCACTCCATCTATTGATATTACAGGTTGTATCACTAAAATTGATTTTAGTACTAAAATAATAATCTTGGCTGTATATATTCCTCCTAATGTAAATGCGGACTCACTGGTATTATTTTTTACTTCATTGGAAGAATTTCTCTTGACAATTAATATGAATATAATAATTATGGGGGATTTTAATATTTCTACTGTTGAATTAGATATCAATGACAAAAAAACTAATTCCTTAAATATTATGAATCTAAATCAAATTAACACTGTTAAAAATTATAATAATAGAATGTTAGATTTGATACTTACCAACTTAGATAATGTTAACGTAGAGAAAGACTTATGCCCACTAATTAAAGTAGATCCCCATCATCCACCACTACTTGTGAAGATTATAACGAGATTTCGACGTACTCCTAATCGTATTAAGAATAAAACTGACTTGAGTTATTTTAATTTTAGAAAAGCTGATTTTCCTACTTTATATAATGAACTTTTGTCTGTTAATTGGGATTTCTTATATAAATTTGGTGATGCAGATGAAGCTTGTGTTGTTTTTTATGAAATATTATTTGAACTAATTAAAAGATATGTTCCGTATACAATATGTAAAAATTCAAAATATCCTAAGTGGTATTCTAAAAAAGTTATTAAACTTATTAAATTAAAGGTCAAAATGCGTAAACAATACATTAAAATCAAGTCTGTATTTTTCTTACACAAATTTAGAGGACTTAGAACTACTATTAAGGTTCAGCTGCGTAATGACTATCAATATTTTTTGGATAAGTCTCAAGGCAACATTGTCAACAACAGCAAGAATGTCTGGTCTTTCATTTAAATGGAATCCAACAGAAATTTCCTTCCGACTGAGATGTTCAATGGCAGTAGTAATTTCACAGGAAATGCAGAGATTGTTGAGGCATTTGCCACGTATTTCAATAATGTTTTTCATGACTCGGAATCCCAACTACATAGCGATACCCACAATACTTTATTTAATTATTCCATGTTAAACAATAATTGTAATGTAAATTGTGTTACCAATGATGAAGTCTATAGGGCGTGTAAAAGATTGAAGAATAGTTTTACTGCAGGTAAAGATTCCATCTTTCTTAGTGCGGGATTGTGCATGCGTATTCGTTACACCATTAACCATTCTATTTAATTTGTGTATAAAAATAACAACTTTTCCGAATATATGGAAGGAGTCCAAAATTACTCCCATTCATAAAAAGGGCAATGTAGCTGATATTTCTAATTATCGTTCTGTGGCAATTATAAACAACTTTGCAAAGGTATTCGAAATGGTTATATATTATAACATGTATTCCTCTATTAAGAACTTCATTAACCCTAATCAACATGGTTTTGTAGCGGGCAGGTCCACAGTGACTAATTTATGCCACTTCACGCAGTTTGTTTCAAATCAACTGGACAATGCAGGACAAGTTGATGTTATCTATACCGACTTTGAAAAAGCATTTGACCGTGTAGATCATCATCTTTTACTTCAAAAATTACTACAAATGGATTTTTCTCCTAATCTTGTCGCTCTACTTAAGTATTGAATAGAAAATCTTTTGTGGCTATTAATTCTTTTAAATCAACTCAGGAATACCACAAGGTTCAAACTTGGGTCCGTTATTGTTTTTGATTTTTATTAACGATTTACCGGAAATAATTACAAGCGAGATGTTATTTGCTGATGATGCAAAAATTTTCAAGTGCATTAAAAATGATAATGACTGCAAGCTCTTACAAGAGCAGCTTGTTAAGTTGGAAAATTGGTGCAAAGCCAATAGACTGAATATAAATGTAGATAAATGTAAAGTCGTTTCTTACACTAGAAAAAAAGATGTTCTGTTCAATTATAAACTAGTATCATCTTCAATCAAAAGAGATGCGAGCTTTAAGGACTCGGGCGTAACATTTGATCATAAATTCACTTTCGAGACACATGTTAGACATACTATTAATAGAGGCCTGAAATTTGGCTTGGCTTTATAATACGAAATTTACCAATTTAGATAATTTTGAGGTACTTTATTTTGGTTTGGTGAGATCGGTCTTACAATACGCCTCTTTAGTTTGGTTTTCGTATTATGGTTATCAAAAGCAATTAGTTGAAAATGTTCAAAACAGATTCTTAAAATATTTATTTTTTAAAGAAAAAACAGCGTATACCCTTCATTCATGCCTTATTCTGAATTGCTGCGATTATTCACTTATGATAGTCTGGAAACAAGAAGAATTATATTATCACTGACAAATATGTATAAACTACTAAATAATAAAATTTTTGATGATTTTTTGTTATCACAAATTAATTTTAGAATACCAGTTAACACTAGACTGAAGGATACCTTTAAATGTCCCCGAGCGCGCACAAATTTGTTAAAACGATCTCCTGCTTACATTATGACAAATTATTACAATGTAATTTCGGAGAAAATTGATATCAATATCTGCTCTCTTAATCAATTGGAGGATGTTGCTCTGCGATGCATTCGTTAAGTTTTTATTGCTGAACATACTCAATAATTGACAATGCAATAATAATAATAAATAAATTGAACAGAAACAAAAGCTACTTACCTAATTAATCAGTGCAGGAACAGAAGAAAGACGATAGTAAATAATAAATAACTAACCGAGAGACGAAAAAGAAACAAAGCTTCGAATAATAAAGGAAAAGCAAATGTTAGACTACATACGGGGAAATTTGAACAAAATTGATGATGATATCTAACCGGGATACTAAAAAAGAAATACACAAAATGAATAAAAACAAAAGCTATTTCGTTAATCACTGCGAAGAAAGAGAGACGATGGCAAGTAATCAAAAAAAAAAAACAAAGGAACGGAAGACGATCGATTAATGAAAGAAAACCAAGGCAAATAAATAAATAAAGCAAGAAGAGGCAAAGTGTTTCCATCGATGGAGCAAACGAAATAGGCACGAATAAACAAATTAACCAAAAGCTACATAACTAATCGATGCAGGAAAAGAAGAAAGACGATGATGACTAATCGAAATAACAAAAAAAAGCAAATGTTAGACTGTAGAAGAAGGAATCTTTTGTTAAGCAACGGGGAAAAATAAGAGAGGCGATAGTGAGACCAAATTGGAGGATAAAAAAGGAAACAAAAGACAATCGATTAATAAAAGAAAAGCAAAGTTAGTAAATCAAGAAGAAACAAAATTGACACAAAGACTCTTTTGTCCGTCAAACAAATGGAACAAAAACAAAAGCTACTTAATTAATCCACGGAGAAAAAAGAGAAAAATAATAGCAAATAATCGGGAGGGGAAGAAAAAAGGTACAAAAGGCGATCGACTAACAAAAGAAAAACAAAGTTCCATTACAGAACAAGAGAAAGTTTTTCGAACCACATTGTTTTAAAATGATAGTTTTCGACTTTCAAGTGTTTGCATTTCGGGTTCAATTTCGTTCCAAAGTTGCTTCTACTTTATTTCAATTTGGAATCTCGTTATTTTTCCTTAAATAATTTTTATTTAATGATGCCTTCTGGAACCTTCAATTTGCCATTACTTTGTCGCGACCTGAATCGAATCCTTGGGCATTATACCTGCAGCTTTTCACCAGCAATCTCTCATGAAGATCTACGACAAGTGCGCCTGCAATAGAACTGATTTCATGGTTTCATGTAGGCTGTCATTTAGATTTGAGCTGCGACAAGACCAGGCGAAACCTTGAACAAAACCGGACGCGAGCAAAGAAATCGATACCCCACACTGCCCCATGTCTTTAGCTGCAAGCATCGCGTGCCAACTTTGAATTTATTCGCCCCAAGGATCCTTTGTGGTCAATACTAAACGTCTTACGAAGAACTAACGACCACTATATCAGATAAACCCCCGCCACTATCATTCCCCGCGAAGCAAATGAGGACTTTGATACCATCAGGATCAGATTTACGGCGTTTAATAAACATATTTATTGCAGTATAACATATACATAAGTATGTCGATCTATACACAATAGATATTATTTAGTTTTGATAAAAATTATAAATAGATAAAACAGGTTCACGTACGACGTGAGGGTGCCGGCTATTTCGATAAAAATAGACTTTGGTTTTAGTCAGAAAGTTGGCTGAACTTCTTCCACCTCTGAAACAAAAACGGAAATGCATTTTGGTTTCGATCGCGCAATCAAATGCCATACCTGATTACTTCATTTGTCCTTCGCCTTCCGGGTTCGCATCTAAAAAGAATAAACGAAGGCATATTAAAGGGCCAAAGCTTTTTGCTACAAACCTTTGAGTTTCTGCTTTTCGATCTCCTGCTTCAGTCTCAGGTGCTCGGCCAAATCGATGTCGATATCAGCAGTTGGCCCTTCCTCTTCCGCTTCTTCAGGTTTCGACTCGTACAGCGCCCTGTATAAAGCAGCGCGGCTTTCCAGGATTTCCCTGACGAGATCTGCCGAAAAAAACGACGATTTTAGCGTGCGCTAGCTAAGATCCCACAGGTTCAAACCTGTCAGGACATCTCGGCTGCTGACCATCTCTTGAAGTTCCTCGGTGACCTCTCTCATCAGCCAAGGCATGAACGACTCGTCCAAATCTGAAAGGCAAAGTCATTCAAAGAATTTTAATAAGACGATTTTCTGGCAACCTTGTTTAATGTAATCTGTTAGGAATCCGTCCTCTTCGAGCCCTTCCAAAACCGAGGGTAAGAGGTCGGCCATGTAACCTTGCATCAAAACGGCCGCCGCTATGCGTTCTTCCATCTCCTTCTGCATCTTCGAGCCTTCTTCGTATTCGGCCATCCTCCTGTTGCGTTCCGCATGCCATCTTCTGTCTTTCGCTTCCAGTCGCTGGAGCTCTGCCCTTTCCCCTGCGCGGATTTCGACGAAGTGCCTTTGTTGCACCCTTAGGGCGGCCAGCTCTTCTTCTTCTAGTACCTCGATGAGCGCTTGCTCCACCGTCTTGCCCACCAGGACTTCGAGGATGGGTTGCACTTCCATATCAAAGTCGAAGAGCTAAACCAAAAGGTTTATTTTAGCAATTCGATGAAGTGAAGTTGATAAAAGACTTTGGCGTTTTCGATGATGGTATTTAAGTTAAAATACTTAGGTGGTTGGTTACAGAAATATGAAAAGACGATAGGAGTTGGTCTTTAACGAAACAATCACTTTTAGTTCGTCGCCTGAATTTCAATTAGATTTTATTTCAAAGTCGAAGGTCAGCAATTAGAAATTCGCTAGAAATGTTTATTGGTGATGTCACTGTCACTGTAGGTTTCCTGTGCGACCGAAGGTGAAACATCGGTTTGCTTGAAAGAATACCAAAGTGGTTTTAAGCAACAAGTGGTTTTGAAGTTTGGTTGTCAAGAACATTCCTTTCGGAATTTGGATTGTGAAGAAAGTTGGTATCTTCAAGATTTTGAAAAATGAGGATCAAAAAGAACCTTAATTCGCTCCTTACCATCCCTACCATACATGGTCATAATGATTAGACTTTTCATGAATAATTGAATGATTGATTTTCTTTTATCGAAATTGGAGAAGCTTGGTTATTACTAAGGATTGGTTTTGACGCTGCTGACTTTGGTCAGCGAGGTCATTGCTTTGGTCTCTAGACTTTGATGAGATTTTCTTTGGCTCGAACTTCAAAGGTTGATTTGGTCAATCAAGACCAATGCTTTCAAGTTTGGAGACGGACTTCTTTTATAGACCAAATGTCTCTTGGAAAATTCAGGAGATGATGATTGAGCCTTATCAACAGGAAGAGATGAAATCACTTCAACTGGAACGACCAAGAAGAGGTTGGTTGGACTTGCTGACTCAAAGTCGAAAAAGTTTGACAATGAATAAATGTTTCCTTTAATTCCAATACCACTCAGAACGTAAAAGTCGATAATGTCAAAGACTTTGGAAAAGCAGAAAAAATCGCAGGATTAAAACTGGTTTTGCTTGAACAAAGAAGAAAACTCTTTGAAGACTTCAGATCAAATGCAAAACTGGCCCGTGGATCTACCAGACCTTGTTGTAAGTAGACTTTAAGATCATTGACGTTAAAAGACGAAGGAAAAGCAGAGGGATCATAAAAATGAAACAGAATTTTGAAGCAGCCACTCAGCTCGAAGTGGTGCCACAATTGGATAGGATTAGAGCCAAACGTTACAGATGGTCATTATTAGGTCTACATTGATACCCAAGACTTATTTTCACCATTATCAAATTCCAAATCGTACAGAATGAACAGAAATTAGAAGAAATAGTAAAACTGAAAATTACCTTTCAACCAAATAACTAGGTCGAAGTGATCCCAATTGGGTGGGATTAGAGCAAACGTTGTAGGTGGTCTATACTAATGCCCACGACTTGTCTTCAATATGACATGCAGATTGAAGAAAAAATAGAAGAAATATTACAATTGGAAAGTGCATTTTAAGCAACCAACTAGGTCGAAGTGATACCATTGGGTAGGATCAGAGCCAAACGTCATAAATCATAATGATTAGGTCTGTACTAATGCCCAAGACTCGTCTTCACCTTCGCCAATTTCCGCGAAGTGCAGATTGAAAAGAAAGTAGAAGAAATAGTAAAACTGGAAAGTGTTTTCAAGCAATCGACTAGGTCGAGGTAAGGAGGAGGGTCAGACGACATAAAGGTTTATAATAATCTATGCTGAGGATGCTCAAGACTCGTTTAACCTTCACCAGATTCTGTAGATGTTGACAGATTGGAGAAAAACTAAAAGAAGTAGTTTTGAAGCAACAAGTTAGACCTAAATAACTACCATTAAGTTGGATGAGAACCAAACGATACAGATGGCCTTGGTGTGCGGTGTTGGTGATGCCCAAAACTTGTCTTATCTTTCGCCAAGATGTGCATGTGACGGTTTTCCTAATTTGTTTCGTACCAACTCATTTGCTTAAGATTCTCCAAGAACCAGATCTTCATTTTTTATTACTTACAAAATGGTGGGCATTGGCATTTAAATATTATGTACGTAAATCACAAATAGAATCCCCAGGTACTTTTTCATTCATCTGGCTTGATTGGTTTTCGTTTAATTGTTTTTTTATTCAATTGTTTTTGATCCTCAAGAAATGCCTTTTCTTCCAACAAAATCTACAGAAAAACAAAACCATTTCGCTGGCGGAGACTGAAGTTTCATATCAAATTTAGTCTCCTAGAATGGCGCAAATGTCCAAAAGTGAAAGCGTCAACACCAAAGAAATAATTTTGATGTACACTCGAAGATTAAACCTCCTTAACGTGAACCAATGCAGAAAAATAGATTTTGAAAGAGAATCTTCCAGCCAAGTATTTCTAGTAATGTCATTCACACACACGTAACGAGAAAAAAACCTTCAACTTATGTCCAAACAAATTAAAAGATTCCGTTTCAAGAAATTTTTATTCGACCAAATTAGTTGGGAAAAAATTCCCTAAATTGGCGCAAATGAAAGAAAAAACGTCGAGAAATGAAGACATCAACACCAAAAGAACACTTTTTATGCACAATCGAAGACTAAACCTACTTAACGTGAACCAACGCAGGAAAATCGATTCTAAAGCACTGTGTCATGCACCTAAGCGTTTCCAGTAATCAACGAACTGTCCTTCATATGAACTTAACGAGAAAAATTTATGACCAAACAAATTAAAAAAAAAACTCCATTCCAATAAATTTTCATTCGACCGATTTACCTCGAATCGATTAAGCGCAACGTACTTTAAAAATAATTAAAGTTTTATGATGTATGAAACCGGTTGTTTGCGTCGAGGTGGCTGTCACGGAAAACAAGTTTTAATGATTACTTTGACCTACATAAATAACACAGAAGAATCGAATGCATTTCTACTTAGGGAAAAAAAGGGTCAAGACTTGTCTTCGTGTTCAGACTTGAAGACTTTTATAACGGAGAGGAAGAGATTACTTACGTCTCCGGGATATATCTGCGTTTCCACGTCAACACCAGTCTTTGCGGGAACATAAAAGGGCGAGACCGGCCTATCTAAAAAGAGATCAGTCTGTGTGGTCATGTCGTTCATCGGAGGGTTGTTCATCAGTTCTTCCAAGTAATCATCGGTTTGGACGGGTTCGTGCTTGCGTCCGGGGACTGGTGGAGGAGAGGCCAGTCTGAGTTGTGCTCCGCGAAGTTGCTGTGCTTGGGCCTTTCTCCTCGCCATGGCTCTTCGCCTGGCAGCTGCCGCACGAGCTGCCACTGACTCACCTGCGCCCTAAAAAAACAAAATCACCAAATGAGACCCCACCACTCTTGGATTTCCTTTAGTATACATCAACATACGTACTCACCTCGTTTTGAGAGAGCAACTTTGCGTGGGAAAAATTCGGGTTCCATTTCGGCTGCTTGGACAATAACAACGTACATAGGGTTTGTGCCTTACTAAGTTACATCTTGCCAATTCGTCTATACATATAACTAAACTCATGAAATGTGACTCTCAAAGCACGTTGCAGGAAACAAGAGAAGGGCGTGCCTTTAAAGGTCCCATATTCATGGTCTAACTACGTTTAGGTGCCAACCCAAATTTAGGAGCGAAAACAGGAGGTGTCTACTGAGGAGAAAACGCGTTGGACTCACCATTTCGATATGCGGCGGCGCGTAGTTGCTACCTCTGACCACCCTCCTCTCGAACATGAGATTGGCATAGGGCAGGGGAGCATCTCTGGAAAGTGTTGGGCGTTAGTTTCTACTAAGAATCAAATAAACTCAATTGGTAATTTTCCTTTTATTTTGATTTGTGAGGTAACGTCTTGCTTCATGATTTACTTTAATCATGGAGCATGGGGGGCTGTAGACTGTACTAGAAGATGTTACCTATATCGTCAATTCGGTTAAAATTGAGTTCTTTTTAAAAATATGGAGCCATTTACTGATTGGAAAATATAAACCGTCCAAGAAGAAGAAAGTGAACCAGCAAATGCTTATTTACAGAAGATCCACCCAAAACAGAAGAAACTATTTAAATGAAAATGCGAAGAAGAAGAAGGCCAGCGTAGTAAACCTCATGGGTGATCTAGAAGGGGATGGTTGACTGCAATAAGTGATATTGATTGAATGCAAAGAGAATAAACGATGATTTTCTTTACATATCAAAATTGCATAACATTAAAATGAGGAGACTTGAAGACAAAAAGGAAAAGTGACCTTTTCAAATATAAGGAGTGCTGGAATGGATCTTGTTGGCAGAAGCAGTTGAAATCGCTCCTTTCCAGGAAAAAAAAGTAACTATTTTTGGGAAGACCAAAGAAAATATAATTGATCCTTCTTGGCCAAAACAGATGAATAGAGAAGATCTTATAGAAAATCAATAAGAAGATGGCTTCGACTTTGCTGACCCTAATAGATGAAACTAAAGCTTCGAATGGAAATAGGAAGATGAACCAAACTTTCTTCATTCTAAAGAAAAATGAGACCTCTTGGACGGTCAGCGAAAGAATGGTTGGAAGGACATTGCTTAATCGAAACATATAAAATCTATAGAAAAGATGGCCAGTCGAAATGTGAAAGTAATATTTCGATTAAAGAAGAGGAAAAAGCTTCCCTACATTCCACAAAAAGAAAAGAAGGCCCCTTGGATGTCAAAGGAGAGAATGGTTGAATGAACCTTGTTGGCCAAAATTGCCTAATATCTGAATGTGAAAGAGAACAAAGCAAATGACTTTTTACATACCAAAAGGGCTTAGGAAAGATCAAGTGGAGAATGATTGGACTTTGTTTGCCAGAACAAGTGAAATTGCATAAAGTGGAAGGAAGAAGAAGAGCAAACAAATGCTACCTTATAGATCAAAGAAGAAGAAGACCGAGGGAAAGGTAGTTCGATCGATTATTGGATAGAGGACCAACAAACTTACAGATCAGAGGGAAAAGAGAGATCAAGTAGAGAGATTGGACCTTGTTTGCCAGAACAACTGAAATCGCTTAAACTGGTAGGGAGAAGAAGCATAGCAAACAAATTGAATCTGATAGATCAAATAAGAAGGAGAACTGTTGGAAGACCAAGAAATTCGATGGAGTACACCAAACTTACAGATCAGAGGGAAAGGAGGCAGAAGGGAGAATGATTGGACTTTATTGACCTCTAACCACGCACAGAAAACCTAAAATTACATAAAAAAACAAATTATAAGAACCAATAGAATAGAAGAGGATCTTCCTGTGGGGAAAATCTCTGTCAACCGTCATCAAAACATCATCTGTTCCATATGCGTTATTTATAAGCAAAAGATAAACGTTTTTCGGGAACCTTGGACTAGTGAGTTGATTGTGAAGAGAGTTAAGACAAGTCTTCGGCGTCAGTATTGACCTAATTGTTTCGTACGTCCTTAATAGATTCTATGATGACCATTTCGAACTATTGGTTGCTTGAGCCACTGATCTAATAATAATTTCCTCTTGACCACCTATTTCGTATAACTCTGATTGATGTATAAGTGACCACATCGTTCCTTTAGGCGTTTTCGTTTAACTCTAACCGACATAATGTGACAACTTCGAACTATTGGTTGCTGAATCCATCACCCAAACTATTTCGAATGACCCTCATCGATCTAATCATGACTACATGGTTGCTTTAGCCACTTTAAACTAACGTCGACCTATTTCGTTTAATCCTAATTGGTCTAATGGTGACCAACTTCGAACTATTGGTTGCTCGAGGTACCCATCCACGTATAATCTCCTATTGACTGCCTACTTCTTATGACCCTAATCACCATTAGGTTTTGTCATAGGCTACTTCGACCTATAGGTTGTTTGACTCACCGACCTAATGGCAATTTCTTCTTGACTACCTATTTTGTATGACCTTAATTGATCTAATGGTGACATCTTCGAACTATGATTGCTTGAGAAGCCCTTAAGTGATCTAATGGTGATCATTACAAATTATTGGTTGCTCGATCCACCGACTTAATAACAATTTCCTCTTTACCTCCTATTACGTATGAGCCTAATCAACCCAATGGTGACCGTTAATTATGTCACTAACCTAATAATGACCACCAATTTCTATTGATTGCTTGAGCCAGCGACATAATGATTATGTCTTTTTGACTATCTACTTCGTATGATCCTCGTTGATCTGATGATGACCACATTGTTTGTTAAGCCACTAACCTAATAACGATCATTTTTGACTACCTATTTGGTTTAATTCTAATCGATCTAATGTGACCACTTCGAACGATGACTGTTTGAACCACCGACTTAATAACTACATATTTCTTTTAACCCTAATTGACCTAATAATAATTTCCTTTTGACTACCCATTTCGTATGACCCTAATCAACATTGTTGCTTGAGCCACGGGTCTAATCGACCTAACGGTGACACATCGAACGCCCTTACAGTAAATCTCTTGGGTACCTATTTCGTATGACCCTAAACGTTCTAATGGTGACCATCTATGATCGAATCGGTCGCTTGCAAAAGCGAAGATTTTCTTGAAGATGAGAGAAGCTAACAACCGCCCCCATTCGTGATTACCGCACATTTATCTGCTTCTCAGTGAGCGACATGACATACATATTGCAATCAACCGCCATTAATAAATAATTACAGTCCGCATGAACTAGAAATGACACGCATAATTAAGGACATCGCGTATGTGGGTCGGCGCGGGCTAATGCAAGATTACGTGAGTGATTGCCGGCCATTTATTATTTCATTTGAAAGAGGGTTGTTGACACACCAGAATGTTTTGAATTGAACACCTCTCATACTTACCCTAATTTTTTGATTGCCTCAGTGTCTTTTTTGGGGTCATCATTGGAGGGTTTGACACCCGCAATCGTAGATGCAATGGCAGCGGCTGCTTTAGCCGCAGCCTCACATCGCGTTTTGTGCCCCAATTTCAAAATATTGTTTTGTTTGTTTAAGACGCGCGGTTTGCTGGCGAACGCGTACATTTTCTTCTCGTCCTTGCACACCTGCTCATCCACTTTGAAGCCAAACAGACTGGCAACCTCGGGGGGTGGTTGCAAAAATTGCCCTTTCTTAACCGTGGTAACGAACAGCGGACGGTCGTGAGTTTTCTTCCCTCTGTGTTTCTCATCTTTCTGCAATTTTTTCAGCTTTGCATCCAGGGTTTTCGAAAAGACTTTATCCACAATCTGATCTAAAATGACGTCGTCCGGTCGAGCTTTAGCGGCGCTATTGCAATGGTTTAAGTTCCCGTGGGAATTGCTGTAGTTCTTGCGCTGGATCTTCTCTGGCGCGCGGTCGATGAAACCGCTGGATTTGGTGAAGGGTTTTTCCTCCAGTTCGGTGACCACGCGCCTGGTGGGGTAGACCACCACGTTCGGCTTTTGTTTCTGGCTGTCTCTTCCGAAAGGTTTGAGGATGGCCTCGCCGACTATCGAGATGGGCAAGTTGTCATTGTTGAGAACTTTGAATGCCACATCGCTGTCATCAGTGTCTTCCAACGACGGCATCTTTGAGCTCGAAACCGTTCGTATGAGGAAATCGGTCATCGCAATCCGCGTTTAGATCATCGCTCTTACGCCCTTAATTCAATTTTTCCTTAATGTATTCTGTCAGCGAGTGCATCATCGAAACTATTTTTGGTTTAAGGCGTGCGCGCAAATCTATTTTCGAACGCTACTTTCTGTAATGGGGTTCGCTTTTGGGTCAAGTGGTGTGCATTGGATTTTCGTTAATGTGGTGATTAGGATGATGGACAGGGGAAACCGTTGATCAAAGGCTGCTGAAGGGGGATTGGCCGAGACGTGTGACGCATTCCATAATAAATTATGGTGTTTATATCGATTGCGCGTTTAATTATGCATCGGCCAGTTGTCATGATGTTTTCTGCTTGTTATTTTTGAATTATTGGAAATTTAGTTTCGAAACTCTCCTAATTAATTAATGCAATAGTGTATACAGGGTGATAAATGAAAGACGTTAAGTAAAGAAAATATGGGAAAACATTTTGTAATGATTCTCGTTCGGGTTAATAATAATTATAGAGACTCATGTATCTTATTTATGAAATGAATGCAAAAATACGTGAAGCAAGAAATTAAATGCATTTGCAAACACATGATGTCACCAGACGTACGTTTTAGGCACAATTAAATTATTTTGGCAATTAATAATATGAAATAATTGTAATTGTGGGTTGTCCAGTGTTACAATTTTTTTAAAAATTTAATTATGTCTTGAAAGCGACCTCAAAATTACGAAGTACGTTTAAGAATATTTCTAAATTCACAAAGAAATGCGCCATCTCTCGACTAACAGGAAAGATTTCTTTACATCAATTTCATTAAAAGTCAATTGTATTTCTTGCATCATTTATGCGAGTCATTTCTTAACTGACAACGGTATAGGGTTCAAAGAGGGAATTTTTCGATTTTTTTTCTTTTCTTGAAATGTAGTTACACACTAAAAGCGCGCCATTTTTCGACTAATAAAGAAAATAGTTAAGATATATGATGTATGAAACACGACTTGTTTTTCTTAGTATTGTTACGAATTCGTGGATCAAGGAAATAATTGTTTAGTAAATTTAATGATGATCTAATAGAAAATTGTCTTAAATTCACTTTACAATTTATTCATTTTTTTTGCTGAAAATATTTGATCACAATCAAGTAGTCTTTGTTAGTTTTTAACAAAAATTGAATCAAAACTTGTCTTCAAAGGTTCTGTTAATTTAGGCGAATTTCGTGAAACGTAAAAATTGGAAATACATAATTTCGGACATTTTTTGTCCTATTTTAATAGATAGAAAAAAGGACAATTGAACGTTGTTCATTTTTCGAAGTCATTTGTGTCAAATTATTTCAATTTTATATCATTTGTATCGTTTTTCACAAGCGCGCCATCTCTTGTAGGTAATTAAACTTTCTGAGCTACAATTTTGTAAAATTGGGTTTTCGAATGTGGCATTCATTTCTGTAGTCCTTTTATAGTGGCCGCCTCTTAGTAAATAACCACCCATAATTTGATGCAATTTTAGAACCGAATTTAACAAATGCAAAAGTTAATTACTGCCGTCTGTCTAGGGCGTCACCTCTTGTTAGAAAGCCAAACTTATTTGCTCTAAAACTTTTTTAATATGCCGACAATCTTATAATAGTTCGCTATGGATAGTTTACAATTCGACTGTTTTTCTTTTTAATATTTCAATTTTCATCTTTACTAGTTATTATTATTTTTGATTAGAATAGAAGTAGAATTTTTTTGTTTGATTTTGTTTTGAGGCCCGATATTTTAGTCACAAATTAACTTTAATCTTCTATTTATTCTCATAGTAACAATTATAAGAACAATTGTTTCTATGGCAATGAGCTGAGTATTAAAGTTAACGTGTAATCGAAATGCCGGGCCTATATAATTTAAAAAAGACAAATGAATGTTGCACAGTCAGATAATAAAAAGACATCTTCCCAATCAAATGTAAATTTTGCTTAGAATATTATACCGAGTAAGCGGGCCGGCTGCGAAGCACGTGCCTTCCTTCTATTCGATTGTCCGCCTGCTCGGCACAGAGGTTAACAATACTGTTACATTTTATTGGGGAGACTCCTTTTTATTACCTGTCTGTACGTGTTGATTAATAATTCCTAATCATTTCCTAATTTAAACAAAATAAAAAATATCTTAATTATGCTTAAGAATAAATTAACAAACTTGGCACTTTCAGTATCTACTTTAAAATTAACAATTATTTTCGCTTTGTTTATACAGGGTGCTTGAAATTCGAGGGCCAGCGTGGTGATCTCGCTTATTATAAAAGATAGAGAATCAGTTAAATGGAAGCAAATTTTATGCTCATTAATAATGCGTTTAGAAATTTGAAATATCTTAAACGGTTTCTTCACAATCGGAAAAAACTAAGAATTGCGATTTTGGAAAATCGAACATAACTTCTTTATTTATGATTTTTTCAAAATCTGTGAAAACATTCCTGAAGCCTCTTTTTCTGCTTGATTGAATGCCAAACGTACTTTATTTCTGGAGCGATTCGTTTTTGTTTTTCCAGAGCCAACTTCATTTTTTCTTATGGGCGCGGTTTTTGTTGTTTAGACAGGTAGATAGCACATTTCTTTCTGAATTCATTTGTATGCCACGCTTACTATTTTGTTTTAATTTTCATTGAGAAATTTTGAAAGAACTGAAATTAGATTCATGTGCACATATTAAGACACGGTATTACAGTTACAGATTAACTTTAAGCTTCAGTTTATTCCCATAGTAACAATTATCAAGACAATCGTTTCTATGGCAATAAACTGAAGATTAAAGTTAATCTGTGACTGAAATACCGGCCTAAGTTAACTTGTATTCAATTATATGCTGCGTAGCCAAGGAAACGTACACATTTGTTTAATTTATCTGTCATTACATACGGAATCGCGTATTCAAATGAAGAAAAACGTGATATGTGGCGTATTTTTTATTTGTCACAACGAAATTCTATCTCTTACAATAAGCGAGATTCCCATTTTGACCCCGTATAGTGCGTTTCTCATAAGCCATTCCAAAAGACCTCTTGCATGTCAAAAATTGTATCTCAAGTGATAATAGTGGTATTTAAAATGAAGCATAATTCTTGGTTTAGGAATTACTGTCTTTTTTTTTCAATAGTTCATGGTGTTACGGGCAGCTTTCGCAGTATGAAACAGTAATAAATTTTTAATTAATATTTTTTTCGGAAATGTCAATTTCAAGAATTTCAACAAATATTCTTAATTCATCACAATTTGGTTTCAGGAAGAGTAAGTCCACAATTAAGGTAATTTTAAAGGTTGTGGAGGGCATAGTGGAGGGCCTTGAGTCTGGAACTCATTCAGGACTCACGTTTTGTGATTTGATCAAGACCTTTGACTCTGTCTTCCACAGTTTGCTTGTATAAGGGGTACTCCTCTAAAATTATTTAAATCATATCTAAGTACCAGATCACAATACGTGACAGTAAATAATACTATATCTTCTTCCAGACTAGTTGAACATGGAATACCTCAAGGATCAGTATAGAGGCCGATTCTCTTTATTATATATTTATAAATGATTTATGTCATTACATGCAAGAATCTAAGTGTTTGCAGATGACACCAATTTTGTTCATCATAACAGGAAATTCGATGATTTAAATGCTACTGCTGAATATAACTTAGCCAAAGCCGAAACTTGCTTTAGGCAAACCATCTTTCCTTAAATCACACAAAAGCGTAACATCTGTATTTATCTGGCGATAGAAAAATCACCAGTGGTGTGAACACTGTAAACTTCTAGATGTTATAATTGGCTATTCATTAAACTGGTCTGATCACATCACTGGTCTATGTAATAAGTTGTGTAGTTCTTTACACCCCTTACGACAACTAAAACCTTGTCTCAGTGTTTACATCTTAAAGTCCTTTTATTTTGCCATATTTCGTAGTCACCTATCCTAGTAAACGATATTGTGGGATGGCTCATGTAATTCATTAAAAAAATTTTAACTTCAAAAACGTGCGATCAGGATTATGCAGGAGCAGGATGCGGGGATCATTGTTAGTCACTTTTGCGTGCCATTACCATTAGTACTCAAAATTCATTCAAATAAATCTAATTTTTTTAGGCACGTTCACGTATGTTCCTTCCTGCTCAGTAAACGCCCAATTGACATTTAACCTTGACATGACGTCAATAGAAAATCATAACCAATAACTAAGATTTATTACGTATTTGAAACCAAACAAAATAAAACATTGAAACTAACGTTGAACGTGAATTCACAACAGATGTTGAAAAGGGCCTCCGTCTTCTTCGAGGCATTTTCTAACTCTTCTGCGACATCCATTAATAACCTTTTGCAAAATGTGGCGAGAATTACTTATTTCATCACATTTTTCGATGATTCTTTGGGTAAGTTCCTGTAAATCATTAAAGGGCGTTTTAAAATCCAATGAAATCCAAAGGAGTTAGATCGCGGAGGCCATATTTCTGCTAATTACCCGATCTCCAAAAAACTCTTGAAAGAAATTTAAAGTATCTCCCGTAGTATGGGCCATTGCACCGTCCTGCTGGAAATATCCAAATTGCAACTCGTCATCATCCAGTTAATTAATAAATGGATGCAAAATCTCTTTCCGGTATCTAAATGCTGTTAGTATGTCATTAAAAAATATTGGACCTATCAATCTTCTCCGACTTAAACCTATCCAAACACCAATTTTTTGTAGATGGAGTGGGGTTTTCTGTACTCCAGATCCTCATATTTTGGGCATTAATGTATCCTGTTAAATGGAACCAGGCCTCATCAGAAAAGAAAGTTTTGTCCAACAAATCGTCATTGTCAATATTGTTTAAAAACGAATGACAGTATCTTCGCCTTGGTTCAAAATCTACTGCACGATCATTATTTGCCCATTGCTTTGCCTGAATTTCAGTTCACTTTTAAATAGTACGAAGTTTGTAAATTTCTTTTATTATAAAAAAAAAACAAAGAAAAAATATCGCAAAATAAAAATTACGACGTGACAAGTGAAACAAAAGACGATGCTTGATGTTTAAGTTCAGCTCAAAAGAACAGAAGAATTTGGAACTTTTATTTTTTTTAATCTTCCCCTGTAAGTTTATAAATAAATTTCATTTAATAAACTTCAATCAATTACTGTTTTAAAAAAAATCGAAAAACAAAAGATAATTGGCGGCATAGTTTAAAGTAAAGCGAGTCAAAAGTCCACGTACAGTTTAGTGCACAAGAACAAAAGATTTTTTTCGTACACTTTTAAATAAATAATAATTAATTTAAATCAAGTCGTATTAAAAAAGAATCAAGAAGCTATTAACTTTCAGTTCTGCTAATTTCAAAAGAATTTTTATTTCTTTTCACTTATTTATCCTCATCAGTTATTAGAAAAAAAAAATACGAAGAAAATAGATAATGATGTCGCAAAGTAAAAACTGTGACGTGATTTAAAAACAAGAGAAACAAAAGACGATCGACTTAAAATGAATTGAACGTGATCTTTTGTTTCGCATGCCATGTCATAATATTTACCCCTTCTGTACTGAACTGGAAACACTGAGTCAATTGTCTTTTGTTTCGCTTACTCTAAATTATACCGCAATTGCCTTTTGTTTTTCGATTTTTATTAAAATATTGATTTAGATAATTTCCCGTTTTACAAGTTACAAAAATAGATTATAATTTTCGGATTCCTCTGTAACCATTTTCCAAATTACCGTAACTTCGACTGATTCGCTTTAAGCAAAAACCAATTTCTATTTTTGCATTTGTTTACAATATTTATAAAGTTCCTGTCACGATCATCACTTTTTGTCTGAATTTTAATTTTCAGATTTCTTTTTAAATCTTATTTAATTTTTTTTGAATGTTTTGATTGTTCCTATTTTGCGCATTCTTTTGTTTTGTCTTGATATTTCGATGAAGTTTTCTTTTCTCGTTTCAAAATTTTCGATTTATTTAAATACGTACTCTGATTTGAACAAAATTTTGTCCGAATTTAGAACTACTTTCCAAATTCCGACGACTTTGTCACGTCGAAAATGGCCTCCGCCTTCTTCGAGGCATTTTCTAATTCTTCTGCGACATCTATTAATAACCTTTTGCAAAATGTGGGGAGAATTACTTATTTCATGACATTTTTCGATGATTCTTTGTAAGGAAGAAGTAAGGAACATACGTGAAACAAGCGACAAAATAAGAGCAACGCACTAAATGGGAAAACTTTTTGTGCACATGTTACACGTAACAAAGTTTGAATTTGAATTACCATCGAAAATGGGACATCCCCCCTGTACATCCTTTTAAAGCAGACATTTTTCAATTTTGAACTCTTTTTGTATTGCAAGCCATGGTCTACTGCGATTGAAAACAAACTCCCCAAAAATTAAGAAGTTATTAAGAAAAATCGTTTAGAATTCCGAAATAACTCCAATTTGAAAGTTAGTGAAAATTTTTAATTTTTATTTCTTGTAAACAATTGTACATTTCAATTTATTTCTGATTAATTATTTAACAGAATACTGAAATTAAACACACGCAGAATTTAAAGGGACAACAGAAATTAATGTATTTCCTATAGAACGCATACATACATATTTACTGATTAATGGAAACATTTATTTACTGTAAATGCGTTATTTATTTAAAATTTTTCACGCAAATTTGATAATTATGTTTTCATTCTAAACAACTTTTCTTAATAACTTTTTTCATCAAACAAGGCCAAATATATTTTCTTATTTTTTTCTAAATCGCAGTAGGCCACGGCTTATAACACAAGAAGTTTCAGAATTGAAAAATGTCTGTTTTAAAAGGACGTACATTCGACGAAAATTAAAAATCGATCCGTTAATAAATTTAAAAAAAAATAGGGGTGTGTAAATGACAAGTGAAACAGTGTGTGTGGGTGTATACATATTTATGTGCGCCTTACGGGAACCACTTGTGTATAATGTAAGTATTATATTAACCAACATTAAAAAAAACAGCATTTCAGAAAGATTTTCAACATTTGTTTAAAAATATTATTAATAAAACCGAAACCCTTTTTTTTTAATTTGCTCTGTTTCTTATAAATAGTGCAAGTTTTTTTTTTTTAATAAGAAGTGACAACCCAGTTACCAAAAAAAACACTAAAATAATAAACGAAAGTCAATGTCCAACTATCTTTCTTTTTTTTTAAATAAACTTAATTGGTGATCATGAAACTTCTGTGAATATTCTCTGCGCGTTCACGCACATAAATCTGAATGCAGAAATATTCGACCTAGGTGTGCCTCTAGTAAAACCTACATGTGTGAAAATCATATCGATTATTAAAAAAAAAAAATTAATTGAGCGAAGCTATTTTCACCCCGTTCAATAACCGTGACCATTAATCACTGACAGAATACATCAAGCTGTGGTACCCCCTTCGTCCGTTCCAATCCGCAATTTCCAGGCACATATCCGACTTCGCCGAAATCACTCTGGAATTTCCCGACGACGCGTGAAGACGCCCGGCGTCGCAGTAACTGACCGGCGCCCCAAGAACTGACCGACGTCCACTACGTGTGGTCGAGCTTGTTGGCGAGCGCATGCTTGAGAAATTTCAATTAAATCAGATGGGGAATATGTTTTATTTTTAATAGAACGTAGATTAAAAAATGCTGAATCAGCACCTGGTTTTTGATTTAGTTTGCTGCTTTTGTTACATGTGTGGTTTGGCCTACTTCTTGTCAATGAACGAGCGTCTGAAAGTCTATAAGTTATAGGGTGAATTCCACACGTTGCTGCCTAAATTTTTGTCTCATGAGTCAAAAGTTGGAAGTTAAGAAATACAATGAAACTAATATAAATTTATGTATAATCAAAGGCAAAAGTCTACAATTTTTGGAACAGTAATTGGAAGCATTTATGCGGATTACTCGAACGTGTAGGGTTCGATCAATTTCAGGATATTTTAAAGAATTTTCAGCAACCTCATCCCTAATTATTTTCTGAAAAAGTGGTATGCCTTGTTTTGGGCGTTGTTGTCTTGACGTACAAAAGTATTTATAACTTCATCGTCACACTATCAACTGTTTTTGGTCTCTCTGTATATTTCGGTTTTACTCAAGTAAATTTTACATTCAATTTAAGAAGTTCTTGCTTAAACAAGATAAGTATCATTTTGTATTCAAATTCTGCGTGATTTAAACAAGAGAGCCACAGATACTTTTAATTCGATAAATTTCTCCAGTTGCATAGCAAGAAGTTGGGTTCTTCGATAAAGTTTTAATTTTTTGGACAGATGGGTACAATTTCTTGCGTGAAACCGAAGTTTTGAGAAATATACTCAGATTTCGATCGATTGAAATAGAAAGAATAAGACGAACGAAACCAAAAGAAAAAACAATTAAAAATGAAACTAATAAAACAAACGAAATTATATAACTCTACGATATTGAGAAGGCAACGAAATGCGATGAAAAACATGAAGGAAGAACAAAATACGTCAGGTGAAAGAAGACTGACAAGAAAGTAAAAGGAAGAACTATGAGGATGGTCGATGACGAAAGGAAACAAGAGAAAAGCGAAGCAAGCGACGTGGAAATGTGAAAGATAAATAACAAAAACAAAGGACAATCGACGATCCTTTGACAGAGTACAAAAAAGTTTAAAAAAACGACAGGAACCACAAGAAGAAATTAATTCTGCAAAATAAAACACACAAAAATTTTAGAAAAAGATAATGGAACGCTCAGTATGAGATAGCGGAAGGCTTTGGAAAATAGAAAGTAAATTTTTGAAGAAGTACCAATAATAAAAGTGACCAGACAAGACGGAACGAAACAAAGTAATTGTTGACCTTTTATTTCTTTAACACGCTCAAGGAAAACAGCTGACATTTATTTGTTCCTTGTTTATTCCATTTCCATGTTGCTAGTTTCAATTTTCTTGTTTTTTTTTTTTGTATAGAACGATTCTTTCTGGTGCCTGGACTCACAGAAAATATAAACCAGTGGTTTCCTAGGAAGTCGGCCGATCGAATCCGACCGCCATCGTCCTTCGTTATAAACAAAAACAATGAAAAACGAAGTCTAGGAAATCATCCTCATTTAATTTTCACTTTTGGTTAGAGCGAAAGTCGGTCGCTGTCGGTTTCTGTTCGGCCGAGTGTATCCCAGCTTAACCAAAAACGATGAAAAATATGAAAGACGAACAAAATAAGTTAGATTATAGAAGACTGACAAGAAAGTAAAAGAAAAAACTACGAAGATGGTCGAGGACTAAAGGAAACAAAAGAAAAACGAAGCAAACAATGTGGAAATGTCAAAGATAAAGTAACCAAGAATAAAATACAATCGATGATCCTTCGACAGAACGCAAAAAAGTTTAGAATAACGACAGGAAGCACAAGAAGAAATTGATTCCAAAAAATAATTCTACAAAATAAAAACAGAGGAAAAAATGAAAAAAAGATAATAGAAGGCAACGAATGAGATAGTAGAAAGCTTTGATAAATAGAAAGTAAACTTTTGAAGAAGTACCAATAATAAAAGTAACTAGAGAAGACGGCATGAAGCAGAGTAGTTGTTGACCTTTTGCTCTTTCAACATGCTTCCGGAAAATAGCTGACGTTCATTTGTTTTTCGATTATTCCATTCTGAGCATTTCCATGTTGTTTCTTTCAACTTACTTTTGTTTTTGTTTTGGATAGAATTATTCCTTCTGATGTCTGGACTCACAGGAAAGGCAAAGAAATACGATGAAAAGATGAAGGAGGAGCAAAGTACTTCATATCATAGAAGACTGATAAGAAAGTAAAAGAAAAAACTATGACGATGGTCAAGGACTGAAGGAAACAAAAGAAAAGCAAAACAAACGATGTGGAAAGGTGAAAAATAAAGTAATTTAAAAACAAAAGACGATCAACGATTCTTCGACAGAGTGCAAGAAAATTTACAAAAATCGACAGGAAGCACAAGAAGAAACTCACTCCAAAAAATAATTCGTCAAAATAAAAACAGGGAAAAAATTTCAAAAAAGGTAAATGGAAGGCAAAAGATGAAATAGCGGAAAGTAAACATTTGAAGAAATGCCAATAATAAAAATTACCAGAGATGACCGAGTGCAACAGAGTAGTTGTTAACCTTTTGTTTCTTTAACATGTTCAAGGAAAACAGCTGACGTTTATTTGTTTCTCGTTTATTCCATTTCCATGTTGTTTGTTTCAACTTTCTTTTGTTTTTCTTTTTGTATAGAATTATTCTTTCTGGTGTCTGAACTTACTGAAAAGGCAACGAAATACGATGAAAAAGATGAAGGAGGAACAAAATACGTCAGATGATAGAAGACTAGCAAGAAGGTAAAAGAAAAAAACTATGGAGATAGTCAAGGACGAAACGAAATAAAACTAAAGCGAAACAAGCGATGTGAAAATGTGAAAGATAAAGTAACCTAAAACAAAAGACGATCGACGATTCTTCGACAAAGTGCAAGAAAATGTAAAAAAACGACAGGAAGCACAAGAAGAAATTCATTCCAAAAAATAAATAAAAAAAAAAAAAGAATGGAATAGCGGAAAGCATTGGAAAATAGAAAGTAAACATTTGAAGAAATGCCAATAATAAAAATGACTAGACAAAACTGAGCAAAACACAGGAGTTCTTTAACGGGCCGAAGGAGAAAAAAGCTGACATTTATTTGTTTCTTGTTTATTCCATTTCCATGTTGTTTGTTTCAACTTTCTTTTGTTTTTGGTTTTGTATAGAACGATTGTTTCTGGTGTCTGACTCACAGAAAAGGTAAAACTGGGGCTTCCTAGGAAGTTCGCCGGCTGAAACCGACCACGACCAACGTTCGTTATAAATAAAAACAATGAAAAACAAGCAATGTCTAGGAAACCATTTCATTTAATTTTTCACTTTTGGTTAGAGCGAATGTCGATTTCTGTTCGACCGAGTGTCCTAGGAAATCCCAGCTTAAATACGATAAAAAATGTGAAGGACGAACAAAGTACATTAAATGATGGAAGACTGACAAGAAAACTACGAAGATGGTTGAGAATTAAAGGAAACAAGAGAAAAGCGAAACAATCGATGTGGAAATGGCAAAGATAAAGTAACCCAAAAACAAAATACAATCGACAGAGTGCAAAAAACTTTAAAATAACGACAGGAAGCACAAGAAGAAAGTAATTTCAAAAAATAATTCTGCAAAGTAAAAACAGGAAAAAAATGAAAAAAAAAGGATAATGGAGGGCAAAGAATGAGATAGTGGAAAGATTTCGTAAATAGAAAGTAAACTTTTGAAGAAGTACCAATAATAAAAGTGACCAGAGATGACGGAACGAAACAGAGTAGTTATTGTTCTTTCAACATGCTTTCGGAAAATAGCAGACGTTTATTTGTTTTTGGATTATTCCATGTTGTTTCTTTCAACTTTCTTTTGTTTTTGTTTTGGATAGAATTATTCTTTCTGATGTCTGGACTCACAGGAAAGGCAAAGAAATACGATCAAAAAGATGAAGGAGGAGCAAAGTACTTCATATCATAGAAGACTGATAAGAAAGTAAATGAAAAAACTATGAAGATGGTCAAGGACGAAAGGGAACAAAAGAAAAGTGAAACAAGTGATGCGGAAATGGAAAACAAAAGACGACCGACGATTCTTCGACAAAATTTGTAGGAATAGGAAGCACGAGAAGAAATTCATTCCAAAAAATAATTCTGCAAAATAAAAAAAATCAAATAATTATAATGAAAGGGAGATAATGATGTGGTGGAAAAAAATTAAAAAAAGGTAAATGGAAGGCAAAGGATGAGATAGTGGAAAGCTTTGGAAAATAGAAAGTAAACATTTGAAAGAGTGCCAATAATAACAGTGAACAGAACAGAGAAGACTGAGCAAAACAGAATGCCAATAATAAATGAACAGAGAAGACTGAGCGAAACAGAGTCGTTGCTGACCCTTTGTTTTTTTTTAAGGAAAGCAGCTGTTTCTCGTTTATTCCATTTCCATGTTGTTTGCTTCAACTTTCTTTTGTTTTTCTTTTTGTATAGAATTATTTTTTCTGGCATCTGGACTTACTGAAAAGGCTACGAAATACGATGAAAAAGATGAAAAAGGAACAAAATAACACAGATGATAGAAGACTGGCAAGACAGCAAAAGAAAAAACTATGGAGACAGTCAAGGACGAAAGGAAACAAAAGAAAAACAGAACAAGCGATGTGGAAATGTAAAAGACAAAGTAATCTAAAACAAAAAAAAAGACGATCGACGATTCTTCGATGGAGTGCAAGAACATTTAAAAAAAACGACAGGAAGCACAAGAAGAAACTCATTCCAAAAAATTTAAAAAATTTCAAATAATTATAATGAAAGGCAAAGAATAATGTGACGCAAAGCTTTTGAAAATAGCGTTTATTCTATTCTTAGTATTTCCATGTTGGTCGTTTCAACTTTCTTTTGTTTTGTTTTCTATAGAATTAATTATTCGTTTTCCTAGTTTTTTCTATTATTCTTAATGCGGTTCTCTTTTGCTTTTTTTTATTTTTCATATCCGTTTCATGTACAGCAGTTTTATTTTTGTTCATTAGTCTTTTGATTTTGAATCAACTTCTGGCAGAAAAGAATCCTTCATTTTCTTTTGACTCTCTATTCATCTAATCCCGTGTTTAGTTGTCAGTTGTTTCAATTCCCTTTCATTTCTTCGTATGGTATTAATTGCGTGCCTATCGCATCCGTTGCACTCCCAATTGTTACGCTACCGCTTCAAGAGAAAGAAAGACCGCAAACGTGTGTGAAATGAACTTAATTAAAATCACAT
The DNA here is from genome assembly GCA_039766575.1 of Serrognathus titanus. Lineage (NCBI taxonomy): Eukaryota > Metazoa > Arthropoda > Insecta > Coleoptera > Lucanidae > Serrognathus > Serrognathus titanus. The sequence continues at coordinate 52,856,695 of CM077914.1, read as the reverse complement.
CAAAAAAACATTATTGTAAACTACCTACAACTTCTTTCGCAAAAAATTACTTGAATTAAACGAGTATATACAGAGAGATCAAAAATTATTTATATTTACACGTACCAATCATATTTGGTCTCTTTGTATATGCTTGTTTTACTTAAATAATTTCTAAGCAATTTATGAAGCTGTTTTCTAATCAAAATATTATTATTATGGTACTTGCTTTCTCTAAGATAACAAGAGATTTTTTGAACAACGAATTGAAAGTTCCAACCAAACATGTTAAAAATTACGTAACGAATCGCGTTACTGATTGAACTGGCTTCCGGTTGGAACGTTGGTGACTTCTACTGCCCAACTGACATCAACCTGACGCGGTTCTAACCGAAAGCTGACAGCAACGTGACGCGGTACCAACCGGAAGCCAATTCAAACATGGACGATGACCGCGGAAGCTTTCGAGTTAAAGTAAATGAATCGCCTTCAAGATACTGCAAAAATGTATTACGTAGACTCGCACAAGATTTAAGGATTTCATTTGAACTGAAACTTACGTTAGGAAATTTATATTATTTGTTTAGTTAAAGATCCTGACAATCTTACAATAGTTCGATTTTTCCCTACATAAATTGCTATTGATCGTCCTCGGATATAATTTCAAATTAATCTTAAATCAGCTTGTTTACATATCTAATCGCACTTTAATGATATTTAATCCTTTTTCGACAACAGTAATATAAAATTATGTGGCACATCCCTAATGCTTTCAATTTGTTTAATGCATCAGTTTGGTATTTATTCAGTCGGACGGATATTTAATACTTCTATTTGCTTTGTGTGCGGCGTTCTTCAAATCAAACACGAATTTTATTATTATAGGTCAGAATTATTAACCTAAATTTGTACAAAGGCTAACAAAATTCAATACGTGCGTTCGGTGTGTTATTACTTTTTAATTTTTATTCTCGTGTATGGATTAATTTCCGTTAAGCTTTAATTTGAATCTTGTTTAGAATTACTACTGGTTTTTACAAAGAACGAATGGAAGAGCGAATTTTTTAAAGCGAATATCAATCGCCTTGTCAAAAAGAATATCATAATTAATGCGCTCTTTGCCGATTTGCGACGCGATTGATTTTCAATAGCTCACAGTTTCGTTGGCAACTGAAACGTACTGTCCGGTCAGTCCACTCAATAATACCTTTAACCTATTTACGTCAACAAAAAGTTACGTTAATGTTAGATGAAGTCCATTTCGGGTAAGTTATCGTTAAAGGTAATTGTTTTCACCTCTTATTGTTGTATTTTTTTGAAAGAAGAAAACGATAGTTTACTCGATTTTCGATGGTTTGCCCCAAACTTTCGAAATACTGGGTGTTTTTTAAATAAATGCAGAAATTTGAGGCAATAAGTGGTCATGATATAATACTAAATTTTCCGGAAGCAATACGAATTTAAAACTGAGAAAAACGCTGTTGAAAATTGAGCGCCTATGACTTGAGATAGGCCAAGAAGGGGGAAGCATTTATTAGGCCAGTGCTATTGGTAAACATCTGTTGACATAAAATAACCGCACTGCAATAAAGTTTTTATAGTTGTATGACTCAACATCGGGGTGTGACCTTCTCGGACAATAAAAACATTTGTTTTGATGTCGCAATAAATCGTATCACGGATGTTTTGAAACGGAGCAAGGAATTTTCCTGATTTTCTATGCTTGTGACATTCGTAATTTATTACTCTCTATTATGGTATTTACTAACAATAGTTTAGTATTTGGAGAGCGGTTGAGATATTCAGTAGAGCTAAACAACGAGTGCTGTGGATGATGCACACAGGACTGGCTCGACGAACATTTTTCGGAAAAATGGATTGGCCAAAACGGACTAGTGATTTGTTTTTGTCAGGCTATATGAAGCAAATAGTGTTAGCCATTTCTCATAAATGCAGTAAATGACTTGACAGTGAGTATTCACAATGCTGCCGGCAGTATTCTCAAGAATCGCTTCTTCGCTGTGCGCGCCTATGTCTCGCTAATAATGGACGTCAGTTTTAATACTTGTTATAATATTTTTAAATCACTGAGGTGAACGTTTGCTTGAGCGTGTGGTATAGTGATCATCCCCACAGAAAATATTCGGTGAGTGCGCCTATTCGCTCGTGATTGGGGGGATTGTTGCTTCTTATTAATTTCTTTTCTAAATAGTAAACCGAGCCATTACAAACAATTGATCAATGAATGCTCAGTTACTTTACCAATAACCTCAATTACGGGCACCTTCTTTTGTAATCTCTTCTATCTTGTAGAGGCTGGAATTATAAAATTGCGATCATCCGGCGAATCCACCATTTTCTTTAACATGTCGAAACTTAATTTTGTGAATCGTCTTCTAATTCTATTCGTTTTTAGTTAGTTATAAATGTAACCGAATGGCGAATCCACCATTTTTTTTGGAAAACTGTCGAATTTCATCCACTCTTGAAGAGTGAATCATAGTTTAATGAATTTATTTATTAGTTAACATTCTTTTTATTAAAATTAATTAAAATTGTGTAACTGGCAATATAGAAAGTGTTAGGAAAGAGTTGCCAGTTACACAATTTTAATTAATTTTCATCTGGCAAGAAAACTTGATTTTATTCTTTTTATTATTGTAGCAATTTTATTCAAGCATAATATATGGGCACACGTAATTATGACGTTCCATGCTCGCGATGGCTATAAAAAAAATAGTTTCAAGTTCGCAGGGTCCTAATCCGTCCGCAATAAAATGCGTCATTTTCGCATTTGCATATCTATCGGTCATCTCTCGTCAAGGTCAAGGGTTGAGGCGTAAAGGTCGCAGGCGGACGATAATGAATTTTTCCGGAGCGAACGCTTTGTTAGCGGACGTTTCGTGTGCCGGCGCGATGGTGGATTTATGGTAATAATTAGCGTCGTTCTTCGGCAAAAAATAAATTAGTTTCACATTGAAATCGATCTCGTTACAAAAAAACCGATAAGTACAGGGTGGTCGAAAAGACACTATTAACCAAAACTTTTCCAAATTTAACTAAAATGAGATTAGTTTGTCCGTAATTTGAGGAGGAGGAGGACTGAGGTGACGAAATCCAAAAGTTTGAGAACTGCTTGTGGTTGAACTTGCTTCTTTGGTGAACATTTCCAACAGCTGTCATTTTTGTTTATTTTCCCGAAGTTTCCTTGCGTTCGACGAGCAACGATTAACGTTTCTTGACGGACTGGCGATGTAAGTGGTGCAAAAATTTATTAATTAGCTTCAAGGAAACAAATGACTGTTACTGACTATACTACAAACTGCGCCAGTAAAACTCGTAAATAAAATCAGTTTAAAGTAACTTTCCTTAATTCATAAGACAACTGGACGGTATTTTCGAATAAGTACGGTCCTGGAGACAGCATTTCGTCTGCTTTTCCCCTTACATTTTAACAGGATTTTATTCGTGAAATGTTGCTGATCCAAGGATGTCTATACGCCTACTTTTTTGCAAAAATGATTGTGGTTTAGTTTAATGTGAATGATATAAAGATAGCACGTACTACTACAAGCTGCGCCAGTAAAACTCGTACATGAAAATAGTTTCAAACAACTTCCCTTAATTTTTAACGCAACCAATCGTGTTTCTAAAGTAAGTAAGGCCCTGAATCGAAACCTGAAGACAGCAATTCATTCGCTTTGCCTCCTAGAATAATTACCAAGATTTTATTTATAATATGTCGACGGTCTACACGACTATTTCCTTACGAGAGTGATTATTATTTAGTCTTCTGTAAGGAACATAAACTAAACAAAATGATTGTCGCTTGTTATGAATGTAGGCATGCGCCATCTGTATGTAATTATTATAACTATATGCAGAACATGTCCAATCATCCGCACAAGCAGCGACGCTTAGTAGTTCAGCCACCGCAGTTATACGACACACACGTATTTGAATAGAACACAACAAACTTTATTATTTTAATGTAACCAGCGTTTTCCTTATGTGACGCAGTCAATAGGATTCGAATCTACGCTCCTACTAGGAAAAAGCGAAAGCAAGAGGAGGTTAAGGCGACTTGCTTAACTCATAACATAGTTAGTGAAGCGTTTATGAAAAGTTGAATTGAGACAACTAAGAAATAATTAGTTTGTGTTTGACCTGATAACACTTAATTAATGTGTTTGATAAAATTGCTGTCGTACTACAAACTGCGCCATGAAAAATTGACGATGAAATGAATTTAAGACAACTTTATTGAATTACTCTTAGGATAACAATTCGAGTCCCTGGATTAAGGCCAGAAGATCACAATTTTTCCAATCATATTCAAAGGAAAACAGCAGCTCACGTTCTTTTACGAAGTCTTCTATGAGGAACTCCAGAAAAGTATTTATTGTGCATTCTACTACAAGCTTCGCCATCGATAATTGAAGACGGAAAGAGTTTAGGCGGCTCTTTTCTATTCTTAAGATGACTAACCCATGTGCATGAATAAGTTGGGGCAAAACAAAATAATTGGTTCCTCTTATTTTTTAGTGTTTTAAAAAGACAATACCGCCAATTTCGTATTGACCGTGGGCAGATGTTTACGCAAATATTTCTTGCGTTTGAAAAGAACTTTTCTTCATCAAGCCTCTAACGTGAGCAATATAAAAAATAATTAGATACAGAAAAGTGAATGACCGTCACAGACTACTACAAGCTGTGCCAGAAATAATCAAGAGCCACTTTTCTTCATTCTCAAGGCAATTATTGAGTGTCTATTAATAAGTACGCCCCTGGATTGAGGCAAGAAAACTTTTCTCACTGCAACTTTTTTCAAGGCGAAACATGTTCTGGAATCCTCGTGTAACTTTGACATGCATGTAAAGATACCAATCTACAACATCGTAAGTCAACTTGATGAAACTCGCAAAGGAATCAACTTGAAAAAACAAATGACTGTTGTGGATTATCGCAGGCTACAAGTTGTGCTAAGATGAAGGGATTCAACGCAACTTTCCGGAATTCTTAAGACAATCGGTTGATGATTTTCAGTTAGTACGATCCTGGATGGAGGCGAAAAGCAACGCAAATAATTTTTTGTCTTTGGAACTTAACTTTCTTATAACTAAAGAAAGTTACCTTCACAAAGTCGCAAGAAACGTCAAAAATAAATGTTGCAGATTACTACAGGCCAGGCCAGAAACTCAAAACACGGGGGTTGACACGAGAAAAGCAATTTTAAAAGTTTTCAATTACGCAGATGTTTTTTATTTATAGAAATACAGCCTTACGTCTGAAATGAATAATTTCCCAACAAAGTCTCTGAGGAATACAAAGGTAAAATTAATTATTTCTTTGAAAAAAGAAGTGAGTATGCTATACTACTACTACTACTACAAGCTGCGCCAGAAATAATCTCAAACGAAAAGAGCTCGCCTAAGGTGATCCTTTTAAATTTAATTTAAGATACTTGGGCGGTATTTATGAATTAAGTACGGCCCTGAATCGAGGTAGGGAAGAAAAACAAGTACGTCGATTTTTAGCTTACAACATTTAACAAGGCGCAATTCATATGATTAAAGGACAGACGAAGCAATTTCGTATCGACGTCCACCGACAGATGTTTACCCCGGTAACTTTCCATCGGTTCAAAACCATCGATTCGGGCCGTCAATACGAATAATTAACGCGACCCTAAGGTCGTTCCGGGCCAATCGAAGGAAAGCAAACTGGACTATTATTAGAGCCACTAATTAATTTTTTACTGCTTGTCAAGTGGAATTTTTTTGGTGTTGTCTTGAAGGGGTGAAACCGGGAATGTATTCGCGGACTTCATTATCGTACAAGATGACGTTATTGCTTTTAAAAATATTCCAGAATAATTTCATTCGAGGACAATTTTGTTTAAAACTAAGAAAAAACTAATACGTTGATTTTCTTTTGGTTTTAAAGTTCACTTTCAAGCAATTTGGAAACGTCCTGTATATCTCGAATAATTCGAATCGTTGCAAATTTTAGGTGCACTTACGAACGTTCCTCTCAATTAATCCTCTTTTGTCTTTAAATCTTTTGAAAGTGATTCGAATCCTGGAATATTTTGATTTCATAGTCTTATGTCGACTAAGGCCATTTAGTTTGGACTTTGACGACACCCTGTACATTTTGGTTAACTTTTGATTAACATTTTTCTTGGCTTATGAAATCTTCTGCCGATATTTTGGTAACACCCTATACATTTTGGAACAACGAAAGCGAAATTAATTACGTCGAAACGACAATAAACTGAAAAGCTTTTTTTTTCGCTTCTCGCCCCCATTGTCCTTTGTCATCACTGGTTCATTGCACCTAATTCGTCGGATTAAATCTAGTGGGCTAATCTAATATTCGACATTTCGGGTTACACCGCCCATGGGGGCGAAGACGTGCACGTGAGGTGCGTACTCCCGAAAGAGATCGATTCATAGGGGGTGAATGGACGAGGAGGTCCAAGTTAGGACGAAGGTCGGGCTAATTAGGTCCTGGCGTGTCCAGGGTGAAGAACACGCGATCGGATACGACGTCTGCCGCATGGAAAAACGGATCTCTTGATAACGCGCGAAGACAATGACACGTGTTTAATTTATACACGAGGAGATTACGATCAGTCTATTTTGAGGTTGTTACTAACAAAGATAGTTTAGGCAGAGGGTCTTAGTTGATTGGTTGATGAAGTCTAAAGCGATCAAGTATTTAAAAAAATTATTACTTACCCGATAACCATTTTCCTATTGGTAAACAATGCCCTTGGGGAACTGGAGAAGGTGTAGGGTTCCACACATTCCTTCCTGTCGTCTATCGTCAGAGACATCATGGTTGTAGAAGTCATACGCGCGCGTTTCTCATGCATCGTCATTCTAAATTTGTTTGATGGAGTTTATCTGAAAAGTTACAACTTCCTGAAAATGTGTCTTTTCTTTATTTCGCCTCAGATACAACTTAAAACAAAAACATTTTTTTTGGGCTTGTTTCTAACGAAAAAGTGTAATTGTAAGAAAAAAATCGATTTCTCCAATTAGTAGAAATAGAAAGTCGTGACGTCAATAAATTGGAGGTTAGTTGGATTTTGTTTCAGTCAAATCTGCATATGTAAAAAGCTGCTTAAATACCAATCAAGTACACACAGGATATCCATTTGTGAAATAGCAAATTGGAGCCTTTTTTAAAAATTGCCAACTGATAGATTTATTAGTTGGTTTTGTTTTAATAAGTTTTGTTCAAATTAAAGGATTCAACTAAAAAAATCTACTAGCTGGATTATTCAAATTAAAGGACTCAACTGAATCTACTAGCTGGATTACACATAGCAGGACTTTAACCTTTGTAGACCGCCAACTGATAGAATTGTTAGTTGGTTTTTTTTCTGATGAGTCAACCAAACTCAGACAATCAATTAACATATGTGTTAGTTGATTTTCTTTCATTTAAGAACGTACTTTGTCAACCTAACTGATGAACTTAAGTTTTATACATAGGGATTAATAAATCTATTAGTTGCTCCGGTACATAAATGTTTTAATGAAGTATAACTTTTTCTATTTATTTTTTTGAAGAACTAGAACTGTTCAGGATAGAAAAGAAAAACAATCAAGTTGTTGGTGCGACAGTAGACTTCACCGCAAACTGATCAAGAAAGACAAATCGATTAGGAACATCGAGGCGAGCGGTAATTATGTTTCTGTTATCGTAATTTTTGTAAATTGTCAGCAGTAGAATAATTAGTTGATTGACATTGATTTCTAATTAAAGTTCAAATTAATCAACTCAATCAATAGCTCTATTATTAGTTGGAATTTCGGCAGCGTAATTAAAATCATAATTTATTAATTCACCTCCTACTGTAAGCTATTAGTTGACTTATTAATTAATTTTACATATCCTTTAGTTCCAGTAGGTATTTTGGCTAATAAAGTTTTTGCGAAAATTAGGAACTGCTCAAGACAAAAACGAAGAACTCTGTTAAGCAGTTAGTGATATGACCTATTGTATCCAACTAATAGACTTGTTGGATGTTTCCTCTTTTTCAACTCACAGTGTCACTAGCATGTATTTTATTGTTTTGTTTCAGCTGATCACGTATTTATTTGCATAGAATAACTTCTGACTTCGTGTCTATTAGTTGCTCTATGTACATTTTTAACAATCTACTTTCTTTATGCTTTTTCAGACTGGGAAGCCTGATACTACGAATAAACCACGAGAAGCAGACATCGAAACACACGAACACTAGCTAACTTTACATGGAAGAAATAAAGCAGGTATTTTTTTTATTTACGATTAAGTTACCAACTAATACATTAGCTGATCACTCACTTCCAACTTAAATTAAATTAACTCAACTAACAAATTATGTACTAGTTGGATTGTATAACACCTAGTAGTGTGCTTCATCTTTTTAAACGAAGAACAAGTTGGCCAAATTTCTATTAGCTGCACCGTGTTATACTTATTTTTAATACAACTGAGTAGAGGATACACAGCATAATAGAAGACATGTAAAATAACAGGCAACAAATAGATTTCAGGGCAATTAAACCAGAAGAATAACAACTCTGTCAACAGTCCAGCACCTTTGCCTACATTCAATTCAGTTCAACTAACAGTTGCCTTTTCCAATTCAAATTAAACTGATTCAACTGACAAATCTATTAGCTGGATTATATTATACTCGGTCGTGTGCTTCATCTTTTTAATCTAAGAGAAACTTGACCAAATTTTCTATTAGTTGCACTGCATTATAATTTTTTAATCGATATGTTTTGTACATATTGTCAGACTGACAATAACTGAGAGAGTTGTAGAGAGCTCACAGGATAGCAGAACACATGTGGAATAACAGGCTACAATTCAATCCAACTAATAGCTTCTCCAATTGATTCCTCTTCTCCAATTCAATTAAACTGATTCAACTAACAAATCCTGCATTATATTATATTTGATCACGTGCATCACATTTTTATGCTTAAGAATAATCTGAAGAAATATTTATTAGTTGCACCGTGGTATGTCTTTTTAATCGGCTTGTTTTATACATCTAGGCCGGCGATAACGTAGAGATTAACGACAACGACAGTAGAACATGCGCAGCTAGTAGATTTCAAGACAGTTCAACCTCCTGGTCGGTGTTCCTACACTATCAACAATCTAGCTATCTTTACACAGAAGAAGCCAAGACATATCTTTACGCAGAAGAAGCCGAGGCAAGTACTTTTTTTTTACCTATAGTCAATTTAGTTCAACTAATAGCTTCTTTCGTTGACTTCTCTTTTCCAATCAATTCGAATTAAACTTGAAATTAAACTAATAAATCTATTAGCTGAATTATATTATGCATTAGATTCGATCATACCTAATAACAATCTGACAAAATATCTATTAGTTGCACTGTGTTATACTTTTTTTAATCGTGGTTACTTTGTACATCTAGATCGGTGATAGCTGAGAGAGTAGATGGAAAAACGACTACGACAGTACAACACGTGCAGCAAGCAGATTTCGAGACAGTTCAACCAGCAACTCTGCTGATAGTTCAACTAGCAACTCCGGAAGAAAATAAGGCAAGTATCAATTTAGTCCAACTAATAGCTGATTCCTCTTTTCAAATTTAAATTAAACTAACTCAACTAATAAATCTATTAGCTGTTGGATTGCATCGTTCGATTAAAAAATCGGCTTTTTTTATACATATTGATCGGCGATGGCTGAAAGAGTAGACAGGAAAACAACAACGACAGTAGAACACGTGCAGCTAGTAGATTTCACGACAGTTCAACAAAACTGTATCCTCCTTTTTTTTACAGCATTTTGATTCCTCCTTCTCAGAATACTTTAAGTTCTTTGCTGCAAAAGGAGGTAGGCTTGAAGTTAGAATGATAAAACAAAACTCGTTTCTTCCTCCTTTTCAAAACATCTAGACTTCTCCTGCAAAAGGAAGTGGAATTGAGGAAAAGTATGAGAAAATAAAAGAACATTTGATAACGTTACCAACGATGAACTGAAACGTCGAACATACTAATTGTTTTCAAAATAACCCTTGATTGAAGTGAGTTGAATTGACACGAGTTCCTTCCTCCTGTAGAAGGAAGTGGAATTGAAAGAAGAGAGATACAAAACAAAAGAACATTGCTCGACGTTTCAGTTTTCTTCATCAGGATGCAAACATTTGCATTCATTTTCCAAACTTTTGTTAATTGAAATAAATTGAATTGGGGATTCCAGTAGAAGAAAAAGAAAGGAAGAAGAAGAACGAGAGGAGAAAAATAAGATAGGAATGAAACTACCTCCCAACACTAACTTTCATTTTTTTATAGTATTTTGATTCCTGCGACTCGCTTTCCTCAAACTTTTCCTCCAAAAGAAAGTGGAATTGAGGAAATAATAGCATTATACGACGTTTCGGTTCTTCGTCGACAACATCCGCAAGACTCAAATTTCAAGTTATTTTCCAAACTTCCTTAGATTGAATTGATAAGAGACTCCACCCACCCTAACTTCTCAACTCTTCACATAGAAATTCAATTCAATCTAACAATAGCTAAGAGTTGAGTTGAATCAGTTGATTATACTTTTGCAATTGAAATTAAATTAACCCAACTAACAGATCTACAAGCTGAGTTGCGCATAATAGTTGATCACGAGTCTTATTGGTTGTATTATCTAAACAGTCAACAATTCATGATTTACGGTTAGGCTAGGTTGCTTGTAGTTGATTCCCAACTTTAAATTCTTTTGCGTTTGGGGGAAGATAGTTTTAATGATTTGAAGGTATCGTAAACTTTATAATTTCTGTTTGCGTTATTAGTTCAGCGAAGGCGGTCTTTAAGTTTTGGCGGTAAATCAAGCGACAGTTATCTGTAAAGGCGATTTACACTTCTTTCTGATTGTGAGCGAAGGATTCGTAAACGGAAGAAAAAAGCTCGCAAATAAAATTCTGTACTCACCGAAACGTTACAATAAATAAAACTATACACAAAACGTCACCACCGAATGTCATTTTGTTTACTTCACACATTTTTTTTTGTTTTGTAAGTGCGAGAGGCACGACGTTGCCGGGTCACATTTTCGCAGTCGCGATTTACATGTTCGCGTCGAAAAAAATTTTTTTTTGGAGGCAAATTGAACCGATCCTGTCACCGTCGCATTTCAGCGCGCCCCCGTCGATCCGCGTTATTTTCCGTTCGACGTCTCACATCAAACGTCTCCATGGAAACCGCGTGTATTTCGGGGGAGTGTAGGTCCCTCGCTCTCGTCATCCGGTAATTTCAGGTAGTGCTTCCGCGAAAAGAAAAGGGGGGGTTACAGGTGTTCCAGTTTCGCCTGCGAAACACTTTCTATTTGCACCGTTTCGTATCAAGTCGATGGGGTGGGAAAATTTATAACATGTTCAATGATGATGGTTTATTAACAAAGAACTGAAACGTCGAATGTTTTTGTTCGAAGTTGTGCTACATTTCATGTTTTGTAATGGAGGGTGGAGAGGGAATTACAAAAAATACAGAAATCAAAACGTAGTATGAAAAGAGAAGTTAGGGTGGGTGGAGTCTCTTATTAATTCAATCAAAGGAAGTTTGGAAAATAACTTGAAATTAGACTCTTGCGGATGTTGTCAACAAAGAACCGAAACGTCGTATAATGCTATTATTTCCTCAATTCCACTTTCTCTTGGAGGAAAAGTTTGAGGAAAGCGAGTCGCAGGAATCAAAATACTATAAGAAAATGAAGTCAGTGTTGGGAGGTAGTTTCATTCCTTTCTTCTTTTTCTCCTCTCATTCTTCTTCTTCTTCTTCCTTTCTTTTCTTCTTCTTCCTTTCTTTACTTCTTCTTCTTCTTCTTCCTTTCTTTTTCTTCTACTGGAATCCCCAATTCAATTTATTTCAATCAAGAAAAGTTTGGAAAATGACTGCAAATCTTTGCATCCTGTTGATGAAAACTGAAACGTCGAGCAATGTTTTTTTGTTTTGTATCTCTCTTCTTTCAATTCCACTTCCTTCTGCAGGAGGAAGAAGCTCGTGTCAATACAACTCACTTCAATCAAGGATTATTTTGGAAACAATTGGATATCTTTGAGTTTGTTCGACGTTTCAGTTCATCGTTGGTAACGTTATCAAATGTTCTTTTATTTTGTATTACTTTTCCTCAATTCTACTTCCTTTTGCAGGAGAAGTCTAGATATTTTGAAAAGGAGGAAGAAACGAGTTTTGTTTTATCAAACTTCAAGCCTACCTCCTTTTGCAGGAGAGAACTTAAAGTATTCTGAGAAGGAGGAATCAAAATGATGTAAAAAAAAGGAGGATACAGTTTTGTTGTTTTCTTCTTCTTCTTCTGGAGTCTCGTGTCAATTCTAAGCACTTCAATCAAGGGGATCTTGGGAAACAATTGGAAATCTTTGAGATGATGTCGAATAACGTTTCTTTCTTTCCTCAATTCCAGTTCCTGTTGCAGGCAATTTCTGGATGTTTTTGAAAAGAGGCGGGGGAGTCAAAAGTCATAAAAATTAAATTGTTGTGAGGAAAGGAAGCGAGTGTCGGAGGAGTTTTCTTCTTTTTTCCTTCTTGTTCATCCTCTGTCTTTCTACTTTTTATTTCCTTCTTCTTCTTTCCCTTTCTCCTTTCGTTTCTTTTCTTGCACGAATAATGTAGTGGAAATCTTGTATTTCTTCTCCTAATTGTCTTTATTTTTGTAGTTTGGAAATTCCAGAAGAAACGTGAACTAACCCCATAGGAAAGCCACAGAATTCAAAAAGGGTCAGAATAGTGACAGCTGGAGATTTTTTCAACAATTTTAATGCGGACAATGCACGAAAACAGACGTTACAAGAAGAACGCAAAGGACAAGACAATGAAATGAAGCAGGAAGATGAAATTTGAAGAAAGTTTGAAACAAGTCAAGTAAGTAAGTGGGGCTAGTGCATCGATTTTTTCCTTTTCCTTTCTTCTTTTGTTTAATTTCATGATGTCTTCAATTTGCAATTTCTTCTTTAACCTAATTCCTAGGAAGAAAAGAATAAGAGATGGAAATACGTGTTCCGTTATTCCTTTATTTTCTCCTTCCTGAGCAGAGTAGCTATTAAAAAAAAAAAAACCAGCTGTATTTGTTTATAAAGTGCTCTGCTTATAAAGAGCCCCCCGAAGTTGTAACTCCCCCCCACTTGCTAGGTGGTGCGCTTTTCGCTTTTTCCTTTTAATCACGCAATTCTACGTTGTTTTAGATGCCTCAGTCCAAAATCTGAACCATCATCATCTTGGAAAGGAATCTTGAAGGATTTCCAAAGCAGGAGATAACAGACTGAGAAATCGTCAAGTCCAAGTCCAAGTCAATTCAGAAGAAACAAGAGTTCAAGGTTTGAGGTTCCTCAAGCTCCATCTTTGACATATCTGCTTCTGTTTTCAAAGTAACTGTGATGAAATAGATTCTGTAAAAGCAGCCTTGTTGTAATTTTTGTAATAAAAAGTAGAAACAAATGTAGAATTTTCTCCTAAATAAAACACCTGAGTTTCAGTGTGGCCTTGGCAAAAAAAAAATATTTTGTAAATAAGTAAACTCGTATTTCTTTGTAAAATTCACCTCTTCATTTGTCTTCATATGACTAGCGGCACCTGTGATTGCTTTCAGTAACGAATGCCAGGCATCGGCGCTGCAGATACTTGCCTTTAACTTCAATGGGTGCACTTGATTGCACTGTAAATAAACTGCGGGCTATTAGATGCCGCCACTTGCCGGGGCAATAACTTTTAACTCGAAATTTTCGTTTCCCTTAACCATTGTGAAATATTCACTCACCTTTGCTTCACGTTACACAATTCTTATGCATGATAATTTTTATTTAAACGTAAAGGAAAAACGTAAGCGAATTTTAAATTCCGATTTCAAACAGCTTGCGCCATCTGGTGGTCAGTAGCCGAAGTGCGTTTTACAGAAACCTGTAAAGTTTAACAGAAATCTGTAACGCCGCTAAGGTGCGTTTAAAATTTTAAGAGAGGATTTTTAAGATAATTATAAAACCAAAGGATCATCTTTCCCCGGGGGAATCTTCCCTCCCCTTCACTACTATATTAAAGAATCTCAAACTAAAACTTTTAAGAATTCTAAGTAATAAATCGACAGGCTTCTGTTGTTTTTTTTGTGCCCACCCTCCACCCCCGTGCTTAGTCGGACTTATATAGCTCCAAAGGTACGTAGTTGTAATGAGAGGTTTGACGTCACAAAGCGTTTTTCTCGGAATTTCGGACGAATTTATAAAATATTCAATTTACTTCGAAAGCTTACAACGGTGACTGATTTTTTTTTGGAAAAAAGGCGGAAGTTTGAGGAGGAATCGAACCCCGTACTTCAGTCTTTGTTGCTGAAGCCTTTAGGTCACCGGCTACTACTTGACCTCTACGCGTTGGTTAGTAACGCTCTTAATATATTCTGCGATAAAGAATACAGTTAAGGAAATAAAATATTCAATTTATTTCGAAAACTTACAACGGTGACTGATTTTCTTTTAGAAAAAAGGCGGAAGTTTGAGGAGGAATCGAACCCCGTACTTCAGTCTTTGTTGCTGAAGCCTTTAGGTCACCGGCTACTACTTGACCTCTGCGCTTTAGTTAGTAACTCTCTTAATATATTCTGCGAAAAAGAATACAGTTGAGGAAATTTCTTTTTATTAGAATTCGGATTTGGGTGTGGTATGTGTCCAGAAGTAACAAATTCTCAGAGAATTAATTTTATGGTTCTGAAAAGAACCCTTGCTATGTTGAGCGGTACATATCGCCGGTGGCGAATACGATGAAAGCCAGGAAGTTCAGGAAGGCATCTGCCCTTGATTGGTGACGTCTTGCAGTCTTGCAGAAGCTGAAAAAGATAAGCACAGTGTGGTATTTAAAAAAAAAATATCAAAACAAGTTCAACGATAAGTCTCCATTAACATTAAATTACGTCATCCTAACTTATCGTTGCCCAGTGTGTACTGGGCTTAAAATCAGTAAAGCTCAGTACACATTATTCGGCTTAACGTGTACTTGATTGCAGCACACTGCCCGATTGGTTTTAATGTGTACTGGCCTTAATATTAATAAAACCCAATAACTAAACACATCCTTGCATGATTAAAAGTCGTTATTTTACCGATTTCATTTCAAGCATTTTAATATTTTTTTATTACGTCTTACAAAAAAAAATACATTTCTAGAATGCTTAAAACGAAAAACGTTTTCTAAGACATTTTTATGTGCTTCGGCCAACAATTTATTGCCCTCAAGCACATAAGCGTCAGAAATAATAATTTATAAAAAAATACCAGGTTTAATATCAATTAAGCCCAGTGTAAACTACTCGGATCTAGTGCATACTGGGCTTGATATTAGTAAAGCCCAGTAAACACTGCTCGGATTTAGTGTGGTTTTAGACTTAATACCAATGAAGCCCACTACACACCAGTAAAAACAATGTACCTGCAAATAATTTTTCAATGGTTTCTTTGGAAATAGCTTCTTTTGAAAATTATATATTTATATAATTTATATAATTATATTCTCCTGCGTTAGCGTAATAAATGCCAAACATAATTATATAGTCGATTGTCTAAATTTCACAAAATATAACTAAATAAAACTATTATAAGTCGCTTATTGTTTCAAGCATTCTAGTACTAAAAAATACGTTAAAAATTTACGTCTGTAAGAAAAAAGTATATGTTGCTCCCCTGCACGTGAACATCGGAAATATGTTGGAAATAAAGAAACAGTTTTCAAAGAAAATGCATCAACAATGTTTCCAAGTGTGTACCAGGCTTCATATCAGTAAAGCTCAGTGTACACTGAAACGGAGGACACAAACTCTTTCTTTGAAAAGTGTTTGTTTGTTACTAAATTGTTATTATATTCGTGTGTACTCGAATTTAGTGCATACTGGGCTTAAGAAAAGTAAAGCCTAGTACACACTGCTCGGATTTGTATAGTTTTAGAGTTAGTACCAATAAAGCCCACTACACACTAGTACAAGCTAAAAGTACCTGCAAATCATTTTTCAATGGTTTCTTTGGAATTTTTTCCTGCGTTAGCGTAGTAAATGGTAAACATAATTATATTGACGATTATCTAAAGTTCACAGAACATAACTAAATAAAAGTCTTATAAGAAGTTTATCGTTTCAAGTATTCTAGTAATAAAAACATTTTAAAAATTTATGTCTGTAAAAATATTAAAAAAGTATATTATTGGAATGTTGCCCCCTCCCCCCCTACACGAGAACATCAGAAAACAGCTTCCAAAGAAAATGCATCAACAATGTTTCTTTACCAAGAAAGTGTTTGTGTCCTCCGTTTTAGTGTGTACTGGGCTTATATCAGTACAGCCTAGTACACACTAACAAACACTTTACCAAGAAAGTGTTTGTGTTCTCCGTTTTAGTGCGTACTAAGCTTTATATCAGTAAAGCCTAGTACACACTAACAAACAAACACTACACTACTAAAAGTGTTTGTGTTCTCCGTTTTAGTGTGTACTAGGCTTTACTAATATAAAGCATAGTACACACTAAAACGGAGGACACAAACACTTTTTGGTAAAGTATTTGTTTGTTACTAAATAGTTACTTATGTTCATGTGTAAATAATAACAAATAAATACAGAAACACTAATTATTTTGAGAAAGCATTCACCTTGGCACATTTGAATAAAAATAAGACTGATGAAGACGCTGGCATGTGATATGTGAGTGAGCGCCACTTTTAAATCACTTTTCCTACAACCAATGAACCATGGGAAGCCGCTGCAATGGCCAACTTTTTTATTTGGATTTTTACGAAGTAACCTATAAATCGGGAAAGTAGGACCTTTCCTGCCAGATTTTAGATTTTATAGCTGCAATGGAGAAACAAATGACACTCAGGATATCGAGATTTCCAATTGCTTTTAACTTTTTCTAATTGAACATTACGTTTTTTTTATCATCGCATCTAATGACCTACACCGCTAAGATTTATTTACTAATCTATTTGAGACATAATTAATTTGACATCCTGATCACAATGCGATAATAAAAACCGCAATGTTTCAATTAAAAAAAGATAAAAACGATTGAAAACCTCGAAAATCTGACAGTCGTGTTTTTCCGATGTTGCTATAAAATCCAGCTGGAATATAAGTTACTTGGCAAAACACCTGTATATCACCGTCGAAATATTTTTTTTTGTAGAAAGGATTTCTCCACATTACTAATAAATAATCAATTTTCAAATTACAGTTTCTATACTTTTTTGTGAAAACTTTTCATCTCATCAACCCTGTAAGCGCGTCTGTGGGAGTCCATACTAGTAGAAACACTAAAGAAAAAGATTTGTGAATATTGTAGCCGCTTAAGGAACGAAATTTAGTAATATCTCTCATTTTCGTCCTCAATAATTTCCGAAGCGATTAAGAAAGCAGTACGACATTAAGGCCCCCACACACGAGCAGTCATGCTCGAAGAATAATTTTTCCAAATTTTATTAAACAGAGAAAAGATGGGTTTATAAAAAATTGATTTAAATCTAACAATGAAAAAACAGAAGATGGGTTTATAAAAAATTGATTTAAATCTAACAACGAAAAAACAAAAGATCGTGAATTGCTTTTTTCCAAGATTTCGTTCGAGCAGCTAAGAGCCACATTTGGAAATTGTTGAGAAGAATCAAGTTTTAAATTAAAAAGTTACACGTTAATAAAGAAAAGCAAAAGAACACTTGAAGCGGAAAGTTTAAACAGAGACAAAAAACTGTGTAGATACTTAGACAGATACAAAATCTGTGTAGGTGCTTACACAGAAACAAGAGACAATCGAATTTTAAAAGAAAGGAAGAAAGAAATTCGTTTAGAACAAATTATGAATAAAAGAGGTAGAAGTTTATTTAAAATTTCAAATTTTTAAAGAAATAAGAAAAAAAAAACAAGGAGTAAGAGACCAACAAGTTAAAAAAAAAGAAGAAAGAAACTTGCCCATGGAATTAAAATGTTCTTTTTTCTGTTTTAAATTTTTTAAATTAAAAGAACAAAAACAAAAGGCGATTAACCGACGCTTGATTATTTAAAAGTCAATCGAGCGTTTTCGTGTTTTTGGAAGATAAATAAATTCAAGAAAAAAATTAATTTTGGCTAAAGCGTCCAGTATGAAACTAAGTATAAATAAAATAAAATAAAGGAATCGTCGCAATAAAAAAAAAACAATTAAGAGTAGAATCTAGGGAAACAATTCAATATTTCAAATCTTCTCGACCTCAACTCAGTTTCAGCGCTATGGTTGTCAGTTCTGAAGACGATTGATGTGATCGATTACGAAACGTCAGTTAATAAAAAAGATTAACACGGAAACCGAGAATACTAATTCAATTTGAAATCTATTTTGTAATTGAACTCGTATTTTTTCTTATATTTTACTTTTTTGTTTATGGCACTAATTCTGAAATTATCTATACGAGGAGATGTGCTGTCGTTTAATCCTACGGATTGGACACTTGTGGCAAAAACAAGAGAAATTAAGAAGAAACAAATTAATGATCTACACAAGGAGTAATTATGAGTTTTTAAAACATTTTGGACATTTTTACTTGGACAAGAAACTTCACATTCACTTCCATTGTGTCAAATGAATTTCTGAGACGGTCTACTTTTTACTATGTCTTCTAAACCAGATAAACGAATAAGTTTATTATTCTATTAGAAGTTCATGAAAGTCTATGAACATAGGTGCAAGTATGTCTCGCAAGTAAGACTGCAAACATATTTACAAACAAGTCTACAGTTTAAGTCGCGGTCGATTCGTGATCTAAAATTGTGTGAGAATTGACAAATAGCCAACCTATTTGTAGCTCCCAAACACCAAAAATGGGCTTAGAGCAAATTTGCACTACTTCTTTTGAAATAGGTGGACAAATAAATCTATGTCACGATTTGCATGACTGCGAACATATCTACGAGCGTGATTGCATCAAATTAATCGCCGAGCTACGTATTTTGAAAAACCGACAGGCGAATAGATTTATCATTTTATGTGAGCCGAGAATTTCTACGAATATGACTACAAATTAGTCTACGACTTGCATTCTTTTTTTGTGCTTCGTCTTTTGAAACACACAGGCAACATATTATTCGAGCTACGAACATACTTACGAGTATGTAGATATGCCTACGACTTACATTTGTTTACATTAAAGTAAACGTCGAGGTGCTTCTCTACATCTTATGAAACACTCAGGCAAATGGATTTATCGTTGAACATTTCTATGAGTACGAGTACAAATATGTCTACGACTCATTTTCGTTTACATAAAATTAAATGTTTCTTTCTGTGCTACGATTTATGATTTTATGTGAGCTGAGACTTTCTACGATCGTATCTACCAGTATGACTACAAATATATCTACGACTTACATTCTCTTTCTGTGCTACGTCCTTTGAATCAGACAGGCGATAGATTTACCATTTTATTTGAGCTGAACATTTCTATGAACATATTTACTTAAATTCCTTTAGATTAAACTAAACGTCTCTGCCACATCTTAGGAAGCAAACAAGCGAATTTTGTTTGACCTGAGCATTTTTACGAACATATCTACGAATATGATTACAAATACGTCTACATTCATTTATGTCAAAGTGATGGCAGAAGTACTTCTCTTTCTATGCTACGTCCTCTGCAATAGATAGATAAATGTCTGTTGTTTTATTTGAAAACGAACATGTCTGGGAACATATCTACAAATGTGTTTACGATTCACATTCGTTTGCTTAAAATAAACGCTCTCTAGTAAAACCAGACTGGCGAATAGATTTATTTTATTTGTAGGTGAGTATATCTGCGAATATATACACGAATATGTCTATGAGTATGACTACAATCGTGTTTACGATCCAGGTTCATTTGCATTAAAGTGATCGCTAAAGTACTTATCTTTCTGTGCTACGTCTGTTGACATGGATAAACAAGTTTGTTATTTTATTTGAAGATGAATATTTCTACAAAGATATATGCAATTCATATTCTTTTACAACAAAATGATCGCCGGGGTATTTCTTGTTGTCTGCTGCGCCTTTTGAGTCAAACAGGACGGATATATTTATTTTATTTGAGGGCGAACATTTCTGCGAACATATCTACGAATATGTCTAGGTCTATATAAGGCTACAAACATCTTCACGATCATTTCTACAAGTTTCATAAGCCTTCAATATAGTTATTTCCGAATTTTGACTTTGACTCGAGGAAAAATTGTGCAGATTTGTGGACCATTAAGAAAGACGAATAGATTCGAAGACAAGCATGTCTACAAACAAATCTACAAACGATATGCCTCTAAGTACGATTGCAAGTATGTCTGCGAGCATGACTGCGCGTACGTGGCAGGTTTCACAAACACATATTAGCTCTAAATCTCGTGGGTCGCGTCTTTAAAGTCAGAAATCGAATAAAACATTTTTTATGCGCGCCATTACGTAATAAAAAGAGCCGGGCCCACAAAAGAAAAGCGCGCCCGGTGGAAACCCGACGGATCGAAGAGCATAAACCCTAAAATAAACAACCGTCAAACAGTTATATTAGTAAAAAATGGA
This sequence comes from Serrognathus titanus, assembly GCA_039766575.1. Lineage (NCBI taxonomy): Eukaryota > Metazoa > Arthropoda > Insecta > Coleoptera > Lucanidae > Serrognathus > Serrognathus titanus. The sequence continues at coordinate 52,836,118 of CM077914.1, read as the reverse complement.
CGATCCAACTGGGCCTAGCGGAGATGGCGGTGTTTACGGCATTGTTTATGGGGTCCTCGCGACGGGGCGCTCCGCCCGCGAGATGAGTCCCCCTGAGATGAGCCCCATCTCCGGCGCTACGGGGGCCCCGCGTTCTTTGTTTGCTTATGCCCGACTCGCTCGAAACATCTAAAATCGTGGAATTTGACACGTGGTACAAGACAATGCCGGCCGACGACCGAAAACGATAGTATTTTATCGAGTACGAAATGAACCCGATAATTCCGGGGATTTAAATGTCCATCCCTCTGAATGGAACACGTAAACACAATTATCTCAATTATCTACGTATGTATATACTATGGAAGAGTTAAAAAAAAGTGCACCGCGCTGAAAGTCGCAGACAATTATATTAAAATTCAAGTAGAAGTCTGCCGTTTAAATTAAAGTGACAATTCGCGTTCTCAAATAATTCGAAAACAAAGTTTGGACAGGTAAAACGGTGTAGTCGTCAAAAAAACAGCGAAATGCATTTGAACCATTAAAACTTCGTAGACCAGTGTCACGAAAGTATTAAATGACGTTTATAAATATCAGTTAGTCGCGGATGACTGGAGTGTAATGCGAGCTGGCACAGAATTATGGTCCGGTAGTCGCTGAACTGACCGCGGATTTATCAAATTAATTCTTACCCTTTATTTCGCCGCTTTGAATTCATTACGGCGTTATTTATGGCGGCGAATAACAAATACGGACGACGGTGTGAAATCGGAACGATTTAATTCCACATTAATAATGCCAACGATCACAATGGACCTGAGGTAACAAGGTCTCGGGGAATTCTTGTGGCACGAGATTAGACACCGATACAGAAACGATTTTTTTTTTAAATTAAACGATGTAACCCTTTCCTCTTATGATATTAATGAATCGATTGAAAAAATGAGGTAAAAGAAAAATCATGCTAATAACATTCATATTGTTATCATAAACCGTTGAAATTATAAAAGAAAATATAAAACTATTAGATATTAACTTTAAGGGTGTCTAATACTTCTTTTATGCTAATCCCAATTTTGAATTACTCGACATACTGCATAATCAAAAAAAGGAGTAAAAGGAATGCCAAAACTGTCCTTAGAAAGAGAGGAAATTAAAAAAGGATAAGAATAGTACTCAGAAATCCTTATTGAAACTCAAGCTCAATCCAAATTTGAAATTGGCGAGATATAAATTAAACAAAATGAGGAGATGACTTAAAGAAAAAAAGAAGGCGACAAAGAAAAACAAAGTTTTCTGAAGAAGCAAAAAAAAAAATAATAATAAACGAAACCAATACTAATTTACAAACAAATTACAGAAAACAAGAAAAGACAAGTAAAGGCAGAAGAAAAATTAACAAAGATGTCTCTTTTCTAAAATTTTGAATGTTTAGTGTCCTACGAGAAATAACAAACAAACCCAAAAGAGCGAAAAAAAGTCAAGCAGAGACAGGTGAAAAACTAAACAAGAAACGCTCACATTTTCAAGATAGTAAGCAATGGGAACAGAAAAGAAGCACTAGACGTCACTAATTTGCCCATAAATTACGAAAAAACATTTTGAATATTCGAATGTCCTGTAAAAAGAAAACAAGAGACAAACCCAAAAGCAAGAAAAAGAAAACAAATATCGGGTGTCTCTAAAAGGTCTTTACAAACACCTACCAGATATTCATCAGACCAAAATAAGCCAATTGAGGTAAACTTACAACAAAGTAACTTAATAACTTACTGCAGATAATCAACTCAATAATAATTTGACAATAGTTTTATCACAGACCAAAGCAATGAACCATGGGTGACGTGATTCACTGAATGTGATAACATTCTCCATGCCCTCTACCGACAGAGAGAAGAACTTTTCATCTACAGTTCACTACGTTCACCAGACTTAACGCCCATTGATTATTTTTTCTGGGGACATCTGAAGTCCATAGTTTACAGGACACCTGTAGAGGTAATGAAGAACAACTGTGGCAGCGCATTCAAAATGCAACAAATAATCTTAAAGGTGTTGAAGAAGTTATGCAAAGAGTACAATTTAATTTTAATTGTCGTATAAATCATTGTATGCATGCAAATGTTGGATATTTTGAACAGTTTTTATGACATCTTTATTATTTGTAGTATTATTGTAGTATTCATGTTTCAGTAACTTCATTTGTTTAAATTCATGTTTTAGTAAGTTATTTTGTTTAAATTAAGTAATTAACATATGACTACATAAATAATAAAGGTGGCATGCAAACTGTTCAAACTGTTGTATTTTAATAATTTTTTGTAAAACTTACTGCAAATTATTAAATTTATATTTCGCAAAAACCACGAGACTTATCAAGAGTACCTTTTTTTGTAGTAAATAAGTTACGCAATCTAAATTTTATACTTAAACCCCTTTTCTTCATTGGCATAGAAATTTGAAATGTACAGTTATTTAAAAACCCACATTCTACGCCTTTGGATTGATGTTAATCATAATTTTGACATGGGTTTATCTGTCTCATAAAATTATGCCAATGTAACAAATTTAAGCAAAACCGCATAAGCCATTCTAAAATTTTAATAAAAAAACTATTTCAAAATTGTAACTTGAGGGCCGTATAGCGCCCAAATTAAGCACCTTTGTACTAAGGTAAGTTTACCTCAATTTGGTCTAAGGAATGTCTGGTAAGTGTTTGTAAAGACCTTTTACAAACACCCGGAGTTCGTTTTCTTTTTCTTGATTTTGGGTTTGATTCTTGTTTTTTTTTTTGCAGGACACAAAATATTCAAAATGTTACAGAAAAGATCTTTTTTTTTGTAATTTATGGGCAAATTAGTCACATCTAGTTTCAAATTTGTTTTTTTTTGTTCTCATTACTTACTATCTTGAAACTGTGAGCGTCTTTTGTTTAGTTTGTCATCTGCCGCCTCTACTTGACTTCTTTTTCGCTCCTTTGGGTATGTTTGTTGTTTCTCGTAGGACACTGAATATTCAAAATTTTAGGGAAGAAACATAATTTTTTCTTCTGCCTCTACTTGTCTTCTCTTGTATTCTATAATTTGTTGGTAAATTAGCATCTCAATATCATTTACTATCATTTTGTTTAAATCGCCTTCTCATCAATGGAGTATGCCTTATGATTTATGACGTTCAAAAGACACTAAGTAGTGAGAGCAATAGCAAGAAATCATTTGAAATTAAACATTTTCTAAAAATGGTGGAAGGTATCATCTTAAGAAATTAAAAAAAAAAACAATCGATAGAGAAAGAAATCAAAGATAGTCGATGTATCAGCAAGTTTCCAACCAAAAATAAAAAGAAAGCAAGAGAAAATTTCTTTAACATTTTACACTTTTGTTGTCCCAAAATTAATATGGAGCAACCGGGAAAGAGAAGACAAACCAAATAAAAAAAAACAATAACAAAAAGAAGGCATTTTCAGTGATAGCGGTAATGAGAGAAAAAACAAATAAGATTGAAGGTTAGATTGTGAAAATTGACAAAAAAGTCAAATCGTTCAGCAACGACATGAAAAAAAAATTTGAAAGTGATTGAAAAAATAAAATAAACGGCGTGAACAAGAACAATCGATTTACAACCAAGTTTCAAACGAAAAAAGAAGAAAGAAGAAAACTACTTTAACATTTCAAATTTTATCCAAAAAAGAGAAAACCGAAAAACACGAAACTTAATACTTAATAATAGAGAAAAACGGAAGACAATAGAGAAAAAGAATAAGCAAAAGACGATTGCATAAATAAAATCGTGAATAATCAAAGTAAAACAAAAAGAGAGAAAGCAAAAACGATAATCGAACAAAAAAAAAAGAATCAATAGTTTGAATCGCGACATCCTGCAATCATTTTTTGACACAACTTTGTACAGGAATGACAAATTGCAGCTAGTTTGCTACTTAATAAGTCCTCCTACACAAGGGGGCCAATCGTGCTGTCAAAACATATAGAAAAATTTAAAAATTTTTGTTGCAAATCGGTTTTGATCGCAGTGAATTCCTCGAGCATCCTCTGTATAGCTGTTTCGGCCCTATTTGGGGCCTCGTCAGCAAAAGCGTAGCTCGAGACTTCCACTGTAAACCAAACCGACCTGTACAAAATTGTGTCAAAAAGTGATCGCAGGATCTCAAACTATTGATTATTATTACATCGCATTTGCGAATCACTTTGGACAGGTTAGTTCGGTTTGCCGTGGAAGTCTCGAGCTACGCTTCTGCTGACGAGGCCCCAAATAGGACTGAAACAGCTGTATAGAGGATGCTCGAGGGATTCACTGCAATCAAAACCGCTTTGTAACAAAATAAAAAAAAAAAGAATTTTTCTTTCTCATTTTTTTTGTGTTCCTAAGGAACAGGAAACAAATCCGAAAGAAGAAAAAAAAAATGGAGACTGCTGTAGATGATAATCAAGAAAAAAATAAACCAAAGGCAAACTCATTTGCAAATAAGAAAAACTAAACTCGGAAAAAACATTTGAAATAAGATTTTCTACAAAAATCGGCAGATTGCCCGAAACAAAAAAATATTCAAGAACAAATAAAAGACAATCGATACACAACAATAATAAATCGTTTGTGAACCAAGAGGAATAGAAAGCAAATTCAAAGCAGAGAAAGAGAAGACAATTAATAAAAAAATGTTACTCTTTATGTTAAAAGAAGAACCATCATTCAATCATTCTTGATAAACTAAAAAAATCTATAATATACGATATGTAACTTGTGAGAGTTGGCAGCGCCATCTATAAAGGAAAAGAGAAAATAATAGAATGAAACACAAAAGCTGGTAAAAATGAAACGAGAAACACTTCATTTAAAAATAAATTTTAAACTTAAAAAGAAGAAAGCAAGAAAGTTTTTCTATTTTCCTAAAGAAAGAAAATACAAATCTGAAAACAGAAGGAAAACTGTTTCAAATAGAAAAAAAAAACAATTGTAACACTTTCTATATTGCCAATTACACAATTTTAGTTAATTTAAAAAAAAAGTTACACTTGCAGCAACAGTGAAGAAAATTGAAATTAGATTCAAGAAACGAAGGACGATTGGTTTGTTTAGTTTTCAATATAAAAACGATTATTTTCACTAAGTTTCCAAATTTTTTGTGCTCTACAAGAAATAGGAAATGAATTCAAAAGACGGAAAGAATCCGCTCACAGAATACAGAAAAAAAAAACAAACAAAATTCAAAGGCATATAAAAAACAAGAGAAGAAATCTTGATATTATATGTAAATTATTTTCAATAGGAAGGTCGCAAGTGACAAACAAAAGACCACATAGAATAAAAAAACAAGAGACAATCGATAAGTTCAATGTGAAGATGTCAAATTGTCTATGCAACGAAAGGATAAAGAAAACAAATTAGAAAGAGAGAAAAGAAACACGATATTATTATTATTATTATGTTGTTTTCGCCCAACAGGAAAATTCTCAATTATAGGACTAAATAGAAATATTAAAGATAACTAAACTAAACTAAAAAATGCAAATAACACAAACAACAATTAAAACGCAACTAAGACTAAAATATGTCGCTATAGATAACGTCGGCATTACGGCACATGGAGTAAAGGGGAGATTTTAAACGAATATTGGTGCTAGCTGTTGGTAGGTGAAATGTTGTGGTCCATCTAGAGTTAAAACGTGGCACTAGAAGATTCACCAATCCCAGGATTTCAGCACAATCAACTTGGTTGTGAAGAACCTTCCAGATAAATCTGGCTCCATGGATATCGCGACGTTGACTGAGTGATTGGAACATTGTGCCTAAGTAGTAAGCAGTCATAGTCAATGCCCCTAGGAGGATATTGCCCACTGATTTTAAAAGTAAGGAATTTCAGGAACCTATGTTATACGCGTTCAATATCGAAGCGGTAGCAAATATATAGGGGTGACCATACTTGCGAAGCATATTCTAGCCTGCTAACAACCAACGAATTAAAAAGACATTTTAAAACATCTATGTTATTGAAATATTTAACTGTACGTAAGACAAAACCGTACATTTTTGACGCAACTGTAACAATATTATTTATATGAGTAGAAAAGCTAAGCTCGGAATCAAAAGTAACTCCGAGATCAAGAGTAACATCCTTTCTTTTTAACGGTTGACCATTAATAAAATAATTGATATTGATGGGACAAAGCTTTCTGGTGTAGGTCACCACACAACATTTACTAACATTTAAATTTAAATAATGGTTTGAACACCATAAAACAACAGTGTCAAGACACCGCTGAAGCTCTGTAGCTTCATGAACATTTGTAACTGAGGCATAGATTTTGACATCATCAGTATAAGCAAGCGCTCGACTTTCTAGAGATACCAACAAGTCATTAATAAATAACACAAAAAGTAAGGGACCCAAATTGGAGCCCTGTGGGACATAAAATAAACTGAAGACAATCTTTAAGTTAAAAGAATGAAAACCAGGTGACCTCCAATCAATTTTTTCATTCCAAATATCGTGCTGATTAAATAAATAATAATCTGTTAAGGAATTTGAAATATATCGACTTTTCTCAAAATTTGTGAAACTATTTCTGAAACACCTTTTTGCGCTTGATTGAATGCCGAACGTTCTTCATTTCTGGCGCGAATCGTTTCTGAATCACTCAGTATATGGGATATTTTACATTATTTCGATCTAGAGTTACCTCTACAATCCAAAATTTCAAAAATACTAATAATGTTTTCTAACTGAAAACCACTTCCGCGTAATGTTTCATGTGCCAAATGAACTATTGGTAGGCCTAATTATTTACACCAAATGTCATTTTTCTAAAAATAGAAATAAAAAGTTACAGGGATGCGAATACCAAACTGAATCGCCCGGTATAATTATACTAGAACAAACATAGTGAGAATAAGGCAGTGTCATCTATCATTGTCGAGGATTTATTTTAAACAAGCTAATTTTATTAAGTTTCTTTATAACATAAATGAGAACCATGTGATTTTAAATAATTTCTTATTGTTCTTTATTATTCTCTAAAATAGAATATGAGATAAAATTACACGGAAACAAAAATATTGAGAACAAGGTAGCGCCATCTACTAGGTAGATTTCCAAACAAAATTTATTTGAAAAAATCAAAAATTTATTCTTATTAAGTTTCTCACTAATGAGAAATTTCAAGAGAGCCACGTGACCTTCAATCATTCTTGATTACTCTTGTTGTTATTGCACTAAAAAGTCGTGAGATCAACACACCATCTATCAGGTGAGATTTCAACTAAAATTTATTTGAAAGAAACAAATTAAATTAAAATTTGTTCGTAACAATCTGTATTAACTATTTGGATACACACCTGGGTCATATGTGCATTGTCATTGTTCAGGTGACGCTGTTTTGAAATTGAGAACGCCCTCTTTTGGTTAAAAAATTAGGAGGGCATGGTAGTGCAATCTACTAAGTGGTGCTCGTACTAAAATTCGTTTGGATAAATGAAATACATTTAAATAAATAGATGTTTATCAAGTGTCTGCACGATATTCCGTATTAAGAGTTTTGGAAGTTTGTTATTGTTACGATACAGTCTGTAAATCTGAGAGCGTCCTCTTTGAGTAAAGACATGAACTAAATTTGAAAAGTTGATGAAAAAAACGTGATAACGTCTGATAAATGAGTTTTATACTTCGTTTTTAATTTTTATATCGTCTTTGCGTCACTCGAAGTTGGATTGAAAGAAAATAATGAACGCACGATAGCGCCCCTATTAATTAAACAATATTTAACTTAATCGAAAAATAATGTAAAAAGAAGTTTACAGCGATGTTAATAATTCTTTTTCAATCAACTGTCTGCCCAACATATATTGTTAAGTTATTTCTAGAGTAAATTTGTGAAAACAAACAATAACAATGAAGGGCTATTTGGAACGTGTCACGTCAGTCAAATTACCGGCTTAATAAAACCGTCACCGGCGACGTTGCGCAATGTCACTTAATCAGTCATTAAAATCGAAAGGCAATTTACGCAATCGTCGTGGACCTGTCAAGCACACGCGTCGTTGTTTGTTGCTTCACACATGAACGAACTTGCAAAAGCCCCAGCCAGCTTAATGCTTCAACCCCTTTGCAGAATTGAGTTTGTCAACACACAGACTTGAAAATAAATGTATAGCCTCGGATCTCATTGATGATATTGATTGACAAATATCAATACGAGCAAACACTTTACGTATGTACTAGTCCAGTCTTATTTGCAAATTTCGCAATTTTTCCTTCGTTTAGCCGTTAGAGCGACCAAATAATAACTCAACTCTTGAACTTGGATCCAATTTCAATGAAATATCTCTTCCATGAAGTTATCGCAGATATTAGCAGTCGATATAAGCCATTAAAAGCGCCCCCACGATGGCCCTTAAACGAGCTCGCTTCCGGGGGGCGTCGGCCCGGCGCTTCCTAAAGTGATCCTCCAGGCCGGCCGCCCTGTGCGAAATAAAAAAGTCACTGGTGACGTATCAATAATCTTCCGGATCAAAACGAAAATAATATCGGCGGATGTGCGGACCATGAATTCGTTCGGTACGGAGTCAAACGCAGGTCAGGACTCGAGCTTAAAATAATCACAAGTAGAAAGTGAAAGAAAACTAAAAAGGTATAAATAACGAAGTCTCTTGCGTTTTGGTCTTTTACTGTTTTTGGCACTGGGATGTTTCGATTCTAATTTGCGTCTTTTTCAATTAAATTTTCAATTTTTTTAATGAAAGGTGACAAAAAAGTAAAAAAAAAAAAAAATAAAGGTTTAAAATTTAATTTAATTTTTTATCAATCTCCCGTTTAGCTTAATTTTTTTGTACAATCGACTGTCATTTGTTTTCTTTAATAGTTAGCCACTTTCATTATTTAAAAATTGATTGCTTTTTATTATTTTTTCTTATTTCTTTTCTTCTTATTACTTTTTTTTATCAAAGAGTTATTTAGTTGTTGTTTTCACGATTTTTTTTTATCTAACCACTTGTGTTCGCAAACTTTTGTCATTTGCGACGATGTTATTAACTAACCGACTTTTTTATTTAAATTCTTCCATTTATTCACTAATCCATAGTAATTTATATTTTTTTAAATAATATAGATACATGCATTTAATGTTTAATTGACGAAGATATCAAACGATAGCGAAACGTAGAGCGTTTGTGCCAATTTTAGTGTCCGTTTTAAAAAACTTTATTTAATGTTTTGTTGATTTATAAAATTTAATGTAATTTACAAATTCTCTTGTGAATTTTATTTATTAATTTATTATCACTTGTTTCAGATATTTTTCAATTTTTATTGAAAGAAATCTCTACTTTCTTCACTAGTTTGGTTTTACGTTTAGCCTAATTTTCTTTCTTGCCAATCTTTGTTGACCGACGGTCATTTGTTTTCTTTAGCAGTTAACTACTTTTATTTTTATGTTTCGTCAATTACACATCGATTATTACTTTTTCTGTTTATTTATTTTTTCAAAAATTGCGTAGTCACCTTCGGAAATAAATTCTTCACTTATTTTATTCATCCCGTCATTGTGACTTTCTTTTTCACCAAGAAAGAAAATAATTTCTTCACTAATCGACTATCGCTTGTTTTATTAATAAATCGCGTATTTTAATCTTTTCAAACCTTGAAATTTATGGCGTTTTATTTATTAATCAACTGCGCTTAGTCATTTTCTTATTTAAATGACAGAAATCTTGAATTTATTCACTAGTCGACAGTCATCTGCTTTTTTTTTTTTTTTAACAATCTGTTACTTTATTTTTAATCTTATCGTTGGTCCTAAAAGTTTCTTAGAAATTTTACTTATTGATTCATTGTTACTTTTTTTATACTTTTCATTCATTTTTCATTTATCATTCGGCTGTCATTTGTTATTTTTGATTACTAGCTTGATTTCCCATGTAGTTTCAATTTCTTTTTTTCCAACCTTCATAGATCGGCTGTCATTTGTTTTCTTTAACAGTTACCTACTTTTTTGTTTCGTCAATTACAGATTGATGATTACACTTTCTCTCTTTATTTATTTTTTCCCAAAAATTGTTTAATCTTCACTTCATTAGTGATTGTAACTTTTCTTTTTCTCTTTCACTAAAAGAAAAAATTCTTCACTAAATGACCATCTTTTGTTTTATTAACATATCATCTGTTTTAGTTTTTTTCAAACTCTGAAATTAATTCGCAAATTTTCCTCATTTATGAAGTTTTGTTCGATAATCGACTACGCCTTATTTATTTACTTATTTCAATTAAAGGAAATGTTTAGCTCCTTCACTAATTGATACTCATTTGTCTTTTTTTAAATCACCAATCTCCATGAATTAATTCCTTTTTATTTTATTCATTAAATAATTCTTTTCTGCCTTCTTTTTTTATTAAAAGAAATTTTTAATTTCTTTCTTAATCGCTCGTACTTTGTTCTCTAAGAAAGCCACGAAATTAATTCGCTTTTTATCATTTGTAATATTTTTAATTAATTAATCTTTTCTCACTAACAATGTATGTGTATTTTCAATTCATCGTCGATTCATAAAATTATGTAATCTACAAATTTCCTTCAGAATGTTATTTCTAGTTCATTGTCACTTGTTTTGTCTTACGTTTCGGCCTTTTACTTATTTCTCATTGACGCTCCTACTCTAAGATTTTCGAAAAAAATCAAAATTTTGTACTTTTTTAATGATATAGTGATAAACAAAATGTCAAGAAATAAAAAAATCTTCATTGTCATTGTTTTTTTTTGCATTTTCTGATTCACGAATTACGAGCCGATTGCTTCGTACAATTTTTTCTGCCCAATAATTTGTTTAATCATTTTCTTCCTCAATTTATTTTATTCATTAATAATGGTGGCTTTGTGTTTCTTCTTTTTTCATCAAAAAATGTTTAATTTTTACATAAATAGTCAATTATTTGTTAAAAAAAAACTTCCTACACTCTAAATATTTCTTTTTATACAGGGCGTTTCAGAAAAACTATTCCTAACTTTCAGGAATAGCAGAGGGCATGAAATGAAGTAGCTTTTACTAATAAAGTTGTGTCCGGAAATGTTTCCATGTCATATTCAAACGAAACAAACAAAATGAGGACTAGAAATAATCTCGATTAAGAAGTAACTTATTTCTACTAGCTATACAATTTCAATTGATTTCATCTTATTAAGAAAACTTGAAAGATTATAAGAAATGTTCAAAATTAAGGCTACCATTTAGAATGCATAAATTAAATGATTGAATGACGTATTGTTAGAAATTTCTGAGGATGATCACGAATGGTATGTATCAAAAGTCAGACCAATTCTGCTTCTCTGTTAGCATAAACGCTGATTTAATATGACTCCCAATTGTAAAAATTTATTGGAGTCATATCTAGCGATGTGTGTACTAAGGAAAAGGACCATATCTCCCAATTTAGCGATTATCCTGTCAAAGATGGTTCTTCTCCTTTGTCTGCACGATCCCGAGTTATGACTTCAATTCATTTTTACATTTGGGGTCATATTAAATGCAACACCTGTCAACATAAAGGGTTTTCCAATAGGGTTGGGCTGATGTTGACAGGCTGTGGCGGCCATGTTGTTTTGGCGGCGTCAATCAAGTCTGTCACTGATGCCAAACCACTATAGCAGCACGTCGAAATGATAAAACTTTATTATCAAAATGAGTGTTCGTTTTTGCAAACGTTGCGCGCATTCTGCCCATTGTGACCGTTTTACGGCAGACGCGGTGGCCCTTTAAAGTCGACTCACCAACGTTTAGTGGTTCAATTTGAGACAATCGATTCGGTAAACAACCAATGAACATCAGTACGTCAAAGGAACGTCAGATCGGCCGAGAACATCGCCGCTGTCCGTGAAAATTTGCAGGAGAATCCGAGGCAGTCAATTCCTCGCCGTGCACAAGAATTCGGCCTTTCGCAAACTTCTATTTGGTGAATTTTGCGTCGGGACCTGGGCCTGCATCCGTACAAAATCCAACTGACCCAGGAGCTCAAAGTTAATGACCACAGATAACGCCGTTTGTTCACTGAATGGGTTTTGGAGCGTTTGAAAGAAGACCCCAATTTTGGCCGAAATATCATCTTTAGCGACGAGGCGCATTTTTTGATGAAGCAAGCAAAATTGCCATATATGGGACGACACACGAGGTTCACCAGGTGGCAATGCATCCACAAAAGGTTACCGTTTGGTGCGGATTTCGGGCTGGCGACGTCAATGGTCCGTATTTCTCTGAAAACGACGTTAGTGAGGCCATCATCGTCACCGGCGAGCGCTACAGATTGATGATAACCAATTTTTTTTGACCCGAACTGAACGATATAGAAGTGGACGACATGTGGTTCCAGCAGGACGGCGTTACATACCACACAGCGAACGTCACGATGGATATTCTGCACGAACGATTTGAGGATATGGTTATCTCTCGTGAATTGCCAATCAAGATCGTGCGATTTGACCCCGCTAGGCTTTTTCTTGTAGAGTTTTTTGAAGTCGCAGGTCTATGCCAATAGGCCGCAATCGACCGATGACTTCAGAGTCAACATAACCCAGGCATCGCTTAAATTCAGCCGGATCTATGCGGCAGAACCATTGAAAATTAGACCTCTGGGATCCGTGCCACCATGCGAAGCAGCGGCGGACATTTGAACGATGTCATATTCCATACATAATGGCATATATGGGCCTTTCAAATAAAAAAAGAATACCTCACACATTTCAAGTTCCATTCCATTTCAACCCGACCCGACCTGACCCTATTGGAAAACCCTTTAGAAGAGGACCTGTGTTATTGTTACTTTTGATACCATTCGTGATCGTGCTTTATTTCGAAGAATTCGTCGTTTAATCAAACGTCGTCATAACTCATGCATCCAAAATGGATTCCTTAATTTAGAATATTTTTTATAATTTTTCAAGTTTTCTTAATAAATTGAAATTAATCAAAATTTCTTTATTACGTTTTAACTTGACGCAGAAACATTCCCAGCCACAACTTTATTAATGAAAGTTGCTTAATTTCATGCCCTCTTCTGCTTCTGAAAGTTAGGAACAGTTTTTCTGAGACACCCTGTGGAACACTTCACTGATGAAGTTCAATCTAAACTTTCTTCATTTTTTTATAAATTTTATTATTATTTTTTTAACAAACAGATCTCAATGATGGAAAATGCTACTGCAAAAGAACAAATGTGATATTTCCGACTTAATTTCTTTGCAAAAAATATTGCAAGCAATCAAAACTAAAAATGTTATACAATCAACGAAAATTAATAAAAGATATGAACGAATAAAAATTTAATTTACTGGTATTATTTTTATTATTTATTAAATGTGTAATTTAATTTTGTTTTAGTTATGACTCTAAATATTTTGATGAAACATCCCTAACTTATTTTCTTTTTATACGCATTAATTTAGATAAGTTTGAAAGAATGAGAATTTTACGAGTCATAAAAAAATAGTTATTACGCTCCTGTTTTTCTACACACATCCATTAACTTCCGGTTCGGGGAGGAAGCACAAGTCCAGAAAGACCATATCGGACGGATCATTTAGAAATAATACAAAAAGCCGGTCCGTTCTTTACCCTCCATGAACCCGCACCCTTCATTATTACACTTAATATTAAATTATCAGTGCGTTTTTCCTCGGCTTATTGTGTACAGGATGTTCCAAAAAAAAAAAAAATTCGACGCGGTTGAACAACATAAAGGATCGATCTCGTAATCTAGAATACGATCTAAAAAAATCGAGCTTTCGCCAAGATACAAATTCCACGTTGGAAGAACACAATGCGTCTATTCGACCTATCTCAAATCAGAGACATCTGCTGATTAATGTAGTATTTACAGCGGGGCTCGCAGGTAAGCGCGACCTCAGAAAAATTAACCGGCGAGCGTCGATAAATCAAAATAAAAACCGAAACTTTCTGAAATTTATGGGCGCCCTCGACAGCTTCCACACCCACGACATGTTTACTTTTCTTCCGACGTGGACCGGCCCGAAATCGAATTAGTTTTGGACGTAAAACTCAGAAATCCGGGTCAGACGTCGACGACGACGACGTTCGCTCGATTAGTTCCTATATGTTTTTATGAGATCGTAAATTATCTTTTATGGAGATGGTCTTTCCCAGAGACTCGAGACAAAATATTTTATTCCTGTTGTAGTTTTAACAAAAATTAGGTTCCCATAGATTAAGCAATTGCCACAATTCTCCAAGAATGCGAAAAAAATATAAAACTACTACAAGTAGATGATACACCGTGAGATCAAATAAAAAATTATTTGCAATAAGTTACGAGTGAAGCTTGAGAGAGAAAGAGAGTTGGCAGCAAAGAGGTCACAATGTTATTAGTGACAAGACTAGGTTATGTTATAATAATAATAAATTATTTTAAAACGGAATTATTATAATAGTTTCACATCAAGCTTTAAAATTTATGACATGATTTTTTTTATTCTTACTAAAATTATTGGATATATGCCTTTTTTCATGCTGTACCTAAATTGTTTGTCACTTTCAAGCTGCAACATAACCTCGTTGTTGGTCTATAACTGATGATTCTTATCAAAGTTGCGACTTGGAAGTAAATTGTTTTTTTTTTTTGGTGACATGGTAGAATACTGCTGAGGTAATATTGAAGATGATCACAATGTTTCTCACCATCATTTTTTCAAAGAGAAAATTCGAAAACTTCAAAAACTTGTGTGTGCTCTTGTGTGAGAGCCATCGTTTAATACTTTGCTTTGACAGCTGTCAAATTAATCACAACTGTACAAAACTAATCAAAGAATTTTTTGTCTTACGTGGCTGCCTTTTAAAAAAAAATTATGATCCTGCTCAAGATGAGCGGCTGAGTGGTGGAGGCGACTCTGACCATCTTTAGCTCGGTGGCTTTTCTGTCCACCTAGATGTGGCTCTCCTTCTTAGAAAGCCAGGAATTACTACTATTTCCTTCGCTTCTAGAAAACGTCAGGGTAAAGGCAACCTGAAATGCCCTCTAATGAGTTCACGTCCTCCTGACTAACCACGTTTTCCTTTTTGTCTCTCTCCTTGTGACCAACATCAAATTGGGGTTCTCTAGACCAGGTAGCTTTTACATTCTGTTTGTTGAACTTCCTAAGCCTGGAAGTCTAAAAGGTCAGGTCTAGTTTATTTGCCCTCTAGGTCTAGTTGCCCTGTAGGACTACCAAAATTTTTGCCCCTGACAGTGGTAGAGGCGCCGGGCATTAGAGGAGCACCATCTACAATTCTGTCGCCTTTTCGGACAGATAAATAAAATCGATACGTTGTCCTCTTTTCTCTTGGAAAGCCAGAAATTCCTGGATTATGGAGTTTTTCTCCAATTTCTTTCTTTTGCGAAAAACCTCGCGGTCCAGGCAAATATAGAATTAGCTCTAACGTATTTCCTGTTGCACCTCATAGGCAAGACGTCTTTCTCTTTGAACTCTCTATTCGTCACACTATTATGGGGGAAAACCGTTTCTGGTCTCGTGTCTTCTAGGATTTTGTGGACTGGTTCAACAAAAACTTTAGTCAACTTGTTACTTGAACGACATCTATACCTCGGTCATCTTTTCCACCTTTCTATTCAAGCAAACATCGCTCTCTCCTCCTGAAAAACCAGGAATTCCTGTTTCTTGTTTTCCCGGGGAAGGTCTTCTTGAGTTCCCACGTTTCCTTTTTCGGTCTTTCTCTTTGTCATGAACAAGAGAAACCATCGAAACCTATCTGCTCTCGCATCCTCTAGAGCTTTGTAGAACAGTGGGTCCTGGATATTCAGGTAGACCAACCAATCCTGTAGTTTCTCCTGCTTCTTGGAAATGTCCAGTCTCCTTAAGCTTAGAAGTTCGGACATGTTCAGGTCTAACTTGTTCGCATGCTCAGGGCCTTCGAGGAAATTAAGTCTAATGATGAGAGAGAAAGGCAGAAAGGCAGACCTCTGTCCAGATGTACTCCGATGTACTTTATAGAGTCCCTCTAAGCTATAACTGTGTTCTGGATATTTAGTGTAATCTGTCTTATCTTTCTTGGGCCCGCGAGGATCATCACCTCGGTCTTGGCCATGGCTAATTCCAGATCCCGATCCTCGAGTCACTGTTTCGTCCTTGACATCGCTAGCAGCACTCTTTCTTCTATCGCAACTGTGTTAAAGGCACCGGAGTTTACTGGAACACCGTTTACACCTCTTTCGCCTTTTTAATTAAATATACAATTGTTTCAATGTCCGTCAATGTCGCCCTTCTTTCTCGGAAAGCCAGAAATAACTGCTATTTTTTCTTTCGCGGTAAATCTCAGGGTCCAGATAAACAAGAAAAGTTCTCTAACGCATCTCCAGTTGCACCTCGTGGGAGCAAAATTTTCCTTTTTGATCTTTCTCTTCGTCACGATAAGACGTACTATCTATTTCCATCAACTCCCTGTTATGGGGGATAATCACTTTCGGTTTCGGATCTTCTAGGGCCCCATGGCCCAGAAGATTCTGGATATCCACGTGATTCAATAAAAACTTGAATGTCCAACTCAATTTTAAACCTGCCTTTCTTTCTTTCTATCTTTCTTTCGTTCTCTCTTTTTAATCTGTAGGCAGATACCATCAGGTCAAATTGGATCTTATTCAAAGTGCACGTACATGTCATTTTCCTTGGTTTCGGTGCATCTTCTTGACTGACATAATCTTGGTAAGTCTTTCTTAGCTTTCTGTTCTGTAGGACCTAGTTCTCAATTCTTATTCTTTGAAACTGAGAACTTGTAACTCCCTCTATTGAACAGCACATAAACTTTTTGAACCGAAGAAAATACAGTCTCTGGCCAAATTAATAGACTCATCCTGAAATTTCCGCATTTTTTGAAAAATTTCTTGCGTAACCTTATTTTTAATCAATTTATCCTCCTGATATTCATGCAAATGTTGACACATTTGTTAAAATTAACAGTTGGCAACATTTAAATTATTTCAAATTGAATTTGTAACCGAAATTTGCTGAAGATTAACAGTTCAAAGCGTGCGGAAAAAGTGGTAAAAACGAAATTTTTTGACTGTTCTTGTGCAATGTAAGTAAACGTAAGTTAAATTGTGAGTGAAAAACAAATTTTTAACTTTTCTTGATTTTTTAAGATGGGAAGGGGCAAACATCTTTCTAAAGAGAAAAAAAAACTGCCGTAATTGCCCTTCTGACCCATACTGAACTTAGTCAAAGGCAAATTGCTGCAAAATGTGGAGTTTCACAGGATTCAGTGCGTCGCATTAATCAAAAAGTTATAAGAAAATTACCCCTCAATAACCTCTGTAATGGTAGATGTGGGAGAAAAAAATTATTACCCCCAGAGGAAAAAGAATCCTCCGGAATATTGTTGTGGAAAATAGAAGGGGAAGTAACAGGGACATAACAGCAAAATTTCAGGCCACTGGGTATGAGGTTTCAGAAAGAACAGTCAGAAGAAATCTGTATGATTTGGGCTTTAAATGCAGAAGACCTGTGAAGAAGCCAAAATTGACTCCAGCAATGGTGAAAAAAGGCTAATCTTGGGCTAATGCGCATAAACATTTAACTGTTGACCAGTGGAGAATGGTAACATATTTAAAATAATGTTATTTGCAGTACTGAATTAATTTTATTGTATCAAATGCAGACTTGTTTCAGTGATGAGTCAACATTTCAAATTTTAACAGATAAAAGTCAGTTTGTCTGAAGGAGGCCAGATGAAAAATATCATACTGACTGTGTAGAAAAAACTGTAAAGCACCCCCAATCAGTAATGGTTTGGTCTGTGATAAGTGGGAAGGGATTAGGGCGATTGCACCTTGTTGAAGGTACGATGCGTCAGGACCAGTATAAAAAAGTGTTACAGACCAGGCTGGTTCCTCAATTAAACGAATGGTTTAGAGATGGTCCAAAAGTATTTATGCAGGATGGGGCTACATGCCACACTGCTAAATCCATTAAAACCTATTTGGATCAAGCTGGAATACCACTTTTGCCATGGCCAGGGAATTCACCGGACATGAACCCTATTGAAAATGTTTGGGAATCTCTGAAACGAGAATTGGCAAATGAAAATATTACTACAAAGATCCAGTTAGTTGAGAGAATTATCCATCATTGGAATCATAATGAAGATTTGAAAACAATTGCCGCTCTTGTGCATGCGAGAGGTGGAATAATTTTAAATATTTTTGTTTATACTTCAATTACCACTACTAGGATTTTTTTTAATTTTATCATTATAAATACACCGTTAAATAAGAAAAAAAATTATTGAAATTACTGTGAGTCTAATAATTTGGTCAGGGACTGCAATGCCCATCAAAAATATGTTTGTCTCTTTTTCAGCGTTTTTATTGTTTACAGGTCACACACATGCATTGTGTACAGTTTTTTTAAAGAACAAATAAAGCAAATAGCTATTTACTCAAACAATTGTAGATCTTGCTTTTAGTTCGCATTTACTAAAGCGAAAGGTCAGAACATTATTTGAAACAATAGGATATAAACGACTGCTTTATAGCTTCCGGCCCTCTAAAGAAAAAAAATATAAATATAATAATTTTGTGACTATCTGATGCCGACCCCGTTGCTGCAATGAAGTGTTAATGGGGCCCCCGTCGCCGAAAAATGCAAACGTTGCCCTACGACACCGACCGCCGATAACATCGCGGATATCTTCGGGCCGGATATTTATGAATCGCGCAAACATTAAGTTCGAGTGTTTATTATGAGAAAGCGCACCTTTTCGGTAGCTCGCCGAAAGAAAGGAACCGAAACGATTCACCGGAGGTAGCAGAGGGCAAGATTTGCATATCTTTTAGCTTTTGATTGAGGGCTTTTTAAGTTATAGTTTCAAAAAAAATTGTGTTTTTTGGAGGGGAAAGGGGGCATCAAAGGAAATGTTGGGTCACCGATGCGATTGCCCCCGCGTATTATTTAACATTGTTTATTCTCGGCAGCGCAAAAAGTTGACATATCGATATTCCACGGTGCCGGAGCATGCAGTCATGCAACGTCGGTCGTGCTCTTCCTAATATGGCCGCGATTTGCACGGGGCGCTACCGTATTGCTACTGTACGCTTGTCAATGCACATACCGATATCTATTTATGATCGTGGATGGGCACGCAGATAAAGACATTCCAGGCCCCAGTTTTACGTGCTTTATTGCTGTTACGGCTCCTCGGTGGATGTTAATTTTTATGGAGCCACAACATTAACCGGGACTTTCATGCATAATGGAATTTTACAAAGACGACGAAGATATCCATCGATTGCAAGGCCATCATCATCATCCACGAGGGCGACCTCTTAAGCAGATCTTCCACAATGAGTACTTTTGATGTATATAGCTTTAAGAAGCAACTTTGTCTTGCACGGTTGTCATGAAACGGATGCGGTTGTCTTCCGGTGCTTGAAGGTCAGGCGCGCTGGTGCTGGCGCTGGCTGTTGGAGCCGTTGAGTCGAAAATGCTATTATTTAAATCCGATTCTGCTTTTTACAGAAGTTTACGCTTTCGAGTTTGCTGTCAAATTAGCGAAGAAAACTGCAATGATGAGAAGCTAGATGGCGCGATGACTATAAAAATAGATCTGTCGATGTTTCAAAATAATATTGCAAGGAGAAGAAACGACATTGTGTACGATCGTTAGCTTCTAGTGACTAATTCTTGCCTATCAAATGATGATACGGCATGTATAAAGAGAGAAACGGGAACTTGGAACGGTCACACAGATTTATCTCTCAGAGCAAAAATAGTTGGTTGCAATGATTTTAGTGGTACAGTCTTGAACAACATCGAAGACACAAATAATTATTAGAACGACACTGACAACTTGTCAATGTTTGGTGCTTTTTATTCTAATCTAAACTTAAAACTGAAAAAGACACAAAAAAGGGCTGTCAATGATTTCAGTCTTTTTGACCCACAATTTAACGTGGACTTTTTAAAATTTCTCCTTACAGTTGTCCGTGAATTGTCAGTTGTGAACCAGCCTTACTTGAAACTTAACAAATTGACCTATATCATAACCTCACTTTTCTTATTGAAGGAAATGTCAAAGTTCAAAAAACAGTTTTACTAACAAATCTTATTCAAACTTCTAAGTAAAATCATAATTAGGTAATCAAAGTGTCCATCGTTTTTCATTAAGACAGTCTTGGATTCTACGAAAGACTCATACTTCAAACGTCAGGTTGATTGAGGGTGGTTCACAACTATTCTATTTTTTTTTCTATAATACCTGTCAAATGTTTTTGAGGTTGGCACCTTTACCAGAACGTTAGGAAATTTCAAAAATTTCTCTCGTACACTTAGTGATGAAGCAAGATTCCAACAGAAATCCTAGAATTTTGACATTGACCGGTATTATAGAAAAAAAAACAAGATATATGAGGTATACGAGGAAAAATTTTTAAAAAGGCAAGTTAATAGCACTATATCTCACGAGAATATGAAGCGTACTTAGCACGACAAAATTACTCGCGTGTCAATGCTACCAGTATGATAGCATTAAATTTATGACGTTGCTGCCTACGTGTTGGTACCAATTGTCATCAGTCCTTGTGAGCGAAGTTACGAAAGAAGCCTGCAAATCGGAATAGTTTGAAGATGGAACTTTACTGCACTAGTTTTTTTTTACTAAATGGATGCAAGTGTCTTCCAGTGCTTGAAGGTCAGGCGCACTGGGGCCGTGTCGATCGCTCTCGAACAATGTTATATACATGCAATTATATTTTCATTTCTATTTAAAATACAAGAAATTTCTAAACAGAAACAGGATTTTAACAAGAGTAACAATGCACGCCTGAAGAATAAAAGAAGAGAGTTGGCGAAACAGGAAAGAAAACAAGTTGGGCCTTGTCCCATAATTGAGTGGACTACTACAAAAAAAAAAACATTCGATGAAAGTAAAAAATCCAACTTGTGGTTATTTGAGAATTTTGCAGCTTTTGCCAAAGTCGATAATTTATTTAGGATTTAAGAGTTCCAGTCTAATAACCATAGATGTGGTATAATTATAACTAGATTGAGTATAGAGAGAGAAGTAAGAGTCCCAACACGAAAGGATCACCGATTACGTGATGGGAGGAAGAACCCGTATTGGTCCATTGGTCGCCGAATCGCTTCTCTGCGAAAACTTATCAATTTCGACACATGTCGCGTTTACTTGTGTCAAATGAGTTTGACGTTCTTTAAGGCATTTATATTATTTAATTTGTTTATTAATCGATTCATTGCAATATGCCAGAAGAATCCTTAAATCATTTAAGTCGTGGACGCGGCTCAACCAAGCAGTACTTTGAAAATTTTATAGATGGGTTGATTACGGCTTCCCAAACTCGTAACTATCAATTCACAGAAGTAACTGCTCTAGAGTTGCAACAAAGAATTAGCATTGCAAATAAAATTCTTTCTGAATTTGAAGATGTGCAAATACAGTTGGAAACACTCGTTGAAGATGGCGAATTAAACACACAGTACGATTATAGACTAGAATTCGAAACGCGATTTCATTCGAGTCTTGCTAAGGCTGGCCATCTAATGAACACATTTAAAATGGAATTAGGTCAAAATAATGACAATATTGTAGGTTCAGAGGTGCAATCAGATAAAGATAGCACTCATTGTGAAAATATTCATTATCATTATCATTATTATAATTAAAGTAACTTGTAAGTTGACAGTAAACACGTTTTACAGTACACAACGTAGTAGCAGTTCCGAAACCACAGGTGTTCGGATTTTAGTTTGGAGGTTGGTTATACTACAGGAACTCATTATCCATACTTTTGGCAATTTTATGTCAAATATCTTTGAAGTAACATCAAAGTTTTTGTTGTGTTATTCGTGTGTGTGTTTGTGTTGTTTAGGTGCGCATTAAAACAACATTAAAAATGGAAGGTGAAGAAGGTGGCGTAGAGCGTTTTGCTAATTTTTCTCCGGAAGAAGAGCAAATACTAATCGTGCTAGTTGAAAAATACAAAAACATTATTGAATGTAAAAAAAGTGGGGCCTTAACTTGGAAACAAAAAGAGGCCACATGGAAAAAAATTCAGTGTGAATTTAATTCACAAAATAAAAATTTTAGAAATGTGAAAAATCTCAAAGATAAATACCAAAATTTGAAAAAGAAAACAAAACAAAAATTTTCATTGAACACCCAATCAATGAAGCGCACTGGTGGTGGGCCTGACGAAACAGTGCCAATTTCTAGTGTAGAAAGCGTTCTAAAGGCAATTTTGGATGAACAGATCACTGGCTTGAGCAATAGGTTTGATAGTGATGCAGATCTTATTCGAGGTAACTGTTTCAAATTTATGTGTTGTTATTGTTGCTTTTTTTTATTAAGACGATCATAAATTTTATGTATTAATTTACAAGTCTTTTTTGACAAAACGTAAATTTAAACGTATATTTTTGTGATAAAAAAAATTCATGAATATCTGTAAAACTTCATGAAATTTTTTCTTATATTACAACAATACAACAATTTTTACGTTTTGCCTTTGTACACGATATTGTGTTTTGTGTAGATGCTACAATAATGATTCTTCCTCCACCGTCTCCAGTTTTACAAGAAAATACAGAGGATGTTTCTGACATGCCGGTGAATAATGAAGCTGCACCTGTGTGTATCGAAGGCAAGTAAATTTTTCATTGATAAATTTAAAAAAATTAATAAAATTCTTTTGGAATCCGCAGAAGCTTCTGTGGAAGAAATTACTTGGGATAACTATAGTCCTTCTATTTTAAAGAAACGTCCTACAGAAAAACTTCAAACAAATGTGCGATATGGGCACAAAACGGACAAGCACTACACCTCTATTAGTCAGAAAATAATGGAAGAAAAACTGGCGTTTGTTAGATTACAAAAGGAAAATTTTTTGGAGGATTACAAAATAAGGATGATTCTTCTGAAGAAACAAATTGAAAATGAAGATTTAAAAAATAAGAAACTTTGTAAAGATATAGATTCAATAGATTAAATTTTATTAACAAAATAAGTAATTGTGTTCTCAGTTAAAACCTACCCTAACCTAGCAAAAACATTTTGAATCAAATTAAGCCTTGTAACATTATTTAGTCCTCCATGATTAACTTCTTGTGCATCATGTGCTCCGACATTGTTAACTAAATCGATTGCAGCTTCAATTTGATTATATATGGGAAGAAGAGTTTCATTTTCTTCACAAGCTAAGTTATGCAGTACAGTTGTTGCTACAATTACAGCTTGTGTTGTATCCAATTCTAAGCGCAGCCCCAGAGCCAGTGCGGGAAATCTGCGTTTCCAAACCCCATAAGAATGCTCTACCACATTCCTTGTCCTGATAAGTGATTCGTTAAATAATGCTTCAGGTTCATTATTAGTATTTCTTAATGGAGTGATTAGGTATGGTTTAATGGGATATCCACTATCACCCAAAATAACACTATTGCCAAATTCTCTCTGTTCAAATTTTTGGCATTCTAAAAATATGGGAATCATGGGAAGATCCTGGTCACCTAGCTACAATATCCCGAATTTTTAAGTTTGTATCTGCAATTGTTCGTACATTTAAGGAAAAAATTGTTTTCTATTTCTAAATAACTCAGAATTTTCACCACCAGGTGATTGTATTTTCACGTGGCTGCAATCTAAGGCTCCAATCCACAGAGGAAATCTGGCAATATTGTAAAATTGTTGTCTGATTGTGTCTACTTCTTCCTCATGTAGCATGTATATGTAACGGGCTCTCAAGGAAGCTAGCGTTTCACTCACTCTTTTAATTGTTCTACTAGCTGTGGATTTATTGACACCACAAAAGTCCCCTGCTACACTTAAGAACGACCCTGTAGCGTAAAATCGTAATGCCAAGAGAAGCTGGTTTTCAGGTGTCAGACAATCATTTCTATAACATTATGCATTGTTAATTATTAGTGTATATGTATAAATAAATGAAAACCTTATAGTAGGGTGTGCGATTTCTTGTGCAATTTCAGCGCAAACATTTTGTACAGTACGTTTTGACAGCCGAAATCGTGCTAAAAAATCGATATCATCCCACTCTGAAAATGATTGGGGCGATACCTACAAATTAATATAAAGAAATCAGTTTTTTGTCTAATTCTTTCAAATAAGAATACCTGATAGTTTTTGGTCTTCGTCCTTTCTCGGCACTACTGTAAGCATTAACATCGAATAAATTCATTTTCTGTTTACTAGTGATTTTTCCGGCAGTAAATTTTACTGACAGTTAACCAACAGTTCGACCAAGTACTATAAATTGAAAAACGCAATTTTAAGTTTTACTTGAAGTTAACTACTAACTTGTAGTTGACTATTGATTGAAAAACCGGGTCTAAGATAGGAATGTGGTTAGCTGAATACCGCCGTAGATTCATAGGAGCAATATTCTTCCACGATACAATCAATGGTCAACGTTTTAGGAAACAATTATTGACTTCGTTTTTAGAACAAGTGCATTCCGATGAATTTGAAAATGGTTACTTTCCTGAAGCAACAGTTCATACTACTCGAGAAAATTTGGAATTTCCCTGGCCGACTTGTAAGCAAGAGGAGGTTACTAGACCTTACCCCCGGTTAGACTTTTCCATATTTGGCTTTCTTAAAAATGAAGTCCATAAAGAAAAAATTAATAATTTGCAAGAACTGATGGCAAGTATCACATTAAAATGCAGCGAATAACATCGAATATATTGCAGCACATTTTTAATAATATGAAACGTCGTGTAGTTATATGCATGCAGCAAAATGGTGGCCACTTTCAAAATTTGCCCTCGAGTGACTTTCTTTTCAATTTCAATCTCAACTTTGCATTCATATCATCCCTTCGCAATAAATCACATTTTGAATTTTGATGTATTTTTCATATTAGGGCACTGCCTTCCTTGTTTTCGTAGAGTGGCACTTCGTATTTTTACATGAGTAGTGCAAAAGTAACTAAATAAGAATTTGTACTTATTTTTCCGTATATACAAACCAATTACAAAATTGCAACAAAAAGCACATTCGTATGCAAGACAAAGGTTTTTTTTTACCCTCGTACATCACAGGACCTTCCTTATTTGCTCAACGATAATACCCTCAGATACAGAAGGTCTGGTTAAAAAAGAAACTTCTTGGAAGGATAGACGACGGACGTTAAGATAAATTAGTACAAAGAACAACACCCGGTAGCTAAACCAGGCAGGCAAGTGTTACCTTACATCTTACAACAATTAGTTACCCCCGAACCCTCGTCCCACTCCAAATTAATCACCGCGACATCCCTGCTTGTCAACAAAACAAAAATTTCTGCGTGCGTTATCAAAAGTTCACCTCCCCGTAAATCTCAAAGGTCCAAAATTATGATTGTTATTAAAGCCAAGGACGCGATAAGATCTCACCACTACCACCACCGGCTGACGTAACTTATACATTTCAGCTCAAGCGATGAAAATTCGGATAAGTCGTTGCGGTACAAGTATGACAAATTGCAACCCCCGAAAGACAAAGGGCGGGTCGCTGTCGTGATGTTCGTGAAATGTGATCGCCGGTTATCGCCGCATCTAAGGCGACGTCAACACTCCGAAAGATTACATATGTCGACAAGATTTCGAGCGATTTAAATGCCACTGGATGGCATAAATTTCAATAATAAATGAATCGCCGCCGTCTGGGAGTTAATACATTTAGCGTCTGAGTACTTTGCGAAATTGTCGACCGACCGCGGCCGTAAAATCACGCGCTTCATTAACCTGATTCATTGAATGGCCGGCCAATTTGTAAGTACTGACGGGATTCCCCCCCGGTGGCGTTCGACGGGGGAAGACGACGGTACGGTGTAAAAATGGCGGAGAGAAACGAAATACGATCCCGGAAAGAGCCGCAAGATGAACGTTTCCATTACATTAACTCCGGTGGCCTACGATTTTACTTCTGTGCAGGTCAACCAATCTGCAAAGTACTCCACCGTCAGCGGTTCCAAACAATACGAAGGCTTCGACTGTTCTTAGAAAGAATTCAATATGACTTTATAAATATAACAAAATGAAACAAATAATATTTAAAATTAAATAAGCGAAATGACACGATTAAAAAGAATTTATTAAGAAGAAGAGCTTCGGGTTTTACACTACAGGTGGCGCTCATTGATCGAAAAAACGACTCCATTTACAAAATTCTCAAGTGAAGTTGTAATTTTGAATTAAACAACCGAAATTGTTTCTCATTTTTTGTAAATTTCTTTTCATTGCAATATCGAAAGTAACATCAAGAAACAAAAAGCTTGAGCTGTTTGCCTAGAGATGTCGCCTTACAATTTTTCTTTAACTAGGATCACGATTCATCCGTCAGATTTTCTATTGCATTAGTCGATATTTATTTACAAAATTGAAACGACAATCTTTGTTGGTTTTCATTAAATGCGTTCGTTTTGCATTTTCACTTGTTTCTTCTTCACTAGTTGTTTTCGATTTTCATCTGCGTTTGCAAGAATTTACTAAAAAAAGAGCTCCAAGTACCGCTGTTCAACAGATGGCGCTTAGCAAGTAATTGAAACAAATAATGAAAGTCTTGTCCGTTGAACATTTCTTCAGACGTTTATCAACTTTTCGCTATCGAAACGTCGATGATTAAACGATTTCTGAGGTCACTTTTATGAAAAGTGAACACTTAATTCTATTTGAAGGCTCTGAACAAAAGCAAGAGAACAAAAGTATCAATAAAAAAAAATAGTCCACAAATTCTATAAAACTAAAAGTGACTAAAAACTAATTACTGATTCTGAAAATAATTTCGAAGTTTGGGGACAACAGTTCAATGGAAGGCGATTCAAATATCGAGAGCTTGGCAGTTCTCAATCAACAATCAACAAGAAATATATGTAGTTCAATAAACAAAGATGCCATATCAGAAATCGAAGCTCAAAGTCCCTTACGATTCTGGAAATTATTTTAAAGTTATTTCAAGTGAACAGTTCATTCAAAGGGAAATCAAATATCTCAATCAATGATCAATAAAAAAATTAGTTCAAGAAACCAAAGGTCACTATAATAAATAGAATTCGACGATCACAAGTGATTCTAGAAATCATTTTCAAGTGATTTCAAGTGAATAGTTTAGAAAGGCGATTCAAATATAGAGGATTTGAAATTTCTCCATCAATCAAGTCACCATAACAGAATCCGAAGTTCAAAGTCACTAATGGTTTCGAAAATTATTTTGAAGTGATTTCGAGTGAACAGTTCATTCAAAGGCGAATCAAATTTCTCAAGCAATGATCAATAAGAAAAATTACTTCAAGAAGCCAAAAGTCACCATAATAGAATTCGACGATAGAACTACGAGTGATTCTGGAAATCATTTTGAAGTGATTGCAAGTGAATGACTCATTCAAAGGCGATTCAAATACCGAAGGAGTTGGAACAAACAAAATAGTTAAAAAAACAGTAATCGTCATAAGAGTATCCAACGATTATAACCATAGAAATAATTTTAAAGTGATTTCAAGTGAACAGTTCAAAAAGGGGATTTAAGTACAGAGAGTTTGTAACTTAAATAATAGTAAATAAATTTGAAGTGATCTCAAGTGGATAGTCCAAAAAGGCGATTCAAATATAGAGGGTTTGGAACTTCTCAATCAATGCTCCACAAAAGTATATAGTTCAATAAACAAAGTCGCCTTAACTGAATCTGAAGCTCAAAGATACTAATGATTCTGGAAATAATTTGGAAGTGGTTTCAAGTAAACAGTTCAAAAGGAGGATTCAAATATAAATGCATTAAACGTATTAATCCATAACCCCCACCTTAAGTATTATCCCTGCCGAGAAATAGAATCGCCTCCACGGAATTTTGAAGTTCAAAGGTGCTTAAAATATCGAGGTAGTTAAGGTTTCTCAATAAATAATAAACAAAAAGAACCAATTCAAAAAAGGAAGTCATCATAACAGAATCTAAAGCTCAAAACGCGTTACTGATACTGGAAATTATTTCTAAGTGATTTGAAGTGAACAGTTCATTCAAAGACGATTCTAATACCATTCAACAAAAATTGTTGAAAATATAATATAATCCGAAGCTCAAACACATTATTGATTCTTAGAAATTATTTTTTTATAGTTATTTCAAGCGAATAGCTCATTCAAATGCGATTCAAATAATAAGGAAATTAGAGCTTCTAAATGAAGCTTAACAATAGAAAGTTCAACAAAAGAACCAAAAACATGCTAACAATATTACTAATTTCAGGAGTGGTTGAAATAACGAAAAATCAAGCCCATGCCTCTAGCAAAGCTCCTCGACAGAGACGATTTGCACTAAGGACATAACTCTCTGTAAGAATAAGAAGCTTACAGACATAAATGGTTCCGAGAAAAATTTTAAAGTCTCTCAGTAAAGGATAATAAAATAACTGACAATAGGCCAATAACAGAATCGAAAGCTCAGGATATTACTGACTCCAGAAAAAATGAACAGTTCATTTGAAGGTGGTTCAAATAATGAGAAACTCAGAATTTTAGAATGAAAGTTAAGCACGTGGCAAAATTTCTAGGCAAAGAAAAACTGAATTTGAAACCTAGAGACATCACTGACTTCGAACATAATTTTGAATTGATTTGAAGCGAACTTATGGATGATCAAAAAATCAAAGAGCTTCCAGCCAAATAAAATAAAACGATAATATGATCAACAAAGAAAACCAAAATAATTTGAAGTTCAAAGATATTATTGATTTCGGGACTAATTTTGAACAAAGATTCAAAGACACTTAAAGACTGAAGCTCAGGACTTTACTGATGAAAACCAAAGTAATTAATTATAAAAGAATCTGAAGCTCAGAGATATTACAGGAATCATTTTGAAGATACCTGAAGCAAATAAAGAATCAAAGAGAGTTGAGGAATCTAAAGCTGAGGACTTTACTGATGAAAATCAAAGTAATTATAATGAAGCTCAGAGTTATTACTGATTCGGGAAACATATTGAACAAAGATTTAAAGGCAGTTAAGAATCTGAAACTCAGGATTTTACTGATTACTTACAAGTCATTATAAAAGAAATTAAGCTTAGAGATATTACTCATTTCGGGAATAATTTTTAACAAAACGTCAAAGATCGAATCGGTTAGGGAATCTAAAGCTCAGGACTTTACTGATGAAAATTGAAGTAATTATAATGAAGCTCAGAGTTTTTACTGATTTCGGGAAACATTTTGAATAAAGATAAAGACAGTTAAGAAATCTGAAGCTCAGGACTTTACTGATTACTTACAAGTCATTATAAAAAAAATTGAAGCTTAGAGATATTACTGATTTCGGGAATAATTTTTAACAAAAAGTCAAAGATCAAATCGGTTAGGGAATCTAAAGCTCAGGACTTTACTGATGAAAATTGAACTAATTATAATGAAGCTCAGAGTTATTACTGATTTGGGAAACATTTTGAAGAAAGATTTAAAGACACTTAAGAATCTGAAGCTCAGGACTTTACTGATGAAAACTAAAAATTTGAGATATTACTGATTTCCGGAATAATTTTGGAGATACATTTGGCGAATAAAGATTAAGAAATCTGAAGCTCAGGACTCGGAATTTGAAAATCAAAGTAATTATATTGAAGAACAGAGACATTACTGATTTCGGGAATAATTTTGAAGATGCTTGAAGTGAACGGGGATTCAAACACAGTTACGAAATCTGAAGACAGGACTCAGGATTTTACTGTTGAATTCAAAGTAATTGTAATGAAACTCAAAAGGTATTACTGAAAATAGGAATAATTTTGAACAAAAGTTCAAACACAGTCAAGAAATCTGAAGCTCAGGACCCAGGACTTCACTGACGAAAACGAAAGTAAATATAAAAGAATTTGAAGCTCAGAGATATTACTGATTTCGGGAACAACTCTGAAAATACTTGAAACGAACAAACATTCAAAAAGTCAGTTAAGAAATCTGAAGCTTGGGATTTTTCTAATTCCAACGATTGTTCCGGGTTATAATTTCCAAATTTTCCAAAGGACAAATATCTAATTTCTGGATCAAACTCAATTGGAAGCGAGAGACTTAAAGTGAAATCTGTCCGAAAAAAAGGAACAAAATCAGATTCCAAGCCTCAATCAGCTTCGCAAATTTTGAAACAAAACTAAAAAGAAAAGTGATGCGATTTAAATAATAAGTATTAATTTATAATAACCTAATCGGTAGGATTAAATTCGAAAGTGTGATGCTGTAAGCAGCTGGTAGAATCCCTTATGTTTTCGGGCGCGAAGTCATACAGAGCAACCACATGATCTCGGGGCTTACGTGGGGGATTCCCGCGGCGCGACGCGTCGCAGGTGGTCACTTCGAGAACTAGCGACTATTATTCTACTTCAGGAACATCATAAGTTCCGCCCATCGAATGACACCCTGATTAATACAATCGACAGGAGGAATTCCTAAGCGGGACCAACCAATACGGATTCCGTAATCTACGCCGTGCTTACTACGATTATGATCTTTGTCATCGAGCATGTAAAAAGCATGAATAATAGAAATATGCTAATCGCAAGTCGCTTTCAGCGCAAACAAACCCCTCATTTATTAGACGGGCCGATAAAAACTGGGTGATGTGAACTTTACATGTCATTAATTATTTATAAATGTGGGATTATTCGGAGTTGCCTTATTGTTCCTGTCTGATTTGAGGCCCGAATCGTAAAGCCAGATTGTTATCTGCTGACGCGTTTTAATGCTAATCGACTCGGTCCGAACACGAATTGATGACACTAATAGTTTGTTTGCTTTCAGAATTAGCTGATGAACGATGACACCGCTACTTCCACCAATGATTTTAAAAAGTCAAAGTCTAATCAAAATATAGGCAACCAAACGAACACATCTGTAAGTTGGGCACTCTATTTAATCGATACCTCTGACTTGACATTGCTTTTCTTTAATCGATTCAAAACATCAATCAAACTCTAGGGCATCTAAACCAACACTTTAGTAATTTGGTTAATCCAGCAATCTTGTAAATTACAAACGTATAATAGGGAGCAGAAAAAATATAGGCAACCAAACTAACAAATTTTTGATTTGGACTGGATAATCCATCAAACGCTACAAAATTAATTTTAAAAAATAGAACGTTTTGTTTTATTGGTGTTTGAACTGTATCAAAGTTAATTCGGTTTTTCTGCTGTGAGGCTGTGAGGAGTGATGATGTGTGTTTAGTTCTCCGGAGGAATGTGAGGTAATTAATCACGGTCTTGTTGGTCAGGCAGCGCGCTTGGGGGGCTCAAACAGATCTTCTCGAGCGCCCAGGGGGTACGGCGCGTTGTTCGGAGAAAAATTGCCAAATTTAGGTGAGTGGGACAGTAGTAATTACGGGGATATTACACCTTACGAACCATGTCGTTGCTGTTAAGAGAATGGGAGCCGTTTCATTTATTTAAAAAAAGAGTGTCCCACTCATTGCATGCTCTCGGTTTTAAATAACTAAAAAAATTCATTAATTTTTTTACAAAATTTATTATTTTATTTTCGGTTGACGAAAATTTCGAGAAGAAAATCGAAAAAAATCATTACAAATCGCAAATACTTTCAATTGTTTCTATTCTTGACTAGTTTTCTGTTTGAGTCTTTCAACTGTTTTTACAATTGTCGATATCCATCTATTTTCGATCGAAACAAATCACATATTGTCGACTTTCAATTTTCAATTCTCGATTCGTTTTATGCTCTTTTTTTTAATTTTCGTTATTTATCGATTTTCAATTCGATTCTCGAGATTTGTTTTCTATTTGAGTTTTTTTAACTTTTTTTTAAAATTTTCTATATTCGTCTATTTTCGTGTGAAACAAATCGCATCTTGTCAACTTTCAATTGTTTCGATTTTGGACTAGTTTTCTGTTCAAGTCTTAATCTTTTTTTTTTTTTAATATTCGATATTCATCTATTTCAAACTGAAACAAATCACATCTTGTCGACTTTCAACTGTTTTTATTTTCGACTAGTTTTCTATTGGAGTATTCTAACTGTTTTTTTTTAATTTTCGATATTCATCCATTTTCAACTGAAACACATCAACACAATTGTTTCGATTTTCGACTAGTTTTCTGTTCGAGTCATTTTAACCGTTTTTTAATTTAAATGTTTTTTTTTTAATATTCGATACTCATTTATTTTCGACTGAAACAAATAATATCTTTTCAACTTTCCATTGTTTCGATTTTGGACTAGTTTCTAAATTTAAATGTTTTTTTTTAATATTCGTTATTCATCTACATATTTTCTTGTCAACTTTGAATTGTTTCGATTTTCGACGAATTGTCTACTTGACTCTTTCAATTGTTTCTTTTATTTTCGATATTTTTCTATTTTTAACCGTAACACATCTTGTCAACTTCAATTGTTTCGATTTTCGACTAGTTTTCTGCTTGTCTTTCAACTATTTTTTAAAATTTTCGATATTCATCTACTATCGACTGAAACAAATCACATCTTGTCGATATTCAATTGTTTCAATTCTCGATTCGTTTTCTTTAACCGCTTTCCAATTTTCGATATATATCTGTTTTCAAGTAAAACCCAGCTTGTCAACTTTCTATTGTTTCGATACTCGGAGTATTTTAAATGTTTTTTAATTTGTTTTTTTTTTAAATTTTCTATATTCTTCTATTTTCGAGTCAAAGAAATCACATCTTGCCAATTTTCAATTGTTTCGATTTAGTTTTGTGTTTGAGTCATTTAACTGTTTTTAATTTAAATGTTTTTTTTAAATATTCGATACTGATTTATTTTCGACTGAAACAAATCATATCTTGTTAACTTTTAATTGTTTCGATTTTGGACTAGTTTTCTGCATGAGTCTGTTTTTTTTTTTTCGATAGGTGTTCATCCATTTTCGAGAGAAAAAAAATCTAAGGAAAAAAAAATGAAATGGGAAAACGAATTGTAAATTTTCCATTGTTCGGATTTCTTTCATTCTTCAACTTTCGTTCCATTTTCGAGGCAAAACTTCGTGTTAGAGTTAGAACAAAAATTTCACCAACAGAAAATTCGTTCTTCTTTCTTTTCTCTCACTTATTATTATAATTTCTTTTTGAAAATCGTTTTCCCCGAAACTTCGCTCATTTGAAATTATTCGTTGGCTTTTTATTTTTAGGTGACATTGAAATATTTTAAATTGGAAATAAGAGACTCCTTTTTCTGGATCTTAATCATCATCTTCATCACTTTCCGTGATCTTTTTCCTAGTAGGCACACTCTAACCATCGATTCATAAAACAATTGTAGCTTTGAACAAAAAACGAGTTCCTGTAAACTAAATTTGCAAAAGATTTTCATATTTTTATCATTAATTCCTGTTCTTGTGTTTTGGGATTTTAGAAATTCAAAAAAGGGGTAAGTTTTTCTAAATTTTTCAATAAACCAAATTTACAGAGTTCTGATGAAGCCCAATAAGGCCGAAATACATGTATAAACTCTTTCCTAACACTTTCTATATTGCCAGTTACACAATTTTAATTAATTTTCATAAATAAAATTAGATTCTCCGTTTGCATTCTTCAGATCTTCAGAAATAATTCCATCGTCTTCCCTTGTTTTGGCCAATTTCTTTTCTTCCCTAACCCTTTTCCCCTTTGCAAGGGTCAGAGGAGTTCATTTTTATCGACTATTTTCATTTCTTTTTGTCTCTTATTACAATTTATGTTAATTTTTTTTCCTTTTCTTTTTGTCCTTCCCTACAATCCATGGTAGCCTGCCTAGGCTAATCCAGCAACATTCCTATTATTTTCGTTCTCCTTTATTTTCGCATTTCGTACTTTCCTGGGACGTTCATTTTCATTTCATATTTGCAATTATTCCTCAGATACACTTCATTTCCATCATGATTACTTCCATGGTTTCGTTGGAGGCTGACGGTAAAGTTTTCGTTATTTTTTTAATTTTCAATTTGGATCACGTGCCATCATCGCCAGAAAACAAAAGTAGATCAAAGATCAAATTCTTACTTTGTCACTCCACTTTGAACCATCGGTATTCTTTAGCCAAAGAATTTTTTTCCAGAAAAATTTAAGCAATTTTTTACTCGAAGGACCTTAGTTTATTTTTACAATATTGGCCTTCCAATGCAGCCAAGATTTCCGAATTGTTGTGAATTTTTTATTTTTAATTATTCTTGCGTTTGCACTTCACCTAAACTATCGATTTGTTTTGGTCAGAGAGCACGTTCAAAACAACTGAAAACAAACGAGTGAAGAACCTCAGTTCTTGAAAAAATGTTGCCAAGTCGTTTGAATCGTCCTTTGACTTTTTCTCAAGAAAAACTTGAGCAATTCTTAACTCGCAGGACTTTACTTCTTCACATTACCCACTGATCTTCCAATGTTGCTAAATCCTTCCTCGGTTTTTCATTTCCATAAATTCTCAAACGCCAAAAAAGGTGCTACGATGACATCTTCGCTTACAAGGCTTCTTAAGAGCACCATCTTTGCGACAAAAGGTAAACGTAGCATATTTTCAAATTGAATTAAAAGAAACTGACTTATGTCTAATAAAAAACGAGTAACGCGATCCTCAGCCACTAGCAAAAGGTAATTCATTTCAAATTTCAAAACGATTTTTGTCAAAATAACATTGTCATTGTCATCTATCAAACGATTTAAAATTGTAAATACCACCTTTAAGCTCGCCATCTCTCGACCACCAGCGAAAATGACAACTGATAATTTTAGCAGGCGTCCATCGGATATAAAATTACGATTTAAAACTGTGAGCGCCATCTCTGGTGTAAATTGTAATTCAATTAATTTTAACTTCCGGGAAGAAAATATGTCTTAGTTAAGCTGATAAAAGAGACTCATCATCAAATAAAAATGATAGTGTGAGAAGAGCCAACTCTAAAAATGAAAAGAGAAACAGAAACCAGTTCGTTAATATTTTTTCTTCTTCTCGTGTTCAACAATAAAAATCTCTTGATTGAATTTTTATTGCATTCGAATCAATTTAAACTTTTTGTACTAGACTGGCTAGCGAATCAAATTTAAGGAAAAAAATAATTAGAACGCTATCTATCGGAGAACACTTGAAATAAGTTAAATGAATGGTACCAGTAGCCATCTTCTAACCTTTATAAGGATGCCTTCTAAAGACCAATAAGCAGGATTGATTATGTTTTTATTAATTTCTCTTTTTATCCATGGCAATCGAATTAAATCTGACAGGTATTATGTTGGGGCGCCATCTGTTGCTCAAATTTATTTATTATTGACAGCTATGTTCTAACTTCTATTTGTTTTAAACCAATTTAAGTGAATTTAAGACAATTGTTAAAAGTCATCTTGCGATATTTTCTGCAGCGCCATCTCTTGCACAGTACTTGAAACAAATTCTGGTTCTTAAAATTACTTTAATTTACTCCAAATGAATTTAATGAATTTCACCCAAAAGTTTTTATCCAAGGACAATATTTAATATAAAATAAATAAAAGTCACCTTGTTGCCTAGCGCCATCTATTTCACAATACTCGAAACAAATTTATTTATGTTTGAAAGTTGCGTTGTAATATTTCCCGGGTAACCTGAATCAATCTAAAACAATTGAAAATCATTGTGTGTTTTATAAATTTCGTAGGAACGCCATCTGTTGCTAAATTTTATTTATTATTGAGAACTCGGATCAGTGCAGCTCCATTTACTTCAAATGAATTTGATTGAATTTATGGCAAATAGGGTGTCCCCTAAGGATCATTTTTAAAATAAAATAAATAATAGTGATCTTGCGATATCTACCGCAACGCCATTTCTCTTATTTATTATTCTAATACTTATCGCGGCGATTTCCACAGATAACTCGAATTGAAAATCGTTTACACACGATTTGTTTTATTAAATAATTTTCTACCGTAGCAACAGATGGCGCACATTAATCAGACGCCGTTACAATTGAAGATTGGAGTGGTTAAGAAGTATTACACAAATTGAATGCACGGGATAATGAATGATGGCCTCATAAGGAAGTGGGTGGATCGAGGAGGAATAAATAATTAAAAAAAACGGACCGGGTTTACGGACCTTCCATTCTTCGGATTCCTCTTCAAATTGGACCTCGCGTTGTATCAGTTTCAATCTGTAATTTTTTGCCACTTTTTTCTTTCGACCGTGTAAAATGACTGCGTAATGATCTTCGGATCGGTACAGCTTTATTAATGTACATCCGTCAAGACTATATCAGCCGGCATCATTTTTCAAGACATGCTAGAGTGTTTTATATGAAATCCATTACACCTGTGCAGGGCGCCGCCCCCCAGGGGTGGATCAGCAATTAGGAAGCGCAGCGGGAGCGTAAAAATAACGAGATACTGACAAACGTGAGGCGAGGGCTTAGAAACTTAGACGGCCAGTGCAAATAAAATATAGCACAGTCACCAAAAAAAAGGAAAAAAGAATTAAAATTTGGTCATCGCAGTCTTTTAACCAAACGTGGTCAGAGAGTGTGACGGTGATGATGAGTAGCTCCGTACTAGGAAGATCGAATGTGATTGTTTTTCGTATGATTGATTGGCTTTTAAACTGTAAGACAGGTGGTGGGCTATATTGCATTACAAACATTGATTTATGCTAATGCCATTGCCTAATGCTGTTACCTGCTATTTAAGGCACTCAATTTACCGCGCGTTGCTTTCCATTTTCTATTACCAGTTACACATATTAATGGCGACGTCATTTACAAATCGTCTGTCAGAGATTACATTACGAAATACAACCTCGATTAACAAGATTTTAAGATGTATTGCCGCCGTAGAGGACTTTCCATAGTCAAATACGTACTTACCGCAACAATATCATTTTGTAATTTTGGCAAAATGCATTGATCCGATGTGGTTCTGCTGCTGTTTGGTTTCAGTTCTCATTTGTTTTCGGGTTCGACCAAGACACGAATTCATCAAATCGGACGTTATTAATTATACGTGGGGGCAACGGCGGTTGAATTATGTGCGCTTAAGCTCACGCTGGGCATTTAATTTTTTTAATCTACCGAATAAATTAGGGGCCCTTACCGTGCCACTACGATTTCGTAACAATCACCGAAGTCGTTAGACCTGACGTTCAAACAAAGTAAATTAATTTTGAGTTTCTTGGAAAAATCACTGCATCATTAGATGTCTTCATTCGATCGCGAGTTGTGCAGCTTTGAGCCTCTAATTGTCCCTTTTTTTAATGAGACATTTATTATAAAATACCTTGCAAGAGTAGAATTCTCTTGGTAAGCAGAAAAATACGTCATAAATGTCCTTATCAATCAAGGGATGCTTAAAATGATTGATTAGAACAAGGTTCTCAACAGATTAATTTTACTTTAAGTATTATAGAAATTTGTTGCAAGTCGGTTTGA
Source organism: Serrognathus titanus (assembly GCA_039766575.1). Taxonomy (NCBI): domain Eukaryota; kingdom Metazoa; phylum Arthropoda; class Insecta; order Coleoptera; family Lucanidae; genus Serrognathus; species Serrognathus titanus. Next base: position 52,798,757 of record CM077914.1, on the reverse strand, counting down.
TTACAATGGATTGCTCGAGCTAGTCTTCTTCTGACGAGGCCCCAAAATAGGGCCGAAACACGTATCCATAGGATGCTTGAGGAATCAACTGGAATCAAAATTTACTTGCAACAATTTCTAAATTTTCAATTTGCTGGAAAAACATTACTTGGCAGCTTTCGGTGGGATGACTTATTACATAAGATAGCAAAGTTTTAGGCTAAAAATCGACCTAAACTATCAAGTCATATACTTTAACACCTGTTACAAATTTTAAAAGTACCCAAATGATTTAGAAGACCATTTTTTTAAACAATTAAAAAATTTATATTTCAGATTGGCAAAAAACTCACAATACGTCGTTCTAATCTGTAAACTGCGTATCTTCATTTCAACAAATTTTGTAGGAGGCCAAAAAAACTATTTCTAACTATTATCATTTATTTCCTACCGTAATTTCTTAATAAATATTTAATGCTTCTTAAGAAATTACGCTAAAAATAAGAAGTAATAATAGTTAGAAACAGTTTTTTTTTTGGCTCTTCTGTAAAATTTGTTGAAGCGGAGATACGCAGTTTACAGATTAGGTCGACGATCAGTCATCTAATAAATCAGTAAAAAACTGTAACAAAAAGTGTTCTTTAGTAGCCAAAAGATGGCATGGCGGCTTTTACCGTATTTGATACGACGTAAAAGTCTGGTGCTTTTAAATTAGTCTAAAATCAACTGAAATACGAAAGTATTCTCAAGACTTGTTTTTAGAATAATATTAAAAAAAAAATTAAGGTTTGTAGTGAACAATAGATGAAAAAATTGTAGCGAAAGCACTTGCGATAGTTGCCCTGAGATGGCACTCCAAACGAGTTTCATAAATTACGGAAATTAAAAAGTCCGTAGACCTTCTTGGTAATGAAATTATTCCTAAAATACACAAAATTTAAAAAAAAAACTTATATTGCAGTGAATAATGGACGAAGTAGGAGGATACTTTCAGTATCAACCCAGAGTGGTACTTTAAAGAAGTCCTTTATAGAGATAGTAATGACCAGACTTCGGACATTTCGGAGCGTTGCCATGGTTACGCTATACGAGGACCAATGAAAAGTACCAATTCATTGCGTGGCCATGGCAACGCTCCGAAATGTCCGAAATCTGGTAATGACAAGAAGTAATGGCATTTATAAAGAGACCAATTCGCTTTTGACTGATCAGCTGTTTATTCCGCCATTAATCTTCCAAATTTAATGTCTTTACTCTCTTTATAAACTTCTAGTCTCATAAATTGTAAATATTAAAAAATTCGTAGACTTTTTTGACATACTTATCAAATTCGCAGCGTTCTTTTCTAGAGTAGAAGAAAATTAAAATAAATAAATAAATTGCAGTGAATAATAGAAGAAAATTGTGTCGAAGACACTTTCAATATCAGTCCACAGATGGCATTTTTCAAGAAGTCTCAGAAATCGAGAAATGAAAAAATTTCGTGAAGACCTTTCTAACAGATTAAATTTTCCGCACTGTTTTTGTAGAATATAATTCTTTATATATTTTTTTAATTTAAAAAAGGGGGAAATTTTCAGAAGCTACCCTGATAAACGTACGATAATGCGGATGTCGTTCACGATTAGGAAACCGTTCCGCGTACAGACGTGCTGCCAATCGCGTGTTTCCCCGACATTCCCCGTATAACAAATGCATATCTGCGTATTCTCTAAACGTGAAATCGCTCATCGCAAACACACCAACACATACACAAACACACTTACATACACTAATAAACTTAAAAATGAAAAGTATGAACTATACAAAATTAAGGCAAATTATGATTCGCTCCTTACTACAACGTTAATAAGAACGGACTAAATGTATTTCATCATATCACCTGAGGCGCGACATTTTATGGGGCAATAAAGCAATAAACCAACTTTGAACGAGGGTTAAGACAGGTTAAGAATTCTGTTCGTCCTCATCTTTTGTATATTTTAAAAATATATGATTCTCCTCTCCCTTCGTTTTTCTCAAAATTTATTCTGTTAAAAAGAATTTTTCACGATATCATACCGAGTTTGGTGCATCTTATGGAAAACATTTTCAATACCAGCCCAAAGGTGGGTCACAAATCTTGAAAATTTAAATTTTATAAATTTTTTTGGCAAGTGTTCAGTATTGTGTTTTAAATTAACATAAAATTACAAAAAAAAAATTTGTACGCAATATATAGAACGGAATTGCATCGAAGATAATTTCAATATCAGTCCAAAGATGGCGCTCTACAGAAGTATCATAAATCGTAAAATTCCAAAATTTCGTAGACTTTTTTGGCAACTCAAATTTTCCGCACTATTTTTTACAAGTAGGTAATACAAATAATTTTTTAATTGAATTTTGTAGTAAAACATAAAGCGAATTTGGGCTCAAAACACTTTCGACATCAGCGCAGAGGTGAAATTCTCAATAAAGAAGTCTCTCTCAATGTGAAAACCTTTCATTTGTTATTCTTTACAGAGACAGAAATGCTACGCAAAACTGTCCAAATTCTTACAGGCCACACAACCACGTGTTTCTTACTCATACAATTTGCTTTCTTAAATTTCGCTCCGAGGTCCCTTTTTCGGAGACTCCGCATCATTTCACTCGATTATTAGTAATAAGCAAAGCCTGGTTTTCTGGCATCCCTTAATTTTGCGAAATGCACTTCCTTTGTTCCGCTATTTTATTGATTCGCGGAAGGATGAATGCAGGGTGGTGTCACTTCACTATTTTGCTACTTCACAGAAGCATACATGCAGGGTGGTATTATTTATCAATCCCCCTCTTTTTAGAGTTTCAGTTTAAAAGTATTGTACACAGATTAACTTTAAGTCAGATTTATGTAGATCTAGTTCAAGTTAGATCGGTACATTTACGCCTGTAGACATACCGACTGTTATTAAATAAAATAATTCGATTGGTATCTGGTCTCTGATTTCACAACATTAAATTTTTAATACTGTTTTTTAAAATAATACAAAACATTTTGCAGTGATTAAATAGCGGAACTGCATAAGACACTTTCCATATCAGTTCATAGATGACACCCAGATGAGGTCTCACAAATCTTTAAAAAATTTCAATTTTAAATATAGTTTTTTTTTTAATCTCTAAAGGCTTTGGCAAATCAAATTAAAAAAAAGATGCATTTTGCAATGAATTATAGTACGGAATTATGAATGCCAAAGACTTTTCAATATCAGTCCAAATATGTACGTCTCCCATCGTATTGGAAGTTTAAACGCAATCGTATCAACTCGATATTTAAACTTTTGCTCAATAAAAACACACTTTGAAAAAATATTATTAGTAACTCTCGATTGGAAATATAACTTCAAGCAAAACTGATTTTAATTTTGCATTAATTTAGCAAAAAGCTTGTGGGTGCTCGCACGATGCCCAGCGACCGTCATAATGACAAACGGCCACAGAACGTCAACATGACAGTTGTCAGAAACGTTAAATTAACAGACAACAGTCACAAACGTTAAATTGACAGACAACAAACATCAGATTGACAACGTCAGACAATGCCAGAGAGATAAAATACGGGCGAAGCGTCACATAGACAATAGTTTAACAATACAACAATAGCGATCGAAGAAAATAAACAAAATTTAGGCCGCCCCTTGACGAATTAAAGTAAAACTGTATTCGACCATGATTGGCCTGCAAATAAGATCGCATTCTCAAACCTGGAGGAAACCAAACCCTGCTACAGAAAAAAAAAACAAAAACGAGAGCAATAACCGCTTTAGCTTCAGTTGATCCTGTGCACTCAAGTGTCTGGAACCAATGCTTACTTGTTAGGAGCCCCACACACACACACAAAACCCTTCCAGGCATATCATTGCCGGAAGCACATTCAAAGCCTCCCGTGCATCAATTGTCAGGAGCAGTACACACACACTCTTCCGTGCAAACCATTGTCGGAAGCCTCCCGTACATTAATTGTTAGGAGCCACACACACCTCCTATCGAAGGCCACACTCATGCTTCACGCAACCATCGACGTCATCAAAGCCGGCCGTTGAAGTAGAGAAGAAGTGGAACTTAAGCAGAAGCAAGCAAGCCAGAGGTAGTTCCTACGGCAACCCCATGTTTAATATCCGTTACTACGTTGTCAGAGACTTCGCCCTCCAATAGCCCAGACGATAACCGGCCAGGAGAGTAGAGCGTCGCACACATTGTTATTTTTTGATTTTATATGTTCGTCCGTTATTTTCTATTTTGTTATTAAAGTTACAAGTTGTGTTAAATAAAAATGTATACCAGAAGGTTTTGCTGATGGCCAATAGATGGCACACTGCTTTAACTCGCTTTAGAGTGCCTTAAATAAGAGTAAGGCCATGCGTGACGACGATTTCTATTGACCCAGCCACGTTTGTGATAAATTTGTATATGACGGGATATGGAGACAGATTATTCACAATTAATATCAATATAATTATGAAGTTATGTACTACCATAAATATACTTAAAAATAAAGCCTGTATGATTTCTCTTAATAAAATGCACTCGTTGTAATCCTCACAAGAAGAAAATAGCAAATTACTGAAAACTGACTGCAATCAGTTTTAGGTAGTAGTCATGATGACTGCCTAATTTCGAATTAACACAAACATGGTGCCCGTATGTCCTCACTTTTATTTAAGGAACTCTAACTCGCTTATGTGGTAAATTCTGAACTGAAAACGTCTGCTTTAAAAGCTGAATTGTTTAAAATACAGGAGAAATTAAGGGACAGTTTCATAGTGAAATTTAAATTTAAAGTCTCCTTTAAATTGTATTTAACTGGTCCTAAGACAGATAAGCAAACTTGAAGCATAATTTTACTGAAAACTAAAAACAAAAAAGTTCCCTTGTCGATCAAGAGATGGCAGTAGACGTAAATGCAGTTCTAGTTATAAGTCAGTTTATGACTCCGGACGGTCGCCAATAGTTTTCGAAATTCTTTAGGTGAGTGGGTATAGTTTTACGTTTAAATAAAAAATGAATTATTTCAATCTGAGCAAAGTATTTGTGAGGAACGCGATACTTAAGATTCACAGATTGATTGAAACTAAGTTTTTTCTTGCCATCCACGGCCAGGTGTGATTAGCAACATCTTGGATGGAGGGTCCATAATAGTTTTCGAAATTCCTCTGGTGGTTCGATGTATAGTAGATTGACGGTAGATATACTATGGGCGTTCGGTCTCTCTTTCTTATGAAGAATTACATAATTTACCAAATGTGTATGTATGGTTGCCTATCATCATTCTGACAGACGGGAGGCGCCGCGAGGAAGGTGGTGACGATTTCTGGAAATAGTAGTTTCGAAATAGTTAGTAGTTTCTAGAAAACTGGTGGCAGTTTATGGAAACTGAGCGCCTGTTAGAACGACGATACGCAACCATACATACATATTTGGTACGTAATGTTAATTCTTCATAAGAAAGTGAGTCCGAACGCCCCTATTGACGATTAAATAAGAAATTAATTATTTAAATTAGATCAAACTATGTACGAGTATTTCTGACAAGAACATGAGGTGGCGCTCACGAACATTCACTTCCACATTCATATCTAAGGTTCAGCACAGATTGATTTCAATAGAGTTTTTCATTTGAATAAATTAGTTTGGAATTATTCGCGGAGATTTCTTTTTTTCAATTCAGGACCGTATTACATATTTTCTTGTATGTTTCGTTTTAAAATCTGCAATTTAGAATTGATTTCTGGCCAGCCAAGACCAGGTGTAAATAGCAAAATATCGGATAGATGGCCGCTAATAGTTTTCGAAATTCCTCAGGTGGGTCGATGTAGATTTACGATTAGACAAAAACGCCGGGCACGCCCACCTGCGAGGGTCACTACCTGAAAATCGCATCGTGACATGTGTCGACCGTGCTGCTCTCTTGCGTCCCGAGAAGAAAGGCGGCGGAGGCGGTCGGCGCGAAAAAAATCGTTTACGAGCTCTCCTTTTTCGATGATTTCATTAGGTCTTTTATGGGCGCCCCGGCCATTTCGGTTATGACTCTTTAATAAATGGGAAATTTAATTAAGCCAAGTACGTCATCATCATTTATGACTTGTTGTATGTGTATACAAAATTAGCAATTAAATTATAAGAAAAAAAATTACTATTATTTATGGTATTATGGTGTTAGCTGTAGCTAAGAGTATCGTGGGAGTAAACTCTTCATTTAACAATGAATTATGAGAATATTGAAACGCCCTTGGATTTCGCATAATTTGGAATATATTAAACAAAGAATAAGTTAAACTAATGAACCGAAGACACTTTCAATATCTGCCCAGAGATGATTTGACGATCTTTGGCACTTCATATTCTCCAAATTAAACAAAAATTTGTATATAGCAAGTTAATAAATGTTATACTTTCCCAAAAAACATACGACTTACATATTTCTAGGTACCTTTCATGTTACAAGTACCATCTCTTGTCCGTTAATCAAAACTTTTCATTGTAATTTCTATAGGTGTGGCTTCAATCTAATGTAAATGTCATATTATTAAATTGCAAAAGTTTTCAGTCCATTTTCAGAAACATGAAAGCCAATAATAGAAATACAATTAGTTTTATGAATTTTGACATTTCATATTACACGCGCCATCTGTTGCTAGATATTCAAAGCTTTTCATCACTCTTTCTTTATTGTAGCTCTCATCAAATGTAAATGTAATTTAAGCACTAAATTGCGAGACTTTTTTGATGCCATCTGGTGAGACGTTCCAAAAGCATACTGCAGATTATTTTTAAAATTATTTTAGCATAAAAATTTTAGATTGAACTTACGATTGAAGGGGTTTCAAAACCAATTGTTGTTAATATTGATGATTACTTATGGATCCTTGGGGATCAAATTTCTTCAAAAACGGATTTTTTAGTATAAAAAAATTATTAATGGCGGTGCAAGTACGAGATACACAAAATAAATTGTCGCATTACGCCTTTCGTATTTTGATACGCGCGCTGCCCGTGTGATCTCAGTTGGAAGTTGGTGTAATAAGCACTGCTACAAATTACTCCTGCGTCTGATTAATTCATTTATTTATCTTGTCGCTGTTACTAGTCTGTAATGGGCAGCCTGTGTCATTCAGAGACCTAAACGACCCTCTTTGTCAGGATCAAACAATTTTTTTTTGTTTTCTTCTTACTTTCATACAAACGACGAGACCATTAGACTTAAGACTTAACTCGACCGACCTCCACATAGTTAAATATGAACATCATAAATTGACTGGTTTCGTTTGAAAATTGGTAAGAGGGAAAGTGATTTTTCATATAATGGGGTGAGGAGCGAGGGAAAGGGGGGGGATGTTGGATGACTATAAAGATAGCGGCCGTTCGCTGTATAAATTAACGAACAATAACAATACAAAACAGTGCAAAGTACTAAGACATCCCCGCACAATGCGTCGAGACCATAAATCAGGCGCACCCTCGGCTTTTTTCGAAATGCCCGCAATGGATCTCCGCGACTGTTAGTTGCCTCTTCTCACGCCTGCTAATGATGGCGCCACGTGCTTCCTCGCTGTGATTGTTTCCGCTTGACCGGAGATTCATATTTGGTGAGCGTGACTGCAAATTGCGTCGGCTTTAATCGTTCAGAATGAGATGTAATCATCACCAGTAGGAAGTAAATATGTACATTAAAAAAAAAGATAAGTAAATTTAAACTAATTGCATTTGTTTACTGATTATTAAGATAAACTAACGAAGGGTAAGTCACGTAATCGTAGTTTTCAAAAAGCAGTCATTTGCTTATTGTTTTAATAAGGTGGCTGTGAACAACAAACGCAATGTCTTTGATTGGTTCATGTAAACTATTAAATAGGCTGTCAAGTAAGTGAAGACATTGTATTGGTTTCTGCACTTGAACAAAAAAGTAAGCAATGTAAAGTGCATCGACTTGAAGACACTAACGAAAATATTTATTTAAATTTTTAAAAAGAGATGGCTCTGAAATATAAACGCAATGTACACGTAAATTATTAAATGACCTGTCAGTTTGACAGCTGTCAAGTGAAACATCGTTTTGGCTTTTATACTTGAAACATAAAAGTACGTAATATACAGTGCATCTACTTGAAGACGCGAAGGCACCACGTTTTTATTTTTGAATAATTTGAAGCTCCTAATCAAAAACAGAAGTTTCTTTACAACTACCACTAGATTAATCTCGCCAACTGAAAAAAAAACATTCGAGAAATTTTGAATATTTTAATTTAAAAAAAAAAGGTCAAAATTAGCTCAAGTCCTTCTTGAATGCATTTGACGTTTCGTTACAAGATTTTGCGCACTTTTTAGCTTTCCAAATTCCAAGAAGGCTTAAAGGTAGCAAGTTCAAGAAATGTCCTTACTGAAAACACACCGTCACATGTTACTAAACAAAGGCAGCCAGTTTTACAAGATCTTATAATTCAAGTTATAAGTAAGCGCCATTTCGTGTCCAAGAAACAAAGCCTATGTTTATTTTATTGGCATCGAAATATAAAATGTGATTTACAAAAAAATAATCAGCAAGAATTTTCAGTAAAATTAGATTTGCAGCGCCATCTCTTGACTGACATAAGTTATTTAATATTTTACGACCTGTGGAGAATGTTTTTGTGAATTTATAAAGCCAAGTATTTCTCAAATTAATTGTAACAATTAACAGGCATCGTCTCTTTACCAACAATAAAAGCTTAGGCATGAAAGGATTAATGCAACTATTCTTACACACTTCGTGTTAAAAACGCCATCTATTGTTTGATAATTAAAGCTTTAGTTCATTTTCTTTCATCAGTTGATTAAACGCAACTGTTAAGTGCAATTCAAACAAAATAAATTATTGTGGAAATCTCCGGCGCGTTCTCAAAAAATTAATTGTAATAATACGAGACGCCATCTCTTAATTAACATTTAAGTTATTTCCTTATTACTTCATGATCTCTGCAAGATCATACTTGTCGGTTTACAAGATCTAATAATTTTTAAATTACATAATGCCATTAGATGACAAGAATTTATTAGTAAACTGACTTACAATTAGTAACGAATGAATAATTCGTAGCACCATTTCTTGGAAAACAATAAAAGCTTTTCCACAAATGTCTTATCAGCTGTAAGTCGACGAATTTCGTTGATTAAAAAAATCTTGGAAGGCAAGCTAAGTTTGTGGTTTATGACTTTTTAGATTTTACGCTACACACGCCATCTTTTGTCCGTCACACAAACTTTTTCAACACATTGTTATTTAGTATAGGTTTCATTAAATCATGAAAAAAATCTATTTCTTTAATACATTTCATAAGTTTCCAGGAAACTGAAACTGATGAAACATCTTATCTTGACCGGTATCGAAAGCTGAAAGTTGCTTTTTATATTTAGCCAAACAGGTGAGACGGTTTTGCTATTTAAGAAAAATTAAATTAATTTTAATTCATTATTTAAGAAAAATTATATTAATTTTAATTCTTCTTAAAAGAAGAACAATCTGAAACGCCATCTCTTGATCAAGAACAACAGTTTCTTTGCAATTATTTTAGCGGATATCATAGGTGAATTTCGCTATATAAAAGAAATTCAATTTAAAATCAGATACGATTGATATTTGCTTGTACAGGGTATCCCAAAAGTGTGTTCTCGGGCAATATCTCAAATACTGAGAAGATTACACCATAAAATTATATTCATCTGTACAGAATTAATCGAAACGGTGTGTACAGATGAAAATCATTTTATGCTGTAGACTGTAGACCATTAAAAGTAAAAACAAATGCATTTAAGCTTATTTTATACCTACAGTAGTTATCGAGATATTGCCTGAGAACACATTGTTGGGATACCTATAGATAGATCTACAACAAAGAACTAAGCATAATCAAGAGGTATTATGAATTTTGAAATTTTGCGCCGTCTTTTGTCCGAAAATCAAAGCCTTCTTGCACTGTTATTCTGCGAAATTTCCAACGACAGCGACGTATATTTTATGTTAAATAAATTGTGAGAGTTTTTTGTACGGTTCCAAAGATAAAGAAAGCGCCATCTGTGAAAATGAGAGTCTCAGTGTGTTTTCAGAAAATTAAATGTCATAATATTTAACGCCATCTCTTAATTAACATTGTAAATTATCTCTTAGTGTAATTTAACAATAATAGAATCTAATAATTCCCAAATTAATTGTATTTTACTTTATATTCTAATCTATCGATTATTTAGTTAGTAATAAACTGCCTAACGTAACGAATGAATAATTCGAAGCGCCATCTTTTGGACAACATAGCATTTTTTCAACTGTTTTAACAGCTGCCGAAAAAGCCAAACATTTTTAAAATCCAATTTTTAACAAATTCATTTACATTAACTCTCAAGTAAACTGACGTAGTAATAATGAAGAATTTAAAGCGCCATCTCTCACCCAGCAATGAAAACTATTACAACTATTACAGTAGCAGGTAATTTATTATTTTTTTACTAAACAGATTGAGAGATGGAAGGCTAGTTTTTTTATGACATCTTTCGGAAAAAGGGGAAAGCATCAAGAAATAATAATTTTCGAGTATTACTAAACTCAACACGTCAAATAAAAGCCAAACATTTCTAAAACAAAAAGTCTCATACATTTACTGCGAGTAATAGAGCGCGCCATCTCTCTTGGCACTCCAGCAATATTTCTTTAAATCTGATCATCTTCGCTGAAACAATTCATGTTAATAACGTGCGGATCTATAAATGATTATTTTCCTTATTTATAAAATCCAAACTTTTTTCAGCAAATTCATTGCTAATGTAACGCATGAATAATTTGAAGCACCATCTCTTAGTCAGCAACGAAAGCTTCTTTGCAACTATTTTAGCAGGTGTAGACCGATGAAATCCGTTGTAAAAAGGAATTTTCAAGGAAATTAAAGTTTGAAATTGATCGATAAGATGAAAATTTAAAAAATTATAAACTTCGAATCATGCAGAGTGCAAAAGCTTTGCAAATAATTTAGTAGCTGCCAACACAACCTTCGAACAAATTAAGTTTTAAAGAATAAATAGAGTTTTATTTACGTTAAGTCAAGTGTAGAGTTTTAGGGCGCCATCTGTTGGCTTTCATAAACGCTTTTTGATCTTGTTTACACTAAACAAAATAAAAATTCTTGTTGAATTATAAACGCAAGTTGTAGGACCACAAAGGGTATTCTTTTGTTCGTCATTTAGTAAATTCTATTTTATATCCCATTCATTTTGACAAGTCATTGGTGCACTGACGTAGTAACGCACGAATAATTTGAAGCGCCATCTCTTGGTCAGTAGTGAAAGCTCTTTACAATTATTTTACTAGCTCCAAATTGTCGAAATCTGGGCTTTAGGGTAACTTCTCTGGGTCTTTACAATATATATATATATATACATTGACTAATTTTTCGTAAGTCAAAATTCCAATGGAATTGTAATGCTATGTGCAAGGCTGTAAAAGGTGACTTTTGTTATTTACAATTTTATAATTTCTTTTAACTATTTCACAGTGACAAGAATTCAATTGATTGACGTATGAATAATTCGAACCGCCATCTCTTAACCAGCAACGAAAGCTTCTTTACAACTATTTATTTTAGCATCTACCAATCGTCGGAATTTTCAAACAAATTAAGTTTTTTAATAAATAAACTGTTCTCTATTTACAATGAGTAATATGTGGCTTTAGGTGGCCTTTAGAGAACATTTTTAAATCTAGTTTTCACTGTAAGAAACAAAAATTATTGTTAATGTGCAGGACGACGTTTTTAGTCATTTACAGAATTCATTTTTTTATCAAATTCATTTTTAGACAAACCATGACAGTAACGCATGAGGAAATTGAAGCGTCATCTCGTGGCCAGCAGCGAAAGCTATTTACAACTATTTTAGCAGCTACGAATCGTCGAAATTGTCAAGGAAATTACATTTTCAATAAATAAATAAATTTTTATTTAGGGAGAGTAACATTGCAGGACTATCTCTCATTTACAAAAATCAATTTTCTATCAAATTCATTTTTAACAAATCAATGGTAAGAGAACAACGTAGTGACGTATGGATAATTCGGAGCGTCCTCTTGTGTTCAGCACCGTAAGCTTCTTTACAATTAATGTAGCAGCTGCAAATCGTGGAAATTCTCACGGAAATTAATTTTTAATAAACAAAAAGATTTTTATTTACGGCAAGTAACTTGTGGCTTTAGAGTGCCATCTTTTGGACCTCAGGGAACATTTTTTTTAACTACTTTTCACCCAACAAAATTAAAATTCTTGTGGAACTGTGGCGCTAGGTGCAAGGCTGCAAAGGATGAATTACGTTATTTACAAAATTAACTATTTTTTTAAACTATTTCACCGATGACAAATTTTCAGTAGATTGAATAATCCGAAGCGCCATCTCGTGATCAACAGCGAAAGCTCTTTGTAGCTGTTTCAGTAGTTCCAAATTGTCGAAATTGTCAAAGAAATTAAATTTTTAATTAAAAAAATGCTTTTCATTTGCAGTAAATAATATGTGGGTTTCAGGGTGCCATCTCTTGGCTTTAAGAAAACATTTCTTGACATAGTTTTTACTTAACAAGACAAAAAGAATCTTGTGGAATTTTAACGCTATTTGCAAGGCTATAAGGATGATCTTTTAAAACTATTTCACTGGTGATAAGTGTGTTCAGTGGATTGACCTATGAATAATTCGAAGCGCCATCTCTTAATTGGCAACGAAAACTTCTTTACAATTATTTAGTAGATGCTAATCGTTGGAATTTTTAATAAACAAATTGTTATTTATTTACAGTAAGTAATATGTGGCTTTAGTGTGTCTTCTCTTGATGTTCAAAAAAACTTTTTGTTCTAGTTTTTTCTGAACAAGAAAAAAACCTTTTTAAATTATAGCTACACAGGTGTTTTTCGTAATTCATAAAATTATTTCTTTTATCAAATTCATTTCACGAAGTAATGCATGAATAATTTGAGACGCCATCTCATGATTAGCAACGAAAGCTTCTTTACAATTAGTTGGTAATTCTAAATCGTGGAATTTGTCAATGAAATCAAATTTTTAACAAACAAATCGATTTTTATTTGTTGGAAGTAATGCGTGGGCTTCAGGTGCCATCTCTTAGCGTTTAGAGTACATTTTTTGATTTAGTTTTAACTTAATGCGACAAAAAATCTTGTGGAGTTGTAGTACTTTGTGCAATGCTATTTTATCATGAATTTAAATTAATAATAATACTTTCATTTTAATTTTAAACTATTTTATCGATGACAAGTTTTCGGCAGATATAAGTATTCAATATATAGATTAATAAAAAGAGGACTAATTTCATCAGAAAGGAAAAGTATCAAGAAATCAGGCTTTTCGAATCAAAATCATGGAAAACATAAAGGAGAAGTTTAAATAAAAAAATAAATAAGTTTATTTAACGGTGACTAAAATGTGGCTTTACAGCGCCATCTCTTGGCTTTCAAGGAACATTTCCTGATCTAATTTTTATTGAATGAGGCAAAAATGTTTGTTGAATAGTAGCATAATGTGCAGGAAAATCAAGAATCATCAAAGAATGACCAATTTTAGATTCGTAGGAGATTGATGAATGAATTTCTTATAAAATTGGATGCTAGTATTGATCGATTCGTTTTAATTTTTTTTCTATAAAACCGACGTTCTAAAAATAATGTTCACCGAAGTATGAAACCTATGACCGAACGTTGACAGAAAAGCATCGTCCCATCCATCAATTCCTGTCCACCCGAAGCCCTCGTGTACTCAATGGGCTGGAAGGCCTCGTCAGAAGTGTGAATCATTCACGGACTCATCTGCAAGTCAGATCGGCGATTCTTCAACGGACTCAAGGGCCATCAGATACTCCAGATGGCGCTCGCGTCTTTGTTCATGGCTCGTTTATTTACTCACGCAGAAGCGCAGAGAGGGCGGCTTCGCTAAATTTTTACGTTCCAGTAAAAATTCGAGTGAATTAAATCGAGCTTGCAAATGGTCATCGCCGGACGTTAAAATACTTACATGCAGTATTTAAATAACCGTTTCCGCTCGAACGGGTAAACAAAATTACAATATAATTGAGCGCGATTGCTTCATTAAATTTCCCGCATGAAATATTACACCTTCGTTTGTTTGTTGAGCTATGGGAAAATTAATGCTTGTGCTCGTGACCGTTATTAATAATTATTATCGAAATCATAAATGACCCCATCGTTTTGTTGCGTAAGCGTGTTTGTTGGGGTGGCCCGATTGTCGATAACGCGTGCCCCATTTGTTAATGTTTCCGGCACATACTCCCGAATGGGGATGAGTCGAATGCTTATTTGTTTGTCATGAAAGTCATCAAACTTTTATACAGGAAGAGATTTGCTTCTCAGAGTTTGAATGAACAACAAGCTTAAAAAAAGCTTGAGGACTGTAATGGCGTCAAAAAGAAAAAGAAATTTGAGGACCACTGGTTTTAAAACGAGGGTATTAAGTCTAAACAAAGGGCAATAATTTATAAACAAATTTGGCTCGCGTGCAGATAAAACAACGGTATCACACACATCTACCCCGTCATCAAATAATAACATAGATTCATTACAGTCGCTCCTCATTCATTTAATAACTCGAAATCGTATCAGTATCCGCGAGTCATAATTTCCCAACAGACTTACGGGACGAGTTCGCACCTGGCTGTGCAAATTTATGCGCTCAGATAACGCGATATCTTTATCAGTGCTGAGGCTGCGCCCCTGCGCCCAACCCAAGGCCTAAATAATTCGTCTGTTCGGGACTGCAAGCGTCTAATTTGGTTTAAAAACCGTCATTAGGATAATGAATGTTGACAAATACGGGCCATCGGCCTCGGGTGAGACTGTATAAATAAATCATGCTTATCCCGACGCAATTTACATTCGAATATACATAATTACACATGTATTACACGAGCTGAGATGTAGACACGTGGTTAGGTCCTTACAAGAGGCCACGTCGGGACAATTATTTTTCTTTGTAATGTTCCTATTGAACCGCCCATTCAAATAAGTTACAAATACTTAAAAAATTAAAATTAATTAAGAACGATATGAAAAGCGTGATGCAGAAAGAGCATCGAATTCTTGGAAGAGCCTCCTCGCTTTGGGCGATTGCGGGTTGCATCTTAGGAGATTTTTTCGGCACACTTCTGCCCGGTTTGGCCCTGGTAAACTGGTCTTGTTTGACCGTCTCGCTCACATCCGGCATGCTTTTAGAACCAAGTTTTAAATGCGCTCATTAATTTTTTGGGGGCTCAGTAGAATATTGTGTCAGTGATAATCAAAATCAGGGCGGCCAGCTAACGAAACGTGTAAAGGTAAAGAATTTGAAATTACTAAAAATCGATAGGGTCAGGACCGGCTACTACATTTTGAGCGCCCCCTAGTTTAGTAATTTTACTTACTTTTAACTCGTAAAAATGTTAGTTTACAAAGAAATTTTGATTCGTAAATTTAATGATAATATTTAATGTTACGTTCAATGTTACATTCGAATGCATTTTCCTGATATCAGAATTCTATAAATCGATTACGTTAATCATTATGTAACGTTTTGGCCGTCAGTAACAAAAACGTGTCGATCCAACCATTATGTAAAACTTCAACTGCCCCTAAAATCGCTAATAAACTTTGCTCTTCGAATAAGTGTACGCACTTAGGTTTTTTATCGTTTTACGTAGAGAATCGCCTTCTCGATAATCATTGTAATTTAAACATCTTTCAGCAGTAATTAAAGGCAGGCTTCCACGGTGGTAACCGTGACTCAATTAGTTTACCTTTTGTCTCCCGCATTACAAGGCCGACGCTAGCAAATGTCACGGGAGTCCGAGATAACTAACGCACAAAGCTCCTCGTCCTGCAGGACCAACTTAGAAATTAACTATCATTAACATTCCCCGGCTAGGATAACCATACCCCGCTGTAGGTGGTGCAACGGGAACTAAGGGATAACGCACGAGGTTCCCTCCTCACAGTCTACTGAGGGATAACACCCAGTATGTTTCAGGAATCTAAACCCTAGATTTAATAGATTGGCATTCCTCGGCTAGGATAACCATAGCCCGCTGTAGGTGGTGCAACGGGAACCAAGGGATAACGCACGAGGGATAATCACCCAGTAGGTTTCAGGAATGCCACGTAACGACCCGCCCGGACAAAACGGATTATCAGACAATTAACTAATTTTAATCAAAGACTGCAATGACTTCTAGCTATGTGATTGGCAGATTGTTACCGACTGTTTATTTAGCGATATTATTATTACAGAATCGTTGAAGTGTATGTGAATAATTGGCTCTGCACTAACCTGAATTTTAATTCTTCGACCGGCGCACCACACAAGTTCACGTATCCAAAGTTAACACTACTCTGACTCTCGGAACCTTATTTTTTTTATTTTCCTTGCCACTTACGTAACTTGGAGTTTTAACAAGTTTGGACTAAATCTTCTTGAGCCTTGAATCATTTTAAGTCAGGGATAATGTCGCTCTAATTACACAACGTATGTACTAAATAGTTGTTTTTTTTTTTATGTATTCAAACAAACCCATCACCGGTAAACAAAAGAAAATAAATTTTAAGTCTGAAATTTCATGCAACTGCACATGAACATTTAGTTTCCAGCGGTGTTATGCAATTCTTACTTCTTCGCGATAAGAATTTACAATGAAACATGGCTCGTAAAGAGCATCGTGAATTGGAATTATTAAAAATTGATTGTTCAGGGCCGGCTTTTAAATTTTGGACGCCTCTCATTTGGTAACATTTAGTTTCCGGCGGTGATATTAAATCTTTACCTCTCCAAAATAAAAGTTTGCAATGAAATTGACCAGCAAAGGGCGTTGTGATTGTGAATTATTAAAAATTAATAAGGTCAGGACAAGTTTCGAAATTTCTCACACCTCTGGCCTAGTAATATTTAGTTTCCGGAAATGTTACTAAACCTTTACTTCGACAAAATAAGAGTTTGCAATGAAATATGGCCAGCAAGGAGCGTTGTGATTTTTAATGATTAAAAATGGAAAAGGTCAGGATCGGCTTCTAAATCTTGGACGCCCTCTGGTTTAGTAATATTTTATTTCTGGCGGTTTTATTCAACTCTTGCTTTTTCAAAATAAAAGTTTGCAATAAATCTTGATTTGCAAAGATTGCTGTGATTTTGAATTTTTAAAAATTGATTAAGGCCAGGACCGACTCTAAGTTTCAGTCACCCTCTGGTTTAGTAATAATTAGTTTCCGGTGGTTTTGTTTCGTCAATAAAATATGGCTAGCGATTTTATTATTAAAAACTGAAGAAGCCAGGACCGGCTTCTAAATTTTGGATGTCCTCGCGTTTAGCACTAGTGATATTTAGTTTCCAGCAATGTCATTCAACTTTTGTTTCGTTAAGATAAGAGTTTGCAATGACGTATTCCCCGTAATGAGCGTCGTCGTGAGTTTAAATGATTAAAAATTGATTGTTCAGGACCGACTCTAAGTTTCGGACGTTCTTCGGTTTAGTAATAATTAGTTTCAGGCAGTATTCATGAATTTTTGATTTGGCAAAATAAGAGTTAGCAATAAAATTTCGCTATCAAAGAACATTATGATTTTAAATTATTAAAATATAATTTAGATCAGGACCGGGCCTAAGTTCCGTATATCCTCAAGTTTAGTAATATTTAATTTCCGGCGGTTGTATTCAACTCTTGCTTCGTCAGAATAAGTGTTTGCAGTGAAATATTGTTCGCAAAGATTGATGTGATCCTGAAATATTAAAAATTGATTAGTCCGGACCGGCTCTAAGTTTCAGTCACCCTCCGGTTTAGTAATATTTAGTTTCCGGTGGTTTTGTTTCGTCAAAATAAGAATTTGTAATGAAATATGGCTAGCGATTTTGAATTATTAAAAACTGAAGAGGCCAGGACCGGCTTCTAAATTTTGGACGTCCTCTGGTTTAGTAACAGTAATATTTAGTTTCCGACACTGAAATTGAGAAAATTCAGATTTATCCAGAATGGACTCACATAATAGCGTTACATAAAGCATAATGTGAACTTTGTCTCTGGCGATAATAAAATTGGCAAATGCCAGAAGCCACGCTTTTTCAAAATGAGAACCCTTGAGAAAATCCAGAAGATTCCAGGATAAGTTTTCATAGAAATTTTACACGTAAGTATGAATGGAGATTTCAATTTCGATGTTATTCGGAACTTAACGATGAAATAGAGCGGGAAATTTTATTTTATTGGGTACCCTAACTGAGAAAATCCAGAAATATTCAGAATTGACTTAGCTAACAGACCGCGAACCTTGCATTAGTCGGGGATCAAGATCTAGCCATCATCAAAACATTCCAAATGCGAAAATGCTAGGCATATTAAAAGTATGAGAAAAAAATCCAGAAATATCCAGAACGAATTTTCGCAGAGCTTTTACACCTAAAAGAGAATAAGGAAATTGCGTCTTGATAAAACTCGTGACCTGAGAACGCATAAAACGCAACAAAACTGAAAACTTGATTTTAGGAGAGCGAGGTGATGTCTCATTTGAGAAAATCCAGAAACCTCCAGGATGGATTTACGATTACGGCGATACTTAAAATGCAACATCAACGCTCGAGTTCCTCATCTTTGGCAAACATGAATATTTAATGATCAAATTCATTAAAAATGCACCCCTTGAGAAAATCCAGGATCATCCAGGACGTGTTTTCATAAAAATTTCACACATGACAGTGAAAAGGAAACTGAATTCCTTAGTTTCGATGATATTCGTGGCCAGAGGACGAATAAAATGCAGCGTATTATAAACTCGATTTTAGGAAAGACGAAGGACGGCGGCATTTGAGAAAATCCAGAAACCTCGAGGATGGGTCCACGGCACGCTAATTATGTGTATGAAAGCTCATGATTGATTGTCACTTATCTTGTTTAGGTCAAAAATATTTAGTTCCGGCGGTATTATTCGACTTTTGCATCGTCAAAATAAGAGTCTGCATTGAAATATGGTTCACAAAAGGCGTTGCGACTTCAAATTATTTAAAACTGATGAGGTTAGGACCGGATTTATGTGTAGGACGTCCTCTGGTTTAGGTTTCCGTCATTGAATTTAAGTTTCGTCAGAATAAGAGATTGCAATGAAATATGCCTCGCAAAGATCGTTGTGATTTTGAATTAATAAAATTGATGAGGGCAGAGGTCAGGATCGGGTTTAGGTTTTGAACGCCCCCTAGTCTTGTTGTAATTTCATAAAATTTTTAACGTTGGGTTATAAAGACATTATGACTCACAGATTAATGATGATACGATTAATGTGGGCAGGAAATAATAATGTGAGCGTTTTAGGACCGGTTCTAATTTTTTCTTGCGTGGTTTTCCTAAACACGATTCAACTATTGTCCTTTATTTGAACTTCTTGTGTTTTTTTAAACGTATTTCGGTCAGAAACGATTTCTACAACTTTTTCTAAAACTCGCACATTAGATGGTAATATGAGGTAATCAAATTTATAATGTAATTGTCACTGCCCATGCATTCATTATACATACAGCGGTTCTAAAAATGTTTTATGTTAAAAAACATAATAATTGCCAAGGCCTGAAACCATCAAGAAGCTTCAAGAAAAAAGAACGTCGCTTGTGGTTACAATAAATACTGAATTGCATTTGAAGATGTATTTTTTGATATCCACTTAAGCGCCATCTTTCAGACGTTAACTAAAAAACAAGAAGCATTACTTCGAGTTTTAAGATTTCTTGGAATACCAAAAAAAAAAAAACAACTGTGGTATACTGGATGTTCAGGAAAGTGACTTTCTAAATGGGTGTCATCTTGACAGCGGTGATGCTGTACCAGTTTCGAATCTTTGCAAAAAATTTCGTAAAACGCAAAGCTAAAGAAAAAAACAATTGTGACGTCGTTTTCATTCGAGTTAAAGGTTAACGCCCATTTTGGAGTTACAGTTGTGTTAATGATTAAGCGCCATCTTGTTGATGGTAACTGAATTTTCTTATCTTTCGTTGATATTTTGAGGAATTTAAGATTAAGTGCAGGAGGGAATTATTTCCATAAAAACAAGAAAGAAACTGCTATCTCTTGATGAAAAGCTTTTACAACTTTTCCAAATTTTTCTAAAACGTTCCTAAAACATAAAGAAAGAGACCGGCTCAAGTCGGAATTGGGAATAAATTATTCTCGCTCTCAAATCCAGTGCTTACCAAAATTCTTGCATCTTCCAGACATTCTCAATACGAATCTAGGAATATCAACAATTTTCGTGCCCACAAAAGAAACACTTCCGAAGTTCTGAACTTAAAAAAGAAAGGTTCAAATAAACTTTACGTTTAAAGGTGTGAGTTCCGAAAGGCAATGCGCCATCTTTTGGCCGACAATTAAAGTATCTTGCTTTTCATTGTTACATCAATGATTTTTAAAAAGTTGGCTTTAGTCAAAATAGGTGACTTAATTCGTTGCAAGCAAGAAAGAAACATTTACTGCATATCTTGTATTCAGAATAGAAATTTGCTAAACGCATTCCATCTCTTGACAAGAAATGAAAGTTTCAATTTCGAATTTTCACAGAATTTTGTTTTCATCTTCAAATTCAGCGATTCTCAAATTTGTCGTGCTTCTAAAATACATTTAAAAAAGTATAGAAATCAATACTTTCAGTTCGTGTTTAAGAGAACACGAATTTTACGTTTCAAGCGCCATCTCTTGTCGAGAACGAAACGTTTTTCGTTAATTCACTTCAAAATTATATGTTGGCCACTGAAAAGTAAGATAAGATGACCTCAAGTAACAAATGTTACTTATTAATACAAACAGAAGCCTCTGTTAAATTGACAAGCAGCTGACGGAAATTTACTTATTTCACAATCGGAAAGAGGCGGAACATTTCAACGCCAACTAGGACAAGTGTGTACATAGAGGTATGTACTTTTATGAATTTTATAAGATCTACTAACTCGAAGCAAAGCAGAATGAGCCGTTCGTAATTAAGATTTAATTCTTAGATTAAGATAATAATTAAGGAGTGTCTCTCATTGGAGGCATAGATGTAGCGCCATCTTTTGATCACCTTCCTGCTTCATTATTGCCATATACAAAAATTCTTAATTAAAGCTTTTCTACTCTTGAGTGTTGGAGCTGAGTGACTGAATAGGTGTTTTCTTCCATACTTCTTTCCATGTACTTCTGCCTTGCGCTCATTGTTTCGTTTCCTGCTATTTCACGTCTCGTTTCACAATTGATGTTCCAACTTTTTCTCGGTGTTTCTTCTTCTTCTTTTTGTGTGGCTTTGGTTTATACATCTTTCTTACTTTTCTTTCTTCTCTCATCTTCATTACATGACCATCTTAGTTGTCCTTCTTCGATTATTTGTTGGGTTGGTCTGGTTTCCTCCTCTATTTTTCTAAGAACCGTCATTTCGATACTTTGAATTTTCCTTTCTTTATAAAAATTTGATTAAACAATAAGCTATGCGTGTCTTAAGGATGAGGGCTGCATGGGACTACTTAGAGAGGATTCTGGGTAAAACTTATTAAGTCGAAAGGGGATACAATTTCTCCTTATATCACGCAGCGACGCGACGGTTGCGGTAACTAGAATTGAGAACCCCACAAGAAGAATTTCAAAACAGATGACGATAGCAAGGCAAATAAAATTCGAGGAATAGTAGAGGCCTAACTTCCCTGAAAACTTGAATTAAGCGTTATAAGCATCGGAGATTTTTCTAAGTGAGGAAAAAAGACATTGCTGATCTTGATGATGCTTAAAGCAAGGCCTTAACAGTTTCTATTAACGAAAGACTCAAGATCACTTCCACTTTCATGAAATTTTTATTTGTTTTATGAAAACAGCTAACACCTGCTTTCCAATTAGTTTTATAACTTCATTTACCTAGAATTAAAATTTTTAGAAATTAGAAATTATACTAAACATGATTGCCAGATTAAAAAGTATTTCTTAATTACAGCGACTTACTATTGAACTTGTAATTAATTAATATCTTTGGTTGAAGTGATTGAGGAATGAGAATCATTGAATTGATTCATTTGAAGTGCATATATTTTTTTTGCGTCAGCATAAGATCGAATCTAGACCAGTTGACCGAAGACGGTTGCCAGGTCGAAATTTGGATGGGGCACGGCGAGCGCGCCCGGCCTCTATTGTTTCTGAGGCAAAGACGCGAATAAATATCCTCCCGGACAAAAACCCCCATTCTAGACGTTTTTATAAACTATTGTAGCGCACGTGTTTAGGCTGATATTAACCGCGAAGAATGCGATTCTTCGCGTTGCTTACAATTTTGGGACGTCTCGAGGATAGATTTCGTTTGCGAAGGCACACGCGAAATAATCCAACGAAATTGAAGAAAATTATTTAATATCATTATATTAGATGCGAATTATTAAAACACAACATAAATTTCATCATTGAAGGTGATGTTTTTATAGTCGAAATCTGTTAATTTAAAAAAAAAAATCAGAAAGCTTTTAGAAAATATTTACTTCTACAATTTAAATATCAAAAGCGTTAGGATGAAAATTAAAGTCAAATTCGCTATCCAACCTAACTTTTCAATCAGTATGACTACACGTTTAAAAAATTACAACTGTCGTTGACGCTTTCTAAATTTGAAAGGGAAGAAGAAAACGTGTAATTTATTTATAAAAACCAGGAATGAAGACTACAGTATTAACTATTTTAGTTAAAAAAAATAATTCAATAATTCGCCGTTTGCGAAGAGATGGCGTTCCTGGATAATACGTTTTCGATAGTCAAGTAAGTATTTTTTATTTAAATCATCACGTAAAGAAAATATAAGCCTTCACAAAACGTAATTACACTATTTTTCGTTTTTTATTTATATTGTCTCACAAAGAAATCGCAATAAAAGAATGCGATAAAACTACCGATGCTATCAGTTACGAGATGGCGCTAAAAACAGTCTGATTCTTCTTCTGTATTAATGTATTAATTTATTATTTATTTTGAACATATTATTAGGTTCAAAATTTGAATAATTTCACTGGATTATTGCATCCAGTTTCAAAAATGTTATAAAAATTCTATAAAACTAAACAGGAAGTGAATCAAAATGATGTGGGCAAAGAAAAGGCGAGACGACTAATTAAAAAAAAAACATTAATAAAATGTACTTATCTGGAAAGAAATAGGAAAAACAGATTCAGAAAAATTTAATTTTCAATATAAAAGAAACGAAAGATTTTCGGTTTGCGAAAAGATGGCGCTCGTGCAACAAATGGTGCAAATTTAATCAGTCAAGGAGGTGATGCTAAAAATTGTCTGTTATCTGATGAAACGCAGTTATATTAATCAAAAATTAGACTAAGGCCCGATCTTTCCACCATCTGATAAATTTATTCGACGAATAACTTTACGAATCACCATGGAAACCATCCATAAAAATCAAATTATTTGCCAAATAACGTTATCGGGAACTTTATTAGGAGGTGGAAAGATCGGGCCTAAATTAAATTTGAAAGTCGCTAGTAACTCTTGTTTAAAATTGGGAAAATGAAATAAACAATTTGAAAATGACAACAAACGGTAAAAATTATAACCACATTCAAAAAGAAAAAAAAATTGCAACTACGATTGGCAAAAGCCTAATTTAAGAAATTTCTTTTGATAGAGAAATTTTATTCAAAATTTATTTATTATAATAATTTGGATTTATGAAAGAAACCAAAGTTTTTTTTTACGGATTGTGAAGAGATTGCGCTTGTGTATCAAACAGTCCAAATTTACTAAAAAAATATCTTACTCTCATAAATCTTGAGAAATTCTAAAACTGAAAATTCAATTGACAAAAATCTAATGTAGCTTACAATGACAGTCAAGAGATGGCGCTAAGAATGGTCAATTTTCTAAAGAAGCAATCACTACTCTTTTTTGTCGAAAATGTGAACGTCGTCACTATTTCTCGTTTTCAATTTTAAAAATGAAATAAATTTGGATTAAAACAATTTGAAACGAACGTATTTTTGAAAAAAAAAAGAAATTAGAAACAATTGCAAATCGATTTAATTTTGACAATACAATTACAACAAAACAAATGTCAAAGATCAAAATCGCATTAAAAAAAACAATTGCAACCGCGATTGGAAAAATAAGTACCTAATTTAATAAGGAAATGTTTCCAACAAAAATGTAAAAAGAAAGAAAGGAAATAACAGAGATAAATAAAAGAAAATGTGATTAAAATGAGTTTTTGATCGAATTAAAGAAAATAATTATTTTGATTATAAGAAAAATTTACGAAGAGATGGCGCTCGATCAAATCGAGAAATTTTAGAAGAATTTGTCTTAAAAGTACTATATTTTGCAAAAAACAAAAACAATTGCTTTCATTTTGACGATAAAATTACGACAAAGCAGATGAAAAAAATCAAAATCGCATTAAAATAAAAAATCAATTGTTACCGTGCGATTGTTCAATGTTGGTTTTTTTACTTTCCACTCTAGGGCGGAAAGTGGTGAATTTTCACTTAGGTAGAAAGTAACAATTAGTAATCGTCAATTTTTATTTCGTTTACTAGTGATGTGCTGATGCAGATCTAGTGGTGCAGATTGTTTGCGTTACTATGGGTTTGTTTACTAATTTGATTACAATTAAAAATTTTAAAATGATGAAATTCTTCGGAAATTTTGAAAAAATTTTAAGCAGCCCAACTGAAATTGATTCCTAAAATGTCAAAGGATTTGTATAAGAAAGAGTACCAGAAATTTTGCGAGTGGCGATGTGCAAAAAATGTGAATAGTTGCGATGAAAAATTGGTTATGGCGTAGTTATCTCAAATGCTAAGGGCGACTTGTATAACAAATAATTACCAAGAGATCAAATGTGACCCAGTGATGATCAGTCAGTTAACAAAAATATATCATGTTCATGTAATACACTGGTCAACCGCAAGCAGAGAAAACCAACCAATTTTGTTTGGTTAACAGATTATTAACCTAAAAATTTGATGTAGTGACAAGTATTTACAAAATTTTAAGTGAATTATTTTGCCGATATGGAGAGATTGTGCGATCTTGGTGGTGAATTAATCGATGACGAAGACTTCTTGGAATTAATTGATGTGGTAAGTAATATATTTCAATATTTTAATTTAACGAAAAATTATAAATACATAATTTTTAGGTGGTACAAGACAGACAAGCTCGTGTTTTTCGAAATAGGATCAATCCCTTTGAGACCCACAACGAAAAAGAGTTTAAACAGCACTATAGACTCTCTAAAGATGTTGCACGTTTTCTGATAAATACAATTGAAGATGAAGTTGCACCCATAACCCATAAAAATCATGCTGTGCTGTGCATTAATGGTTTTCATTACATTACCGTTTCTTGCAACGGGAGCTTTACTGAAACTAGTAGGAGAAAATAACGGCGTAGATGAATCAACCACCAGTAGAGTAATTTCAAAAGTTATTCCGGCAATTGCCAGGATGAGACAAAATATAATTAAAATTCAGTAAAATAAGGCTTCTATAATATAGCTCGATTTCCTCGTTACCTAGGAGCTATAGATTGTACTCATCACCAGGAGGACCAGAAGCAGAAATCTATAGGAATCGAAATCGATTTTTATCATATAATGTGCAAGCTGTATGTGACTCAAACCTGAAAATTCTTGATATTGTAGCTCGCTGGCCAGGTTTGGCACATGATTCAAATATATTTTCGAATTCTCGACTAAAACATCGCTTCGAGAGAGGAGAATTTGGTGATGGTTGGTTAGTTTGAAACTATAATATCTTGTAATGGTTGCAGATAATGATTTTGCACATCTCTACTTTACGCAATTTTGGCGCTTCATTGTTGCCAGTTACTGGAAAAGCCTTAGTCTGCCAACTATGATCTGACCATGCATTGAACAAATGATTTTACGTTTGACCATCTATTACCCTGATCTGTATGTGATTCCTTTGTTATCTGATCCACCGGTGAACTAATTTTTATACAAGTCGCCCTTAGTCAATTAACAGTGATGCTGTAATTCATTAACCGCTAATTAGTAACTGATTTGTGCGCTAAAGTTTACGAACCGTCATCACTTTGCTGTACATATTCTAAGCTGAAGAAGATGATTAAGATTAAGGAAGGTAATGACAAATCGAAGTTTCTTCTGCTGACCAAATTATGAAAAGTAATTCTATCGGCAACGAAGCTAAAAAATCAGTGGTACTACAACGGGATCAAATTGAGGAATTCATGTTAAAGGCACCAGACCATACGTATTTATCAGTTAAGGTACGACAATATTACTAATTGTTTAATTTTACTGTGTACATTGTTATTGTTTGTAGGTTGCCGCAGCTTTTGGTGTGTTTGGAGCATGCCAGCGTGAGGAGCTACATGATTTAAATGTTCATGATATGACGATTGAGGTTACGGTCCTGTTGGTAAAGATCCGTCGAACCAAAACTTAGGGGAATGTTGCGTATATTGAACCGGTGCCTAAATTGGACCACTGTTGTTTTTTTGAAAATTAATAGCACTGTGGGCAGATATCTATCGGTTATAGTACGAAAATTGTCATATTTGGCGCGCTTTATTGTGAAACTACCGTCAGTTGTGTGTTTCACGTGTTTCTGATATAGTTTCGGTCTTACAGTCGTAAGCATTTTTTTCATTTTTATCAACACTCATCATGTTTGCAGAGTAATATAACATAAAAGAACATTTAGAACAGCTGATGAAGTAGTTTTCATATAGTTTAGACCTACATTTCGTATATTTTTTTAAAGTTTCCTAAATTGGACCAGTTCAATTTAGTAGACTTAACTCATATTTTTTGCATCAGACGATTTTGATGATTTTTAGATGAATATAACGAATAACACAAAAGGTCCGTATTACAAATGGACAGAAGAAAATCTTCAAAATGCCATTACTGCACACAAATCTGGTGGAATTAGATTGAACGAATGCTCACGGCAATTCAAAATTCCAAAAGCTACTCTTAAACGACACCTTTCAAATTCAAATAAACTAAAGGCTAAAGGTAGACCAAAAATACTTACGTCTCGTATGGAAGATTTAAAAAATCATATTCTTCATTTACAAGAACACTTGTTTGGATTAACTGTTACCGAAGTAAGAAAACTGGCGTATCAAGTGGCGGAAAAGAATGGAATTACATCTGGATTTAGTCAGTCTAAAAAGCTTGCTGGAAAAAAATGGTATTATCGTTTTATGAAAGACCATCCAGAGTTATCGCTCCGTCAACCTGAAGCTACTTCTATGGCGAGAGCGAAGCGATTTAACAAAGAAAATGTTTATGATTTTTTTGATATTTATGAAAGAATAGGTTAAGATAATAATTTAGATGAAACTCGTATATTTAATGCAGATGAGTTTGCATTTTGTATCTTTCAAAAAAGAACCCAGAAGATCGTAGGTTCTAAAGGCAAGAAACAAATTGGAGCAATTTCTAGTGGAGAAAGAGAAACGAATACCACGATTGTCTGCAGTGTGAGCGCATCAGGTTTTTTGTTCCGCCAATGATTATTTTTAAGAGGAAAAGGATGCATGAGGCCTTAAAAAAGGGAGCTCCTCCGGGCAGCATTGTATAAATATCCGAAACTGGCCATATAAATTCAAATGTCTTTGTAAAATTTGTATTAAAAATTGTAGACGTTCTTTTATAATTTCTTTTATAATGTTTTCAAATAAACTATTTTTGTTAAGTTTGTTTTTGAGTTTAAAAAATTAGGACATAAAATTTTTCCGTGTAAATGTTATTGTTTTATTTCCTTCTGTAAAGGTCCATTTTTGGAAACCGGGAGTTCAATTTAAGTTAACTGGTCTCCTAAATTGTACCGTTTGCAACCCCTTTTATATTATTTTTTTATGCTGACAATGACAATCTAAAGATTAAAAAAAAATCATAAATGCACAAAATAATACAATTTTATATAGTGAAATTCTACGTCGGATTAATTTCAGTATTTTGAAGTTGTGATAAAAAAACTGCAAACGGGTCCAATATGGGCTACTCTCCCTTATACGCCAAGGCAGCTTACGCTCGTTTCGAACCAAGATTCTGATGATTACATTAATTTGTACAACAAATATGCTTAGTTACTTCCAAAACATGTCGAAATTGACAGTTTGTTTTCATCTTATTCCAACGGGAAGAACACATTTGGAAAAATGTCTCGGATGAACATTGATTTTTTGAAGCTACCGGATGCTATAAATATACCCGGAATTGCTTCCGAAGTAGCGCTGCTACTATATTGGCGGAAAGTGGTGGTGACACAAGAATTTTGAAGCAATTGGATGGATCCTACAAAACAAAATTTGGATCAGCTAAAGCATTTCTGGTCAATCGTGGTGATAAGCATACCCCAGACAAATGGAGGACCTGTTAGCATTGGAGTTGGTTCAGGCAATATTACGATTACAAACCAAAGTAATTGCAGTTTCAATTTCTAAAATATTCTAATAAATGTAATAATTGTTAATAATAGAGCTTAGATTATTTGAATTAGTTGTATTTTGATTATTGTTTGAATTCTTGAAGTTATTGTTCCTTAGCAACTTTAAAACCCTCGGGCTATAAACGCCAAATTATGCCCGCATTTGAGTGCCAATAAACAAGATTATGATTCCAAAATAAAATAAAGAGAGAAAGAAAACAAACACAAAGAAATGAAAGAAATAATTACGTTCCAAATTAGTTTATGATCAAATTAAAAAAAAAAAACAATTTTGATTATAAGAAAAAATAACCAACCAAAAAAAAAGAAGCGAAAAAATTTCATTGTTTGCGAATAAATGGCGTGCGCATATCAAAATGACAAATTTAACAGCAATGTGCCCAATGAAAGAAATATTTTGCAAAACACAAAAACAGTTGAAAATGAACATAATTTAATAAAATTTCAACAAAACAGACAAAGAAAAAATGAAATACTTAAATCAAGAAAATTTTTTCAAAATGAAAGAGAAATAATAACGACACTAGAGTTTTGGGAGTGGAAACGAATTATTGGATCAGGATCTTCTTGGAAATGTTGAATATCAACCAGGAACCAAAGGCTATGAATTTGAGATCTGACATCAGCAATTTAAGTAATATCTACTCTCATATTTGTCTTTACATAATAAGCCACGTCAAATTAATGAGAATATTAGAAATAGCGATATTTCCTAAGTCATGCTCGGTTAGATCACCCCATATTTTTCGGTTTAAATCTTCGCGCCTTGAATCGTTCACAATTAATAATTGACTCCTTGTTTAAAGCTGGTCAACTTGTTGCTCATATTTTCTGAACGTTGCTTGTCGCAAAACCGATTCCATTTTAACTGCCATGTGTTGTCCTTTTTATAATTGGTTTTAAAGTATAATTTTGACTCAGTTCAAAAGTTTTCATAATTAATTCTTGCCACGGGTTGTGTAAAGTGCAGCAGGCAACATCCGATTTCCCAACCTCACTATTGATATAAGTGTAACTTGATTTAACACCTGAAATTTTTTTTAACATGCGAATTCCCGTAAATCCTGATGAAGGAAAAAAAACAGTCCCGAAATATCGATGTAATAAAAGAGCGAACAAGGAATTTGCACGTTTGCTTTTACTTGAATTGATGACCGAAAATCCCTGCATTAACAACTTAATTAATATTGATTGCGTTCAAAATTAAAAAAGAAACACAGAGAGAGAGAGAAAACATACACAGAGAAATGAAAGAAATCGTGTTCAAAATTAGTTTATGATCAAATTAAAAAAAACAATTATTTATTATAAAAAAATAATAAACCAAAAAAAGAAGCGAAAAAATTTCACAGTTTGCGAAAAGATGGCGCTCGCGTATCAAATCGTCAAACCTAATAACCGAAATTGGTCGGATAAAATCAGCCTTGTATGGAATAGCTTATTGATAAGCAGCAAATTAATTATGTTAATGGTTGTCATTTCTCATATAATTTTAGGTCAAGAATTAACTGTGCGATGTCTCAATCTAAAGTGCTCACAGAAAAAAAAACATTAAAGGGGAAAATCCATTAAAACCATTAATGTTTATGCAAAATTGGATCAGTAATTCTCGTTTAAATTTTCCAAAGCTTGAAGTCTGGAAAATGAGTTTTGAATACAATTACCAATCAATTTAATACCGAAAAAGAAACTTGAATAGATAACAACGAACGAATCTTACTTTCAAATGAAACACTCACAAAAACAAATGACTTTAAATCTACAAATAAAAGTTACATTCAACTTGATACGTCAAAAAAAATGATCGTTAATCGAATTAATTTTAAGCGGAAATTACGAAGTTTCATAATAAAACAAATAAACAAACAAAATGAGTTATATTAATTACGAGATGAAAGCTAACAAGAACCAATCTAATTAATTTTCAAACAGAAATTACGAGCTGATTCGGATGACAACTTAAAAAAGGCAATTGATAAATTGTATTTAATGAGCAGCTCACACGTGGATTTATGATTTAAGGCCGATTCCATGGGAATCGCCCGACATGGGCACGGGGCACGAGAGCGACAAAAATCGGATAATTCGATTTACGCGTAAGTGTGGGTGAGACACCTGTGTGTGCTATTACCAATAAGACGTGTCGCGAGCCACCTACCTTTGTTCTGATACAGGCCCGGCTTCCGATTGGCCGACAACGCGGTGATAATGCTTAATGGCCGCAGCTGGAGGCTGGTCTGGACCGCGACAATATCCAATACGATCGGGTCTACCTGACGACACACGTGACCACCCGATCTGGGTGTCACACCAGGCCAACTCGATCGCATTGCATTACGTTGATTAGATATTGTTTTTGAACGTGGAAGAAAACGGGAGGGGGCTGCTACTTATGGATTTATGGATGTTTGTTTATTGGTCGTTATGTTGTCTCCGTGTGCATAAAATTTGGGTTTATCATGGATTTTAGAGGTCGTCAAACTAGATTGGAGGAAATAACTTGCAGCATCGAATGCTATTACGGAATTATGCAATTATTTTGTAATTTTCCATAATCGTTAAAAACTTTTTAGTCTTTTGAACGTATTGAGTTTTAAGTATTATAAATGGGTTTCTCTCATTAATGAGAAGAGAAAATAGACAAAATTCCATAAACTGTTTTACATGAACGAACCAACCACTTCTGATGAGAATGAATAAAAAGGGTGACTTCATTCGCTTCGAATTTGTTTCAAAGAAAAGATAATAAAATAGTGGAGTACGAGACTTAATAAAAAGAAAAAGCCAGATATACAGCTATACACCAACTCTGTTCCTATTTAATTCTTTTTTTTTGTGTTCAACTGTTTTATATGAATAAACCGCATCTGATCAAGATGAAAGTGTAACTTGAACTACCTCAAATCTATGGGGAAGAAAAGAATAATAAAATAAAAACAGACGAAACCGAAACTAAGAAAAGACAAACCCTGGCAACGATTGTATTAGAAAAAAAGAAACAAGAACAAAAAGGAGAAACCAAAAACAAAAATTTTATCACTTTTCTAAACTTTATTGTAAAAGTATCGAACGTTTTATTTAGTGAACGAAAAGTAATAATGAACAAATTAATTCAATTATTCATCACATTCGTTCGCCAACGACGAAACTATCAATCAGTCATTAACTCTGGTCTCCACAGAATAAACAAAGAAAAAAAATCGCAGTAATGTTTTTTAATGAAGGATTTTCATTTAAATGCTCCTTCTAGTTAACTTTGACTTTCTAAAAAAAAAGATGATGAAAAAATGTGTGAATTATTGTTTCACACTCGAATCGGTGTTAGCTGCGGACTTGCACATTTTTGAACTCATAATATTTGCGGACTCGAAGGCAAAAGGGTGCAAAAATTACTCACATCGAGAAATTGCATCTCAAAATGTACTTACACCCCTGTACTACTCTTATAGGTACAGTTCAAGTTATGAACGAGAATATTCTTTCCTATTGTTATCTATCGCAGTTATTCATTTTATTTTTAGCACTTTACATGCGTTGACACAAAATTATGTTCATTTCGTAAGATGTAAGGAAAGTTTCTATCCAACAAAGTATTTTATGTTTTAATCGAAATAAAATTAAGACAATTGTTTCAAAAGAGAAAGGCTTCGTATGTATATCCTTACTTAATGCTAGCAAGTCTCAGATTTTCAATTTATAAAATGTACCGAGGGCGCAAATGTGCAGGAGCGCAACTGTCCCGACACTTTCTTACTTATACTAACCCAAAATCAAATAATTGTTATCGATAGTTGATCAAGATTTGCATCATTCAATTTGATCTGCATTTAAGTCAAAAGTGGAGTGGTACAATAACCGTATTGTAAAGTTAACTAAAAGAAATTATTCTCTGCGATTGTCTAAGTAAGATGCCCGGGAAGAAATCAGCAAAGTTTTATTACTGACTGATCTAGTACAAACAAAACGACAAATAAAAGCACAGTTCTACAGAGATCGAAAAAAGTTTATTTTATTAAGGAACGTATCAAGTTGTAACTTGCAACTCCATTAAGCTTAAAAATTGAATTTTTGATTAGATTGATCCAAAATTCACGATCGATAAGGACCACGTGCTACTATTCACTGAAGTTCTACAAAAAGAGGTAATAAAATTGAGTTGAGGATTAGACAAGTTTAATTTTTGATTAAAAAATTGGAAGAAAACTAAGGAACATGTTTCAAAGTTTGCGATAAGATTTAGGTCCGTCACAGTCAAATATATGGCCATTTTCTCTTCCGAAAATTTGCTTTCTCGTATTTTAATTATTCATAATAACTAGAGATCGGAATGTTATATTTTCTTTGGTTCAAATTTTATACAAGAGCGACTAATGTCTCTAGAGAAACGAGTTAGTTTTTGTCTTTGTAAAGCAGAAATATTCGGAGCGCTGTTGTAACCTGATTTCCAAACTTGTTTGTACGAGTGCGTCGTAGTAACACGAACGGAGTAATAGAAGTGAAGAACTCAAACAATATTTGATCAGAGACACTCTGTAGGTATGTACGTTACTCGTGACGTATTGATGTCAACAACATTTATAAGAAATAGAAGATTTATACTATATTCATACTTGTAGAGAATTTTGAATAACGTTGTTCAATTTCAAAACATAGTATTCCTGGTTTCTTTAATATGTAAAGGATGATAATACATTCAATTAATATCGAGTGTGATAACAATCTTTTTTCTTTTGAATACATATCGGCAATTTGTATATTGTGGCATTCAAAATCTAATGAAAGGGGTCATCATTAGAGAGCGGCCAGTTTTATGTTCTTATTATCAGAAGTAGCCAGTTTGCTTTGAATAAGTCACTTACAAGATGTTGAATGTATGTGAATAAGTAAATATAAAACAAAATTACAAGATTCCGTAAAAATAATTTTTATTATAGTTACGGTTTGGTTATCATATTGGTCTCCTTAGAAGAATAGTTGATACTATTCTTCTAATGAAACCAATATGATCACCAAACCAGAAGAAGAAATACGGTAGAAAAACAGCAACTGAACAGGAAGTGCAAATAGTGTAATAAAAATTACAGTCGTGCAATCAGTTTTTCTTATTTAAATATGTAAAGATTTTCAGATTAATTTAGTTTTTCAGTTGACTTCCAGACTTACTTCAATCCTTCATCACAGCGTGTTAACATAATAGAGGAGATAATGTAGCGAGAATAATCCCAATAGACGGTATGTTTGTTTGGAACCTTTTGCTTGCACTTGTACTGCGCCGCTAACACAATGACGTCGAAATAAATCTTTCCTATGTATAATCATGACAGAAGATGCTACTTGTAAACTCATCGGTAAAATATGTTATTAAAGTAAACGAGTCTAATGATTTCGGATTTCTTTCAGGGCTGTAAAGAATTAAAAGTAAGTGGCTTCAATTAAGAAAAATAATCAGATGAATACATTTCGAACATAGATTTAATTAAGTTCAATCACGATTTACAACTTCTGCCTCTACAAAAAATCTTTAATATTACTGATATTAATGAAAAAGTCCTGTTTTTGAACAATTGTATACTAACACTTTGTGATGTACACGATTTACAAAATCTCATAAGCCTTGGCTTACGCCTAACTTGAGACTTTTAATGCAACTTCGTGATAAAGCGAAAGCCAAATTTAGAAAAACAAAACAGCAGGCACATTGAGACTACTATAAATCTTTAAGAAACCTTACCACTCTAACTTATCGAAGTGAACGTAAAGCTTATTTTAATTTTATCTCTAACCATTCAAACAGTAAATCTTTGTGGAAAGAATTGAATTCATTAAAACTTAGTAATAGGCATGAATCTGTTCCTACTCATTTAAGTAATGTGGATGCTATCAATAGCTACTACATTAAGTGTGCTTCCAAATCCAACAGTCAACATATTCCCTACATCTATGATGCGAATGTTGATAATTTGAATTTTAACTTTTCGCCCATTGACGCCGATAGTGTGCTTAAATTAATTTATCAATTCAAATCTAATGCTGCTGGTTATGATGAAATTGATATCAATATGATTAGGCTGTGTTTACCAGTTATAATTCCTTATATTACCCACATTTTTAACTCATGTATTGCTTACAGTACCTTTCCTTCAGTTTAGAAATTAGCACTTGTACAACGTCCTATCTAAAATATTTGAGAAAATTATCAACAAACAATTAACAACATTCCAGAATGCATTTCAAGCACTACCTCATAATCAGTCAGGTTTTCGATCAAGTTTCAGCTGCACAACAGCATTGGATGCATGTTACTGATGATATCTTGGCCGCCCGTGATCGGGGTAATATCACTGTGCTTGTTTCACTAGACTATAGCAAAGCCTTCGACACCGTTGACCATCTTGCTCTTACCTCATTACTGTCCCACATTGGTCTTAGTTCTAATGCAATCTGTTTGTTAAGTAGTTAGGACACAAATCGTCAACTTAGATCTCACATTTTCTAAACCGCTGCATATCTTAGAAGGTGTCCCTCAAAGGTTCATATTGGGCCCTACGTTATTCACAATTTATACCTCGAAGTTCACGAAGCACATCGACTATTGTAAATCACACATGTTTGTTGATGACTTTCAACCCTGCCATAGTTTTATGCCTGCTGACTGGCAGCTAGCAGAATCAAAAATTAATGCTGGCCTAAATAGTTTGAATAATATTTCTCTTAACCATTGTTTATACATTAATCCAGACAAATCAGCGGTTCTTCTTTTTGGTAATAAGGCAACCTGTGATTCTCTTCTGAAAGTCCTGAATATTAGAATTAATAATGTTAAAATTCCAATTGCTGCAAAAGCCAGAAGTCTTGGACTAATATTAGATAATTCTTTTAGGTGTGGGGAATAGATTACAAAGTACGTAAGCAACGCTTACATTAGCTTAAAAAATCTTTATCCACATAGATTTTATTTAAGCCTAGAGTTGAAAAAAAGATTATGCGATGCATTTGTTCTGTCACAGTTTGCGTATTGCGCACCTATTTATCATGCCGCCGCCATCGATGGTTTAACGTGTAATCGAATCCAAAAATTACAGAATGCCTGTCTTAGGTTCATATACGGCATCAGAAAATTTGAACACATTTCGCTTAAGCTCGTTGATGCTGGCTGGTTGACTATGTATAATCGCAGAGAACTTCTCTCTCTCTGCACTTACCACAAAATTTTTACTTCTCAACAACATCCCCCTTATCTCTATAATAAGATTAGGTTCCGTTCGGACATACATAATATCACCACTAGATTTAGGGGACTTATTTCACTTCCTGCTCATGCTACCACACTCTTTGAAAGATCTCTCTCTTTCCAGATTTACTGCAAATATAATAATTTACCTGATCATTTTAAACATCTCTCATTGTGTTTGTTTATACTTAAGTTGCGCCAATTGCTATTTCTGAAACAAAATGCCACTTAATAATAATAATAAAAAGATTGTTATTCCTCAGAGTGCTTATATTTAGTATTTTGCCCTTATCTTCTTGAAGTATTAGCTGTGCCCAACATCACGAAAGTTTAATTTTTAAGTTTAATTTTTAAGTTTAATTTTTAAGTTTAATTTTAAGTTTAACTTTTAAGTTTAATTTTTAATTTTATTTAGTTTTCCATTTTCTAGGTTTTGTTGTTTATACTTTGTGAGTGCAATAAAGACAACTTATTATTATTATTATGAATGGAACTAATTGTAGGAAAAGGATTGGTATAAAGACAGAATTAGCAAAATTAAATTTAAAACTGAAAGAGAAAAAGAAATTCTTCGAGTGTTTTGTTTTTAGATAAAGAATTTGCTTTCAGCAACATGAGAAAAGAAGAAAAACGCAAAGTGCAAAGAAAAGAGAAGTAATGATTAACTTAACGAGCACGTCAAGAAATCGACTGGAAAAAAAAATATAATCCGCAAAGTTCTGCCTTTCAAAGGCAATTTCTTTAAAATTTTTAATGCAAAGACAAATTTTAAAAACAAAATAAAGAAGAAAAGGTCATTTATCCACTTTATAGACCGAAAGAAATTAATTTCATTCAAAATTTCATCTTTTAAAAGGAACAAAAGAAATGACAAAAGGTGAAAACATTCCTAATTTAAGAAGGAAGAAAGCTCAAAACGAGGAAAAACTAGAAGAATACAGTTTTGTTAATTACGAAAGAATTTGTATTTCTAAAAATCCTTTGTTACTTAAAAAAAAATGCGAAGAAAGAAGAAAGAAGAGGAATGATAAAAATTTCTTCGTTGTTTCGAACTACGAAGTCACCGATTAGAAAAATGTATTTCTTCAATATCTCACTCTTAATTAAAGAACACAAAAGCAAAAGAATAAAAAATAGAAAAAAAGCATATAAACTAATTCCATTCAAATACCATTTCTTTTCACAACTTTCGATGGTGAAGGTGAAGGTAATTGAAGCAAGACTAACTAGAGATAAAATGACCAACCAAAGTTAAAAAAAAAGGGAGAAGAGCACGGCCAAGGAAAACGCCAAATGACTAAAAAATTAATAAACAAAAATAGTGAATGGAAAAAAATCCCTCTTATTAAGGGGAAAAATGCAAAAAGCAAGAGATAAAACAAAACAAAATAAAAAAATGTTGCAGTTTATTTAACTCAGCAGCACTTTGCGCAGAAAAAAAAATGATCGGTTTTATAGAACTGTGAAAAAACTATCTGCCAAAGGGAAGAAGCAAAGGAGAATAAATAACATTTTAAAAATCTTCACAATTCTTGTGAGCAGAGAAGAAACGTTTTTATCTTTTAATGAAAAACACCGAGCGCAATTGTGTTTCATCGAGGTTGCGCCTTTCTAAAGAAAGTTCCTTCTCTAATCCCAAACAAAATAATCGGCGACGTTTCCGTCCACACCTATCCGTTATTCCGAAGCGTGAATAATTCACTTAGCAACACCTGTTCGGGCGATTTGTTTTACAGAACGGTCTGCTATTAGAGTGTTGACAATGGCAATTATAAAAGTCCGGACAAACGAGAATGACCTGTGCAGGTAGAACTTAAAAAGAAAATACTTAAATTCATTGTGTATTTGAAAAGAGCAAGTGAAATCAAAGAATTCTGCAACGATTTTTGAAGAAGAAGAAGATCTCGGCGATGATGATGATGATGACGGCGTTTCGTGTCCGAAGACATTATGCAAATGCGTGCAAGATCCGCGAGGAAAGCACCCGAAAAGAACCCTCACTCATTTCGGTAAATATAGGTCATGATCTAACCGAGATTCCCGGCCTTACCATTATATGCAAATCCGCGCCCCCAAAAAAATCACTTTTCCCTGTAATTTCACTTGTTCGAGCCTCGTCAAGTCACGAACGTAACGCGGCCGCCGTCTTCAGGAAGCTTTCGTGTTACGTACGGAGTCCAGGTCTCGGAAAGATCTTCCGGGAAGTCGTTCGCGGATTTTTGCATAATCACATAGGTATACGTATCCACATGTGACCTGTTAGATCGCAGAAAAATGTAATTGTTCGTAATTGTATAATATAGGAGGTTCTATGAATAAATAGTTGACTTATTTGGCCTTCGTTAAAAAAAAGTTAATAATAATAATAGTCGAGAATGCAAGCGAAATGTTTCGTTCAAAAGGTTTCTCTTCTAACCCACCATTAAACGACGCAAAGGAACTTATACTTTAAAAAAGAACAATTTCAAAATAAACGTTGTTTTTTACGATTCTGCACAAACACCAATCGTACCAACAGAATCCGAATTTAGGTTGCGAAATTTTTAAATTCAAATCTCTCCTATTCTTAGTAGTTACCCTCAACAAACTTTCCTCTTTTATTCTTCTATAAGTAAATGATATATTTATTCTTCTGTATTTTTTTTGACCTCATCTTCTTCTGCAATTTTTGAGAAGAGACATGCTTCCAATTTAGGCTCCTTCAAGCTCAAATGAATCAACTTCCTCATGTTTTTTTCTCATAATTTTCTTCTTTTACGTACCAGAAGGGATATACAGAGAAGGCTCTTTATTGACAGAGTTCGAGTTATTGCAATCGATTCTTCCACTTTACAGTATTCTTTTCAATATAAAGGAATGTAGAAGTACTAAGTGGAAGGTAGGCCATTGGCAAACACTTGAGGTACCAGAATTTTCCTTAGTTTTTTTTACAAGAAATGAGTATTTAACAATTTGGTCTCTTGACATTTCCTGAAAATGAATCAGTTTCCTCATATTTCTCTTTTCGTTTCTTCGTATTTTTTGAAAGGCCTCACAGAAGAGGTAGGCAGAATGTAGGCCATTGGCAGGTACTTGGTTATCAGAACATTCCTTTGTCTCTTGTAGGAAAAGAATATTTTACAATTTAATTTCTTGACATTTTTTGAGAATGAATCAATTTCTTCGCTTTCCTCTTCTGTTTCTTTGCAATTTCTTCAAAGATCTCGCAGAAGAACTGAGCAAGATATAAGCAGGTTACCTGAACAGTCCCTTGCTTCTTGCAAGAAAACAACATTCTACAATTTGGTTTCTTGATATTTCCTAAAAATAAATCAATTTCCTCACTTTTTCTTTCTTGTTTCTTCACAGTTTTCTTCAACATATGTTTGTTTTTTTGCAGGAAAACGACATGGGTTTCTTGACAGTTATTGAAAACGAATCAATTTATTCACTTATCTCTTCTTTTTCCTTCGCACTTTTCTTCAAAAAGTTTGCCATAAAAGTGGGTGGAATGTAGCTTATTGCAAGAAAAATATTTTTTTATTTCACTTCTTAAAAACGAATCACTTTTCTCTTCTGTATCTTTGCATTTTCTTCAAAGGCCTTGCAGAAGAAGTGCGTGAATTGTAAAGCCATTGGTAGTACTTAACTTAAAAACAATCTTTTGTTTCTTGCAAGAAAATAACATATTACGATTTGGTTTCTCAACATTTCCTGAAAACGAATCAATTTATTCACTTTTCTCTTATTTTTCCATCGCAATTTTTTTTCAAATCATAAAAGTAGGCGGAATGTAAACTATTGACAGGACTTGAAATCCTTGCACTTTGTAAGAAAAACAAATTTTCTATTGCACTTCTTAAAAACGAATCAATTTTCCCATTTCTCTCCTGTTTCTTTGCAATTTCTTCAAAAGCCTTGCAAAAGACGTAGGCTTAAGGTAGGTCCCTGGCAGTACTGGAGGTTTGCATTGAGTAATTACTTTACAATTTGGTTTCTTGACATTAATCAATTTTCTAACTTTTTTTTGTTTCTTTGTCGGTTTCTTCAAAGATGTTCCAGAAGAAGTATGTGGAATGTAGATTATTAACTGTACTATTAGAACATTCCTTTCCATTGAGAAAAGAATGTTTTCCAATTAGCTCTTTATGTTTGTTGAAGTCGAATTAATTACACAAGCTCAACAGTTCACTTTCCCCCTTTCCCATCGAAATGAGAAGAGATTTTTTAGATTATTAGGACTTGGGAGTCCCCTAATGAAGTATTTGTCCACTTTGTCTCTCAATAACCAAACATTTTAGACCCAGTCCACCACTGGAAGCAGAAAACTCGGAGGGGAATAATCGAAAGAGTAAAAATTATCTATGACCTGAATGCCATAGAATATATAATTTAGAAATGCGTTGAAAAAGCTTCCGATTACATTGAAGCTAAATGAATCCGATCGATGGTGAAATAATTCTGGTTCGTAAGTGAAAGCTGCCGTTTAATCTCATCCGCTATTAATTATTGAAGATTCTTGGAGGTTCTCTCTCTCCCATAGATAAATTATGGCGTCACGCGAAGGCTATTAACACAAGCGATG
This sequence comes from Serrognathus titanus, assembly GCA_039766575.1. Classification (NCBI taxonomy): domain Eukaryota; kingdom Metazoa; phylum Arthropoda; class Insecta; order Coleoptera; family Lucanidae; genus Serrognathus; species Serrognathus titanus. The sequence goes on along the minus strand of CM077914.1, from coordinate 52,758,474 downwards.
TCGCGGAGCAATGTGGATGTGGTAGTGGTTGTATGTACAAGACCAGAACTAATAGCTATCAATCGTTAATTGGCAATTAGTAACGCAAGGCAAGATTTATTAGAAAGTCTCACATACGCATCAGTGGATTGTATTTGTGTGAGTGTGTGTCTGTGTGTGTGTGTGTGTTAGCGTGGTGGGTTGTACGGTACCGTTCTGGTGATCGGTCACGGGATCCGGGCCCGGAGGCCGAGTGTGAAACGTCGGACGATCGCCACTTAATTATGTATCTGCGGGGTAATATATGCCCCACTTCCAGCAGGTATCATTACGGGCAGCGAGGGAGGCAGGTGACTCTGTTGCCATCGGCTGCTTCGCCGATCAAAACGTATTGCCCACTTCACCTACGTACTAATTATCTGGTTTTAGAGCTTCGTCTTTACCACGCACTTTTATATTAAAATTATAATCATTTGTCCTGTAATAATTTCATGCCGGGGCTTGAGAGATTTATTGAAGAAATTTACTTTTTCCGATGGGTAAAACCTTTCACGAAGTTGTCGATGAGAGTTGACTTCTTGTCCAATGTTAGTTTCGGAAGAAGGAGAAGGCGACGCAGAGAATAAAGAACAAAATGTTCTGAGATTTTTCGCTTTATAATTTCGACTGCTTTTTAAGCATTCAATGTCTTAAGTATTATGGAAAAATCCCTGAATTCATTGGGGTTAGACATGGAGTACCCTATGGTTCTGTTTTAGGCCACACATTGTTTCTATTTTATACTAATGATTTCTCAGAGTGTATTTCTTCAGATGATAGCACTCTTTCGCAAATGATTTCATAAAATGATCTCTTACTACAATTAGTTTTATCCGTAGATACGTATTTCGATGCTACGCTGCCATTTTTGGTACACATAACATATTCACAAGTTATTGAAATCTTTTGTTAACATGAGCCAGAGCACATTTTCAATGTAAATGTGTTTCAAACTACAAATAAGGTAATAGCTACGTATCATTTTTTTGAGATTGGATACCCTCACGTTACCTAGCTTATTTATACTGGAGTATCTGGAATATATATAAAAATGTATTGAATCCTATCCACCCAAATGAAGCTAGATCTCCTCATGCATGCCTTCAAACATTAAGAATAAATAAATCCAGAGACGGCTCTAACTACTAATGAATTCAAAATAAATCTTGCGCTCAAGATTATGCTACGGAAATTAAAAAGTTTTTTTCATAGAAACGTCATTCTATTCATTTCAGGAGGGTCCTTCTTTAATTCAGTGAACTTTCGAGAAAATGAAATGCCAAATTCCATAAATGTTTAATGGAAGTTGCTAGTTCACGTTTGTTTGTTCGGATACAACTGTGCCTGTCATTTGTCCTTTGACGAAATTTGTCGAATTGGTTGAAATTCGAACAGATTGTAAAAGAAAGAAAAGCATCTAAAGATGCGTTCTTAGATTCAAAGCAAAAGCAAAAAAGAAGCGGTGTTAAGGTTTAAGGAAATTCAATATTCCCATCAAAAATAAACGGATTATGAAAGAAACGCGAGAATCTAAAAAAATATTTAGGTTCGTGAAGCGAGCAAAAATTTTAATCGGTTTTTAGAAAAATATTGTTTCAATTTAAAACCCAGAAGACTTGTCACAAAACGCTAGATTTCGATGTTTCGGTAATCTCTGTTGAATCTTTGTAGAATGAGAACTTTTTTCAGGAAAATAAACCAATACTTATTCTGTATTATTTGATTTCCTCCTATTTGATTATAATTAGTTGTTTTTAGGTTTTATGAAGTGCTTTTTAAATTGATAATGTGCGCACTGAAGATGGCAGCTTAGCTGCCGAAATATGTAACTACGGATATAGAAATTATTGTGGGCGGAGATTAATTTTTAATTATCCAATAAAATATTAATTGTAAATTTCTTTTTATACGTTTACTTTCAAGGAAAGAAAAATGTAAAGACTGAACAAAGAAAAACAAAAAGAAGACAAAAATTAATCAAATTTCAAGATTGTGAAGAAATTTTTATTTGGAAAAAATGTTTCTTACAACATTCTGCCTTTCAAGGAAGAAAATACAGAAAATGAAAAGTAGAAAATTCAATTGTACTTCAAATAAACTCGAAAGTTTTTGATTGATTGTTTTGTTGATCAAAAATACCTCCGAAATTCAACAGAATTGTTAACTGGACAATTTTGTTGAGGCAATTATGATTCAAGTACAGGTAACTCATAGATAGTTTTCCCCAGTTTTTCACCAGCGTAATTTGCAAGCCAGAAAATTAAAAATAATTGCATTCGGGGAAGACATGACATTGCGTTAAGCGTCAATACTAGGAACCATTATAATTTAATTAGCTTTGTGGTTTTTCAAGCATTAGTAATAACTGTTTAAAAAAAATAACATTTCCTTGAATTATAAACAGTTGTTAATTTTAACCAGCTTTAATTGTACTTTAAAGAAATTAAAAAATATATATATGTATATCGTCTCTAATCAATAAACACTCGTAGAAAGCGAACACGTATTTCAAAAGCTAAGCTGTCATCTTCAGCGCATTTGTCCGATATAGGGGCAAAGAAAATTTATGTTCAACGAATCAACTAAAGCACACAGAAATATTCTTAATTTTGGAATTTAGGATCTGAGCTAGAGAAAAAGCGAGATTATCTTCGAATAAATTTTCCTATCAAAATCCCGATATAGTTTCTTATTTTTTTACAGGTAAAGGTTGACAATAACGCTTCGTATTTTTACAAGTGCATTGTGTGTTGAAAGAAACGAACGAATACGTAGCTGGGACGATTCGAACACACACGTAACTAATTATAGAGAACTTGGAGAGCATTTCACCTGTTGACCCGCCCCATCACATTGTGTACAGATCGCCCTGCACATAATTGAAAGCGCCCACGCTCGACGCAACGCTCCTCGCGGCTTTACCCACAAAAAAAAAGAACGAATTCACTCGTAACACATAACAGCAGAAAAATATCAGACGTAAAATAGTTTGAAAATAACGACAAATAAAAAAAATTACCCCTGCATTTTTTTTATTCGCGTTATGAATAATGCCCCCAAGACAAACGCAAATAATGAAATCAAGTTGATCAATATATTTTTAGCATCGTGACATGGTGACATCTACTATCGTATCATTTTACTTTTTTCAGTAACTGGCGACATCTATTGTAGCAAACTTCTCATATCGCAAATCTAATAGATATCTAAATGAACAGTTTTGAATGAAGTCTTCAAAATAAATACGAATGATGAAGCAACATCTCTTGAGCGTCATTTGACATTTGAATAACCCAACAAAAGCCAACAACTTTTCAGAATAAAAAAGCAATTGAATTGACAGTCAAATTAGAAATACATGCGGGCGTTGAAATCAACATCTTTTCGGTAACAAAGGTGGTGACATCTATTATCGTAAAACCTCCCAAAGTGCAAAATTTTTTTAAATTTAAGTAACAACGACATCTATCATCGTACACTACTCAAAATGCACTTTGACAGTCAACAAAAAATATATGCGGCCAGTAAAATCAAGTGAAACGACATCTTTTCGGTAAAGAGAGAAAGTGGCGACATCTATTATCGTAAATCAACAAAAGTACAAAAACATTGGACATCCAACGAGTTTACTTTCAGTAACGTCCTCAAAATAAATACAAATGATGAAGTTATGTTAACCAACATTTTAATTTTAGTAACTTCTAACGTGGCGACATCTATTATCGTACACTTCTCAAAATAGAAAAGCAATTGAATCCACTTTGACAGTCAACTTAGAAATGTACGCATGGGTGAAATCAAATGGATCAACATCTTTTCGGTAACAAAGATGGTGGTGACATCTATTATCGTAAAATCTCCCAAAGTGTAAAATATTTTAAATTTAAGTAAAAACGAATGTGGCGACATCTATCATCGTACACTACTCAAAATGCAAAAATAATTGAATCCATTTTGACAGACAACAAAAAATATACGCGGTCAGTAACATCAACAACATCTTTTCTTTTCGGTAAGAAAGGAACTGGCGACATCTATTATCATAAACAAACGAAAGTACAAAAATATCGGACATCCAACGAATTTACTTTCAGTAACGTCCTCAAAATAAACGCAAATGATGAAGTCATGTTAACCAACATTTTACTTTGAGTAAACATCTAAAGTGCCGACATCTCTTATCGTATACTTCCCAATACGCAAAAATAATTGAATTCATCACAATCTTGGTTTCCGGGTTGGGAACCGCGTCAATTCTTCATCTTGCCGACGTTTCGTCCATCTCGCCGTGGACTTCTTCAGGGCTTCGTTGGAGGCTGTAGCTGCTGATGTCAGAGTCTTCACAGCAGCAGCAGCAGCAACTACATCAGCAGCTACAGCCTCCAACGAAGCCCTGAAGAAGTCCACGGCGTGATGGACGAAACGTCGGCAAGACGAAGAACTGACGCGGTTCCTAACCCGGAAACCAAGATTGTGATGGACAACGGCCGCGGAAGCCTTCAAACCAAGCTAATTGAATTCACTTTGGCAAACAACTTCGGATTATATGCGGACGGTGGTGAAATCAATTCAAACGACATCTTTTAGGCGTCACTTTATATCTTAGTAACAAAGATAGTGGCGACATCTATTATCGTACACTACTCGAAATGCAAAAATAATTGAATCCACTTTGACAGACAACGAAAAAATATACGCGGTCAGTAAAATCAAGTGAAACAACATCATTTCTTTTCGGTAAGAAAGAAACTGGCGACATCTATTATCATAAACCAACAAATGTACAAAAATATCGGACATTCAACGAGTTTACTTTCAGTAACGTCCTCAAAATAAACGCAAACGACGAAGTCATGTTAACCAACATTTTAATTTTAGTAAGATCTAAAGTGGCGTCATCTCTTATCGTACACTTCCCAAAACGCAAAAATAATATTCACATTGGCAAACAACTTCGGAATATATGCGGACGGTGGAGAAATCAATTCAAACGACACCTTTTAGGCGTTACTTTACATCTTAGTAACAAAGAAGGTAGCGACATCTATTATCGTATATCTCCAAAAGTGTAAAAATATCGGAAATTGAATGAGTTTACCTGTCAGTAAGGTCCTCAAAATAAATGCAAATGATGTAATCACGTTAACCAACATCTTTGAGGCGCTATTTTTAATTTGAGTGACAACGAAAGTGGCGACATCTATTATCGTATACTCTTCAAAACGCGAAAGTAGATTGAATCCATTTTGAGAAACAATTCAAAATATCTGCAATTGATAAAATCAAAGTGGGGCGTCACTTAACATCTTTAGTAACAACGAAAGTGGCGACATCTTTCACTGTAACTGCCATATGAGTTTACTTTGAATAACATCCTCAAAATAAATGTAAGTGATGAAATTGTGTTAACCAACACCTTTCACATGCCGCTTTAAATATGGGTAACTACGAAAGTAGCGACATCTATTATCGTACACTTCCCAAAGAGCAAAAGTAATTGAATTCACTTTAAGAAAAGACAAACTCATATGCAGACGGAAAACTAGATTAACCAACTTCTTTTCAGCGTCATTTTACGCTTGAGTAAAGTGAAAGCAGTGACATCTATTATCATAAACTTCACAAAACATAGAAACAACAAAAGCTGAACCAATCCGCACTTTGATAATAGTTCAACAATAAATGCCGATCATCACGTTAGTCAACTTCTACTGGGTGTTAATAATAATGAAAGTGGCGACATCTTTTATCTTAATTTTCTAAATCGCGGAAATAACATATAGCCAATCATATTAAACCGTTAATGACAGCGGCGATATCTATTATTAGAAACTTTCAAACTTACAAAAATAATTAAACACGTCGTTTTAAGAAACGCGTATTAAATACTGGAACTATAGTAGTAGACAGCTTCTTTTCATGTATGTAGGTATGCGTGTATAACAGTTGAAAGTGGCGACCTCTATCGGAAATTTCTGAAATCACGATTGTATATAATTTATTAATCATGCCATCTTGAGTGACATTCACGACATAATTGAGAAACATGCAAACCGAGTGCTTAACACATCTTTTGAAAAATTTCTTGCGTAGATTTAAAACAGTAAGTGGCGACATCTATTGAACACAATTTCGAATAATCGATTATGGTTGGAGAATTTTATGATTCACTTTTGATTATTCAAAATTACTTTTGAAGGAGTTAAGAAAATAACAAAATACAAAAATGTACCTCAGCTGAGCTGTGGTATTAAATATAGTGGCAGAAGAAAAAAGTTTTAAACAAAACGACTTTGGTATCCTTTTTTTTAAGAATCGTTTCAGATTTGAAGACATCTATTGAGTTTTCTAGTAATTAATATAACGAGGTGTAAGCAAAAGCTTGTAAAACTGTTTACGTAATGATTACTTTTGAAAAGACTTTAGAGCTATTGATAATCTTTTTACTTCTTAGAGGTAGCACTCCACTGCTTCTGACCTCTTCTTTTGTAAGTTACAAATTTAAGGCGACATCTACTGAGTTCTTTTAGTAACGAATTTAGCAGTGTGCATGTAGAAGCTTCTAGAATTGGTTACTTCTTTTGAGAGGACTTTTTTTTACTGATGATGGTGTATCCTTCTAAAACTGTTTAGTTTAGGAAAGTGTTGTATGTGTATTAAGGAGATGGTGTATGTGTAAATATGGTCTTGCAAGCGTGGATTTCATTGACTTGCAGAGATTAATGTTGAAAAAAAAATCGAATAGGGATTAAAGTGGAGGTCGATAGCACACACGATGACTGGTTGGATCCTTTTAAAGTGAATCTGAGCTTTCCGAATATCTATATCCTTGCGCCCTTCCATCATTTATCGTACGTGACGCCGTACAAAACACTGATTCCATTAATCACGGGGTTCATCGATTAGTGAATGACAGAGTGGCCCACGCGCCCCACAATGGGCTGCATGACTTGCAGAAGGTGCTCGGGCCGGGCCAGACTACAATGAGCCTCGCCCGACACCCATGCATCGACACCGTGTCATTATGGGGACGGATGCGACCCACGCTCTTGCGAGGCTCTGCTTCTCGTCACTCCCCGATCTCTTTCTACTAGTACTATTGTTTGTTTTGTTGTTTCCATTGCGATTCATTGTGTGAAAGGATATTGTGTTTTTATGGCGAGCGCTTTATTGCGCGAGCATAAATAAATATATGCGATCGGCACATTAGGAACGGTCACGCGCATTTGCGTCTTTGATAAGAACAAGAAGAAATTGATGTCGTTGCGGAAGAGACTCACGCCTTTTGGACACGCTTCTTTGACCTAAGATTTTAATTACTTTTTTAAACGACTTATCCAAGAGAAATTTTTTATTTCACATCTAATATCCCATTGGAAAATTTAAAATTAAAGAAACACTTCTGATATTATATAGGGTGTGGCATAAGTTAAAAGATTTTTTTTTTTTGTTTTTATTTCCAAATAAAAGAAAATTTGATGGGAATGGAGAAGTTGAAGATTCGTTTTTATCTCGTGTCGTAATGTCGAGGATACCAAAAAAGAAAGAAAAAAGAAAATTAGCAAAAATAACATCTGCCCATAAACGTTTTTTGTCAGCGGAATTATTAATAATAATAATCATTCGCGTCTTTCGTCCTGCCGATGATTTACTAGAACGGTTATTACCGAATGAACAGATCACCTTGTGCACGAAGAAAGAATGCAAATAATGGGGCCCCGGTGACTCGGTCCGGTCGCCCGGTAATTATAAAACGTTGTCAGGGCGTCACCTGTGCTTCTGTTCATCTCCAGCCCTGGCCCTAAGTCCGGGCGTGACAAGGGCCAATCTGGCATGCACGGCCCGTCTCCCGACGATACGTGCGTGGGTCTGTAATATAATTTACTGGCCATCGAAGATAATAGCTGGTAATTATTGGATATGAATCCAGACTCCGGTAGCCGGACATTGGACGAGATTATCTTAGGGTTACACTTGCCGATAAATTCATTTGAAATGGAATTCACTCACGGAGAGTTAAACAATTGTTTTTAATCACCTGCAACTTTAGGAAGAAAAAAAGAATCATAAAAGACTTCGATAAACAAAACGATAATTCGCGCCTTGCCTACCCGTCTCGTCCGGTTTTTAATGCGCGATTGTTAATTGCGTTTCGAGGACGCAGATCATTTTCAAATAAATAAATGAGTATCGGCGGTCTCGAAACGAAACGCGAAGAAATGAATTTATTTAACGCTTGGTAAATGCAAAGCGCCGCTTCGTGTTACCGTCCGATTTATGCGTCGTCCGTTCGATGTTTCAGGGCTTCGACGAAACTCTAAATTACGCACGCCCGAAAAACAACGGTTATAAACAAAAGGAAACGAACATTTTTAGAACTGCTGTGCACTTCGTGTTCACTGAGGCAAATAAATTTGACATTTAGGTCGACGAAACTTTAAGTTACTTTCAGCGATTATAGACCAAAAGAAACAAACTTTTTAGAACTGCAGTTATCAATAAATTCGTGGTTATATGAAGGTTCGATGGGGCAAATAAGTTTGACAATTGGGTCGACGAGGCTCTAAATTATGTACAGCGATTTTAAATGAAAAGCAAACAAACTTTTTGGAACTGCTGTGCTATCAATAACTTCGTAGACGAAAGGACTAGAGTTTTTAGCGTGTATAGTAGAAGTCAATGGGGCTGCAGAGATTTGTATGGTTCGAAACGAAGACCATTACAAGGTTAGAGAACCTGAAAAGGGGATGTATATACGCAACCACATAGCAATTAATAAACTTCCAGAACATGAATTGATTGTCAAGTTCAGGACTCCTGAAAAATGTTGAGTAATGTGCTAAAGAGACTGTCGGAAAACGATTTAACTTCAGAATCAAAGTGTGACGAGTCGTAATCATTTAGGAATCACTAATCGAGTAATTTATTCATTCACGAAAAACGATAAACGTCATCTTACTCTCTTATCTAACATTGAAATTTCTTGTTAGACAAGCTTAAACAAATTGAACTAAAACCAGCCCCCTTTTTTTTCTCTTCCTGTTTAAACCCTAACATTAAGGAAGGCACTTAAACATTTACACTCATAATAAGTCCGGACTAATTATCGAAATTTCAATAAAACCAGGCGCCGAAAAAACCGTGTAATGCTCCGGCTCTTGGATCACTTCCTTCGTTTTTAAACGAGCGCGTCCAGTGCTAACACGGCGGGCCAATTTCCGCGCTAATTATAGCCCCGTTTGTTATGGGGGCATTTAATGGAGTTGCGTCGGCACTTAACGTCCATAGACGTCAAATTAGCGTCTCTTAACGTCACCGGGGCCCGTCTAGACTGCATAAGTGCGGGCGGCCCGTCCGAGCATTAAACGGGCATTAGGCCGGCGTTAGATTTTCCGTGCACAAATTACGCCAATTACGCAATTAAAAGGTCATTTATTGAGGAGGCAACGCGTCAATGGACACCAATTATCTTCAGAGGATAAATAAGACGTTCCGGAAGAAGACGAGCTTCGAAAGCAGCTCGTAATTAGAACGTTTCTGATCTAGCAAGAGATTACCTAAAATGAATAACTGGAATAAATTGGTTTCTCAATTGAACGCTAGATGGCAGGCTGACGTTTTCAATGTCATAGTCCCTCTGATTAGAAATCGTAGCAAATCTACTCAATACAGGAAGTTCCTAAATGGATTTAGTTAAGTGGATGTTAACTACGTCTACACTCACCTAATTATTTTATTAGCACATAAATTTCGAATTTATTTTTCTAATATGAAATTGTATCTTATTGATGTGTGTTACCCCTTTCAAATGTGCACCATCTTTCTCATTTTCAAAGTAAATTTGTGTGCATGGCAAACTCTCGTGTCAATGACATTTGATTTGAATTCCATATACGATTATTAGTAACAGACTTCCCCCTCATGTTGTTATATTAACAAAAATAATAGATTTTTTTTTAATATTTCTTGCATTAGTTGCAATGGCAACACTGTAAGCGTGAAGTTGTTGCCACATTTGTGGCCATGACTCGAACATGGATTCAATTAAATTGCCTGCATTAGAAAAAATGAGGCACCATGTTGTCCAATTTGGAATTCGTGAAAAAGACTTTCGATGGCTTTAGAGGAAATAAAATATGACTTGAAGATTTGGAAAAGAAGCGAAGATTACTAGACTAGAGGTTTCATGAGTTTTTAAATGTTTGGGATGTTGATAGACAATATACGCTGTCCTTTACTCATTTACCTTTCATTTTTGGATTTTGCATAATTCTGACCACGACTAAGAATGTAAGTGATAGGAACGCATGGTTCACACGGAAAGTTTTAACATTTTCCGGAACTGTTGGGGATGTTTTCAGAACTTGATGACGTGGATTCAACTCAATTGCTGCATGCATTAGAAGAGCTACAAACATTATTTATCTTCATTTCAGCTAATCATTTGCTCAAAAAAGCATTACGTATAAAATTGGTAGCTAGTGCAATTGCAGGTTTACATCTGCCGCATTTGCGGGGATACACCACTTGATAAGGCATGAAATGCAACACCTTCATCGAGGAGCATCCTGAATTTTAGGAAAGAATTTTCTTAAGAGGATTAGAAGAGATATTTGCTATAACAATAAGAAAATTAACAGAGATCCAATGAGTAAATCGGCTCTATGCCAAAATTTCTTCATTAATGAATCAAAGTCACATTAAAAGATAGATGGTAGACTGAGGCACTATATTGTCCAATTTGAAATTGGTGGAAGACTATAAATCGATGGCTTTAAAAGAAATAAAACAATGTAAACTAGAAGCATTAAAAGATTTGGAAAAGAAGCAAAGATTAATAGAGTTTTCACGAGTTTTTAAATTTTTGGGATGGTGACAGACAATATATGCTGGTCTCTTCTCATTTACCTAATGGAATTAGTATCTATTGCAATTGGTAAGACCAACTTTATATACTTGATGAGGGGGCACGAAATGCAACATCTTTTCCTCTTTGGCAAGAAGGAGCATCCCGAATATTTGGGAACAATCCTATTAGAACTAAAAGAGCGATTTGCTACAGCAATAAGATAATTAAGAGACATCCCACCCCCAGATCAGTTCCATGCCAAAATTTTGTATGACAAGGATGAGTGCGCAGTTGTTAACCGTCGAATATTTGGCAAAGCAGCGACTGTAGGCCACGTCTATAGCCAAGATTAAAAATTCAACTTCTTTATTAATGAATGAAGGTCACACACATCAAAAGATAATTTGACAGATGACTACTTCAGACTAAGGTACTATGCCATTCAATCTGGAATTGATGTTAAGACTCCAAGTTGATGGCGTTAGAAGAAATAAAACAACATTAGAACCATTAAAAGATTTGGGAAAAAGTGAGACCGGAGGACTTATTTTACCTACAGAGGTTGTCACTACTATACGAGTTCTTTACTGATATTTCCTTAACATCCAGTTAAGAACTGCATACTCTTATTACTTTGGTCCCTATAATAAAATAAAGGGTGTCCCAACAAGAGCGCCGGATTTAAATTTGCCGCCATTTTGTTAATACGAGTTGTAGAGTGATTTTTTTGACAGTTGTCACGTACAGACCACGCGATTTAAGAATATGGAGAAGTATTCAAACGAACAACGTTTAATTATTGTAAAAACATATTACATAAATGGTGAAAGTTTTGCGAAAACAGTTCGCCAATTACGTCAAGTTTTCGGTCGCAATAATGCGCCAAACGAATCGACAGTGAGGCGTTTAATTATAAAATTTGAGACCAAATTTACGCTGATGATCAGAAGACCATTGTTCGTCGTCGGTCACTCGAAAATATGGCCACAGTAAGGGAATTTGTGGCCAGGAATCCAGGAACTTCCATTCGTCATCGTGGTCAAGGATTAAACATTTCCAGAAGCACTATGTAACGAATTTTGGTAAAAGATCTGCATTTGCACGCGTACAAGGTTCAATTGGTGCAAGAAATCAAGCCAAGGGACCATGAGCAGCGCCGTGGATTTGCTGATTGGGTGTTGGGACATCATCAAATTAATGCGGATTTTTCGAAGAAAATCATTTTTTCAGATGAGGCACATTTTCAACTCGACGGATACGTAAATAAGCAAAACTGTCGGATTTGGGGTGCTGAAAATTCTCGTGTGATACTCGAAAAACCAATGCATCCACCGCGAGTAACTGTTTGGTGCGCATTTTGGGCTGGCGGAGTGATTGGGCCGTATTTCTTTGAAAATGCGGCTGGAAATGCGCTAACTGTTAATGGTGTGCGGTATCGCGAAATGTTAACGGAGTTTTTGTGGCCCGAATTGGACGTAATTGATGTGGAGGACATGTTTTTCCAACAAGACGGTGCGACCTGCCACACTGCACGTTAAACAATGGTGTTACTGCAAACCGAGTCATTTCTCGATTTGGCGATCAACATTGGGCACCAAGATCGTGAGATCTAACGCCGATGGACTTTTTTCGTTGGGGCTATGTGAAGGAAAAAGTGTATGCGAAAAAGCCTGAAACAGTTGAACATCTTAAAGAGGAAATACGGCGCGTAGTTGGTGAATACAGCCACATTTATGCGAAAACGTTATTCAAAATTTCAACAAAAGAATAACCCTGTGCCAGAGGTTTCGTGGTGGCCATTTGCCTGATGTTATATTTCACGTTTAATCGAAACTATTTTTCTTTATGTTGAAAAAAAAATGTTTGCTTAATTAAAAAAATAAATGTATTTTTCTTTAAAATTAAATCCGGTGCTCTTATTGGGGCACCTTTTATTAGCTTCTAAAATGTTATGAAATGTATAAAAATAAGGAAAATAAAATTGTTGTTCTTTCCCAATTAAGACGCCATCTCTTGATGAAGTAGTCAACCCACGTACTTCGACATAATTATGAGAGTGAAACCTTTGAAAATTTTAAAGGACAGTGAAGTAATAAATCATTTTAATTTATCAAAATGTAAGCTGCAGATTTGCTGATGGCCGACGATAAATTGCGTCGTCCTGTACATCAGTACACAAACCATTTTGCTATCGCCATCTAATGATCCAATTAAAAAGACTTTATTTATTTAGTAGGGAATAAAATTAAATTTTCTTTTTTAGTCTCGATTGCAATTTAAGACAAGGACGACAAAGTTTCTAACTACTGGAGTAAATTACAAACGGCGCTGCTATCTCTCATTCAATCAGATAATTTTTATATAATTAAGAACTACTGATAAAATGAAGAACCTATAAATTTTAATTTATTTAGTTGTGAATGATTTTATAATTCTTTTAGGTTCGATTGCAATGGTAATTAGAGAAAAAGGGCTCTTCTTCGTTGAATATAAGATAAATCGCAATTTGCAGACAAACGGCGCTGCCATCTCTCGTTCAATCAGATGATTTTAATATAATTAAAAATCTTGGAGACTTAAAGAGTAGTAAAAAAACAAGAAATTGTAACTTGCCAAAAAGGTAAGCCGCACTGTGACTAATCGTAAATGAAAGAAAATTACTTTGTAATTTTAGAGAGTATTGCCATCTACTGATAAAATGAAGAATCTACAGAGTTTTAATTGATTTAGTTGTGAATGAATTTATAATTTTCTCAGTCTCGATTGCTGTGGCAATTAGAAAAAAGGGCTTTTCTTTATTGAATATTGTGACGGAATGAAGAGACAAAGTGACGTCTCCGCCCAGACGACGCGAATCCACGTCACTGACTTTTCGAAGAACGCTCCAGCACGTTTCAGAAGTCCCCAGAAGGTCTACGCAGATATTTAACTCGTCCCGTTGATGGAGTGGAACAGTGACAATTTTAAGGGCTAGTTTCATAATCGAATTTAAAGGAGACTTTAAATTGAAAATTACCTTCCGATGTAAAAGCAAATAAGAAAACATTTATTTACACATCTGAATGTCAATTTAATTTTAAAGTCTCCTTTAAATTCGATTATGAAACTGGCCCTAAGTGTCTAATATTTCTGTCACTCGTTATTAAATATTCTTTTATATAAAACTGACTATTTTTAATATATATTTTTATTAAAAGTTACGCAATTTGCAGACGGTGCTGCCATCTCTTATTCAATCTAGATAATTTTGATATAATTAAGAACCTTCTAGAATTTAAAGGGCAGTAAAAAAAGCAAGAAATTTCAATTTGTCGAAAGACAAGCTGAGGACTAATTGTAAAAAATACAATTGATTCAATTGTATTTTTTTAGATGGTGTCGCCATCTACTGATAAATTGAAGAAGCTCCAGAGTTTCAAATTTATTTAATTGTGAATGCATTCATAATTTCTTTTAGTCTCGGTTGCAATGGCAATTACTTACGAAAAAAAAGTTGAGATCTTTACATTGTAGAATTAGAGATAAATCGCAATGTGCAGATGGTGTTGCCATCACTAATAACTCTAATTCACACAAAACGTAAGCTGCAGCTCGCTGATGACTATGTTAAAGAAAATTGCATTGCGTTGGGCGTCAGGATCACATTTTAAAGTTATTGTCGCCATCTACTGATTCAAAGAAGAAGTAAAAGAGTGTTTAACTTATTTCGTTGCGAATTAATTTTTTTTAAGTATTGACTACAAAGGCAATTAGTAACAGTAAAAAATGTTGTAGTGGTAAATTTCGAGGTCTTCTAATATTCACAGTCAAATTAAATAAAAGGTGCCGCCATCTACTGGTAAACCTTTCTTTAACATAACTTTAATAGATGGCAGATAGTTTTCATGGTAGAACCTTGGAGAATTTCAGTAAACAACACCGCCATCTATTGGTTAATCCAGGCATTTTTTAACGCAATTTTGACAGTACAGTTGATACTGTATTATCGTTGATTGTCCCACCAACCTCACGGGCGCGAGAAAGGCGGTTCATTTGACAGCGCCGGTTTTATATCTATCTCTGTTCTACATCTAGAAAATCGCAGTATATTTTACTTGCGCTAGTTAAGAGCTTTTTCTCGCCCTGTACGTAGATTTCCACGCGTGGTAAAGAATCAAGTAATTCTGATTTATTAGAATTTTAAGTGTAAGCAATAAAGTAAGAAGTTGCAGTTTGTTTGTTTGTTAAATAAAAGGAAGGATATTCAACCGACAGTATTACATTTTGAAGACGTTCACGCCATCCGTTGACCAACTACGGTACCTTCTTGACGCAAGTTCTTGGTAAGCTAGATTTTAAACGGTTACCATTGCAGAGTTCTTGGAGATTTTAAAATTTACTAACGCAAAACCTTCTAGATTTTAATACATGTGAGGAAATTTCTACGAGGAAATTTGAACGATTTTTTTTATTTGTTACAAAGAAACTGCATTGTACCAAGCAATTTTGAACATTGCCATCTGTTGGTCGAATAGAAATGTTTTATTTTTGTTGGAAAATCTTACGATTTCAACGGTCTTCAGTGTAGAACCTTGGAGACTTCAATGGTGATTGAAGAAGGAAACCTCCATGAACTTGATTTTCTTTTTAATTTAGCTCGACTATAATGACAATTAATAATACTGGAGGAAGATGACTATGAAGTCAAGAAAACTGCATTGTTAGTAATTCAAGTCGCCATCGCTTGAATTATTTCTTTTCTCCTGTTTCCTGAAGTCAGACGAAAGATGGCCGTAAAATCTAAAAAATTGTAATGTACTTAAAGAGAGTGTTGCTATCTACTGAACGATTGGAGATGTCTTTTTCTAAACACATTTTGAGAAATTTGTAGATGTTAAGACGGTTTTTAGCGTAGAGCTTCGGAGACCTCAATGCTCAGTTAGAAACGAAATTTCCAGATTGGATTTGTTGTTTTTTTATTTGCCTCAGCTATAACGACAGTTATTAATATTGTGAAATAAGAGAAAAAATGGCACTATATTTAGTACCTACCTCACTTTGAAGACGGTGTCACCATATAATGATCGATTCTATATATTTTCAAAAATTCTTACATTTCAGACGGTTTTCAACGCAAAAGCATTGACTTCAATGCACAGTGAACAATGAAGTTTTCAGGCTGGAATATTTAATCGAAGAAATTTGAGGACATCAGGCTGGAATATTTAATCAAAGAAGTTTGAGGACAGTGTCATCCGCCATCAATTAATTGACTGAAGATGTTCTTTTTTTAAATAAAATTGGAAATTTCTTAGATTCTATATGGTCTGCAGAGTGCGTAGTGTTGGAGACTTCTATGCTCAGTGGAGAAACAATGGAAATTAAAACGTTTTTTTACTACCTTGATTATAATGATGACTGGTAATATGTACTTTAAAGCAGGATTTTGAAATCAAAGAAAATTGATTGCATTGTCTTGAGTGCTAATTATAGGTAGTTGTAATTACTTGCGATAATTGCGTCTGTAATTACTGGAAATTGCAACTAAGTATTTAGTTTAGATTATGCTCTCTGAAGTATTGATTTTTTTTTAATGTGGAAGTCAGATTAACTGCACATCGAATTTCCCGCATATCTCAGTTACTTGCGCAGGATGCCATCGATGCCTTCCAACGAATCTCTGAAATGCCAGTTATGAAAGTAAAATATAAAAGTATTCGAGAGCCGCTGTTAATTGGAATATTTTCATCATAAGTCGAGTCCCGTTACGTACGTCCCTTGTTTATGGGCGTGATAAAAATCGAGCGTGGCTTTTTCAAATGCTATCATGCACATAAATTAATCATTTCATTATAAACTGCAGCGCTGGAAATAATAAACTCGTACAATGCATCGGCGAGGACGTGCAGAAATGCGGCGACGCTGTAACGATATCGTCTCATGCGACCCAACAACAATCGGCAAATAAGCAATTAAGGCGGCAAGGAGGCAACTATTAATAAATAAATAAATAAAGGAGCGAGACATGAATATTCATGACGTGTCCGTCCTGGAACAGTTATTTATATTTGGAGGATGCGTTTTTTCGCTGTTCGAGCACGGCCACTGTCATACGCGTCCGTCGAACATAATTTATCTGTCTGTACGGCCACAATGGGCAGTCCGGCCTTTGAATTCTTCGCCCGAAATTCCGATTCAAACATATGTTTAAAAAATATTTTATCCGAATACCAGTTGCTTTTTATAGACCACTCACTCGGCAGCTGCTTGCACTCCTCTTCTTCTTCTTCTTATGCTTCTCCTCCTTTCATTTCACATTCAATGATCGACGTTCTTTTGTTTATTTCTTCCAGGACGGAACACGCTTTTTCAACGTTTTCGTGAATTCTTTACACGTCCGCTATTCACCGTTCTTATATAACTTGGAATAGGTACTTGAATATTTTTCATCGAAACGAATCAAAAAAGAAAGACTCATTTCGTATACTCAAATTTTCCTCGGTGACCAAAAATGGCTCAATTACCGAAAATGAGCGTCAGTTGTCTTCTAATTATTATTAAGTCGTGTTTTCGATATTTTGGGGCGTGGGGGCCGCGATGTCTGGAATCCGGGCAATTACCTCAGGCACGTGCAGTCGCGTACCCCCCTATTTATATTTATGACCGATAGGAATTCGTACAAAAAATTAAACACTTTTCTACATTGTTGTGTTGTTGAATGAAAGCACGACGGAAACAAAAACAAAAATTAACATTTTCTTCGATGAGATGACAAGACCAATTTAAAAAGAGAAAATAATTCGTCCAGAAAAAAATATATGTTTGCGTTTAATATAATATCTAGAGCCATTTGTGTCCCATGCCCGCCTTTTTTCAAGTTTCACTTAAACAATTGGTATATTAAGAGATACTGTAAAGAATCGTTAAAAAAACAAAGAAGAAATATGGGCAGTTCGATTTTATTTAACAAATTAAACACGTTCTTTGCAGAAAAAGGTCAGTAGAAAAACTTTAGAAAAAAAAAGAAAGCTGCATGTAACTAACAAAATGATTTTCAAAGTAAGAGTTTAAGAGAAAAGAGCAAGGATAAAGATCAACATCAAAAGTAAACAAACAAGAAAATGTAAAAGAAATTTAGAACATAACTAAAAATGAAAAGTTAGAATAATTCAAATGCAAAATGAAAATGATAAGTATTTAGGTAATCGAATAGAAAGAAAGTAGGTGTAGAAGTAATTAAAAAAAAGTAATTCCAATGTACCTGAAACAAAAAGAAAAAGATAAAGAATGAACGTCCAAGGGATCAAAGTGAAAGAAAAAAAAAGAGAGTGGAAGCATTTAAAAAAATTAAAATTAGTTCCAATGTAAACGAAGAGAAAAAGATAAAGGATAAACATTAAACAAATTAAACAAAAAGACAGAAAGCAATGTGTGGAAAGAAAGAGGCAGAAAAAAAAAGTGTGGCAGTTATTAAAAAAATAATTCCGGTACAAACGAAAAGAAAAAGGTAAATGATAAATATTTAAAAGGTAGAATAAAAAGAAAAAATGTAACAGAAGATAAATTAAATGGAACGGAAATAAATAAAGTCAGATCGAACGAATAAAGTAAAGAATAGTTTAAATCCTGCGATCACTTCTTAACTTAACTTTGCATTAGAAATGGCAAATTGCAGTTTAAATCTTGCGATCACTTCTTGATCTAACTTTGCATTAGAAATGGCAAATTGCAGTTTAAATCTTGCGATCACTTCTTGATCTAATTTTGCATTAGAAAAAGTAAAGAATAGTTTAAATCCTGCGATCACTTTTTGACTTAACTTTGCATTAGAAATGGCAAATTGCAGTTTAAATCTTGCAATCACTTCTTGATCTAACTTTGCATTAGAAATGGCAAATTTCAGCCAGATTGCTGCTAAATAAGTCATCCTATACAAGGCGCCCAAGCGAATAAGATATAACTCTTCTGCTGGTGAGGTCCTAAATAGGATCAAAACACCTGTACTGAAGATGCTCGATTTGCAACAAAATTTTTAAAATAAAGTTGAAGAAATTCAAAAAACAGAGACAGAAAAAAAACAGGAAATTACCTATAAAATCCATCGAATGAAATAGAAGAAATGAAAAGTTTAATGCTTTACAGAATATAAATCTATAATAAAAATAATCCAAACAAAATGCTTGCTGGCAGAAGAAACCCAAATAAATTTTAATCATTAAAGTGAAAGAAAATAAAATAATAAAAATTCATAATAAATTAAAGATTCAATTTGATGTAAGAAATCGGCATTTTGCAAATCATTAAGAGCATCGCGTAAGTTAAATTTAATAGAACACCTCCTACGCGATCTTGGATAATTTGTCCACCTAAAAATAATATAAACTTTTGCAATAAAATTGCATTCGGAGAATATGCGCTGCATATTGCATTATAAAACAGTCGTTGACGTGAAACATAGAGAAAGCCGCCGTTATGTAAAAAGATTTGTTTATTTTAAATCAAACAGAGCTGTCGATCCAGGGGAAGCTTCGATGACTCATCGAGCAATTGTGGAACTTTATTCTAATGCAAACTCTTGTTCGTAAACAGAATTTCCGGTATGAGCCATATAAAAAGACGTCTGGTACCGGAATTAAGTATCACAAAGCCAGTAGTCGTGTGGTCGTGCACATCATCCAGAGTCCAAAGGCGTTATTAACATCCATCGAATGTCATAGTATCTGATCAAACTCTGAAAATCCGTCCGTCTCTCTGTATCTAATACCTTGGTTTGATGAGGAGACATTAATGTACTTGCCAATTACTTATGTTATAAATACTAACAGCTATTTTATTTGATGTGCAAAATGCTATTTCTTCTCGTTATAAAATTATTTTGAACTTGAATTTGCATTGTTTCGTATGATATCGTCTTGAGTTTGTGTGATATCATATTGAGTAATCTGTAATTATTACATGTATTTATATTTGCTTAAAGTTGTCGGAATTGTTAATTTGTTACTACACGACTTTGAGTCATTGTTTTAATTGTGTTTAGAATTTTGCTTCATACCAAATTCTTTTATTTCAGTTGTAATTGTTTTGATCTACTTTGAATATACCATGAGCTTTTATTTTTTAACTTTGAACATACAATGTAAATATTCCCATGTTTAATTAAAAGAAGAAGCGTCAATGATGCAATGCATTGACGCTACCTATCATGAAACAGAACTAGTTTCAGTAAAGTAATTTTAAGATTTATTTTGTTAACAAAAACACTATAATAAATATGAAGCTGAATAAATAAAATCTCCTAATTGGAATGATTTATTTACTTGCCACCAGTTTTGACAGTAATTTGTCTTCATCAGGCAGTTAATAGTCAAAATTTAAGTTAATAATGATAACATCATATTTAAATCATTGGAAAAGAAAAACCCGCCTTCGGGCATTACATTTTGACAATTATTTTTTTAATTTTTTATATATAATTTTGAACACTTATAAGTGATAATTTTGTGAAATAGTGTTAGACTATGTAGGTGCCTTCTATTCGTCATATTCAACCAAGGAATATCTGCAAGTTTGTGAGAAATATGCGATCTTCTGTTTATACCAAAAATTAGACGTAAACAACTGTTTTGAACCCGCTGAATTCTACTTGCAGTTTCTTTCGTTATGCACGAGTCATACACTACATCGCAAAAATTAAAATGTGATAAAATCAATGCATTAGAGAGTATTACCTTGGCTTTCCTTGTTAAATTTTGGCGATTAACATAAAGCACTTTAAATTTAAAATAGCTTCTTCTAACAAATTGGTTAATGTGATTATAGAATCTTAAGTCGCTGTCCACGTACAAACCTAAATTATTCTTTACCTGTTGTAATGGTATCATTTCACCATCAATGTGAATTAACATTTCAGTAACAATTTCTTCTCTTTTTTTTTTGGACCAAATATAACCACAGATGATTTTTAAGGATTAATTATTAGCGAGTGATTAGTTGAAAACTTCTTCAGTGACAGTAAATCTTTGTTTTTAAAATCCTTAGTAGCCTGCAGTTCAGAAATAATAATAGAGCTGCATGTCATCAGCATAGTTGTGAATGGAAAATTTATTTACACTTAAAGCAATATTGGAAATATAAATCCTGAATAAAAGCGGGCCTAATACGGAACCATGAGGTACACCGCATTCTACAAGAGAGTAGCTAGAGTTTTTGCCTTTATAACACTCACACACTGCTTTCGATGTCGGAGATATTCTCGAATTAAATTTATGGACGTTTCACTAAAGTTAATATAATGCAGAATTGATAAAAGAATTTCGTGACTAATAGTGTCGAATGCCTTTGAATAATCTAATAACACCAAAGCCGTGTAGTTATCGTCGTCATTGCCCTAAAAATATCATCCGTGATATGCAATAAAACTGTTGTACATCCATGATTTTTTCGAAATCCTAATTGACATTCTGGCAAGATATTACATGAATTCAAAAAAATTTGCATTTGTTCACTAAGCATTTTTTCAAATACTTTCGATAATATTGGGAGAATACTTATTGGCCTAAGATCCTTCATATGTAAAGGCTTATTTACTTTAGGTATGGGTGTTATTCTCGCGCATTTCCAAGCATTCGGTACAACACCGGTTTTCCAGTTATATGTATTATACAACTTATTATGACAGAACTACTGAGAGTGATCATTTTTAAACTATATCATCGACACCGGTAGCAGTAGATTTCAAGGAAGTCGAAATTTTACTGATACCATAATAATCACTGAGAAATGGAACTCTTCCAGAACGTCATGTCTAACGTTGCATTAATAAAATTCTGATACTTCTTCTTCGTAAAGCGAGAGGTAATCATGGGTGCATGTAAGTTAAAAATATATAAAATATTATTATTTAAGAAATCAACTTTACTATGTTACTGTTATCATAAATAACGCAAAAGGAACTTGCTTAAAATCACGGATGAAATTTAAGTTAAGTTAAAATTAGAAAAGGATTTGTAAGTTTTGACAAAGGTTTAGGTTTTTCCACTACAATATTCAACGCACAATGTATTAAAAAGTGATCAGATAATACGTGCACACTGTCAACACCCGAGTCATTCACTATCCAGACATTAGTAGTTATGATAAAATCAATAACAATTTGATATAATTCGTTTCGCATAGATTCAACAGATTTCACCAATGACATTCATTTATTCCCTATCTGCTGCAGAACAAGTGCTCATTACTCTGCGATTCCATGCAACAGAAACACAACTATTAAATCTGTTATAAGGTGTTAAATATGATTTTGTATTTTCAGGGACATTTCAAATACTCATAGAAGATGAATTATGTCTGCATATCATAAAAATGCTAGAAAGCAATAAAGCAAACTTGCTCTAAAAGCAGGTTTTCATGAAATACGAGGATTTCCAAATGTTGTTCGTTGTGTGGAGGTGGTAGCCATATCTTCTGGTGGAGACAACGCTGAACTCTACAGAAAATTGCAAAAATCATTTTTTGATTAATGTGCAAGCAGTTTGTGATGCCAAGTTATCTGTACGTGACATTTCTCTGCCGATGGCTCGGATCAACCCTTTGGCAGTACAGTGTGGAATTCTTCATTATTAAATGCAAGGTTTGAAGCAGGAGAGTTTCAAGGATCATACATCATAGGAGAGAGCACTTATGCTTGAAGGCCATACTTAATTACTCTAACATGTGATTTAAATTAAGTTCACTTTGTTAAAAAAAACCGTTAATACATACAACTAAATACTCAAAGATCATCACGTGTTGCCACGTAGGTTAAATTTGATAAATCTGAAGGAAGATGAAGGATAATTCATCACCTTTCTTTTATCATTTCTAACTACCTGTCCATTACACTGAAATCATTTTGTTAGAAAACAAACTTTTTTTTTAAATAAATTAAGACTTCAAAAAGATTCTAATAATTGTAACATAAAAATCAGTAATTCATTACGAATCAAAAAAATGAAAGTAAATAAACCTAAGGAAAAACAATTTTTCCAATAATTTTTGAGGAAAGAAGTATTAAAATCATATTGTATGTTATCAATCTTTTATAAAGACATGTTATCAACCTTTTGTAAAGACAAGTGCATTGTAATTATAGTAATGCGCCAATGATTCAATTTTATCCTGGTCGCGGCATCTATGTTCCTTCTCGATTATTCCAGTGAGTTTTTGAGTCGAACGCTATATGGTTCCAAACGTATGCGGTAAGTGGGAATGTAAAGATTAATAAAACGTTTAAATTATAGAAATGTTATTTGTTATGCAAATGCCGCAGCTCGTTATTCTTGTTGTGTTGTTGTGTGGACTTTTTTTAATTTAAATAAAAATAAAAGACAATACAGAAGAAAGTGAAAAAATCATAATTTATTTTGATAATTAGAAATCGGTTGTAATTAATGCAGAAATAAAATAATAAAAATTAAAAATGAATCAAATAAAACACTTTCCTGTTTGTAAAATTGCTAATTTGTTCTCGTAGGAGCGGCGCACATGTAAATCGCCCTCTCTCTCTCCGTTTCAGAGAGAGAGACCGAAGTGACGCGTGACTTTTGTATGCGTTCGTAAAACAAACGCGGATTAATGGAGGTTTTATCTGTTCCAGATTGAAACTAACGATGCCCCCGATCTGAATACTTTAATATAAATTTAAGCGCTTTAAATAAATTAGCAATTCAAGCGGCTCTGATAGACAATGTTTGCGGTTTATAAATTCGTCTGGACGAAGTGAACGTCCACCGCACGGTAGCCGGATGACGTACAGCCTCTTGCACTTCTGTCAGGACGAATTTGAATTTCAGATGCACTAATTTTTAGTCTTAAATTAGCAGCGCGACGTCTTTCTGTCATAAATATTGCATATTAAGTCATACGTACACAAAATCGCAATAGCGCTTCATACATAGTAATCAAGGATTTCACACTTCCAGAGCTTCAATGCACAATGTCTCTCCTTTTTTCTTTTCTATTATTTATTGTTTTTTTTTCTTTTCATTCTTCACCGATCGATTCTTAAAACAGCTCGTACATACATTTTAATTAACCATCTTGGTTCTTAAACCAAAGTTCAAAGTTCCGACTATTATGGCTTATTGTCGTGATATCCCTCAGTGTTTCTTTGATATTTTTTATGCGAAATTGAAATGTATGAATCGACCATATGGAATGAATGCATCTTGATTAAATTAGAAACGTAACAGTGCTATTACGAAACCTACTCTTTCCTGGTAAGATAGGTAAAGTAAATGACGTAAGATCTCGAAGGCCCTTAACGTCTACGACGTGGTTCTTCTTTGGCGGCCGCAATCATATAGTCTCGCATCACCGCTCCGAACTATAAACTGCGGAGATACATATAAAGATAAGTCCTAACCGTTTCGTGTCTTTGGTGCGTTTCTTGATGGCCGTTTGTGTAAGAAAGCATGCGATTTTCGCCTGAATTCTATTAGCGTCTCGTGAAACTTCAGAGAAGAATTTTTCACAATTTTAGATGATTCAGAATTCTACAGAATTTAATTTAGAAGTAAAATGACGTACATTTTCTACTCCCAAGCGGGAAGTCTTACTTTTAATGGCGATGTGCATTGAAGTACATTTCTGATGGAGTTTATTTTACTCGTTTCTACCATTTCGAGCTTTTTGGCACGGGTTTAATATATTGCTGTGCTTTTTCTAAAAATGTGCAACAGTTACGCGAAGCTTTTTTTATACTTGTGACTGTACGCTCGTGTAAAGGAAAGCAACTTCACTCTTGTAAATTGCGAATATTTTTATTTTTTATTTGCGTTATAAATAACATAGTAGATATAAGCTTATTAATACAAGTTATGTAATTACACCAAATGATATTAAATATATGTTAGCTTCAGGTAATAAAATTAGCTTAATGCAAACAAATGATATAAAGAAACTTATTTTTAATTTAATTAGTGATATTGAATTAGAAATTAAATATATAGGTGGGAACCAGGCAAATGAAATCAGAATTAATATACAAAACTTAATAAAACAATTGAAAACACTATTAAACTGCGTCCTTTTTAATAGAAAATAAAGGAAAAATATCCATTTTAGTCAGTAAACAAGATTATTTAAATAAAGCATATTCTCTGCTATGTGATACAAACACACAAAAAAAAAATTAATTATGATTCAATTTATTTTAAAACCAAAATAATATAACTATAAAAGATTGGTTTACAAAAAAATATATAAATGAATCATAAAAGAATTCTTTAATTATTCACAATAGTTAGAGTTCCTAGAAAAATAATTTTAAACCCAAAATTCATAAATTAAATGTGCCCTTATGACCAATCCTTTTACTATTAAAATACTTTCAAAATATTTAAGTATCATTAACAAAAAGAAAATATGTTACAGTCTTTGTTTACAAATATTCTTACAACTTTTAGC
Organism: Serrognathus titanus; assembly: GCA_039766575.1. Classification (NCBI taxonomy): domain Eukaryota; kingdom Metazoa; phylum Arthropoda; class Insecta; order Coleoptera; family Lucanidae; genus Serrognathus; species Serrognathus titanus. Next base: position 52,733,180 of record CM077914.1, on the reverse strand, counting down.
AATTGTTATAGTAAATAATAGATGGCAGGATTTGGAAGTATTAACTTCAACATCAAACGATTTCATTACAGCTGTAAATTTTTGTTTAACATATTCAAATTCATATTCTATTTTTGAAAATAAAATTTATAAAGAAATATTTGAAACGCTAATGTGATCGATATTTCACTTATTAATGCTGAGATTGTAATAAGTATAAAGCAGAAAAAATTATTCTAAACCAAAATAATTTCGAACCAATTTTTTTTTATTTTAGACAAATGTAGATGACGTTTTAACCTTTTAAAAGATAAAAAAAGAAATAATCTTAAATAAATTTTATAGCTTTCATGAAAGATTTACAATTGAAGCAGTAATTAACATTGTGCGCACATATATGTTTACGCTGTGTTTCCTGAAAAATGTTCCATCCCGCAGCGATGTTGTTTATGATCCGACTTTAATGAATGAAAAAACAAAACAAATGGCTTTAAAAGTATTTTAAAATGGCTCTAATTTAGATTTTTTTTTAAATATTATCTTCAATATCTATTGGTAGTCAATTTTTTTGAAATGACTGCCCATATATTTTTAGCTTTAATCTAGTAGAGCTTTTTTTTAAATCGGATAAAGTATAAAAAAATATTATTTGGTGCGCAGTTAATTGGAAAAATTAATAAAATTATTAAATTAACTAAAATTGTGTAACTGGAAATATAGAATGTGTTAGGAAAGAGTTTAATTCGACGACATACATTTCGTACATATCAAAGTTTTTCTAAATTTTTCAATAAACCAATTTTTTTTAGGTACAGAATTCTGATGAGGCCCAATAAGGCCGAAGTACATGTATAAACTCATTCTTAATACTTTCTATATTGCCAGTTACACAATTTTGGTTATTTTGAAAATAGCAATACCCACAGTCATGGTAGACAACGATCAACTAACTGATATGTACGAAGTGTATGTCGAATGTAATAAAAATCGTAATCAAGCACTGCGGCTTTACATTCAGCGTTTCCCTGATAGAGACGCTCCAGACTCTCGAAAGTTCGCAAGACTTGAGGAAAATGTGAGGCACTGTGGAGCGTCTAAAATCCCAAAGCAAACTCAGCGCAGATTTGATGAAAATGTTGAGTTAGATGTTCTTCTTCGTGTACAAGAAAATCCGCGAATCTCAACTAGAGAAATTGCAAGTAACATTGGCAAATCAAATCGAACTGTGCACGCAATTCTAAAAAACCACAAATTCAAATCATACATTCCTCAAAAAGTCCAAGTATTAGAGGAAAATGATTGAGGTCGGAGGGAGCTATTTTGTAATACTTATTTAAACATGCTACAACGCGATCGATTTTTATACAGAAGAATTATTTGGTCTAACGAATGCACATTTAACAAAATTGGCATCAATACTGGACCCAATAAAATTGCAGAATCGTTGTTGAAAACAATTTTCAAAGAAGATTTAGTGTGAACGTGTGGTGCGGTATTTTAGGAGATCAATTAATTGGGCCAGTTTTCATAAATCAAGAAAAAGAAGAAATTTTTTGGACGAATTACATTTGGCACAACTAAATAGAGTTTTTTTTCCAACAAGATGGAGCCGCTTCTCATAATGCAAGAATTGTCCATTGGTTAAATAACAAATTCGGTGCAAGATGGATAGGAACGGATGGGCCGATTCGATGGCCTGCCCGTTCTCCGGATCTTACACCGCTCGATTTTTGGATCGTGTGTACTTGACAAGCCCGGAAAACGAGTTGATTTTAAGACAGAGGATCGTTGATACTTGTCGCGAAATACCTCCTAATTTTTACTATTAAATGCGGTCCGTGCCGTGATTAGAAGTTGCCAGTTGTGTGTTGAGCAAAGTGGTGCTCAATTCGAGCAATACTTGTAAATTTTTTATATTTTATCCGATTTAAAAAAAATGCTCTACTAGATTAAAGCTAAAAATATATGGACATGTATTTGAAAAGATAAGTTGATTATCGATAGATATTGAAGATAACATTAGAAAAAATCTAAATTAGAGCCATTCTAAAATACATCTAAAGCCATTTGTTTTATTTTTTTATTCATTAAAATCGGATCATAAATAACGTCGCTACGGGATGGAACATTTTTCAGGAAACACAGTGTATATACAGTGAGAATAAAAAGCAAGGAACATCGATGGTAGAGCTATTATTATAGGTTCTACTGAAAAAAAGTTTTAAATAAAAGTTAAATGGCTAATTTTTTGCCATAAACTGGAGTTTTTCATTTTTTGTGATCACAATCTCGGACTGTAACGTCATCAATATTTTTTTTAATAGAAACCTACTTCTATTTAACGAAACTGATGGAGTATTTTTTTTTCTTTACGGTCGTATAAAAATAGTACAGGCTTGTATAATAAAAATTTCGAAAAAATAATTTATTATCTGAACGTGCTATGTGCAGCCGTTTTAATTTAGCTAAAGAATGAGAGTTGAGAGTTTATGTTTGTATAATAATAATAACATTAATAATTAAGTAGTTTAAGAAAGTAACTGATAATAATATGAAGCAAGCACAGAAAATAAAGTTAATTTTCTCGAAATTTTTGTTATTGAATCCTGTACTATTTTTATACGCTCGTGAAGAGAAAAAAATAATCTATCAGTTTCGATGACGTCACAGTCCGAAATTGTGACGACATAAAAAAAATTAAAAACTCCAGTTTGTGGCAAAAATAAGCCATTTAACTTTTATTTAAAAGTTTTTTCTGTGAAACTTATAATAACGGCTCTACCTTCGATACTCCTTACTTACTTACTTTTAATTCACGCTATATATATATATATGTTTTATGTTTGTGTATACATACTTTATATCTAGCACCAAATATACTGATACTGATAACTTTTTAGATATAGCTCTTATTAAAGATAATTACAATTGGTTTAGAAAATTAACCTAACAAATATAAAATTTCAGTTAAAATTAATAATTTAGTTTTTAGTTGATTAGAGCAATTTTATTGTCAAATAAAAATTTTCAGAAAGACAACTTATATATAATTAAAGAAATTTTAATACTTAAAGTTATAAAGACTCATTCAAAATATATTTTTGAAATGCTAGAAAAATTATCTTTCACTTTAGCAAATATGGGAGTTCTTTTGAAAAAAAGTAAAATTATATTTCTTTCTTCACTTTGCAACTTTACAATGTGTATTTGTTACTTCTCATAACTCTACAAGATAACACGTAAAAAGCTCTGTTACATTTGTGCTCAAAGTTCTTTGCTAATTCCTAAAATAAAGCCTATAGTAGGGCCAAATAAAAAATATAGAGGGAGCATTTTAACCTATATGCCAACTACTGTTGACCCTTACATTTTATGCATTAGGAAATTTCGACATTTTCAGCATGTAAAATTAAAAAAAGATATCGTCATACTTTCCCACTTTTGTTGCACTGTTGTCGACGTAAAATTTTACAAAACCCACCCAACATTTGGATAATAATAAAATTTATTGCAAAACTACATCTTCTTTATTACGTAATCACTACGTGGAAAATTAGAAATCAGTGTTGACAAAAGCCAACCTCGCTCCAATAAGTAAAACAAGCTAAATAAACTTATTGGAAGTATCACAAAGATTACTAAAATTTTATCTTCCGATTTATTGCCATAGTAACAGTTAATTTTACAAATAATTGTTGCTATTATATTAAACTGAAGACTTCTACAACTAATAATCTCCGCAGTACATTTACACATATTCTAAAGCAAGTATGTGCATTTGTTTTTTGTTTGAATCCCCTGGTTTTACGTTAATATGCGAGATAATGCAATAATAAATAAACAAATTGGCATATGATGAAAAAAAGACTAGGAATGACTCACCGACCAACGAAGAATCCACCGCGTTCTCAGGAAACGGCTACATCCTGTGCTTATGCCTTCTGCAAATGAAAATGTCTATCGTCTTGGCACGTCACAATCACTATTTAAACAATAATAATAAACGCGTAATTGTTATAACTGCACAAAATTATTTCTCGCCTTGTTCACCGTAAACTGTACTAAACTAAAACAATCACGCGTGCGGATGGACGGGCTGCGAACGAATCAGGTAAAAACGCTCGTAAGAGTTCAAAGTGTAAGAATTCACCAAAAAAAAATATTGAATAACCAATATGCACAAGGTCAACGTTTGAAGTCAATAGTTTCAACAAATTCGATTTGAAAATAAATTTTAATACATACGTGACAAAGCTATCTTTGATTTGGATATGTATTTACTCGAATATTTGATATATTTTGTTTTTGAAATATTGAACTTTAAAAAAAACAATTGATTATTAATTTAAACATTTTCAAGATTATTTTAAACGGCGTGCGTGGGCGAAATTTTGGACAAAATTAAAAAAAATCAGCACATAAAAAATGAGGACAGTTTAAAAAATTGTTTTAATGCGAATTTTGTTTCAACAATGATTTGTTTGTTTTGATAGGTTGTCAACTTATTAATAAAAAAAATATTAAAGTCAACGGAATTTTATCAAAGTACCGCGAACTTTCGCTATTGTGGCTCCACATTCTGGCGGCAAAATTTAAAATGTCCTGATGACTGATTATATTCGCATAATATCAAATGTCAAGTATGAGTGTGGTTGAGTATGAGTGATGTTTCAGAATTTGGTCTATTAGTCTATTTTAGAACGAGAACACGCAACAACTTGTCGAATTGCAAAAGTAACTTCCAAAACTATGGTAACGACCACAGAATGCTGAAAACTGATCACAATAATACCGCCATTTTTGCTCCGAAGTTCTAGTTCTACCTATCGCGATATTTATTAATAGAAGAACTTTAAGAAACGTGAGAGATCAATGCAATTTGCTGACAGTTAATGGAAGTTTGTAGCTGTATGATTAATTTTACCTTCTTGAACACAGGAGCAGCTTTATTTAATTACTGAAGATGATCAGAGAAATATTGGAAACTGATCTTGTTTGGCGAATAATGAATTACCTTATCAACTTAGAGGTAAGGAACTTGAAAATCAACGCCATCTACTGGCAATTAAGGGAAGTTTTTGGCTGAAACTGTAGTGAGAATAAACGAATAAACTACTGACGCTTTAAGCTGAAGCTATTTTCTAAAAGCTGGAAGCTTTAAGCTGAAGCATATTTTCTACGGTAAATTTGGTCTTATTTCATGTTTCGTTTGCATGTGGACTCAGACACGAACATGCTGTAGCAGTTCTGTACGTTCTTCTGTTTCTTCGTTTTTACATGCGTTTTCTTCCTTTCTCTTTAATACTGAGACAATGAGATATCATCGTCACTATTTTGATATTCTCAGTTTCTCTTTCTCGTTCACTTTCTTTTTATTTACGATTTTACTCTTCAGTTCTAACCGAGGAATTTCGTCTTCGCACTCCAATTTCACTTGCTTCAGTTTTAATTGTTTGACATTTCTCTTTTATCAGTTCCTTTTTCTTTCTAGTTCCTCCCTTTCTCATTATTTCCTTCTTCTGATAATAGAAATTGGTTTTATAGTCCCCGTCTTCTTTCTTGTGATCTTCCGAGTAAATGTCTTATTCTCATCGTCATTACCATTTATGTTTCGATCTGCTATGGTTTTATTTTTAAATATACCTTCCATCGACTCTGAGAGATTTCATTGTATCAAAGCGTTTCTCAGTTAGTTGAACTACACGGAATTTATAGACATTTGCTGATACTATAGACCTATCCCTAATTATAAAATTTTGTATAAGGTTTTAGGAATATTTAATCATCAATTTTGTGTGTGCCATTTACGAAATAACATGGTATCGAGGTTTAAAAGAAAACAGATTAGGAGAAACAACACTATTTCATTCCACCACATTAAACCAATATTCACCAGATCTTCCCTCGTCGATAGAGTTTGAACAAAAATAATGATTTTGACTATTTCTTCGATTTCATAGAATTAGCAGATGATAAATATTTGGCAATAATGAGGTAAGAAATAAAACAAGGATTTTCTTGGAAACGATTCAGGAAATCCATCGTCATCGAGGAAACCAAAACTATGAGGCCAAGAATTCACACACTTCAAGAAGGTATGATGTGACCAGGTCCAATGTGGAGAAGTCTCTGAAGAATTAACGATTATATTCTAAAGAACAAGAAGAAAAAACCAAATCCAAGCTACTCGCCACGGCAGTATTATCATTGCATGACATTATCAAATTTGGCAGACACAATTTTTTAATATTGCCTTCAACAAACAACGACATTGGGTGAAGTTGATCTTAATGAAAGACTCTCTGCAATTACTAACGAAACTTATCTACCGTTAATTAAATCCATTCGCCATAATTCTCATCCTATGATTAATTTATTAATTTCCCATGGCAACAGTCGTCCGTCACTCTCTTAGACATTAAATCGACATAAAGCTATATCGACTCTTATTCATTTTAATTACACTTTAGTTAAACACGACTCTTAGGGCCGATTTATTCACTTTCAATTAACTTTATCTTCTGATTTATTGTCATAGTAGCAATTGTACAAATAATTGTCACTATGGCAATAAACTGAAGGTTAAAGTTACTTAAAAGTGAATAAACAAGGCCTAAGGGCCAGCTTTCATGTTTTGGAATTTGAAGGAGACTTTAAATTTAAAGTTACTCTCTAATGTAAAGACAAATATGAAAACACATTTGTTTACATATCTGAATGTGACTTTAATTTTAAAGCCTCCTTTAAATTCCACTATGAAACCTGGCCCTAATCACAAGATCAGAATACAGACGATGAACTTTCTTGTCCAAAAAGATAATTTATTTGATACTCCTCTAGTAGACACCTTTTTTCTGTAAGGAAAGGGTCAGTATGTTTAATTGTTACATAGTTCTAACGAGGTATGTCAAAAAAATATTTCGGATAAAATTGGGTGTACCTCAGGGATCAATCTTGGGACCTGTGTTGTTCCTTATTTACATAAATGATCTTTGGGTGATTTTTCAGTAATGTACGTGGACGACACATCCGCACTTGTTAACTGTAAATGTAGCAATGTAGTTTGATGAATAAATTACAATGATTTGTTCCAAATAGCATCTGATTATAAGCATTTTCAATATTAAATGACATATATATATAGTTTATCTGTTTCAAGAATGCAGCAGTAAAGGGGGAGCATAATGAGGCTGATTTACATAAGGAAAACTAAACTATTGATAAAGGTCAAAAGGATTTTCGCAAAGATTCCCATTCTCGCCATCCAGGTGGTAAACAGTGTTATCATCTTCGGGAGGGAGCAGGTTTCATAAGTCAATTGACATTTATCAGATCAAATCACGTCCACGAAACCATTTTATTAAATCATAAGAAATAAAACCTGGTTCCACTATGTTTATTGATTAATTGCATTGCAATGGCACTGTCAATTGTATTCTTCTTGATAACAAATATGTTAAACAACCTGTTAAGTAACTTACTATTTAAATTCGGTTTTAACGTAACAGCCAAAAGGACATTTTGCGTAAGCTGTTGCTATACCGTGTGCATTTGACTTTTCTTTAGTCAATGAAATACTTACAAATTCAGCCGATGCCTGTCATTACTACATCCATAAAACAGATAAACTATAGACCTAACTATTAACAATACTAATTTGGCTAGACTTGATTCTGTACATACAATTCCTAGGCGGGATTATAGATCAGTACCTTTCATAAGAGAGGCAGTGTAATAGTCTCATCAAAACTTTACTAGATTTATGCCCATATAGTCTAGAATGCTTTAATTGTAATCTGACTTATGGATCGACTCTGCTCATGTCTGTAGCAACCGTAATATCTGTACGCCTGTAAGTAAATTATTAAAAAGGGCAACCTTCAAGTTCTCAGTGTTGATTTCTCTAAGATAATACCACAGTAACTTACGAGTAATCTTAGGGATCTATGAGAAATCATATCTTCAACAGAACTTCAAAATTTCACACTTAATAATTCAGTTACAGATTTTACGAATGCCACAGACACGAGCAGAGTCGATACATAAATTCTCTTTTGAATCGTTTTCTGATTGATATTGTGTATGTTAATTAATTGTAAATAATTGTACCAAAATGACATAATTTAGACAGAAAATTTTATTTTATTAGATTGTTGTGGGATAGGCTTCGTATGAATAGTCTAAAGGCACTTCTATCGCTCGAAAATACATTAAAGAATATTACTATTGTTATTATTATATTCATCTACCCACATTTTCTTCAATAGTGTTTCTAGGATTGGTTTCCCCATTATAATCCCACCGCTGCCACCAAATGTAGCTCGTCCGAAAAGAACAGAATAGTCCAACAATTTCACCACAATTTATCTAAGGTATATTTTAGATTTTCTCACGTTAATGAATAACACGCATGTTAAACTTATTCCTTCCTTTTAGCCGTCGTTATGTAACCAATGACACCCATTATGTTGTTTTCAAAAGTGTTTACTACACTTTTAACTTCATTTATGCTTGAAATAAAAAACACAATCTGCTGCCTCCGTTCATAATATTGAAATGTAAAAGGCAGTGATTACTGGATGGGAGAGTTTTAGCCTTTTCATGGATTTTTATGGACAAAATAGCAAAGGAATGATCTCTACTTATCACTCGCTCTTCGCTTGTGGTAAATAATCTCATTTGAATTATGTTTCTGCGTAAAGTAGCGCACGTAACAACGTTTGGCGCTTGAATTTCCCCAAATTGCCCTAATGAACAGAAAAAAGAAGCCCAATTTCGAAGCACCGTGCATTTTTGAGGGTTAAAGACGCAGAAGGCCCACGGGCTAAAAGTACTTAATAAGCGCGCCGATAACTTTTTATAATCCAGTTATAATTCTCATAATCAGTGAGCCCCGGCGTTTTACCATGTGATTTTTCTATCGGAGATGATCGGAGATAGCGCCCTCAGCGCTCGTCTTCGGCAATGCGACGGCCACGGTTTGGTAGCCGCGATTTGAAGCACGCGATATCCAGCGGTCGCTTTGACCGCCGGCCTAATCGTATGCAAGGACCAGACATCAATTTTTATTGGGGGCCTTGTTTGCTGCTGCCTGCCTGTTCCTCGGAAGTGTGGACCTTTCTGCGTTGTCCGATTCATAAAAGGCGTTTCGTGTAGTATAAAGCCGAAAGGAGGCCTTCTTGTTTCGTCTTTGTATGATGATATAAACACAAACACACGACGTTAAAGCGAATGTAAATTAAGCACGTGAAAAAGGAATTTGCAAGTTAAGCTTTTAGAAGTTTTACAATTTTGAATTGGAAGTGTCGGTTTCCAACGTATGAAGAGATGAAAGTAATAAATAAATATATGCCATATAACTCACATTTTGCAGATCATGTTTGCAAAACGTTAAACTCTTATTTTTATCAACTGGTTACTAAGTACCAAAACAAAATATAATAAAAGTAAAACTTTAATAAATGCAGGACTTCCCATCATCTCGTTATGTTAGTAAGAAGTTATTACTTCGTATTTCTATTCTTAGACTTGGAATCTTGGAAGGTCCAGTATTAGGGAACATATTTCTGACTAATGTATTTTTTGGGGAATTCCTTACTTTCAATAACCAAAAACGTTTACACGGAAAAATATTATCCGCTGTGCATTCAGATTTCGACTTAGTTCCTTCTCAGATTAGACAAGTAGACTCAGAAGTCAAAACGATACAAAGCTTCTATTTATCAAATGTCATGCAACCAGGAATGAATAATAAAAAGTTAGGAATAGTACGAATTTGAAGTATCAATATTTTTGGAACTGAAAATACTACTTTACTAAACTTAAAATATCGTTTTGCCTGGAACTGAAAACATTAACTTCTCGAAACGAGAAATATAATTTCTTGAAGCATGAAATGTTTTTCTTGTGGAATTGGAACAGTCACTTTTTTTTAGAATTGAATATTTAAATTGCTATTTTAGTTTAATTTGCTTGCCCTTAATGTTGAGGTATTATTTTCTTGAAAATCGAATTTCGATTTATACTACGTCTTTAGATTAAAAAATTCTGAATTTGCCAAAAAGGTTTCATTATCTAGAATCCGCAAATAATAATTTAATTTTAAAATGAGAATTTTAGTTTTATGTTTTCGAAAAACAGAAAATATATTAATCTTGATTTACATGAACATTGGTTTTCAAAAGTTGTAGATTGCGTTCAGTTCCGAAAACAAATATTGAAATATACAATTTTTTTTTCAAAAACTATCAGTTGGGTTCGGAGTCAATACTTATAAAAAATGACTTACTGAAAATGATTTCGGTCGTAAAAGAAAAAAAAAGAACATAGTCTTAATTCAGAAAAACAAAAATTCAAAGTACCAAAAAGCAAAGGAAATAGAACTTCCAAAAAGAAAAAAGATTTTTTGAATAAATAAAATCCAGATCCAAAAAACCAAGCACTGACGGCTTCAGTTTCAAAAAATGTTCTCCCAGTTCCAAAATACAAAAGATTGAAGACTTCGGTTCCCAAAAATTGAACTTAAAATTGAAAGATTTTCCTAATTTCAAAAAAAAAAAAATAAATGATTTTCCTCGCTCCGAAAAAGGTATTCAAAATTTCTCTTTAAAAAAATTAATTTCCCAATCCCATGAAGGTAAAAGAATGAAGGCTTCGATTCTTAAAAATTAAATAAAAAAAAAAAAATGAAAATTTTAAGTCGTGATCTCCTTAGATCACTTTTTAACCTAACATTGCATAAGAATTCAAAAATTGCAGCCAGTTTCCTACTTAATAAGGTCATCCAAGGCGGTCAAACGTGCTGTCAAAGCTTCTGCTGACGAGGCCCCAAGCAGGACCGAAACAGCTGCACAGAGTAATCAAAATCAACATCGACTTGCAACAAAATTTTTAAAAATTACATTGTGTTTTTATAGTTTCAAAACATTAAAACATTGAAGACTTTGGTTGCCAAAAAATACATTTCCAAAAAGGTTTTTCTAGTTTTAGAAAACAAAAGATGATTTTTCCAGTTCCAAAAATCAAGTGATTTGAAGCATTTCAGTTCCAAAACAATTATATTCCAAATAATAAATTTTTTCTAGTTTCAAAAGATAAAATTTGACTTTCCCATTTCCGAAAAGCAAGGAATTGAAGAAATTCAGTCCGAAAATATTATATTTCCAAATAAAAAGATTCTTCCAGTTTCAAAAAATAAAGGATAACTTCCTGTTTCAAAAAAATCAAAAAAGATTGAAGTCTTCTTCCAAATAAATGATTCTTAAAGTTCTAAAAAACAAAACAAAACTGGGACTAAAATACTCCGTTTTTCATTTAAAAAACGAAAGGTTTGAAAACTTTGATTTATAAAAATGAAATTAAAAAAAAAGATTTTCCTATTTCCAAAGAGTAAATAAACAAAGGATTGAAGACGACAAATAAAAAAAAATTAAGCACGAAAATTTTTCCAGTTCTAGAAAACAAAGGATGATTTCCTCAGATCTAAAAAGGGACTGAAGACTTCAGTTTCAAAGAAAAAAATATTTTCAGTTCCAAACAACAAAGGATGATATTCTGATTCCAAAAAACAAAAGACTACAGACTTCTTTAGGTTCCAAAAAAAAAAGGTTTTCCCAGTTTTAGGATGCAAGGGATTGAAGTCTTCGATTGTAAGAAATTAATTTCCTCCTTACTTCAAGTAACTCAAGATTACGAGCTTTTGTATTGATTTTTGGACTTGAAAGTCATTTTTTGGAACATGAAAAGTCATTTTTTGGGAAGATATATTTTTTTTATAATAGAATTTTGGAAAACCAACATTAGTTTTTAATTTATTTTAATTTTAATTTTCCTGCAGGTAAAATAAACTGCAACCAAAAATTTACTGTCGGTTAAGAAATGCCTTTCCAAGTCGAGACTGAAGCATTTTAAATAATTTTGTCACAGCGATGCATTTCGGCTTCAATTTTATTACGACCAATATATCAGAATTAACCAAATGGAGCAAATTACAGCATGGAATTTTAAGAGAAAATTTCAAATAGATATTTCTATTGAAAAATGTAATTGATCTTGATAAGTAGGAAGGAAGAGTTGAAGGCGAAGTAAATCAAATGTTGTATCTGAAACGTGTTCACGTCGTCGGATTTTTGCGTTCAGCTGTGCTGAACGTGAGCTCAGAATTTTTCGATATAATTGTGTATGATTGTGGCGTTCATATAAAACGGTGCAAGACCATACAAAGGAGGTTTCCACGGCCGATTTATAGTATTTCGCCGTTCTCGCATTGTTCTTGTTGCCCGATACGTATACAAATATTGAAAATATATGTTCCGAGTGTTCGGAAATTTCTACACGCCGTAAAGCTGCAGACAAAGCACGGTAGCTATTGGCCATCAATAAATAAGAAGAGGTAACAATGCCAAGTGCACGGTTTTGCCCATAGATCTAGCTGCTTGGGCCGAAGATGCAGCGGCCCTTCTCGTCCCTAACGGCCGAACAATCACTACGGGATCCGATCACGTGCACGACATCGAGGTTCGCATGCAGGAGTCAATAGTATAACATAAATCGTGTTCAGAACAGTAGCATCCCGAGAACAATTGTTCTTGCTTACTGTCGGTTTAGTATAAACGTTCTGCTCTTCTTTTTCTTATATGTCGATGTTGGTGGTGCTCAAAATGTGCACGCCGATGAACAAAAAAAAAACGTCTTATCATTTCTAACGTGAGGCGAATTCATAATTTCGACCATCCTTACGTAGTCTAGTATTTCCAAATTCTCACGATACACGATCAATTCTAAACCTACATATCAGTTTTTGATCCAAAATATTCATAAATCCTTGCGGCCTTGTGAATATTTACCTTAAAAATTTAATTAATCTCATTAATCATAGAGTTTAAGTTTTAATGCAATGATTTTTGTTGCAAGTCATATTATGTGCAAGAAGTCTTTTAATTAGGGGACTATCGTGTCGTGATAACTAAGGAAAGATTGTTCATATGTCGATTAAAAGCGCCATCTTATAGCTTCTTAGGCAATTAATTCCATATCCGATTCACAACGCCATCTCTAGACTAGATTAGTGTTGTAATTCACATTATGTGAAAGAAGAGTTTCACATCGTGATATTACTTAAAAAAGCCTCTTGACTTTACAAAATTGTGTGAAGTTAACGAAAGTGTGTCGAAAAGTAGCATGCGTTCATGTTCCCATTCGCAGCGCCATCTCTTGACCACTACATTTTCGTCGAAATTTATATTATATACCTACCAGAAGAGTTTCACATCGGCGTTAGTAAAAGAAACCAATTGACATTACAATTACAAAGTGACATTAAATTGCGTTGGTATGTTGAATCCGAGTGCCATCTCTTGACTTATAAACAAAGTTTGTTGCTGAAATTGATTTGCCGAAAGAATTTTATTAAATAAATTTCCCAGCGTTAACAGCAGGAGACCTGTTAGTCTAGAAATTCTGACCATACATTCCTAATACTGAAATTAACGAGTAAAAGCTCGATCCTGTCCACATACGAACATTCTAAGGTTAATCAAATGTCTTGACATAGGAAGAAATTGATTATGCTAGCTACGACATACGCCTAATTCAAGGTACTTTTTGTTGAATACCCGAAATAATGACTTCTATTTGCCGTGGTGCGGTTGCCAGAGACTAACAGACGTGTTCCAATTTCAAAAATTAGTTAAAATGTGTCAGTGCAATTTCAAATCACAACGCCATCTTTTGACTACTAATGCAAGATTTTTGTTGTAATTACAATTGTAATATCGTGATAACTTAAGAAAAACTCTTGACTTTATAAAATGGCGTAAAATAAATTCATATTTCGATTTAGAGAACCACCTCTCGGTTGATAAACAAAGTTTTCCATGCATTTCATTTTATATCCGAGGTGAGTTTTATTAACTAAATCTTTCAGCGTGTGTAGAATGTGATGACTAACGAATGCCTGACAATTTAATTAAAAAAAACTGAAAGTTAATATGCATTCATGTTTTGGTTCAGAACGCCATCTCGTGAATACTAATGAAAAAACTTCACTTTCACGTACAAAGGGAACTTAATAAATGATTTCAGCATAGTCAGTGTACGTTGCATGTCATCTAACAAAAGCTGCCTTCCTACGATAATTAAAAATAGGCAAATACCTCAATTTAGAACGCCATCTCTTGAACAATAAAACACTTTTAATTTTTTTTATTTCAATTTTATTAAGTGAACCCGCAAGCCCGAGCAACCTCACGTTAACGGATGAAAATGAGCTGACTTTGGAATGGATAAAATGTATTCATGCTTCGATTCACAGCGCCATCTCTTGACTAATAACTAAAAGTTCAATATTTTTCTTTATTTTATATGCGACGCAAATTTTGTTAATAACCTCCAAGCGTTCGCACGTCACGTGAATCGATGAAAACGAGCCGACTTCATTGAATAGGTTAAAATGTATATACGCTTCGATGTGCAGCGCCATCTCTTAACTACTAATGAAAATTTTTCGTTCGATTCATTTTATGAGCTTAGAGGAATTTAACATCGTCATGACTAAAGGAAGTTGTTGATATACAAAACGGCGTAAAATGTATCGAATAAGAGCGACATCTGTTAGCTGATAAACAAAGCAATTGGTTTAACATGCCGGGATTTTTTTTAAATTAATTAACCTCCCAGCAAATAACTCAATTTAGAACGCCATCTCTTGAACAATGAAACACTTTTAATTTTTTTTATTTCAATTTTATTAAGTGAACCAAGCGCGAGCACCTCATGTTAATTGATGAAAATGAGCTGGAATTATACAATGGGTTAAAATATATTCATGCTTCGATTCACAACGCCATCTCTTGACCAATAACTAAAACTTTAATATTTTTCTTTATTTTATATGCGATGCAAATTTTGTTAAAATAACCTCCAAGCGTTCGCACGTCACGTGAATCGATGAGAACGAGCCGACTTCATCGAATGGGTTAAAATGTATACACGCTTCGATGTGCAGCGCCATCTCTTGACTTCTAATGAAAATTTTTCGTTCAATTCATTTTATGTGCTTAGTTAGAGGAATTTCGCATCGTCATGACTAAAGGAAGTGCGTTGATATACAAAACAGCGTAAAATGAATTCATATGTCGAATAAGAGCGCCATCTGTTAGCTGAAAAACAAAGCTTTTCGCTGCCGGGAATTTTTTTATTAATTAAACTCCTAGCTTGATGGCACCTGTGACCAACGGAAGCACGTCGAATTCATAAAATAGATTATGATGTGCTACCGTTTTGGTTCAGGGCGACATCTCTTGTCTTGTATGTTCATTAATGAAAGCGCATTGACAACGCAAAATGTGATAACATTTCGATTTAGAGATCTTTTAACTGACCATGAGCTTTTTTTTGTTGAAATTGATGTGCAAAACAATGATTTTATTAAATAGGTCTCTCAGTGCGTTTGGCTTCATAGACTGGCTTAAACGCGACGAGGTTTCGATTCAGAGTGCCCATTCATTATCTACTAAAGAAATATATTTGTCTGCGACTAATTTTATGTAGGTTCAAAGACAGCTTCTCATATTTCAAATTCTATGTTTATTGACTTTCCAAGATGACTAAATTGTGTCCAAATCCGGATTCAGAGTGCCATCTCTTGACCAATAAAGACGTTTTTTTCTTCTTTTAATTTTATTAAATGCGAATATTGGATGATTAACTAACGAAAGGGAGTTACCATCATAGAATAAGCTAAAATGTGTTCGTGTGCAAATTCAAAACGTCATCTATTTAGCGCTAATGAGTTTTTTTATTGCGATTTATTTTAATGCAAAGATGAAGCTGGCAATGTAGTAGCTAGCTTAAAACGAGAGCGCCATCTTTTGCCTGATGATGAGTCTCTGACTGTAATTCATTTCAGACTATTATTTGATGAATTTCACAACTTAATTATGATTTATTATAATAAATAATAATTTATTATAATAAACACAGAAGGCAAATCAACTTAATTCAGAGCGCCATTTCTTGATCGCTAATAAATATTCTTTGCTGAAATTCATTTTACGTGGAAGAAAATTTTAATTAAAAAAGTGTCATCTTTGCCTTTTGATTAGTTGAAGCTTGCTGCGGTCGCAAATAATATATTTATAAAGAGAAGCAAATCGACTCAATTCAGAGCGCCATCTCTTGGTCGCTAATAAGTATTTTTGCTGCAATTCATTTTACGTGGAAGAAAATTTTAATTAAATGAATTTTGTAGATTGGTCGTTGAATATTGACTAATTTAAGCCTGTTGCGGCCAAAACAAATACAAAATGCGTTTATGTAGAGCGCCATCTCTCGACTATTAATGAAACTTATTTTCCCCAACTTGAATTAATTTTACAACAAATTTTCACGGAAGAATCGTTCAAGAGTTTCTCTGAACAATATTTCCTAAAAATGGTTTCAAACAGTTGGAGTTGTGATTGTTAATTTAACTAAACAAAACATAATCGATTGTAAAAAATATGTAATAGAATTCTGATACAACTGAAAATAAAGCAGCTACGAGTTGCGATTGTTAATTTAACTAAACAAAACACAATCAATTATAAAAAATATATAATAGAATTCTGATACAACTGAAAATAAAGCAGCTACAATTACGAGCGCCACCTATTAGTCTTTGGAAAATTTTCTTTGTTACAATTTTGCAGTTTCAGATTTCCTACTACATATAATACATGAATCAATAATTTTGCTCATTTATTTAAACATTAAATAATTTTTTATTAATTTTTCGTCCATTTTCTTTATTTTCTCGAGTTCCTCGTTCAAATTAGAGACAAAAAAAATTGAATCATATATAAAAAAAAGGGTTGAATTATATCTTGAAACGAGCCCTGCTAATTTTTTGTTGTTCATTATCGGATTTATAACGTACAAGTAAGTCCTGAAGTATTTCATCCTGTTCCTGGAAGGACGAAGTATAAGAAGAGAAAATTGCTGAGTTAAAGGCAGCAAGCAGCAAATCAATCAGCGCATTCTCGATATTGCTTTATCGCAAAAGAGGAGAGATGAGGGAGCGATCATAACCCGGGGCGCGGTCCGTCTGCCCGTTAATAAGCATGTGCACCGCGCCAGACGGCCTCGGCTCGTCTTCGCGTCCCATCCTCGGGGCTTAACTTCTTGTACGGGAGGATCAGATTTTGCTCCGTCTTTATGATATTAATAAAATATCCAAGAGAATAATCTCCGAGCACTGAGCTGCCTGCATAAAATAACGATCATAATTGATATTTAATTCACAAATAAACAAATGACGCGAGATCGCCGCGACGATTACGCTCTTTCTCCCTTCGTGTACTTATTTATTTTCATATTTTCTGTCGGAGCTTATTTACCGGTTTACGTGTTGTCCGCACAAACCGTTTATTATTTGTTCACATTCAACCACCTTCACAACTATTTTCACATTGCGCAACCATCAATAAGAAAATCTTACTATAGCCTCTCCAAGAAGGAAAGAAAAAGAGTTGATTAAAGTCTCACAAAAATTCACTCACCTAAGTAATAATTAAAGCACTGATTTAGGTGACTTTTAGGCCTACGTCCTACTAAAAAGATGAATGATGACCTAAAAATGCACCTAAATCCGTGCTTTAGTTATTAGCTAAGAGTCATGTTCTAATTAACTTCTATCAGCTAGGAGATGGTGCTTTAGATCAACCGTTTTAATTTGGTTTAAGTCGTTCATTCATTGACTTTATTCTTACTTAAAATGATGATAAAATTCTAGTTCATCTTCAAGAAATTAAATTGCATACTTGACTCAATTTACTAAATAACGGCGAAACTGAAGTAAAAACTTTCATTAAAGGCCAAGAGATGTCGCCCTAACTTGACTGTACCACAAGGCAGCCACTTTGGCTCCAAACGAAACGAGGGAAATTTGAACTGTATTGTGTCAACACTAAGAAGTTCCGTCTTTTATTTTTCAATTCAGTTTTTAACCCTGTTGTGTAACTATGAAGAATCTGCAGTTTGTTAAATACGATAGATATAGAGGAGAAATGCTGATTTTGTATCAAAATGCCTGGCAGACATTAGCCTAATAAATAAGGGAATGGCCTCACTATCCTCCAATCACATATCGTCACTTCGAAAACTTTTAAATTTCGCGCAAGCGTGACGTAGATTCGTGATATTTCATCAAACCATAAAGTGAACTTTCAGTAAATCTGTTGGACAAGGAGATGGCGCTCTTATCTGAGATCGATGTAATCTTAAATGTCTCTGAAACTAAGGATAACCAAGTTCCCGAATACGTAAGAGTTGCTCATATCCACTTGATGACACCAACTTAAAATCTGAGTTCAAACGAAATAGTATCTTCCCATCCGATAGAGGTATTTTTGATGACAGTGATTTCTATCACTGATAGGCCAGAGGGCGTACAAAAAAGCCTGATAAAGTTCGTAGGAGCTTGAATAAATGAGGAGAATGAAGACGAAGAAAAGTAGGTACATGTGTGGAGGAATCCAATGGTTCCCAAAAAAATTTTGTTTCGCCTGGTAAAAGAATTCTTCAAAGCAGGGTAAAGATATGGTATTACCAATAGAAGAAAGGGATGAGCATGACAATCACCTATGAAACCGAAATATTTGTATAAGAGAGAGAGAGAAAGAGAGAGCAAACTAAGAAAAGGGTGCCCAGTCAAGCTGTAAAGAAGGCTAAAAGAAAAATCTTAGAACCAACAGATGAAGATAAATAGGATAATATTTCCCTCTGTTCAGATACAGAGAAGTCATGTCCAAAAACTACTGGAATTGCCTAGATGTATTTTACTCACTGGATGTAGAAGTACATAGTCCAAGGATGCCATATCCCAAGCCAAATTGAGCTTCTATTACAATCTATATTTTCTTAAAATGAAAAGAAAAAGTGATTCACTGAGGAACATCATCCTCTGTAGAAAAAAAGTGATGATGTTGTTAAGCTTTGGGGTGAATATACATATTGTTATGATCACAAGGTCACACAGCCTTCAGCATTTTCATATAAGCAGAAATTTGCTTTCGATTTTGACATGCTAGAGGACTTTCACCTAAAGCAGAAACATAAGGGGGATATAAGCGTATATAACTGTCACACTAATTAAGTTGTATATTCCAGTGTCCGTTCCAGATCCTTCTATAAAATTCTCCAAACGATTATGAAATGATAAGAGATTTTTGTGGTTGGCTCGAGCCACAGACTTCGGTGTTGGCTGAGAAGAAGAAAGCAGAGCAACACGATGTTCCTGAGTCTTCAAAAATTCATGTACCGAGGCTAACTGAGGTCCTGGGTACTAGCTGTTTAGCAAAGGAAAAAGAATATCCACTACAAAGATGTTTGGCAGTCAGAGAAGGGAATGAACGTCTGCAAAAATTCACCGTAAAATTACCAAATGAAAAAAGACTACGGATAAAGAAAATAGACGCCAAATAACACAAAAATTTTGCGATCGTACAATCTGCGGTTTGTCAAATAACAAAATGTCAAAACAGGAATACATGAAAAACAATCAGCCATGGAAAATAAAATACAAGAATTAGAAAATGAAATTCTATTCATGAAATACAATCAAAGACAGCGACAAAAAGGTATAGAAGAATTAATGGAAAATGTTGGAAAGGGAATCCAAGATGAAACGGAAAAAAGTTATGTAAATACAGAACAAAGAATGATGAATAAAATACAAGGGAATAAAACAGAAAATGGAACGCCACTGTCAACACAAAATTTCCTTTGTAATAAAGAAATATTACCAAAATTTTATGGTAATGGAAGGATAAATCCGGTGACATTTTTAAGAAATCTTAAGGAAGTCACAAGAAATCGAGGATGAATGAAAAAAATTACAAATAGTAACAAGTTGTTTAAAAGAAGATGCAGAAATATGGTATGATATGATATATGAGGAATGTGAAAACTTATTTTTCCAACAATATAGGAATTTCAATGCACAACAAAAGATAAGGGATGATTTATTATAAGGAAAATATAAGGCAGGAAATAGAATGTCAAGAGATATAAATGCTGTAAAAAATATAACATTTTCAAATATAAGATGATTGCATAAATTCGTGCCCGATTTTTGTTATTAAGATAAGCTTGCCATATAACCAGTTTCACACAAATCTGTTAGGTTAAAGCGCATGCGCTAAGCAAATGACAGCATATTCTGTCAATTACGTGTCACATTTTGTTTGTGGTTATTTACTTCAAATATAAAAAAGAAATGGAGAACGAAAATATACATTTACGGCATGTAATGCTGTACGAATTCCGAAAAGGCGTTAGTGTTGGAACTGGTCAAAAAAACATTCAAACTGTTTATTTGAACCGTGCATCTGCTCTTAGAACGATAAGAAAGTGGTTCAGTCGATTTCGAAACGGAGACTTTAATTTGAAAGACCAACCACGTTCTAGACGGCCATCCATCATAGATGACGATAATATCCATGCGTTGCTAAAAGAAAACCCACGAATTACGACTGAAGAAATTTTTGAGAGATTGAGTCGCTTTTCGTCATTTAAAAAACCTTGGGTACACTCCAAACTCGGTACGTGGGTGCCGCTGAAATGAATAAACTCAACAGGATGAATGTGGCCGTTTCTCTTCTTGCTCGTAATCAAAGAGAACCTTTTTTGAACCGTCTCGTAACTGGAGATGAAAAATGGATTCTTCACGATAACGTACAACAAAGAAGGAATTGGAAAAAGGCCAACGAAGACGGAGAACCCATCACAAAAGCCTGTCTGCACCCTAAGAAAGTGTGTTTGGTGGGATTGCAAAGAAATAATTTATTGTGAGCTACTTCGACGCGTGAAACAATTACAGAGGATAAGTATTGTGAGCAACTCACTACTCTAGCCGTGGCAACTCGTGTTGAGCGTCCGGTTTTGGCCAACCGAAAAGAAATCATTTTCCACCACGACAATGCTGGGCCGCACGTCGCCCAACGGACACTGAGGAAGCTACAGGAATTGCAATGGGAAATTCTTCAACACCCACCATATTCTCCAGATATCACCCCTACCGATTTCCATCTGTTCCGATCTCTCCAGAATAGTATGAATGGAAGAAAGTTGAACTCCGTGGAAGCTGTCGAAAACCACCTAACTGACTATTTCAATCGTAAACCAAGTTACTTTTATCAAAAAGGAATTAACAAGCTAATTTCTCGTTGGAGAGCAATTGTAAAAACGAATGGGGAATATATTGTTGATTAAAAAAAATATTCTTTTTTTATCCATCTTCTTTGTTCATATGCAAATCGGGCACGAATTTATGTAATCATCTTATGTCTAACGCCAAAAATTACTGAACAGGATATAGTAATTAGTTGGTTCGACATTTCGAATATAAAATTGTACACGCAGTAGCACTACAAGGGATTACTAGGATCAATTTATTAAAAAGAATAGATAACTGCGAAGAAAAAACAAAACAACAAAGTCTACAGTTTAACTATAAGAGAGAAGAATATCCTTGTAGGAACCGGAAGAAGCAGGTTACACGAAATGCGAATAGAAATGAAGAAAAAAGACAAGATGAAAGATATGAAAATAAACGAGTAGTGGGATTTACATACAGACGGGAAAATAAATATGAAAATAACAATTTAAGACTTAAGTTATAAAAAGCCGAACGACATTAAAAAGGAAAAAAATGTCAGATTTAATAAAGAATATAAAAAGGAGAATGAGAATGATCAACGTTGGAAAGAAACAAGGCCAACGACTAGCAGAAACAAGCGACCAAGTGAAGAAATAACTGGAGCACAAACACATAACCAGGATTTTTAAATAAATCAACCAAAAAGAAAGTCGAAATTAAGAATAATAAAATTGTTGAATTCTTGGCTTCCGGTTGGAACCGCGTGTCTCGGATTTCTTCACTGTCGACGTGACACGCGGTTCCAACCGGAAGCCAAGAATTCAACAATGGACGACGGCCGCGGAAGCCTTCAAGTTAAATTAATAATAAAATTGTAAATAGTTTAATTTTTGAAAATTTTAAAGAAGATACTGGATTAATAGATACAGGGTCAGAAATATTGTTAGATAAAAATTTTGTGGTTACAGATTTACTAGATAAAGAAGCGAAAAGTATAAGAATTTTGTCAGCAACCAACAAGAAATTAGGAAAATGCGAGAAGATAATTAGCACAAAAATCTTATTTTTAGAAAAAGAATATGAAACAGAATTTATGATTATCTCTAATTTAAGAAATGTGTATATCATAGGTATGGACATACTAAAAACTTGAAGGCTCGAGTAAATATAAAAAAGAAACAGCTAGAAATTGGGGAAGAAATAGTAAAAGAAGAAGATGATGAAGAGAGAATAATCAATAATTGTGTAAAGCAAATGATATAGCTACAGAAGCTAAAGAAGATTTAGCAAATGTAAAAATAGATTCTTCAGGGGATTCCAAAGAACATCTCTTGAAAATATTAGAAATGAATATCAAGCTAATAAATTTAGAGCCAAGAAAAATTAGAGGTTATGAACATAAATTGGAAGTCAAAGAAGATGAAAATTTTAATTGCAAGTGCTATTCAATTTCAAAAGCTTAAAGCTGAAAAGATTGACGAAGAAATAAGAAAAATGATTAAAGAAGATATAATAGAAGGCGTAACAACGAATTATATAAATACAGTAGTTATTGTAAAGAAGAAAAATTGAAGTATCAGACTGTGTCTAGATGCTAGAAACTTAAACGAAAGAACAAAGCCACAATTTGGAACATCCCAAACTATTGAAAGTTTATTAAGTAAATGTTGTAAAGCAAGGATTTTTCGAAGCTTGATTTAAATAATACTTCTTGGTTGATTCCATTGCAAAAACAGTCAAGAAAATATACAGGGTTTAGAATAAATGGATGTGTGTATCAATTTAAAGTAGTACCTTTTGGTTTAGCAAGATCAGCAGCAACATTAGTAAAATATGAACATTTTTGTGTGCATTATATTGATGATATTTTGATTTATAGTCAAAATGTACAAAAACATTTAGAACACCTAGAAATAGTAATGGAAGAGTTATGCATAGCGGGGTTAAAGATAAATTTAGAGAAAAAAGTAACCCATTTAGGATACGATAAAATTAAGAAGGAATTGCTGTAGATGATTCAAGATTAGAAGGAATAAAGAATTTTACTCGTCCAAAGAATATAAAAATGCTTAGAAGATTTTTGGGAATACTGAATTATTATAAAAGATTCATTCCAAAAATAGCAGTTAAATCAGTATTACTGCATGAAACTTTAAGAAAACGAACAAAATGGACTTGGACACAAGAAAGTATACAAGCATTTGAAGAATTGAAGAAAATATTTTATAATAATCTAAGTTTGATTCACCCAGACTTCAAAAAGGATTTTATTCTAAGAACTGATGCCTCTATGAACGCTATTGCAGGAAAGTTAATACAAATGAATGGGAAAATAGAAGAGCCAATATGCTTTATATGAAGGATTCTAAAAAAATATGAAGAGAATTATACCATCTCGGAAAAAGAAATGCTTGCGATAGTATTTGGAATAAATAAATTAGTTTTCTTAATGGGAAAACATTTTTCTGTCGAAACAGATCATGTAACACTAGTGTCACTTTTTAAAACTAGATTTACAAATAATAGAGTCTACAGATAGAGTTTGATGTTACAACAGTATGATTTTCAAATTAAATATAGAAAAGGAGTAAATAATCTGACAGCAGATGCTTTAAGTAGAAGGAATGGAAGAACAAAAACAAGCAATGAAGTTGAAGTGAATAATTACAACTTCAATACAGCTTCACGCACTTACACACGAAAAGAAATTATAAGACAACAACAGAATGAAGAAATATGTGAAATAAAACAAAAATTAGAAGAGATACCCAATTACAAAGGTTTTCAGTTAGAGGAAGAAATATTATGGAAAAGTATTGGACAAAGAAGACTAATCGTAATGAATTAAGATCGAGTAAAAGAAATAATTCAAAAATTACATTTTCTTCAAGGCCCTGTCCAGAAATTTTCAATACCCCCTCTCTTAATATCCTATAATTCAAAACTGGAAATATTCTGATTGCGTTTGTATAAACTCCCTTTTAAGCGAATGTTGATTTCACATTCTAACGTTTTTCTCAACAATGGCGCTCCTATAGACTTTATCCAAATACAATGACCAATTCGCTTCTTATTATTATTAAATTATTACGAGTGCATTGACTACAATGGTCCACATAAATGCCAGTGCGATTAATAATCCGCATAACTTACACCATAACACATGTCCGAGTTATAAAATCCGTCCTAAGTGTCCATATAATTATGGTCGCGCAGATTTATTGACATTCTGCAAATCAAATAAATAATAATTATGAGTAATGAAAGTGCAAAAGCATCGGCCGGGTCGTAAATAATTTCGCCGCGAGTTTTGCTCTTGCAAATCGAAGTCGATAAATCAGCGAACGTCTCACTTTCAATTAAGGCCGTTGCTATTTCGACGTTTTAGACGAAAATGTCCGAGTTCGGTCTCATTTTTCCTCTACATACCTCCGAGTCTGCAAAAAACTCTATAAATTAATGGAAATTTACCTTCGCAGCGACCGGTATTACTTACTCCGTATATGGAGACAATTTATCTAAATAACTATGACTTTAAAATCGTCCATCATCTGTATGCGAAGACATCTGCGTGTGTGTGCGTTGGACGGACTTTATTGCGACGATTTTGAATTTGTTATTTTATCTTTTTGTCCTTCGAACACGTCGTTTGGCATAACGGGGCGAAATTTCGAAATTCCGCGGTTATAAAAAAACGTCACACATTCCGCAGTTAAATGATATAATACTGCCGGAGTTGTTCGCTTATTTTAAGCACGCGTGAATTTATTAATTTATAATTAGTAATTTATGCGGTTTTACTTTGATGTTATGCAATAGAAATAAGTAGCAGCCGATGGAATGAAAAAGGAATGCAAAAGAAATGCTACTGATTTCATAATTATGTATTTTTAAATTTTAAATTGTGTTAAAAAAAATTACTTTGCCAGTGCAAGATGGCGCTTTAGTAGCGTTCATTGTTACCGAGCTGTTCCATAAAATCCTTAATCTTTAAATCATAAGGATACTCAATAATACCCAAAAGATCAATCAATCATTGTCAGGAATGTATTGGTAGTTGTCTTCTATTGTACCGGAAGTTACTTTACAAAAGTAACGAATGGAATGGAATTACAAGGGACAATGAAGACAAAAAAGAAAGAAATTCGGAAGATGGGAACTAAATAAGATAAATTTATTGGTTATTGATTGAGAAAAAAAAAATGATTGGTGAAAAAATTATTTAATAATCAACAATGAAGAAACTGCAGAACAAAAAGAATTCTCCGAATAAGAAAAATTGAACAATTTTAATCACGAATCTGGAAAATAAACGTAAATCTATCAAAGAAACTGAAAGAAGATTGTTGAGTGATGAAAAAACTTTAGAAAAGGAAAGGAAGTGAAGAGAATCTCTCGGTGAAGCAACTGAAAGAGTTTTTGTCAAAATCCGACTAACAAAAGAACATCTACCGTTGAATAAACTGCAAAAGAAAATCTTCTTGAAAGATGGAGAAAATTTTCGATTGACAAATAAAATAAAAAATTATAAAACAAGCAATCAGTAAAAAATAAATTAAAAATGAAATTAAATCTGTTGATGAAGACATGGAATAAGAAAGAAACTGAAGAACGTCAATCGATGGGCAAGAAATAAAAGAGAAACTAAAAAACAAAAGCGACAAATTAACTGAAAACGCTAAAAATTAGGAATTATAACAGAAATTATTAGAAAAAATAAAAAAAGAATTCATTTCTGATTTCTGTTGCATAAAAAACTGCAGGGAAAAGAAAAAAATAATTAGAGATGTGTTTTGAAGATAACTGAAAAAATAAACAAACAGTTGAATTACGAAGAAAGGGATCTATTGCTTATAGAAGATTAGGAAACTGAAGATAAATTTGAAAAGAAAAAGATAACGTTAATCGATGGGTAAGAAATAAAAGAGAAACTTGAAAACCAAAGCGACAAACTAACTGAAAACGCTAAAAATTAGGAATTATAACAGAAATTATTAGAAAAAAAAATTCATTTCTGCAAGGAAAAGAAAAAATTGATTAAGTAATTTACAGATGTGTTTTGTTGAAGATAACTGAAAAAATAAACAAACAATTGAATTAAGAAGAAAGGGATCTATTGCTTATAGAAGATTAGGAAAATGAAAAGAAATTTGAAAAGAAAATCGATCTCTTAAAAAAATAAAATAAACAAGCAACAAATGATAAATGAAGAAACTAACAGTATGAGTACAATTGATATATGAAGAAAATGAAAAACAAAAATGTTTTTGATAAAAACATTGAAAGAGAGAACCATTGATTAACAAAGAAATTAAGAAAAATAATAAATAATTGGAAAACAATAAGAAAAAATGAAATCAGAAGTGACAAATAAATAAAAGTTATTCGTGTAAAATAAAAAGCAATCAAAAAGTGTTGATTCACGAAGACATTCAAAGACTCTTGGTGACGTAAACAAGGCAACACAAGAAAAATGAAAAACAAAAGAAAATAAATCAAAACAAACAAGTGACTTGCAAAAAAATTGGGAAGCAAAATAATTTCTGGAGTAAATAACGAAAAATAAAAACAAATTGATTGGTTAGCAAAACGAAATAGATAACATAAACGAAGAAGCGCCAGAAAAGTGAAAAACAAAAGAAAATTAAATTAACGTCTCCTCGAAGCACATGAAAAAAGTGACATGCAAAAAATTACGAGAAATGCAAAAAAAGGATCCGAAAAAAATAAAAGAAAACGTTACAAATTTCCGTAATAAAGAAAAATTATAAAAAAATCGTGTGACAAAACAATTAGAAAAGAAAAAGAAATTAAAAGATTGATTATTTTTTTTTATTTGCAAAAGAAATGAAAAAAGAAACAAACAAAAAAATAACAAAAAAGATAATAGCAGCGATTTGTGCAGCAAGCAATGAGAAGCTAAAAACGTAGTAAATCAGCAAACAAAATGAAACAAAAGAAGATCGCTTGATGAATAAACCAGAAAACAACCAGACTGACTAATGGATGAAATAAAGAAAATTATAGAAATATGAAAAGCAACGGAAAACTAAAATAAATAACGAAACATTAATAAAAGAAAAATTTATTTGTCAGTGAAACAAAAAAATATTATGTAATGGAAACGTAACCAACGCAGCGCAAGAAAAGTGAAAAACAAAAGAAAATCTCCTTGGGGCATATTAAATAACATGTCCTTCAAAAAAAAAAAAAGAAATGCAAAAAAGGACCTGAGGAAGAACAATAGTGAACGTTATAAATTTCTGCAATATTTAATTAACGAAAATCGAATGACGTCTTCTTTGGAGCAAATTAAAATCAGTGTCCTTCAAAAAAAAAAGGGGGGGAAATGCAAAAAAGGAACGAAAAATTATTAAAAATTACAGGACAAGAGAAGTAGGGGAACAAATAAAAATAAAGTAAAAACACAGTTGATTCGTGAAAGAAATGTAAAGAAATAAAAAAAAGATAACAGCGATTTGTGGGACAAACAACGAAAAATTGAAAAACTGCAAACAAAAGAAGATCGCTAGAGGAAGAAACCAGAAATAACAAGGCTGACTGATGAGTGAAATAAAGAGAATTATAAAAATAAGAAAGAAATGGAAAACTAAAATGAAGTGAACAAAATCAAAGACAATCTTAACAATTTATGAAACAAAGTGAATGACAAAAAGTTGAAGAAGAAATAATCAGTCCGTAAATAAATTTAAAGCAAAGAGGCACTTTGTCACTTAACAAAAAGACTAGAAGACAGCATAGCCGATTTGTGGATTTAAGAGAAACAATCGATTCATGAAAGAAGTAAAAAAAAAACGACGAGAAAGAAAAAATTGAAGTGTTACGAAATTTTTGGAAAAAGTTAATAGAAAAAACAAAAAGAAACTAAGACAATATTATCCATTGAAAACAAAAAAAAAAGAGATTAGGTGGCCTGTGAAAAAAAGAGTAAGAATTGCGACTAATTAAAGAAAAACCTCAAGAAATGTTTAAGAAAAAATGGAAAATATAAATCTACTAATGAATAAAACAAAAAAGCTATTGTACGAACTTTTCTTTTTAAGGGAAACGTTGCCAAAATCCGTGTTTTCCTTTCAGATCACCATTTTCAAAAAATATGCTTTTCGAAACAAGCATTACAGGAGCCATGGGAAAAACATTGGAATAAAGCGATGGCGCCGCCTTGTGGACTCTTGAGGACTGGTCGTCGGGTTTTCTGCTTTTTACGACAACTGACTCGCTGTCACGTCAACAACAACGGCTCACGAGAGCAGACTCGAAAGGTAGTTCGAAAAAATCGCACGCCACCAGCCTTATTTATGGTTTAATTCGACGGAGTAAAAGTTTTAATTGAGAAAAATTCCGCTTTTACCCGTTCGCAAAAGAGGAAAACGAGACGCTGATCGATCGCTTTTGGTCTTACTTAATGGGTCGCGTTCAGAGGAGATACCTACGTTTGTGCGTGGCTAATTTCAGGTTTATAACGACCGTAATTGCACAGCTAATTAACTCGCCCGTCACGTTAAATACGATCTTAAAAGCTATAATCCGCTGCTTTTTTAACAAACTACCTACATACATATAATAAACTGCTTGTTATTGGACTGTTAAGGTAGAATTTAGAAAAATATATATGTTGGTAAAAGGTGGTTCTTGTTTATTGAAAGAAAAATCAAGGAAGAAGTTGCATGCAATCAATTACGAAACGTGATTTCAGCTTAAAAGCTCAAAAGAAACGTAAAAGTTCTTTGAAGTTATTATTTTTTAAATTAGGACTCTAAAAACTCTTCTTTTTTTGCCGTTACTCTACGTAATGTGAACTTTGAACGATTACAGTTTGTAAAACCTGCGTGCTATAATTACGCCATCACCAATAAATTAAGATGTACGCAGAAATTCCCCGAATTTACATTTTCAGTTATGCTCGAAATTGATAGAGATGACACCAGGTTTGATTTACGATAATCGGTTTAATCAAGCCTGCGAAATTGCACCTTCTTATAAGGGTACCACGCAACTTCCATTTTCAACGGCGAATCATCAAGAATTAATCGAAAGCGGTTTTCTGCGTTAGAACGATGACGATGGTGGAAAAAAATTGAGGCGAAATTAATGAGCGCGAGCTAGTTTTTGATCTGCGACGTCCTGTTTAAGAGTCGCTACCACAAAAATCACTCCATCTCCTTGACAGGAGCGCATGGTAATTCCGACAAGGACTAATGATATCTGGATATGTAAATAAATATCCGCGTAACACGGAGTTGGTCGCGGCGTGAACTGATGTTTAATGTAGCAGCCTGATTTGTGATGCAGATGGCGGGTCGCGGTGGTGAAGATGCGGCTACTGCAGCACGCTAAACTTCTTGCGGCAGACCGCCTCTGTCTGAAGTGCCTGCTTAAAGGACAGTCTGCGAGACGCACCGTGGGATAATCTAATAACACGGGAGAACCTTCGCCATTTGAGGTGATGGGAAAACGGGACACGCACTGACGTAGAATGCCTAATCAAATTTACAACGATACGATTAAGATATATTTATTTATACATGTGTGAGCTGGTTGCCCCGGTATTACAAGGTAAATTCAGTTAACGCGAAAGTTCATGAGTGACAATTTTCGGAAATACATTTAATCCATATCAAGAACATCCTCATTTTTTCTTAAAATAACGTCGCCAGTGAATTTGACAATAAAATTCATAAAGGAAGTAATAGAGCCTACGAAAATGACAAAGGGAGACAGTCTATTCTGATTCTCAAACCTCTTAAGTTAATTGTCTCGACCGAAAGAATGAACAAGTGCCTCAAGACCTAGCTTCAGTGAACCATTACAATTAAACTGACTCTGAAATTTATTAAAAAATACTACACACCGAGATAACGACAAAAAAATAGAGTTTGTTTTATTTTTGCTGTTCTTCACGCCTTAATTTTGAGATACATTAAGTGAACAGTTCACTTTAGTAGGTTCTTTGATGAACGGCCTTATGGTGCAGCTTTGGAGAATATTTAATGTATCATTTCGATCGACTCTTAAATTCATCCAGAAAATACTAGATACCAAGGTCATCACAAAGAAAGTTTGCTTCCTATTTTTGAGACTTTCAGCAAACTAGTTTGGCCCAGTAAATTCTTTAATGAACTGGCTCAATGCCCAGCTTTGAGGAATTTTAATGAATCATTTCGACTCTTAAATTCATCAAGAAAATACTCATCATCAATAGAACGATAAAAAAAGATTGTTTCGTTCCTCACATTCTAATTTTGAGACTTCTTCAGTGAACTAGTTTGCTCCAGAAGATTCTTTAATGAATGACTTCAATCATTTCAGCTGAAGCGACTCCGAAATTCATCAGAAAAATATTAGATATCAAGAGAACAACAAAGAAATCAACAATCTACTTTCCTTCAGTAGATTCTTTAATGAACGACTTGATCTTAACGACTTAAGATCAAGTTTTGAAGAATCTTGTCAAACCATTTCGATTGAATCGACTCTGAAATTAATCAAAAAATACAAGGCATCAAAAGAATTCTTTAATGAACGACTTCAACGTCCAGTTTTCATGAATCTTTGGCGAACCACTTCGATTGAATCGTCCCTGAAATGAATTAAAAAAAAATACTCCTATTAAATATCAGAAAATGACAAAAAATCAGTTTGTTTTACTCCTAATTTTGAGACTCATAATGAACTAGAGATTCTTTAGTGAACAACTTGAAAATTCAGTTTTGAAAAACCTCTAAGCTTTAAAAGAGAAGATAATGACCAAGAAAGGCAGAATGGGAACGACCAGGAGTCAGTTTGTTTCGGTTCTATGAACTAGTTTGCTCCAGTAGATTCTTTAATGAACAACTTCAGCGTCCAGTTTTGAGGAACCTTTAGCTAAACCATTTTGATTGAATCGTCTCTGAAATTAATCCAAAAGATATTAAATATCAGAAAAACGACAAAAATGTCAGTTTGTGTCGCTCCTAATTTTGAGACTCATAGTGAACTAGAGATTCTTTAGTGAACAACTTGAAAATTCAGTTTTGAAAAATCTCTGAGCTTTAAAAGAGAAGATAATGACGAAAAAAAGCAGCATGGGAGCAACCAAGAGTTAGTTCGTTTCGTTTCTATGAACTAATTTGGTCCAGTAGATTCTTTAATGAACAACTTCAGCGTCCAGTTTTGAGGAACCTTTAGCTAACCATTTTGATTGAATCGTCTCTGAAATTAATTCAAAAGATATTAAATATCAGAAAAGCGACAAAAATGTCTCTTTAATGAACAACTTCAACAGCTAGTTTTGAGGAATTTTGATTGAATCGTTTCTGGAATTAATCAAAAAGATATTAAATATCAGAAAAACGATAAGAAAGTCAGTTTGTTTCGCTCCTAATCTTGAGACTCTTAGTGCTTGAACAACTTCAAAATTCAGAGTTGAAAATTTTCTAAGCTCTAAAAGATAACGTTAAAGAGAGGCAGCAGGGGAACGACAAAGAGAGTCAGTTTGTTTCGTTCGTCACATCCTAATTTTGAGACTTTTTCAAGGAACTGGTTTGGTACAGAAGATTCTTTAATAAACGACATCAAGGCCCAGTTTTCATGAATCTCTGGCAAACCATTTCGATTGAATCGTCCTTGAAATTAATATAAAAAAATATTAGATATCAAAAAAAAAACGACAAAAAAGTCAGATTGCTTCACTCCAAATTTTGAGACTCGTTTAGTGAACTCGAGGTTCTTTCGTGAACAACTTCAAGGTCCAGTTTTGAAAAAATCTTTAGCAAATCATTTCGACTGAGTCATCTCTGAAATTAATCAAAAAAATATTGGACATCAAAAAAAGAACGACAAAACTAATTTTGAGATTTTTTTGGTGAAGTAAAGATTCTTTAATGAACATCAAAATTTTGAAAAATTTCTAAGCTCTAAGGAAACGACGAGGTGATACAGCAAGCGAACCACAAAAAAGTCACTTTTCCGGTGTATAGTTTGCTCGAGTAGACTCTTTAATGAACGACTTCGAAGTTCAGATTTGAAGAATCTGTGGCAAACCACTTCGATTGAATCGACTCAGAAATTAAGAAAAGAAATACTAGACACCAAAAGAATAATAAAAAAACCTAATTTTGCGACTCTTAGTGAACCAGAGATTATTTAACGAACAATATCAAAACTCAATTCTGAAAAGTCTCTAACTTGTAAAAGTTTCAATCGCCAATGAAATTCTCTCTATACAGAGATGTAGTTAATTTTGGTTGCGATTCTGATCTGGGACCATTTCGTGAACAACTTGGATCCAATGAATAATTTAAGAATACTCACTACACAACATTTAAGAATTCTTGTGAACGATTTCCATTGAAATACATCAAATAAGGGAAACTAGATACTAAACTAAGCAAGGAGAGACCATTCATTTTGATTTTGTTTTCTAGGTCATGACGCTGAAACCTCTTCTCTTCAGTGAACTACTTCAACCCAATAGGCTCTTTAATGAACGGTTTTAAGAATCGATTCTATCAACAATAAAATGTATCACGTAATCACATTTTGGTATCGTGTTCCTCCAGTCTTAATTTTGAGACCTTGAACCCTATGAATTCTTTAGTGAACAATTTCAGCAATACTTCACGACACCAGTTTGAAGAATTTTTGTGAGCGATTTCCATTTAATTTACATTGAAATTCATCAAATAAGGAACTAGATACTAAACAGAGCAATGAGAGGTCGTTTATTATGATTTGGTGTTCCTAGGTCCTGATTCTGAGATCTCTTCAGATTTTAATTATAATTAATTAATTCATAAAGAACTTGGATCCAGTGAATCCTTTAATGAACAATTTCAAGACTACTTTATGATACAGCTATGAAGATTTTTTGTGAGCAATTTCCATTCAATTTACTTTAAAATTCATCAAAAAAGGAACGCAAAGAGACACATGCTTATTTTGGTTTTGTGTTCCTTGAGTTTTTCTCGGAGATCTTTTCAATGAACTACTTTGATCCAATGGATTCTTTAATGAACAATTTCTAGAATATCTCAAATACAACCTTCAATTACATCAACTGGAGACAGTAGAGACCAAAACAATCGTTCTGACTTTATGTTCTCCGGATCTTGATCATGAAGTCCTTTCAATTTTTTAATGAATGACTTCAAAAATACTTTCATCCAATAAATTCTTTAATCAAAAGACTCAAGAGTACCTCAAATTTCTAATTTGATGAATCAAGAGGCTATCACAATAAGAGAGTGAAGAAGAGAGACAGTGCTTTCTGAAATTGTGTTTCTGAGGAGACCATGGGACCTCCTTAGTGAAGTCCTTTAATCCAATAGATGATTTTAAAAGTACCTTAAACTGCCTTTTTTTTGGATTTCGATTAAGTATAGGTTAACATCAGATAAAAGAATGAAGAAAAGAGGCAAGAAAGTTTCTCAATCCCGAACATATTCTTTAGTGAACACTTTTGGCTTTATCAGAATAATAACCTAATCAAATGAAACTCCTCAATTTTTCGACATGTCTCAGTGAACAAATTTGATGCGTTTGAACTGTGGAGCCTGCAAGTGAAAAAAAAAGGCAAAGATACGTTTTTCTAGACCTTCCCAAAAGGTGTTTCTGATCAACTCAATAATATTTGTTATTCATGTGAATTGACTTGAAAAAAGCAATATACAAGAATATAAGCCTAAATCAAAGATGAAATATGAGATCAATGTAAAGCTTGAAGACGACCGACAAGATTCAAACTCAAAATATTTTCGAATCGCCTAAAACAAAGGAGATAAGAATCTCAAAGTAAATTTTGGACAGGTCAATAAATTTCATTTGCGTCTCCTTTTTTCAAGGATATTATTAAAGTTTCAACAAAGTGAATGGTTGGTGTTCTTTATCACGAGTGTCATTTATATGTGAGTGACACTTCGAGTTTACTGACACGATTAGGCGACGACATAAATCGCACCAACTAATTTCCCTATCAATAAACCTCTCCCACACGTCGTCGCCTGAAATGCCTGAAAAAATACGACCTGCCTTTATTAATTTTGTAATCGCTGAAACGTGCAATGCAAATCAACACCTCCGCCCACCTACAACATACAAACAACTTGCTCAACACGTGTTCACTGTTGCCCGGAATTACACAACGAACGCTCATTACGAAAGCGACATATCCGCGGAAATAATTCCGGGCTTTAATCCGGGAGGATACAGCGACCGTGTGCTCGCGGTTACGCAACTTCGAGCTCCAACATTCGGCCAACGCACGCAAGGTGGCGTCGAGATACATACAAGAATCCTTCGGGATTCTGTTGGGGCCAAATAATAAAATTAATGAGTAATAATAATTAGACCTTCCACTGTGATTATGCAAAATTTCAGCGCTTGTTTAAACAATAAGAAGTACAAATAGGTTGTTTATGTGACGTAAACCGATGATTTTCTGACATAATCGCGGTTTTTAAATTGAGGAAGATTATAATCGATTGCTCGAATTAAAACGGTATTTACGTTTTCAATCTCCAAATAGAGGAAAATGCTGCTTATATTATCAACTAATTATAGAAAATTGTGCCTCAAAAAAAAAATAATTAGATAATGTTGACTGAACTAATTTTATACGACAGAAGTAAAATATGAGAATTTTTGGGGAAGCAACAAATTTAAACAGGTTGAAGCGAAAAGAAAAAAATGAAATAATGACAAGCAAGTCGTAAAGCAAAACTGAAAAGAATCGTTATAACTTCGATTTTAACCGACACTGAAAATGGCATTAACGCTCAACGTTTCACTATTGCTTGAAAGTTTCGTCAGGAATAAAAATAAATAAACAAAGTTGTTTATTTATTTTCACTCCTGATGAATTATATAAATCTGGAAAGGAGAAAGGCGATTAAAATTCGAAAAGTAAAGGTGGGTAACAATTAGAGAAAAAAAAACAAGCGACTAAAAACAGGAAACAAAAAGAAAGACAATAAAATACCTAGAAAACGAGAAGACAATTAAAAATTTGTAAGAAAAACCTAAATCCTCAGAGTATTACCGAATGTACATGAAAATAATTAACAATAACATTAAGTATACTTATTAGACTATTTATCAACTCCGATAGAGAATCTGTTTTAAAGCCACCATTGTAAGCTAAAGAAAAAAATTATCCCCCCTGATGAAATAGAATTTCTTGATCATCAACTTCTCACTTTGTGTTTTTCTTAATTTTGTTTTTGATCTATTCATTTTGGACAACAATTAATTACTTCCATTCCTAAGAACTGTTATGTGTATACTTGACCACCAAATAAAAGCATTCGATACTGTGTTCTAACAAAAAAGACAACCCAACCCAACCCTATATATAAACCACCATTCCAAAAGAAATTCACAATCGCGAACCCATTTTTGTTAATCATTTGCCAACTACTTTTCACCCCCAATGATTCAACTGCGAATTCAGCAAAACTTAGATCGTAGAAAATAGCAAAACCAAGAAGAGGAAAAAGAAAATTGAACTGACATATTAGCTTCTCATTTCTTTCATCTTTTTGTTAAATCTCCTTTCTTTAACAATAATTATATACCTCGTAAATCTTGGTACTTAATATTTAATAACACAATAAAACTATTCAACGTCATGCTAGTTAAATTAAGTTCAGACGAGCCCTGTATATGTATGTATCAGTCACCATCAAAAAAATGTTAACAATCACCGAATCGATTTTGCACTTGCATTGCTTTTTGTTTTTCCCCCCCGGAAATGATTCGGCGGCCTATTTCGCGAAACGTAGATGGCGTCGCAGTCATTTATAACGCGCGCTATCTGAAACGCGCGGTCGATATCCGACCGATAAGGCCTGCTACAAATTAGTTTCGCAGAAGGACGCAAAGATGAAGCCATAAAGAACGCCGTCGAGGACTGCGATAGGCAGCGGAAGGAATTAATTTTCTTGTTATGGATCCGGAGCGCAATAAAAATGTAAATAACACAGAGCTGCTACATGTGTTCCGCGCTTTATTATAAACTATTAGAAAGCGATTAAGAAAAATGTCGTCGTCAAATTAAATTAGCAGAACTTGTATTTACTTAGTTTGTTGGTCGTCATCGAGTTACTGGAATTTTATTTGGAAGCCACAACATGTGTCCGTAATTGTTTCTAAATTGCTTTAAGACGCACCCCCCCGCCAGGGTGTCTAGGTAAGGTCGTAAAACCGAGCTTACTTCAAAGAGATTGTAACGGCATAATCTGGGAAAATCCTGGACTTGTCTTGTTATCTCATCGGGGTGTAATACACCTTGCTAAGCTATTTATCCTACCTGTGAGCGCCCCCGTCGCCCTCCGCGCAGATATTTGCACCCCATATAGCATTTAAATGCGTAGTTTCTCGGGGCAGGTACTACACCTAACTACTCCGAGAAGCGTGCGGGATTTTATAAATGGGCCCCGAGTTTATCAGAAACGGACGCGCTTAAGTGGACTATAAAATTCGGGGAAATTTTATTTTTGGTCTTCAGGAAAGTCCCGACGCATTCGTCGAAATTTGTGCCCTTTGTTTAGTTCACCAAATTCTACAAATTACCACTTTATTTAAAAAATATTTATTCTGAGACCCTCATTGAAATTTGAACTCTTAAAACGAAACATGGAAAAAAAATCGGTTTGAACTGAAAGGCACTAACGTAATAATAAAAGAAAACTCTTGTAAACACAAAGGTTTCACACGTGTTGCATTCGATGGTGTTGTGGGCGGAACGGTGAGTCGCAAAAGAGGTGACGGATCCTGTCACAGGACACCATATCCTGCAGGAGCGTAGAGGCGAAGATGCCTCGCTCGGGCACCCCAGCTGTGTTAGTTTTACCGTTTCATCGGTGCAGGGGTGTACAGTGAAAAGCGCACGTGCTTTTCGAGTTGGCGCTTTTCTAGACAAAATTTCCCCATTTCAAAATTTCAATTTGGTTATCAAACTTCAAAATCTTTAACATTTTCAACGAACCGAGACACAAATTGTACATCTTACTGATGAAAGTTCTTAAAAATATCATCCATTTTAACAATATTCAATAAAAAATTAATGCAAGTGATGTTGGCACTATTGTTGCGAGTTGGGAAGGAGCATCAGCTATGAAAATAAAATTGATAAATTAAATTAAAGGAGAAAACTATGAAGTTATTGCAAAAACAGTGATGAACGGGGAAAACAAGAGATCAATATAAAAAAGGATGATGTCATGTAGGGCAGTCATTAAAAAAAAGTAAATTTGTTGTACATCAAAAAAATCTAAAAAGGATATTATTATTTTATTATAATTCCAAGTCGTTTTCATGAATTTGAACGTCATAATTATTTATTAGTAATTTCCGAAAACGTATTACTGTGTTATTTACCTGAGCTGGGGTAGAAAGCAAAAGGATACGCATCTTAAAAATTTTTGTTTACTTTCTTCCTTTTAACAAAGAAAATTTTCAACTTCTGAATTTGATTTTCAAAATGTTCTAGAACACCGGAACCTAAGAAGGATATCAATTTATTTGTTTGACTAAAATTTTTATTTATTTATTAGAATTGCTCTACCCTTAATTCCGAGGAGTTCCTTGACATCGATGGCATTTCCACAAAGAACTGGCTTAAGACCAAGTTTAAAGAACTGTTTGGAGATGATTCTGACACAGACATGATGCCTGACGAGTTAACCCGACCCAAAACCCCTGACCAAGAGATTCCAAGTGAAGTCGATCGGAACGTCAGGAAGGTTGGGTGTATTCCTAAGAATTCATCTCCAGCATTGCCCAGTGACTCTGCCGAGTTGGAGGAAGCTACAAAAAAAGTTGCCTCGGGACTTCCTAAGAAACAAGAGGGGAAACATGCGGCAATTCGAATTGAAGCTGTCGGATGGGGGCAAGATCAAAATGCCTAAGATTGATGCACTCCAGTTAAGCTTAATTCCTTTCCCTGTGCAAAAATAAAAATTCAGTTTTGTTTTTGTTTAGTTAGAATTAGGTTTTCTTATGTTAATTTCGAGAAATTTTAAATTTTAGTTATAATTTTGTGGTTATGTTTTACTTTTGAACAAGTTTTTGTAAAGATTTTTCCCCTATAAAAATGCGACGCAAACGCGATCAATTTAGTCTTCCTTGGTCCATTAGATAGTAATCATCAGCTGCAAGTATGGTAATTATAATTGTTGCATTCATTAATGTTTGAAGTTTTGTTATACTTTGTAAAATTTTTGATGTTCAATAATCACACATTTAATCTGTTGGAAGACATTAGAAACGAGAATAATTATCGTGCCTTTTGTCTTAAAACAAATTGGAAATTATTAAAAGGGCAGTTAAGAACAAGTTTTATCGTTTTTCTGCGTTTTTAATAATTTTGCATTTAAAACACTTACACATTTATCTAAACACTGTAATAACGAGAATAATTTACGTAATTGTTGATTTAATTTTGTATATATTAAATTTTCACAAATCTTTAGAATCTGTTGATGCGTTGAATTGACATGTCATGTATTGTGCGAAATTTGCTGCGTTCAGAAATAAACAACTTAACGTTGTCTGAGTTTTACTTACCTGTTCACGAGTTAGAAAGTCATTGTTTGAAATACATTTTCACATTCACAAGAATTTTCATTTATCTCACCGTTTACATAAATCTAATAATTAAATTCAAGCCGGTGCCAATTACTATTCCGCAGAGCGGTATAGGAACCCCGTATCGTGCTGCCAACCCTACAAAAATTAGAGTTTTCAGACCCTGAGAAATTTCTTCGTAAACGAAGAAATAAATTTCTTTGCATTTAACAAGAGTCACAGCAGTATGTATGTACGCAAACATATGCATAAGTCCTTCGAACCGGATACTTTCTGTTAATGGCCTGTTTTACCTAGTGACTTTCGGTAGTTTTGTCGTCAGGGTAGTAACAGGTAATCCACAGCACAAGGGAAATATTCAAATGTTTGGGGATGACTGGTAATGTGTTTACCCTTACGCTAAAACAAAAACAAAGAATCACAGGATGAGTTTGATAATTTTTCTTTGCCCACGAATATTTCAGCCACTCGTATAATCGTGCTGTAAAAGTAAGAAAGGGCGGTAATAAAAAATATCATATAATGAAGCGAAACAAAAGACAAAGACGATCGATATTAAAAAAAATTCCATTTTTCATCTTTTAGATTTCGATTTTTTTTATTTTTTAGCGTTTCTTGCAAATATACCAATAAAATATTTAACGTAAATCGATTATTATTACAGAAACAAAAAAAAAGGGGTCGCAAATAAAAATTGCGCCGTGGTAAGCGAAACAAAAGACGATGCGCATATATGGTTCAGAAGAACAAAATAATTTCGAACTTTCATTTTTTATGTTTTCCTGTAATTTCTTGAATAAATTATTTAACTTATACCAATATTATTGCATAGCGGAGTTGGTTGGGCCCGATGGTAACGGACTTGACGCTTGGTTCGGCAGCAACAGGTGTGTATTCGATCCTCATTGGGTGCATGCGAGTTCTATGTGAAAGTTGGAACTTTCCTGTGTAGGTCGGTTTGTGTTCGGATTTAGACCAGCTCCTTCGAACTGGAGTTGCTGCGTTTCCCCCGTTTGTAAAGCGAATGCCGAAGGAGACAAATCATTCAGTAAGTCGGTCGCAACCGCAGCTGGCAATACTGAATAACTAGCCGAACACACCTTTCCGACAAGCTTCAGAAGTTTGGGACCAGTCAGGGTGTTAACCAAGAAAAAATAAAAATCGAAGAACAAAAGAAAATTGGGGTCATAAAGTGTATGTGTGGTTTAAAGTAAGCGAAACAAAAGACTTTCTTATATTTCCTCGTATATTTTTGAATAAATTACTTAGCGTGTGTAAGTCAAGTGTTGCTTTTTTAAAAAAGAAACACAAAACTATCAACATTCAGTTCTGTTCCTTTCAAAAGGGCTGTAATTTTTTTTTTTTAATCTTATTTAACTTTTAACCTAAAATCAATTATTATTGAAACAAAACACAAATAAAATAGAAAATGATATCGCAAAATAAAAACTAAGAGAGACAAAAGACGATCGATTTTCAGTTCAGTACAGAAGAATAAAAGAATATCGCTCTTTTATTTTTTATCTTTCCTCGAACATCTTTTTTAAATAAATTATTTAACGCAAATCAAGTAGTGTTATTCAAAATAATTTATTTAACTTGATCAATTATTAAAAAAAAAAAGCACGAAGAGACTAGAAAACGGTGTCGCAAAGCGGAAACTGCGACGTGGTTCAAAAGCAAACGAAACAAAAGACGATCGACTTTCAGCTCTGTTCATTTCAAAAGAACAAAGAAACTTCGATCATTAATTGTTCTATTTCTTCAAGTAACTTTTTCGATGAATTATTTTACTTAAATCAATTATTTCCTGAAAAAAATAAAACGAAAATAGAAAACGGCGTCGCGAAGTGAAAACTGCGATGTGACTTAAAAACAAGCGAAACAAAAGACGACCGACTTTCTGTTCAATTCAAAAGAACATAACAATTTCGTTCGATTGTTTTTTATTGCATTTCCGTGTAACTCTCTCGATAAATTATTTAATAAATCAATTAATATTAAAAAAGTCGCAAAGTAAAAATTGTGACGTGGTTTAAAAGCAAGCGAAACAAAAGGCGATCAGTCAGTTCTTCTATTATTCTTTTCTTTTTCTTGCGAATTAGTTTTAGCTTAGATTTCATGAATGAATGAAACCTAAGAACAGAGCCATAGTTAAAGGTAAAGTCGATGACATTTAATTCTAGTTATTTTTAATATACTGGTGATTGTCTCGTATGTAGATGTAGATTTTCAAATAATTTTTCCATGATGTTGGCTTTCATAGCCGAAACTACTTGAGATTTAATTCTACAGAATAAAATCGACAATACATTTCTGCATTTTCAATCCGATTCAAAATCCGATGAATAAAAATAACATATTTGTTTCTTGTTCTTGTAAACGGTTCGTTTCATTTTTTATAAGTACAGTTAGACTTAAATAAGAAGAAAGAAATTTTACTCGTTAAATGTGAAACCATTTATTTTATACAGAGTGTCCCAGCAGTACAACATGACTAAGCAATATCTTAGAAACAGTTGAAGATAGAGAAATTATTTCAATAAAAATATTTGGGTTATTTACATTAAATGTAACGAAAACCTTTTGGAATTGTTGGAATTGATTCACTTTGAAAAAGTAAAAACTCTATCGATCTAAAATAAATATAATCGTCAACAAACACCTAAAAATTAAATAAAGCAACAAGAAACGATTTTGGATAATTAAAGAAAGTAAAATAAAATAAAGAAAAAGAACAAAGAGCAACTCGTTAAATATGTCATGAAAAGTTTATTTCGAGAAACAAACTCAGAGAGAAACAAAGAAAAGCCGACCTAGAAATGAAAAAAAAAACAATCGACGATAATAAACTAGAGAATTAGTAATTATCTTTTATTCTCCGTCTTAAAATGCAAGAGGCACAAACGTATGAAACACAAACAAAAGACAATCGATTTCAAAATCAAATATAAATTAACAAAACACCGAAAATTTTATGAAGAAACGAAGACGAATGATTCAAGAAACGAACGATGGAATTATCATCTTGAAAGCGGAAACTACACAAAAGTACAAAAAAAACAAAAGATATTCAATTTCAAAATCGTAAATAAGTAAACAAAACACTGAAAATTGAATAGAGAAACACAAGACGAATGATTTAAGAAACAAACGATGCACCAAAGCCTGAAAACTAAAAGTCAATATTTGGAGAAAAAAATTAATAAAGAAAAGAAATGGCTCGTTAGATATGTCACGGATGATTTATTTCATTTGTTTCGCAAAACAAAACCAGCAAGAAACAAAGGAAAACTACAGGCAGAAACTAAAACAATCGACGATCTAAAATAAACTAGAGAATTAGAAAGTTATCTTTCATTTTCCGACCTGAAAACGCAATCTACACAAACATATAAAAAGAAACAAAAGATGTTCAATTTCAAAATCAAGTGTAATCGACAAAACACTAAAAATTGAGTACGGAAATAAGAGAGGATTAATTCAAGAAACAAAAGGTGTTTCAAAGCCTAAAAACGAAAGAGCCCATTTTAAAGATGTCAATTTTTGGAAAAAATGAAATAAAAAATATAACAAAGAAAATTCAACGAGAAACAAAAGAACACTATCCACAAGTGTCCCAGCAGTGCAACATGACTAAGCAATATATTAGAAACAGTTGAATTATTTCACTAAAAATTTTTGGGTTATTTACATTAAATATAACGAAAACTAGAACAAAAGTACGACTTTGTTTTCATAAATGACACATGCTGTAGTTTTAACATTTACAATTAATAATTTGGCAGATTTGAAATAGACTTGGGGACACCTTGATTGTAACATTCTTGTTTCAAACCGTTTACAACTGAGACATTTTTGAAACTTCTGTTTTCTCAGTGAAGGAAATCACTAACAATAACGATGGTCCTTCGAATTCACCCTGCGGAATTCCAAATTTCAAAATATTTCAAAACGAACATCCGACGACCATTTTTAACTGTTTCAATATAGGCTGACGCTTTGTTAAGTTAACAATTGTAATATACACCGCAAAATTTAAAAAAAAATCCGAAAATACTAACAATTCAAAAACAAGGTATTCAATTAAAAATTCGAATAAGACAAGAGCATTAAAATTAGAAGTGAAAACCACATTCTCCTAAAACAAAAACACAATGGAAAAGTTTCCACGGACAAATTAAGAAATTAATTCAACTGAACGAACGCACGTAAGACCTGAGAATCTAATTAATTAAATTTAATATGCATCCTAATTTTAATGATTTGTTTATACTGCATGTAGCCTCCGGATAAACATCAAAGTAAACAATTTTTCATAAGGCAGAGACGGAATAATTATTTTTAGTTTTATTTAGACACCCCTAATCAAGGTTGCTCTCAACAAAAGTTCCAACGTGTCGCTGTTACAACGTGACTACACACCCCTGCGGAGATGCCCCGTCCCTCGAAAACCCCGTCTGCGACCCTTACCCTATCTTCTCGCATCTCTACCCGCCGGTCCTTGCCTGCGACCTCTCAACTGAACTCCGAAGAATAGGCAGATAACCTTCGTATGCGTTCTGTAAACTGATTTGTCTTCTTCAATGGGCTCTCATTGTCATTGTGTGCTGCTTTTTTTTTGTGTGTGCGCGCGCGTTTTTTTCTCAGTTAATAATAATCTTTTGTGCCCGCACGTTATGCGAGCCGAAAACTTTCGTAATTTATTATATCGCGAATGCTATTCAGGGCGGAAACCGTCGAAGTGAAAATAAAATATAAATTCTCCGCCGCGTTTCTAGCGCTTTATCGTCCAAGCTGCCGCACTCTTTAAAAAAATCACCTGAATTGAGGGAAATTTATTAAAAAATTTTAATTAACTCGGATGCGCGATTAATGACCGTGTAACGTACAGAAATTACCGCTTATGCGTGCGCTTTTTTTTTGACTCAGTTGTTTCGGTAATTATATCCTTCGAGTATAATTAGCAGAGAAAACTTCTCGAACTTGTTAATCATCATTAAAAATTATATGTATATATGTTGCTTTATGCTTGGCACTCGAATTGTTTTGTAAATTAGAATTAACCTTGGCTAAGGTAAAACAAAAGCATATCGTCGAAGCATCTAAACGATAAATTAGTTTTTTTTTAAACAAACATAACCAGAAGCTTAAATTTCGGCAGATGTGGCTAATCATTTTTGTGATACAGTGTGTTTTTAAAACATACAGGACTGCAGGAAAAAATAAACAAGAGATAATTTTTTTATTACAGATATTTTTCAAAATTTAGCAGAATGTTAGAACACTCAAAAATCAAATAAAAATGAGTGAAAATGAAGTGAAAAGGGCTTTAAACTTTGAAAACAAAATGGAGTTATCTTTGCTGAAGAAAAACAAATGACTGAACGCTTGCAATTGCTATTGTTATTTCAACATATTCTCTTCAACGTCATAAATAGAAAAAGTAAGGCGTTTTGACTCATGAAGAGCAATTTCAGTGTACGTATGTGTATTGGTTCTTCGAAAGGGATAACCTTCGATAATGGCTTATTTACAATCAGCCGACCGCGTTCTGTTTTTCGTTTTTTTTTAACGGAAGTTTTTCAGAAGTTAATGAAATGTTGGATGAAAATAAATGCACACGTTTGGAAAGGACCATAAATTACTGCAATAAATTTGAAAGTGAAAACTGTAACACTATAAAAATATAAGTTAACAATAAAGTGTCGATCGAAGAAAGGAAAATAAAAGAAGAGCGACATCAAAACAAAAAACAACTTTTTTGATATTGTAATTGTTGTTAGGAAGAAACAAACGCTTGCCATTATTATTATCATTTCCTCACATTTCGTTGGATGTAGAGCGTCGTAAATGGAAACGTAACTAAAAAAAAGATCCATTGAATTTTTCGCTCATAAAAAGCAATTTCGGTTTATGTATGTGCATTGGTCCTTCGAATCGGATAACTTCCATTAATGCCTTATTGACAGACAATCAACTATGTTTTCTTATTCGTTCTTTTATCAGGATTTTCAGAAATTAACTATCTAAAGTCATCCCACAAAATACTGAAGAAACTTAGTATAATAGAAATCGAGAATTATCATGTTGGTAGCTTTTGATACAAGAATTTGTGATATTGTTAAACAAAAAGGTTAATAAAAGCTGAAATTCGTTTCAGGAAAAACAAGAAATAAGTAAATATCCTAGATTATCTTTCGATTATAAAATTTATCAACATGAGATTCATTTCAGGATGAAGTTGGCTGAAGTAAATAAAATAAGATCATTATAAGCGGGA
Organism: Serrognathus titanus; assembly: GCA_039766575.1. Lineage (NCBI taxonomy): Eukaryota > Metazoa > Arthropoda > Insecta > Coleoptera > Lucanidae > Serrognathus > Serrognathus titanus. The sequence continues at coordinate 52,688,196 of CM077914.1, read as the reverse complement.
CTGGAGCAAAAACATCAACCGCCTTTTAGACTCTCCTGACATTGTCTCTGTATACGTAGAAGTAACACAAATTCCGCAATTGCACCCGAATATATCAACTTTCTTATTTTACAGTGAACATCCTATCTATGATTCCATTTTTGGATTTGCCATTCAATTCTTCAATGCACTTGAGAAAGTTGTCGAAACCGATCATTACACGTATTTCGGTGGGAAACTGATTCTGATGGTCTCGAACTACTCACAGACTATTGTTGGACCAGACCTAAGAGGTAAAACAATCTTCAAAATACTCAAGAATCAATGTGGAATCATTCAAAAAACCTCCAATGGCAACAACATTATTATGAAATGGATTACAAAGGCCACAAGTGATCAGAAAGAAATGAGACATAATAAGCTCAGCTTTCCCGATTACTTACAAAGGGGTGCGCGAAGTAAAGGTGGGAGAATTGTACTACTTTAGGGAATCGAGGACGCTGAGTCCGAATCTGAAATCTGTTTATACGTAATGGCTTATGTACAGTCAAATTATAAGTCACTTCATTGAAGTAAGGAGGAAGAGCTCGATAGCGTGGCGAGTAAGCTTTGGTTTCCTAGAACAGCCATAATATGATGTTGAATGGCGTCATGTAGCGGTGGAGAATGACGTACATTGATGTTAAGTAAGCAAGAAATTCTACATATTTAATAATGGCCCAACTCCATTTGGTATTTCTAAAATGTTTGGAAGATGAAGAGTCATCAAAAGAGGAATCCGAACGTTCAAAAGATACTTTTGCTTTCTCTTATGTGTTGGTGATGACTAGCGCTTTCTAACAAAGGGCTTAGGTTTCTACGTTTTTCCATTAAAGTTATTCGGCGAATAACTTGATTTTTTTGAATGGTTGATTAATTTTTATTAATAGTTTCCACGGTCGGTTTAATAAGGAACGGAAAGACTGCCCCTTAATGTTCTCAACACGTTTTGTGTGATGTCAAATTGCTCTACGAAACCAAGGCTGTAGTGCTGGTGCCTATTAGGAGAAGGATCTAGGGTTCGATTCCTTGCCTAGCCATTTTATATTTATTTTGTTAAAGAACGAGTTTTAACGAATTATAAACTTTTGCGCTCCAAAAATTGCGCTTTCCACCTCAAAAGATGATGAATTAAAAACAAAACAATCATTACTACTTAGTGACATAGAAAAAGGAATGTTTTTTAAATAAAAAAAAATTTAACCACTGAAAACCAAAGGTTAGTGACGTTTCACTTAGCGAGTAGGCAGTTTGAAACGTTCAAACTGAATAAGGGCAAGTTTCAAGGTTACGCTGTTGATGATTGCACTGAAATGACGTTTCACTTAGCAAGTAGGAAGTTTAAACCTTCGAACTATACAAGGGCGAGTTTCAAGGTTACGCTGATGATGATTGTCTCGAAAAGATGTTTCACATAGCAAGTAGGCAATTTGAAACCTTCGAATCGTTTCTGGGTTATGCTGATGATGATTACATTGAAATGATGTTTCACTTAGCAAGTAGGCAGTTTGAAACTCATCTTTAAAGGTTATGCTGATGATGATTGCAACGAAATACGTATCCTCTCAGTAATGTAAGTATGCGAAAGAGATAGTCATTATTTTCTAACTCATGTTTTCATTAATTCCTTATTACAAGAACGAACGACCTCTTCGTTAAATTCGTAGCCTATGAATTAAAAGGTACTACTTTCAATGCAGCTGCACTAGTTTTTCTCATCGACATATTTCCAGATAAATAAAATAAAATGATGTAAAACGTGTTCCTTATGACGTCTGACATGAGCTTGAGAAAGTAAATTACTCGTGGGAAAAACGATCGTTACTCAACATACATACTAAATAATAGCGTGAAGGTTACTAGTGACAAAATGCTACTTTGAAAATTTATTGTCGATTAGAATTGCCAACGAAAAATATAACAGGAAAATTAGCAAAACCAAAACGAAATAAAATGGAGATAAGCAAAAATAACAAAAATTGTGTACGACATAAAAATTGTATTTGTTTTAAAAATTCAGCGTCTCAAACATTTAATTTCCTAATGATGGCTTCATTACCTCACCGCTAAATAACCGTAATTTAAAATATTTTAAAAACATTTAAATTTATGTTGCACGTTTTGCTTCTGCCTCCTTAATTCTAAATCCACATTAGCGCACCTTGCTTAAAATATACAAGCCACTTAACAACTATTCCGCGCACAGCTTATGCTTATTAGCGATCGATCATGTGGTTCTTTTTCGATTTCAAAACAGGATGCAGATGCCCGAGGAGGTCGCGCCTAAAAGCGAATCCATAAACGGCGAAAATACTTTTTCAGGAGCACACAGATGAATCAATTTCTTCTCTTTTCATTTATTTCATTTTATTATTTTGTTCGCCGATGCATCTGCGGGCCTGAAACGAATGAAATTCCCTCCCGGCTGTAGGTGCCCGTTTGCGACATAGATGGCGACTGTTGTGTCGCAACTTGAATAAAACCTACGTGCGGTAGTGCTAAGACTCGAATTGTGCTTTAGTTATACGTCGAGTACGATTCAATATTATTTTATAGTCAGATACGAAGAAAAACAAATGGTTTTCCTTTGTTATATTCGAAAGACGTAAAACCAAAAATAGTTACCTAAAATCTTATCCAAATCGATTGCAAATGAAAACGCAGGTGGAGGTTGTGAATATGGCAAAATAAAACAAAAGACAAAAGAAAAATAAAATTATCACACGATTATTTATTATAAAGACCATTATACGTTGACAATTTTAACATGAATTCATTCGTGTAGTCGCTTCATGAAGAAGTTGGACAAGTGTAATGCACTAACTTTGACGTCAAATAAATTCATGAATTTCTTCGTCAACTTAATCACGAATTGTATTTTTCGTCAATTTTTCCGTAAATTTCAAGCATACCAACAGTATTTGTTTATGTGTGGCTGTAAATTACTTATAAATTCTTTCGCTATGTTGGTAATGCCTATAAACGGCCATTAGGATCAAAGAAATTCATCAATTTGTTCACTAATGTAATACGAAATGTATTGGTGAATAAATTTACGAAGAAATTCATGAAGAACTTCACGAAGAAATTCATAAAGAACTTCATGAATTAATTCATGAATAAATTGTCAATGTAAAACGACCTTAACTGATCGAACAGTAAAATCAATTTAAAACTCTCCGTTTCGGGATAAATCCTTAAGGTTTCAACGTACATAAATTTTTAAATTGAATGTCCAATCAATTATAATAATTAATCATTAATTTTGTGATCAATTTCAAATACTGAAGTTATGAAAAATAAGAACCTTTAAAACCTCATCTGGAAAATAATAAATAATTCGAGATCGGAAGTAAACGCGAAGTCTGTAGAAAAAAGGAGATGGCGAAAACGATTATGAAACAAAAAAAAAAAAACAAATGAATTAGTGGGATTCCTGCTTCAAAAAAATAAACAATTGACATTTTAATTTGTGCGGTTCTAAGTTCTGACTTTCCTAAATTATTTGATGCTTCGACTAAACATATTGAAAATATCTATAATTGAATACAAAACAAAAAATAAAAGACGATCGATCTATAAATTGTTTTTGCTCAAAAGAAATTGTTTGAAATTACTGCGATGTTCCTTCACGACATCCAAAGTTGTTAAAAACTAATGTCTTATCGTGTATTACTTCATTCCCCTCGGCATGAAATAAATCAAACCGTGGAGGGCTCAAAACTCGACCCTGCGTCAAATCTGTTAAAATCGTGTCTAGTTATAACTAGCTCTTTTTTGTACATCAATGATAAAGGAACCCCTACTCTATTTTTGCATAATTAAATTAGCTTCCTTAAATTAAAAATTAAATTAAATTAACAAAAAAATGTTTATGGGGTTGGGTTGGATTTTTTTTAAACGGTTGGGGGTTGGGTTATTTTATCTATAAAGTTTGTTGTTTCTATAAAGAAACGATTTTAAAATAAATTGTTCGAATTTATTGCGTTTCTTCGTTAACTTGACGTCCGAAGTTCAGCATGAAATAAATCAAACAGTAGAGGGTTCAAAATTCCACCCTGCGACGGACCTGTTAAATTCGTTTCTACTGGCATCTAGACTTTGTTTCTTGTATCAATGAATAAGCAACCTCCTCTGCTTGTAGACAATAGAATTAGCTTCCTTAAATTTAAATTAAATTAGATCAAAAATTCCTGTACTTTATATGGTTGGGTCGAGTTATATTTTATGGTATTGGCAGTTTTTTGTATCGTTTTTGTTTGACATTCAGTGAAAGTTTGAAAAGAACGATAAAACAAGTCAGTTCGTTTCTAAGTGGCGTCTAAATTTTATCTCTGCTAATGTTAGTATATTTTTATGCATCACTGAAACCTGAACTTTTCAATTTGATGCGCTACTCTTGTTTTTTAAGATTTTTATTTTATTTTTTAATTATTCGTTCCTTCTCTCTTTACAAATTTTGTCGCAAATCGATTTTGATTGTAGTAGACTCCTCGAGCATCTGTTTCGCCCCCATTTGGAGCCTCGACAGCAGAAGCGTAGCTCGAGACCTCCACTGCAAACCAAACCGACCTGTCCTAGGCTTAGTCATAGGATGTCGCGATTTAAATTATTTCTGAAAATTTTTACGTTTATTTAATGTTTCAAATATCACCTTGCATTCAATATCTCAACTAGAAGAGGTGTCAATATTGGAATCTGCTTTACATTCGTTATTTATTCGCGTATAATATTTATCTTTGTTAATGTTTAGATGGCAACTAAGTCGAAAGTCTCTCGACTTCTTAGTTTTGGAGCCAGAACTTCTTATTTTAATGTGTTCTGTTTTAATGTGAAAACGAAATTAATTGTTATTTCAAGTGTGGATCGCTTTTTACTAGTGTTTTCTCAAAATTACGTTCTCGTCCTGATATTTTAAACTATTTTGAAAATTAGAAAGTGGAAACCTTCATAATTTTTTTTTCCAATGTAGCTACCAACTTGATGTCTCAAGGTCTGTTTTCTAAGAAATATTTATATTTATTTGAAGTTATAATGTATAACATTATCATTTAAAAAGTATACGGATAATGTACTTTTGTATGCACGCCAAAAAATCTGCTACAACTCAATATATGAGTTATTTTATTAGTTTGAATGCAGCTTTTAATAATTCACTAGGCTTGTTCTATGGTAACGTAAAAAGAAACATAGAAATAAACAATACTTAATTCGTCGTATTTACAATAAAACATATTACATGTCTCAGATTTTCTTATCGAACATAGCACTACAAGGAGAGGTTCAATAAATATCTACCTGGCCATGAAATAAAAGAGCTACATTGTTGATTTCTAACAGTTTTTGACACAATTCCAGCCTTTTCATAAGAAAATCCAAACCAATTGTCACAAATTATCACTGGTGATGAAACTTGGGTATATTTTGGGACCCAGAGACAAAACAAGAACCTAATGCAATAGATGCTCGGATACAAAGTTCTGCAGGAAAATTGATGCCTACGGTTTTTTGGGATAGTTGAAGGTATCCTCCTAATTGAGTAGATGCTAAAAGGCTCAGTAGAGGCTTACCGAGGTATACATATCAAAACCTAAAAGAGGCTCTTGATCAAAAACGAAATCATAAGCCTGCACGACAATTGCAAGGTGCCTAAGCTAGAAAAGTTAAGGAATTTATCGACGTCATTGGATTTATTGAATTGGCCCATCGTCCATACAATCAAGATCTGGCACCGACTATTGCCTATTTTGACAACTTAAAAAGAATCTGCGAGGAAGACCAGGGTCTAAAAGATCCTGTAGACAATTTTTCCGGAGCTTGTAATTTTTTTTTTCAAGTAATTTAGAACAATTGGAAAAAAGTGGACTTTAGTAGAGATTATATTGAAAAATAAATATGGTTAAATTACCCTCTCCCTTTGCCTTTTTGGCTAGGTAGATAATTTTTTAACAATAGACAGAAAAAATTTGACTTTTTAATTCTTTTTGCCGTGTATATATTTCGATTTGAACTAAAAATGAAACTAAACTTAATCATCGGACTTTTCACACCACGTCCGTCTTCTATACCATCGACGAAACTGTTAAAACTGGTTTAGGTCTGTGCGTCTTGCGTCTCCCTTATATGATTGCTCGCGATTGCTTGCCGGGCAATTATTAGTCATATCACTTGCGATTTTTTCCAGGCCTGCCCTTATACAGGCCCGAGCCGGAGACTGGAACTATGCGAGACGCTCTCCAATAAATAAATAAAGAAACTAAAATTTACTTTATAGGTGCGTTTTAGACTATGCGGTGGTGGCAGTGCTAAAAATCGGAAAAGTGATTTTGAATCTTCAAGCTTCAAAAACTGAAAGTTTTTTGGATTTGTTTGTGTTACGATGATTATTGGTAGAGTAAATTGAAAACTCGAGACTCAAGACGTCGTGGCTGTTAAGAATGAACGGACGGTTTGTTTGCGATTCGAATTTTCAGCCGACTCATCACTTAGGATTAATTAAGACCATCAAAATTGTCAGTGTTAGTTGTGATTATTAAGGATAAAGTTACGAAGGACTGATTTTTTAAGGACGTTTGAAAAAATTAAAAAAAAACGATTTGTAAAACTTTTTTTCTTTTATTCTCTCTAGTTGTAGTATTTGTCAATGAGAAATTAAAATCAAGCAAAATATTGACAGAAAACTTTCGTTTTCTTTCTATTCTTCAAACGCTTTCATTATTTCTATACTAATTTCGAAAAACTAGACTCATCGTTTTTTAATACGATTTGTTCGTTTCAATTTATTAAAAAAAAAGTAAGTTTTATTCATCATTTAGGAATTGGAAAAAAATGAAACTAAAAGGGAATCATCCAGATATCCGTTCTCTTTTTTATTAGAACTCTTTAGAATTTCATTTTTTTCCAAGTATGTATGACATCGAAAGTAATAGGCAAATTATCTTTTGTTTTTGCGTTTTTTTATCGCTTATTACATTTTTAAAGCAATTCAAGAAATTTTACTATTTTTTAAAAATCGAAAAATACTTTCCTATTTCTCTTCAGATATTCATTTTGTGTTATCTTTGTTCTGTAAAGGTTTTTTTCATTTAAATAAAATAAAAAATGAAACCTAGGAACCACGTTTTTATTTATCTTGGTATTTTTAAAGAAATAAATCATCGACCTGAACTCGTTCGTTGTTATTTAAATTTTCAAATTTAGAAAAATTTCCTTCAGAATTATATTCATGCAAAAAACAAAACAAAATAATCAAAGAAAGTCGTGTTTTGTTCTTTTTTTTTTCTGTTCAGATTCACCCTACGACTCGGTTTGTCACAAGACACAGAAATGGGAACACGACCTTCAACTTTCGATAAACTTCGATTGTCCTTTATTGTCCTTTTGTCGAAATCAATAAAACAAGCGCGAAAATGACGTCACAAAAACATTTTGATCTGAAAAGGATGACTCACATAATATGCACAATGGTGAAAAAAAATTTCGAAAGCAGATTGTATTGAAATGAAATTAGTAATAACAGACCATCGAATAAAGAAGAGGTTTGAAAGCTGGAGGGACTTATAGTTCTATTAATTCCGAGAGCCTTACTTCGAAAATAAAGTGAGATGCAAGTTACAAACGAATTTAACCGATCTGTCGCAAGGTTGCATCTTGGGACCTTTACCGTTCGATTTACTTTCGTTTAATATTTGAAACAAACATAAAAATGTTGGATATTTTTCTGAAACTGTCGAGGTGAAAAGCAGCAAAACACATTGCAACGAAATCAAAATAAATTACTTGAAATAATAGATCACAGAATAACAAATAGATGGGAGGAAAATATAGTATGCTTTTGAGAGCCTTGCACTAGAATAAAGAAAAAAATGACTAATCTTAATTATATCATATTTTATATACAAAATGGTGAACTGTCAAAAGAGGCTAGTTGTTATGAAACATTAACCGTTGTTATGAAACATTAAAACCAAGTAATTATTATCAACATTAAAACAGTAATTATTATCAACATTTTTTTCTGGGGTTAGGTCTCACCATCTTCCTACTAATGTTATCCCGCGAATAACTTGATTTATAAAAATGGTTTCTAATGGCAATTATCCGTCAGTTAGTTTATTATGAGGTGGTAAGACCATCCTTAGTCATATACGTTCACCAAAACAAATATAAATCAAATATTGATGTTTACACTATTCACATCGGCCCTCTATGTTTTAGTAAATGTTCATTGTATTCTGATTCAGTGTTGCCATCTCACTTAATAGAAATTTCCCACTAGATATTTTATTTTTCACACACTTTCCTACATTACTCAAATGAAGCATTTCCCTTTAAAAAAAAAGCAGCTCAAAGTCCCTAAGTAGCTTTGAGCTTCGCGTTTCAAGGTCACCCTCTCCCTTTCAACGTCCATAAACCAACGAAACAAGGCATCACGTCCTCTTCTAGATACAATGAGGTTACGATTGTTATGTTTCAAGTTTTCAAAACAATTTCATGCTTCTGACCAATCCAAAAACCTAACCTCGCAATTATGGCAGCTGTCAAACATGTCACAAGTTCCATTAAGTTTCTTTACCAATCTTGACCAATCGGTGCTTAGAAGCAACGCATTTCTATGTGCTGATTTTAGTCAAAAAATGTCACTTAACGATTGTCATTATTTAACGATGTCGTTATGAGTTACAGAATAGATGGGTGAATTAAAATTGCTTCAATTTTTAAACCTCAATTTAAAAGGAATACTAAATAGAACTAATAAAACATGTTTGGAAAAGCGTCAAATCTCATTTTATTACGAAATTGAGATTGTTGTTAAGTGCTTTTGTACTATGTCTCGGTATAAACTAATTCTGCCAAGCCTACAAAAAAGCAAAGACATCACAACTAAAATTGACATTAGTTTTAATAATTTAAATAATAATATTGGTCTTGTAAAAAGAAACTGTATTTATCTACAACTTAGAACTGAATTCCCTTTTTTTCAATTCTGTTCATATCTTGTCTTATTTTCCAAGATTTCTTTTTAATATTGCCAACTGTAATCTTCTTTGTCTTTGTCATTCAAGATTTCTTTTTAATATTGCCAATTGTAATCTTTTAATATTGCCAACTGTAATCTTCATTGAAATTGGCAAGAGGGAAGCCTATACTGCCTATTATCGGCTGTGGAAGATTAAATTCAAACATTTTTTTGATTTACCTAGCAAGACGGCAGACTCTGCTTAATTATAATCAACAAAATTAATAAGAGACTGTAAAATATCTCCAGAATTACAACAAAAGAGCACAGGACCAGGATTCATGTTCTTTTGCTCTTACCGATCAAGATGAAATCAAGGCAATAATAAAAAAACATTAAATGATATGTTGATTACACAGGAATTTTTTCTGAAGAATTGAAAATAAGCAAAATCATTTCAATTCATAAAAAAGGTGATAAGGAAAATTACAGACCTATAGCTTTACTATCAGTATTTAGCAAAATTTGTGAGAAAATAATTACAATACGCCTAAAACAATTTCTGACTAAAACGCTGCAAGAAGATAGTTATCAGTGCGGCTTTATGGCTAAAGGAAGCACTACCGCAGCTGCTGTGGATTACGTGGAAGACCTGCTGAGGAATATTGATGACAGAAAATTAACAGTGTCAATATATATAGACTATATGAAAGTCAATCATGAGATACTGCCAGCAAAGCTTAACAACATAGGAGTTAGAGGTATCTGTAATGACCTATTTCGAAGCTACTTGCTAGGACGACGTCAGTATGTCACCATAAATAGCTACAGTAATGAACACCTCAATGTTCAGTATGGAGTTCCATAAGGATCTGTCTCAGGACCCACTCTTTATAACATTTATGTAAATGACTTGAAGCATCGACAATATACTTATGCTGACGATACAGTTCTATTATATTATGGTACTAACAAAGAGATCCTACAACAGATTGATTATGACATGAAAAAACTTAATACATGGATAAACTTAAAATAAAATTAATATTAAACACAAATAAAATTGTGTACAAGGTATTGGTACATAAAAATAAGAAGACAGACAGATTTAGTATTAAATACGGAAACACCAAGATTAAAGAGATGGAAGAAATTAAATATTTAGGCATAAATGACAGCATCTATTTCAGGAAATTTTGAGGTTAAGTATCCCCCACATAACCTCAAAATTTCCAGATGTCAATGTCAAATGCTAACTAATCATTTTCTCTCGATTACTTCATATATGATGTGAAATAATAAAAAATAAATAATGGCAAGAAGGTGTGTGAAGCAATTAAAAGGAAAATATAATCGTACGAAATTGAAGGCATTTTACAATTATACTAACTAAAGAATAAAAAAAACTAAATAATAACGTATTTAGTTTTGCCTGAAACGAATTCTGTTATCGCGACGGCGGCGGCGGTGGCTGAAAGCCCGAAAGGCTCGCGAATTTGCATTCGCGCGCGCTCTCCGAACGAGCGTAATTGTAAGAACTACTGACCTAGCGATATTATAAATTTACCCCCGATGGAATGTAGAGGACTGCATACATATGTATTAGCCTGCAAGTGCTAATGCCCCATTGTATTGCAAATTCCATGTTAATTTTGCGGCGCAAGCCGTATGATTTGTGCGCTACCGCAACAGGTGACTGGCTTTAAATTATTTTTTTTTCGCCGCTGCTTCTTTGCATCTGCCGCGGCCTGTTCTTCCACGGGGCGAAATTGCACCGTGATCACTTAAACAAACTCATTTGTTTATTGAGAGATTTTTTTCGGAAGTTGTAATTTCTAATAGATGTTTATTAGTTTGGCAAAAATTTCGAAATACAATTGCATTTTGAATTATTTTCGAATTTCCTTTCTGCACGTTTTTTTTTCGAAGAATTAAGTATACCTATATTTTAAGTCTAGAATTAACGTCGCACGGAATTTTAACGTATTTAAACATGCTATTTCTTATCACCAGTTTATCACTTATTTAAATATTTGCTTAATTTATTTTTTGTTCAAGCGCAAAGATACTTTAGATGTTTTTATTTACCTAGCTCGAATGTCAGATGTTGCTTTTGCATTTTGTTTATTATGGGACACAAAATATTGTTTAGTTTTTGGGGAAATAAATTAATAGCAGATGTCGCCCCTAAGAAAAAATTATCAAAATCATCATCTAATAGGTTGGATCTCATTTTTAGTTGCTTTTATACTTTTTATTAAATTGTTCCTTGTCGAGATCTATAGATTTATTTTTCCCTAATTATTTGCTTTTGTGCCGTTCATTTGTTGGTTTTCTTGAGATTCGAATGAATTACTGAAATTCCATCGCCATGTCAGCGCCAAATTTTCTTTACAAAAGTTAACAATTTTGCAATTTTTTATTAAAAATAATTTTATTTTCTGCTGGTTTGTTTAATTTATTTTCTTTTGCTTCTTTCCAAGAACACTCTGGTTTATAACAAATGTAAAAGACGAAATTTAAATAGTAAATCAAATACTTTACGAGATGACAAATAAAAAACAAATAATCAATCAAAAGAGAATTTCTATAAATTTACTGATTTGGAGTTTCTTTTGGTAAGTCTTCCAGTCGATTGTGTTTTGTTTTTTCTTGAATTATTCAATTTCGTTTCGAGAACCTTACTTTCTTCTAATTGTCGCGACTTTTTAAACACGTTTTGAGTTCAAGCCAAGTCTCGTTATTTGTATCTCCAGTTTCAGTTTTCTTTTGTGGTCATTTTATTTTAAGAAAACGTTTGGAAATTGCAGTTTTAAAAAATGAATCAGGCTTATGGATGTGCACTGATGGTTACGTTAAAAGAAATCAAACTTTGCATGTTTAATGAAACAAGAAGTAATAAATAGATAAATAAAACAAACGATCACAACAAAGCTAATAACTCAGAGATATCTATTTCTTCGTCTAAAAATTGAAGTGAAAAAAATTCGATGGAATTACTTAAAAAAGTAAAAACAAAAAGAAAGAAAGGAGAAGTACGAAGAGAATCACAAAGACTTAAAATACCGAAAGAATTTTTGAAGTTTCATTTACTTTTGCTCTTGATTTAAGTTATATTCTACATTCGGCTATTTTTGCTTTATTTTAACTTTCTTTATTGATAACTTTACTTTAGAAGGACTCGAGAGAAATGCAGTTTGCTTGGCAAAATATTAGTTACCGTCGCAATTTAAAAAAGAACTTAACAAAAAGAAAACAATAGAAGGTGGCTGGTGTAAATAATTACAAAAAAAAACACGTTAGCAAGGAGAAAGTAAATTTTGATTGCTCTATCGTCGCATCATTTTTATCTGTATGACAAAAATAAATTATGAGAAAATCAGTTGGAAAAGTCAACAACGAAGAAAGGACTTTGTAATTTAGTGGCGGTATATGTATACATATGTAATTAAATCTCTATACTTTCAATAAAAAATGAAAAATATGCAAATAAAGTCGCAATGGACCACATTACCAACCTGGTTTGAACAATTGAAATATTCAAAATTGTCCAACTTATTTAGGCATCGGGTCTCTCTTGGAAAAGACTTTCACAAAAACAAAAGCTTCAGAAATATATATATAAAAAAAGTAGAAATTTACTTGCGATTTAAAAGCTTGCATTAATTCAAATACATTTCACCTGCCTGGTTATTGATTTTTTTTAAATAATTATTTTATGTCGAGGTGGATACAAAATGCAGTTTTATTTAAATACTTTTTTAAGCAAACTGGGAAAACCCTCCACCAAACTTGCAGTAATTTTTGACTACAAACTTTTTCCTACAATCTTTTATTTTATTATTAAAACAACTCAAGTCAAAATAACATAACTGGTCAGTAGAAAGAAAAAAACGTCAATTAAATAAGAACCTGTTAAAATTTATTCGTTACAGTCTCTGTAAGTTTACTATTTTTTTTTCTGTTGTTATAATTAAGCACTTAAAAACTAAATTGAACACCACAATTCACATTTCTTTTTACAAAAAAGCCACTTCTTGATTTGGAATTCCTCATATGAGGCTTATGATGATGGGCGACGTTTATTTTTAAAGCCTTCACGAATTTTATTTGTTTAGTTTTACTTTAAATGCAAAGAGTAGTAAATAAAAAAAATCTCGTGAACAGAACGTATTCTTGGGGCCCTGATGATTGAACCTAATTAATTAAGTTTGAATTAAATTTTATGTCAATGTATATACAGCATGTTCCTTTAGTTACAACGAATATTTCCTGTTTGGCCTGCTTTTGAATGTATGCGGAACACGAATACAAGTTCTTCACCTTAATTTAAATAAGATCTACATTTTGAGTCTTTGGCGATTGTTATTTTCAATTTATTTTATTTATACACATTTTTTTATTAATACCAATATTTTCAATTGACTTGCCTTAACAGAGAAGTGTATGTAAAGCTATGTATAAGTATATGTAAAACTACAGTGATTTTTTTTACATTATGTAGACACCTGATTATTTATTACGTTGAAATAAGTATTAGATAGATATACGAGTCGCGTGAGTGAAATTTTAATATCAACTAAATGTATGTACAGGATGGTTTTCGGGGTTTAGCTGAGTGTTTTAGTTTCAATTGGTGTTTGTTTTTTACTTTTTGTGAGAGCTTTGGTGAATATAGACGGAGTACGTCGAAAGTGGTCCTGTTTGGTCGTGGATATCTACGCCGTCGGTGGACTATGTGAGTTCGGCACGCTCTGTTGCTTAGCTACCGTGTTCTACAGAGTGTAAACACTTCCCCGCCGTGGTGGGGTCACCTATCGCAGGCGGTAACCCCGCGTATTGAGCCAGTGAGGCACGGCCAATGGCGCGCGCAACGTACTGGAGGGGTGCGTGAGTGGGGAGCGCTCTGGAGTTCAGCCAGAGTGTCAGGGTACTGGTAGTGCATACTGAGTCGCCGTGCGTGATAGCGATATGCATAACGCATGAGAACGTGCTGAGAGAGTGCAAGTTTTGTGACAACGAGTACCAACAGTGTCGACACGACGGCTTGGCGCCCCCACCAGGGCATGGCGGCCACGACGTACCTGCCGGCTAGTAGTGCGGTCACGGCCGATGTGGACGGAAGTGTTGTCGTCGGTATGAACGGTATGAATATAGCCGGAGGATATCACAGCAGCGCCTCGCCGAGGTCTGCTGCGGACGCCAACGAAATGAAGTACCTGCCCCAACACCCTCATCAACATCACCACCACCACCACATGGGGAGCTCACCGTCGCCAAGTGGACCCATGACGCTGACGAACCCTTGGGTCAGCCTTCAACCCAGCGCCGCAGACCCTTGGGGTACGATGGCACAAATGCACGCTCATCATCACCACCCACATCCGCACCAGGACATCAAACCTCTGAGCAGTCAGCACGCGGATATGCTTCATCGCCAACAACAACAACAACACCAAAGCATGGGATCACCCCACAGTTGGCATATGACCGCACCATCCGCTCATTACAACCCCGGAGCAGGTTCACCTCTACAACAATACCAATCCGTGGTGAATGGTATGTTGGCCCAGCATCAAACTCCGTCGCAGCTTCATCACTCGCTCCATCGGGACATGCAAAGTCCTCACCACCCGCAGCACCCCGACAGGGACGTCAGCGGCGGTGAAGACGAAACACCCACGAGCGACGATTTAGAAGCCTTTGCCAAACAGTTTAAACAACGACGAATTAAGTTGGGGTTCACTCAGGCGGACGTGGGGTTAGCTCTGGGGACATTGTACGGGAATGTTTTCTCGCAGACGACGATATGTAGGTTCGAAGCGCTCCAGCTTAGTTTTAAAAATATGTGCAAACTCAAACCCTTGCTGCAGAAGTGGCTCGAGGAAGCGGACTCGACGACAGGGTCTCCGACGTCGATCGATAAAATCGCGGCACAGGGTAGAAAGAGAAAAAAGCGCACGAGTATAGAAGTGTCGGTGAAGGGAGCGCTCGAGCAGCATTTTCATAAACAACCGAAGCCGTCGGCTCAGGAAATAACGAGCCTGGCGGACAGTTTGCAGCTGGAGAAGGAAGTGGTGAGAGTGTGGTTTTGCAATCGGAGGCAGAAAGAGAAGAGGATGACGCCGCCGAATACGTTGGGGACGGAAATGATGGACAATATGCCACCCGGCGGGCACATGCACCCCAGTTACGGACACCACCCGGACATGCACGGTTCCCCCATGGGGCAACACTCACATTCCCACAGTCCACCTATGTTATCGCCTCAGGGTATGAGCCACCAACTTACGGCCCACTAGCATCCAGCCCACTGGGCCTCCCTGCTTCATCACAGCGACAACGGCTAGCGCCTCACCCAGCGTTCATCTCACCCCGCGAGTGAAACAGCCGAATTCCGACGGCTGCGGAGCCGACGCCACCTAATCGAACTATTAACTGTTAAAACTGCTACCTCACAGTAAGATGACCGGTGGACGCTCGTGTGATGTGGTCGCGCCCAGTGCGAGTGTACCTTAAAAAAAAAAACAAACTGTAAAATTGTACATACACTAAACTGTAAATAAAAGAAGAGTGATATTGACGCTACCCCAAAGCGTATGTGTAATATAACTAAATAGATGATGATGCTCTACACTTAAAAGCGTTGTAAATAATTGAAAAGAGAGAAACCCAGTTGCAGTAGCAATCTCGTCGTGATTTATACTAAATAAACAAATAAATAATAAAAAAAGGAAAAACAAAACTAAAACATACACCGGGACGGTTTTCACTTCACAACAGAAACATTTACAAAGTAAGTTTATAATGTATAAATAGAATGTCTATATATTAAAAAAGGAAAAACAACAAAAAATGAAGATGATGATGATGAAGAAGAAGCAACAGAATAATAAAAATAAAAAACGGAAATTTTTACGTTTAAAATCGACTTGGTTTAACCTATCGTGCAGTTGAACTATCTTTTTAAGACTTTTTTAATTTCTGGATAAATCCGTACTGTTCCCTGGTTCATTCAACACGTTTTTTGGTCATAGATTGATATGTGTATATATTTATTATTATATTAATATTAATTATATATCGTTGTACGGTGTGACAAAAAATTAAATCGAAAATGTTTTTAAAATAATCTTGTTCTATTATTTAGTCCTTATAATATAATTCCCATCGCATAAGTCAATCACACCCTCCGTCGAGTGCTTATATTATGATGATAAGTGTTTTGTGTTCGACGCAGACGGATGCTCGGTGAGTCCCTTTTGTTTGTTTACTATATTTACACCAATTCCGAGAGAAACTAACTATATTAATGATAGAACAAACACGGGCCAGCTCTGTTGACAACTGGTCTCGGACGAGAAGAGCACCTGTCCGGTGCCCCCTCGGACCGTGTAAATACCGATTCGATTATTGTTCCATCACGACAGCACTTTCCGCCTTCTCTTTTTTCGCCTTTGCCTTGCTTTTGCTTGCCACACATACACAGAAAAAAGGGACTCACGTCATGTTCATTTCACAAAAAAAGAAAAAACTCAAAATGTAAAAAATCTTTAGCTGTATTTTTCCATAAAACACACACACGACATAAAGTTCCTATATGTTCTACGGCTAGAATGTGTACTAGTAGATTATGTACAGATTTTGTTGTATGTTTGTTTTAATAAAGCGATGTTCAAATCACCTTTCGGTTTTATTTCGCGAAAATTACCTGCACAAATTCTCGGGGGGTCCGCACGCAATAAATTATACCTGAATTTCTATGGGGCACAAAGGCACAAAAGAAATAACTGAAAATACAAACGGGAGTTAAAAGATTTACCGAAAAAAATATTTTATGCAGTAGATAGATTAATAAAAAAGAGAACAGACGGGCGACGTAAACACAAACAATTAAAAAAAAATCTAGTGCTTCTAATGTATTTACTGATTTAATGGACTTTTTGCAATTTTCTTTGAGAAGTTAAATTCGCTCGAAAATAAACTGACACCGCTAGCAAAAAGTTAATGCACTTTTCGTGAAATCGTGTAGGTATTTGAACATTTTCTGTAAAAATAATGCATCGGTCAAAACATCTACTTATTCAGGTTGGCAAAGTTAATATTTTTTGTGCTTTGGCTTTTAATTTAAAATTTTGCTTGTTTATTTTACTATTCTTTTTTTTATTGAATGTGTGACATGAGTGTGAGCCCCTTTTTCAAACGTAGTGCTGCTAAAAAATTAAAAATGACTTATCATGACACTTACTTTTTTTCTTTTAATTAGTTTAACTCAAACCATTATTTTTTAAATTTTTTTGGAGATCTCTTTCCTGCATTTCGCGTTTGCTAAAGCAACGTAATTTCCTGTTATTTTTGTAAGCAGAACGTCCACAGGCCATAAATCTGGGTTACTTTAGTTCAAAGTTGTAAACACAAAAAGGTTTTCTTTTCTGACTTTGCCAAAAGTTGAAAAATTTTTTTCTTCAATTTGGTGATTCCTAAATTTAAACTAAACTATCTCGTTTTGTCTTGATTTGTATTTCGTCGTTTAAAAAAAAAATGAGAAATAAAATGTAAGCCGTTCAAGTTTGCGAATTTAATTTTTAATGTTTTAATTAATAGTATTTTACGAATTAATTAATTAGTTTAATTAATTAATTAAGGAAATTAATTCTGAAGCCTCAAAAAATGTGAAACGTAATTGATTTTGATACGTAATTTAGATCAAATAGATTCAAGTTCAACTTCACACTTTTGCTTGCAATTTTTGGCTATTATTTTTTTTTTTTGCATGCCTCACAGTCGAAAAATAGAGTACTATTCAAAGCCATTCCACATGGTTTTGGCGAATTAAGTTTTCTAAATAGTTTCTATAAACAATATTACTTTGGCACCTGACAGTTTCATTTATTTCAGTTTTTAATTTTTGCCTATATTAATTTATATTCAAACTCAATTTAACTTAAAAATCGGCCATGATTCTCATTATATTCTTATTATATTAAACGATCTGCAAACTAATATCAAAGAATTAGGTTTGATATTAGTTTGCAGATCGTTTATGAATTCCCTTTAATTTGATGAGATTACCAATTAATTTTTGCATTTTCTAAAAGCTTTTTCGCGAATTCAATTATTTAATTGTATTTGATTTTAACTCAACAATCTATGTCATTAATGTATTAAGTTTAAGTGCTGATAATAATTTTATTGCTTTCAGCCAAATATATTTAATTTTATTTCTTTTTAATTATCTTGTTTTAATTCTTTGAAAAATCACTCTTATTTGGAACCAAGAAGATAATTTGGTAATTTGATTTAATTGACGAGGAGATGCGAAACTCATCGATTCAAAACAGATTTTAAAAATCGCAAATATTTTTCTGTAATTTAGATCAACAGAACATGTTATGTGACTGCATACATAAGTTGATTGGCAAACGTTGTTATAAATTTAAACCATGGATTTAAACCATGCTTTTGTTGTTAATTAATGTAACTTGCCTGCCTTATGCACTTTGACAAGCCAAAAACACTTGTGCATTTATTTGTACGAACTTAATGGCGAATTGACAAACAAATTATTATTATTAATTATTAAATTATTATTTTTGACTGTGTTAGCAAACCAGATTTGAATTTTTTAATTTCTTAGCCTGACTATTTGTATTCCTTCTTAAAGATAATCTAGTTTTTAATTAAAAACTTCGGCCTTTATATGCGATTTTTGACCAATTTCTTTCCATGTCTGTTAGTATCATGCTTTGCCACTAAAAAATAAAATAAAATGCTCGAGTTTAATAAATTGTTTTTTTATATAACTGTACCACATAAGTGACTAGCCCCCTAAAATTTAACCACAAAAAAGCAGATCTAATTTTCTCATCCGTTTTTAAACGCCCATCGTGATTTAATTTCAAATTAAAAATTTTAATATTTTAAACAGTTGTGCATTTTTGTATTTCAAATGTTTGTTTTCATTCATTGATCTTTGTTTCGACACAGGTTCCTTTAAGAAAAAAAAAACAGTTCTATTCAGAATTCACATTTTATTAATTTAGATTTAATTCTTGTTTTTCGCAAAAATCTAAATATTCTGTTTAGTCTTTATTTTAATTTTGCTGTTTTTTTTTAATGGCTTGACTTTAGATCTGATCTATTTTTCATTTGCACATCTTGTAGCCTAGAAATGGTTAGACTTAAACCAATTTGCCTCGACTTGAGGACTAGACTAGATTTGAGCATAAATTTAGACTAGACTTGAACATAAATTTAAATCAATTTG
Organism: Serrognathus titanus; assembly: GCA_039766575.1. Classification (NCBI taxonomy): domain Eukaryota; kingdom Metazoa; phylum Arthropoda; class Insecta; order Coleoptera; family Lucanidae; genus Serrognathus; species Serrognathus titanus. Next base: position 52,668,952 of record CM077914.1, on the reverse strand, counting down.
TTATATGTTTCGTATTTCAGTTTTCTATTATCTTTTCGTTGGCACTGAATCTCTTTTCAGAATCTTTTTTTATAAGAAATAAAATTCTATTCAAAATTTAAGTTATTTCTCTCGTGATTCTGCCAAACCAGATTTAATTTTTGATTTCCACAAATTTCTTTATACAGATTTTTTGGGTTTCAAAAACTCATATAGATCTAATCGCCACTGCCTTTTGATCCGTTGATAAATTTGCTTTTATTTTCACACTTAACTTTAATATTCTAACTACAAGTTCTAAAACTAGCTGATAACTCTTGTTTCTTAGCTCTCCATTTTCATTCGATCGATTCTGTTATCTCTATCCTTGGCTTTGAGAAACTGTATTGCTATCTCATTGATCCAACTTGTGTTTGTTTAATAACTTCCGATATATCTTAATAAATTACATTTAATTTTAACTATTGAAAATATCAGGATTTTGTGTTTAAATCACTTTTTAAATTCTGCTGTTTTTCAAAGTCCATCTAAATTTAGATCTAAAAACTTTTCCATTTTGTGTCACGGTGCGTCGTACACATGTCGACTAGAATTAATTCCAAAACCGTGGATGGCTCTAATTAGTCAGTGGTCTTGAATTTTGCAGCTGCTCGTTTATATTAAAATAACTTTATTTTGACATTCTTTCTGCACGTTGCTTTAAAATATGAATATGACCAGCTCGATTTATATGTTTAAACGCAGTGTAAAATTTCGACGATTAAAAACCAACTAGATTTAATTTTTAATTTTTTAAAATATCGCCTCTTTTAAAATTCAGTTGCCTTTCGTAGCTCTTCTTAAATTCAGCTGTTAACAAAACCTCGATTTTAACACTATTTAACATTTAAATCTAACAATAAGCCAACTAGATTTCATTTTAGAACTAACTAACAGTAGATTCGAGTCTAAACGCCATTTCATTTTCAGTCTTTTTTTAGTACGTTTTTTTTTGCTTACTATTAATTATTAATTCCTCCAAAGTTTAAATGCGATTTATAAATTCAACTGTCTTAACTAAGAGATTTAATTTTTAACTTTATTTATTCCTAAATGCAGTAAAAAATTAAAAGCCAACTAAATTAGTTGCCTTTCATAACTCTTTTAAATTCAGATGTTAAAAAAACCTTGATTCTAACATTTTTAACATAAATAAATAATCAGTTTAGAACTAACTGTATGTTTTGGTCTAAAACACTATTTCATTTTAAGTTACTTGATGCTATTTTTGTTATTATTAATTCCTCCCATGTTTAAATGCGATTTACTATAAATTCAACTGTTTTTAGCCAAAACGTTCAATTTTTAACTTTATAAAAGTAGCCAGATTTAGTTTTTATTTTATTTACATTAATTCTTTCCCAATTAATTTTGCATCGACTCTTGAACCCACGTCGTTAGAAGTAAGAAAGGGAATTGTACTTGATCATTATTTTAGCCAACAATTTTTTATTTTTACACTTAAAATCTAGATTTTTTCTTGACAATGACTTTCTTTCTCTTAAAAAAAGAAGAATGAAGGTTTTAACATTCTTTTATATGAACAGAGACTAAGATTTTTTAACTTAGTCATTTAACTTTTAATTTTTTAAAACATTCAATCTACATCCGAATCAAATTTGTAACTTTTCAGATGATTTTAGCCAAATTTAGCCTGAACGCTCAATCTATTTTGTTGCTCATTCTGACCCACTCGAGTTTGATTTTTAACTTTTAAAAAATAACAGCCAATTAATTTTCACGTAAATGAAGAACTTTAGCCAATCAAATTTAATGTCTGACTGACACATTCAAATCTAGACTCGACAATGTCACCTTTCATTGTAGTCTAATTTCAGCCGCTAGATGACTTCGACCATATTTAATTTTCCGTTTTAATTTTGTAATAACGGTTTGACTAAAACCTTATTTATTTCACATACAAGAGTTTATTAATTTGTGCTTAATTGCAACGGCTACCGTAAATGAAATTTCATGAATCACGCCCGAAAAATACTAGGAATTTTGAATGTCATGCCTCGTAATGTAATTCGCAAACGAAACGGGACGAAATTAATTCGATCTGCACACACATACATACATACATATCGAAAGACTTATACATATTTGAATTACGTATTGGAGATATTTGCTCTTGCGAAACAGCAGAACAAACTCGAGCAAGTATTTCATTCATGCCTGGATCGGACGGGCGATTTAAATTTAAAATCGCGGGCCTCCGCGGTGTGTTGACTTTCATCGAGGTCCGGGACCTAATTTCCACATTGGATAATTGCAAGAGCAAATCCATGGTAAATAGTTGCAGAAAAAAACGAATTCGTTTTGCCACAGGAAATTATGATTAGCAATTCCATAACTGAGCTGGATATTTCAAACTTGTTTATGTAATTGAGTTTGAAATTAATTAGGCGATTTGTAGTCGTCTTGTAATTATAATAATTATGAGTTGGCTGCCAATTACATTACAATAAACGTTTCAGCATTCAATAAATAAATAAATAAATGAACCTCGCTGGGTGGCGCGAAAAATTTCGGATGGAAAAAAGAAAGGAAGGGAAACCGTTTTGTCTAACTTAAGCGATCCGATACGTAATTGATTTTTAATTAAATCATTTCTACTCACAATGAAATTGATTTCTTAATTTGTCCCAGAAAACGAGTATAAGCACGCTTCAGCGGATCAGAAAATCGATTCGATCGCGTGTGATTTTCTAGCCGACAAAAATCCGTGGAATTTTTGCGAAGCCCCGTTCTCTGACTGATAAAAAAATCGTGTAAAATCCTGAGAAAAGTTTTCGAATAAACACGGGGGACGTTAGCGATTTCTCTGGTCATCAAGAGAGTTTTGAATTCCTAACAAAAGAATGTATTTGAAATCATTAAATTAAAAAAAAAAAGCGAAAATTCCTGGAGTTTTCGCAAAGCTTCTCTGCTGAGCGCGTTAAAAAATTCCTGAGAAGTATCCAAATAAAAATAGGTTTGCGATTTTCTCTGGTAATCAAGAGAGAAAACTGAAAGCTAGAAATTTATTGTTCTAAAGTCCTGACAAAGGACTTAAAACTAAAAGAAATTTTCAAAAAAAAAACGTGTTTTGTTTCAAAGGTTAAGGAATTTAGAATTCTGATTCCCTGAGAAAAGTGAAGCAATTTAAAAATTTCTTGTCTTCATTTAAGGAAGAATTATTATTATTAGAATCGTGAACATGGAAATAATGGGAAGGGGAGGGGGTGGTTAGACTAATCATTATATCTCGTCGCTTCGTTCTTCAGTTCGTCTTGGGATAATGAGGTCCTGAATTACTGAACTTTTGTGATCTGAATTCTTGAAGTTAAGAGAGAGAAACTCTCATGATATATAAAAATCTTTATAAAGTTAGAAAAATTCCATACAAAAGCTGTGAATAATAAATTCAGTACTTTTTGTATTGTACTCTTAGATTTGAATTACACCTTGAATTACTCTGTGTAGTAAATCATGTTGTCATTCTGAATCCTGAGAGTGGAACAATAGAAATTCGTATGTTTATAAAAGCCACGAACGTAACAAGACAAAATTAAATATTATAAGAATTCGTCGTGCTCAATTCCTTCCGCAACTTAAAGTTTAAAAGAACAATATTTTTGCCAACCTAAATCTGAGTAGTCAGAATTTACAACCATGACGTTTAAAAATAAGAGTTTGCGGATTTTCAAAGCCTGTTGAAAACTGCCTGTTAATAATATTTTCTGTGAGTGTTTTAAGAGAAAATTAAATGTTAGGAATTCGTTTCCCTGAATTCCCCTGCAATTTAAAATTTTTGGTGTCCTAAATTCCCGAGGAAAACAGAATTTACAACTATCATTAAAAAAAAATAGTTGACACGATTTCAGGATATTTTAAGCCTGCTGAAGAATGCCTTCAGTATCATTATTACGAATTTATTTCTCTGTATTCCTCCGTAATTTCAATTTGTAAGAACAAACTTTTTGGCATTCTGAGGGAAAATATAAATTAAGAGCACGACATAAAAAAAAAGATGAAAAGAGACGTTTCATCCATTTTTTAATTGTTTTCGAAACAAACAAAAAAAACAGAATTTTTGAGATAAATTAAATAATTGAAATGCGGGTTGTCTCTTTTTAAAACAGGTTAAGCTACAATACTCAGAAAACCGTGGATGATTTGTCGAGAGAATGAGGTGAGGGGGGGGGGGGGAGATTGGACTATTCAATTTGCTTCTATATTTCATTGTAATATTCTTCTTAAAACTGTACCATCGTGATTTTCAAATAATTATTCATTAAAGTATATTTTTAACATTAACTTAAAAAAAGCGAAACGATTTTTATTTCACTTTAAATAGACTTCATAGAAAATAGAAAAAAAGTTTCATTTAAGTTCCACCACGCCAGTAAATAAAACTCCTGGATTCCTAGCTGTAAACGAAATTAAAGATCAAAGTTTGGTAATTCTTTTCGAAAAAAGACTTGATTTTTCTCAATTGTCACAAGAAAAAAATTTAAATTATGAATTCGTTGGGCCTAATTTACTAAGAATGTCGTATTTTTAAAATAAGTAGTTTACTCGGGATTTCAGGAATCCTTATTTTATTTTCTGCTTTCTTTGAAATCTATCTTCATTGAGCCCAAAAATACAGGAGGAAACTTTTCAAAAATTTCATTAGATTTAACTCCTAAGTATCCTCAGGAATTTAAGACACTTAAAATTCTGATTTTTCAATTATTTTCTTGTTTGGTAACTCTAGGACGACGAATTCCTTGCCTTCCTGCTGAAAGACAACGAAATTCTCTGAGTTTTTAATTTATTTTAACACAATTGTGTTGCCCTGAATTCCTGAGATTAAAATAAATTAAAAACTCAGAGAATTTCGTTGTCTTTCAGCAGGAAGGCAAGGAATTCGTCGTTCTAGAGTTACCGAACAAGAAAATAATTGAAAAATCAGAATTTTAAGTATCTTAAATTCGTGAGGATAACTTAGGAGTTAAATCTAATGAAAAATAACAAAATTCTCTGAGTTTTTAATTTACTTTAACACAATTGTGTTGCCCTGAATTCCTGAGATTAAAATAAATTAAAAACTCAGAGAATTTCATTATCTTTCAACAGGAAGGCAAGGAATTCGTCGTCCTAGTGTTACCAAACAAGAAAATAATTGAAAAATCAGAATTTTAAGTATCTTAAATTCGTGAGGATAACTTAGGAGTTAAATCTAATGAAATTTATGAAAAGTTTCCTCATGTATTTTTGGGCTTATTGAAGATAGAGATTTGAAAGAAAGCAGAAAATAGAATAAGGATTTCTGAAATCCTGACTAAACTATTCATAAAACCATAGTCGATGTTAATTAGAGGATCAGCAGAGAAGAGACAGAGGAACTAATCACTTTTCTAACAATTATAGAGGCCCTGAATTCTTAAATAATTAAAATTAGAATTTCGTGAACTGAATCTGAGTAAAACAGATAAAGTGAGAAACTTACAATTTTTTAAAGCTTTGTGAAGAAATTCACTGGACTATTCTAAATTCCTGAGAAAACTTAATTTTCTAATGATAGAAACCAACCTGGCTCACGCCGATTAAAACTTTAAAATTTTAAAAGTCGAACAGACTTGCCCTTTCAGCCCCTGTACCAAAAGTTTATTTTAATCCAACTTCGAGGTCGCAAACTAATTTATAGAACTAAAAATTCCTGAAAATTCCTCTGAGTAACACACACAAAACCTGCGCTTAGAGTGGCTTAATAATCAAATAAATTCCTCACCACTTGAATTAGACCAAAGACTTGATTATTATTTTTTCTTGATAAATAAAAATCGTCGTCTCGTCGAAAATCAGAATATAATCAAATTGGCCAAATTGTCACTTTCTATTACGCTTTAACACATTTGCTATTTTAAATCCTGTCTTGAAAGTAAAGCAAATGTATGACCTATTCCTGAGTTATGTTTAAATAAATTTGTTCGTCCTGAATTCCATGTGATCGTTATGGCACAACGTACTTCCAAATAACATGGCGGATTTTTCACGCTTTCGGACCAAATTAAAACCGCTGTTCATCACCACAAAATTCTTGAGGAATTTTCTCAATTAAAAAGTTTTTCTTTGATTCTAATAAATTAATATTGAAGACAATTCAGTCCTTAATCTACGATAAAACCAGTTTCCGCCGTTTTACTTCGTGCTTTTGTACAGCGTTTTTCACCGTCCATTTCCATTTGAACCAGCACAAAAATATGAAGTACTCAGCCCCGGGGGTGGTTGTGATTGATTATTTAGCACGCCGAGTTTACTTCCTAACTCAACAGATGGCGGTGGCTTCCTCAAACCGTACAGTTTCACTTGCTACACATTATTTAATGCACAAATCAAACCATAGATTTAATTCTTTATTTACGTAGACTGGGAGTTCTTTATGTGAACGTGTTGTGATCGAGGCAAATTTTCGCCGATTGTGAAGCAAATTATTTTAGTTTAGTCGAAACCGCGAATGTAAAACGAATGTAAAGTTTGTTGTCATCGCGCTTGGAAATGAATATTTTATGACTTTTTTTTATGGGAATGTAACTGGAAACGGCGTGCTTTAATACAGTTAATTCGCGTTTTACGTTTGCATTCAATTTATAAATAAATAATAATAACGTTTATGGTAATCATATTTGTAGCAATTACGCGCTGTTATGTTTTCTGATTTAAAAGTTACAAAATTGACTGCTTTTATGAATTTGTTTTGCTGCAACTGTTTAGATTCCGAGGTAATAAGTCGAATTAATTTTTTTCTTGAATAAATAAATTAAATTTAATTCGTTTAACTTACTTAGATTTCTGTGATTAATTATTTTAAATTATTGTTATTTAATTTTCTTGCTTGAAAGTAATGTCCCCTAGCTTTGTAAAACAAATTGCATTTTGGTTTCTTTTCCACTTATTTGCAACTTAAAGGTTTTTTCGTGCGACCGTATTAGTCCCAAGCTTTCTTAAACTTGTTATGGAGATATTGGTCTAATAAGTAATTCGTCTACCGTCTACAACGGCTGCGACCTACGTACTAGATAATGTATTTTCTACGAAATTTGTCATAAAAGCTCGAGGAAAGTAAAGCAACAACATGAAAGGACATTCAGCGTTTATTTAATTTAAAAATCGTGCAACGTTATCATTCTGTATCCGTATATTTTTGGAAATCACTTTTAAGACTAAGACTTAAAAGTTATTGTCTCTACAATAAAATTTGAAGTCGTCATCTAGAAGCCAAACAAACACGCGATGAATTTTATTTCACGTTTGTTTACCAACTTACTTGTTACTACTGGTCCGAATGGATTACTAGGACGAATTTAATAGTTATAGGGGCGACATTACTTTTGATTTTAAGTGTACATGGTTGAGAATTATTTTTATAACGACCGTATTAGTCCTAAGCCTCCTCAAGCTTGTTGCTTAATACGACTGCGACCGATTCACTAAATATTTTTCATTCCTGCATTATTTGTCTTCCAACCAGAGTAAAGCAACGTCACGAAAAGCGTACTTTTTTTTAATTTTATAATCAATGTCGCTCTATTTTTGGGGTTATTATGCTTTCTTTACACACTTGAGGATTTTTTGATACATTAGCTCCAAGCATTCTGAAACTTGAGGGCCGTATTTGGCATGTTCTGTCTACTATGGCTACGACCGACCAATCAGATGTTAAGTAATTTTCAACGTTGGACTTATAAACTTAGAAAAATATATATCCCAAACGAATTGGAAAGTGTCGATATTAATCTAAACGTGGTCCCATGTCTTACGTAGAGATCAGATGTAACGGGATCCTAGAATGTATAGAAACAGATCCGGATTTAAACAAAATACGTCTGAGAGTCCCATTCTTTCAACTGCTAAAGCCCAGGGCTGCACGAATTTCCAAAAAAAAGCGTTTTACCATTTTACTTCATGATCATAAAATTATATCCACCCTCACTCTTGACACATTTAAGCCGGCTCTGTGCCATTCAAAATTTTAATCTTCACTCTCTTCGATATTGTCCGACGACGATCGCGGTTTTTCAAAGGCCGTTCAATTTGCATTGCAAATCGAATGGTTTTTCTTATTGTTCAAATTTCCTGTTTATTTAATTGTTCATTGTTACAATTTTTTGTTGCTAGAATTCAGGGTTGCAAGGTCAGACTTCCCAAGTAATCTGAACGATTCGATTTCATTCTTACAATTAGTGTGTTTGGATGTTACTTTTGTTTAAAGACCTCCAGAAGAAAAGTCTTCATTTCCAATTTGGTTAACCGCCACGTGGAATAATTTTTTTTTCTGTTTATCGCAGAGCTTTCTAATTTTGACACCTAAAAACGAAGTCCGAAGGTGATTGCGAAAAGTGTTAACAAATTAATCATAATACAAAAGCGTTAAAAAAACACTAAGTGTGTGTGTGTATTTGCGCTTATGTACTTATGCCTATTTACGCTCGTTTGCGCTCGTTATCGTCAATTATTTGTGCATATTTTAAGACCTTCTGCGTGCTGCTTTCTGCCTGAAAATCCCTGCCCTGCCAGTTAGAGCAGTTAACGAACGATTACATCAATTTTCTAAGTCAACACTGCTCCTACCGTATACCTACTACAAGATCACGTGAGGAATTGCAAATACTCACACACGCACCAAAAAAAAAAAAGAATGAAAATCGAAACGAACGGAATTCGAACTCGAGAAAAGAACACCATCATAATAGATTCAGACAAAAAAATGAACAAAAATAGAATCGATCATAATTGGATGGAGCGATAGTAACACAGAATACAAAATCGAGGCTGGTGTACCCAAACTAGTAAAGAAAACAAACGAAGCTCATGCATTCCACTATGCCATTGGTTATCGTGCGCAAACTTCACCTGAACGGAAACAGAACCATTGTGTACGCAATTAGGTAATGGATTCCCATATCTGCATCTATTAACGTCAGCGGAGCCGGGCAGGTGTCACGCCTCGGCCGACTGAAGTTTGATTTAATTAACGAAACTAATCAAACGCTGTGGCGTGTCACATTGACATCGTTGATTTATTTGCGACAAATTATTAATTACGGAATTCGACGAACCGTAATTACGTACGTGCCGTTTCACCAGCGAGAATTGAAAGATGGAGTTTTGCCATCGAAACAAAACATTGCTCTATGAAGGCCTCCAATGTAACACATGCAGGTCCGTTGTTACTTAAATCCGAAACTAGAAGTAAAGTCTTGTTACAAGAAAACAAACCATTTCATCGACTTCAATCTACAGATCATAATTAGGCCAATGCAATAAATTAATTTCTATTTCACTCAACAGATGGCGTGTTTTCACGGAAACATCAAAATGTGCAAGAGAAAAAAATTGCCGAATTGTAAAAATCATGCGTTCTCAAACTTCAAAACTAATCCATAAATTTGAAAAGTAGTTTTAGCCTTAAGAGCAGGGATTCACTTACATCACAGATTCTTGCAAACATGCAATTACACTAAGAGTAATATACTAATTATACGATAGATGGCGCTTGTAAAGTTATGCCAACATGAATTCGTGTGTGCATCTCTAAAAGTAGACTTTGAAAGATGCGTCTTCTATACAAGCGCAAATAAATCCTATGTGAATTTCGAAATAATAAACTAAACACGTATTTGAATTAGTTCAACTCGTTACCGAAAGGTGGTGCTTAAAATTTGCGTAAAAATTAAATCTTGCAATTTATCAAATTTTGTATAAAGTAGAAACGCAAATTAATTATGTTATGTAATGCTATGAAAGCTTCGAACTACTAATGCGATATATTTGGTTCGGATGACGTACTACGCTAGATGGCAGTGCTCAGAGCTTGACGATAGATGGCAGTGTTCGCAAAGCTTGCCAACATGAATTCGTGTGCGGTTGTAGATGTGGATTTTGAAAGACATACCGTCTATGCAAACGTAGGAAAACCTTATGTTAAATTCGAACTAACTAAATAGCCACGTATCTGAATTAGTTCAGTTATTGTTAATAGATGGCGCTTACAATCTTGCACATTCGCAGAACATTAAAATTTTGTAAAAACTAGAAACTCAAGTTAGTTTGTGTTATGAAAACTTCGAAGTATTAAGGTGTAATTTAATATACACAAAACTGGTAACTATACGTAACAATTAATTATTGTATTTTACGATTATTGTACTATACGATAGAGGGCGCTTTGTCGAATCAAACCGTGTGCACCTCTACTTACAGCTTCGAAAGTCGTGTCGGTTATAAAAGTAGACTTTGTCCTGACTTCGAGAAATATTGGAATAGCCACGTCTCAATTAGTTCAACTGTTACCTAACAGATGGCGCTCACCTTTAAGGTACTCATGAAACTTCGGAAAATTACACAAGCTCAAAGCGCAGTTATGTTATAAATTTCTGTGCAAGCTTCGAAGCAACCATGTGTAATAACTAATTCAATTATAAGTCGATAGATGGCGCCCTAAACGTCGCTTGTATATACTGAATCTACCGTACGCGTAAAGCTGAAGTTAGGATTATTTGCTTAAACTATTTTAACCATAGATGGCGTTTAATTTTGTCCGCGTTGAAATTGCGCATGCTATAAATTTCGAAACAATGCAGCGGCTGAGCTGCTTTAACGAAATTAATTATTATTAAAAGATACAGAATTATTTATCCTGTAGAATTTGTTTAAATTGTTTTATCCATAGATGGCGCTTAATGTTGTCGCACATTGGAATTGACGTGCGCTTAACTTTCAAATTAGTAATTTTTGTCTTTACTTGGCAGGTGCAGAACTCCATCTAACGTAAAGATGCCAAACTGAACGCTTCTCTGTGCCATAATTTTTAAGTTTCCGAGGGAATCTTCGAGAGCGCCACCTATCGGACAATAAAGTATTTTTTTTAATAATTTCATAATCACAAATTTACTTCACAAAATACCTTATTTGCATTCATTTTATTACACAAAAAATTTTACAACTTTTCCAAAGCGAATAAATACATAAATTAATTCAATTATTATTCGAGAGATGGAGTCCTATGCTTTTCGAATAAATAATTGGTCACATCATCCCGCAAAGTATACAGTACAGGTTCAATTATAAAAAATATTTGCGGAAAACATTTAACGTATCTTTTGACTAGCCGGCGATAGTTTCGTTTTGATCCGAGAGATGGCGTTTCATTAAGCTTTCGGTATGCTTATTAATCTATTTTAAAATGGTTTTTCACTTAAGGATGGCTTTCTTCGGCTTTTTAAAATTTTTATTTTATTTTGTTTTTCATGTACTGTTATGTGCCAATAAACTGCTTTATTATTATTATGAACCAAGAAACTGTGAGTTGCGTTATTTAAATACCAAGCGATCGAAAATCAATAGATTCAGGCAAGGCCATCAATACTGAAACAAAATTGGTAATACTTTGTGTCAAATTGAATAGCTGTAATTTAGCAGTGACATTTTAATAGTAAAATGGTGAATGGTGAAAAGTGAAAAACTAAATCACTGCCTACTCTGAATCATTTTACTTTCGATCACACGGTATTTTATTTTCGATCGCAGAGTATTTTCACTAACTTGTTCCTTTTTTTTTTGACATAGTGCATTGTAGCTGAATTATATTATTCTTATTTTTTTTTGACATTAAAGACATTTGTAGGATGAACTACTGACGCCCTCATGTCACTGTCACTGTCACTTTATATTTTTGTAGTCACTGTACCTTGTGTTTTCTTTATCCGCCCTTATTTTGTTAAATGATAACTTCTCTCTCCCCTTCCCCAACACAATTTTTAATTTAACTTATTTTGCGAATTATTTAACACCTAGTTTAAATCGTGCATTTTTTCCCTATTATGTAAGTGCGCTTATCGCAGTGGCAAAAAATGTCGAAATAAATTGTCACGGTTGAAAGAAACCGCCCACCGTGACCGGTGGCGTTAAAGCCCTCGTCCAATCCAAACTGTGGCCGACTGAGATCTAATTGGCGAGAATTTATCAACAATTGCGAATACGTCGCATAAATAACACTCTTTATCTGAAAGTAAATATTACATCAGCAGAATTTGAGATTACGCGTCGAAAGGTGATGGCTGGCGCATGGCGTTGATGGTGAACGATGATAAAGGAGACATTTTGAGAAATGAAACGACTTATTTTAACCCTTGCTTTTGTTTTATTAATTATTCTTTTCCTTGTTTTATTTATGTCAATCGAGTTCTGATTAAAGAAGGATTGCTGTTGTATTCTTCAATTTAAACATTTATAAAAGACTTTCCTTGCTTTTTTTTATTGGGTCACCTTATATTTCTGTCCTTGAAAAGCTTCTGGGTTAGTTGGTAGATTCATTTCATTTTATATTATTTTGTTACATTTTGGTTTTCACGTTTTCTTTTAAGCTCTGATTGAAGACTAATTGCTGTCAATTATTCTTCCATAATTTAAAAAAATGCAATAAGGTTTCTACACGTTCTTTTTTAAATTTTACATTAGGCATCCTCTTATTATTTTTTTGTGAAATTTTCAAACATTGGCCATTTAAATTTTTCTTTCTTGTGAAGCCTTCTGATCTAAATTGAAACTTTCGTCGTTGAAATTCTATTTACTTTTTTTGGCGTCAGTTGTTTTTTACCTTGAAAGTTTTAAAATGACTGTACACTTTCTATGGAAAAACTTAATTGCATTTACTTCATTCCTGTTGACGTTAATTTCTTGTTTTCCTTGTAATACAGTTTTCCTTTTGCTCGTAAATCTGTTTCGAGCCAATGGCTGATTTTATTAGAAAACTGAAATCATGGTTCCGATTTTGATTGAAATTAATTAAAGAATTATTCTGAAATGATATCCTGTAAAGAATTTAAAAAAAAACAATAATAAGTAGAAATGGTGATCTTTCTCTAATTATTGTTGAAAATTAGATCTTTAACATTGTTATTTATGCGATATAAAAAGAAACACCTTTCCAACAATGCAACGTCATGTCTTCCAAGTCAAAATGTTGCATAGACCAATTGTCTTTTTTGGAAAAACATTGCAAAAGAAATGTCGAGTAAAAATTAATGACAAAGAAAAATTCACATGAATTTTTCACTCGAAAAATCTGCAAAAGGAAATTTTTGAAAACTGAACTCTGGCGTGATGAAGCAGACATTCGAGAAATTTATCGGTGAACTTAACTATGTCAATGACTAACAGCATATTCACAAGCAATTCTTTGAATATTTGAACTGCTTCAGTTAATAATCATTTAAACAAAAATGCATTCATATAGTAAAGTTAGCAGAGACGAGTTCATTGTTTCAAGAAAAATTACTTTATATTTTTCTTCTTTTTTATCCTATTATACTAATCGTAACCTCTATAATCGTCTATTTCAATGTAAAACGTCATTGCCGTCTCTTGGGGTTTTTCTCCAAATCTCTTTCTAGGTGTGTCCTCTTCTTGCTTCAGAATTTTTTGTTGTTATTCTTCACTTACTTACAAACTATTTTAGATAATTTTCACCAGTCGGGTATTTTTTTAAGTAAATGCAGCAATGTGAGGCTAAAAGTGAGAAGACAATGAAAACTCTATATTATTTGCAAATAACAGTTTAGTATTTGAAGAGTGCACGCAGCCATTAATACATTAAATGTCTTAACAGTGAGTATTTACAACGTCACTGATAGTATTCCTGCTAATCACAAGCTAATGCGAACATAAGAATCACTTCTTCGCCTTGCTAGCCTGTGTCTCGCTAAAAATGGACGTCACATCGAATATTTATCATAAAATGTTCAAATCACTGTAGCGAACGTTTATTTGAACATGTGGTATAGTGATTATCTCCACAGATAATATTCTAGCCAGTGTTGCCAACCGTAGCGACTTGTCGCCACAATAGCGACTTTTAGAAACATGTAGCGGCGTAGCGGCGCCTGCAATAAATCAGTGAAAAGTGGTGACTTTTGGAAATGTTGTATGTACATAATTATCATTATCATTATCATAATAAAACACAAGAACAATAAAATAAAATCAGTTAGGGACGTTAAGGTTACATCCGCTTCATGGTCCTCTTGTGCACATGCGCATGAGGAAACTAAAATTTTGTATCTATCTCTGTCGGAGAGATCAGTATTTATGTTTTAAAATGCGATAGCGATACATGTGCTCTGTTTTCTTTGCAAGTCGAATGTCGGATCGTCGGATGCACCCTAATTAGTTTAGGAAATTACGAGGGAAATTGTAAGTAATTTACATTTTACCAATTGTTTATTTTTTAATGTGTAATAAAACATTTTCAGTATTCACTTCGTCACTTCTCACTTCAAATAGACACTACTCAGCAAACTAAGAGAGCTAAAATCTAAACTTCTTATTAAATGTTCGATTCTCTTTTATTTTGTTGTCTATTATGTACATATAATCATATAGGCCAACATTCTCATCTTATTATGTATTATTATATAGTTACCTATATTTTGTAATATAGCATTTTTATAAATTTAAATTTGTTGTCAATTGTGTAGCGACAAAGTAGCGACTTTTAAAAATTTTTAAAGTGAAAATAGAGACTTTTATTTTAAAAAGTAGTGAAATTTAGTTGCGATTGGTTGGCAACACTGATTCTACCCCAAAAAGTATCGGAATTGCTGCTTTTGTTTTGTGGGATTATTCCTTTGCATTCCTTTTTTATCTATTATCGTGATTTCGATACTATTAAACTACTAACTTGTAATAGTTTTAGTATCTAGCTATATTGTATGTGTAGTTCATAGTTTTTATCTTGTTTTAGCGTCTTCAATATTTTTGATTTTTCGCTTCGCGTTTCACATAATTTATTTTCATTTTTATGTTAGGCATTGAACACTCTTCAGTAATTCCTACTCTTCTTACTAATATCCAGATTTTTCTCTTTATTATCGTTTTCATAAGAGATGGTGTTGAAGTAAAAGACATATAAACAAGCCATAACTTTATCCTTTACTTACCCACCATTGAAAAGTAAGAAAAGTAAATGGGCTCATCTTTCATGAATTTGATAATAAAAATTCTATTAAAAGCATTTTCTAAATTGAGAAATTCTCATATTTGTTTTTTTTTTAGAATTTTCTGGTTCATTTATCGCAGATTAAAAATGTCATTTTGGTGTGAATCCATATTACTTATCTACATAACAAGCGATCAATATAAAAATGAACTAGGGTAGGCGTTGAAATTTAAATGCATGTCTTGGATAACATCATACTTATACTAATTGTCATACAATTGTGTTATAAATAACACGCAGTTATTCAAAGAGTTCAAAAGTATCTTGATGCAGCAGGTAGAGGTCATTTTACGCATCTGCTTTAATTTTTTAAAAATGAAACGGTTTTCTTGCTTTGTAGAAACGTCAAAGTGACTGAAAGAACGTTCGATGAACTAAATGCACACATGCGTGTTTAGTTGCATTGCCAACTCTAATTTATTTTTCATTTGATCACTTGTTATTATCCGTGTATTCTACTTTATACTTACTGGTAAACAATTAATTTGTTCCATTTTATAAACTCATAAAATCATTAAATTGATTCTCATAAAATCATTAAATTGATTTGGGACTAAGTTACTGCATTTAATTTTTGTTAAATTAATGTTAACCTGAACAATAGGATTAAAAAAAAGATTGAATATCAAATTGTAGATTATCTCTAATTTCTGCAATAGCGGCTTATGCTGTGCTGCTCATTTCTAAAAGCATAAATAAATCTGAGTTTAATAAAATATGGAAATTCATTTTAACCGAAGTACAAGCAAAGAAAGAAAGAATTGTGTTTAAAACCAAGACGAATGTTATTTCAAAAACAGGAAAAAAGCGGATTTGAAATTCAAAATCTTGGTTTGAAGGCTGTCTGAAAATTCATGTAATTTGTCCGAGGCCTTCCATCATGTTTTTCAATCCGACTTGAAGGACCAAGAAATAATTTACAACTTCTATATGCTGGACAGTATTTTTTCAATGCTTGAATACGTGAAAAAAGTTTCGCGATTACGACGATATTTTCAGTAAATTTATTTCATTAATACTAAAAATTACAGCAATAAACTTTTTATATTAGTTTTTATGGACCTCTACAGGGTCATTCACGTAATATAAAGCAACAGTTAATATCTTTAAGTACAAGTGTAACTTATTGGGTTGATATATATATTTTTTATGTGGAATTAAAAGCTCTATTAAGTCAGTATCAAATATGAGATGGTGAGGATTTTTTCATTCAAATTTTGGATTTACCTATTTTCGCAATAAATTGTATCAACGGCGGCGCGCAAAGGTCGCAAACTAATCAACATTGGAAACAACTGTTTAAATTGCGACGAACTTCTTTAATGGTTTTGAGAAGAGTAACACTTTGTTCAGAATTATAAATAGCAGAATAACTTTTGCCTGCTAACTACCGGCGAACACGTCATTTTATGTGTCGGAATGCTATGTGTTAAGTTTCTGTTTTCCCCTGGCCGACGTCGTCCGTTACCATTGTATGTCACCACCGACATTTAAAACAAACTCGACGTTTCCCGCAATTATCTCTCTAAATTGAAGCGCAGCGAATATTAGAGAAAAGCTTCTAACTTCGGCCTTCTCGTTTTCCGTTTTCGGTGCGCAATAAGCCGTTTATTTTTTGCCCGTCCGATTTGGAGGTACCTCACGGTCACTCGGCGATAAAATCTGTCGCAAACACACACACGACAAGACGAGATTTTGCAACTTATGTAAGCCGCTAGATAACCTATAAAAACCTGTTATTTTATTTTAAAATTGTTCGGACGCGGGATATTTACAAACTAGTCGGAACGACCTCAAATAAATACCAGCGTCGCCGAAGTGATAAACAGCCAGAGATAAATCCACGGAAGAAAAAAATTCTGAAAAAATTAATATGATCGTTGGCGAGGGCACACACATTCTGCCAAGGATTAGGAGAGCGATATCTGACATTCTGAAGTGATCGGGATTAAAGTTTTTTTTTGGTTTGGAAAAATTGGATTATTAGCGTAACGGTTTAAGCTCAGGAAATTGCAGAAGTGTTTGAAGGCAATCAATTTGTTTTAATCTTAACCTAACAACATAACGGAATAAATAACTCACATTCAACCTATCGCTTAAAAATTATTCATAGGTTCTCTATTATTACCAAGCGGCACATTTTCTTTAAATAAATCTAAAATATTATGTGCCGCTTCCTAGTCACAAATGCAAATACTTTTATTTGAATGAATTGAATACCTTTATTTTAGAATAAATACTTTTACGTTTTACAGACTGAAACGAATGTATTTAGTAACACCATCTATGGTATAAAACCCTAAAATATTGGCGAATTCCTATTGAAATTTTCAATTCCACTGTAGTTCGAAGACAAACAGAAAAATATTCTATTTCAAAGTAAAAATCAGAAAAGAAAACTAATTTGTTATGAAAAAGATGTATACAACGCTATCTATGTACGAATAACAAAAGACATTGATAATTGAGTTGACGTTGAGGTTTCCAGCTATTTTAGTATAGACTGAAGACAAAGGAAAAATTGATTTCGAGTTGTGTAAAAAATGTACGAACATTTATATTTTGAGACAAAATTAACTTTTTGTGGCAAGATGTTTACGGCTTCATCTATCAAAAGTATCAACAAATCGTGTTGGTATCCCCAACTATTTCATATTTTATTTCAAAGCTGAAACTCAAAAATCTATTTCTTCTCTTTACAATTCTATTAGAATTTTGACGCTATACAACACCAATTTATTGGAAATTTACTCGTCCACAACACAATCTATAGAATAATAACGAAAAAATTGACGTCATTATCAGCTAATTTAAAATAATTCATTTTACGCGATTTTAAGGCAATCTGGACTTTGTTACGATAAGATATTTACAGCGCCATCTATGTGTAAATAATCAAAGATATCGATAATATATCCATAATAATTTCCAACTCATACAGAGTAGGTCGAAAAAATTGATTTCAAAACTGAAAACTCGTTTGGATATTATATTTTAAGGCAAAATGAACCTTTTTACGATAAAAAGTTTATAGTTCCATCTATGGGAAAAATAATCAAAAGTGTCAATACTTTCAGTATAAAAATAAAAGAAATATTTTATTTCAGAACTGAAAGATATTAACAAAATGTTTTCTTTTCTTTACAATTCTGTCAGAACTTTCGCCCTGTACAGCGCCATCTGTTGCAAATTAATGAAGTTATCTATACTAAGATCGCATTGTTAATCTAAAATAACTTATACTTATACGTCCACCGTTCCTCGGTTTTAATACAAACTGAACTTTGTTACGATGGGGGATATCCGTAACGACATCCGTGGAAGAATAACCAAATACATTAACATCACCATCTTGGAGCTTCCCGAAGGTCGAAACAAAGTTGAGAAACAATCTACTTCCTTCTTACAAATTTGTGAAAAATTTACAATACCATCTAGTGATCAAATGGGACGATGTTACGGTGAAATACCTGCAACGCCATTTATGGGAGAAAAATTAAAATCACCAACAACTGGAATTTCGACTCCATCAGTACAGAAAACGAAGTGAAATATGTTATTTTACAACAAAATAAACAAACGAACAAATTTCTTCCTTCTTCTTACTGTAATCCTGTGAGAAACTTTACGGACTTGCAGGACCATCTGTTGGAGGGTGATAAAGAAATCGATTGCATGTATAAAAGAGTTACGCCAGTAATTAAAAATGGTTTAAATTTACTAGTTTACTGTTTTTTTTTAAGTTCAACGATAAATTGAACTTTGTCGACACGAAAGACAATAATACAACGCCACCTGTAGTGTATACCTGGACATTCTGGTGAAAGTTCAACTTATTTTGCAAGCAAGCATACATATTGCAGTGTTAATTACCTTGATGAATAGAATTAAATAAATAAATACGGTACGTGAGAGGAGTTTACAAAACATATACAACAGTGCCACGGTCCAGCAGACGTTAACGACAGCTTCCGAAGCAGACTTGACGAAGTAGACGCAAGAGTGACGAGACGTTTCGACATAAATTCATGCACCTTAAACAAAACAGACTATAACACAGATACAAAACGAAAGGGGACACTTACAAAACTAAATACCGCAGAATAAAATTTTATTAAAAAGGGTTATAAAAAGGCATTTTATTGAAACATTTAACCTGAAATCAGATTCCAAATACCTATATCCTTTTTTTTAACGAGATGGACGAATCTTCAAGGTAGGCGCATACTGGACAAACAAAACAAAATTTTTCATTTGTAAACACCGGACATCGGGAGACGTTTGATATTGTCGAAGGGCGCTTCGCTCTTGTGAAGGAGTAGAGGCATATGCGTGATCGGGAATAACAAGCGTTCCTCTAATAGACAAGGTTACATCAGGTAGGACAAGAGGTACACCTGCCTTGTGAAGGGTGTAGTGGTGACATTGCCGACTTGTAATACCTGGTGTTTCCTGTGTACGGATCTGTATCGTTGAAAGGCGCCTCGCTCTTGTGAAGAAGTTGAGGTAAAAGCGTGATCAGCGATACAGGGCGTTCACTTTAACAAAATATACATCGGATAGGGCAAGAGGTACACCTGCCTTGTGAAGGGTGTGGTGATGACCGAATTGTGCTAGCCGGTGTACATTTTGAGACAGACAACAATTTTTTCGATATTTTCTTTGACACTTACGAACACATACATTTAACACTGTCACTTACGAACGCATACATTTAACACTGACACTTCCTTCCCCCTCTCTCTCATTTTCTGTGTTTTGTCATGGTATATGCCCACCATGGGGCCATAAAACAAGAAGCGGGTAAATTCCTAGCGACTCAAAGAAAAACCCTGAGTGAGTAGATACGCACCCACGAGTCCAAAACATTACAATTTGTTGACACCCCCACTTGGACACGAGTCCACAAGTCATTACAAAATTGACGTACAATGTGGGGCTCGAACGCAAACAACATTACATAACTGACGTACAACGAGGGCCCGAACATCAACAACATTACAATATTTCATTTCAGAACTAAAGAATTAGAATATCATTTGGAGGGAATTTTCTGAGAGATAACACCGCTTTATATCTGTTGAAAAGAATCAATTTATCCATTGAATTCATTATGTGGATATCCCAAGATTATGAGGCGATTAATTCTAAAACAAGAATTGATATTTGACTCAGTAATTCATTCGAAGAAACTGAACTTTTCCAACCACTCTTTAATCCTATGTTATTAGTGACTCACTTCCAATGAACGTTTCGGATGAGCGTTTTGGACCCTTGATTGATGCTCAGATTGACAAGTACAAAAAAAATAATTGAACAAGAGAGTCCTACTTACAACAATATTCCCTATTTAATTATGTGGAGTCCAAAAACAACAAAAAGAATATCGAACGTACATTTCAATATGTATTGGATTTTGATTCGACGAGAATCTAGTGTCATATGTGGGTAAATAGAAAGATATCGGGAGTACCGTAAGTAATATATTATGGGAGTTCGACGAAGTCAGTTTGTTATGGAGAATTCACATTATGTACCAAATGTGTATGTATGGTTGCCTAATGTTACGGGACCGACGCTGACTGCCCGATGTAGTACCGTGCCTTCAATTAAATTCCTCATCAAGGTGGGCTTGTTTTCTTCCTAAGATTTGTAGCACTGATAGCTGTTTAATTATTTAATTAAACAAATGTCAAATTAACACTTTGTATCTTCATTTACAAAATGTTATATTTACAGCACAAAATATTTATTGTTGAAAGTGATTTTCAAACCGTCAGATTAGAAAATAGACAGTTAATTTATTCAACTAATCAGTGTGTACAGAGTTTTCGACAATAATTTCCCAATCTTGCAATTACTTATGAACAGCTAGTTAAACATATCCATGCTTGTGTTCATAAATTTCGTGAAACGGGATCACTTGGTCGCAAAACAGGGAGCGGAGCACCTAAGAAAAGAACCGAAGGGTGCATTGAAGATGTTCGGATCGAATGAAAAACTCTTCCAAGAAATCTATTGCGCAACTTTCACAAGAAGTTCAGCTGTAAGTGAGAACATGTCACACTATTCTTAAAAAAGACCTAAAGCTATATCCATACAAGATTCAAGCAGTCCACGAACTCAGGCCAGTAGATTTTCGCAGAAGAACAGAATATTGTCAGTGGTTTCTTGATAACTTATACAACGACGACATTCTTGACAAGTGTTCGTTTCCAATGAGGCCTGGCTTCATCTCTCAAGGTATTTAAATAAACAGAATATGAGAATACGGTCAGCAGAAAATTCCCATGAATTTGTGGAAACTCCATTACATCCATTAAAAATTGATGTTTGGCTAGCAGTGTCAAGAAAACCAATATTTTTTAACAACTCAGTAACTGCTGAAAGATACCGAAATGAACCTTTCATTAATCAACTACATCATGATGAACTCACAGGATTTTTTTCAGTAAGACAATGCTACGGCCCACAAAGCATATCAAACAGTGGCTTTCCTGTAGCAGTTTTTCAATAACCGAATTGTGAATTTATGGACTACTACAATTATGGACTACTTCATTTTTCCGCACATGAAGGACACAGTTTTTAGAACTACGCGTCATACAATCGAAGAACGTCGTGCAGGCATTACAGATGTGTGTGCCAACATAACCCCGATATTTATAGTGAGTATCAATTGTTGTAGGAAGAAAAGATTAATTTTATTAAATACGACAATGATATTTAAGCAAACGGGTTTGAAAACATGAAACACAGAGTACGCTTATGTATTCAAGCTGAAGGTCAGCACTTTGAGCATCTAATTTAAACTTTAATGTTGTGTTTTTATTTGATGTCATGATCACTAACATAACTGACAGTTACTGACAACTGCTCTCTTTTGAATTGCGTGTCGCCAACTTTATAAAAAAAAACACAGCTTACTTTAATGAGGAATTTAATTGAAGGCATGATATAAACAACGACCGGTTGGGTATAATCTATGTATCCATATAGATTAATAGTGGAAAATAACTTAAAAAGCAGTGAGTGCAAATAATGAAGCGAACGAAGAAAACAACCTGAGTGCAAAGGACAAGAAAACAAAATCCCAAAGGCTCACCATAATAGACAAACTAACAAAGAAAAGCCGAATGCGAGCTATTACTAAGGAGCTTGATCCTGGAGTGGAAGGACATCCTCCTAGACGCGCTTCTGCGGCGAAAGGTTCCCAGCTACACTTGTAAAAAACACAAGTTCCAGAAAGTTCCCAAAAGTTCCAAGAAATTACCAAAAGTTTCAAGAAGTTCCCAAAAGTTCGGGGAAAGGCAAAAGTCCTGGATGTCCGAAAAAAGGAACTCAAAAATCAGATTCCTTTGACGAACTTAAGGATATGTAAAACTATGATAGAAAGTGATCAAAAAAACTATGCGTGATTACTTGTGAACGTATGCTTTTACTGTAGTTTAGCCTATGTACATATTTCATAACATAATTTTACCAATTTTGACTAAAAGAAGAAACATGAAAAATTCCTAGTAGTTACTTTATTCGTAAACAAATACGTTTTATTTTTGAACATGGTCTGCTTTGAGAACTTATAAAAAGAAATATAGTAGTTCTGCAGACCTGAAACTTTACTATGAAATATCAAATGCATAATATAGGATTATGAAAACATAATTCAATATATTAAATTTAAAATTTCTTGTCCACCTTGTCACCCTATATTCCATTTACTTTAAGAATAGTGGATGGGTGATGAGAACGTACTGCAGTGTTAATTATCTTGATGAATAGAATTAAATAAATAAAGACAGTAAGTGAGAGGAGTTTACAAAACATACAACAGTGCCACGGTGCACCAGACGTTAACAACAGCTTCCGAAGCAGACTTGACGCAAGAGTGACGAGACGTTTCGACATAACTTCATACACCTAAAACAAAACAGACGATAACACAGATACAAAACGAAAGGGGACACTTACAAAACTAAATACCGCAGCTATAGAAAGCATAATTGCAGCTCAACAAACCAAATAACGATAGCCGAAGGAAGTTCCAAGGTCGTTGATTACTTTGAATGGATTTTGAAGCATTGGGATTTCGTGCAGGCGATGAACAAGAGGTTTGGCTCATTCCAGAGGCCACTGACTGCAAAGCATTACCCGGTGGAAGGGAATAAACCACCGAAAAACAAGAAACGAAAGACGGTATAAATAGCGAGAGCGCACCGCGAGGACGGCGTTCCTTCATCGACGACTAAGAGCAACACTCCTTCGACTACCAGCTTCAACTACCAAGAAGAATAAAATAAAAAAAGGGTTATAAAAAGACATTTTATTGAAGCATTTCACCTGAAACCAGATTCCAAAAACCTATATCCTTTTTTTTAACGAGATGGGCGACTCCGCAAGGTAGGCGCATACTGGACAAACAAACAAAATTTTTCATTTTTAACACCGGACATCGGGATACGTTTGTTATTGTTGAAGGGCGCCTCGCTCTTGTGGAGGAGTAGAGTCATTGCGTGATCGGGAATAACAAGCGCTCCTCTAATAGACAAGGTTACGTCAGGTAGGACAAGAGGTACACCTGCGTTGTGAAGGGTGTGGTGGTGAATACCTGGTGTTTCCTGTGTACGGATCTGTATCGTTGAAGGGCGCCTCGCTCTTGTGAAGGAGCTGAGGCAAAAGTGTGATCAGCGATACAGGGCGTTCACTTTAACAAAATATACACCGGATAGGGCAAGAGGTACACCTGCCTTGTGAAGGGTATGGTGACCGACTTGTACTAGCCGGTGTCCATTTTGAGACAGACATACAACTCTCGATAATTTTTATATTTCTTTGACACTTACGAACGCATACATTTAACACTAACACTTCCTTCCCCACTCCCCTCACATTTTCTGTGTTTTGTCAAGGTATGTGCCCACCATGGGGTCATAAAACAAGAAGAGGGTAAATTCCGAGCGACCCAAAGAAAAACCTTGAGAGAATAGATACGCACCCACTTGGATACGAGTCCACGAAACATTACATAAATTGACACCCCAATTTGGGCTCGAGTTCAAACAAACATTACAGTACGTATCATATAGAAGCAATAAACGGAAATAGCAGCTAATTCAAAATTTATATCCAAAGCTTCATACCATTGCAAACTTGCCTCAAATATCAACCAATCGCAAGTCTAGGTACTAGGTACCCTCTGGTTTTCAACGCTATATTCTTAACGTGAATGTATAGTTCGTTCCACCATGCGTCAGCACGCCTCCCGCACCCAGCGCCTGTCAGAACGACGAAAGACAACCACACATACACATTTGGTACATAATTTAATTCTCCATAAGAAAGTGGCTTCGAACCCCCATAATATATTACTATTATAAACTTTTTATGCACATCGACATCAAAGAAGTTAAATATTTTATTTCGTTACTAAATAATGCCAAGAAAAAATTCCTTATACACTGTGATCAACTTTTGATTCAAGGTTTGCACCTAGAATATCAGGTATAAGAAACAACTATATTAACGTACGGCGATGTGTGGAAGTTATCAATCATTGATATCCTAATAGTAAACATCTGCTGCGAACTAAAAAGTGGATAACATATTGCAGACGCAAACCTTGTCCACTGTTGACCATATAGTACTTTTGTTTCATCTACAGGAATTTAACAAAAATAATTGACAACGCAATCATTAACCATAATTCAAACTTACTTGCTCACTTTCTTTCACTGAAATCTCGTATTTTATGCGCCTCTTTGTTACAGTGAGAAAAAATCAGCGACATCTCTTGGAAAGCAAATTATTTTATTTGGCGCTTATCTCAGAAACACACGAACGAATTTATTGTATATACAACATGCGATTTGTAAGAATGCAACATAATCGGAATGACTCAAGTCGACTTAATAAATAAATTATGCGAATCAAAACGCGCGTTTTAATTTGTTTAAGTGATCACCGCCGTTACCTGCCATAATCGACTGTGCGTTGATAATTTATTGTAATACCTGTCCGTGAATGCAACAAACATTTCAAAACGGTTGCTGTGTTGATGCGCATCGATTTGTAACTGTTTGCTTTATTGTCGGAATTGGCGGAGATTGGAAGATGCCCTTATGCCGAGACCCACATCGAATGGTAACAATGTAATCAGTTAATTGGGAAAAAATGATTTGATTGATTAATTTTCTTCAATAAACGAAATTGTGAAACATATTGTCAAGCTTCGGATAATAAAGACCTATGTTTCCATGAGCTTAACTTTTTTTTACACATTGCTTTCTTATTATTTAAATATTTAATTAAGATATTACGTAATTGCGTAGGATTAGTTGGTTATCGTCGAGTTTGCTTTTGCTATTACTGTGTCATTTTGAATGACAAAACGCATTTATTTGGCCCTGACGTCACACGGACCTGTCCATCTTACTTACTGGGCCATATTTTTCCTCGCTTATTGTTATATAAATATTTCCTGTTTGACTTAGAGCGTACGTGTTAAAAAGTTCCAAATACTAACAACAAATTACGTGAAACCTTCCTTTTCTCGTCGGCTATAGTCCGCGCCCGATTTTTCAAAACGCAATTCCGTCTTCGCAACAAACAATAAACGAAATAAAGGCCGAATGCGAAGAGAAGCAAATAAAAGCCATGGGCATTGTAAGGAACGGATAAAAACAGAACAAAGCGATCGCCTCACGTTTAACCTTCTAAGAAACGTCTTCGTTTTTTAGTTTTAGTATCGTAGAGGTGTGTTCGCATGTATGGCTCGGGCCCGGGGCTCGAAATGATTGTGTTCTCTCTAAACGAAGGAGAAGAGCGAGAGTGGAGGACACCTACACTCGAAAACGAACGTCCCGAGAACGGCAACCAGTTCGAAATTAAAATCAAAAGTAGACGCAAATAAAACCAGTTCAAAATGCGAAATAGAATTTATAAAATTGAAACAATTTTGACATTTGGATTACAAGCAAAATCAACCAGAAATTTATTTATTTAAACCTAACATGCTGAAACAGTTGAAAGTTTAAAATAGGTCGCAAACCGAAAACTAGCAAAACTTTTCTTTCGAGAAAGGAGTATTTAATCTCTCAAAATAATATATTCGGTTTCTTTCTGTACTAAAATCAAATAACTCAAAATATATACTGAAAATCAGTTTCATTTACAATGTTGACCACATATGCATCTTTTGTGTAATAGATGGCGTTGTATACCGCCTCACTGTGATACATTTCGTTCCTCTTAATAAGTAGATTTTGAGCAGCATTGTTCGGCAAGTTGCTGCTAATTATTAAATGAATGCCGGGAGGAAAATTTATTCGGATTAATTCGGAAGCCAAATTAAAGTATAAGTATCTTTATTTTAAAAAACATTTCTTTATTTGCAACTTAAGAGACTCGATGAGATTCGAAAAAAGACATTCGTTTATTTATTTACGTAGTCGGAATTACTGTCATTATGGTTTCGCAGGTACATCCAATTTATAAAAGATGGCGCTGTATGTCACTCACTACGATGCAATGTATTCATCTTAATAAATACATTGCTTAAAGAAAACGACCTTTAATTGCTGATTACCATCGAGGGAGGTGATGAAGGGATTACTCAGATGCAATGTTGCCACATCGAAGTTAAAGTTTCTCCTTAAGGTATTTACTTTGCCTGTTTTAAGAGCCGATTTTCAGTAGTATCACGTCATTGATGCCGACGTTTCGTTACAGAAGAACTTCTTCAGGGTCGTTGCTGTTGTTGTTACCGCCACGGCATAGACACTGTGGACCTTTCAGTTGATTAAAATAAATGAAATGTGTTGTTTTTACGTTGATAATGTTTGAATTAGCAACTTTCTCTCATATTATAGGCATTAGTTATAAATTTCAACGTTCATTTATTTTATTTTTGTAAAATATGATAAAAACAAGGTTTGATCGTTTAGGATACCTAATAATTAATCAATAAAATGAAATTGTAGAAAGTAAAAGCAATATTGTTTGTAACGCTTTCGATAGTTACTAATGAGTAAAGCACGGATTGAGATTCACTGTTGGGTCATGAGTCAACTTTTATTCGGGCGTATGCGTTTTGCAGTGACCTATGACCTAAAAATGCACCTAAATCCGTGCTTTACTAATAATTAATAGAAAATAAAATCTACATCCTAAGCTAGAATAACTCTAAAATCTTTTAGATAGTTGGAAACATCATCGACACGTGCGATCTTTGGTATGGTAGGTGGCGTTGCATTATTACTCATGAAAATGCCAACTAGTCGTTTTGTACGTAACATAACCGACATGTGCGATTTTTATGCGATAGATGGCGTTTATAACACTCTCTCGCTTGAATAGATAAATCTCAATTTACGTGAATTTGTTATATATTATATTTATTTATATTGAGTGTTTCTTAACTTCATACAAAAAATGAAACCAGTGAAAGTTTACATTAAAAGTGATAGAATCAAGCAGTTTTTGTATAACAATTTATTAATAAATATTAGAGATAATAAATGTTTTTGGCGAACGATGAAACAGTTTGATAGCCCCTGGCTTATTTTTATGATGTAATTACGTCCTCGGAGAAATTTGTTGATGTCAGCATCGGCTGTTAAGTGGGTCAGTTGTCAGCTATACTGTGTCGCGTTGAAAAGATGGCCGAATTTTCCAATATTGTTCTTGTGGGCATGATTATAATTTACGGCGAATGTGGTTAAAATGCGTTGGCTGCAAGACGTTTATATGCACAGCGTTACGACGAATCAGTGTTTACAAGGGATGTAGTGTGGGCAGAAAAAATCCTCAAGTAATGCGGCGCTGTAGTTTTCAACACCGCTTCTCGGTTAATCTGTGAGCAGGTATGTTAAACGGCACTTTAATCGGTCTATATGTTTTACCTAATCGCTTGGACGAAATGGTATATTTACGTTTCTTGCAAACTAATTTGCCAGAACTCCTAGAGGATGTAAATTTAAATATTAGAAAATATTAGACCTTAATCCATTAGATTTTTATCTGTGGGGGCATTTAAAAAATCTAGTGTACGCCGAAGAAGTAAATACAATAGACGAACTCAACGCACGCAATGGAAAATATCCGAAAACAGAACCAATTCCGTAACGCATGTGAATCCCTGCTTCGTCGAGCCGACGTATGTTTACGTCTCGCGCAGGGGGGGAACTTCGAACACTTATTGTGAGTGAAGGTCACCGTCCGTTGCGTCCAGCGGTTCTAAACATTTCACAGAGAATTGCCGGATGTCAGTATGAATTTTTTTCTTTTAATTTTGATGCATTCGTGAGAATATCTCGTACCACATACGCCATTAATTTTTTTGCATAAAGTTGAAGAACAGCCTCTATATATTATACATTAACAATAGAATCCTACTAGATAGAAGGTAAATAAATAAATGAAAGATAGTAATAAGTCGGTCCTGAAATATCACCAACACGTGCGTTCACTCACTGATGGCACTACTGACATAGGAAGCTTCTTTATCATAACGGATGTTGTGTACCACACACACGATAAAGCACCTTACTTTCTTTAATTGATTTTCTTCGTTCTTTTTTTAACAGTTTAGGTCGCGACATCTTGCGGACGTTTTTTGACCTAACGTAACCAAAAGAAGTCGATGAGATTGCAGTGGAGTTCTCGAGCTGCTACTCTTCTGCTGAAGAGTCACCAAATATGGCCGAGGTTACTCTAGAAATGTAATTTCTATATTTTTTTATATTGATTGATTAATAGTTGATTAATAGTTTTCTCTTTTTTTCTATAAGTGCTTGTGACAAAGGCTTTCCCCAGGAGAAATTTCATTTTTCATTTCTTTTCTTGATTCTTTACGTTTTACTTTATTTTTCAAATTTGAATTCTTTTTGGTCAAATTAATGTTTCGTACCTAGTTTCTTTGTTTGCTTACGACTTTGATTTTCTCAGTCCTCAGTCGAGGAATCATCGACCTTCTTTTGTTATTCGTTCAGGTTACTCTTCTCGTTACCAAGTTGTGTGTTTGTGTTTTCTGTTTTAATTTTCATTCATCGAATTGTTTTCTTCTTAGCCTTCCTACTTTGCATACTTTCAGCCTCATGTTTTTCAGAGAGTTCACCGGAGAATCGTCGATTTTGTTTGTTGTTTTTGTTCGGCCAATTTCTTTAAATTAAATTAAATATTCGTCGAATTATTTTTTGGTGTTTCATTGACGCCGTTTGCAATTTCTTCTTTTGTCTTCTTTAGTTTTTTAAGAGAGTTCGCCAGAGAATAGCCTTCTACTTCTTCGTATCCTCTTAATTTTTTTAATTTATTTACTTATTCATTACAATCCCGATTATCCGTGTGCGGATCGTCCGTGCTGCGAATTAACCGTGCATTCTTACTCTTTCGATTATCCGTGTGAATATCGGAAACCTCCGAATAGTAATCGAATACCTACGATTCGGTGAAATTTGTGCATTGCTTTATGTTTTAAAATTTTAACAAAATCAAGTTTTCTTGCCAAATGAAAATTAATTAGAATTGTGTAACTGGCATATAGAAAGTGTTAGGAAAGAGTTTATACATGTATTTCGGCCTTATTGGGCTTCATCAGAACTCTGTACCTTAAAAACAAGTATAAACTCTTTCCTAACACTTTCTATATGCCAGTTACACAATTTTAATTAATTTTCATAAAATTTTAACGTTTGGGTTAAGCGCTGTCATTAGTAACTAAGTGAAATTATTAGACATAGCAAGTGTTTAGCTGTAATAATGAATTCTAAACGTAAACAAAATGTTTTGACCATATTACAAAAGTTGGAAATAATACAGAAACGTCAACAAGGTGACAGTATAGGAAATTTAGCGAGATTCTATAATGTAGGCATACAAACTGCCCGTGATATTATTAAAAATATAGCAGAACGCTAAAAGAATCGACATATACAGAATTGAATAATGTAATGGTAAAATGGTTTCTTCAAAAAGGAGCGGAAGGAGTGCCAGTGTCAGGTTCGATGTGCTCGCAAAAAGCTCACATTTTTCATGAAAAACTACAAATCCAAGGAAGATTTAACGCTTCCTCAGGTTGGTTGCATCGTTTTAAAAAGCGTCACGGAATAAGAGAATTGTCTATACAGGGTGAGAAATTAAGTGCTCATTGGATAGCAATAGTAAGAGTTTTGTAGTGATCTGAAAGATCTTATTAAACGATCTAACGCTGGATCAAATGTACAACGCAGATGAAACAGGACTATATTGGCGAGCCATGCCCAGAAGAACTTTAGCAGCAACAAATGAGGCGAGTGCTTCGGGATATAAGGCCAGTAAGGACAGAATAACAGTTTTATGCTGTGCAAATGCTGCTGGGAAGTAGTGGGAAAATAAAAAAATCCGCGAGTCTTCAAAAAATTAAATAAGCAGTTGTTAATAGTTGTTAGCTATTACAATCAAAGTGCGGGTTGGAAGAATCGAGATATTTTTAAAAACTGGTTCTTTAAAGAATTTTTGTTCCTGAACTTCGCTCGTTCCTTGCTGAAAATAATTTACACCAAAAGGCAGTGCTTTTACTTGACAACGCGCCTTCGCATCCAAATGGCGAAATTTTGAAGTCAAATAACGGTAATATTTTTGTCTCTTTTTTACCCCCAGATGTTACGTCTATTGGTCAGGTGTAATAGAAGCAATGAAACGCCTTTACAGAAAGGATTTAATGTTGAATTTATTAGGTGATGTGGATATCAAAAGTTTTTGGAAAAAATTAAAGATGCCATATATGCCATTGCTAGAGCATGGAATGATGTAAAAGGAACTAACCCGCGCTTTTTGAAAAATAATGACTCTGGAAGAAGCCAAAGCTGAAGAGTTCCTTCAGAAGTAGAAGAAGACTTCCTTCAGAAGTATCCTGCAATGCTACATGCACAATAGCGCAAGAAGTAGAAGAATTAAAAGGAATAGAAGAATCGGACTTTGCAGAATGGCTACGTTGTGATGAGAACGACTTAGGTTATGAGAAAATTACCGAAGAAGAAATGATTGGAAAAAATTTGCCGGGAACCTTGTCCTTCAGCTAACGTAGAAATGGAAGACAGTGCTGCAGAGGCACAAATCGAAAATATCCGATTAAACCATAATGAAGCAATGGGTGCCGTAGATATTTTGTTGGATTATTTTCAGCAACAACCAGAAATTGATATCAGTATTGTTTTAAATTCAAGAAAAATGAAGGAATCTAAAAAATCAAATATGCTTGCGAGTAAAGTACAGAAACAAAGTACTGACTTTTTTTATAAAAACTGAAAAATATATGTACTTGCCATAATGGTATTAAAACCTGTAATCATCTTGTGATATATTCCTAAGAAAATATTTTTTTGTTTACTATTCATTCATATTCTTATACGTTAAATATCCCATTACTTTTATTTGCTCATAAAAGATTCCTTAATAAATACGGCAATAAGTATTAAAAAATGTCAATTTGTTCTAATTTTGGAAAGACGTTACATACGTATTATCCGTGTTTTCCGATTTACCGTGCCGAGTCTCGTCCCGACAAGCACGGATAATCGAGGTTATACTGTACAATGTCGTTCAAAAAGTGTTGTACAAATGGGATTTTTTTATTATCGATTTTTATAAAGATTGGAAAATGTCAGATTAAATTTATCTTGAATGGTATACAGCGTGGACACCGAGAAATGAAGAAGATTTAAGAGTCATATGTCATAAGCCCTTCAGAATTAAAAGTTAAAGCTAAATATTCCAACCTCCTACCTCAAAAATAAAATAATACACAATTTATTGTGAATCACTCTTTACACCCCACATTAGGAAATGCAAGTGAGATTAAAGTATCCGCCAAAATATGAAAAGGAAAACTGGAAATTTCTCAACTATTTCATTTGATTTTGAGTGATTATTTCAATGCGTTCCCAAATTGTGCTTTCTTGTAGCATACTTTCTGAAAGACACTGTATAAAAAATATGTTGTCTATTGTTATTAGAAAGAAGGCGCAATATCCCCATCATGTTCACTGCTTAAACTAGTGGTTGCCAAACATTTTATTAATTTAATTATTGTCATATGCACAACACATTCACCGCACAAGGAGCTTTCGCTTCCACCTATGAGAGGGTGGTGGGTGTTCGTAGATCTTTCACAGTAACACAATCTTTTCTTTTAATTTACCAGTATTAAGCGTGGAAATTTTAATTTTGCGAACAAACGACAGCTTCGATTGTATAAATAAATGACTTGGTGCAAATTATGAATAATTAAAACCGGAAGTAGTGTAAATGTGCGAAACCGAACCTCCTGCCATCTGTCATGTATCAGTGCGCCCGTTTCGTTACGAAACGTGTTTTTTTCCGCGATGTTTGCCCTAACATTTAAGGCAATTATAACTGCGGTCATTCAGCAAATAGAAAATCGCAGGCGGCGAAATTTCGTGTGCGGATCGTTACACACGATCAAATTATTTTAGCAAATTCCGCGCGGGTACGTTCGACGTGTGTCCAAATATCATCGGTTCGGTCGAATCTCCTGTTGACACAGCACACATACATATATACAACGTGAATGTGTGTAAGCAAGAGTGTGCGCGGGCTTCCGATTGATTTCAATTTCATATTATGCAAATCGAAGGAGACCTTTATTTCTTAATGAGCACTCACGTTTTGTATGAGTGCAAAAAAAAAACAAAGCGGAAATTTTTGAGAAAATTTCTGGAAGAAGAAGAGCGGCGTAACGGTGAACCACTCGCGCGCGGTATTTACGTGCACATGTATATGCATGCGGAAGGTATTTACACGGTAAATAAAAGGCTGCGTGTTTTTTAGTGATTTAAATGAAGGCATTGTGCATTATTTTCGAGTATGATATTTACGTATGTAAATGCCAATTTAAATTGCATTTTAATGGTGCACCAAAACCAATATTGACACGCTGTTTTTAATTCATATTTTATATTTGTTGGTGGCGTGCGCGGAGGGATGGTGACGCCCGTCGGTTGGGGGTCTGCTGCTTTTGTATGCGCGTGTCGCGAAAACAATTCCCTATTTTTTTTTTATTGTTACGTGTTTACAAACAGACCATTAAAAACGTTGTTACAATTTATTCTGGCTTCAAATATTGATTATTTTTAGTTTCATAATTTTCACTGAATGAATTTTACTGTTGTTGATTCACAAACATTAAAAATTACTGCGCTTTAATTTCAAAAATAAATTGCATGCAGAAACAACCAATATGAACTTCATCCTAAAAGTACTTTTTGGGCATATTCTGGTGTACATTTTTATTTAACACAACTTGAAATTTTATTAACAAATAGAAATAAATAGAGGAATAATATAAAATCAATAAATAATAGATGGATGTACAGAGTATAAAGGTTGCTCTCGATAAGAGATTTGTGCGTTGGATGTTTCCGACAATAGGCTACACCGAAAAGTTATTTGTGCTTCCCACAATAGCTACACGGAAGAGTTGTATATGCTTCCGACAATAAGCCGCACGGAAGGATTGTGTGTACGCTTCCGACAATAAGCTGCACGGAAGGCGTTGAATGTGTTTCCGACGATAAGCTACATGGAAGGCTTTGCTTAGTTACTCCTGACAATTGGATTCATGGAGGCTTTGTGAGTGTTCTCCACAATAGGCTGCAAAGGACGCACTGAAGTTAATGCGGTCACCGCATTCGCTTGAATAGGGCTTTTGCCTAGGGGGGGGCGTGAATTAACACTTCTTCATTGGTTAAAATACGTAGAGAGCAGTCTCTTTGTGTTTACTTCAGCGGTTGTTCAGCAACCAAATTGGAGAATGCGATCTTATTTGCCGGCCAATCATGCTCGAATGTATTTTAACTTTAATTCGTCA
The DNA here is from genome assembly GCA_039766575.1 of Serrognathus titanus. Classification (NCBI taxonomy): domain Eukaryota; kingdom Metazoa; phylum Arthropoda; class Insecta; order Coleoptera; family Lucanidae; genus Serrognathus; species Serrognathus titanus. Next base: position 52,635,044 of record CM077914.1, on the reverse strand, counting down.
AGGGGTGGCCTGAATTTAATTTATTTGTCAACTGCCATCGTTACTTTGTTACACAAATTGCACATGACGCTTCGTCCGTACTTGTCTTTCTGACATTGTCTGACGTTGTCAATCTGACGTTTTTCCATGCCTGCCAATTTGACGTTTCTAACAACTGTCATTGTCGCATGTTTGAGAACCACCGTTTCTTTTCTTAAGCTTAGTTTCCGCTGGAAACAAGTATCAGGATTTGTACAGAACTTGTACGAGGCTTTAACTTGTGAGTGACAAAACAGAGCGTTTGCGAAGAAGTCATGTCTGCTTATACAAAATATATGAACAAAATGTATAAGGAGTTGTATGAAAGTTTGTCCAAATATACAAATCCCACATATAAATTCTGATACTTATGCTCAGTGGAAACGAAGCTTTATAAAAGAAAACAGCATGCAAATCTTAAAAGTACATGATAATGGCAGAAAGGGATTTGTAAGACAATGATTAGAATAACAGAAGAAGAAAAAAGAGTATAGTTAAGAAGAAGAAACACCAAAGATTCCTCTTTCTTTCGCCTACGTAAAACTACGTATTTTTACATCCTGAGGCGTAGACTTCTTGCAAAACAGAAAGGAATGACCTGCTAGTAGATGCCACCACTTTCCAGTAAACATACATCATGCTGTCGTAAACTCTGGAAATGGCCTGGATGAATAGAGTAGATTATAAAAGCAGGAATGAGCGCGAATTTTAATAGTCCTACTTCAAGTCATCCATGGACTAAAGCAGCGAATAGAAAACTGTGAAATATTTCCTATGAAGTCACTCTGTGTCTTATTGTTTTGCTATATTCGATGATTATAAATAAGTAATGCTTAATAGTATTTTGAAATTAAATAAAAACATTTCTCAACCAAAGGACATTTAATATCATTTCTCAGAGAACACCCGAAAGCAGCCGCATTCGATTCTCAAAAATAAAGAAAAAAAAACGGACATAAAGCAGTCCATTGTCGGTCCCTGGTGGGTTGGTGCGTCTTCATTGTTCGCATTGATTCGACGACTCTACCCGGAGCTTTATTATGTATGCGCGCATAATATAAATAATACAAATATAACACAGTAGCCCCCATTGTGAACGGCCCCTATTGAAAAAAGCGCGGACGTTTCAATCCAAGAAGAAATCTCGATCGATTTACAGCACGCCAAACCGAAGTTTCAGGATTTCGCAGATTTCGTTCCCGGATTAATTTAATTGCGTGCGTGCATCGATCTCCATCGTAATTAATTGATAAAGTCCGCGTTCCGCTCGCCGAGCACAAATTTTTTTCTCGTCTGCAACGCTCACTTTCCTGGCGCTTCAAATTAGCCAGAGTTGAAGAAACAGTTCCGCCGGCGGCGTCGGTTTGAGCCGGCTCATCCACTTGTAAAGAAAGCACTTCTTATAAATATCCTGAAAACGATAGAATCGGTTACAGTAAAGTTGCATGCACTTTACACATGATCAAAGCTGGCCGTGTGTGCGCGGTGCTTGCGTAAGCAGGTCAGCTACTTCGTGAACGGCGAGATAAAGGAATTAATAGGGAACTTACGTGCGATATTTTATTAATTTATTTTAGTTTTCTTTTTTCGACGAGATTTACTGTAAACTACAGGATTAATTACAACACACTTGCTCAACCGAAAAATGACATCAGAGAAGCTTGAAGTGATCAGTTATCAAAAGACTTATGATAAGTTATGTAATGCAGAATATTTACAATCAATCACTTATAAGATTAGTTGAACTTGTGCAAGCGAATAAGGATACCAAGAAAACAGCTATCAGAAGACTTACCTACAATCAGTTTCAAGATTATTTGAACTTTCCGAAGCAAATAAGGACCTCAAAGAAACTTCAAGTGTTCAATTTTAGAAGAATTACATTGCTTCAGAACACAGAACAGTTAATTACCCTTACACTACACGAATAGAGATTTCTATCTATCAGTTATAGAATACTTGCTCTTACAAGTGACTGAAGTATCTAATAAGTTATCATCACAGTAAGAACCGTGTATCTTGTCTAATCTAAAAAGCCATAATAATATGTTTAGGAAAAAAATATTTCCTTCACGATTATTATTCGTAAAAATTTGGTTTAAAATCTTCCAGTCAGAAAAAGCAAGATTGTATTTGGCTTTAACAAGATCGAAATATTTATTAATGATTGACAAGACAATCGCTAATAATATCGCCACATTAATAATTAATTTCTCAATTAATTATAAAGCGCTCGTAAAAATCGCAGGCATATATCAGCATATGCATGAGCGCACTTAAATACACGCATAAATGCCAGAAATGTTTCTTTCTTGCTTTTTACTTCATAAATTGCTGAGAGTGACAGGCTTTCAAATTAGCAGAGAAATAACAATAATTCTTCCCGAGCGTGCATTCAATAATAAATGCAAAAATCGTTATAAATCAATTATAACCTGTCGATCACCACCAATTAGGATATTAACTATTTTGTAGTTCACTTTTTTAAATAATACATTTCATATACGATCGCTTGAAAAGCTCAAATTCATTGTATATTTTTTGTATTTCTGTCTTGCCCAAATTTAGCTTTACCTCTATAAGAACACTTAAAATAAAATTGATTAAGAATAAAATGATTGACGTGATGCACTCGTCAACAAAACGGGTGAAAAGTGGAGCTCCTCAGGGCTTCAGGCCAACCCCAATACAGTTCCCATTAGTTTCATCCACCAGAAATTGAACATCATCGAGTATTGTATCATTTAAATACTGCCCAGCAACTTCAAGAGTCAGGATGACTTCATCTTTACTTGACATTACTTGACTTTAATTTGGATTGTCTTTCAAGAACATATTGCAGTGTTAATTACCTTGATGAATAGAATTAAATAAATAAAGACAGTAAGTGAGAGGAGTTTACAAAACATACAACAGTGCCACGGTGCAGCAGACGTTAACAACAGCTTCCGAAGCAGAGTTGACGCAAGAGTGACGAGACGTTTCGACATAACTTCATGCACCTAAAACAAAACAGACGATAACACAGATACAAATCGAAAGACACTTACAAAACTAAATACCGCAGCTATAGAAAGCATAATTGCAGATCAACAAACCAAATAACGATAGCCGAAGGAAGTTCCAAGGTCGTTGATTACTTTGAATGGACTTTGAAGGATTGGGATTTCGTGCAGGCGATCAACAAGAGGTTTGGCTCATTCCAAACAATTGTCAAACTACTTAAATCTAGTATATAACTAGATCCGAACGCAAATGTTCCGATAACCAAGGCAACGTTAAAAATCAACAACGTAAGACGGTATAAATAGCGAGAGCGTACCGCGAGGACGGCATTCCTTCGTCGACGACCAAGAGTAACACTCCTACGACTACTGCTTCGATTACCAGCTCCAATTACTAAGAATTTTATAAAAAAAGGGTTATAAAAAGGCATTTTAGTGAAGCATTTAACCTGAAACCAGATTCCAAATACCTATGTCCTTTTTTTTTAACGAGATGGGCGACTGCGCAAGGTAGGCGCATACTGGACAAACATAACAAAATTTTTCATTTGTAAACACCGGGCATCGGGAGACGTTTGGTATTGTCGAAGGGCGCCTCGCTCTTGTGAAGAAGTAGAGACATTTACGTGATCGGGAATAACAAGCGCTCCTCTAATAGACAAGGTAACGTCAGGTAGGACAAGAGGTACACCTGCCTTGTGAACGGTGTGGTGGTGAAGGCCGGCTTGTAATACCTGGTGTTTCCTGTGTACGGATCTGTATCGTTGAAGGGCGCTTCGCTCTTGTGAAGGAGCTGAGGCAAAAGCGTGATCAGCGATACAGGGCGTTCACTTTAACAAGATCTACATCGGATAGAGCAAAAGGTACACCTGCCTTGTGAAGGGTGTAGTGATGTGTACATTTTGAGACAGACATACAACTCTTTCGATAATTTTTCCATTTCTTTGATACTTACGAACGCATACATTTAACACTGACACTTCCTTCCCCTCTCCCCTCACATTTTCTGTGTTTTGTCATGGTATGTGTCCACCATGGGCACAAGAAGTGGATAAATTCCGAGCGACCCAGAGAGAAACCCTGAGAGAGTAGATACGCACCCACGAACACCAAAATCTTTACAATTTATTGACACCCCCACTTAGACACGAATTCAAACATTACAGAATTGACAAACCCAAATAGAGTACGAAACATCAATAACATTATAAAATTAACGTACAACGAGGGGCACGAATCATCAACATTACAATATGTTATAGTGTGGTCTCATCACTGAGGCGAGTGAAATATGGAGACTCAAGACTCCGCACTAGGTTCAACACTAGTGCGTCTTTTCGTCTCATTTTGAATTATTTCGTTTCTTTCGCTCCAATCCATGTACATTTATTTTTTTTTTCGTTGCACTTCTATTTAAATTTTTTTTTGGTCTTTCCTTAATTGTGATTCTTAAACATAATTTCTTTGCCATGAGTGGTTTCGTCGATCCCCTCATCATACCATTACACCATCGAAGCAATCATTTAGTTTTAAGGTCGTAGAGAAAACTGTCATGTTTATCGTCCTTGTTTTAAAAGCAATAATTGATCGCTGCAGTTTGCTAACCAAGACATTATCTTTGGTTTCGATTGTACAAGGCAGTTTTGGTTGTGTGACAGAGAGAGAGAAAGAGCAGAAGCTTGTCTTCTAGCCATATCTATGCACGTGATATGCCACGATGGTACAACGTACGCTGATGGTAATATTACAACGTAAGCTGACGGTAATGGTACAGTCGGATACGAACTGTTACATCAACTAGGCCATGAAAAAAAGTGTTGTTGATTGATACTTTCGGAATACAAGTGATTTTGTAATTTTTCGTGGATCAATAAAAAGAATCTAAAATCGTTTAAAACCAATCCGTATCTCTCTTTCTATATTGATTTTTATTACAATTCGTGAGACTCTTTATCTCTCTTTCTTATATCCCACAATCATAACCAATGCACCACTAAAGTCACTATTCACTTCAGGATTCATTCTACCTTCTATGGCAATAAATAGAAAATTCATTACCACTACCGAAATGTCACAAGTTTGAAAACACCCTATATTGCCAACTTCTTAAAATGGAAACTAATGTTTGAAGATGGTGCGAAGCAATCGCCATACAAAATTATTGTCACGTTGGCACTAGGTTTTTTTATTCTTTCGCGTAAGCAACCCAACGATCTTATCAAAAAAAGTAATTTTAAGACTCCCTTAAAACTGAAAAAAATAAAATCGAATTTTAAAAAAGGTGCAAAATGCTATCTTGAGAGTTAGGCGAAAAAGAGGTATATTTCACTGTCAATTCACTATAAAACGAATTAATGTTTATAGTTTCCAACAGTTTAAGTCGCGACATCTTGTGGCCGATTTTGAGCTAAAATTGTGTGAGAAATAGCAACCAGTTTGCCTAATAAATCAGAACACATAAAGCAACCAAATAATGTTCTTGCAGCATATTTGAAAATGTAGAAATTTGTTGCAAGATTCCAATGGATTCCTTGAGCAACTTCTTGACAGCTGTTTCGGCCATATTTGGGGCCTCGTCAGTAGAAGAGTAACTCCAGGTATCTAAAGGATGCTCGACGAATCCATTGCAATCAAAATCAATCAGTCAAATCGACTTGCAATAGTTTCGTTGTTCTTTCTAACTGCGAGTGTCTTCAATTTTCTTGAAAAAAATCAAAGTGATCAACAAGAAACTTGAATATTTGAGTGAAATTTTTTTTTAAATCCTCAAATTCAAAATAGAATGTATTTCGAACACCAGATGTTTCGACATCAGAAAACTTCAGATATAAATAAACTCCGAGGGCAGTTAAAAGAAGTAAAAATCAATCGACCTCCCGAGCTAATACCCGGTAATAAACAGGAAATATTTCCGAGTTAAACAAACCGATATTTTATTGCTCCTAATAAATAGGAACTGTAAACGCTGCCGTAAAATAAATCACCCGCCGATAACGCACGGATGGACGAACAGACAGACAGGCAGAGGAATCGTAAAATAAAAACGGGCATAAATTATAATTAGCGTCATTAGCATGCGAGGGTACCATTATCGGACAAATCGCATTGCCTATTGATAATAAATTACTGGAACCGGAGTCACCCTTAACTCCGTAACGATATAATAGCGAAGAGGGTATCAAAGTAAGAACGCAGTGGCGGACAATGCGTGGTGCACGGGGTTTTCGGCGGGCGCTCGTGTAAACTATAGTTGATAGAGAAGGGTGGCGTCATATAACAATCCTTCTGTGCGTTTAACTATAATGGGCCTATTAGAAATATATTAAATGGTTAAGTAACTGAAGTCGTCTATTAGGACTTGATTGCGCTCTGCTTTGTATTTTGATACAACCACCATATTAATCAAACATGAAAAATGCTTTGCCTTTATTTACGCTTGATGACATATTTGGTAAGACTATGAGAAAACATCTTAGGCAATATTAATAATAAAAACGGTTGGCAGAACTATGAAATTAGCTGCTGCTAATTTTTAACAATACTGTCGATCGATGGACTTGTGCTTGCTACTATTTCATATTTAAAACTTTGGATGCCATTTTTTGCTGTCATATGTCACGTGGATACAATCTTAAATGAAGATCCGGTATAAGCGAGTGTGATGAAGTTTTTACATCACAGTACTAACGCTATCAAATTCTTTTTACACAGCAAGAGATTTTGTGTAGTAAGTCAACCAACCCTACTACCTTGATAACTCAACAGCAATGATTTATTGGTATGCCAGACTAGAAACTCAATAATCAATTAATACAGCATAATTTCCGAGTGTGTGTGTGTGTATGCCATGGAAAATCGCAAGGCAATTATAATTTTTTTCTGGCTATTTAAAAGTGACACAGCAGGAATTCTTACGTAAGCAAAAAGAAACGTGCAGGAATTCAGAAGAAAATCGCACATTGACAACCTTCCTAATTTTTTTCGTGCAGCGTCGAGCTGCGAAGGTTACCGATGTGTCCTTACTATTAATTAATAGTTCGATACGGGCAATAAATTTTCTGTATGATATATGTAATGTGTGCGAGTGTTGAAACAAAGACTGGCGGACTTGGGGCTGCGCCAACGTGGAGGAAACAAACGAGAAAGGATTATCATCGTTTTTGAGGCAGTTAACAGTGACAATGGGCAGCTGACTCGGTGCGTTCGTTCATTGTGGAAATGATAAGATGTGAGATCTTAGTTAGACTGGTTTGTGAGAGCTCATAACTCATCATAATACCATTACATTGTTGGTGTATTGAATGCGGAGGTCGGGTGAGATGGGACCGAGATCTCAGTAGCTGTGATTCGAGTTGCGATAGCAGCCACCGGCAGCGTCCGCTACTGCATTGTGTTCTTACATCTTACGAGCATGGCTACCGGCTACACGGCCTCCTATATTTATCACGTATTAGACTTCGCCGAGTGGGAGGACAGCGATCGAAACAGAACAGATATTACCGACTTGCACCGATACATCGAACCCTTTATTAAGTTGTGACTTTCGTTTTTTCACTCTTAATAAGACATTGCACGCTATAATGTTGTACACCATTTCAGTTTCATACACCAAAAACTACGTTCGAAAATTTATAATTATCCCCATTTCATTACAAATTACGAATTGTTCAAAATTTTATATACCTTATCTCAAAACTCGCTAAAGTCATCCAACTTCAAATAATAATCCATCTGCTTATAGTCTGTAAACGCAGTCTCGGTTATACTAATATTTTACTGGGCGAGTGTATCATGAGCACATGAGCGTGGGGAGATGATAGGATTAAGATGATGGGTAGCTGTAAATTGCATGCTGTAAGTTTCGAATTAAAAACTTATAACGCAGTATGAAACAAGAATGCACAATAAAGTATACAAATCTACGAGGGGAGTATATATTTGACTTAGACTTTCTTATACAGCGATAACAATAATAACACAAAGTAAATGAAATTAATTATTTTTCAAAATAATGACCTTTCTTGCAAAAACCGACAGAGAAAAATTCTTTTGGTTGTCTGCAAACCCAATTTTGCACCGCTTCCTATTACCTACACATTCGACATAAATTTCTTAAGTGCCAAGTACCTGCTAAGAGGCCTTACACTACTGAATTTATAGTCTTTCGATCAATAAAGAAATCTGTTAAAATAGGACAGTGAATATCGAAAAGTACAATAACCATCACATTACTGGCTGACGGCACAACTTTGAATTTCTTTGGCGGCGAACTGGTAATCAAAAAAAACAACTAAACTCTAAATTTTAGTTGATTGAAACGTGTTTCAAAAAGAACTCATTTTAACAAAATAAATAAAAATGTCCCAATTAAATGCAACTCAGATGGCAATAATTTAAACGCGACTGCGAATCGAGCAATTATAAGTGAATTAGCTGTTAACAGCCAAGTTACACAACAAAATTTTTTGAAAGGTGTCTGTTTCACATCGCAGTAGTCGTTTTTTATGATCACGAAAAATGATCACCGAAAAATCAATAAAGACAAACGAAAAAAAATTACACCCAGGCCAGGACTATGTACAAAGGAAATTAAAAGAATGCTGAGAATTCTCTCTTGTCTCATATAAAACAAAAAAAAAACTATTCAAACCTTAGAAAGTACATATATGAAACTTCAAGCATTAATATTAAAATTGCCAATACTAATAGAAAAACAAAAAAATAATTCTTACACGATGTCATCTATAGGGTATTATATAACTGAAATCGTTAATTACAATAACTGTATTATTGTGTTAAGCAATCAATACCATACGGTGTTAAGAGTTTCAGAAATTGAAGCAGAAAATCAATAAAGGAAAATCAAAAAACTAGAAACTCAATCCAGGCAAAAAAACTTGAGAATCTGTTCTCGCCTTATATAAAGCAAAACACTATTCAAATCTTAGGAGGTATATCGTTTATAAGGTGTTAATGAATTGAAATCATTAGTTCAAATTGGCAACGGTTCAAAAAAGAAGAAACAAAAAAAAATTTGCACAACCGATGTCGTTGTTATGGAACTGAGCTCGTTAATTACAAACCCCAAATTGTATTTAATAAAAATTTGTTATTTTATGTTCATGATTGATTCATTTAAAAGAAAGAGAAAGGTGAAAGGTCTTGAAGGTCGATTCTATACGTTGCATTGTGAAGATATAGCTTATTGTTGCACAGAAGTCTCTTAATTAGCCAAACAGAAACGCATATACACCGTGTACCAGAACTCGCGCCCCAGAGAGCAATGGCAAATGTCAGTGGCAATACGGAACACATATTCAAAAACTAAAATTGTTTAACGTAAAGGATAACTAAGTTAAGAATAAAAAACAATAGCCAATCCCAAAAGCAGAACAGCAGATATAGGTATTGCGTAGGCTTTCGTTAAATTGCTAGGATACGTAGAAATGCATTGGTATAAAAAAAATGTGAAAAAACTGGTCCATTTTATTCTGACACTGCTGTCATTGTAACTGTCACTTAAAAGGTTTAAGTTTAAAATTTGAATATGTTTTCCGCCGCTGATTATACCGAAATGATCGTCATTTATGGGGAGTGTGGACGCAATGTCAAGGAAACAGCACGAATTTTTTCCCAGCGTTTTCCCAACAGTCCCGTAGTAATCCTCAGGGCTGTCGCACGACTGAAAGAGACCGATCAAGTTGTTCCGACTCGTAAAGAAATTGGTGGTGCTCCTAGAAGAATTCGAACTGTTGCAAATGAAGAGGCCATATTACATGCATTTGAGGAAGATGGTAGACGAAGAATTAGAGAAGTTGCGCGAAAACTAGGTGTTTCCCACACTTCGGTTCAGCGGGTTATGAAAGATGATCACTAACACCCTTTTCATTTCACGCGAGTGCAACATTTGCAACCGGTAGATTATCTCGCTAGAATGGAATTCTGTCAGTGGTTGTTAGACCAAGAAGAACTCGATCCCAATTTTGTCACCAGAATTATGTTTTCGGACGAGTCTCTTTTTGGTCGACAAGGATGCTTCAATGCGCATAATTTGCATGTATGGGCAAATGCAAATCCACATGCTCTTTTCGAACGGGGATTTCAAAACCGATTTTCGATTAATTTGTGGGCTGGTGTATTAGGAGATCGTGTAGTATGTCACCGAATAATTATTTTTTTCTTTAGATTCTAATTTGACTATTATCCTACAGGTTGGACCTTTTGAATTTCCTGCACGTTTAACAGGCCAAATTTATGCAGAGTTCTTAAATACAGAACTGCCAAATTTATTAGACGCTGTACCACTGATTTTTCGAATTAACGAGTTTTTCCAACACGATGGAGCACCACCACATATTAGCTACGAAGTTCGGCAAGTCTTGGATCAACAATATCCTGACCGATGGATTGGACCAGGTGGTCCACGAAATTGGCCTGCTCGATCACCGGATTTAAATCCCTTGGATTTTTTTCTTTGGGGACATGTTAAAAGCATTGTATTTCGTGTACCAATTGAGGACCAAGGAGCAGCTCAGGAACCGAATCCAAGATGCTTTTGCGGCGGTTACTCCTCAAATGGTTACCAATTCTAAATCTAGTCTTTTGAGAAGAGCACGGCTGTGTTTACAAATGAATGGCGGACATTTCGAGCATTTACTTTAACTTTTTGTTCTTGATTTTTAATTTTAATACCTCATTTCAACTAATTCGGTGTTCCTATTAGAACTTCATTTGACTTTTCAGAGAATACGGTCACATTGACATTACAGTGGACCAAAATATTTTTAAAAGTTTTATAGATAACAATGTTCGACCGTTTCCTAGCAATATTTAAAGGTCCTATGTTTTACCTACGTGAGAGCTATCGGTATTGGCTACCGTTTTTTCGTCTGCATTCGAATACAGTTTAACATAGACAATTTTAGTTTTCGAATTTACTATCTCCATTGCTGCATGCACAAGCCCTTGCTCTCTGGGGCGCGAGTTCTGGTATACGGTGTATGTCGGTTTTATTGCTATGCGTTTATATACACGTTTTATCCAAACTGTTGCTATAACCCCTTCGTAGAACTAAAGAATGAAATAAGTCTAATTTAAAATTAAAAAAAAAAGCTAAAATTAAAGCGGATGCAATATCACATATAAGGTGTTACTGAACTGAAGTTGATAGAATATTATAAGAAAAAAAGTGATACGAACTCTACTTGCTGCTTCAGGGCGTGTTTAAAGCAAAAGAAAATTGGGCACTGGTATACAACCAAAGAATTTTTCATATTTTGCGGTACGTATTTTTAATTTTTTACTATTGCATTAATAAATGATTCACGTTTAGTAGTACCCTGTATAATGCAAGCAGAAATCACACAAGTCGGAAATCCAAATTCGTTTAAAAAAGTCCCAAAATGAGAGGGAAATTGCACGTTTGAGATAAAGGATCTCCTAAAACAAAAGAATTCAAATAAAAACGGAATACTTCAGATGCCTTTAATTTTCAACGATAGGAGGAGGAGAATGGCATTAGCAATAAAGGAGACTTTCGAAAATATATATATAAATGTATGGAATAGGACTTTTCTTGTAATAATCTCTGCAAATTTGGCGTACAGTTCCGCCTGACGTAATAATAAAGTTCAACTTAAAACCTACGAGGATTTCTTGAGGAAATTTCTTGATGCCAAATAAAGCTTAGTGAAGAATTTTTGAAATTTTAAAAGGCAAAGGATCGTTCCATTAAACTCTTAATTATTTTTTGCAATAGACGATTTTTTTTTATAAAATAGAAATAAAAAAAATTTTGCAATATATTTTTCTAATTTTTTAACCCTGGCATAGAATAACTAAATTTTCATAGAAAAAGAATGTTGGAAGAAATGACAACAATAATAATTTTATGCGCCTGGAAACTACTTCAAAACAAAGTTATGTTTGCAAGAGAAAAAAAAGAAAGAACTGATTAAATCAAGCCCTAATCGACTTAGAAATGCATTCATTTTGTATGCAAAAAAAAATGTAAATGTGAATTCCGTTCATCTTGCCAAACATCTCATCGAATTAAGTGAAATAAATTTGAATGTATTGAATTTCATAAAAGGTATATATGTGAAAAATTAAGCTTCACAGTTCCTTGTTCAAGAAAAAAAAACGAAAGTTGAAAAGTTGAGAATCACTAGCATCACAGATTCAAAACAAGATAAATCAATTTGTTTTTCAAACGGAATTAGCTACTGACGACAAGGCGCGTCAATTTCTTTAGTTTTCCAGTGATTTCATATTCTTATAAAACCGTATATTTTCAAACAAAAAATTCTTCGAAACCGACCACAGCGTGTCGTTTACGTAACGCAACACGTAGCCGGCAGAGCCCGTGATAAATTTTCCTTCGGTACATCGTTAAACTCAAGGCTGCGTGAACGGGAAGAATAACAATGTGCAGACGTGAAGACAGAATTTTGATTAGCGACGCTAAATTAATAAGGCACAGATTTTCGACGGCGCTATTATTTAGCAATGCTAATTTTCTTCTTTGGACATTCGAAGCAGGGACGAACAAACAATTATCGGTTAACATTGCGGAATTTTGATCGCACATATTTTCAATAACAATAAGAAATCGAATTCTAGTAAAATGGGTGTTCATGTAAATTCAGAATAAGTCGGGAGCCAAAATTGGACCTTGAAGTATTACGGATGTTACTTACAGGATGACAAAACCGTCATCGGATAGCATACATCAAATAGATTAATTATTAATATACCACAAAAATAAATTAAAATCGATTCAGAGTCTAAGATAGACCCTTGAGGTATTGTGGAAGATACCTATATCTTTGAGGATTGGAAAACTTGAAGCATCTAATTGGATCATAAAGTTTCATGAAAATCTTTGCCAACACGACGAATTAATACTGCCATCGCAGTAAACTAAAAATGATTCAGAAGCTAAAATGGAACCTTGAGGTATCCTCGAGAGATACTCCTAAGACTTAGAAAATAGAAGACTGTCACCGAATGGTGGCCCAATAGTTCACCTATACTATTAACATCACAGAAAATAAATAATGAAATAAACTAAAAATTATTCCAGATATCAGATAGAGCCTTGAACGTGTTCCTACTCTTTCTCAATAGATGTAGTTATAGACTCAGAGGACACAAGAATGCCACCAAATGATACTTCAAGACTTCATGTAGATTTGAAAAGGATCTGAAGGTTTGATAAAGCCGGCAGAGTAAATTAAAAATGATTCAGAATCTAAGATGGAGCCTTGAGGGATCCGTGTGACACTCATCAATGGCGCTAGATACTTGAAGGTCATAAAACCGCCACGGAATGGCATCTTAAGGGTTTTGATGAATTGTATGTTGCCACAGTGAGTAACAACGTTCGCCACAGTGAGTCACAACGTTCGCCACAGTAATTTAAAAATGGTGCGGAGTCTAAGATGCAGCATCGAGGTACACCGGAAGGTGTGTTTTTTATGGAAATCAAATACTCAATGGTTTAATTAAAATTTAATTTCCGCCCACAATAATATTTATATCTGTAGATACGAATTTCGGCAGCTAAGCTGCCATCTTCAGTATAGATACCACCAAGTTAAAAGCACTTCATAAAATCTAACAACCAACTAATCATATTCATAATTTATTAAAATAATAGTTATTAAAATTAAATTAATAAAAACAGAAAGAAAATAATATGTAATAATCTGAAATTAAAAAAATAAAATAAAATAAAATAAAACAAGAACAAATCAAACAACACGAAAAAAGTCCATTCTCCTAAAAAAAGTTCTTAGTTTTTATTCTATCGAATAAAGAACTTTTGTAAGCATTTCTTTTATTTGATACTGTCTTAAATATATTGCAGTGTTAATTACCTTGTTGAAAAAAATTTATTAAACAAATACAGTACGTGAGTGGAGTTAAAAAAACATATACAACAGTGTCACGGTCCAGCAGACGTTCAACAACAGCTTCCGAAGTAGACTTGACGAGGTAGACGCAAGAGTGAGGAGACATTTCAACATAACGACATGCACCTAAAACAGAACAGACTATATCCCAAAAACAAAACGAAAAGGGACACTTACAAATGTGAATACAGCAGTTGCAGCTCAACGAATCAAATAATCATAACAAAGAGAAGTAGCAAGACGACCGACGGATACGTTGTGGATGGAATCAAGTGATAGACGCAAGTAGATTATTCCAGCTCCGACCACCAAGAATATAATTCTTTTTCCGACCAGCGAGAGCAACAATTCTTTCTCCGACCAGCGAGAGCAACGATTCCTTCTCCGACCAGCGAAAGTAACAATTCCTTCTCCTACCAGCGAGAAGAACAATCAATCCTGCTTCGACCACTGCAGAAGATTCCGGCTCCGACCATCAAGAATATAATTCCTTCTCCAACCAGCGAGAGTAACGATTGCTTCGCCGACCACCGAGAATAACATTCTATTTCGACCTCCGCAAGAAGACTCCGGCTCCGACCATCAAGATTAAAATTTTATTAAAAAGGTTATAAAAATATATTTTAATGAAGGATTGAACCTTTTTTTTTGGATTCTAAATTCATGTATCCTTTTTTGACGACATGGACGACTCTTCAAGGTAGGCGCATACTTGACAAACAAAATTTTTATTTAAACATCGGACAACGGGAGACGTTTGGTATTTTCGAAGGGGCCTCACTCTTGTAAAGGAGTGGAGGCACGTACGTGATCGGCAATACGGAGCATCCTATTTTAAACAATAATACATCAGGTAGGACAAGAGGTACACCTGCCTTGTGAAGGGTGTGGTGATATTACCGACTTGTGGTACCTGGTGTTCGCTATGTACGGGTATGTATCGTCGAAGGACGCCTCACTCTTGTGAAGGAGTTGAGGCACAGGCGTGATCGGCGATACAGAGCATCCACTTTTAACAAGATATACATCGGACAGGACAAGAGGTACACCTGTCTCGTGAAGGGTGTAGTGACGACCGATTTCAGCTAGCCCGTGTACATTTTTGATACAGACAACAACTTTTTCGATAATTTTTATATTTCTTTGACACTTACAATACACAACGCATACATTTAACACTGACACTTCCTTCCCCTCTTCCCTCACATTTTTTGTGTTTTTTCATGGTATGTGCCCACCATGGGGCCATAAAAACAAGAAGTGGGTAATTTCGAGCGACCCAAAGAGAAACCACGAGAGAAAGATAAAAAAGAAAGTAGAATCATACCCAGAAACAACAAAATCATTACAACAACATAGAAAATTTACTCGAAAATAGCGTGGAAAAAGTAGCGAACGATCCAGCAAATTCTAGCACCACCTTTGCGCGAGTCTGGAAAGTACTAGAACGACTGTCACCACAGGTGTCTAAAAATAGAATCTGCATCACGGAATGTATCGCTATGTTGGGTTCAATCGTCTTATTTTGAATTGATGAATTTGTGGTTAAGCCATGGCCATGTAATTTACCGACACCCTGTATAATAGTTTAAAATATTGAAAATAATTTTCTCTTTATTCTGATTCTATTTCCATTTATTGCATAAACATTTAACAAACTATTGTATTTATCCTTGCTTTTCTAGATTGTTCCCACTTATTCTCTAATGGCACTTGACAAATTTGATAACAATTTTGTTACAAATTGAGAGAGATAAAAGCTCCCACAGTGAACGTTGATTGGTTGATTTGGCATTTCTCATTCACTTCGTAACAAATTGTTACAAGAAATGTGACCGACTAAAACAGGTTTAAGCTAAACCCATGTATTTCAATGTAGCTGCGATAAGTAGCATTAAGGTTTAGCTTCGGTACGCTTTCTAATCATGTTTGTATGTTTTGTAATTTTTTTTCTTTAGCTTGAATCATAAGATAACAAGAATCAAGTTGCAACGATTAATACTGGAGCTTAGACGTGGAAAAATTGTCTATTTTGAATTCGTACCAAAGAATGTTCAAACGGGCAACTTTGAATTCATTACCTCACACTCCAGAATCTGATAATTTTATCATTAACATGAAAGAATTTAATTTAGATGTGCTACAAAATTGTATTATATTTAATATTTATTGTCAAAGCTTGACTATGGAGACCAAAATGTCGCGCAGACTTATTGCCTTTTTAAATACTGATTTTCGTAAATTATCAAAGAAAACGTATCTTGATTGCACGAAAATGGACATAATTACGATATACGATAGCTATTCAACTGCTTATGATATGCCAAACTGTATAAAACTCAGCCTTGATGAATATTTCGATGATAAGATTAACGCTTTTGTAATGAACGCTGACTCAACATATACAATCAATGAAACTCTGGAGGTTTCCGGAGAAACCAATGATTTGGTTAGGAAGGCGATATTTACTAGGCCTGTGTTATTGGCACTTGAAGCTTGTTTGGATGACATTCTCACATCCAACAGCAAGTTTAATGAGTGTAGAGACCGGTAGTTGATAAACGAAATTTCCAATATGAAGATTTACATTGTGAATAAATTTCCACCCTTAAAAAGATTACGTGGTGCGTGTCTTATTGATGGCATTTTATTATGTATTGGTGAATTGGGTCTAAGAACAGGAGTTCATAAAGCTGATCTTATCACCCTCGCAGTTCATGAATGTGCCCATTATTTGGCAAGATGCAAATTTAGTAATTTTAATTTTTCAAGTCCATTCAAATATTTGTCTGAGTTGGGTGAAAATAGGTCCGATTTATTTATATCAAAAAAGCATTTTCAAATTGGAAGAACTGCTGAAAGATTATTGATTGATGTGATTCAACCACGTTGGTCCAGCTCCACTAACGTGGCTGCGAGGCAGTTTTTGAGTGGTTTGTGGACTGAAGTATCCAGTTATCCCAGGAGCTCAGCAAAAGGATTTGGATCTAAGAGCTCGTGTGTTTTCT
Source organism: Serrognathus titanus (assembly GCA_039766575.1). Classification (NCBI taxonomy): domain Eukaryota; kingdom Metazoa; phylum Arthropoda; class Insecta; order Coleoptera; family Lucanidae; genus Serrognathus; species Serrognathus titanus. The sequence goes on along the minus strand of CM077914.1, from coordinate 52,618,097 downwards.
ACACCAACTTTTGGAATTGATGTATATGAACATGAACGATTTTGCGACTGGACTGGCTAGGTTCTATTCTAATGGAACGTTGCATCCAGCAGGTTAAATTAATTAAAAAAAAAAATAAGTTTTCATATTTCAATAACCTTTTTTGTTCGCAAACACAATATCTTGTATGTTGAAACAGAAGAACAACATCAAACTGTCAAAATTGTGTTAACTGAGGGTCAAGACTCGACCGCGCGATGTCGTAACTTGAACTGTTGTGTTATAAATAACTGTGCTAATTAATCACTTCTCGTTTTTCATTTTTTTTAATACATAATTTTTTTCACGCTACTGATAACACCCGAGTTTTCCTTTCAGAGTAATCACTTCCGTCTGAGTATTTCCCCGTGCAGTATTGCTTGAAAGAAAGTAGCGAGTCTTTACGCTTGAACTTACGATTTTGAAGGACAGGGATTACAGGACAAGACAGCTGAAATATTACTTGTAATTGTGCGAGGAATAATTAAAGTATAATAACTAAAGCACGTATTTATCAAGCTACCGATTCACGTATCCAGGCAAGAGAAGTCAATAAAATAATCAAAACTTACAGTCCTATTATACTACTGTATTTATAAAACGTGACGTCGTATTTCGTACACAGTGCCGCAGCTTGATTATAGAGTAATTTAAAAAAAAATTTCCCAGAATCTGTAACATCCTTTCTCTCGTGCGTTTTTTTTTACGGAACAATTGTCAGTCACCCTGTTTGCCGATCGCATAGATGAGTTAGGAAAATTTACGACGAAATGACGTGACGTAGCAAAAGCTGCAAGTTAGTAGGAAATAGGTGTTCAAAAGTTCTTTAACTTATCGATCGATCAATCGGCGTATGGGAAAGGTAAAAGCAGAACTAGCGTTTGGGTCTTAACGAGTGCGAGTAAATGCTCAGCAATTTTCTAGATGTAGAACAGAGGGAATTGAAAAACAGAACTTGTTTATTACTGTCAAGAAACGAAATGTCTGGATCGAAACAGCTTTTAATTAAGAACTCCGGTCTCGATGTTTTTATTGCGTGCCTTCGGTATTTGTTGTTTCGAGTTGGCCAGAGATGCAATAACCGATACGGGCACTTAGTTATTGTGCGTTTGTGAGTTTCTCATTTATTCTGATGTAGGTGTAATCCATTTCAGAGCGAGCCAGCGGCCATCAAAGTCGAGACGAGGGTCCAAAGTGGAGCTGTCAATTTATCAATGGCCAGCATCAAAACTCGCTAAGTAGTTTCCATTTGTCTCTAATGTCCATCGGAGCGCCCGAATTGTTTCCAATTCAATTTGGAGGCAATCAATAATCACAGCCTACTTTAATTACGCACTCGATTGTTTGTTTCGAGCGGTCGTGAGCCGACAGCGCTACCACGTGAGATTCCGCCGATAAAAAACTCATTGTATTCGATGGGTGTGCTACCGCTGGATTCCTTCTACAGGTGAGTGTAATTTTAGCCATTGCATGTACATACACTTGCGCCAATAAACTCACTTGAACCTCACTGTGTGAAAAACAAGCACCAAATTTAGACGATCTATATCCGAGACGTCATGATTATTTATAGACGCATCAAAAATAGAATGGGTCCTAAAGTAGAGCCCTTGGGGTAAACTCAAATCATATTTTCGAAACTTGAAATCAAACCAAATAATGATAATAAGTATGAAATTTGTTGTTGTCTCGTTGCTGTGAAATTTTGAAATTCCATTAGCGCAGGGGCAGGTGTCCGCGGTCATTACAAACCGGTGCAAACGCACCTCCAACGGATGCGCATGTAGGAACGCATCGTACGCGGGCAAGAAACTGTTTCAGACCGGAAAATCGAACGTTTTGTTGTAATTTATCGTCTGAGAGAAGCGAGTATGTGCACATTATAAACTCGACAGTTGAATGTGGTGAATTGAACTTCAACCGTTGTCAGGTTAAAGTAAAAAAAAAAAAAACAAAAAGTTCCTTCCTGTTTTAGCTACATAAAGAAGACGAGTACGAAAACGGAAGTGCCCAAGTTAGAAAACAATAATCGTTATTTATTTATTTCTTGAATTTGACAAGATTAGGAAGAATATAATTGGTGTTAAATCAATTTAATGGAGGGTGCAGACATGAATGGGAGATAAGGATAACCAGACGACTAAAAGCTATATTATTATAATAAACCAGAGGTGACTAAAAATGTTTCTTATTGTGGGGCCTTGCACGTTGTCCAGGGACAAATGACAGAAATGTCAAACTGACAAATAACGAGAAACGCCACAGTGACAACGTCAGAGAGACAAATACGCGAAGCCTCACGAGACATTTGTATAACAAGGCAACGATGGCGATCGACACAAATAAACAAACTTTGGGCTGCCCCTTGAGGAATTCAAGTGAAACTCCCTTTGATCGTGATTGGTCCCTAAATGAAATCGCGTTCTCAAATTTGGTCGCTAAGACAACCCTCGTAGTAAACACAAGAAGACGAATGAGATACAGCTCTGATCATCGATGATTCGTTTACACCCATAATTAAGCAGAAAAGTTACATCATCCCCGCTACGAAAAAAGCCGTATGAAAGCGAGAGCACAGACTGCTTTAGCTTTAATTGATTCTGTGCACTCAAGTGTCGGAAACACTAACCAAAACTTCCTGTGCATTACTTGTCAAGACCCCATACTCGCAGCCCTTTCGTGCAAAATGGACATAATTACAATACACGATAGCTATTCAACTGCTTATATGCCAAACCTTATAAAACTCAGCCTTGATGAATATTTCGATGACAAGACTAACGCTGACTCAACATACACAATCAATGAAACTCTGGAGGTTTCCGGAGAAACCAATGATTTGGTTAGGAAGGCGCTATTTACTAGGTCTGTGTTGTTGGCACTTGAAGTTTGTTTGAATGACATTCTCACATCCAACAGCAAGTTTAACGAGTGTAGCGGCCAGTAGTTGATAAACGAAATTTCCAATATGAAGATTTACATTGTGGATAAATTTTCTCCCTTAAAAAGATTACGTGGTGCGTGTCTTATTGACGTCATTTTATTATGCATTGGTGAATTGGCTCTAAGAACAGAAGTTCATAAAGCTGATCTTATCATCCTCGCAGTTCACGAATGTGCCCATTATTTGGCAAGACGCCCACAATACCATTAGAAAGAAGTGGCACAAAAAAGACATGGCAGAAAGTTATTAAGAAGGTCCATGTCCTCAAATTGAATAAATAGCAGTAATAAAAAAGAAACTCAAGGTCATGGTTGATTTGCACTGAAAATAGCATATATCCTCAAAGGGATACATAATTCCATTAAAGAAAAAGAAGTACGTCGAGGTCACGTTTGAATTTAGGTTGAAATTACATAACAGCTACCGATTAACTTTATGTAAACTATTTGTTGAAGTATAGTTGTGCGTAGAAAGCTGAAAGAAATATATATTATTATCTGTTATTTTCCGAATTGAAACTGTGCCAGATTTTTTTTGTGTAATCTCTCGTCATCAATTGCAATCCAGAAGCTAAGGAATACCAATGTGTCAAAGGATTTTTTCTGGAAGTCGTTTGGACAAAAGGGGTGACTCGTTGGCGGAAGAAGAAAGATGAATACGTTTCCAGCTTAGAACCCCAAGAAGTTTTTTCTGGAAATCCATTAATTAATTAATTGTTTAAAGGTAAGCGTCTTCTAAAAAAACATATCCTCGAAGAAGGTTTCCTTGGTTTCGTAAAAATTGAAAAGAAATACTAAGAGGAAAAAACTTTGAAAGTATCTACAAAATGATTGTATTGGGAAAATAAATAGGAATTTTTTTTGGGTCACCTGTATTTTAGCGGAAACGTGGTCGCACAAGCGTTTGATCTTTTGGAGCTTTGACCGCCAAAGCAACCGCCTCTGCACACCTTCTTTGTTGTAATGAGTCTGTTCCAGATAGACAGTCGTTTGAATTCTAAGCTTGCTATTCGCCATCCGAAACATGTGATTCTTCTTCCCACCTCAAACCTTGCGCATTGTAAGCTGCCCGACTAAAAGTTTGTGGCAGTCTTGTTGCTGCTCGCTTGGGAAACAGACCGTTCTCGTTTTTGAATAAATTTTCATTGAACTGTGTTTGTTCTGGAATGGAAAAAAAAGGGATATAGTAATCCGGTTCTGAATTGTTTATTGGCAGTCCAAGGCCTTTCGTTTTGCAGGCATTTCCAAACTTGTTCATCGATTCTACGGCATGTATGTTTTTAGTCACGTTGTGCACTGTTTGGTTCGTAATCCGTGTTTTCCTTTATCTAGGTTTTTTTTTTCTGTTCACTCCCACGACGTTTAGCGGAGTTTGGTAACCGGAGATAAGCTACGGGGGCATCGTTGTGAAACGTTTCAGTTAATGGCGTATGCAATCGTTTTGGTCCGCCATCTTAGGGTTAGTTACCTGAACAAGAGAGGATACCACTTTAACGCTATCGAAGTGGTAACTGATAGTGATCCTCTCCTGGTGTTCGCTTTTTCGTTGAAACGGAGCAAGCTGTCAGGTGTTTGACGTGACGCTTTGAGGATTACTAACCTCGACGGACACAAGACTTGGACGTCCGCTTTTGGTATATGAGAAGATCGGATGATTAGTTTTATTCATTTATTTTATGCGCCCGTTAGTATGTTCTGTATAGCCTTCTTTTAAACGGTGATGGGACGAAATTATACACCATTATTGTCTGTTTTTATTAAAATGGATCCGTACTTGCCTTTAGTTTAACTTCATTTTGGACATTTCTTGTTTGTCTGATATACTGTACGTTTTGTTTATCTTATCAACGTTGCATATAAATAAAAACAAAGGTGCATTACTGGTGAGTTTATTTAAAATTCTACCCCTTTGCTTCGGGGTTTCGCATAACCTCGACCTTTCTCCAAGAGTTAGTCGGCGGTGATTGGAGAACTTAATTTGCCCTCCCATAAATTTGCTAACCACCAGGACAGGTAGGTAGGTGGCACACCAACCATTAACAAATTGTGACGTCACTCTTTATTATATTCTAATCCTTCTTATTTTCAAGCCAGCAATCAAAGATTCTATCGTACGGAAAACACCTGATAAAACAGTGGTAAGCAACAATCTCCAAAAGAACATTTCCGCCATGAATTAAAAGCCCTTAGAGATCACACTTCAAAATGTTAACAGTCAAAGTTAATGAAGCTCCTAGAAACAATAACCGAGTTGCAAATCTTTTCAAAGATTGGTTTACTGAAGGGAACAAAAAAGAATTATATAGGCAAAAAAAATTTGGAACAAGTATTTTTTTTTAGTATATATAAATAAGATATTTGATATGAGAGCCATCAGTAATCAATCTCGTTTTCCAGTAAAGTCTGCGTGGACAATAGATGTGGTGAAAGCATATAGGTTTTTCAGCGTTGATAGTTTACTGTAAAATAAAGTTCTCGAAATCCAATATTTTGGCAACGAATTTCCTTAGAGATGGCATGTGAAACCGTCATCAATCAAAGTCATTCTTCCTTGGCTTCAACCAAAAATCATCTCAGTAACAAATTTGATGAACTATCATAATTGGCAATTCCTGAAACAAAGATTCGGACTTGTAAATGCCTGGGATAAAAGAAAATCCTTCAAATTCAAACATTTTGGTAAGGAATTAAATTATCTTAGAGAAGGAAGGGATTAAATTATGTTAGAGAAGGTAATTCAAACGTAATCTCCTAAATCTCAGCATAACCAAAGCAAATCATCTAACTAAAATGATTTTCTGAAAACAAAAAATAAATTCCAACACTTTTATCAAACAGAAACGACGAGCGATAACGCACTTGGAAATCCAGTGAAAATTGCCGGCGTGCCTCCGCAATGACTTCGATAACTCAACAAGTTTTTTAAACTCACTTTCGTAAACAAATAAATCACAAGTTCACCCAATTTTTACTCACTCATCGAGCTTTTTTTTTGCTCACTGAAATGAAATGACAACGTTTAAACGTTTGGGCTTACGGCCTTGTTGCACACACACGCACGTTAACGTATCAAGTTAATTTTGCGGGGGGGAAAAAAGAGCGTGCCGAGAAAGGAATTTCGAAAAAAATCTCGAGCTCCCAAGGCGACAATTTCGTTAAATGTCTTAGCCACGGGAAGGGAAAAATGCAGACGTGCAATTAGTGTCCTATGATTTACTTCATAATAAGAAGCCGTAAGACAAAGTTGATTGTTTCTAAGTACACGTGTATACTCATGTCGGAAAGTTTGTTATTCATTTCATATATAGGAATGGAACTTTTTGTTTTGATTGGAAAAAAGAAATCCTCTAAGCTCATCAGCTTCCTTATTATATAAAGACTATTTTTTACTAATTTAAAATCGATTAAATTTCTATAGTCATCATGGTTAGTGACTGCTCAAACGATTTCCATCAGACAAAGTGGATTATTAACTATTTGTGTGTACTAACGTGGATGTGGATTTTCTTCTATTAAACGACTAGTGCTGAACTTTTTAACATCAGTGTACATGTAAGAAGTGATCTGAATCGATAAAACTCAATTAATTAGGGAGAAGTTCCACGTTGATTAGGAGTTATGCGAGAAATGCGCGCGCGCAACTAACGTCATGTATCCGTCACGAATTCTTCTTCTTCTTTCGTAATTAATAAAGTCTTTCGTAAAAAGAGGCGCGCGTGGGTTGCGCGCTCGAGGCGAAACGCTTTTGAGCACCGGCGAGGAAAAAAGCGCTCTCTCAATCATTTCCTTCTAAACTATTAAATTAATCGAGCATGCAGCGTATCCTGCGTAATTGCTCTTGTTGCTACTATTTACTGTTAATAATTTCGCGTTTTAATATTCATTTGATTTGCCGTCTTAATTGCGTAACGCAAGGCAAAAACGTAGCGGTGTGACGTGTGTGGTAAGCAACAGATTGCAAGAAAATATTTTAATCCGACACTGGATTAATAAGCTAAAACCATCCTTATAATTAAGTACTTGACTATCCTTTTACATTTTGTGCTTTTGCTTGCCAATTGGACTTTCGACTTGTACAAGTCATTAGGGTTCTTGTTTTCTTCCGTTTTCTTTTTATGAAGCATTTCACTTTTTTGATACGCATTCAAACTACTTTCTCTTTTTGAATCACTAGAAGTGGTGCCATTAGCTTATTCTGATGATTTCAGATATCCAGCACGTCATAATTTCTTTTTTTAATTTATTTTCTTCTTGTTTTGATGCAATACTTTGTTGCTTTTGTGAAGGTATGTTGTTAAGTAACACTTGAATACTACTCCATTTCTATGAAACGAATTTAAATTTCTTCTTTTTCTAAATCCTGTTAACTTCTGTCGCTTCATTTCCATTGGGCTACTTTATTGTAGCTTTTATATTTCTATTGTTTTCTTCATTTGCTACAAGACTTTAGACTCTTCCCCCAATTTTCTCTTTCGGCGCTTTATTATATTCTTTATTTGACTAAATACCTAAACCTTTTGATCTACGATCGTTTAATTCTTCTTCTTGTTTTTCGATCTGCAAGTGTTTCACTTCTGTTTCTAAATCTCGTTGCTTTCATATCTTCTTTGAGAACTCCATTTCTATGAAAAGAATTTAGATTTCTTCTTCTTCTAAATCCTGTTGTCTTCTGGTTTTACTTACATTGTTTTGTTTTCTGATGGTTTTAAATTTCCACTTCCTCCTTCGGTGCATTATATTCTTCATTAGGTAGTCTCCTTTCACCAAATGGCTAAATCTTTTGGTTTATGTTCGTTTTTCGATCCCTTCCTCTTCTTTCTTTTTCCGTCGGCAAGAGTTTCACTTCTTCTTCTAAATCTTGTTGCTTTCTGTGGCGCAATTGATTTAATAAGCAAACCAACCAATGAAGTTTGGTTTGCTTAGTGGCTTCACATCGCTTTTCTTCACTTATTCCAATGAGTACAAGTTTTTAAAGTTTCTGCTCTGGAACGTTTTTTTCTTTATGAAAAAATATTACCCAAATCATCCTATTTTACTTCTTTCCCTTTCTTTCCTTGAATACATCACGTCACTTCTAGAAAACCCAATCGGATTCCTCCACTCTCGGAGTTTGGTTTATTCTGATTTAAATTTCTTTCTTTGTTGCAAAGTTTATCAGGAAGCAACGTTATCGTGTAGAATTTACTGGCCCGAATTTTGCAAATGAAGCGCTGCGCTGAGGAAAAAGACCTAACAATAAGAAATAATTAAAAGCTCATGAGAGGTGATGATGACATTTAGGTAGACCCTAGAATGGAAATTGCAAGGTTTGAGGAAAGTGGTACAAACAAAATTTGGAGAAGAGTAAAAAGGGTTGAAACGGGAAAAATCTGGGTGCTAGGAGCAGAAGTAGACGGAGGGAGTATACAATACCTAAAGTCCCTCTAGGCAATAAACGGATAGGTCAACAATAACAGCCTCCTTTGCTGAAATATCCAAAATTCCTGGATTTCGACCACTTATACCACTTTCTTGTTCTATCCTCAGCTTTTCTCTTTCTGGATTGTGTTGATTTCTGTGTCATTCCACTTGCTTAATTTCAATCCTTTCTACATTGCTTTTTTGTTTTTTTTTTATATAATGAAAGTTAAAGGATATTTAGTTTTTCATTTTCTCATTGACTTCCCAGTCTCTCGTGAATATCTAGGTCGGTGTCTATGGTATGATAAGGAAAGATTTCTTTCATAGTGTCCTTTGGTATAAAATATCGACATCAAATATCTAACCGGCTTCTTCTTTTAATTTAATTCTCTTATTATCCTATTTCGTTGAGGAAAGTGCCACATGAGTTGTTCTTTTCGGACCTCAGTTCCCCATATGATTCAACTATTTCTTGTCTCTTCCTGTTCTTTTCCTGCGTTCTCAACAAGTTGTTTTTTCTTTCAATTGAATTTACTACCGGATTTTTTAAGTACTGAAAAGTATCACTGAGAAAACCGATTTGGCGTGTTGCTTACGCAAAAAACTTTTGGATTTTGTTCAAATCAATTTTGATAATAAATAAAAATAATTGTGTTAATAAATAACAGGTAATATTTATCGAATAAAGAAAATAACATCTTATTATTGTAATGTCAGTTAGCGTAATTATACCCGAGAAATAAATTACGCTTATGAAAGGCAGGCTATAGCAAAAGCTAAGGTCAGCCAGAGAGTATTACATAAAACAGCTAACAAGCAATTGTACTTATTGAGGCAATATAATTGCGCTTGTAAAAGATAGCGCGTATGCCGAAAACGTGTAAGCGAACGTTTCTAACGTCGATAATGAGTCCTAAATGTCAGGCGGGCGATGATAAAGTCGCGTGTGTGTTAGTAGGCTACTACCACTAGCCGTTGATAAGGTATCGTGCTACGGTGAAAATGGCCGCCGGTGTCACAAAGCGTGAAATGTTACGCTTGCTTTTGAATAACAATGGCTGGTCGTCGAAGACTGTGCACTAAGCGACACATTGTATTGTATTCTCTATCGGCTCAAGGATGTGGGTATTAACTTGGGTTTCTAATGCTCGCAAGAACGCGCTTGACGATTCATCTTCTTATCACTTATTGTATTAATATGCTTTGTCCCCCCCCCACCTTTTCTATTATGTAATAAAAAAAAATTATTCTAAATTTACATTAAATATCATAAATTCGACAGAAAATAGATTTGCTTGGAATAACAAAAGGAATTTGTTACGAATGTGAAATCCCTAATGCTTCTAACAGTATTGGAAGTAATCTGTAAAACGTTAGGACTAGGTGCTTGGACTTGAGGTACACTTAAAAAGAAAATTTTAATTTTTTTTTTTAATTTTCCTTACTTATTACTAGAGATCTAAGAAACTTTCCTCAGAGGACTAGGACAAAGCAAAAAAAGAGAAGGCACGTTAAATCACAAAAAGAGGAAACAAATCCAAAACAGGGGAAGTCTTCTGGCCATTCATCATGTATTCCTAGATTATATTTGGAAAGAGAAAATGATATCTGGGGTTCCAATTTAGTTAGGCTGTCAAATTAAAACAGTTTTCTAACGTCGCTAAAAAAACCAAGATAAACGAAATAATTAAATTAAACAGAGATCGTAATAACAACTAAGAGGATCATTTTGTTTCAAACAGTAATTTTATGGTGGCCTCAACACAAAATATTTTCAATTGGTTTTAGGATAAAGGCAAAAGTATGGATAATTAGTAGCCTCTTTAGAATAATAAATATAATTAGAGGTAAATAAGAAATATAATTTAGCAGGATTTGGTGCCTCGAGGTGTGAGTTGTTTCATATTAGAACAAATTCTTAAAGTTGGCCAATGAAAGACAGAATGAGGTTTGGTTCAGAAACTGGTTTGATTCTAATGCATTGTTATTTCCAGCTAGGATCGGCCTTAGCCGTCACCAAATTGAAGATTTGCTTGGAATCTGCTTTATCAAAAGTGGGATACGATGTCAACTTCAACATAATTCTCCCTAAATTATCATATCAACCATATCAATCTTAGTACAGACACTTGAGGTACTCCATTATAATGTGAATTTAAATTAGAAATAAGAAAACGAATTCAATATATAAAAATAAATGAATGTCTTTTTATCAAATCCTTTAATATTCTTAATATTTAATATCCTTCTACATAAGTGCCGTAAATAAGAGGAAGAACTGAAATCTTCTTTCTTCTTTCAATGAATGAATTAATTAATTAATCAAGTCCATCATTTCCAAGTCAACTTAAATGAAACTATAATAATATTGAAACTTTCAAAAATTTGCCCTTGATTTTATTGCTATGTAATGAAGTAGATATATACCTAAATGCTAAATGAGAAAAGAAAAAAAGGGAGAATTTTATTTTTTCTGGTGTGAAGCCTAACTGTCGAAATACGTATCTACAGATATACACTAATTGCGTTGTGTCCTTTGCTATTCTTAGTTTACCTCCAGGTCCAGAATTAGATCTTGACATTAAGTTAACGAAATTCATATCTTCAAATGCATTAATTATTTATTGATTAAATCATAGGTTTACTTAATACTGTGGAAGAAATATACTACTTGAAGACTGATAAGGAACATGAGTATGCGATTGATTTAAAGAGGTATAGAGTGTTTATTCCGAGGTAGGTAGGGAAGTGCTGATCAGACTGTACAATACATGCATTTAAATAAATACATTTAAAAAGAATTAATAAAATGCCTTTATTTAATAACGCAGAACACTACTATACTGACCGACAAAAGTGAAAGAATACCAAGAATAAATTATTACCGGTGCCTAAGACTGCTGGCTGTGGGGGAGCGTTTTTCGCCCACCCGTTCGATTGCAGACCAATGGTTTGGAGAAGAAGGCAGAAGGGTAACCACTAGAATCATCTACAGACGAATATGATCTTTTGGGCTCAGGTCTTACCTGATCACAAAAGATAACGGTTAGTGTAGTGCCGAGGAAAGTTACAGAGGGGTGAAGAATGGTATCAGGCCTTTAGTGACATATCCAGATTTTGCTTGGGTATGAGCAATGGTCGGATAAGGTTTAGGAGACGACATGGAAAATGAAGACATCAACAGTTTTTCGTGGAACGCCATGTAAACCAAACTGTTGGAGTTATGGTGTGGGGGATAATTGGGTATGATAGTAGTGCTCATTATAGGTACCATGAATGCTCAACAACACGTTGTGGATAATTATAGGCCTCATCTTCTTCCGTAGCTTCACACCTTACCAAACCCTGTTTTTCAGCAAGATAACGCCAGACCGCATACTCCCAGGGTTACTATGACTTGTTTCGAAGAAGCTGAAGTCACCCTTTTTCCTTGGCCTCCAAGATCTCCTGACCTATCTCCTATAGAACATGTTTAGGATATTATCGGCAGACGGCTTCGACCTCCACAGACTCTAGAAGAGCTCCGACACCAAATACAGGTGGCATGGAATGAAATAATGGAATGAAGGCATACAGTACACGGCGGGGCAACGCATTAATATTGCGTAGGCTTTCGTTAAATTGCTAGGATACGTAGAAATGCACTGTTGATATAAAAAAAATGTGAAAAAACTGGTCCACTTTGTTCTGACACTACTGTCATTATAACTGTCACTTAAAAGGTTAAGTTTAAAATCTGAATGTTTTCCGCCGCTGATTATACCGAAATGATTGTCATTTATGGGGAGTGTGGACGCAACGCCAAGTTGTTCCGACTCGCAAAGAAATTGATGGTGCTCCTAGAAGAATTCGAACTGTTGCAAATGAAGAGGCCATATTACATGCATTTGAGGAAGATGGTAGACGAAGAATTAGAGAAGTTGCGCGAAAACTAGGTGTTTCCCACACTTCGGTTCAGCGGGTTATGAAAGATGATCACCAACACCCTTTCCATTTCACGCGAGTGCAACATTTGCAACCGGTAGATTATCTCGCTAGAATGGAATTCTGTCGGTGGTTGTTAGACCAAGAAGAACTCGATCCCAATTTTGTCACCAGAATTATGTTTTCGAATGAGTCTCTTTTTGGTCGACAAGGATACTTCAATGCGCATAATTTGCATGTATGGGCAAATGCAAATCCACATGCTCTTTTCGAACGGGGATTTCAAAGCCAATTTTCGATTAATTTGTGGGCTGGTGTATTAGGAGATCGCGTAGTATGTCATCGAATAATTATTTTTTTCTTTAGATTCTAATTTGACTATTATTCTACAGGTTGGACCTTTTGAATTTCCTGCACGTTTAACAGGCCAAATTTATGCAGAGTTCTTAAATACAGAACTGCCAAATTTATTAGACGCTGTACCACTGATTTTTCGAATTAACGAGTATTTCCAGCACGATGGAGCACCACCACATTTTAGCTACGAAGTTCGGCAAGTCTTGGATCAACAATATCCTGACCGATGGATTAGACGAGATGGTCCACGAAATTGGCCTGCTCGATCACCGGATTTAAATCCTTTGGATTTTTTTCTTTGGGGACATGTTAAAAGCATTGTATATCGTGTACCAATTGAGGACCAAGGAGCAGCTCAGGAACCGAATCCAAGATGCTTTTGCGGCGGTTACTCCTCAAATGGTTACCAATTCTAAATCTGGTCTTTTGAGAAGAGCACGGCTGTGTTTACAAATGAATGGAGGACATTTCGAGCATTTACTTTTACTTTTCGTTCTTGATTTTTAATTTTAATACCTCATTTCAACTAATTCGGTGTTCCTATTAGAACTTCATTTGACTTTTCAGAGAATACGGTCACCTTGACATTACAGTGGACCAAAATATTTTTTAAAAGTTTTATAGATAACAATGTTCGACCGTTTCCTAGCAATATTTAAAGGTCCTATGTTTTACCTACGTGAGAGCTATCGGTATTGGCTACCGTTTTTTCGTCTGCATTCGAATACAGTTTAACATAAACAATTTTAGTTCTCGAATTTACTGTCTCCATTGCTGTATGCACAAGCCCTTGGTTTCTGGGGCACGAGTTCTGGTACACGGTGTATTGTGCCCACTACTCACGTTAAAAATGCATAGCCAGTACTTTTTCTTTCTAGCATATTCCAAGTTACATGCTTTTTATTGAAACCCTATTGGCTAAAGTTAAAGTCGTCAATCTGTATACAATTGTCCGACAGTTTCTTATATTCTGTCTTTCCTTTCTTTTTCATTTCTTTTAGCAACTTGCAGATTATGCTTTAGCTTTCACTTGTAATTCATATTTTAATTTCGTTTTATTTGCGTCCTTTTCATTTAACAATTTATTAAAACCGATTTTCTGCCTTGGTTGATATTTTTGACATCCAGATAATCTTTTCATTTTTGTAATTTTTTCTTTAGCTTCACTTTCTTGGTTCTTGTTTATTTTTTAAGTTTTAAATAACACAATTTTCGTTTGATGCCGTGAAGCATTCATTTTGAAATTTAAAAACACATCAAAAGGCCTTCTCGCTCCTTCCTTCTCTGGCAATCTGCGATTTTACGGCGTACGTAAAAGTAACCGCTTAATAAGAGGCAGTGCTTCATTTTTTGACAGTTAAAATGGCTCCGTAATTACACGCCATATCAAAATGCAGTGCAGCTTCGATCGGACTTCTCGATCGTCGTGTTTTAAATTTAAATTTATAGGAATTGTTTGCGAGGACGTGGGCAACACACGTGGATATTAATTAGCGCTTAATTATAAAAATAATTCAAATTCTTATTTACTTTGATTCTTTTAATTGCCCAGACGCAGATTTTTTAAAGAAGTGCCTCGAGGGTCTGTCTTAACACCTTTACCATACGTTTTCAACAAGTTGATGATTTTCGCGCGCATAAAACGTACGGGATCTTTGACCTCGAGTGATTTGCCACCAACCAATCTTTTTTTTTGAGCTTTTAGGAATTCATTCTTAATCCCCCTAAATTCCATCAAAGAAAATTCCTGGAAAACTCAGAATTTTTATCACAAACTTTTATCCTAAACTAACTTTAGTTTCGTGTCGATGTAATACTTTAGGATTCTCTGGTAAGACCTTGATGGTAGATTGTTTCTAAGTATATAGTTGCATTTTTGTTGGTTTGGCAATTTACTGCCTTGGTTGATTTCCAAATTTTATTTGTCACCCTTGTCAATCATCCAGCTATTTTCTTCTTAGCTTTTATCGTTTTCTTTTCCCTTCCCGCCTTTTCATAATCCATTTGCTTCCTCTTATTTATTTTTAGTAAGTAAAACTAAATATTTGAAAGCTCTGTATAACGAAAAGACACTTTTCGATGGGGTACTTCAAGTTTCTATGTTGGGACCTCGACTATGATGTGTTTCAACCCCATATCAATGTTTTTCTCTCTCTTTTATTCAGTAATTACGCATTTCCTCATTTTTAACGGTAGTACTTATTCATTATGTAACGGAAGACCATATGTATTCAATGCGTGGTGTTCGTTTCCTCCAGTATTTAATATTCATAAGCGAGGGAATTGCTTTTCTATTTCTTTTATTGACCTTGAAATTGTAAGTGATTCTAAGTACAAAATTTATGGTCAAGGTGGCTTCTAATTTTGTCTCTTTTTCTTACGTCGTTCGTTGTGCCACATTAATAACTATTTACAAGTTTAAGAAGAAAGTAAGAAAAGAACGAAAGGAAAATTAAATGCAAAACGTATATAGATGTTTCCAGATAAGGAGGAGAAATAGAAACGATATCTATCCAAATTTCAGGAAAACATTATTATGAATCTTATTTTAGACAACTCCAAAGTGAAATCTAAAAAAATACTAAAGGTTTTCAATTTCTTTTTGATAACAAAAATAATGGCAGCTAAGAAACAAACATTTAAAAGTTGATTAATTTTTTTGCACACAGCTACTTTCCGGCCGATGATTTTAATTTTAAAAAGTCTGAAATTGGGTGTTTTTTCCGCTTATTAGTAAACAGTCTCGTTCGTCTTATCAAGTACGAAAATCAGGTGAAACGCACGCTAATTAAAAATGTTTAAGGCGCGATGCGTTCTCGTTCGACGGAAGCATGCGAAACTTCAATTAGCGTCAAATTTACATCCGCACTCGTCGTTACGTACGACTTTTTCCCCGTAATTACGGCCCGCTGCAAATTAAATTTAAACGCGTTAATTTGCGGGTATTATGCCCGACTACATGCGGCCTATTCGGCAGTTAACACCAAATTATGCCGGCTTTTTTCATTCACTTGCTTCGCTCTTGCACAAGCGTAAACGTCTCCCTCGGATCAATTTTCCTTCCTTCAATGAGTTCGAATCACAAAAAAGGTCTTCGCAAGTTTGCAGATAATTTTGAGTGAAAAGAGAACAACTTGACTTAACTCTGCAAAATTTGTGAGATAGTTTTTGGCTTTCTTGGATCATTTCAATTATCCATTTATTTTCTTCTGCTCGCCTTTTCCAATTTCTTTTGATACTTGTATTTTATCAATAAAAGCGAAATTCTTATTTAAGTTCCTTGACTCAAACCTCTTATTTTTTTGTTAATAGTATATTGTTTTATTAGGATTAAAAGTTTGTTATTAACTGCAAGCATTTAGACATGAAATGATTCTGAATTTCATCCTTTGTCCTTCGTATTTTTGGGGATAACATTAAACAACTTTCTTGTAGAGCAGTCTCTGTGTTAGACCGACCTGCTGTCCCTGTTATAAGCTAATAATGAAGATATCTCTCTAGGTTCAATTGAAAGCAAACTGTAATAAAATTATCCTGAATTCCGTCCTAAATTTTTGGGGCACAGTAAAAGGCAAGTAATTTCTTATTATGGAGCAGTCCCATCCACGTCCCTTTTATAAGCCAATACAGTATCTCTTTATTAATAGTTGAAAGCTATTAGTCATAACATTATCGTGATTCCGTTCTTTGTTTTAATTTTTTGGGGGACACCATCATACCAGACATTTCGTTTTGTCGCCGAGTCAGTCCCTGTGGTAGACACGGACGGATATGTCCCTTTTCTATGTTTTTAATTAAAAGCAATTAGTCATAAAATTATCCTGAATTCCGCCTTCATTTTTTGGAGTCTCCATTAGACAAGCGCTTCTCTTTGTGGAGCAGTCAATTCCTATGTTAGAGAGAACTGTTCCTATTATAAGCTAAGACAATATCTCTTTGTTATTAACTGAAAGCAATTAGCCATAAAATTATCCTGAATTCCGTCCTTTGCCCTTCGTATTTTGGAGACACCATCAGATAACTTTTTTTAAAGCAATCCCGTGTTAGGCAGACGTGTCCCTGTCATAAGCTAATACAATATCTCTCTCTAATTTTTATTGAAAGCAATTTCTAATAAAATTATCCTGAATTGTCCTAATTTTTTTGGGGGGACACTACACTGTTAGACAAGACATTCTGTGGAGCAGTCCGTCCCTCTCCCCTTTATAAGCTAACACAATATCTATTTTATTATTAGTTGAACCCTTTTAGTCACACAATTATCATGAATTTCGTCCTTCGTATTTTGGGGGACACCATTAGAGCAGTTCCTGTATGACACATATCCGACCCTTTTATAAGCTAACACAATATCTCTATATTTTCAATTAAAAGCAATTAGTCATCAAATTTTCTTGAATTTCATCCTTCGTTTCTGGCGCAGGGAGCCATCATTAAACAAGATATGTTTCTTTTTTTATCACTTCTCTATTTTTTATTAAAAGCAGTAGTAATAAAATTGTATTGAAATCCGTCCTTCGTCCTTTGTTTGTTTAACAGACCTTTTAATTGAATGTAATTAGTCATAAAATTATTATGAATTTCGTTCTTCGTCCTTCGTATTTTGGGGGGCATCATTAGACAACTTTTTTTAGAGAAATTCCTGTGTAAGACGCAACTGTCCTTTTTTTAAAGCAACAATATCTCTATATTTTTAATTGAAAGTAATCAGTCATAAAATTATCCTAAATTTGGTTCTTCGTCCTTAGTTTTTAGGGGGCGCTATTATACAAGACATTTCTTTTTGTATAGCAGTCCATGTGAGACGAACCTTTCTCTGTTCGAAGCTGTCACAATATCTCTATTTTCTTAATTGAAAGCAGCGATAGTCCTAAACTCCTCCTGAATTCAGTCCATCGCTTCGTCCTTAATTTTTTTGGGAAGCGCCATTAGATAAGATATTTCTTTTGTTGAGCAGACCTGTGCTTGTTATAAGCTAACACTACATCTCAATATTTTTAATTGAAAGCAATTAGTCATAAAATTATCCTGAATTTCGTCCTTGCAGCGCGCTTATTAAAAAAATGTATTTTTTAATTAATTGCCCGTGCGCAAACACCTGCGATTCCCGGTGACGTAATTAAATTATGATTATTTTTTCCGAATTAATTAACACTTTAGCCTTCTATCGTTCGCGACCGTAACAATGGCCGTTCGGTCGTCCGTGCCTTATCTCCGAAAATCTCGCGGCACGTAATTAACGCAGCGGAGAGTGCGTACTGCGGGCCCCACAACAGCCAAGTGCCCACGCGGATAGGTGCAGAAGTGCAGAACTAATGAGCGTAGGTTTCCAGATCTTGAACAACATAATCCTGGTGGTTGCGTGCACGGCATCGGTGCCGGGAGCGGCACGGAGTCGTGCAGGATCCGCCCACGCGAGACCAACAATGCGGTGGCACCTGCGTCCCCCCTGAACCCCCCGCGAACGACGTGCAATCATCGTCCTTTTATATCGAACACTTGAATCGCAGCATTGTTGGTTGTTTCGGAGTTATTTTGCTACCACGTGGAA
Organism: Serrognathus titanus; assembly: GCA_039766575.1. NCBI lineage: Eukaryota > Metazoa > Arthropoda > Insecta > Coleoptera > Lucanidae > Serrognathus > Serrognathus titanus. The sequence goes on along the minus strand of CM077914.1, from coordinate 52,599,904 downwards.
GCCGCTGCCCATAAAGAAGCTTTGGTGGAAAACTAAGGAATCCGCTTCAATGAAGAACGGAATACCACTGAAATTTTGTTCTAAACGAAGAATGATTTTGAATTACGTCTTTTATAATTGAAGAGAGAGTTTTGAAAGTCAAAAAGGCTTTATTACTTAAAGATTTAAGATTTAAAAAACTCGATGTAAATTCAAAGAAATTATATTATACATATGACTATGGATCTTTTGTTCGTTTGTTCATTACGTGAAAAGTTTCTTGACGTTAATTATTCTATTTTTCGTCATTCCGTTCTGCCACAAATCCTGCTTATCCTCACGTTCTTACGATTACTATATTGTTAGTGTCACATGCTTTCTACAAAATGAAATCTGCTTTTCTCATTTCGTCGTAGCTAACAATGAAGACATTGAACTTCAAAAATGTTGCGTTACAATTGCAATCGAAACGTTATTGCAAGCACTAATGGCGTTCTCGATACACTGCCCTAGAGCACTCTAGGGTAGCTCCATCTTCTAATATTATATATTACTATATGATGTTAAAACAATGCGAGAATACTCTAAAACTTGTTCTAGGGCAGTGATTTGAAAGCGCTAGACCTAAATTAAATTAATTATTTCAGATGGAGTCGTTTGTCAATTAGAGGCGAGTCTTTCTGAGATAATTTATGGACGAAGACTCTGCCACCATCTTATAACAATTTGGGCATTTTTCAAACGATTTTTTTTCTAAATAAATTACAGCCGCCGTTTACAAAAGATGCAAGTTTTCTGTGAAAAGCAAATTCTTGACTTTTTTTAATAATAAATAAAAACACCAAAAATAAACGATAACTGCTCAAATCAGAGCGTCTCTCTGTTATTAGTATAAAACGAGCGATTTGATGCGCCATCTCTTATTCAACAGGGAATGTTTCTTTTTCGTGGTTTTTACGGATGTAAATGAGGATAGATCTAAAAGTGTGTAAAATATTATTAAAATTTAGGGCGACAAAACTCTCAACTTGGAAAAGAAAATGAAAAGGAAGTGTTTGTTCTAACTACTTCAGAAAACTCAAAAATCCTGACGACAGAGTCATCTTTGGTCTAAATCTGAAACTAACTTATAAGTCACAAGTTACTGACCTTCAAAATTGAATTTTGAGTTTTGTGTTCTGGAGGACCAATTTGCCTAGGCAAGGTAAAATAAACAATATTCACTCGAACTCAAGTATATGCAATCTTCCTGTATACTTAAAATGAGCAGTTTGATGCGCCATCTCTGATTCAACAATGAAAGTATTTGTTTTGCAATTTTATTTAAATTTTAAGTATGAATTTCAAGATTGTTCCTTTAACGAGTGAAGCTGGATTTTGAGCACTTAAAATGTTATTCATTCAGCTTTGCGGGTGCAAACTGGAACAAATGACGACCGCGCCAGTCAATATTAAAGTGCAAAGTATCCAACTTGAAATGAATAAAATAATTATAAGTTATCCTAGCGAAAGGTTCTCTGCCACAAATTAATAGAGACTTGACAATGGATTTTCAAACTGAATTTCTCAATTCCATTTACAGAATTTGTTTGAGCTATATAAAGCGCTCATTAATTTCATAAAAATTAATGAGCGCGAACTGAAGCGCGATCTTTAGACAAGAAATTAAAGCTTTTGCGCCCCAACTTAAAAAAAGAACTTTGAAAGTGAATTTTATATTTTAACTGCAAATTTTGTAATCTATTTACAGAGGAAAGTCTAGAAATAAATTTAAACGTTTGAATACCATAATACGAATTAATTAAAAGACGCAAAACTGAAAATAAAAACGTCATTTCATTTTAGTATTCTCAAAAATGCTGGTAAATAAGAACAAAAATCAAAATTGTGAATTTAAAAGTGCCCTAGAATTTCACTACAGGATTTTCAACAGAAATGCAGTTGTCCACCCAGCTTTTAATTCAAATTAGCAAAGAATAAGTGAGTTGAAGCGCCATCTTTTGCTCAAACGCGAAAGTTTCTGTGTCACAATCTTACTACAGTTCTAGGTAAGTATTAAAACACGAATCAAATTAATAAAACCGTGAACCAAAAAAGCTTCGTCGTTTTATTACTTCACAATTTTGACAAACCAGAAGTTTTCCTTTGGTTTTTAATTGGAGCTGGGAAAAAAGCAAGTTGAAACGCCATCTACGAAAGTTTCTCTGTCATTATTTATTGCATTTCAATTGACACATGGAGGTGAAATTCAGAAAACCGTCAACCTAAAGGACGGATTTTCGTTTTGTTTTACTTCAGAACTCTGAAAAACCAATTTTTAATTTGAAATTAGCAAAGAGCGAGTTGCCATCTTTTGTTCAAGCCCGGAACTTTCTGTGTTACTATTTTACTGTATTTCATGGTAAGCATTGAAGCCCAAAAGTCAAACTCACAGAGAACCGTGAACGTTGAAAACTTAAACGTATTTTCAAAACTAACAAAGAGTTAATTAAACCGCCACCTCATGCTCAATCATGAAACCTGTGCCACAACTTACATTTGAAATGAATATCCTCGACGAATGAAAAACAAGAACTTCAAATGCCCACATTTACAGATTTTCATTTGAGCTAAAGTAAAACAAATGACAATCGTCTAAATGCCCAAATACTCGTACACATTTTGTTAAAAGTCAAATTCACAAACTTGCAAACTTAAAGGAACGTTGTCATTTCCATTCAGGATTCTTATCAATCATAGGTCATTCATCCAGTTTTTAATGAAATTAGCAAAGAGCAAGTTGAAGCGCCATCTCTTACTCAAACAAGTCACAATTTTACTGCATTTTCAGGTAACTACCTATCGAAACTCAAAGAGCAAATTTACGAATCTAAAGAACTTCATCGTTTTACTTCAAAATTTTCAAAATCAGAACTTATTCTTACAGCTTTTAATTGAAATTAGCCAGGAGCGAGTTGAAGCGCCATCTCTTGCTTAAATATGAAAGTGCCTAACTTCATACTTTACCGGCGCTTTAAATAAGTATGGAAGTTCAACGATCAAATTCTGTGAACCAAAAGGGCAGCTTCTTCGTTTTACTTCAAAATTCTCAAAAAATCAGAAGTAAGCTTTCAATTTAAACCAGCAAGCAGCGAATTGAAGCGCCATCTCTTGCTCAAACCTACATTTTCTGTGCCAGTACATCATTTCAAGACTAAAAATCAAAGATTATATTCACAAAGCTATGAACTTTCAAATAGCTTTGTTATTTCACTTCAAGGTCCTCAAAAATCAGAAGTTATTATTCAGATTTAAATTAAAATCAGCCATGAGCGAGTTGAAGCGCCATCTCTTGTTGAAATTCGACAACACGACAACAACTGAACTGATTGTGAGGTTCAAGGTAAGTTTCAAAATTCAGTTTCTTAGTAGTTTCAGTTAAACCTCTAAAGTATAACTTGCAGCAATAATTCGCTGTAACCTCAACCTTCAAAACTTTTTCAAACAAGCAGAGAGTTGAAGCGCCATCTCTTACCGAAACCAACATTTTATGTCGTCATTGCAAGGCAATTCTATTGGAATCTAGGTTGAAGATCAGATTCACAAAACTGTGAACTTTAAAAGAGTTACGTCTTCAAGAAGCTGAAGTTATTCTTGAGTTCTAAGTTGAAATTAGCCATAAGAAGCACATCTCTTGCTGCAATGCGAAAGTTTCTATATGACAACTGAAGTAAAACCTTTAAAGTATGACTTGCAGCAATCAATTCGCCATAACCCCTACCTTCGCTGATTTCTTCAAACAAGACGTTTGTTGTAGCTTTGCTATATGCAACTAACAGAGTAAACGCCATCTGTTGTGAAATGTTGGAAGTATTTTGCCGTAGACGTAAAAACGAAGATTTTGAAAGTTGCCGAAAGAAACACGGGAGAGTATAATTCAGAAATTTCTAGAATTTTAACGGTAACGACAGGTGCACAACTTTCCCATCGATTCTGTCGCCTTCGTGACGTAAACCAATATATCACTTCCACCTGTAAACTCTGAAAACTGTAGGTAGGTAATTTTGTTAGGCTACTAATCACAAAAAATGAGAAAAATGTAGGAAACGAATGACAGGGTTTGAATTCCCGGCTATTAGTAGCAATGAAGCAGGCCGAATGTTATTATAATCGAGTGTGCTGCGCGAGTTGTGGTCGCGGGTCAAGAGTGTTAATTCAATTATTAGGTTGACCACGAAGAGCAAGCCAGCGCATGCCATCCGTGCCTAGCCGGAGACTTTCGCTCGGAATATTTTAATAATTCGAACGTACCCGATAGAGACGTGTCACGTATGACGACTTTACGGCCATAATCCTCTTTATCGCTCTCGATTTACGCTATTTCAATTTAATCGGCCAATTTGTTGTTTTGCTTGTTGTAAGCCGCGAGTTTACATGCGTTCTGCCACCACCGAACTGTGTGCGCGCATATTTGCAAGTCGCGTGAATAGGAAAGTTGTTTGTCGTAAATTGCAGGGCCGTTTGTCGCGTTTTTTGCTTGTCCCGATCGGCTTTATTGAATAAATGTCGCGTTTACGCTCGACTTAATTAACCCGTAATTGTGCTCTCGAGCCTACGTATATGCGTGCGAGCGTAACACAGCCAAATTAAGCAAAAAACAGATGTTTTGTAAGCTTGTAGGTGTCTAAGACTTTCATTACATTCTCAAGAAACTAAAATATATACACACTCTCGCTGACTTTAAAAAATTCTGTCATTTAGGAAAGTTATTAATGAGATGAGAAAGTAAAAAATTCTCGAGAATTATAACCAGAAAGTTTGAATTTGTCCTAAGAAATGCATTTCGTGTTCGTAGAGAGACAGATAGCAACATGTCATTAAATTCGATCGACTCGGAAAACAATTAATCCTAAAGTTCCAGTCAATTATCTTCTTTCTATTAGCAGCAAACAAGCGTGGCCTCGCGAACACATTCGAAGACCTTCCTTACACAGCTGCGAACGCAATTAAAACAATAGTAAATCAAAAAGTACTCGCCACATCCGGTCTTGCTTGTCGTCGACCGGTGTGTGTCAGCAACACCACCTATCTTCAGGGAGTATCGGCGGACTTCTTCACTGTACCCGACACGCAATAAAAGCGCAATTAGCGAAGTGCTGTGTCCTCCACGCTTATTTAGATCCTTGATAACTGAAAATAATAGAGTTATTCTACCGAAACGCACGATATTTGCTCGTTCTTTCTTCCTTCCCTCTTAATTGGAGAACTTTCGATGTGAATTCCATTACGCTACTAATTTCACTGCGCTTCTTCTGCTGCTCTTAAATGACATGTGAAATTTTGACTGCTCGCCCTAATTGATATACGACAAGGCAAAGTCGTAACGCTGCCGGGGTGTTAATAACGTAATTATCTCGCACACAATCAAGATTACCGAGTATCTATGTAAAGATCACACAGATTACGTTTGTGTTCGTTTATAGAACTGTAAACAGATGTGAGGAATTTTTCACTCGTTTTTAGTATTGTTTGAACGTCGTCGTTAAATTGAACCAGGCCTCGAATCGAACTCTGCCACATCGAAATTAATTAATAACGAAATCGATTCCGAAAAAAAAATCTGTCCGCTTCTCCACTAAGAGGAATAAACAATACCAACTCTTAAATTTTCTGATAAATTAAATAAATAAACAAATTTTCCTTGAGATGATTTAAATTTAAATGATTTCTTCAAACTCTACATCAATACCAAATTGAATAAAAATATGCATGTAAACATGATTATACGGGTTTTATTTAAATAAATTGTGGTTTTAATTCGTGAAAAATGTCAACAACTAATTGCTGAGACCATCAGACAATCAACAGTGCGCTTAATAGATCCATCTTGTAAACTATACACAAAAGCTAGTTGTTTTGAGGTTGAAACCATTTAATTCTAACGAAGTCTTTTCAGAAACAGCCATTAGCGTTGATTATACCGTTTGTCCATGTGACAATGAGACAGGGATTTAACATGAGAAAACAGAAATTGCTTTACATTATCTTCCTGAGTGGTGAAATTGTAGGTTATAACCGGAAAGATTACGGAGCTTTAAGTCTTTTGATACAAAATTTGTGGGTATTTTAGTTATTAGTTTATAAATTAAGAAAAAAATTAATTATTTTTTCTGCACGAGTTTAATAGCTATTTAACGAAAACTACCTGCCTTTGCAAAATCTGTGATTGACGTTTATGAAATCCTGCAGATACATGCGTGACACGTTGGTTGTACGCCAAAAGACCGACGACAGCGACAAAATAAACAAATATTGTAGAAGTTTGTCAATTTTCAAAATTATATTGTATTAACGTACATAAATGATTTGATTTGTAGGGTCACGAGTTCAAATCCGATTGTGGAACTTTTTTTTTATATTTCTTCTGAGTTGAAATCACTTTTTTAAATATTAATTTATATTCTATAAGCCTTTTCATAGCATTGCGTTTAAGCTACTTTAGACTGCACACAGCAGCAATTTGAATATCTTGAAAAATTTCCATCAATCTTGGATGAATTTGAGGATAACTACTTCCTTGAAAGTACAGACAAATAACTAAAATTCTGTTTTCTAAAGTAAGGCTTTCCATCATTCGGATCACCGGACAAAAAGAAAATATCAAATAAAATATAATAACTGATGAATTGGGTCTCGGATGCTGATCTGGTATTATTTGAATATTAGAATGCAACTTAGGAATGAAAGAATTAAAAAAAAACTAAAGGCCTGTTTTAAAACAAGACTGATAAAATATTCCAACATTTTAAAGAAAGAACTACAAGTTTCAATAGAAAAAAAAATTGTGATAGGCTGAGGTTTGAAGTCACAATCTTACGGTTATGAGTTCAAACCTCAGCCTATCACAAGATTATGATATTCGAACAAACACCTTGACCACGAGAATTATCTACTGTGGTTGCCAAAAAATACTATTAAGAATAAATAAATAATTTCAATTAAGCCTTCTTTAATTTATAAATAACTCGTGCTTAAAATATCATAAGTTTAACAGAAAAATGCTTTAAAAATAAAAATATTTCCAACTGCGTCCTACAAATTCATATAAATTTACTCCGGCAGATAATATAAAATAATTCCTGTTATCGAATGGACACTCGGTATGTATTATACAATATAAAGCGACATCGCTTGGTGAACAGAAAAAACCTTTTTCTGGTTTTAATGATATTTTGTGTTTGCCTATGGAATTGTTTTTCTATTTCTATTCATTTATTTATTTTTCAAGTGGAAAGACCTCTTTTGAAAAACAAAGAAAACCCAAATAATCAGTTTCAGTTTTAATCGTTGGAAAATGTTGAAAATATTGCAAACATTTCCTGATGTAAAGTGTGTCCCAAAATTTACGCAAGATTTGAATTTGCTGCCATTTGTGCAGTAAAGTGTTGGCAACCCTGAAAAATAAACAGTTTAACAGCTGACAGTCTAGGGTTAGTAAAAATGGAGCGTTACACGACAGAACAACGTGTTTTTATTGTTGAAGAATATCTCAAAAATAATGAAAGTTTGGCGGCCACAGTTCGAAAATTTCGTACAAAATACGGTCGGAATGTTCATTTAACTTCGTCAACTGTGAAGAGAGTAATTGAAAAATTCAGGAAGACTGGATCTACTGGTGATGCTAAACATTCTGGTCGTCCAAAAACAAGCCGTTCAGATGTCAATATCGAAGCAGTGCGTGACAGTGTTTGTGAAAACCCAAGAACATCAATTCGACGACGTGGACAAGAACTGCAAATTTCAAGAAGCTCTCTACAGCGTATACTCACGAAAGATCTGCGGCTCCATGCCTACAAAGTTCAATTAACACAAGAACTTAAGCCTAATGACCATGCCCAGCGAAGAGAGTTTGTTGAATGGATTATCGAACATCAACAAATGGACCCTGATTTTTCGAAAAAAATCATCCTAAGCGACGAAGCACATTTTCACCTTGATGGCTTTGTTAATCGACAAAATTGCCGCATTTGGGGTTCAGAGAACCCACATGTGATTGTCGAAAAAAAAATGCATCCACAACGTGTCACTGTTTGGTGTGGATTTTGGGCTGGAGGCATTATTGGACCATACTTCTTCGAAAATGAGGCTGGTCAAGCAGTGACTGTTACTGGTACTCGATATCGCGACATGATAAGAGAGTTCTTTCTCCCTCAATTGGATGATATTGATGTGGAGAACATGTGGTTTCAACAAGACGGTGCCACATGCCATACAGCCCGTGAAACAATCCAATTACTGAATGAGACATTTCCTGGTCGTGTTCTCTCTCGTTTCGGTGATCAGAATTGGCCCCCTAGATCATGCGATTTAACACCATTGGATTTCTTTTTATGGGGTTATTTGAAATCTAAGGTGTACGCCAACAAGCCCACAACAATCCGTGCGTTGAAGGAGGAAATTCAACGCTGCATTACTGAAATTGGGCCACATTTATGCACAATTGTCATGGAAAATTTCGACAAAAGAGTGCGTATGTGCCAGCAAAGCCGTGGTGGGCATTTGCCCGATGTGTTATTTCATACATAACCCTATTGTGTGTACTTTATGATTCATTAAAAAAATAATAATTTAAAGAAAAATAAATGTGTTTTATATTTAATTCAAATGTTGCGTAAATTTTGGGCGGCCCTGTAGTTTCTTTCCTCATTCAATTTTGTTTTCATTTCAAAATAGGCGTTCGAAGGAAAGCATTTTCTCAAAAAAAGAGCAGATTTTGGTTTATATGCTTCCATTATTTAAAATAATTTGCCTGCTTTATTTTTATTGACCTTTTATTTTTCGATAAATTATCTCAAACGGACACTGGAAAATGGCACAAATGCTCAACGTTTCACTATCGCTTGATAGCTTCTTCAGAAGTTTTTTCGTTCTTTTCAATTTTTTTTAAACTGACTTGCATGTGTGTCACATAAAAAGAAATATAATTTGAAACCAGGGGAAACTTCACTGTCCATCTGAGCACAGAAGCGCACAGATCTATCGAAATGCCGGTATGGTTCTAGTGGACAAAATTCTCAATGAAATGAAACAAAAGGGAGAAAGAAAGCAAAACGGAAAGAAATCTTATTATGTGTCATTCAAATCTATTCCAGTGCAGTACGATCAGAAACCAAAAACGATGTGAAACGATAATCCCAAAAAGTCGCAGACTGCACCTAACCTAGATCCTTGAGACGTTAAAGGATGGTTTCCAAAGATGTATGAAAACTCTGATTCCTACGAAACACGGCGGGGTATTTGATGGTTCCAACCCACAGGCCGAAATACGGAACTCATTAGATGATTGCGACTTAAATTGGCTAACACTTCAAGTTCCTGACAAAACACGTCCATCACAAGTTTTTAACTCACAAGAGTCATTCAAGATTCTACGATGGATAAAAACAGAACCGATGAACTAATCTGCTACTTTGGCAGCATAACATCCGAAAGTGTAATATTTTTCCGCCATACCATTTAGTTTGGTTCGTAACGTATTGGTCGTCTACGCAAGTTATATCACGATTTAGAACCTTCATAAGTTTTTTGCAAACGTTTCTGAATTACCTTATTCATGCATCTTAGGAAACGCACAAGATCTCTCAATGAGTTTTATTCGGCATTCAACGGTTCAAGGTTTTGTTCCTCATCCACAATCTTTTCACGACCAAACAGAATCATTTCATGCCCGAAGTTAATGAAATAGGGGGTACGACCAGTGACCTCATATCTGGCTGTACCAACTGCGCACGCTACCTTTGGCAGATATTTAGAGGACACACAAGAAACAAACACTGTCTTCAGCCCTCTGTTGACTTTTTCAATCGGATTAGCTTGAGGGTGGTAAAAAGAAGTAAAACGTAGGCTTCATCTGATAAGTCTTTAAAAAATTGTGATATTGTTTAGAACGAAACTGAAATACGTTATCCGAATATGAGAACGACATCATTCTCTAAGTTCTTATTGATAGAATGAGCATTAGCTTTCCTTAAAGGAAAACAAAGACTGAATTTGCTAAAATAATCTACGGTAACCAAGGTGTAATTATATCTTTGAATGGAATGCGGTAAAGGCCCGACAATGTCGAACTTAATACATAACAAGGGGCTGAAATTTGAGAATGATCAGGTCAAAAGAGGTTTCGTTCGCAACATTTGCGAACGTATCGAGGACCATCAGACTTCATCTTGGACTAGTAACGGTCCTGCACTAAACGATGGCAAGTTTTATATACTCCTAAATGACCTTTAGTCGGAATGTCATGATATTATTGAAGTTTATCTCTTTCAGATTTAGGTACAACACGTTTCCATTGACTTGATTTATCACTAAAAGCAAAATAACAAGCTCGAATGTGATGAAAACAACATTCTCAACATGGAACGTTGGAAACTTTAAAGGATTTGATTTCACTTAACTCACAAGTCGGGCATACCAAGGGTCATTTGAAGATTGAGCGTCAATTCTCGAAAGCATAAACACATATCTCGATAAAGCAATACTATGTTCTTTACCTTTTCTATGGATTGTATCAAAATCGTACTGTTGCAAACGTACACTCTAACGCGACAATCTACGGGACGGTGTTTAACCAAACCAAAGAATAATGGCCAGTAAAAGTAGTTGCATAAACCAGTGGGTTGAACTGCTGGCAACGGACTTGACATTTGGCTAGGCGACTATTAGGTGTGGGGAATCCCCATCTTGTTCATATTGCAGTTTAATTATCTTTTGAAAAATTTTATTTAAACAATTATATGGGAAGAGTTTAAACATATACAACAGTGCCACGATCCAGTAGATGTTCAACGATAGCTTTCGAAACAACTTGACGAGGTAGGCGCAAGAGTGACGAGACGTTTCGGCAGGACGACATACATCAAAAACAAACAAACAGACTAGAGGACAAATACAAAACGAAATGGAACACTTACGATGTAAACGCAGCAGTTATAGAAAGCATAATTGCAGCACGACGAATCAAATAACCATTTCAGAGGGGAGCTCGAATATTTTGGATGGGCTAGCAAACATTTTGACTTCGTCGAAAGGATGCAGCGGAGGTTTGGCTTGTTCCGGGGCCACTCACAGCAACATATTATCCGGTGGACGGGAGAAAGCCCAGCAAAAATAAGAGAAGGCTAGTCTACTTGGAAGACGGCCGACGAGTACGCCTTCGCTGGGATAAGGTTGCAAATTTCCTAATACATTACAAAGCGTTGTACAATAAACACTTGTTCGGAAGTTTCAAAGCTAAAAAAGAGACAAAGTGTAGATTTAAGAGTGCAGGACGCTATGATAGGTTAGGTTTGACAATTAGTAATACGTTATTTTTAATAATAATTTTAATAATTTAATACGAATTTTTAAGGTAAGTAAGGCGTGGGAGGTCAGATTCATTAGAAAATAATGTATTTAAGATACTTATCTGTTGTTTAGAGTTAAGTTTGTTCCATTTTAGTTCGATTGTAATGTAATCATATCTAAGGTAGTGACGTTAATTGACAAAACGCGAAGTTTAGTTACCAACTCAACTAGATCAACTAGAATTCAGATTTTTCCGTAACCATAACAACGAAAATACAAACAGAACGACGCCCTATAAAAGGCGAGCGTTCCGCCGATTTCAACATTACTTCTTCCTCGACTTCTACAGGAAACACTTCAATAAGAACAGGAAAATAAGAAACTTTTTTATTAAAAAAGTCATTGAAATACAATGAGGTTTTTCATTAAGAAGAACCGGACAATATTCACTAAATCCTGAATACCCTGTATCCTTTTCTTTGACCACTAACAACATGGAGGACGCATGGAGGTAGGACATACGTAACAACACAATTTTTTCTTTTTTAAACACCGGACGACGGAAGATGTTGAGGTATCGTCGAAGGGCGCCTCTTTCTTGTGAAAGAGTTGAGGCACATGCGTGATTTGCGGTACAGAGCGTCCCCCTTTTGACAAAGTGTGCATCTGGTAGGGCAAGAGGCCCACCAAACCTTGCGACTTGTGGTACCAGATGTCCGCTTTGGACGGACAACAACCTTTTTGGATACCCCCCTTTCTTTATACGCACTGACGCATACATATTTGACACTGCCCCCCCACCACCTTCATTTTTCTGTGTTCGTCATTGTATGTATCCGCCATGGGGCCGTAATACAAAACGTAGGTAATTCCGAGAGACCCAAGAAACCCCTGAGAGAAAGACAAAAAAGAAAGTAGTACACGTACCCACATAAATAAAAACAATAATTGAAAAAAAAATAACATCACAATATGTTCATATATGTCGGATTGCGTTTCGGATTAGTACCGACTCCTTTGAACTAGTTTCTAAGACGAATGTCGAAAAAGAAACAAAACTGCTACCAACACCCCTTCGCGACAAGGCCCGTCAGCTGGGGGATATAGGTGAGAAAAAAAGACTGTGAAATGTGTGCCCTCAAGTAGGATAAGAGGACTGCGAGACTTTCTCGGTGGTAGAGAATTTACATTCTTCATGAGTGAGTGAACAACATGGGTAGTATGCGATGACTTTCTCATCGTGTATGTTTTGTTTCTCCATTCGTAATTTTCTATTTTACGGAATTTTTCAAAGAACCAGCCAGTCGGTCTTGTGTTTTTAATTTAAATTAAATAAATGTTTTCTGTTACGTATTTTGATTCTTTTCGAGTCGTTTTTTTTTTGTTTCTGTATGCGAATTTATTCTTTTTATCTTAAATTCAATCAAATAAAAAATTGGAAAACGTTTCACGTCCTTGTCTTTCGGTTCCCTACAATTTTTTCCTAAAATTTCTGACAATTTCGTTTTTTTCCTTTTCAGGTTTCAAGCAATCGATCGATAGTCTTTTGTTTTAATTGTCAATTCCAATTTAATGTTTTCATTTAAACTGAACGAAAAATTCCAAAATGCTTTCTACTAATCCTATTTTCGGTTCTCCTAAAATGTTCGACGTTTCTTTCACTTTTGGTACGGCTTTGCTTTTATTGCTTTAAAGTCAACATTTGCTGCCCTATTTATTAATTATTTTTTATTTCATTTTTTATGTAAAATATTCTTAAATATTTCTTGTCTTAGTTTTAGATTTTCTTTCATCTTTTGCACAAGTGCCAAGCAATGAGTCGATAGGCTTTTGTTTTACTCGAATTTTACGTATTTTCTTGTTTTCATTCAAATAAAACAAGAAATTCCAAAGCGTTTTCTGTTCTTGATTTTGGTTCAAAACTCTCTATGGACATTTTTTTAAAATTAATTCACATTGAATCATTTTCGTGCAATTTTCATTGCGTTAAACGCCAACATCTCTCCTGTCCTACTTTTTGACTTTCTTTTACTTTATTGTTTTGTAGTTTGTAAACTTTCGTTTTGAAATTCTTGATTGGAAGAAAACAGGTTTTTCTTCGTGCAATTAGTAGTAGATCGGCTTTCATTTTTTTTGTTACATTTAATTATGTAAAAAAATTATATGATTCTCGTGTTTTCGTTTTGTCTTTTTTAAAATTCGTTTAAAAATTACTAGAACAAAATGGTATTAGTATCGATTCTTTATTTATTTTTTTCGAAAACGGGACAAGGCGAGTATTGAAGTACTAATTTATGAGAGAAATTAAAAATTTGCAAATTTTTTTGTAGTTAATTTGGACAATTCATTTTCAAACCTATTCATTGATATTTCTTCTTCGTTTCCAACTGTAACAAATTCTCAGGGACTTTCACACTCAAAAACCTGTAGAACAGAACTAATTATATTAAAATTAAATCCGCGAGCGCCTACCTAAGGCATTTCAGTTTCCTTAAGAAAAGCTTCCTTTAATTTGTTTACCACTTAAGGAAATACAACTTACAAATGCAAGAGCAGCTCGGTATAAATTATTTAAGCGACGAAATTTCTGCGTTTTTAGGTTACTTGCGAAACGGTTTTTCTTTAGGGTTTTCGGCGATATTCACACACACGCAATTAACAAGTTCCTTGAGTCACACATAGTCGCAGTCGTTCGTGTTTATTTAATGAAACGTTTTTTAGCCAGCAACGCAAGTGTTGAAATGTCACCATAGCGGGTGTTTTCCGACCACGTGGCCTCAATGCCGAGCAGACCTTGATCAAGAACAAGCCAAGGTAAGCGTTATTACATTATTTCAAGATTGATCTGCGTATAAAAATCATTCGCAGTAGAAGAAAGAAAAAAAAAACAACTCAAGAACCTATTTACACTCGCTGCTCTCGTCCGTTTTTTCTTCTAAGCAGCACAATCTCATTTGTTTTTAACTATAAATCAATGCACTAATTGCCGGTGTAATAAGTATAATTAGCTGGATTTGCATAGTCATAGTTACTACGAGAAATGAATATATTATTACGCCGTAAAATGATTAATTTAAAACACATTTTACTTTTCATAATATGAATATTTCATTCGTCGTTGCATTACATCGTATGTTTAAACCATTGTCTCGTCCGTCTGATTGATGTACAACTTGTTAATCATTTTCAGCTATGAATAATTACGCAACGGATTTATTTATTTATTAATTAATTAATAAAACAAATAGTTAAATGAGAGCGCTCTCTTATGTACTTCGCTGGGAATAGAGAGATTTAACGACGCATTGTTTTTACAAATTAATTCTAAATGCGTGTGCAAGTCGAATGCATTAATTACAGGAGAGAGAGATGCAAATTTTATGCGAAAAAATGCGCACGATTTATCGATTTAATCCGTCGGCGAATTTATTATTTAATTAAGTTATCGTTTGCTCGTAATAAATATTTACTCGACCGCGCGCATTAACTAATTCGCAATTATTTTATTTTTTTGCTTGCGTTTGGCGCTGGCAAGAGTTATAACCGCAAACAACTAATAACAGTTGCAGTCTATAAATTATTTAGAAGGAAAATCGTGTTTTATAAACGAACGATTAATTTTATTGTTAAATAGTTTATGATAATCGAAAATTTAAATGCGATCCGAAGTTGAAAGGGAAAGTCTGAATTTTTTCTTTCTTTAAAGTTCAAAGCCCTAAAAACACTAATTTATATCATGCATCCTTGCGTAAGCATTTGAAACCGACTAAAGCCAATATGGGATTTTTTAATGTAAATCAAGACAAGAAATTAGGAAAGAAGTCCCTCGACAGAAACTAGAAAAAGGTGAATTGTTCAGTGCAGAGAAAAATGGAAGATACCCTAAACTAAGAATTGTTAATTGAAGTCTTATATCGATCATCTAATGCAATTCTATGTTTGCAAGCTGTTTGATGGATGTATAATAAGCAGCTGATGTAGTCATTATTGCAAACACCATTGTGATACCTTGCCTTATTAATGTTCTACAAACTTGATTGCGTTTTGGTTACACTCAAACTTCTTTGCAACAATGCAACAAAATTCTTTTGGATATACTCTTGATTTCAAAAACCTGGTTGAACATTGCTGTGATATAGAGTTGTCACTATTGTTCTAAAATTGTTTCTAACAATTCCACAACATTTATTGCTGTGACGCCATCACTGTTCTAAAAATGTGTCCAGGAGACTCAAGGTAAGTGGCAACAATGTAACAACTCAACCCAACATTGTGCAGCACCATTCATCGACAGTTCTTAATTTTATTGGTATAGAGTAAAGTTTTGAATGTGTCAATTTTTCGCGTACTTCGAGAATGGGTAATGAGCAATAATGGAAACGCGAGAAGAATATTTTAAGGTAGAGGAATCCATATAGAAGATCGAGGATGGAGATGAAAGTAAAGATCTGAAAAATAGGAATTAAATTTGAAAGAGAATTATTGGAAGAAGTTATTGAAGAAAGTCTCATTTGAATGATATAAAGCCTGGGTAATATAAATTCTGTTGCACGTCATACTTTTATGACGTATAAATTTTGTGGAGTTGTCACATCTAAGAACAAATATACTGGATGTTTCATTGAAGGTGCATCAAACTTGGTATGCGGGTAGATGTCGGGAAAAGAAAGAAAATTTTCTTTGTAAAATTTTCTCTGTAATGAATAAATTTAGAGAAAATCGAAGGGAAAGCAAAGTCGCATATTTTTAGGATAGACTTTAAATGAGAATGAATGGATTATTACTCATTCAATACGAAATCGGTTTATTGGTTAACTGCCTCTAGAATGTCGCCCCAGCAGTGGCTTCGGAAAAACACATTTAAAACATCATTAGTCGTTTATTTTCCGTTCTCCATTTAATACGAATTTTCTAATTGTTAGTTAAGATATTAGGATTGTTCAAACATTTAGTAGTTTGCGCTTGTTTAAGAATTTATTATTCACATTCACCGTTTCATGAAATCGTCGTAGAAATTTAGCGCCCAAGTAACTGGTTTCACCGAAAACACTTTGTTCGCCGTACTACCCCAATTAAGGACTTTATTGTATTAGATTTAATACTTTAATCATTATAATAATTAATAAATAATTATTAAATTAAATAAGTTTAAATATCCACGCGATTTCACATCGCTGCTGCATTCGGCGTGTGGCAAAGTTCAATACACCGAGCTTTCGGTCAAGAGCAAAATAAAATCTTCATCAACTTCTTCGCTGTTTATGAATTTATTACCCCCCTGCAGCTGTGTGCCATTCATAAATGCATTTTAGATCGCCGGTTTTGTTTCACGATTCCGCGTGCTACAGTATTTCAAAAAACATCCACTCCAAATTATGCAAATTTCAACTTGCTCTGATTAAATTTTTTTATTAAGATATTTTGTTTGAAATAATATCAGAAACGTGTCCCTCAAATTTGATACATCTTCAATGAAACACCCAGGATATGTCAAACGCATAGCAAAACGTTCACATTTATACTGTTTTTTTTTTCAATATCCCATTAATTCTTATTACAAATTTTGCAATAAATCAGTGGATAATTTGGTTAGATTAAGTTAAATTTTCCACTGTTTATGACGAGCATCGGACAGTACCGCAAATCTCTCTACAGGGTGAATAAAATAATAACCGATAAAATAAAACCAGTGAGAGAATAAGTGTTACAATCGAAATTATGCATCAAAGTGTATATAAAATAACATGCTGATGAACAATGGAGTTGTTGGAGATATGCGTACTTCTGCAGTGGAATCGCCTCAAGCGTAATTGATTTCTTCTTGTTTTAATTTTGTAAACTAAATTTCACAGGTATTATGTATTAATAATAAGTGGGACTCCTGTAAGTATTAAAGGAATTTTTAATTGTTATTGTTATTTTTATTTATTCAAACAAGTTTCAGTGATAATTGTCGTAAAATGAAGGTCATTTTGAATGATTGATTGTACACTAAAATCCTATTCGCTTCTTCCGAAAAGTCAAAACGTTCGTATTTCATGGTGACCCTGTATATAAAAGTTCAGACCTTGACGAATGATATAAATACAGCCAATTTCATCATTATCGCGTCTGCTAAATAGTATTGTTCAAAAACGTGTTTATCTTCCATTTATATGGACTGTAATACAATGCAACAAAACTGGACAGTGTAACCGAGCTTTCAGAACTATACAATAATGACGACCTATCTTTCTCTGCCTATTTTTTTATTTTCACTCTAGAACAGATTAGGTATTACTTTCTTCCAATTTATTTCTGCGCATATTACTTGTCGACAATCGTAAGAAAGTCCCCAATTTTTTTCTCTTTTTCTTAGAACAAGGTCCTAATCTCATTAATTCTTCCGTAATTCGTCAAATTGGACAATAGTAGAAAAGAAAAGAATTTCTGAATATAATTCCATATTGAAGAAAATAAAAAGGAGAGTAATTAAAAAGCAGGTCCACTAGTTTGTTTTGAAAAATTGAAAGAAATTGTCAAAAGAGGCAAATGTTTAAAAATCACCAATCAGTGTGACCTTGTCGCTTAAGCTCAGTCTTTTCTTACACCTTTTTTCTTTATTTTGCCCACCATTCTAAAGCACCTTCAATGTAACATCTTTTTGACAATTTTTCTATCTGGAATTAGTTTTGGAACTACCGGCTTTTCTTTTTTCTGTTCTTCATATTAAAATAGTATCTCATTTTAGTATACTAACGGATGATTCTATAAGAATTACGACGTCTAACCTGTGATTTTCCTCCTTTTGGTTTTTATTTGATGGTAATTTTGATTTATTATAACTTTTTTCTTTTTCGATTTCGATTTTGTCGCATAATGCACTTCCTTTATTTAAAGTTGCTAGCTTCACTATGTTTTACATACTACACTTGACATGTGTCAATACATTTTTACTTCTACTATATATAAAGGAATGAAGTGTCCCACTTACGAATGTAAAACACAGCAGTTATAGAAAGCGTAATTGCAGCACGACGAATCAAATAAGCATTCCTGAGGGAAGCTCGAAGGTGGTAGAACATTTTGAATGGGCAAGCAAGCATTTTGATTTCGTTGAAAGAATACAGCGGAGATTTGGCTTGTTCCGGGAGCCACTCACAGCCACACATTCTCCAGTGGACGGAAAAAAGCAGAGCAAGAATAAGAGAAGGCTGGTGTATTTGGAAGACAGCCGACGAGTACGCCTTCGTTGGGATCAGGTCCCGGACTTCTTAATAGATTATGAAGCGTTGTGTAACGAACACTTATATGGAAGTGCCAAAACTAAAAAAGACAAAGCGTAAACGCTAATTGTCAAAACGTGACGTTTAGTTACCAACTCAGATCTAGTATGTAACTAGATCAGAATGCAGATGTTTCGGTAACCATGACAACGGAAAAATAAACAGAACGAAAGCGTTATAAAAGGCGAGCGCTCCGCGATTTACGGGACTCCTCCTCGACCTCCGCAGGTAACACTTCCATAAAATAAGAAGATAAGAAAATTTTATTAAAATATATCGAGGTATTTCCATTAAGAATAAGAACATCTACTAGATCCTGAATACCCTGTATCCTTTTTCCTTCACCACCAACATGGAGGACGCTTCCAGGTAGGGCATACGTGACAACACCAGCAAAATTTTCATATAAACACCGGATAACGGGAGACGTTTAGGTGTTGTCGAAGAACGCCTCTCTCTTGTGAAAGAGTTGAGGCACATGCGTGATCGGCAGTATAGAGCGTCCCCCTTTTGACAAGTATACATCTGGTAGGGCAAGAGGCCCACCGAACCTTGTGAAAGGCGAGGTGACTATGGCCATCTTGTGCTAACAGGCGTACAGTTTGGACAGACCAACAACCTTTTTGATAAATCCTTTTCTTCGTTTCTTTTCCTTACACGCACTGACGCATATGCATTTGACACTTACACCCCCCCCCCTCCTCATTTTTCTGTGTTTATCACTATGTGTCCGCCGTTGGGCCATAATA
Organism: Serrognathus titanus; assembly: GCA_039766575.1. Classification (NCBI taxonomy): domain Eukaryota; kingdom Metazoa; phylum Arthropoda; class Insecta; order Coleoptera; family Lucanidae; genus Serrognathus; species Serrognathus titanus. Next base: position 52,580,586 of record CM077914.1, on the reverse strand, counting down.
CGAAACGAATTCCGAGCCACCAAAGGAAAATCCTGAGAGAAAAACAAAAAGAAAGTAGACACGTACCCACATACAGAAAGACAATAATTGACAAAAACAAGAAAAAAGGGCCCCATAACATAATAATTTTGACACAGCAACTTGGAGCTCTTACTCAACATCACTGTAGTATGTATTTTGCTGGTAATTAAAATACATGTGATGTGTCGTGGAGGTGCTGTGGCTGAACTGCTCATGCTCATAAGCGTCGCTGCTTGTGCGCATGGTTGCACGATCTGCGTTTGGTTATGATATAATTATACATAGATGGCGTATGCCTACATTCATGATAGTGTCATCTATCAAACATTGACTTTATCATAACAGAAATGTCAATTTTCAGTTCCCACGGTGGTTCCCATTAATTTCAGTGATTTATTATTGATTAGTTTTCATGATTTCATTTCAGACCAAGTTTGCGGATTCAGAAAACGTGAATGTAAGAATATTTTCATTCATGATCATTGTGTTGCATCACCATTGCGTAGATTTCTTTTTAAGAGATCTAATAAAAACTTATTATCAAAAAAATGTGCCTGAATTTTATTGTCTGCTACCGTGTGATCATTTTGTGAAAAATACGATAATTTTCTTCAATTTCTCTTTTCTTCCTTTATATTTTGAACCCTGATATTGTTATTAATTTGATATAAAATAACCATTATTCAGCGCATCATTTCTGTTCTCAAGAATAAATCCTCAGTCACCTTGTTTGTCGTGGGGATAGAAATGGTGACCACCATGGAATGCCATCATTTTACTCATCGGTGAGGCTGAGACAGTTTAAAAACAACTTCTGAGTTAGGGTTTATATATAATAAGAGGCTCAATAATCAATGAGGATTTCAAATAACTCAAAGATTAAGTTAAACCTCATTTTGGAAAATAAACTGACTAGTCGCTATTAAAATAGTCACACAACTCGAATGAGATGACAAGTGAATCTAATTTCCTAATTTATTTCGACTGTTGTTACTGTTGATGACGACGACAATTGTCATCACACATATTTTGTCTTAGATGGAATGAAAGTGAAATAAACCGTTCCACAAATGTTATAGGCTTCATTCTATCTTGACTTTTCCACCGAGATTTCATCACTTACGCTTTTCTGCAACCTTACGTAATTTAATTTTATTTTTTGGATAAAATTCCTTTTAAGGAAACCGAGCACTGAGTCTTGGGCATGTAATTTTTTTAATTAGAGTGCACATCTCTTCTACTTAGAGGGCATGTCAACGCGAACACATGTCCGTTCCGGGCTTATCTCCGGATCAGTCGTTGTCGTCACGCGGCAAGTGCAAACCGAACCGGGTACCATTAAAACGTAGACAAATGAGAGTCAAAAACGGCCGGTGGGGCCCGGTGCTATGCCACCTGTCGCCCCGTGACGAAGCGGCCGTTATTACCGTCCGTACGCCTCATTAATTAGTCTGTATCGCTGGGGAAATCTAAATAAGAAAATAAAGAGTTTTCAATGTGTCATCGTCCTCGAAAAAATATTTCAAACTTTTATAAGCACGAAAAGAATCATAAAAGGCCGACTCATTCGACGGACCCTTTTGGAATGCCAATTGCTTTGAGAGCATTTGCTTAAAACTATCACTTTTGATGTGGAATAATAATAATGAACCAGTCTGTACAATAATTAAAAATAATGACAACCTAATAAAATATAAGAAGGATTGACGAGACATTACTTTTTACTCTGAATGTACACACATATTTCTTAAAATAATTTTTAAAATTTATTGAAATGAACCGTAAAATCCTTTATACATTGCTTCAAACAGAAGAGGTCAGGGGATTAATGGGGTAGTCAGAACCGGCCTTTGACTTTTTGTTTTGAATTTTAACACTTTTTTCAGATCCGGAGAGAAGATATTAGAAAAATTTCGCGTTCGCATTTGACGGTTGCCATCGAAGCAAAATTATTACGTGCGAAATTTCACGTCAAAACTTCACGGTTTTTTCCTAACTTTTAATTAAGCAAACTCGCTTTTAGCTTGAGCGCACTTATCAATGCCTCCTTTATATATTTTATGCCCGAGTCATCGAGGCGTTTTTTTTCCTCTTTCTTGGTTTGTTTGTTTATCTGTTTTATTGCTCGCGACACTATTCCATTATCTCGGAGGCTCCTTCACCGTCGCGCCGACGATAAAACAGTTTTTTTTTTGTAGTTGTCGCGGAAGTAGCCCGCGTGTTTCGCCATTAGTATGCATTCGTACGTCCCGAAAATAGTAAAAAACATTTTCAGATAAGAGCCGAACTCGCCTTCATTAGTATTCAGGCGCAGTCGGTCGACGGAAGTGATGGATATATGCATGTCACTTGGACACGGCTGCGGCCGAAACGCCACTTCCGTTGTTCACCTGGAGCTAACAGCGACTTTCGAGAATTTAATGGCGATCGATTTGGACGCTTCGAAACGTCGTAAATTTTGCGTTTTAAATTTAATTCCTGCGGTGTGCACAAACAGGACTTATTGCCTCGGGCGTTTTTCACTTCCGGTCTGCTGATAATAGACAATTAAAGTCTACAAGTCACCTTCAGATAAATTACGACTTGGAAGTAAATCCTTTTAAAAACGAAAATATTTCTGTTCTTTTTCTCCTCTTTACACAAAAGAGACATACAATTAATTTAATGTGATTTCGAAACTATGTGTACATTACAATGGACCAAAAGGAAAATGACAAAAGTCAGAGAAAGAAAAAGACAGGAACTTTTTAGATTACAAACCATAAGGAAGAATGTAGATTATTTGGAATGTATGCAGTAGTTGGGGCTAATGAACTTAACTTTTTATAATTTGTAGTTTTCCCAAACACTTTCTGTTAACTATAGGTTTTTCCTCCAAATAGATTCAACTACACTCTGAATAGAATATCTCGTTTGTGGAACTCTTCCTTCAAGAAATCTGTAGGTTGAACAATATCAACTTTATACGATCTACAGTTTCCCCCCGATACCTTTATTCGTAGTGTGTAAGGTAAATTTTTTCTGCTCTTAGAATATTATTTTTTTTGTATTTCAAATTTAATTAGATATGAAAAGGCAAAATTCGATATTCATTCCTTTTCTAATTTGCACATTTCCTTGCACTTGCTTAGAGTTTTCGCGAAGCTATAGTTCTTTTCCCTTAAAAAGATCTGTCTGTGGGTGAAATTTCGATCTTCTCTTGTTTGTGTTTAAGGAATTCATCTAAATTGTATTGTTTAATTATCTTTTTCTTATTTGCATTTCTTTACATTTTTCCGGATCTATAGAATCTTCCCTCAAATAAATATATATGTCTATGGATTCAAATTCGATAGTTTTTCTGTAGTTAGAATACTTTTAGACTCACTTCAAATAAATCTGACGGCAGAATAGCAACTTTCTCTCTGCAGTTTTTCCCCTAAATTGATCTTTCTGTAGGTAGACTACAATATTCCTTGATTACACCCTGTTTAATGGACGTTCCCCCAAATAAATCTATGGCAGAATATATAATGTACAAAATAGAACCTTTCTTGGTCTAATTTTTTTTTCTGATCTCCAGTCCCTTGAAATAGATTGAAGGGCAGATTAGTATCTTTCGTATTCACGACTATCTGTGCAGTTTTCCCCCAAATTGATCTTTCTGTAGGTATAATGCAATCTTCCTTGTTTATATCATGTTTAATGAACTTTTTTGAATATAAATCCCCCAGGTATTCCTTGAAATACATTTGAATATAGATTGGTTGATGTCTGTTTGATCTTCTGGAGGAAAACAGAATCTTGTTCACATTGTATTTAGACGACAATTTTCTCTTTAGCTTTTCTCTCAAATAGATCTTTCTGTATACAGAATAAAATATTCGTTTTCTATATCATGTTTAACATTTTTTTCTGTACTATAATTTCCACAAATAAATCTGCGATAGAATTATTTACAAACTACAGTTCCCTCAAATAATACTGGGGAAGGTAAAGTAGAATCTTTCTTGTTCCTATTATCTTTGGTCAGCATATTAGCACTTCTTTAAAATAGATTTAAAATAGATAGACACTGCATTTTGTTTAGTCAATTTGATTTAATCTATAGTTCCCCCAAATATAGGGAGGACAGAATATTTCTTATTCGCATTTCTTTCTCTGTAGTTTTCTTTCCTTCGGGTAGAACGTAATGCTCTTTGTTTGAAACATGTTTAATGAACTTCTGAATTATAAATCCCCAATTAAATCTGTGTTAGGAGAATCTATAATCTATAATTCCCTCGAATAAATCTGGGAGAGAAGCAAAATGAAATCTATTCGTTTACATTATCTTTACCCAACTTTATGTGGTCTGTCGTTCCTAAATAGATTGAAAATGCAGAATGTATTCTATTTAAACAATTTTGTCGAATTATAGTTCCTCCTATAGTAAGTCTGGGGGGTAACATTTCTAAGAAAATTTGCCTTAATTCTATTGTGTATCAGATTGGTCGGTAAACAAGAGTTGTGAATCTTGAATAGTTTTACAACAGACGGAAGATTTTATCTATAATTGAAAATTGACGTAACCAGATTTCAAGGTAGCTGACTAATACAGTGCAGAAAAACAACGACAATGAAGACCACCGGTTCTGTATTTATTTCATCACGAGACAACTCGCAAATAAATTTACTGAAACGAATAAAACGAAAGCAAAAGAAACAGAAGAAGCCCCCCATAAATCACGGAACAGTATTAAAACAAATTATATTATAAATAAAGCAATTAAGTTTTTCTAGCAGATTCATATTCTCGGTTAATTGTGTTTTAGTTGGGTAATTGTGACGGAACAGGTTGTTTTTTGTGGCGTAGATGAATGGAACGCGCACTCGTAAATTGCCCGATCCCGCTGCATAGGTGTAGTACGGATGGCTTGAGTAACGTCTTGACCATGTGTGCGTGAGTGCGAGGAGGCCGATGTTACTGACGTTTGGCCCCAATTAACAGTTAACTCGTGTAATAAATATACTCGCGGTGCTTCGCCGTTTCTATGCGGCACGCCGGGCGAAATGATGACGCTTTATGCCTTTACGTTTTCCCTTTTGCTCTTCTTTTTTTTTTGCACAAAGTTAAAAAAGGCCTCGTGGGCTAATAACTTCATCATGGTTTCTTCACGTTTCAGTACTTGCAAGTTTCAAAAATAAATCTAACAAGAAAAAATCATTAATTTCAGCGGGATATGAAGTACGTATGGCAAGTGGCTCACCGTACGTTGGCAAACATGGTCGAAGACTTTGTTGATTTTGAAAAGCTCCCAAAAATCCAAAAGGGTAGTCCGTCTCGTAGATAGATTAAGACGATACACGCATGTTCGTATGTTATTTCATGAATCAGGACTATCTTGTCAACTGCCTCGTATGACTCACATGTTATCAACTGTGGAAAGTCAATGACAAAATGGAACGCAGCTTGCCACAGACATTTTTTGTTGTTTAATCCAAGTCTTATGAAATATGTATGTTGGCTTTCAACTAATCCATACGTCTTGTGTGTTAGCTTATCAACTGATCCACCTTGAAGGTTTATTCAATTATTAACTGATCTGCTTAACTCATATGTTGTCCTATCAATTAACTCCTATGTTAGTTTAGAAACCGACGCAAATAATCTATACGTTAGTTTTCAAGTAAAGCGTATGATCAGTGTGTCAGTTTTTCAACTAACCTGCTTCATCTAAAGGTAAGTTATCAACTAGCCTGTATGACTTGTATGTTACCTGATCAGCTGGGCCATATATTAGTTTTTAATCCATAAGATATGTGTGTTGGCTTTTAACTGATCCGTATGTCAGTTTATCAACTAACCTTAGATGACTTGAAGTTAATTTAACAGTGAGTGATTCGTAAATTAGCCGATTAATCAACTCCTGTCAGCTTATACATTGATTTTTATACCAACTCGTGGTACGAGAATGATAACTTTAGAGATTACCAAGATTGCCATTAATAGTTCCATCAATTGATATTACTTTTAATTGAAAACTTACAATAACAATTCAATAAAGTGATGCTCGTATATAATCAATATATATATATTATATAGAATATAATCAACTAAGGCCCGGTTTATTCCTATTCAATTAACTTTATCTTCCGATTTATTGCCACAGTAACAATTGTACAAATAATTGTTCCTATGAGAAAATAAACTGAAGGTTAAAGTTACTTGAAACTGTGTAAATCACGTCTAAAACACGTCACCAAGGACCTAAAAAGTCCTAATTTGCAAGTGGAAATAAAGGAGGAGTATAATGGATGGAAGAGGATTTACTTAAATATAAAAATGAAATGGAATACAGGATAGTAACAGGATAAGCTCCGTAATAATAATAATTTTTTAGCCACGAAACAATTTAAACGCCTTAGTCATGTAAGGACAATAAAAACCGAAACAATAAAATCACCAAAGAACAATCGACAATGAAAAATGTAACTTGACATTTGACTTGCTTTTGTTCTAAGCCGTTTTTATTACGCACCGGTCGTCAGGTGACAACAGGAAATGCTCCATATTTTCAAAATTGTGTCGGTGGTGCGAATTCATTTTCGAAGAGGTGCCTCTTTCTCGCTCCGTACGATTAATTAATGTCTGAAACATCTCTTGCGTCATGCTTCGAACCGCAGCGATTTATTACAGAAAAATATGTCACAACAAGCCAATTTATCCGTCCGTATTAGTCAGCACACATACATTTTTAATTTTTTATTGTCACATGCGTGCCTTTCCGAGGTGATTGTTGGTGGGTACCATTGTTTCAAAAATGGGATGCCCGTCCTGCATGCACGTGTTTGTCTATATGTATGTGTGTGTGTGTGTATAAGCTGCCTGCGATCGTTAGGATTTATAGAATAATGGTGTGTGACTCACGGCGAAGACGCGAACTTTAACACATCCTACTCTCAATAATTCTATTAGGTTGAAGTGGGCGAAGACTTCGCCGTCTTACGTAATTTATTTCACGTTTTCTCGCGGAAAAGTGATACTAAATATATTCATAACGTAATAGGTGTTATTTATGGTTCTCGGTAAATCGTCGGGCGCGTTAAAAAACTCCAGGGAATTCTCCTTCTTGCCTGCCACACATACACCAAACAACAAAGATCTTGTCGGGCGTAACGAAACAATTACGAAATCTTCAGAAACCCAAGTCACTCGGCCATGATCATGATCGTGAACAGAGAGCCAGGAGCCAAACCACAATGAAAAGCCAAGATTGGCAAACGAGATCTATTTGGAGATAACAAAATAATTGTGGAATTTTCAGAAACACAAGGTTAAATCAAGTCGCTCGATCGTAATTTGGATTTACCATAAATATCGAAAGAGAGGAAGTAGATACGGAAAGCTAAGGAAGCAACTCCTTGGCACAAGAAAGGCATAAACGAATATCATCTAGGACTTCATCAAAAACACAAGGTCAGTTCAAGGTACTTGATGTTAACTCTACGAATTACCTCAAAGCCGATAGAAAGCATGATTTAGAATCATCGACAAATCATTCGACCATGAATCATGACTTAGCTTCAATGCCAATATCTCGAGAGCAGCAAGCGATAGAAAGCTGAGGAAGGTAATTAATTTCCTGAAAATTAAAAAAATGAAAAGCTATTTTATAAATTAATTTGAAATATCTGATTGATTATAGTTAAAAAAAATTGAATAATTGAGGTTGTATGTATAGTTTTGACAGTTTCTTCTAAACTCGAAAATGTAAATACCTCGAGAACAGTAACAAACAAAAGACATCGTGCAATTTCTTCTTTAGAATCTCAAAAATTCAAAGATGGTTTGTTGAACCAAAAACTTTCTTCTTGGAAAGTGATAAATATGCATTTAGAGAGAACAGTAAGAGATAGAGAACTATCAAAACATCGTTTGAATTCTAGTCAAAATTGGGTTGCATCTTTGAAAAGGAAAGACGGATTATTTTTCACGATTTATTTCGTAACCATAAAACAATAAAAGCCAAGATTGGCAAACGAGATCTATTTGGAGATAACAAAATAATTGTGGAATTTTCAGAAACACAAGGTTATATCAAGTCGCTCGATCGTAATTTGGATTTACCATAAATATCGAAAGAGAGAAAGTAGATGCGGAAAGCTAAGGAAGCATCTCCTTGGCACAAGAAAGGCACAAACGAATATCATCTAGAACTTCATCAGAAACACAAGTCAGTTCAAGGTACTTAATGTTAACTCTCCGAATTACCTCAAAGCCGATAGAGAGCAAGATTTAGAATCATCGACAAATCATTCGATCATGAATCATGACTTAGCTTCAATGCCAATATCTCGAGAGCAGCAAGCGATAGAAAGCTGAGAAAGATAATTAATTTCCTGAAAATTAAAAAAAAATGAAACAGCTATTTTATAAATTAATTTGAAATATCTGATTGGTTACAGTTAAAAAAAAAATTGAAGAATTGAAGTAATATGTATAGTTTTGATAGTTTCTTCTAAACTCGAAAATGAAAATACCTCGAGAACGGCAACAAACAAAAGACATCATACAATTTCTTCTTTAGAATCTCGAAAATTCAAAGATGGAAGTATGGTTTTTGGAACAAAAAACTTTCTTCTCGTACAGTAATAAATACGTATTTAGAGACTATGAAAATATCGTTTGAATTCTCGCCAAAATTGGGTTGCATCTTCGAAAAGGAAAGACGGTTTATACTTCACGATTTATTTCGTAATCTCTACTCACATTCAAAGCTGAACGGAGCTTAGGGGTTTAAACGTGCATTAACAAAAAAGTAATAGACTGGTCATTAAAAGGATATGTCAAACTGATGGTCAGAAACCCAAAAAAGAAAAAAATTCAAGATTTGCCCAAAATTAAATGATAAGGCTCATGAAAACAGAGGCAAAACCAAAATATGTATTAGAATTGCAAGGGATGAAAATGAAAAATAATAATAAAGGAGTTCTTAGGACAGTAATTAAGAAAATAAAGTCTGGCACAAACCAAACTATAAAGGCAATAAATAAAAAAGATAAATCTCAAACTAAAAAGTTCTGCTTCGACTCACTAAGATCCTAATCATTTGACATCAACAGTGGGCCATAATGAGTCAAAAAGGATAAAGAAAAAGCTAAACAATTCGGAATACCTAAAAGGCAGGAGTATTCGTTAATAAAATGGAAAAAGCACTTTTGCTCGATGTTGATTTATTTTCCATAGCAACGGCCGCACTAAAACAAAAAGGATAAAGTCAGAAGCTTCAATAATTTGGACACGTAATAAGATTATCTGAACAAAGACGGCGACGTCAATCAAGAGAAGCAAGAGAGGAAAGCCGAAAACCACATGGATAGATGGGAACCGTGAAGTGATGGAGTAAAGACAACTCACGTCGACATAGAAGGTGCTGGAGAGGAGCCAAGAAACATCGACTCCATCTTTGCCATTTTTAAAGATTAGAATTTTACTTTTAAGATGACGTTGCAAGAAAGTCCTTGACGGCATTCGGGTTATAATGCCTGCTGTAGACCTTCCGAGTTTTTTATCTATCGAGCATGGATTGTAGGAAAAAAAATGAATTTTTCTCAATAAACTGTACTTAGGCATTTTTTTGTATTAGAAGAATAATTTACTCTTTAATATGGTCATTTAAATAGAGTTCGCACGTCGCTGGGTCCTATTTAAAATGTGACTATACGTTTTGTTTCTGTAACGATACGATGCTAATAAAGAGACTCTCTTTTATTATTCGTAGTGAAGAGAAGTCGTCGGCGTGCATACAATCTTAATGTTTAGAGTGCCCCAAGCCTAATAGTCTTGATTATGCAATTCATCGCCGAATTAAACAGAGAGGGACTAAATCACTTCCTCGTCGATATATGTATGCTTCCACCAGGAGTGCTCCTGCGCAGATATCATTTACTACATCTATTGACAACTGAGTTCTTATTTCTTAACATGAGTAAACGTTTTTGATAAGTCAGCGTATCAACAGACACTTACGTTTTCTGTTATTTTAAATCTATCCATCTATCTATTGCCCATCACAGTGCAAAGATGTTTTATATTTTCTTTGGGATTTGATTTGGATATTTTGTTAGAAAAACTTTAGGAAGTAACATTGGAAAAATAGTTATTTTTAGAATGAGGTCATAATTTTTACAAAACCACAGGAAAAATTCACTGTTGAGGAAGACATACGATTATCTGGCAATAAATTTCAATCCACCATAAATACACACGGTTGCGCCGCATTCTGAGAATATTAAGTTACACAATGCGCCGAGCGAGCTGTTGCTTCACAGTATTTTTTTCCCATTAAGTGAAGCGTATTTTTTCCAGATATTTTCCTCGGCAACAGACTATTCATAACCGTCAGGAGTGACTTTAATTTCAATAACTTTAGTCAATAGAGAAGTAAACAAACGCCAACTTGTACGTGGTAGAAGTCTAGGAGTGTCCAAGGTCTGATCAAGGCAGTCAGGAATTTTAAACGTTTTTCGTTAACGGTCCGAGCCGAGTTACGAAACGAATTTAATGAGATCGGCGTTGACACCGCGTAGGACTTCTTCGTTATCTAGATCTGGGTCACGTTATATTATTAATCGCGCGAAATTAATATTTCCTGGACGATGAGGAGGAGGAGGAGGAGGTGAAGACGAAGAATTAATGGTGAACGCAGAAACGCAAAACGAAAAGTCGGTTTCCTTCTTCGCACGCAGTTTTATCCTGGAATTCGGACTTGCGTAAAATATTTTATAACTTCCCGTCGTCGCTGTGCGCAACAATAAAACGAAAGTTAATAAAATATTACTTGCCGTCCGGTAACATCTAATGAGCAATTAATTAAGCCAAAACGGGAGGATGATGTATGAACCACGACGATGGTCAGACCGGTAGATAGCTCAAATACATATGCAATAAACCAGGAAGGCTTACACAAGGTAATTTCCTTCATTACTACCAATGACAATAAAAAATAAAAGAAAATAAACTATGCGCAACTCAATTTTAGTAAACGTTTCTCCTTTTTTGGTGAATAACAAACATGTGAATCGAAACGAATTACGTCCAGCAGAATTCCAAATTGACTTGCCAAAAACCGTTTATGAATTCAAAATACATGAGAAACATCACAATATCTACTGAACTACAAAGTATACTGTACCTAGTGTTAATCACGAATAAAATCAACAGCCGAAGGCTCTCTAATAAATTCGGAATATAAAACTGATACAATTTGGAACTGAACTGAAGGCTTACATCAAACGTGAAAACGCCATTGATATTCAAACCAGCACGAAAAAGTACAACGCCATCTATTGAATAATTGAACTATGTATTAAAATAAAATATTTCATGTTTGTGATTGGTGTTTTCTGTGGACGTGCGTCCGTCCAAATGGCACAAGTTAATTAAAAGCAAATTACTGTTGCTATATCACACCAGGAAAGAACTGTCCACGAACTGTATAACCAACCAAAGAACGTTGCTTAGCGACTAAGTTATTTTAAACAATTTACAAATGAAGTGAAATGTGATAAAACGTTTTTATTTTTGTAAGGAAAATCAATAAGTATTGGTCTGTTATCTATAAGATAAGTTTATTGTAGGCAGAAGACGCTTAAGAGAATCGCTACGCTAGAATCAGCGAAGGAAAACTGAAAAGAATCTTCAACAAACTATTTTGTGACGTATTTACCACATCAGTCAAGTTTCTCGCATTCGTTAAACCCTACTAGGAAATATTGGGCCAAATATGTATTTAAGAGACAAAGCATTAAGGCATCATCTGCAGGATTGAACATAAAATATTGCAAAATTCGTTTCATTACTTCATTTGACTGATTAGTGTATAATAATAAAAAATCTTTACTAACAAGTGCGAGAAATTAAGAAGATTTATTGAAGGTTGATTAACTAATTGAGAACTTTTATTTTGTACAAAGGTATAGCGTGTTCTGTTAGTCGGGGAACGAACTAACTGTCTGATGCACTAATCTACATTTCGTCGTCGTATTTTATTAGCAAATAATAAGAAGCAATTGGATTTATCAATACTTTTTCGAATAAATTTAGAGATTCTAAATAAAGCTACTGTATATTGAAGGTAGCGCTTCACTCTCAATACTCACTCTCTTCTATCTCTTTTAATTTGGTGTTAAATTCATTCATAAACTCCGTAGCAGCAGTAACTTGTCAAGTATCTCTCCATTTTCTTCCCAGCATTTCATGATGGTTTTTTCGGTACTTTCTAAATACAGTAACCTTAATTCTAAAACCCATAAGTACCATTTGCAGGACGAAATAGTGGTTCTTTATTAAATAAAAGAATATCGATTTTCATAGTTTTAAATGTGCTAAAATGAATTTTGGAAGTTTCAAGCAAGCAAGCATATTAAGGACACATAAGAAAAGAGAAAATTTGAAGAAAAATCGTCTGATTGTCACTAGATGGCACTACAATAGCTAGAATAAAAAAATGCGACATTTGAAAACTTTTACATCAACGAATCGAAATCTCACCAGACAATTCATGAAACGGTTGAAGATTATTTCAAACCAAAGCATTATGTTATTCAATTTTAAATAGACTACAAATCCATTCTGAAACAAGAAATATGAAACAGAGTGTTTAAAAAATCTTGATAAAAAACGTGAATTAGAGAAAATGGTAGAGAATCAGAAATAGAAGGCTTTATATCATTTATTTATTCCTGATTATTAACGAAGAGGGAAAGCTTTCCACCGACTTCCTGCTAATAAATTGCTCAACAAATTAGCAAGTTTTATTTTGTAATTCCGGCGTCATCTGTTAAGCGATGAACGAACCAACAGTGCCACAGATTTAATATACTCTTCGCCGTTGTATTTTATTGGCGAATAATAAGAAGCGATGGGCAATTAATAATTTTTTTAATAAATTAATGCTCATTTAAAATTCTGAAACCCATACAGCGCCCTCTACAGGACGAGATGGTAAACTGTTCGCCCCTTGGCGCGGACTATTTGAAAATAGTGGTAATTTCTCTTATATATAAGATATAAGAAGTACTGACTCATAGTTTTAAATGTGCTAAAGTTTTAAATGTGCTAATATATATTCTGGAAGTTTCAAGCGCCATCTAGCACACAGCAGATAAATTAAGGGTACTTAAGAAGAAAAAAAATCATCTGATTATCACCAGATCTAGGTTTTTCTACAATTGTTATTATTTTACATTTGAATGACGTACCGGGAACCGCATTCACGAATTAAACATTTAAAGCGCCACCTGTTGATTTAACTAAGTTTTGCGAAGTACAATCTACTCTTCACTACACTTTATTAATGAATATGAAAAGATCGACTAATTTAAAGCAATGAGATTTATTACTTGGTAGGTTTTCACGTGGTGAGAACGTCAAAAGTGGGCCAAAAATTCTCGCAAATTCTCGCTGAGTCACTTAGAATATTTAGCAAGTAAACCTGATTCCTTTGCATTCCCACATTTCGTAACGCAAAGACGTAGATGTCCACGTACGATTTCGATTGCGCAAACAACGTTGTCTCTCAATCTCGAATTTCGGCCGTTTTTTTTTCGCCGGTCCAGACACGCCCAATTAATTCAAACGAGTCGCCCGATAACATTGACTTTAATTGATGAATACCTTGGTGATTAGGTGTCGACGAAAATGTCGCTGTTATGCTGCCTTATGCCCGAGAGCGAAAAACCAAAACGTTACTCGAACGATGAGTACTTGAAGCTGCTACCGTCCGTCGTGTGTGCACAATCTTGATCTTCCCTCGCAATCAATCTAATGCCCAATTATTATATAACAGACTTAAGTGGTTATTCACGAAGTAGCTACTGGAATGACTCTGAGAATCTAATTAAATTAAGTGACAGGTCCTCAGTGCGACTAATAGAAACCTATTTTAAGATCGGGATCGTTTATGCCAGACGTGATGATATCGTTCGTTCCATTGATATCTCGTTGCGTTCTCTTTTTACTCACTTCCAAACCAGTTCCGTAACTTCAGCGCCGTATTCACCAAAGCGTTTTATCATTATCGGTTCATTTGTTGAAGTAGAAGCAAAAATAATGCGTTCAATTAAGTGAAGAAGGGTGCGGGGGAAAATGGGATGAAAGGTAATCCAAAATTTCTCATTTGGATCGTGCATGTGTCGGCGTGGAAAATTTTCATTGCATCAAGTTGTTTGCGACGTACGTTTTATTCATATTGCATGCAAATTTTTTCGTATATCATAACGCTGAGAGGATTTGCATTGCAAAATTGTCCAAACAGTCATCAGGTTAGCCTTTGTTATTAAATCGTGTCAATTAAGGACAAACTGCGAACTAAATTTATCCAAAGTCTTTACTTCGTATTGTCCATCAAGAAATGAGGATCACATTAACATTAGACAAAAAAATATTTTCTCTACATGTGTGGTCAGGTTTCTTGAATGACCTTGAAGATTTCAAATTTGCTCACACTGATTTTTGGAAAATAGTTGACATTTGAAAGGTATACAAGTATTTACCAAGAGGAAAGAACGTTAAGCCGAGTGCATCTATAGTTTGTTGAGTTTCCCAAGTATCCACTCAGTTTAATGATTCATCGCAAATTTAATTCAAGGGGAGACCAATAGATGGTGCTGAGAAGTGTTTACGAAGAAATAATTCAGTTGTATTGAATCATTTACAAAAGAGACATATTATTTATGTTCTAGCACCTTTTAACATCGAAATGAGATGTCGCAACCTAACCAGTAAGTTTTTATATTTGATAAGGTTACCAAAGTTTTTCAGAAATCTTATTAGTAGTATCGTTTTATGTTTTCTATTTTTGACAGCGCTGTGCTGGTGCCCAATTCTGAGCAATGTTCGCAATTTTCCTCATGATTTGGGTAATAAGTTTTATGTCGGGCGGACATTTTCAAGATTCTCGAAATATCTCAATTTCATTAAGTCCTACCTAGTCCCTTGGGATATTTTTCTACACCTGATAACACTGTGCTGCTATCCAAATTTCGAGCAAGATTCTTCACTAGATGTTAGATAACCCAACTTCATATCTTACATCGTATTTCTATTCAAGTTTTCCAAAGCACTTGTTTTCTCGCAAACCTTTTGTGTAATTAACACCTGTTACATAAGTTTTGGTAAAAAATTTAAATGCTCTCTGCGACATAGTAAAACCAGTACATCTACTAGTCAGCTATGGCGAAACATTTTGCTGGGGGTTATGTCAATTTGTTAAACATTTCACATTTTCGTTTGTCATTTGCGCAATGGCGTATAAGCTAGATTTTCGAAAGTCCATCTGCAACCTGGTTGGACAGCTGCTTAGACGAGCTACAGTAAACTTGTTTCGCGGACGAAATATATACAATATATTGCACAATTCGGGAATGCGAAGAGGGAATTCCATGTATAAACCTACCAAAAACAGGGCGCCTACGTGAGTTAACTGAAGTTCAAGTCAACAGACTAGTCAACTGTTCCAGAAACACCATTGGAGTGTCTACCCGCAAGCTTTCCCGTCGTTTCCGCGTTTCAAGTGCTACAATTTCTCGTTACATTGCAAGAACAGGCCTAAAATACAGAAAACGCAAGAAATGCCCCCAAGTATACTCGCGCACAATTGGCCAGAATCCCTGGTTGTTGCCGAGCTTTGAGATGTCGTCATTTCGCCCACAACCGGGGGGATCATAATCATGGACGACGAAAAATATTTTACCTTTGACCATGCAGAATTTCCTGGAAATGGAAGCTTCTATACGGATAATATTGAAGACACTCTCATTGATGTAAGATACAAAAAGAAAGCAAAATTTTCTGAAATAAGTTTGGTGTGGTGCGCCATTTCTGAGGCCAGGCAGTGAATGCTGAAGTATACATTCGAAATTGCCTATCAAAATTGATTATTTTTATTAATCAGCATCATGCTAGTGATGATTACATGTTTTGGGCTGACCTTGCAACATCGCATTATGCCAGAGATACGCTAAACTGGTTAGAAGCCCACCATGTGACATATGTCCCCAGAAATAACCCTCCAAATGTCCCTCAGGCAAGGCCAATTGAAAATTTTTGAGTCCTATTGGCAAGAAAAGTGTATGATAATAGTTGGAAAGCCCAAAATGAACAACAATTGCGGCAAAGAATTGTTCAAAAAAAAATAGAGAAGTAGACTTAGAAAGCGTCCAAACCCTGATGATGCGACATCTAAGACAAAAAATACGTCTTGTTGAAGGTAGAGGCCCCCTAGCAGCAGTGCTAAAGTCTGAGATTTATTTGTGATTGTTATGCTACGTTTACTTAATAAAGTTCTCTTGAATTTAAAATAATACCCTTCTACATTTTCTCGAAAACTTATGTAACATACTTGGCAACGCTCATTTTCTCAAAGTATTTTCTGCTGCGTTTTAATTTGAATTAATCGACGACAATTTCAATTCGTGGTTTTGTCATAGTTGGAATGCCCATATTTTTTGAAGAAACGCCTGGGAATGCCGTTTTTCCATTACTTAAGCTCTATGCAGAGAATTTGAGGGTCTGATGTAAACTCGCGCAGTAAAACGACTACTATTTTTTAAATCTGTTTGAACATCTTCAATATTTTTGGTTTTAGATATGCATGTTAGGCGTGGCAACGCTGTAACTCTTTTGGGATATTACTACACAGTTCGCAACACTCTGGAATATTATTGTACAGTTCGCAACACTGTGGGATTATTATTTTACATTTCGCAACACACCCAAGTTTCGAAACTTTTCCAGTAGATGTTTAGAAACCAATTTCATATCTAACAATATTTCTATCCATAATTGCTTTCTTACAGTGTTTTTATATAATTTTATTACTATTTGGTAACGTCGATGGATATATGAAACAGATTTGAAAAGTAACCCAGCTAAATTAAAAGTTCTTCGGTCTGAACAAGTCCGAAAAAAACTCCTGGCTGAACAAGCCATCCTCACGGCTTGCACAAGCCGATACACCTCTCCACCCGCTGCACAAGTAGCAAGATCCATTTACCCACACCACTGTGCACAAGATTCTATGAAAACACAAACAAACATTCTGTCTTTATTGTTTATTATCATATCTGGAGTCACATTTGTTAATAAAGAAACACTTCTTCGCTTTCTGGCACAATTGTTGAGTAAGAACACGCAAACAACACACCTCACCCCAAACTTTCTCGATGCAAAAATTAATTAATCATTAAACGTTTGTTCGAGACGATATTTTTGGTTTTCATGGATTACTTTGTACAGCACAATTGAACTGGCAACATTGGCAGTGGCAGCTTTCAAAAACGTAACCACAAAATTAAAAACGAACGTCAATCAAATTTCTGACAAGTACATTTTTTTGGTGGTACCAACGAAAATGTCACCCTAACACGGCCTACTCTGAATACAAAAAGATCGTAAACGGAGTATATTTTATCTATTTAATATCTTCAAGTTTTTTGAGTCCAATTTAAATTTCAAATATAAAACCAAAATGTCGAGTTCTTTTAAATTAAATTAAATCCCTGATCAAGTTGGATACTTTGAAATATTATTTGATTTAAGGACTTCTGGCAACATTGTTTCTGCCTTTGTATGGGAATTAATACTAATTGAAGAGTATTGACATATAAAAGCGTGGAGTAAAAAAAAGTGGATTTTTTTAAATTACTGGTTGCTTTATTAAAAAAATGTTTTAGTGGTGTTCGTTTTTAAAGTAGTCTTGAACATTTACATCTGCCTATCGGAATCGAAGTATTTCGATACCTGTTGACATTCGTATGTAAGACAGGTGTTGCCACTGTATGTTTGCCTTTGTGGAATTCCACGTACACACACAGAGCACACAAGTGTTTCTCCTGTTAATTTTCACACTTAGCGCTGTTTGTCGTTGCATCTTCGGCAAACACCGGTAACTGTCACCGCGTAAAATGCCAACCTACGTTCACGGCTTCACTCACATTTCAGGTGTGTATTACGTACATATTTAGTTTTAGCACCGAGTTTTGTTTAAAGTACACCGGAGAGGACCCTCTTTCCAAACGACGCTGTTTACCCATATGTGAGCGAGCGAGCGTTCGATTCCCGTAGGTGGAGTAGTTTGGTAAATGAATATTAAAAGCGTGAAAAAATGGTGGCCATCGCACGGAAATTTGTTCTGTTCCGTCTTCCACTTCTTCGGGGGCCTTTGTCTGCCGAACAAATTACGCTTTTGTTCGTTCCCAAAAACCAAATGTTTGTCGACTTGTTTCTCCACAAACACCGGGGACTATCACAAACTAAACAAAATTTACATTTGGTCAATGAATTTCTCTCGGAAAAAACTTCGTCGTGACCATTCACTTATGAGAAGGGTTAAATTTTATAATCCCCCCCCCCCCTATACGAGTGCCAGAGTCATTTTATAAGTCGTAACTTTATTTTATTTTATATGTAGATATATTGAATGAGAGACAACTAAATATAAGAAAACCAAGAATAAGCAACATCCAAAACGAGATCCTCTTCTCAGCTGTAAAATCTTTGAGGTTATTATGTAACAATCAGAAGACAGAGTTGACCTGTCTTGAATCATCAGATACAGAAATTTGAATAAAGACGAAAATAAGTATATTTAGTAATTATACTGGCTTCGTATTCAAAAGGCCCTTTAAGCGCAACCTCAGGATCCCATTCCAGGGCCAATAGTGTTCGTGAAACTATATTTCTTAAGAAAATTTGTCAGGTCTGAGGATAGGTAATACCCCAAGGCCCTGTCATTAGCTCCAATTTTTTTAAACATATTGAATGCAAATAATTAATTTTATTTAATTTCAAAACTGAATACATGTTGACTCTCTAAATGACGAATCTAACATATTTTTGTTTTGAAGATGGACCTTCATAATATTAAGACCAGATTTGATTTTTAATTATCCAATGTGATTAAATTAAAGGGTGCAATCTAGGTGTAACACTGAGATTGATTTTTTACGAAAATCTACTCATATATAAAGTAGCTTTAACCTAGGATTCTAGGTTGAGTTGAATTTGCTACTTTTTTTTAATATTCATATAATATTTAAGTGAAGAAGCAAATTTTTGGTTTTGAAGTTGACCTTTATAGAATATTTAGGCATGAATTGATTTTTCATGTCATGAAGTGTGCTACAACTCGTTTACGAAAAATACTGTTCCTTGACCATTTCTTATTCCTAATCACCTCCTAATCGAGTGTCACGCAATTGCCAAAAAAAAAACACACGACGAAGACGTCCACCATAAATCTCGTTTCCGAAAATGTCCACGGCATAAATCACATAAAAAAGCCCAGGCAAGCAGACCTGAACTCTCTCGGGCCGTTCAGTTTCCTATAAACGCTACGATTTCGTAACAAACACGAATGCAATATTTTCCATAAATCCAACTCGTGTACGCCATTAACATACATTAAAATTACAGCTGTTCGGCGAGAGAAAAAAATCCTGTTCGGAGGATCATAAAAACGTTCGACTGATAGAAACGCGAATAAATAACGTCTCTTGGATATACATAAATTCCGTGAGCCATTAGCGGCGTAGTGACCACGCGGTTCAGTGGGTCACAGAAAGCGGCAAAAGGCCAAGGCTTCCGCAAGGTCAGCTAGAAACTCTTGAAAAATAAGTAAAAACGCCGTTTCCTAGTCGACGGCTGAATTAATTAATTACGGGGAGACGTCGGACGGGAAGCAACGGAGGATTCGATTTTTCCATTCATCACATCACAGATAACCATCTGCGTCTGTCCTTATAGAGACAGATAATCAAGATGTTGTCTCTTTATTTTAATTAGAAATTTTGGGCGAGTAAATTAAGTTGTTATCCAAAGAAGCAATGACACTCACACGGTACACAATCCTAAGTAACAAAAAACTGCGTCCCTTAATCATCGCAGGATCCAAAAATAAATTTCGAAATTAAAACAAGAAAACGAGGTCGTTTTATGGTGTTTGCTGTACTACGGTCGATTAAGAAAAACTCCTCGGCTTACGACTGCACTAAACAACACCTACATCCTAATTTAATTATGCTAAGTGCAAAAATATGTAGTACGCATTAAGTGAGTCTTAATGCTCGATTAATACCTGCCTAATGCACCGGGGAATATTAAGGATAACTTGTTTCTTACATACGCTGACGTTTGTTTTTATGAAATAATCAAGCGCCGTTTGCGAAAGCGATGAAAAAGTTTACAATTTCAAAATGGAAGAAAGAAATCTGAATTGAAAATGTGTTTAACCAAAAACTGTACAAAAACCTTTTATTATCAAAATTTAAGAAAAGCCTTATATGTAAATATTAATTTTATGCAAAGAATTAAGAAATTCAGTGATTAATTGATTGAAGCGCGGATATTTTTGAACACCTACAATCACATTTTCAAAATACAAAAATCTTTCAAGTATTACAGAATTTGGATTTTTTTTATTATGAACGTAATTGTATCAGTGGCATGTGCTTTTTGATTTGAAATGTTAACATGGAAGATGGTATGTGTATTACTTCATTACTTTTTTTCTTTTCATCGGAAAACGTGAGGGAAGTACCTCGCCGATTAACCTTGTGTAAGGTTCTTATACTTACAAATTGTGTGTCAAATTGATTTAGAATTTTTTTATTAAATAGAACTGCTTGTATTTATTATTATTGAAAAGAAACATTCTTAAATTAATAAATTTATATCTTCTCCAGAGCCAGATGAAGGTATTCTAAGTGTTGTAAATAATATTTGGAGCGTTCCACCAAAACAGAACATGTCCATCCTTGATTTGAAAATTAAGATTTCATTTCAGAGTTAGGAATGGTCAAGCTTTAATTGAATGTCCTAATTATCTATGCATATCAGTAAATTCTTCACTATTGGGGACTACAAAAGGCTCATATTTCATACAAAATGGACGTGCCCTGTTTTGCTAGAACGTTACTTATATATACAGATAAATGTTTTATTTGAATTGAAAATAAATTAAGAAAACCAAACATAGTGGGCGTCTAGTAATTAAAAAAAAATAAATATAAAAAAAAATTAACACCATAGTGTAGCACAATAAATAATATGTAACCCTCAGGGCTCTGCAATGCGTCCGTCACTGTTTTTAAAAAACAAATTCGCTGCGAAACGTTGTTTTCTATCAAATATTTTTTGTGTGGTTTGGTATGTACGCATCTATGCAATTTATCATAATTTTCTAATGCATGTCTTCACTTGTTTAGCATAATCGAGTTATCGATGTTGAAAGATAGAGGGATAGGGGGTTCCTCAAGGTCACGTTATTGGATCTCACGTGGAATTTTGTAAGTAAATTCGTTGAAAATCGTTTTATTCATCTTTAATTTAAATTTTCAGATTTTTTTAGAATTATTTTATACATTGATTTTTTAGGAGGACACATCAGAGCCGTATTCTAGGACCCATTCTGTTTTTGTATATAACACGAATACATAATTTAATTATCTGGAAATCCTCTGACTGCCAATATGTTATTTAAGTAATTTGAACTTATTGCTAAGGATCTTGGCCAGAGCTTTGTAATTTCATAAAAACGAGACGATTCGAAAACGGTTCTATTTGAAAATCTATAGTTACGAGTTTCCTTCTTCGATCTTATAGTTGTAAGTGTAGATGTGAAATGAATATATCGCAGGGTTCTGGTGGGTGGGCAGTTAGATTTTTGTACGGTTGGTAAAAATTGATTTCCGTTGCATCACCTGCAATAAACACACCCTAAAATACTGAAGTGGTGAAAAATAAATAAAAGCAAGACACGGCCGAAATAATTGTAGACTGACCCACGCACACCAGGTATCCTCGAACACCCGCATCCCTCCCACACCACAGTAAATCAACATCGGAATTGGGATATTTTATTTATTGCGGTTCGCTAGCTGTCGACGTTGGTACTCCTTAATAAACTTGTAACCGCGGCCGGAGTGCCCGTGTATGTGTATAATATAATTTATCTGCTCTCTCCGCCAGGCTCGTCTGCAACTAAAGGCCAAGCCTTCTTGCTCGCAGACACAAAAACAAATCTACATCTTGCCCCTGTCTATTCCAGCAATATTTTCTTTCCCGGCCTCAACTTCACTTTCTTTCTGTATCAGAAAATTTATTTATAAACGCGGCGATATAAATCAACGGCATTATTAATTAGCACCCTTCACCCAAGCTGTTGGTGCGAACACCAACTGTGCAAGCTCCACTTTAAATAAACGCCGCATTGTTCGAACATAGATCCATCAAACCCACACTAACAATGTTGATCAGCAGACTAAACATTAACAATTGTTGTGACAATAGCCACTGATAGCTAATTTGTATTGTTAATAGTAGGCACTGACGGCGAAAAGGGGTGCGCCGTCCACAACGTCGGTGCACCCATCCTTTTCACCCCCGTTGCATGCGCGTATCACGTCGGGAACGTGGTCGAAAATTCACCCCCGAATCCACCACGCGTGACTGAACCCGCTGAAAGATTGTTTAAGCTTCATTTAACTAGTATTAACGACCCCCTTGACGTTTTTATAATTATTTAATGCAAAGTACATTTGAGTATGAATTATACAACTTTATAAAGACTTAACCAATTTTTCGAAAATTTCGCTCGCGTTTAAATAAGTGACTCCCAACTGTCCATCAAGAGTCCATTACCACAACATTCGAATAAAGACAAACTCAAGTGTCAAGATAATGATCTGAGATTACCATAATGAAATCAATATCGCATATTAGTGAATATATGAATACATTACTATCCACACTCACTACTGTCGGTCCGTGTAATACATATGCATGAAGTCGGCACGGCCGAGCATGAATGAGATGGCCCCGGTACATCTTCTTTAAAGCTATGTGGGATGAATGCGGCGGTGAACAAACAGTGAAAGCTCTTCTTGCTCTGTTATCTACGCGGAGGATTCGCGGAAACGCCAGGCCGTTTGATGAGTGGACGACGAAGATTTAAATAACAGTTGAATTAAAACTTACTCATCGAGTCAAACTAGAAAAAAGTTGTATCTTCAGTTCACCATAAGCCTCGAAAATAAATACACAAAGCAAAATGGATCTGGAATACCTCAAGAGAATATCTGAGGCTTTCAGAAGAGCAAAACGAAAACATTATTAAATTAAAACGAACTTCTTTGAGATACTTCAAGGTACAGTATTAGACCCAATGTTCGTCTTTTTTGTTGTGAGACGTCAAGTTTGATTTAATCTAAGTTAGTAAATTAAACTTCTTGTGCATCTCGAAACTGTATTCATAATAAAAAAATCCGGCAGATACATGGAAGCGGCAAAAACAAATAAAATGCAAGAGAAGAAATTTAAAACCAATTGCACTTAATAGTGTGAGTTCCCTGTAAGCCTCTAAAGTAAATATTTTATTAACAAAATTTGAAAAAATCATGACTTTTATTATTTTTTGATTAGAGGTAAATGAGGGAATTAAAAAAAAGACGTGCATTCCTTCATGCCATTACATTCATTAAATACTCAAATATTCTGCGCCTCAATGTTCAGTAACTTTCTGGATATGTTTTGGATATTTTCTCTATGTTGATTTGGATTGATTGATAAAATCAATCAATTTTTTTTCTCGACTTTTATCATTTTCTTGACGAATATAATCTGTAACTTACAGGATGTCATTGAAATATACTCTTCTGTTCTTTTTGAGTGAAAAACTTTAAAATTTTTGTAAAAACATCTCGAGGAGAAGTCTTTCCTCAACTGTTTCTTGGTAATTTCTTCTTCAAATTTTCATCCAATTTAATTTCTTTCGGGCTATGTTGTGTGTTAAATTGTTTCGTGTTCCTCTGCATGTACCTATACTATCAATCGAGTGACTTCGTTGCCGTATCACAGACCACGACGACTATATAAATAGGCAGGAGAGTCATTCAGTTCAGTGCACAGCGAATGACGAATAAAAATCTATTCAATGCAAAAAAAATTTCTTTACAATTGTAATTATTTAAGGAAAGCAACAATCAAACTAGGGGGTGTTTCATTAAAACATTTATCTACGTTGATTTTTTTTTCTTGAGAAACTATTTTTCCTTCATATTTATATTCATGTTAGAATTTAGGTTCGCAGAAAAAATTTTGCCAATTTAAAACACTTTTAATGTCCATGGTCACTTAACACAATAAAAAAAAAACAAGAAGAACAAGATCCAATACTTATCTAAGAAATAACACTTCTATAACTTAAAACGCTCTACTAATCGCTTTCTGAATAAAAACTGATTCAAATAGCGCGCCGGTCATCGATTGTATAGTTAGAGATCCTTTCATTCTCGAATTTTCAAGGTAACAACTGGAACCATCTAGCGTTTCAACATAATAATATTTTTGAATTTAGATGAAAAACCGCTTCGTAGGCATCCATTCTTCTTCTCTCGCAAATAAAGCCTTCAAAACATTCAGTACAATAGGAATAGAAGAAACGAAATGAATAGTAGTTTACATATATACGCAATAGGAACAAAAAGTTGTGAACGAAGGATATTAAATGATTAAATAAATAAAATATTTTCAGTTGATCATGAGGAGGTAAACTTATCGATAATTTCTGAAGATCTTTGGAAAGGTGACGGGCCTTCAAAAATACTTTTTATTAATATGGTTTTTCATGTCCCCGAAATAACATACGAAAATCATTATAATGATTACGTAAGTGGGTGACTTAAATCCCAAAAAATAATAAATTAACAAATGATCCGTCTGTTGAGAACTCTGGTCACTAGAGATGTCCTGAAAAAATGTTCACAGCTACCTGTTGAGAACTACTGAGTAAAAGTACCCAATACTTTATTTATACGAGTATTGGAAAATTGAGTTATTTGTAATCAGCTTATTAGAAGCGTCTATTAAGACAGATTTAATTGTTTTCTAAGAATTATTTCAACAGACTGACTGAAATACGCACAGGATGACACAGGTTTCCGTCTTTTTTATATTTTGATAAACCCTCGTATGTGTAGTAACATTAAACAGTAACCTCAATTGTGTGGTGTTGTTTTGTTTAATATGTTAATATTTATTTAAAAAAAAATGATGAATAGGTCCTGTTTGTTGCATGCTGTGATTACACTCTCCGGAAGTAACACATCGAAAATGTCTCTATTGTACAGTTGAGTGCTCGCGGCGTACCTGTGCGAGAAATATCTATTCAGTTAAAATATGCAGGACCCGCAATACTTAAAACCCCGAAAAACCGGAAGGTAGACACGTGCGGTTTTTACCACACATTCACTTCAAAGCGTAAAATTTAAATTTGAATGGCTCTTTACACGCGGCATTTTACACATCTCGGAGCAAATTTGTTTGGCGACTTTTTGTCACATTCGTAAAACGAGATTTTCATTTACATTTTTAAAGGTGGAGCACGAAAAAAAAATAACGTTTTGCAACCACAAAAAAAAATAATAATCCCACATAATTTTCTTAAAGGAGTTAGCCAACAGAGAGTGCCGTCTCCTCCACGGTGTTATAATAAATATTTCTTTCAGCGTGTTGTAGATTTAAATAGAGTTATGAAAATAACAAACGACTTGAAAACACAATTTGCGAGTGCGTAATTTACGAGCTACAAAGTGCAGAATTCATTTCATTGTGGCGACAAATCTATTTTATTTCCGAAGAACATGAAGTGCGAATCCTCGACAAGCATCGGGATCATCTAACCATGAAATATATGTCATACGTACGCGGCGGGAAGAGATAAGTGTTCGGCTCGATGTGTTCTGTCGCCAGGAGTGCCCGTTAAGGATAATTGATGGCGAAATTATCCTGGCCGCGTATGCTAATTATTATAGGTCTATGGGACGCGCTGACTTTCAGGAGTGGAGGACGCGTAACGTGGTAGTTTCTGCGGTAAATTAAAGAGGCGAGCGCCGCTCTTAAACTTTATGAAGCACTCGGCTTCAAGTCGGACTTGTATCTGCTCTGCTATCTTGATCCTGTTTCTTATTGAAGGCTATATCGAATTACAGAACATGAACGCTAAGTGCAAAAAAGTATTTATATGGAGCGATTGGTGCTTTTCCAGATAGAGTATCGATTCAATTGATCCATTTCAGAGTTACACTGTCGAATAAACTTGTTTCTTTAACTAAAACTAAAGGTTTAAGTAGTTAAAGAAATACTCTCGATAGTTCACAAGTATATCCCAAAAAAAAAAAACCCACAGAGACTAAAACGGATTCGATGTTGCTATTTCTTTTGCATAATGCGAACGACCTTGTGTTTACCACCACTAATATCCAGCAATAATTAATCGGTTATACAAGCACAGATTGATCGCTAATTAGTAATCAACGGCGACATGATTTATGTGTGTATCGAATCGAGAAGTGACTGTCAAGTCAAGCCAAGCCAAGCCAGAGATAACGTTGCTAGGAGAAATCTAATTCAATCTAGAAAAAAAAACACACATCTAATAAATAATTATATTAGAATTAGTTCTAGAACAGCTGCCAGGAGTTATTTCTCTTTTTTTTAACATCTACATTGCGTCGGAGGGAAATCATTTCCGCATGAAATACCGAAATGGCCGATCCGAAAACAAACGACACCGCAGCTGTGTGGCCATCGAACGATTACAATTACACGCAAAGCAAGCAAAATACACGCAGGGGTGGAAAGGGCCCGTCGTGTCGACAGCCATTAAACATCGACGGCGAAATTTAAAATATCACCTTTACATCGGGGGCAATTTTTACACTGATTTATCCGAATAAACTTGCTAAAGATGACACGACAAACACACGAACAATTTGATAGGACTCCTTTTTTTTTTGGTTATCCACATTTTCGTCTGTCCTCTCTGCACAATGAGATCTAAAACGCTATTGTTGCTGCTTCGACCCTCTTTCACGTCGCGATGTAACTTCTGGTTTACCTGGATCGGGGCTTTGGAAACGGGAGAAACACACCATGCGACATTTATCGACGCACAAAAGGCGCATTGTTGCGATCGGAGAAATGCGATTTTTACAAAGACGGACAGTCGCAGATAAAATAAAAGCCTTTTCAAATGCTCCTGGTTAGGACTAACGCGATTGGAAGTGAAACTCTAATTGGAAGGTAAAGTAAACGTAATTAGTTTTCATGGATTGGGAAAAACTCTGTATTGAAAATAAATAGTATATAATAGCAAATAAAAAAGGAAAGATGGGCACCAATATATATTGAGTAGGATATTTTAAAAACAAGTGAATATGAAGTAGTAGTAGTTGTAGTAAAAAGGGATTGAATCTGATTGGTCAGAATTGTTTCATCTCCAATTACAAAGGACTTCTTCAGGGCTGTTGCTGCAGTTGTTAAAATGAATTTTTGGCAGATATCGCCTGTTTTGGATCCACTGAAGAGTCGAGGATATTGCCATCTGGAGTGAATAATTTTATTTATCATGTCTGAAACATTTTTCTCCACCTCATTCTTTTCAGGTTTCTTCCGCAGAAGAATAAGAAGAAAGATTAAGGATAATATTTTCAAAAGTTCTCTTCGTTAAAAAAAATGTTAAATTATGTTTCGCTTTTTATTAGAAACCCTGTCGCCCTGAAATGTAGAAATCATCAACATGTTATACAACTTCAAAATCTAAGGAATTACAAGCAATACAAAAAGAAAATTTGAAAAAAGGAAAGGGGAAAAAAGTGCACGACTTTTTTTTTGGGGGGAAAGGAGATAAAAAAAAGTCTTACGTATCTACACGGAAAAGATTAGGTAGGTAGTGCTTTAAATATTTTAATTTCCACATTGGAAGAACGATACGTAATGAATGCACCAAATTGTCCTTCATACACTGTTTATAGCAAAGGAGGTGACAACACAACAGAACAAAAGATGGCGATGCAAATAACCTCACTGTACAGTTCTTGCTTGTAACATTATGTGAAAAGGAAACAAATTTATATCGAGCAAAAGTGTATTTAAGGTATTTGATGTTTCACGAAATTAATTGTTCGCTTTATCAAAAACGAATAATTTTAATATACACCTTGTCCACGAATTTTCTGTAGTAGAGGAAAACCTATTTTTTGCGTTTTAGGAAGGGAAGTTATTCTTTATATTTATAAATTTTTGCGTGCATTAAAACCTACAAAAACGAAATTTAGAAAACATGCTTATTTACACTTAAAACTTTGTCTAAGTTCAAAATACATTGTTACGTTTCAAATTTTCAAATATATTGTTACATTTGTACTGAATCCATAATACATTTACTGTTGCGATAATACTGCATGCTGTTCAATAAATTTAAAGAGCGAATCTTCGGCCAAATGCAGACATTGCATTATTAAATTATTTTCTTGTTGAATGGATTAAAGTCGGAGTTTGTCAACTTTAGACGAAACTAGACTAGTTAGGAGAATCTCTTGTAGCATCCTGCATTTGTACGAAGTTGTAACTGCAAATAAATTGTAAGATCGTTGACCTAACCCATTCTTCACTGTTGCTAGTCCGGGGTACAGCTGATACGTTTAGTCAGCAGGAACTTGTCATCTGCCAAAGGTAAGTGAGAGGCAAGTCAATGGTCGCGTTCATCAGAACAAATCACTTTGTGATGCGTTTGCGATTGCTGCTGCATGTCTGATGAACGATTACTTCGATTTGTGATTTGTTTACGTTTGCGCAAATGTCAAGCCGAAGTAAAAACTAACCTCACTCATTTGAAACGTGAGTTGAGAGCACGAAAGTACGTAAGAGAAAATCCTTTGAGTCGCGTTTAAATTAATATTAATACTTATAAAATATGGATTTACTAGAAAATATATTATTATTTGAAGAAAATGATCCTAATGTAGATGGTATTATTCATTTTGCTTTAAATTTAGCTGAACCTGTTTATAATGAAATAAGACAGGAAAGTACGGAAGTTATTATGTATTAATCGTTCCAAACTATACAGATATACAATTCAAGGAACATTTCAGGATGTCTCGACAAACATTTCAGGCAACATACTTAACATACAAATTTCGTGAAATGATAAAATCAAGATATTCATCATCCGTAATAAAATTAAATGAAATTTAAAAAGTTTATCTACACACAATGTGTTACCTTCTAATAATTTATGCATATCTTCCGTTTCAGTTATATTATAAATTAGATTATATAAATAAGACCGTGTATTTTCCATGCTGACGTTTTCACGTTTGACGTTTTCGTGACACTTTCAACACGTTTGCTGCTGGCAGCGCTAATCCAGCGTTAAAATTTTACGCTTAAAAAAATAGCGTCTGATAGCAATCATACACCAAACATGTTTTGCAATCTAAATACCCGTTCACCAGAAAAATTACCAACAGTTGGCCAACCGCTTGCAACCCAACCCAACCGCTAGCAATCAATTACTTCTGGTGAACGCGACCAATTTAAATTAAATTGGGTGACATTCAGAATTATGACATTACCTGGACTTGTCAAAGAGATTAATCAAGTATATTCCTCAAGTGCTTGTGGATAATTAATGCTTTTGGTTAAAGTTGCGGCAGCGGATTTATGTGGTTAAATGTCATGGAATCGGAGAAACGACTTACCAAACGACCACTGATAAATTCATGTAAAATATCCTGGTATTCCTGTTACAAATATTACGCTAAAAATATTATCCAAAAATTTGAGGAAACTGGTTCTGTAGATAGAAGGAAGAAAATAAGAAAGCAATACAATGAGGATGATACAACTCTGCTAGCCAAGGGATCAGTAGATAGAAATCCAAAATTTTCTTTGCGTAAAAGAGCTGCAGATCTTGTGATAGCAAAAGTTTGTTAGAAAAAATTTAAAAGGGAAATAAGATACGTCGATGCAAACCTAAGTTAATTCATACTTTGAATTCTCAAGATGATGCGTTTCGATTAGAAATTTGCCTGTGGGTTGGAGAAAACGTCACGGATAATCGACTTCTTTTTATCATAAAATTTTATTTTCGAATGAAGCCCAGTTTCTCTACAACTGAGGCAGTATGATCTCAAAATTGGTCAGAAGAAAATCTAAATTTTAGAATTGAAACAAATAATCAAAGATCTAAGAAAGTGAATATGTGATATGGTTCGAATCCCCTCCTGATGCATATGGGTTCTATGTGAGAGCTAGAATACTTAGGTGTCGGATTGCGTTTTGGGTTCATACTGGTTCCTTCAAACTAGGTTTTCTGCGTTTCTCCAGCTTGTAAGGCGAATGCCGAAGGAGAAATAAACATCTAAGTCGGTCGCAGTCAGCAGTACCCCTCTCTTCGACAAGCTCTGCTAGTTGCAAGAACTTATAGATTCAATAGAAATTCACATCTAGGGATGCTGATGGGGAAAGCTCAACTTAATGGTGAGACTATTAGTTGTCAACCACCATATGGGTGCAAAAATCATGTCGGAAGTAACTCGTTTTGGAAGTAACGTTCAAATGATTACTAGTGAATGGAAGTTGATATTTTGTTCGATTTATTTCGAACAAGGCGGCAATGAGCGCGTGCAGATTAACCCGCTTCGTTTGTATTTAGTCAAACAAAATTTCAAATTCCGTTCACTAGTGATTACTTCAGCTCAGTTTTCACTACTACTACTTCAACAGAGACATTAGTAGTGTGTGCAGGAATGATTAGAAGTCTCGCCCTTTTAGGAACAAATTTAAATGAAAGTAAAACTTTCTTCTTTTCAAAAGATTACAGCGAGTTCATAAGTTGGTACATAGATGAAAAATTCATAAAACAGTTTGGAGTTAGCAACATCTAACATACGACCGAATGGACGATTCTTTTCAAAGAGCAAAAAAAAACGGCAGTTTTATTATCAAATTTGACAACAAATCCGATAGGAGCTACCATGCGAGTCCAATTAGGCATAGTTGATGTGAGATAATGTTTGGCACTACGAGAATTGTAAACTATTCTTGACAAAAAAGATCTTGCCGTTCAAATTTGAAGAGCGCCATCTATTGAAAGACATTTAATTTTATAGTTTTCCTGCTCTAACTGACAATAATTTAGGACAATCCCCCCTGTTTATTCTGTGAGATTGTTTCCTGTATTAAATTATTTTCTTTTTATGGAAAATTCAATATTTTGAGAGATTCCTTTTTTGTTGCTGCATATCAATTGCATTGGAAGTCTTGGAAGGTTCAACGTATTATATTTTCTTTTTCTGATTTTTCAATCATGTGCCAGTACTGAATATACATCTTATTGTTAAACTGGATGACGTTCTTTCCCATTCTCTATTTTTTTGATAAAAAAGTTCTCCATTATTTTTTGATAATTGAAATTGTGAAAGATTTTTGTTG
The DNA here is from genome assembly GCA_039766575.1 of Serrognathus titanus. Taxonomy (NCBI): domain Eukaryota; kingdom Metazoa; phylum Arthropoda; class Insecta; order Coleoptera; family Lucanidae; genus Serrognathus; species Serrognathus titanus. Next base: position 52,549,265 of record CM077914.1, on the reverse strand, counting down.
CTGCTGTGCATCATACGCATTGGAAATTTTCGTTTCATTCCCTCCCGAGTATTACAAAAACAAAAAATTACATTTTGTAAATTGCCCTTTAACAAAGCTCTGGAAGCGCCACCTGTGACCAGAAGGTTTTACAGTGTGAATCTATTAAAAAAAGATTTTATTTACTTTAGTACTATGGTTCCATAAAGGTTTTTAGTTTTTACTTGGTTTGTCGATAAATCTCAATATTATACGTTACTATCTACAATATTTATTTTTACTAAAAAAAAGTAGTCTCTCGGTATTCCTAAACATTAAAACCCTAAAGCGTCATCTGTCAACAAAAGATTTAATTTAAATGAAAACATTTACCACTTCTAATCATTCAAATAGACTGATTCAAGTTTCTAAGGCTTCGACTGTTCTGTGACGTTTCTCATTAAAAAAAATCCAATATTTATTACATTTTTATTAAGCGCCATCTGTGGAGAGAAAATTTAATTTCAGAGATTTTCAGTCAACTTCATTACTTTTTTTTATATATTTGGACGTTCTTAAATTTTTAGTTAAATGAAAATTCAATTTTCTTTTTGTTAATCCTATAAACACCACTACACTACCACACGTGGGTTTATTGTTATTGAAAGTTTTTTTTTTATGGATTCGTCTTGTTAACTTATTTTTGTGTTACGTAAGCAGTGTGTCCTTTCTTTATTAAAATTCCAAAATGATATGATATTCGCAGTGTGTAATTTTTCCAAGCATCAATATGTGTTCGGGGATTATGACGTCGTTTGGCATTCTCGGTGTGTTCGAGTCGACCGATGTGTTGTTGTGATGGTGATGTATCGAATCCGATGATGGATGAGCGAAACTTCAATACTCCAGGACGTGAAGGGCCCCGCAACACGTGTAATCATCGTCGAAGTAAAACAACATTTACGGCATACAAAACAATCGCGAGAAGTTCTCATAAAGTCGTGCGATATTTCCTCAGCCCGGTGCTGGTGCTTACCTGGCGTTCTGTACCTGCGCAATCCTTTTTATGGATTATTGGGTCAAAAGTAACGTTTCCTAACGACTGAGGATAGACGGCGATGGGAGAAGAGCGGGTTCCAGCGGCCTCCTGGGGCGAAGATGATGCTCTCACATATCTACTTATGGCAGAACAAAAACGAGAAAAAACGCGCTCGGCAGACTGTCGATCTCCGAACAAAAACTTATTATAACTTGACTGGTTGAATTGCTCATTTTTATAATTGCCTGCCCAGCTAGAAGTAGGAGGGATGTGGTTTCTGCAATTCCAGGAGTTTTTAAAAATATTCGTTTTAATTAAGTTAAGAAGAAAACACGTCAGTTCTTCGCATCAACGCCATCCAAATTAATTAATTAATTTTAATGTTTATATCGAACAGATCGCTATCATTTTTTTATAATTAAATTTATCTTCAAGGAAAACAGCAAGCAAACAAAATTCAAATTAATTTTTTTTGCATTTTCCCAAATGTTATGAAACAATATTATTAATTCTGCTACTCTGGATATGTGAGTCACAGACCAACCTAGTGCAGAAATCCTTGGGATTTCACCAAAGATTCAAAAACTTGCGCAATGATGAAGATAGTAAGGTCAAAATATAATTTAATTTTAATTAGTCGTTAACAATATTAAAAAAATGCATTTCTCAAAAAACTAAAGATACCTACGAATCCATAACGTTTATACTGTTAGCAATTTGTATGGGCGTAAGTGTATACACAATTAAGAAACTAACACAATGTGTTTGTAAACAGCTGGAAGTAATAAAGGGAAATATCTCCCTTAAAGAAAATGAAGAGGACCGTTCATATTACCAGACGGAAGAAAATTTCGAGGAAATGACGCCTACACTCTTTTTTCAAGAATTTTGTTGGAAGTACAATCATATTGATCCAGGATAAAAGCATTCAACAGTTATCAACCACTGGAGAGCGTGATAGAAGAGATTTTGATTCAGGTATAACAACAAAGCAAATTTTGCTTAAAATTATTAAATTGGGGAGATACCTACCGATATTATAGAGCTGACTACTTTATCAAAATTACGTGGTCAACTGAATATATGCTGGAAAAGGAATCTTGCAAGCTAAGAACGAGAACGAGAACTTCACAGCAGAATCCAGTCTCCCGAGAAGAAGTATTAAGATTAATTTGCTCCACGAGGAGAAGCTTTATACCGTAGTATTACTTCAAGCATAAGATATGGCCATTGGTTGAATTCAAGCCAACATGTAACCCTACTCTAATATACTGTTGTATGAATAATATCTGAATTAATTATAGGTGTTTCACTGAAGTCGAGCTATCACAAGCGTTAGAATTTGATTTCATTGGCTTACAATTTGAGCTTCTGAATGATATAGCTCTTGCGTCACTTCGGAGGACACTGCTTGATAAATTTGTCCATAAACTGAAAAAGATATTCCTTCAAAGGACCTTGTTATATGCTCTATTATCCCTTCAACCACATGGTGAGGTGAGGAATTACTTTCAATCATTATCAAGGAAGAATTCCATTGAACTTGATTTTTTGGTTATCAAGCTGACTTAGAAGGAAAGACAGTTGAAGGAAGGAGAGAGATTATTTGGCCAATCATCCTATGTATCTCTAAATTGAAGGAGAAATATAATTGCCATCAAGCAATAATCCTATCAGACTTTTCCTTTTTCTACATAAAAGTCAATTTATGATGACTTTGCAATGTAGATCAAGCATCAACTTATGCAAGGGATTATGTAAGGCGAAATTAAAGAGATATTAACTTGATATGCAAAAAAAAATTTCGTAAATAAATCTCACGACTGCGTCCCGACAGCAGTCCCGAGAGTCAATCAATGACGTTTTGGAACGCGAAGAGGAGTGGAGGAATGGGTGAAGGGTAAACGATCTGCTATTATACAATTTGTCTACAAATTAGCGTTACATATAAATCAAAACGAAAATAAACGGAGTCAGTCATTCGAATGCTTTGTACAACACACGGTTGGAAGATAAAGGGTTCCAGAAAAAGCTCCTCACAACCTACTAAGTCTCCCAGAGACGTGCCTTCCTGAGTCGTCTCTACTCAGGCAATTAATGACCCCCGCTCAATCGAGGGTTTTTCAATATTTATTTTTTATTTTTGTTCTTGTGTCGCTTGATACTACTTCTTAGTTTCATTTATTTCCTGCGAAGATTTGAGATATCCCAAGGGGATTTTAAGTTTATAAGTTGTTAATTTACAGTCACTATTTCTAGGGCCATCTTTTGTCTAGTCGAAGTAGTTAGTTCATTATTTTTGAAGAATTTTATTTTTTTCAGAAGATTTGTTTCTTTTTTGTTTATTTGCACAAAAAAGAAAAGGTAAACCATGAAAAAGACATTGTAATCGAGAAAATCAAGGCTTAGAAAAGTCTTGAGATTCAAGGACTCACCATTGCTTTAGCAAATTTCAATACATCCCACATAGAAGTCATATCCTTCGGGTGAACCAGCAAATCGAATCAATGAAAGGAAGAAATAAAGAAATGGAAGCTAAATTCAAATTTGAAATTAAGCAGACAGTGGTGTAGAGAAGATTAGAAGGAAAAAATTAACTTTAAACCATTTGAAGGTTCATTCAAAGATAAAGCCAGTCCAGAAAAATAATTGAATAATTGATCTGAAGAATCTTCGTGGCGATGAATACCAATATGCCCGGGGGCATATTTCTCAGCGGGGGGGAAATGCCACGAAGAACAATACGGGACAGCTGATATTTCTCTAAGCTAAGTCATTTGATCGGGGGCACCAATTGAACGATGGATGGGAGATATTCGATCGCAGGGCGGTGGCTCAGCAAGGTAGCACAAGACGAACAATTTTTGTAAAGTGCCCAAATAAAGTTCTCTTTTGGGGAAAGTGTAACTTCTCTCAGCAGCGGCTACCCCTGCTGACACCCCGATCAAACCAAGCTGGGTAATTCTTTGCTTAATCTAGAGGAGGGTGATTTTTGGTCCCAGTAGATCTCTGAGCTATGTATACCTCCATGTATTTCAAAAGACTTTTCTTTGCAAAGATTCCTGGAATCTCAAAGGTTTTAAGAAATTGGTTGAAAACAAATTCCAAGAGACGACTACCCCAACGAAGGAGACCGTACGTCCAAATTTCAAATTAGTTTCGATTTGCAGTCTATAATATCTGGCGCTATCTCTTACTCAACTCAAGTTTTATTGTCAATCACAAAATCATCAGTCTTTCTTCAAAAATTCCATAAATTTGAAGGGCTCCGGAGCACCCATATTAATTTGTTTTTCCTTCCGCTTTTCTTTATTATCGTCAAACTAAGCAACTGAAAAGGGTCCTCATATCAAGCTCTATTTTGCCAACAATTTTTATAAACTTTACGAGGATGATTTAGCCAAGCTTTTGATTTCATCAACTCACAGACTAACTATATTTTTAAAGCTGCGAGTAGAGAGAGTATTAGGGGTCGACCAGATAGATTAAATCCCCGCATTGAACGGGCCAAATTAGACACGGAAAATCCTGACACAGACGGTTTGATCACACCGTCGCGTCCATTGTGTCCATTGTTGGTGACGCCGAAGGCGTGGGCCGAAATTAACACAAAAATTTTTAATCTTCCTCGTCCGCATTGCGCACCAAGCCGATTACAGAATTTTCACTCGTAGTTTTCGACCGGATCCATGTAGGCATGTGCGGCTCTCCCGTCGTCGTAGTCGGCAAGAAAGCGACAGCTACATGACCTGAGCCGGAGGGCATCGAAACAGGGGCCGGCAAGAACAAAGGGCCCTCCCATCGGCCCGGTGTCAACTACGGACCGCAACTCACATCGCATCGGGGACCGGTATTTATCACAGAATCTAATGTTAACTGGACCCCTGTCCTAAAACTTCGAGGTCAGTCAGCGTGGCAGAAAACGTGAAACTCGAAACAGGAAATCAAATTTTTTAAATGAAACACACACTATTTAAAAATTTTATATCCAAGTAGTGAAAGGTCCATTGTAAGGAGGAGAAGAAGAAAACTAGAAACCATTGATCACTTTATTTATCGGGGCTTTAAGAGTATCTCGCCTATTCAGTTGCAAATGTGAGCGCATATGTGGAGCGTCTTCAATACAAACCAGTACATGAGCGAGGATTTTTCTGCACGTGGTAATTGTGTGTCATATTGTGCAATTTGAAACGCGACTGATTGTGAGATAAGCCTCATCTCTATACACACAAGGTTTAGACGAAGAACGGATTCTTTTTATTCAGAGAAAAAAATCTGACGACATGTTTCGAACGGAGTAGTATTGAATCAAATGTATTTTGAGAAACGTATGCGGGGGATTAATGTCCTCAAGAATATGCTTAAATCGTTCGAAAATAAACAGAGAAATCATCTGATTGAAGGCATTGTACAGGAAAGAAAATAGACAATAAACTTGGCAATCCTGCCCTGGCGAGTTTTACCAAAAAAATCAGCAATATGGTTTAAATATTTACAAAATTTTTAGAAAAGAATCTGTGAACAAATAAAATTTCGTGCTTTCTGAAATTCTCTGCAATGATTTGAGGAGTCTCAGTTATAGTGCTGAGTATTTGCAATTGATAAAATACAGTAAATTTAGTTGCTTTTACCAAAAATTTATTTCTGGAAAGAATTCTGATCTTCTCTAAAATGATGTTGCTTCTTTTTCACCATGTTTTGGAAAGTTGTTCTTCCAACAAGGTTTTGCAGTTATTAATTGTCGGTAATTTGCAGCGCCATCGTTTTTTTAAGCAAATACGGTGTAGGGGTACGTGCACAACGAAGCTGTGATATTAGATATTGGCATATATGATAGCGATATTGTAACAATGTTTATAAAAATATACCGTACATCAGCTGCAAGAGGGTTATAACTGAAGCTAGGGTGAAAAGGTACCGTCGCAGTGACGTCCATAAGGCAACTCGCCTCGCACAATCCGATTTCGTTCGGTACGAATTGCATTTCATCTATGCTCATGCTATCACCTAGTATCACTTAAGGTAGGTGCATAACGGAACTGTGATATTAAAGCATAGTAATAGATGATGGATGATACACAATTCGTACCGATCGAACCTATCTTACGGACGTTATTTGTTCGTCCTAGCTTTGGTTATAACACTCTTGCAGCCGATGTGCGATATGTGTTTTTATAATCACTATTACAGTACCACCATCATCTATGCTATCACAGCTTCGTTGTGCACATACCCTTATTCTGCATGGCTTATCATTGTCGATGATTCGCAATTTGATAAAATATAATTTGTGGCGCCATCTCTTTTTCAACCATGACAATAAATTTGGTTATTTTTATGAAACATTCCTTCTTGCCGTGTTTCAGAAAGTTGTCTTTGAACGACGTTTTGAATAATGTGTGTAATACTGCCATCTCTTGTTTAGTCCGGATTTAATTGGTTATTTTCGCACGAACTTCATGTTTAATTTTTTTTCTTTTCGATAAACAAATTATAATTTCTTGACTTCTTAAATTTTTGTCATGTTTATTTATCGCTTGAGGGTTCGCACAGTTGGTAAAATACAATTTGTGGCGCCACCTTTTTGCAACTGGGACAGTTAATTTGATCATCTTTACGAAAACTTTATTTTTTTTAAATGTCGCTGCGTTTTTTACTGGGATTTCGGAACTAAATCCTTCTGTTACTGTCGTTTCGTTGCTCGCTGCGAGAAAGAGATCCTTAGGACTGATGCTGCTGCTATTTTTCTTGTTACTGCCGTTGTTGTTTTGTAGATGTTTGTTTCCCTACTTTGGGTTTATAACTTTGATTTCTAACATTGGTTATTAGTATGTGTTTTCTCTTGGACTCGGGAGTTTCCAGGAAACTAGACCAGTTTAGACCTCAACGGATTGAGTAGGAATTAGCCGAATCACGTCTGCTATTTTTGTGTTTACGATGGCACAAAAGTACGAGAATTTCTAATGGATTATGTATGTGGCGCCACCTTTTGTTTCATTGTGGTAATTAATTAACTAATTCATTATTTTCGTATGAATTTCATTTTTAAAATTTTTTTTATAATAGATTCTTCTTACATGATCTGTAAATACGCGTGGGAGTCTCCAGTGCTTTGATGAATGCAAACTATTGGTTATTTATTGGTTTCTCTTTTTTCCTGTAAAAATTTGAGTAATCCCAAGGATATTGAGAAATCCGCTTTTGCATGGTAACAAATGAGATACTTGAAGAGATATTAATACAAATGTAATTTGTAACGCCATCTCTTGCCTAATTAAAACAGTTAGTTGACTACTTTTGCGAATTACATTCTTCATTTTTATAACTACGGCATGGACACAATTATGTATCTTTCTTGGAGTATTCTTTCATTTCTGAAGATTTCTGAAATTCGAGAAAAACCTTCGAGGAATTTAGATTAGTGTTGGGATAATACTTCCAGTTACGTATTGATAACGTATAGCGCCATATCTTGTGTCATTTGAAACTATTATTTGGTTTTAATTTGCGAGTATTTATTTCTGAAGAATCGAGGTCTTTTCTCGAAATTGTTTTGTATGTTTTCAAACTCTAATCGAAACTATCTCGATATATCTCATAATCTTTGCAAAATTTAAAGAATCCCAAGAACTAAGGCCGAGCTCTAGGCTGATTTTACAGTAATTTGTAATGACATCTCTAGTATGTACAGTTGAGACAGTATTTCACGTTTGAAGTGGCCTGCCTCCGTGGAAATTTTGTTTTTCTTTCAAACTAGTTTTACGTGGTTTAATTTCCATTTGCAGTTGACAATTCTAGCGCCATCTCTGATACAGTTTAAACATATCTTCGATTGTTTTAAGAAATTAAAATTTTTGTCTAAATTCATTAAAATAATAACTTTTTTGTAATAAATGTGAAAGGTATGGAGTTTTAATTTTGTTTATCGTTGCTCAAGTATTTCCCCTTGTTTACGACGGTGTCGTGATACTAAACCAACGCGAATAAAATAAATAAAGTAAGTTGCACGATCAATTTCACTGTAATTTCACGTACGCGTTTTAAACAAGACAAAGTGGCAATTATGCACCGACTGCAGCTAAAAGTAGGTCTAGAAAATCGAGCTAACTGCAGTTCCTCCGCAAATTATAGATAAGTGCAGGCCGATCGGCTAAAAAATATTAGACCCATTTGAGGCACAGAGCCGATCGAATCCTTGCGTATCTTGGGGGGCCGTAGACGAGGATAATACGAGGCGAGCCCGACTTACAAAAGCAGGACGCAGACTGTCCAGCTCAGAAATTCCAAACACGTTCGTGTTATTTCTCCACCAAGTCGGTGCGAAATAAGTAAAGACGCGACCTCGATGCTTTATTTTCATCGGCCGAGCACCTTCTCGAATTAAGTTTATCTGCCCCGCGTTCGTATAATTTTATTTCCAGTAGCAATAGCTGTTAGCAAATAAAAACGGTGGACCTGCGAAGTGATCGCGTTCGCCAGATGACGAGCACGCTCGTCTTTCACTTGGATTACTGCACCTAGATGTATTGCAGTGTTAAGCAGATTTTTTCTGCAGTGCCCATAATAATCAATGTATGTAATTTTCTTGAAATGATCGAGTGTTTAATAACTAATTAAATATTAAGAAATACGTAGTTTATTAATAGACGGTTTTAGCACGGAAGATGGAAATTTTAGATATCAATTAAATAAAAAAAAAAAAAAATAGTGGCGTTACATGTCTCTATTTAGGCTACATAGAACAATGTCTGACTTTTCTGAAATATTCGAGTATTAATTAATGCTATTGACAAAGAAATAGATTTAACATTTAAATAGAAAAAAAAAAAAATCGATGACATTTCTTAACTAAAGATAGGATGATGACCATATTTATATGTCATTAATAAAAGAGTTTTCTTAAAGACAGTTACACAGACATTGGCAGTCGCAAGTCTGGATGCGATCGTATAAATTCGCGAGAAATTTCTTTTATTTCACATGTGTTTAGTTAGTTTGACTGAATTCTGCCTACGACTTTAACCGAAGGCATCACGACTTGCGGTTGCCAAGGTCTGTGTAGTCTATTCTTTAAAATTACGGTAAAAATTAAAATGTAATAAAGTGCAAAATAAACGACCAAAATTCGACCAACATTAACTCGAATAAATAAGAATAAGAACTTCATTATTGTCTCAAAACAGCTGAGGTCTATTTTTCTTTTTCATTAACGATTCATAATGAAAAATTAAGAAAATTTCTTTGAGTTTAAGAAGAACTATACCTAAGATGAAAACAAGAAACAAAAGATACAGCGAAGGATAATTAGCTGATAGATGGCGTAATGAACTGAAAATTGAACATTGCAGAGATTACATAGAAAAATTCTATTATTTTAACTTTACTTTTTAAATTTTTTTAATTTTTATTTAAAAAGGGTAAACCTAAGGAGAGAACACTATCGAAAAATCAAGGATGTAAACATGATGGTAAATATGATTTTCTTAATTTAACATAATGAAACACTTATTTAATTGTTATCTCCTTAAACAAGAAGTAAGGTTATATATATTATTAATTGGCGATCTGAAACTTTGAAAATTGTAAAGAATGTCATGAAAAAAAATTGAATCACAATTAATAGGTAGAGACTGTTAAATAGCTAAAAGTCAGAGCAAGAAGGAAACTACTAAGTTGTGAGGGCTCATACGTTGCTTAGCAATCAATGAAACGTAGCACGATGACAGATGACAACAAACGTCAAAATGTTAGAAACGTCAAAATTACAGACATCAAGAAACGTCAGGTAATGTAGCATAGACAAGTACGGGCGAAAACGTCACGTTCCAGCTCAGTGTCTGTTGTGCAGTCATTGTCAAGAACATTCACCAAAGCCTCTAGTGCAGTCATTGTCAAGAACTTTCACCAAAGCTTCTATTGCAGCCATTGTCAAGAGAAATTAAGAATATCTCTTGGGCAACCATTGTCAAGAGCCATTCATCAAAGCGTTTTGTGTAGCCATTGTCAAGAGCAGTCAAGAATGTCTCTTGTGCAGTCACTGTCAAGAGCTCTTACAAGCCTCTCATGCAGTCATTGTCAAGAGTGTGCACAGGCCTCCTGTGCAGAAATTGTGAACAGCATCTATAAGCCTCCTGTGTAGCCATTGTCAAGAACATTGAACAAAGCCTCTAGTGCAGCCATTGTCAAGAACTTTCACCAAAGCTTTTATTGCAGCCATTGTCAAGAACTTTCACCAAAGCTTTTATTGTAGCCATTGTCAAGAGAAATTAAGAATTTCTCTTGGGCAACCATTGTCAAGAGCCATACATCAAAGCCTTTTGTGTAGCCATTGACAAGAGCAGTCAAGAATGTTTCTTGTGCAGTCACTGTCAAGAGCTCTTACAAGCCTCTCATGCAGTCATTGTCAAGAGTGTCCACAGGCCTAATTGTGAACAGCATCTATAAGCCTCCTGTGCAGTCAATGTCAAGAACATTCACCATTACACAATATCTCTTATGCAGTCATAATCAAGAGATCATTTCCATTTCAAACACCCATCAACGTTGTCGAAGCCAACTGTTGAAAAGAAGGAATAGGGAATATTATAAGAACCAAGACATTCTGAAAAAGTTTCTTCCCAGTTTCGTCTTCTGATAGCAATAACTTCTCTCCCAGCACATTGTTAAACATATGGTTCAATTATTTATTTTCAATATTTGTTATCCAATTTTTATATATTGTATTCATTTATTTCATGATGTATCAATAAAATAATTACAAACACACCATAAATTCTTTGAGGCTTTCCAACCAATCGGCAATAGATTTTGGATTAAAAATCGCGACGAAAATTAGTAACCTTCTAAAGCCTGGATTATAGTAACCTTGAATTTCTTTTTTTGTTTATGGTCTCGTCGCAATTCGAAAAAGAACGAAATACGTCATAATTAATTAATCAACATCAGTGATAATTTTGCCAAATAGAAAGAAAGAGCTTTATAATTAGCCGACAGGTGGCGTTATGAATTCTCTGAAAATTGCAAAGATGTTATGAGAAAAAGTTGAAAACTAGAGCTAAAAGTTAGTTAAATGTCGTCTCTCATTGATGTTGGTCAACTTGAAAAATGATTTGTTTACTATTGATGCGAGTTAACATATTTGAAACCATTATTACAAAACAATATTCCAATTAATGGAGCGAGTTTCATATTAGTGTTCATTATTTAAAGTTTTCTAAACAAAGAAACGATTTTTATTGAAAACTGCAACGATCCTAGTTTGTGTATATTACTGACTCCGGCTTTTAACGATGATTTAAAACACATCTTCTTTTTGTTCAAAACAAAGTGGAATGAAACTTCACATACGGAAGTAACAACCAAAATTGAACAGAAAGCCGTTTCCAACTCGCTAATTTCTTCACTCACCTTCAGTCGCATAAAGCAAAGACATTCGGCACGTCCCGAAATTACCTTATTAAGTTGTCACACGGTCGCTTGCCGAAATGATGAAACGCCAGGCGGCGATTGCCAAATTAAGTTCCGAGAGCAAATAAAGGCACAAATTCATTTTTCATCGGTGCAGCACAAAACGCTCGGAAATTCGTCAAATATTAGCAGATAATCGGCCGACTTTACGCCCGTCAATCTACGATTAAGTACGTTGCAAGGCAGCAGCAGCAGCTGTCGACATAATGATTCTATTTTCTTTAAAAAATATTACAACAGATTGAAAGGACTGGGTCAAAATGGATGACGGCAAAGAATGTTATTGTATACAGTTGTTTCTAATCAGGGGATTCCCCGAACGCCAAGTAATTACACCTCGGTAATAAGATGAGGTTTTCTTCTGAAAATTCATATCCCTCGACATAAAGCCGAGATTTTAATTAGTCAATTGTAGTAGATGAGTTCGATGAAGCAAGCGAGCACGCAAGCAGGCAGTTACCAATTTTTTTTAAGGTGCGATTCATATTTACTATGAATGAAGAATCTGGTTCGAGCTGTATTGTTGCAAGTGGGGCGATTTCCTAGGATTGTTCTTGGTCTTGTCTCGTAACGGTCGCGGCTCTAATGTAACAAATCGCAAGATTATCCTGAAATAGTCGGGTAGGTCCAGATACTGGTGAGACTAGAAATGGTCCAACGGTCATCTCCTCAACCTGACAGATGAAGCTATTGTCCACTTCCCCCAACGATGCGAGGATCTAGGTGGGCCGCTCCTGCAGTCTCCTTGTAGGTCAGTTGCTGCGATTCAACCGATTTCTTTATGTGCGAGAGGAGCAGATATTTAAAATCGTTTACGCTTCATATAGTTTAGGGGTCGAAGCTTGAAATGAGAGAGAATGGTTTGGATTTAAAAATGCTACTTTTTTATAACGAAAACGAAATACATAATAAATTGAGATTATTCCATAAGGAAAATATAACGAATGCAACAATTGGGAAAAATGCTTTTAATGATCCTCTTGCCTTAACGTTTCATGTAATTTTTCTGTTGTTTTTATTCCAAATTCAGTTACATCATCTTCATAATTATTTGTATTTTCATGATGATCAGTTGAGTCAAACAACTGCAGTTTCATGCATTTTCACTATTTCTTTTTTTTTTAATTTGTCTAGAAAGTTAATTAAAAATTAATTTCATTATATTGGACGTAATTGGCCACAAATTGCCGGTTACTTAGTCCACATGGTAAACACGTTTGTGAAGATTAGGTTCCAATTCGATGTAAAGTATCCATTTTTTTTCTTTAAATTGATAATTCACAAGAATTCCAGAACAATTTATAAGGACAAATTTTCAACATGAAAAAATAAATTGCTTAATCATTTTTACTATATTCTACATACATAAAAAATGAAAGTAAAAAAAGTTCGTTATTGAACATACGAAAGTGACTCAGAAAGTTAAGTCTCACAGTGTTTTTTTTTTCTGTTTGTTTGTCAAGTAAACTTCATTTGCTACAGTTCAGTCATCTATGAGAATGTCGTGAAATTCGTTATTATGAATTTGTTGGATCTTCATTATTTACGTCCACCCCTTTTCAGGGTGCAGTTGACAATTTTTTTATAAAAATAAACGTCATGCGCTCAAAAAGTCCCACGTTTGGAGTTAACGTTGATTCGACAAACGTACGTCGATGCTGCAGTCATAAACCGATGAATCTGGCTTATTTTATTTGACGTTTTATTTATTTATTTCAAAATACATGGTAACTGTGGATATGATTAACTTTAATTGTTATTGTTTTTCTTTCACATGTGACAGTGTAATTTGATATACAGGTTGAATTTTACAACTAGGTGGATAGAAGTAAATTCGTGTAGTAGTAGAGGGGGTTCTTGCGCTAGCGTGTCTCAGTTCACGCCTCCAGTTCGAAGCGTGCAGGTTTTAGAGTTGTTTTTGAGCTACAAATATATATTTTTTATTATAATATAATATTTATTTTAATTGTTCTCTATTTTTCTTCAGTACAAAAATTCAGTATGAATTATAGTGTACCTGAGAAACTACAAATTATAAAGTGGTATTAACGAATTAATTTATTCAGCGAAAAAATTGTAAATCGTCCAATTCCTTCTGCTACAACCATCGGCAGAATTAATAAAAATTTTGAAAGATATTTAATATATTTATTATTTCTTGACCAGAAGTACTTTAAGTTTATTTTATTTTTACCTTCATTCTATAAAATCCTCCATTCAATTTGAGAAATCGTTTTTCTGTTACAAGAGAATCTTTTATTATCTTTTTATATCATCGTTGTGAATTCTTTTTAATTTAACCATTATCAGAGAAGATTTTTCATTTATTAATTTCTGTAATGTTTATGGAAGTATTGTTTAATTACAAACAATAATAATTCCGTTATGCAAGTGTATTGCGGCAATTACATCGATATTGTAACAAGAATTATTGAAATCCTAGTTAAAATAAAATTATTAAATACGCGCTCATCGTTTCGCTTCCCAATGCGAGACAAGGCCGGTCGCCTCGAAAACAGCCGAGGCACGCGTTCGCCAACCTACTTGCTTCACTCAAGCTGTATATTCAACGAATAAAAGGATACAAATCTATGACTGGTATCGAGTAGGGTCAAGTTTAAGGCAATTAATAGTTTTTATGACCGTTTGGGATTCCAGAAAACTGACCACTTTTATCCATTAAAAAAAAGAACTTTAGTGCTAAATGAATAGTATCCATAGTAACGAAGCCCACATACATATTACAGACTATATTCGATTTAAAAAAAAAAACTCACTTTTACTATTGTAGTAAAGATGGACATGTTCTATACGAAAAAAAATTCTCACTCTATACGCAAATATAACATAAATAATAAAGATACCGTGTTTCTAGCTATCTCAAATCACGGCCAACTCCAAACGTGAGAGATCTTTAACGCATAATATTAATCCACTATAGGATTTACTATTTCAGAAATATTATGAAGTCGACTATTTCGGTAACACTTCAATTCTTGCCAATAAGTGTCCTTAAAAAAACTCCTCGATATTAATATCTTTCCATTAAATGTTGATATTCCGATCGTCTTTTGTTTTTTTTTTGCATTTACTTTATCCTTCTTTATTTAAATTCAGAATTCTGTGCTGGTTTCATTATGAAAAAAGGTGTAGTTCTCAGGTCTTAATACAATAATAATGATTTGATAAATTTCGTAACTTTTTTTGGTTACAAATGAAAATGGAAACTATATATAAAACAAAAAACAATTGAAAACTACGCTTTTGCAAATAAGAATGTCAAAAAATTACAAACGTTTCTTCATAACAGCGGAGCACAAATTCGACTATAGAGTTTGAAATGAATCTTAAAACAAAACAAGTGAAAACAGTATTGAGATCTCAGAAGAAAGTCGCAACACAAATGAAAATTACAATGTATTACATAATAATGATCAATAACGATAGTGAAACGTAGAGCGTTAGTGTCAATTTTAGTGTCAGTTTAAAATAATTTATTACACAATTTCACCGGACAAGAATTTACTTAAAAAAGAAATAAAAATAACAAATGCCAATTAAAAGCCATTCGAGCACAAATTCGGGTATATTCGAAAATGTAAACCATTTTAAATGAAATCGGAAACAAAACAAATGAAAATCGTCTTTTTGGGGATCTAAAAAATTGACAAAATGGAAGATATAAACAAAACACTAAATAATAATAACTGAAGTCAATAAGATGATCAATATAGGAAAAAAAAAATTCTAAGACGGTTGCGATTGCATTTGGAAATAAAAGTTGAAACGAAAAGGTGAACGAGTTAAACAAACAATAATAAATAAAAGCTCTAGATAAAAAAAAAAATGATAAATGAGATTCAATATAAGAAAAGTTGAACTTAAATGAATATTAGCTCATAATCAGCGGTAAAAGAATTTTTTTAACAAAATAAATAAAAAATATTAAGAAATTAATTGACGTTAAAATATTTGTCTATTTTTAACGAACTACATTTATATGATGGACATCACATTTGAAACACCTGTATCTTCCAAAATTCATTAATTTTTGATAATGAAAATCGTGTCAACAGCCAGCCATGCGAGTAAGATTATTTTTGTATGTACAGTTTAGAGAAGACTGAAAATAAAGAAATGGATTTCAACATCTCTATTAAAATTAATTTTCGCTGTTGCAATATTCTCTTTTAGTTTTCGAATTTCTTGTCTTATTTATGGTTATCGATATTTATTATGGACTTTCAAACAACAAAAAAGTAAATTAGTGGACATTATTTCGATTCTTCAAAAAAGAAAAACAAACAACAAAAATGGAGTGGTTTTATTAACAATTTCCACATTGGTGTTGAGATTTTCTTGATCTAATTAGAGCTCGATGTATTACTACTTAACGAGTCAGAATTAGTAACCCTGGTTATGATTGCATCTAAAACAAAGATATCTTTCAAACAGTCGCCCTTAACTTATATCCATTTCAGAAATTATTCTATATTCTTATTATTATTATTATTACTTAATTATAAAGTATCTTGTAATTATCAGATTATTAGTCAATGTGTTTGATTATTGCTATTCATTTTTCTTACGTGTTGACTATCTAATTTCTGTAAAAGGCCTGTAATGTTATTTCCGTCAGACTTTCAAGAATACTATTTACATTTTACCCCATTTAGAAACATCGTTTAATTCTTAACAACATAACCAGAGAACGGTAAAACTAAAGTCATCTAATCTCTGGTTATGATTATGGAATATTTTACATCTATTTCTTATTTACTTATTCACACTCATTCTACATCTAGTAAATTACTTATTTAGGACGCTTCATTGATTAAATTCATTACCATTTAATATTGTTCATTTTATAAGTAGTCAAGAAAATGGACTTATTAATCTCGCCGGTCTCTGATCATAATCCAACGATTGCTAAAGACTTTTTTGTATTTCTATCAAATTTCAAAGATATTACGTACAATTATTCCGTTTACAATGCTATTTAATTTTTTGGCATCATAATTATTCGATGATTTCGTGTAATTCCTGTCAAATTTTCAAGGACACCGTGTACAATTACTCCATTTACAATCGCCATTTAATTTTTTCACATCATAACGGTCCCGATGCTCCCGTGCGTGAGTAAACACAAACATAATTTCGTAAAGACACGGTCTTTCTTTCACGAAACCTTTATTCCAGCTTCCCCACCGTAAGTCACAAAGCATCCCTTTAGCACTTTCCCACTCTACCACCATAAGGTGTAAGCGTACCTCGCGCGCCTCTGTGATCATCGAAGTCGCCCAGAATTTTCCGGAAAAAATTCCTTCGAGGGAATTTTCGCCTACGATCGGCGAGATACAGTCATCCGCGACAATTTGAATGAATTTACCCAGCGTTGGCGTTG
Source organism: Serrognathus titanus (assembly GCA_039766575.1). Lineage (NCBI taxonomy): Eukaryota > Metazoa > Arthropoda > Insecta > Coleoptera > Lucanidae > Serrognathus > Serrognathus titanus. Next base: position 52,532,397 of record CM077914.1, on the reverse strand, counting down.
CGCGACGTAACGTAACACCTTGCGCGGATAACACAAAGTGGTATGAAAGTGAATGGAACAACATCGAATGTTAGAGCTCATCTATCTTCAGTCTTATGTTTGTGTAGTGGACCACACCGCTATTGTCGAAGAGGGAAGGGCTCCAGCAACACAGAATCTTCGCTCGTTTTCGAAGGGGTCCGTGTGTAATTCAAGCTTCTTTTTTTTTCTTCACCCAGAAATCGTTTGATAGTATTTCAAGTTCTCAGCGCAATTTGCGCCGGTGACTGGACGTAATTACGTTAATAAATAAATTCCCGGGCGAATATTACGCTTTAAAAAAGAATATAATTTTATTCAACAGCGCGCGTATTATTGCTTAGTATATGACTTTCCTCGGGCGTTCGCTCCGTGTTGTACCTTTAATTCGCTGAACGGATTTTTAGGAGTTATTTACATACTAAAGAAAAAACCAAAAGCGATGCCCGAAACAGGTAATCCATGGCGTAATGTGACTGCGGCCTTTTCTTTTTCCTTTTCGAACCGTTCGATTGTGAATCTGGCTTTTCTAAGCCGTAAAAATTTTTGGGGCGGAAATAAAACGCGCTACGCGAACGTGAATGAAAGATACTTCCTGGGTGGGTCGACAGTAACAAAGCGAGTACGTGCATTCCTATATAGACTGGAGATTCTTCTGCTTTTTAGATGGTGTCGTCTGATACCGTACGGGACGGAGACTCTGCCCTTATACATGCCACATGTGAATCCACGTGAACGTTGATTTTACCTGTCCGACCCGCATCGTCTGCACACTGCCTTTAATATCATGGAATACTACCTAAAAACGACGCGTGATTCTTACATTCTGCAGTATTTTAAAACTCGTTTTAAAGTTACTCTTTTATGCTGCTAAAAAAAATAATAATAATAACGAACAGCATTTAGAGGAAATATAATCACCATCAATATTGTTTTTGCGGTAGGTATTGTCAGAGTGTAAGAAAATAAAAACACGTCAAAAATTTCGTGGAAAGCTCAAATTAATTATATTCTCAAAATGAAATAGAAAAAGGAAAAGATGAAAACGAGAAGAACGTTTATAATTATTTGCAAAAAGCGCAAGTTATAATCATATACAGGCCGGTTAACGTTTTTATTTAACTTGAAAACCAAACTAACAACGTCATTATTAGCACGACTAAACTAAACGTCTAATAAAATCCGAACTGATGTTAAAATGATATTGCTATTGAAGCAATTCAAATATTCAAAGTATAAATTAATTGACTTGGAAATGTTTAGCAATCTTATACACAGAGAGAAATGACAATATTGTGTAAAATGGAGATGGAGAAATTATTAACACAATTGATGAACATGAACATGAAAAATTTTCTACAATTTTAAAATTTATTTTTTCACCTTTAATAACGCATTAAGCCGATTGGAATTTAAAGAAAAATTAAATGTATCTGCAACACTGCAATGTATTTTGAAAATCATAATAAATAGCGGGTAGGTACTTAAACATAGTCCACAGCGCCATCTGTTTTTTGAACGTAGACAGAAGTTTATAAATATTGTTCGGAGAAAATTTATTTCTAAAGTCGACTTAATAATTATATGAATGTATATATTTATGTAAACAGACTGAGAACGCCATCTGTTGGTGCTGTAATGAGGACCCCATCTTTTCATCTATCGAAGTATTAATTTTTCATCAGATTATTTGATCAAGTAACTTTTTATTTTACGAATAATTTTCTTTCTTCGACAGAAGAAAGAAAAATTAATATCTAAAAACACAATCTAGCCAAATTATCCAATGAAGAATAATTTCTCCATTAAACACTGAAGTACTGAAGTACATCTGACGTTCTATTGGAAAATTAACACATCTTCAACTAAGGGAGGGATTAAGAGCTCCATCTTTTGACAGTACTTTTAAATGAGATGACAATCGGTCTACTGTTACTTCTTTTTTCTCTTGACTGTGATGATATGAGGTTTTCCCTTCGATAACTTTCTCTTTTCTCTATTGTAACTTTGGAGTTGCCTAAACTCACTTGTGTGTCATTTGGGAAGCTTAGCTCAGTTTTCTTTTGTTCAATAAGGATATTTTAATTACGGCACATCGTCTTAGGGAAAACTAAATAAATAAAGTCCCCGACCTAGCAACTAGTCCGCTGACAATCGCTATAAAAGTAAACGAAACATCAGCAACATAGTTACCTAATGAAATATTGAATATTTGCGACAGGGAAAATCATTTTATTGCCTCTTAATGTTAATAGCACGCATCGAAGCCCAGGCTAAGAGCTGCGATAAGCTCGCTTATGCAACGTACGCTCATAAACAAATACGCACCGCCTAAATTTGCATAATTTACGCCATATGGCAGTTACGGCGGCGCGAGATTATTTTATAATTATCACCGGCGCACAACAACAATATGGGCAATTAATATATAAACATTGTTCGTCGTTACGGGAGTTTTATATAACTCCAGGTATAACCGCAGCACAAAGCGAGACGCACTTAAAAATCCCATTGATATTTATAAGGCGAGTCTATACAAATAATACTCAATACAGATCGATGAAAGATTGGGACGTGTGCCGGAATACATTATCTACATGAAAGTCAAATCAAAACCTCCGCGCCTCTCCCCCCCCCCTTTTTTTTTTGACGACCTCCCTTAGTTTGATTCGAACGAGGACTTAACCATAAAGGGTGCGTACGATCCAACAGTTTTTAATTAATAAATTTGAGGCAAGTGTATAAATTTGCATTTCTTTTTTATTTGATTGGGTAGATACGAGGGACGCTCCAAAACTTTTATTTTAATGCTAGTAATAAATTTAAGATAAAAAATTCTCTTCCTGATCAGGTGCATGTAGGTAAGGCCTGTTAACTGACGATATTTCAGAGCGCATTTTACACAGTCGAAATTAATTTACGACCGCGTAACATCAATGAGCACTATATTTCTGGCTGTTTACAGCGCGCGCATTAACGTCATGTTAAGCCGCATTCAGCGAAGGTTTTCTTAATTAATTAACACATTTTACGAGGCGTATATCAAAGTAATGTTGCCATCGCAAAAGAAAACGGTGGCAAAAAATTGTGGAAGCAACAGTGGTATTAAAGTCGAATAAAGCATGAGGGTGGAACGAACAAAGGACGTCAATTACCATCGACACGGCTCGTTGTCACTGACAAGTTAGTGATACTAAACTATAGTGTTTGGACACTTGAGGTCACCCCCGGCTGGACAGGACACCCCCGATGGTCAAACTCTAATAGTTTCTGTATTATTCGGTCGGGTAGGAGAGACCGCGCTTTTATCTCCTGTGTGAAAATGACATCTGTTACAGAATACCATAAATTTACAAAAAAAAAAACGTCTGCGCGTTTGTTTTACAAATTGAAGAAATGATATTCATGAATAAATTTTTATTTTCTTTTCCTCATTTGCAATACTTGCCTGCGAATGAAACTAACATTTCTTCTTCGAGATACTGTAATTCGCATGGTTATCCTGCGTACGCGTGTGCCTCCAATAATAATTATTTAAGAAGAAAATAATATTGCTTTATAATTAACTTGTAGACATGCCCACGGTGAAGCATCCCATAAGAACTTCATTTTAGTATCTCAATTACAGTAAACCAATCGCATTAGGTCATAAAGTCGTTTTAATTGGTGATAGAATTTATGTACCGACTTCTACTGGCGAGATGAGATGTATTTGTACTATATTTACGGCCGTTTTTAAAACAAATTTTTATTGGACAGACCATAAAAAGCTCTATTAATGTGCGTGTACAATAGTCGTGTTAATTGTAGTTACGTCTTTAGAGGCTGCCTGAAAACAGCCAGCGACGAAGAAGTCCGAGCATCAAACGGGTTTCGTAATAGAATTTCGGCCGACCTCTGAATTGGCTAATATTTTCAGGTATTTATGCAGGTAGATACTACAGTTAGCGAGGCCCAGGCGATGACCAGCCGAAGATAGCGCCGGGGGTCGGCAGGGGTCAGCGTGTCATGGCACCTCTTTTAACCTTTAGCGACAAAAATTCTTTTCTGCCGTTCAAGAATATGCTGGCGGTCACAATTTATTGATTGTCGAAGGAATTGCCTAATGCCATGTCTAATTAACGTTATTTACAATTAAAAATTGCTAATTCATGCTTTAAGTAATATAAGATAATAATTTTTTTGTGGTTTATAAAAATGCTAACTACCGAATGTTTCAAAATACGGTAGTCACAATGCTTAAGCAAATTTGAACTCCTGAAATAAGTATTCCGCAAGGTAGCAATCTAGGTTCAATAGTGCAACTATTGGAAATAGCTGAGAACAGAACTTAGACAGACAGACAATATTGTATTTGTCATTTTTTTAACATTTTGTCCTTCGCAGCCATTTTAAAATAAAATAAAATATGTTTTGTACTGAAGTTTAAGGAAATTTCTTGCTTAAACAAATTTAAAATTATATTCCATTAATTCTAACTCCATGTGTGCTCTACAAAGTGGACTTCTAAAGCTATGTCATCAAAATTAAAAACTTGTCTGTTAAAGAGAAAGACGCAAATTTAAATATGATGTATCTTTAAATAATGTACCAAACAAGCATAAGATATCACAATTATTATAGAAAAAGAAAGGACCTTCTCAAGGATGGCTGCAATAAAGCTTTGCTAATATCCATTCACGATATTTTGCGTTCTAGTAGGCCATGTTTTTTTTCGTTATGTTACGTGCATGTTACGTGCATGTAATCAAAATTTGACTTCAAAAAATTATGACATTGTCACGTCAGCTGTATTGACTATGTTGCCAATACTTAAATAAACTTGAACTACAATGCCATGATCAAAGTAACTTAAAACAAATTACTAATTATTTAATTACATTTTTTAATCCTGTCAAAATTATAAGCGGGCAAACCAAACAAGCCATAAAAAAAGCCTACAATTTTTATAGAAAGGATCGTCCAGATTTCACACAAGATGAAATTATAAGCAGGTTGATATACATGGAGTAACGCTTACATAAATTAAATGAGCCCCATTTTCTAAGGTAGGTAAATGTATGTTTTAGATTTCGCAAAGAACAATAACTAGAATTTTGAAAGCAGGACCTGACAATTTGAAAACATCTTCATCTGGCAGACGTAAAAAGACGTATATATTTACAAATTACATGTTTCGGAAAGATTTGCAATAACTACTTTGGCAATATAATTTGAAAAATGAATATTTCACTTTAGACAAATTGCTTACAGACACTCGCAATACTTTGGAATTTAAAGGGGGAAGAACAACTTTATTCAAAATTATGAAATCTATTGGTTACAAACACAAAATGGTTAACGGACGTAAAATGTTCTGTGAACAAAAGTACAATTAAAAGTGAAGCGAAACGTTTTACAATTTTGCATGCGGGAACAAAACTTGGCTTTTTGGAAGGGTGTGACTTGTTACTTGACTCGATGTACAATGACAGAGGCTACCATAAAAACATGAATGAATTTTCAAAATTGGGTGGTTGATCAGCTTATTCCTGCACTAGGTAAGTTGAACGAAAACGTGTGGTGGTAATGGACAATGCTCCGTATCATCCATGTAATGTGTTTGGGCTTGGACTTCAAGGTATGCTAACATTCATTACTGAAGAGGTGAATCCTGTCATGATTATCCCATTAAGCCGTTAAGGTAACAGAATTAATGTGACAATTAAGGAACAGCCAAATCCTGTAATAATTGAATTTCCTAACGAGGCCAACATGCACTAGTGTTCGGTGAATCAGAGAATTTTGCTAGAGAACCAACAATCAACACCACCATCATCTGAATCTGAATGACATAAATATTACTTATATTAAAAAGCAATCAGTATACTTGTTTGTTTTCTTTATAATGTATAGTATATTCTAAAAATTTGTAACTTAATTACAAATGAAAGTTTCATTTGATAAATTCCATTCAATGGTCTTCATTTGACTGCATAACATTCAATTGTCTTAATATTATCCGCATATTTTGAAAAGTAAAAGTATTTTACTCTTCGTCGATTTCTAATATTTTGATTTCCTCGGTATATGAGGAGGGGTACTCAAATTATGACATCTGCATGTTGAGTTTGGGAAGATACAGGAGCTTCCATAAACTCTAAGAAATCAGATAAAAATGTTTCCCATGTTTCCAATTTTCTGCCGGTCACTGTATATCACCAGTAAGGTCTCCATCTTAAATTAGTTACCAGTTCAACTTGAGAAAACAATTACAATAGTACGGTCAAGGGCTTTACTTCGAATATTTGACAATGCTATTAGTTATATCCTTTGTGCGTCTGCGGTATAAAAACATCGTAAAACAATAAAGCTCCATCAGGATTCACGGTCACTGGGTCAACGTCGCCCATAAGCAATTCGATAACGGAAGAAAGTTCACTCGCGTTGACTACTAAATTAATTAATTAATTATAAGTCTATTTTTACGTAGACTTAATACAGCTTGTAACTACTGCTGCTCTTAAAAGTGTAGCAATTTAGATCTATAAGACAAAGTATTGTAATCTTCGACCATCTCTGTCATTAGATAATCGGCAATAATTATAAAACTCTATTGGTGGATTTCACAAACGTTAGTTAAATTTAATCATGGATTAAAAGTAAACGTTGCGATGGTTACATGTGCTGAAGGTATAGGAATGATTATTCTTAAGCAATGATTAAGTTTAACTGACTTTTGTGAAACCCAGTATATGTGATTTAATTTGTTAAATTAGAAAGTGAAGGTTTCTATTACTTAGTTTGCACTATATCAGTGAGTGATCTGCGTAGAAATCCCATCATCATTAAAAATGATCCTACAGAACTTTCTTAATCCGATAGCGCTTTTAAAACTAGTGATGGGCATAATCGGATTATTTCAATAATCGAATTCTATCGATTCAATTATTCAAATAATCGAATCATAATTCGAATTATTTTTAATTCGATGCAATGACAAGTCAAGCTGTGCAAATCACATGCGCTTCCCGTCTCGACAGTAGAAAGCAGTGCTGGCAATCGTGGTAATTTCTATGCCTTAAAATTGCAATTTCTAAGAAAAAGGACATTTTTTAAGACAAAATTACTTAAGTTTTAACGCAAATCTTGACAAAAATGCATACAAATAGCTTCAAAAAAATAACGTGATGGAAAAAGCAAGCATAAACAGGAATTTTTGTTCAAATGTTAGGGAAAAAGGACTGACGATAGTTGGCATCACCGATAGAAACTCTCCATTCGACTCCGTTCGAGCGAACGAAAAGGTTGGTCAGAGAAAGAGAGAACCTTGGGAAGACTCGTTCGGTCAGGGTTACCAAGGTTTAGGGATTTTTCCCGATTCTAGGGATTCTGCAAATGTAGGGAAAAATTCAAACATTCTGAAAAAATATAGTAAATAACATATTTTTTAAACTAACTAATTTTCGGAATAATTTCGTATAAATTCCTCCTGAAGAATACACTACAAGAACAAAATATACACTAACCCAAAACAGAGGAGTCCAGCTTTAAAGAGACATGTCATTATTTTTCTAATATTTCTCATTGTTTCATCGTTATTAGGTAAAACACTTAAAATATTAAAAGTTACGTGGTTTACACGATAGTACGGGACAAATACACCTTCCGACATTTTTCCACGCAAAGTGCGTGCGTTTGATGTATGTCAAACTAATCATCGATTATTCCAATGCTGAACATAAGAACAAATTGGATAAAAGTGCACTCCAAAAGACATTTGAATGGGGGGGGGGGGGCATCTAGGGATATCTATATTTAGTAAAAAGTCTAGGAACCAAATAAAATATTGTCTGGCAACGCTGCGTTCGATCGTGATCTATACCCTACTAACCATAGCTGCTTTCCCGCATTGTTGAAAAATAATTAATGTTACGTGTTTTAATAAAATGTTTAATTAAACATTTTTTTAAATTGATTTTCATTTTGTTATATGTCACACCTGAACAAATATGTTCCCGTAAGTTTGTACTCGAAGAACATGAGTTTAAAACTCAACTGTGTTTTAGTGCGCAAAATTCACAGGAAAGCACCTCATAATCAGTATTCTGAATTCTCTTTAAAACTCGATTTCTCGGATTAACAATTTTTTAATTTTTAATTCAAATTACGAAACTTGGTAATCGAATTATACAGGTTATTGGAATAATCGGATGACAGGTTATTATCCCATCACTATTTAAAACACTGCTCTAAAGCACCTTCAGAATATTCTCATCTTATTTTAATATCATGTAATAATAGATGGAGGTACTCCGAGAGTTGTGAGAGCAGTGAATCTAAAACGGTACGAGTGATTCATGAAGCCGGGATGCATTAAAGAAACAAACATAAAAGTAACCAAAGAAAAATTTAAGAAAGAAATAAAACTTTGATTTTCTAAAACAATCAATTTGTTTAAACGCTTTAAAGAAAAGATGCGAATGTAATTTTACAGAAAAAAAAAACGATTTGTGATCATCGTATATTATATTATTACAATTAGTAGAATAACGATATGAGTGATTAAAGTTATAATAATAATGAAAGCATGACCACACTTTTTAATTTGTATCGAACTGGTGAGGTAAAGTTATTTTATTTTATTGAAGTATGATAATAAACAGATAAAACAAAAATCACAGATATTTGAGAATGAAAAAAGAGACAAATTCGAAACAAACAATACAAGTAGACAATGTAATATTTAGGTAATGTAAATCATGGCAAAATAAGGTCACTTGAAGAGGAAATTACAAGTGCAGAATCAGTAGCAAAATTATGTATATTGTTCGCCCAGTGAATAATTATATATAAATATATAACAAACACACATTAACAAATGTAAAAATGATACACAAGTCAATTTAACTCACTACTTACTACTATTGAATGGAAGTGAAGGGGCATTAGAAATGAACTGTTTGAAAGAATTGGTATGTACTTCAACAGCATGTGGAGTAAAAATGAAATATGCAGTAAAAAAATAATCTTTACAGGCTCTGAGGAAGCTTTTAAATAAAACCGAAACTGTCAGCTGAATGATATTTCATTAATCTTGATTTCGTCCTAAAGCCCGATCATCGTGTTACACTATTTATTAATAAAATTAATTTGGCAAAAAGCTCTAGAGCAACAAAAACAACGAAAAACAAGAAATCTAGGAAAGACTTAAGAAAGTGTTATGGAAGACAAGTAAAAGCAAAAAGTGTAACAATTAAACGGATCACAGCATTAAGTCAGACATAAAAAATGAAAATCTTAAAAACTAAAGTAAAATAAAATAAATTAACTATTGTATATAAATTCCACGACTATTTCAAAAGAATGAGCAACAAAACGAATTGAAGGACGCTGAGTCGCATATTAAAAGAAAAAAAACCCGTAGGTGTCTGATTTTAAATACTCCTAACATTTAATCACCACCTTCCATCCAGGAGACTTGCTTGCACAAATAGATTTATTTATGCATAGAAATTTTAAAGCCAAAGTTTTCAGACGAAGACGACGATGAAGATAAGGATGATGATGAAGTCGTAAGTCCGATGTATTACAATTTTATTTCTGCTTTGCAAAATACCATATCATGAACGCCAGCAATAAAAAATAATATAAAACTTAACTAATCTTTCAAATAGTATTTACGGAAATAAAATATCACTCCTGACGAAGCTATAAAACGATAACGCAACGTTGAGCGTTAGTGCCAATTTTGGTATCCGTTTTAAAATAATTTATTACAAAATTTCATCGGACAAGAATCTACTTTAATTATTGGAAATAAAATAGTTGTAATCATTTTTCGATTCTTTTTTTCAAAATGACTGCGCGTTTCGACAGAACTTGAAATAAATCCTTCCGTTTCTACTGTATATTCAAAAGAAGCATGCATATGCATTTCGTCTCCAAAGAATAAGAAACGCAAGAATTTTTTTTAATAACTTTTAAACGTATTAGACGTTTATTAGTGCCAGCCAAAATTGACTATAAATAAGGCGAAACAATTCGTGTGTCGGACGGCTTATATGCAAGAGTGCCCCACCCGTTCCGCTCCTTTACGAGCAACAATTAGGCACTAAGTACCCAATAAACGTGTAATTTACGAAAATTATACCGCGTAAATAACTCGAATGACGTTCCAAAAATCGTCAGAACGGCCATATAAGTAGACGTAAGTCTGTGTATGGCTTACGTAAATGTTGCGTTCACGTCGGCTGGTCCTAGACGCTGATGACGATAACGTAAAACCTAAAACGCCACACGTTTATAAAAATCTTTTAATTTATCTTAATTATTGGCTAATTTGTTTATCATCGAACACGTTCTTATTCGCTTTCGATTTTAGTTCTAGAATCAGGGATGTAGTAAGCGAGTGCGTGCGAAATTCGTACCCAGACATGTTTAGTCGGAGACTTCGTCGGGCGATGAGACGGCAAACTCGAAGCAACAGCTTCGCGCGCGCTGGCAAAAATCGGTCAATGTTATATTTGTTTTCGACTCGAACACTTTTTAAAAGTCCAAAGTCACGCCAGATCTAATCACCCGTCCGTAATAAAGTTGCGCAACGTAATAATTAGTACGACGATAATTAAAGTTGTCCAAATGGCTTTTTATAGCGTCGTTACTTTTTATGGAGAGATCGTTATCTAATGGTAAAAATTGAAGGCGCATGTTGCAAGCAACAATGCAAGGCGGCAAGCAACCGCATTCTGAAAAAAAAAAGAATTAATAAAAAAAATCGAACGCAGATGCAAAAATCGGGCCGATAATAAATCCCGACTTGTTACAGAGTTCACAAATCATAGGGCAATTATCGGTGTACAAATACGGGCCCGGATAAATTAACAAATGCGCATATATAACCGGACGAGATGCATATAATGTGAAATACAACTTGGCTTTTGTATATAAATATACCCGGGCCCGGCGGGGGGCCCGCCGAGCAAAGCCTGAAAATATTTGTATTGATAATAATGTGTGTAAAGAATTCAACTGGAGCTGAACGCAGTTATTTATTGATTCGGTTGCTGGTTAATATTTCTTTCGTTTTATTGAAACGCAACGTTTCAATCCAGCGCGCCGTTTCCTGTCAGGTCTTACTTGTTTAAGACGCGGATTTACGTTTCATATTTCAATAAATTATAAACACATAAGTGTTCGAAGGAGCAATATCATAGATTACAGGTTTTAAAGTACACGAAAAACTTTCTCTACTTTCTTCTACTGCCCAAGAATACGCACGCCAATATATAAGGCGACTCCAACATGCACACAGTAAGAAATGACAAAGTGAGATTTTACACAATATTGTGTAACATGGAGATGGAGAAATTAACACAATTATTGAAAATTTACAAAAAAAATATATTATTGTATATATTTCCACCTCTACCTTAAAAAAAGTTTACATTTGTATATAGCAAAATTATTGCTCCATTTTGGAGTGAAAGCTCCATATAATTTGACTTTTGTACTAGAATAAGTTCTCGCAAGTGTGAAGATAAACACTTTGTTGTATAAAATTCTACTTTTTATGTAAAAATTACTACAGCAGAATATGAAGATTTTATTTTCGCATTTTGTTGTATAAAGTTTTGCACATTGTTGTAAAACTATAATAGAAACGTAAAAAAATTAGAAAAATTACCATTGGATATGTTAACACCTTACACAAATTGTTGAACAGTATTGGGGTGTAATCAAGTGATTATTTGCGTCTTCTTTTTGGACGTTTAATGCGGTTGACGATTAGGTTGCGTACGTGACTCTTGAACAGGCTTGTCTGTGTTTGAATGTCGCCTATTTATAGTGAATGAATTTGTGAGAAATAAACTGTCTTCGCAAGATCTGCACGTCTGAAGACAAAGTCGAAGCCACATCTTTAGTTGCCCTATTAAGAGTCAAAATTTGTTATCAGCGGCTCCGAGCACTGAGAATTAGACCGTTAATTGTAAAATTTTAACACAATATATGGAACCAGTAACACAATTTGAGTGACTGTTAGCACAAAGTGTATAAAAATTTTGTTGCTAATCGGTTTTGATTGCAGTGGATTCCTCGAGCATCCTCTGTACAAATATTTCCGCCCTCATACAATGTTAAGGTCAAAAAGCGATTGCAAGATGTCGCACCTTAGACTTTCTACAAAGTGTATAATTTGCATACAGAATGTCAATAGAAATATACTGTAATTGGGTATAAATTTATTATCCTTTACTGTATTGGTTTCCAAAAACTTTTAGTTTTACTAAATAAATGGAAAAATCTTCTATAGGAAATAGTATTTAATTTAACAATTTATGTAACACGGTTACATTTACTCTATAAAATTAATTTACACTGTTTATGGTAACACGCGTACCTACTATTACTTGTGTTACACGATTTTTTTTAAAGTATTTTATTAGAAACATTATTCTACTATTTTCTATTTATTGCAGGTGTCTTCATTTGCAGATATAAATTGTACAATTGTTTTAGCAAATACCATTGTTTTTCTCTGTGCAATGGCAAAGCTTAATTATTAAAAAAAAAAACAGACTAATTTGGAGAAACAAAATTATTGTTCTTGGTTACCATAACTTCTCGAGGCCATCTACGGTCTGTGATAAATTATTTTATATTTTTCTTTCGATTTTAACATAATCAATGTTTGCAATTCTTTTATAAATAAATACTGTCCTAAAATCAAGACGTAGACATTCATTTTTATTACCTCTCTCCAAATTTAATATATTTTCAATTAAAAAATAAAAATGAAACGACAAATTTTTACCATAACATATTTTGTGCCTAAGAACAGACACTGATGCAACTATATGATAGAAGAGAATATAGAACGCCAACTATGGATGACTGCTAAACACTATGTTTTGGAGTAAATATTTTAATAAATTATGTTTTTGGTGTAATGTCTGCAGTCTGGAGAAACCATTTAATGAATTTAGCTTTTATTAATTTCAATAAAGACTAATGGTTATATTAGTAATTTAGAGCGCCATCTGAAGAACAAACCAAAGGAATTTGACGTTTCTGATTAAGATATAATTTTCGAGCTTTATCTTTAGGAAATGAAAATTAGAGTTTTCGAAAAACGAACGTAATAGATCGCCATCTGTGAAGCAAGCATCTATTTTCAAAAACAATTGACAATTGAGAAAAAACTGGTACTCGTTAAATTTTGACTGCATTCAAATTTGAACAAATGTTTACTACATAAAGCGCTATCTTTTTGGTGAGTCGACAAAACTTTAAAATATTAGTTTCTAAGCTCTAATAATTATTTATAATTACACTCACTGACTCTCGAGCTGTATCTTTAGAATAAAAAAATGAACAGAATGAGAAGCACTCATAGGAAACGCCATCTATGAAGCAAAATCGAAAGTATACTACTTCAAAAACAATATTGGCAATCGAGAAAAACCTAATATTTTATAATTTTGTGTGCAATGAAATTTGTTTAAAATATTTATTGCACTTTTAAGACATAAAGCGCCATCTCTTAGTGAATTGTCAAAGCTTTGTAACCAGTGGCGTGGCTAAAAAAATATGGACTCTCCCCTATACGGCACTTTCATACAGATTAACCAGTTTCTAAGCTTTAATAATTATTATTAGACTTACAGAACAAAGTGCATAAAATAATACAGACTTTTATGTTGCACCCTGTCGCAGTGCAAGGTTGGTACGGGTGAACTTTCCGCCACTGTTTCAGATACACTTTGTTGGACTTAAAATTAAAAAAAAAAGGGAAGATGTAAATTTATTTCCTACGGGCAGGTAACTGAACTAGAAACCGATTTCTTCTAAATACTAAGTACACAGCTGATTACAAAAATCTGTTGCAACATTTAGGTACCTCGTATGTACGTATGAAATCTGTGATTTGGACAACCATCTCTTGATTAACCAGGAAGCTATTTGATGCATTTCCACTTCTCGCCTTTTCCATATAACAAAATATTAGGATTCACATCCATTTCCTTAATACTAAAAAATGTACTTACGATTTGAACGAATTTAATTACAGATGTATTTAGTTTTCGATATTGTGTTCGTAGATTAAAAATATTGATTTAATATGACAAGGAAAATTAGTTTCATTAAAACACAATTTGTAAAGAGAGAAAAAAAAAACAAAGTAGAAAATGCATTTTCTTAAAACAGAAACGCCAGTTTAATATTGCCACGCACGTAAAGGACAACATCAGGTCTGCGAAGATCTATGAAAGACGATCAGGAGCCTCACGTATTGACGTGACCGGGATAACAAGACCTCCGTCGTGTCATCTACCTACCGGTGGTAGGCTCAAAGTCTTGCACCGGGATAACGATGATGTATTTACTGGAAGAGATCGCACGCGTTCTTCAAGCCGCCCAGGCTCGGTTGCGGCAACAAAGAAACACAAGAAACATAATCATCACCATCCCAGAGATTGTTGTATAATGGAAGTTTTAAAGTAATACGGCGAGCGTTGTTCGGAATGACATGAAAATGAAAAGCGTGGGCCGAAGAGTTCGCGTAATACATAGGTGCTCCCATCGTCTGTTATGCGAGTAGGCTCTCCTTCATCATGTTTATTGCTACATGCTCCCCACGACACACCTTGTCACATATCACAGCTCACTTGTTATTAACAGCGAAAATATGTGTGAAGGCTGATCATGAGCCTCTTGATTTAAACACCTCGAACCCGTTTCGTACCTTCCTCGTTTCACACAACGGACGTTTCGATTTACAACCAGTGACAATTTCATTTGAATATAATAACCGGCAGAGAAAAGAAAAAAATAATTAATGTAGCAACTACTTACAGCTAACAATTAGAACCGTTTCGTATGTAGGAAGTTCGAGATTGCGATCTGCGAAGGTTTTTTTTATGCGTCTCTCCTCAGAACAAAGTCAATGCCAGAGGCTTAGTTTCATAGTTGCGGTAAGCAAACAGGAAATTATTATTAGGATATTATAATAATATATTAATTTATTTTTTATTCATGTGTTCGTACGTGAAGCGGACGAAGGAATTCAGCGAATAAAGAGTACTATTGTTCGCATTTTTTTTTTAAACATGACACTGATAAGTTGCCTTTGGTACAATGTGCTAAATAAAAAAAAAGAATTAATGGTATCGGGTCACACGAACGACAGGAAATATTTTCAAATTTTGACAGTGAAATTAGATATATCAAAAACTCACGTTAAAAATTGCGAAATGCAAATATTAAATGAAAAAAAAAAAACTAGCTCGAGCTTTCCATTTTGTTTCCATCGGAGAAATGACTATACGTAACCGAGAGGAAGGTTTTATTAGTTAACAAAGCAAGAAGTAAATGAAGATGACAAACTCGGGAAATAAAATTTTCTTTTTCATTTTTTTAATCAAAATAAAAAGAAAGAAATTGTTATAAAAGAGAGATGTTTTCTGTATCCTTGCTTGATGATCAGTACCATTTCATAAAAAAAAATATAATAAATAAAAACCCGATTTTTTTGTGAATTTTGACGATCTCTTGGATAGTGCCTGAAGATGTACATTGATGGATGAATAAATATCTATTAAAAAGGATATCGCGTTAAAGTATACCGACGAATAATTAAACGTCGAATACGTGGTAGACGAAAAGCTTTAGCATTTTGCACATTATCTCGAAAACAAAAAATTCCGGAAATTATGAAAAAATGCTTAATTGGATGCCATCTACCATCCCTCAAAGTTAGAAATTGTAATTCTCTAACACCTTGTATAAACAATATTTAAATTCTCGATTTTCCAAACACACACAAAAAATGCCACAGACTAGAACAAGTCTTTGTAATTAAATTTTTAGTGAAATTCGGTAACAATACTTAAGATAGGAATATTATAATTAATAGTTCCAGTTACGAAAGTATTTCAAGGATGTTTTAAGACAGAAAGAAAGATATAATGAGGTGCTGACAATCACAGTGGTGCAATTTATGTGAAACATACTTCCTAGTTCATCTTTATAGAAAAAGAAAATATAAAAAAATTTTGACTTACAAATGACGTTCGAGTTCCAATCGAATTTAGACTTTTTTCCTCATAAGAAAATAAAATAACAATCGATTGTTTAACAAATACAAGAAAAAAAAAGTTTTGGTCGACGATAAATTAAGAGCGATAACAAAAGACGTTCGAATTCCAATCGAATTTCGATGTTTTTTCATAAGAAAGTAACAAAATGAGAGACGTTCATATGTTTAACAAATGCAAGAAACGAAAGTTTTGGGCAACGATTTGAATGGAAATCGTTTTTACTTTTGAGTTAGAAAATAAATTAAGGACGATGACAAGACGTCCGAATTCCAATCGACTCTTTTTTTCATAAACAAATAAAACACAATCGACTGTTAAGTTAACACAGAATAATCGTGTTTGCTTTCTCGAAAAGATACAAAAAAAAATGGCGATGATAAAAAAGGAAGTTTTTTTTTGTCAAAAAAAGGAACAGGAATCCAATCGTCATTCACTTATTCTTTGTTTTCATTGTTAATTATTTTATGAGTCATAAGAGGGGAAATATGTAAGACGATGTCATCAATATTTGGAAAAAGTTTCAGAAGTTTGGACGATTATAAGCCAGCAAATATACACGATCTTTCTGATAAAACAATTGAAGATGTGAATAAGAGACATTTCCAGTTTAACAGGGGTGTTCATGTTAAACTAAAAAATCCTCTTTCTGACAAATTAGTCTCAGAAATATACTTCTCAATTTAGTGCAAATATAATTCAAAAGATTAAATTAAAAGATTAAATTGTTTGGTGATGAAGTCATTTATTACACACAAAAGAAATTAAGATTATCGAGTATTTTTATTTGCAAATCCTTCCAATTATAGTGATCTTAAGTCTTAGCCAAGTAAAACTACTAAATACTGAGAAAGAGCGAAAACTAACTTCACTTCCAAATACATAAAGTCCATAAGGTCAAAAACTGATGATGCAATCGAACCTTTGAAAACCAACAACTTAAACTTTTCATCATCCAAGTGCGGATGTGGATCCAAAACTGATAATGCAATCGATGTCTAGAAAACCAACAACATCCTTAACCGTCTTGGCTCTAAGTGCGAGAAGTTCATTATAAAGTATCGATAAAGAATCGAAATTGCTGTTTGTAGTGGATGTCCCTTTCAAAGTCGCGCAGACTTAGTAATAACGAATGCTCTTGGATGTTTGTTAAATAAAACTGACTTTTGGAGGAAACACTTAAACAAAGTTCGAATGCGCGCGATTCGACGTAATAACAAGGCGAAACACACAGATAATATTGAATTGCGGCCAAAAATTTATTTCACATATCTAAGGTGGCTGGCTGCGAATAATTACGGCGGTAACAATAAAACGGAGATTAGAGCGTTGGCAATTCCGAGCGCGCCGGCACGATAGTCCTTCCCCGGGGGATTCCCGCGGAGTATCACGCACGTACGCCTCGCGTTTCACGTGCGTTCAAAAAAAAAATATTCATTCCGCTAGATCCCGGATTTAGGAGATCATCGGAGCTTTGGTTTTTCGCATCGCGCCCAGATTAATTAATTACACGGTTCACATACCGCCGTCCACCCAGGAAAAAAAATCACCATCAAGACGGACGTATGCAAATATATTGTTACGATAAGACTAACATTAGGCCTTCAATTTTTGCATTATTCATCCTGCGTCTAGAAGCTCGGCTTTTACGTGCAACTTATTAACAATTAACCGGAGTCTTTTTCCCAGAGTGCAGCAGTAAAGTAAGACAATTGCAGGGAGAGGGTGGGTGAGTAGAGAACACGACCGCAAGAGCCTCTTAGCGTCACGCACCCGACTCGAAAGGGTTGGCAATCTTAAGATATCACATGAGATTATGACGTCATTAGAGTGTTATTAAGAGGCCTCACACCTCCTAAGTACTGCTCCGCCATTTGCATTTCGTGGTTATTGCGTGGAGGGCGCATGACGGGAATACGTCGGCTAATCGAATGCTTTTGCATCACTTCTTTACACTTACCTACGATAATTGCGATTTGCATAAGAATAAACGGGTAAACAATTTTAAAATATGTTGCAGTTTTTCGCAATACGATTCTAATGAGAAGGTTTCAATTTTTAATGCCAACAGAAACAAGCAACGAGTCGAAGTTATATACAAAATTCAAAGAAATTGAGAGATTTATTTTGACACGTTTTGAATTTCCCGCTTGTTTCTTGAACTTATTGCCAAAAATTAAAAAAAAAGAGCTTCTATAACTAGATATAAAAAACATCTAAAACAGGAATTTTGAATTAATGATAACTTATCACCACCACAAGTCGATCCAAATAAATTATCATTTTTTTATTTGTTAGGTCGGTGGTAACCTGTCTGTGTTAAGAACAATTTTAACCATTCGATATGATTGGGGGTGAATTCATTTTCTTCTTTTAATTGGCGATAAGTTATCACTGAAGTCTATACATTCCACATTTACCGATTAATTTACGTTGGAAGTTAAGTGCTAGGTGGAACGAAGCTCATCGAACTAACCCCTGCAGCATAGCGAGTCTATCGGTGGAACGCGAGCAAGGCGAGGGTGTGAGCAAGGGTAGATTGCGACTCTGAAAGATCTCGTTAGTATTTATCTGTCCCAGAGGAGAGCGGCGTCACGGAGATAGAACCCGCCCGTGGCCGCTATTACCGCAGCGCGATAGAACTCCAACTATTGTGCTCTCTCGCCTTCCATCATTTACTGTTATCAACCTAGTTCTTGATTAATTTTAATTATTTGGGGCGAAGCGGGTGAGAAATTGTGTGGACGTAAATCTCGCGGTGACAAAGAGTTTTTGGCCTTAGTCATAACTCTCTCTGCGCCCCCTCGTTACATTCAATCAGAATTCATTTGACTTTCGTCAGAAATAACACAAAAAAAAACAATAATATCCATGCCTTGAACTAATCCGATTTTCCTCCTCAGACAAGAGATGTCCATCATTAATTTGGAATCAGTCGATTCCTTTGACATCGAGTTGGTGTTGGTGTTGCAGGAAAAACATGATCATTAAAGACGACGAACAATACCGTTCATTGAGGGATACACGTTTTCCTTATTTTTAAGGACCATGATAAAAATTTAATGACTTTGAAATTCTCTGTGACCATAAGTTACCAGTCATAGTATTGAAGAGAGTTTTGGAAGGCAAGATTGACTTGACGAAGAATACATAGACATGAAGAGATTAACCCATAAATAGAAAAAAGTGGCAATTCATTGTCCCTAAAATTGATGAAACAAAGTTAATACCTTAGACGTGGGCATGGATGAATAATTAGATTTGAGTTAAGTGGGTTGTTACCAGATAAAATTTCAGGCGTCCTCTTGAAAGGATCAAAGCTCGACAATAATTACTAAGTAATAAAACAAAAGCAAGAAGAGGGCTTTAAAAGCACAATAAAGGCTATTACGAGGCGAGATTAAATCATTGTTGCACAAAGCAATGAAGTTTTTATTCAGTATAAAGTGATTTTACGACTTCGAGTTACAATAAGGAAATTTATGGCGCATTTAATAAAAGTTACCATGTGCTTTCTTCTTCTTTGTGCGTCGCTTTATGTAGTGTATCGATTATGTTCTAAGTAACTGTAAATTTTACGCGCGGCCGTTTATATCTTGCCTATTTTATTATATCTTCAAATGTTTTATTTAGAAGTCGGTAATGAATCGTAGTGGGTCAGAGATCAGCTTGTAAAATTCCTCTTTTTTTTTCTTCATTTGTTATATTGCTGCGGTAACGTGTTGGGAATTGATGGATTGATGGGTGCGATTCGACTGATTAATAGCGTCAAAATTTTCACCTAGGAAATGAAATACATTATAGTTTGAACAAGTTTCTTATGACATGGAAAGAAATTGCAGTCTTGATCCAATAAAAAAGTGATAAAATTGTATTTTAAAAAACTTGCTAGTCACACTGCTTTTGTTGTCATTGTTCGTTCTCCTCATATTACTTTTATTTTTATTTTCTTGTAGTAAAAGAGGATGAAGACTTATGCAGTGTTTGGAAACCAAGAACACGGTAAGTAATACCACAACAAAATTTCCACAGGTGTACAATCGAAGGAAAGGTTGTCTACAAGAACAGGAACGAGAGAAGAAGTAGTCCTAGAAGAGATTTGAATATAAATAATATGAAACTAGTTTTCGCATTATTTGAGGAAAAATTGCGGGTCTTGTGATCACAGGAGTTCGCGATTAGGCGTCTACCACGTTAAGTGCTTACAGATACATAGACGAGAATAATAGCACAAGTTGTCTACAAAAACGCAGGAACAATAGAAAAAAGACCCAGAGGAAAAGAAGACAATTACTTTAGAAGAAGTGTAAGCCTCTTGAACGAGTGATACAGAATTTTAATGCGAGGATTTTAGAAATTTTAGCAGAGCAGTTTTAGAAGAATGCTCAGCTGCAACAGCCTCTCGTTTAACTGTTACGAATTCGGGTTCGTAGAGAAACTGTCGTTCAATTTAAAATCACTTTAATGTTCACAGTCGCCTAACGCACAATAAAAATACAAGAATAACGAGCTGGGACACTTGTCCAACAAATAACACTTCCATGAGTTAAACGTTCTATTAATCGTTCCATTTACACATATCGCTTTCGGATTAACAACTGATTCAAATTTCCCGCCATGTGATTTATCCCTTCCTTCTCGAATTTTGAAGGAAACGTTTGGAACCAACTAGCGTTCGTCTCGAAACTACTGGAATAATCTAAAGAGTAAGCAGGCTACAATTAAATCATCAGATTCTCGCACGTAGCAACACAACGAAAACTACCGTTCTTATTTCTAATTAAAGAACATCAGCGTGCTATTCCGCTCTTCATTCTATCAATCGCTATTTTGATTTCTCATAGAAAGATTTCAGCGTATACGTCGAGTAGATTCAAAAGAAAATAATAGTATATTATACACGATCCTATAATGCTATAATGAATACTATTATTGCCATTATAATTTAATTATCCGAGGTAATAATAGTCATTATAGCGAATCGTATACTATACTTTTTCCGCTACTACAAATACTAAGTTTTAATTGCAATTTAAATAACGCTACTAAAACCATGTGGTAAGACTATGTTAAATGAAAGTAATTGTATTAATTTTGAGATTTGAGGCGTCTGCGCAAAGTTTTATTAAAAACAATTGTCAGTGACTTTTAACCGCACAAGGCACAGGTACTCACTGATACTGACAGTTTAACAATTACAATGCAGTGCTGAGTCAAAAAGTATAGAAACGACAATTTAATTCTAATAAACCGTATCTTTAATCACTGACATTGTAGAACCGAACGAAGAGTTTTGTCATCTACAGCTTTTTTTAATCACTGACTTATCAAACTACTGAACTGTCAAACAATTGACTAATCATGATGAGGTCTTTTCTTTCGTCCGGTTGAGACTTTTGGTTCTCTCTATTTTGTTTTATCGACCCAAGTCAAAGTTGATGAATTACAATGTTCACATTTGAAAAAAAATCGATTTTGCAGAACAATAATAGTTATTTATTCAACTACACCTTTTCCAAGTCTTGTTCAGAAAGTAACAGATTAATTTCAGACAGCATCATACGTTTTTCAGATGCAAAAAATAAATCGTAGGAAGTAACAACTGTACTTCAGAAACGTAAAATGTATTTTAGAACGTGTTAATTATATAATAAATTATTTTAAAACAGACACTCGCACACATCCAAAAATTATAAAATTGCAACAATTATTTCCTTAACAGATCGAGCTATTTTACTTTCAGATAAACTTTTTATTTATGACAATTTAAATTCAATTAAGAAAACTCTTGTTCAAAATTCTTATCCAATTAATCTCATTGAATCTGTAATTAAAAGTCGTGTTAAATATCTACAAAATTAAAATATCTACTATAATATAAAATAAACATCCAAGAAAAAATGCATATCATTGACTTATATTGAATCGCTATGTAACACATTTTCAAAAAACATAACTTAATATTAGCTAGCAAATCTGTAAATAATTTAAGTAATATATTCTCAAACTTAGAACCAATACACCAAAATTAAAACAACATAACGTGGTTTATGAAATTGTAAATCATGTTATATAGGAGAAGCAAGCCAAAATTAAAAAAAAAAAACGTTTAGACCAACATAAATATCATTTACAAAAATAACCAAAATTATTCAATGCTTGTAGAACATTCAATAGAAAATAACCATAATTTTGATTTTGAAAATGTAATATTTTATTTTGTGAGTTTAATATTTTCAAAAGACGTTTTATAGAAAGGTGTAGAATGAAAATGTCATGGAACTCTTAATAAACGTAGGGACTTTTCTAATTTAAATGACATATTTTGTAGTTTTCTAGATTCGTTCAGCAGGATATAGATGTCAACTTCAATATTAATCCAAAATATAATAAAATAAAATAAATAAAAATGATCGTTTTACTGTTTTTGACTTTATTTACTTAACAACCGGTGTACTTGTTTATTTATTTTCATTCCTGAGGAAGCATTCAAACAATAGCGAAACGTAGAGCGTTAGTGCCAAATTTTAGTGCCCGTTTTAACATAATTTATTACGAAATTTCGTCGGACAAGAATCTACTTGAATTGTGTTAATTAAATAGTTTATATAAAATTTTGATTTGTGGAATCAAAGAGAATATATATTTTTGGAGGTTCTAATAAATAAATAAATTTCAGAAAGGTGAGTTGTATTTAGGATACGTAGAAATGCATTGTTGATATAAAAAAAATGTGAAATAACTGGTCCACTTTATTCCGACACTGCTGTCATTGTAACTGTCACTTAAAAGGTTTAAGTTTAAAATTTGAATATGTTTTCCGCCGCTGATTATACCGAAATGATCGTCATTTATGGGGAGTGTGGACGCAACGCCAGGGAAATAGCACGAATTTTTTCCCAGCGTTTTCCCAACAGTCCCGTAGACCATAAAGTAATCCTCAGGGCTGAATCACGAATGAAAGAGACCGGTCAAGTTGTTCCGACTCGTAAAGAAATTGGTGGTGCTCCTAGAAGAATTCGAACTGTTGCAAATGAAGAGGTCATATTACATCCATTTGAGGAAGATGGTAGACGAAGCATTAGAGAAGCTGCGCGGGAACTAGGTGTTTTCCACACTTCGGTTCAGCGGGTTAGGAAAGATGATCACCAACACCCTTTTCATTTCACGCGAGTGCAACATTTGCAACCGGTAGATTATCTCGCTAGAATGGAATTCTGTCAGTGGTTGTTAGACCAAGAAGAACTCGATCCCAATTTTGTCACCAGTATTATGTTTTCGGATGAGTCTATTTTTGGTCGACAAGGATGCTTCAATGCGCATAATTTGCATGTTTGGGCAAATGCAAATCCACATGCTCTTTTCGAACGGGGATTTCAAAACCGATTTTCGATTAATTTGTGGGCTGGTGTATTAGGAGATCGCGTAGTACGTCATCGAATAATTATTTTTTTCTTTAGATTCTAATTTGACTATTATCCTACAGGTTGGACCTTTTGAATTTCCTGCACGTTTAACAGGCCAAATTTATGCAGAGTTCTTAAATACAGAACTGCCAAATTTATTAGACGCTGTACCACTGATTTTTCGAATTAACGAGTATTTCCAGCACGATGGAGCACCATAACATTTTAGCTACGAAGTTCGGCAAGTCTTGGATCAACAATATCCTGACCAATGGATTGGACGAGGTGGTCCACGAAATTGGTCTGCTCGATCACCGATTTAAATCCTTTGGATTTTTTTCTTTTGGGACATGTTAAAAGCATTGTATATCGTGGACCAATTGAGACCAAGGAGCAGCTCAGGAACCGAATCCAAAATGCTTTTGCGGCGGTTACTCTTCAAATGGTTATCAATTCTAAATCTAGTCTTTTGAGAAGAGCACGGCTGTGTTTACAAATGAATGGCGGACATTTCGAGCATTTACTTTAACTTTTTGTTCTTGATTTTTAATTTTAATACCTCATTTCAACTAATTCGGTGTTCCTATTAGAACTTCATTTGACTTTTCAGAGAATACGGTCACATTGACATTAGAGTGGACCAAAATATTTTTAAAAGTTTTATAGATAACAATGTTCAACCGTTTTCTAGCAATATTTAAAGGTCCTATGTTTTACCTACAGAGAGCTATCGGTATTGGCTACCGTTTTTTCGTCTGCATTCGAATACAGTTTAACATAGACAATTTTAGTTTTCGAATTTACTATCTCCATTGCTGAATGCACAAGCCCTTGCTCTCTGGGGCGCGAGTTCTGGTGCACGGTGTATACTGTCACGATTGCATTGAAATAAAGTGAAGACTGAATTTAACTGATAATTGTGGAATTTCCAGGGTATCCACGACAAGAAATACAGTTCTTCGCTAATTGCTATGCAGGCAGTTAAACTTACAAAAACAAATTAATGATTCCCGATTTACAAATTATATTTTCTGAATTTCATGATGTTTCCTGAAATACAAATTACCGATCTGAACTACAATTACTACTTTCCGAAATACAACTTACTACTCTGAACTACAAATGACGATTTCTTAAATACTATTTATTAATCTAAATAACATTTGTTAATTTGAAATATAACTGAAATTATCTGAAATAAAATTGCAAAATACACGTTGTATACAATATTTTTACTACTATAATTGTTTTTGTGATATTGTTAGATGAAAAGGAAATAGATTTTTTATTAGTAAGCTAAGTTATTCACTTTGACACAGCGAACAGTCAGTCTTGCGAAATGTCAGTAAGTAATTTAAATATACTATTACTCGATAAAAATTTGTTTTCTACTTTGTTTATGTTGGTAATTACTTTCTTTCTGGTTTAAAAGCAATAATGAAACGGTTAAAAATGGGCAACACATTTTACATTGTACGCACTAGAGCATAAAAAAAACTTTTTATGCACTGGTTTTTAAAAAGTTCCTCTTTACGAAGTAAAATTGACCTTTAATGTATGTACTCTTATACAAGGTTATGGAAAAATATAAAACCGAAGCAATGATACCATTTTCAACTAACGAATTAATTAAATTTAAATTAATTAATTAATTAAAACGGATTTTAAATGTCTGGAATAATTTAACATATGAAGAATAGGTTGTAAGTTCCCCTCATAGTCACCAAAAGTTCTATTGCCTGATGAATGTATGTGTTCGGTATATGCACAATTTCTATGTGACTCTAGTTCTTCATAGTTCTACTCCTAAATATTCCGACCTCTACTAATCAATAAGCTGCGATTTGAATAAAATAAAAATTGTATAAAATCAAACAACCGATTTTCTTTTGCTTTCCGTTAATGCATAAATTACTATTAGCACAAAGATGGAAGTACACATGTAAATTCGATAAGAAAAAAACTAATTAAAAAACTGAAAAGTTCAAAAGTTACTTAAAAATCAAACTAAAAACTTTTATACACGAATTCTTATTTGTTCATTTTTCATGATGTGAGACTTGTTACCGACGCAGAAATGAAGGTATGAATTTTATGGGAAATAAAGATTCAGAACAAAAAATATTGATTATAAGAAAACCTATGACTTTTCTTTTAACTTATAGAATCTCAGGGGTGCTGAAAAACTGTTTGAGGACCACTCACTCTTTGGAATTTAGAATTGAATCTAAATCCGGGGAGCAATTACACTTGCAACATTCCCAGTCGAAATTGCCCAAAGTGCCAGACGAAATCCCAATTTTAATTCACTTTTGCGCCGAATTAATGCGCAAATAATAAGTTGAATTCCTTTCAAATCGCAGCCTCCTTTGTGATATTCTCATTTCTAGACAGATTACTTAAGCCGTCCCCCACAGCATTATGTATCACATATTATACACATACAATGCGATATATTTTAAAATTTTCGTGTTTACGTGCAATTTCTTTTTTAGAGGAGGGGCGGGAGGGTGAGGACGAGGAGCGGCGTTATTCAAATATTTTTTAGATGGGAATAATCGTGTTGTCTGTTTGCTTTTTTCTCGTGTTGCTCCGACGTGGTTAGAGGGATTACGTTCCCATATTTTTAAAGCTAATAACTACGGTAGGTAGTGAAGCATATCTAAACCTCCAAGGTGTTATTAAGTGAAGGGGTGTAATGACAGAAGCGCCCCCAGCGTGCCGTATTCGTGACGAGAGCGATCTCGCGCTGGAGATTGTTAATGATTTCCTACGACCGAGCAAATCTTGATTATTATCCAATATACAACGACGACGACGACGGCCGGCCCTGGAAAATACTTAATTGGATCGTGCGATTGCGTTCTCTCTTTCTCTCCCACCCCCCTAAACGGGGGGGCCTTATCAAAGTTTGGTGTTTTATGTGTATGCAAATTAACAGAGGCATGATTGTGCTGCTTTCTAGCATTTCGATTCTATATTTGTTCTAAATAATTTTTATTCTCTAACGGTTTTCGAACCAAATGCACACGAATGAATTCGAACGCAATAAATTTTATTGACGTTTCCCGGTACAATAATAAAAAAATTAACAATTGCAGTTACCGCAGGATAATTAAGTGTAAGATATGCGTAGCCACGTAGAAACGAGCGAGAGGGGGTGTCCCGGCCATAATGCAAGTGCACGTAGACTCTATTGTTGGGCCACTTCCGGTATTCAATAAGAATGTCTCCGCCGCTCACACCTGTGACAAACTTGGATGGTTACTTTTTTACCTTCCCCCTGAAACCTACTACACAGCAAAAACTAAATCCTGCGTAAATTAAAACAAATAATTGAGACGCGGAATAATTACATATTTTACGGTCGCAGGACTATAATTCGACACGTTCCAGGAGTGCCAACTTAATGATACCACACGCAAAAATCCAGTCCGATTTGCATAAGTTGCTAGTTCGGCGCCTGATATTGAGACCGCTGTCGTTATTTTTGCTGCTAGATGGAGAAAATTGCATGCGATTAACAGTTTTTTTTTAAGTCCTTATCAGTCACTCGATGGGAATTTCGTTATCTTTGTTTACGTTTCGCCTTTAATTTCATTACGCCATCAGCATAATTACGGCCTTATTGGAGATTATGGTGCGATCACTTCGAGATCTTCAAGAGCAAAAAATTGGATAAACACAGATTGAAGGAGAATTACGAAATAAGTTAGATGCTTACAGATACGTTCATGTATGTTAATATCGAAAATTAATAATCAAGATAAATGTTAGTTTATCTAGTATAAAAAGCCATCATTAAAATCAAATCAGAAATATGTTCATAATAATTGCTATCAAAAAAAGTGATTCGTCCTGTACCGAACATGATACTATCAATTTTCATAAATTAGAAATTCGTGAACCAATTTGACTTGGGAGTTTAGAAACTAAGCAAGTCGGCGTCGTCAACAGACGATTAAAATAGCCCCATTTGCATTCAACAATTTACTCAGCAGTATTATTTATTTCAATTGTTAAGTGTCAATGTATAACAGCGGAGTCGAGCTGAAGTATGTAAGGAGTGTCCATCACGTATTTGGTGACATTGCGGGGAGTATCAGGACGGCGAGAGCTTCCCGTTTGAATGCTAAGTAACTCACGCATGGGTATTCACAAAACTGCATGTGAAGGTCACAGTCTCGACTTTTTCGTTATTGTCGTCGTCGTCCCCATAGGTGCTAATCAAAAAGAACCGTTAATAAAATACCCGTCGAAAAATAACTCAATCAATCATTCAATCAGAGCTGACTGCTTCGATTCCACTTTTCTCAAATAATACCCACGTCGGAATTGAATGAGTACACAGCGAGGATTAATGAAACTAGATTCAGTTTGGATAACTGGGTGCCTCGTACGGTAAAAGCAATCGGTGTTTGTCTTGGCAATTAGAATTCAATTATAATTCGAAAACTGAAAAATAGGCTTCGCTTCGTATTCGGTTAATTAAATCTGTATTGATTAACGTCGAAGTTCTCGTTTCGATATTTGCTCTCAGATCAAAAATTTCATTCAAATATTATCGTGGAATTTCACAGATACTTGTTCATACACAAAAGAAATAGTCCCGGGAATCCCATAAAGGAATAACAGGAATTTAGCAATGGGAAAAATAATCGCAGTAATTCATAGGCTACGTTTTTGAGTGGCACAATAGGAAAATAGGGGATAATGCAACTCAGACTAATCAAACTTCCTTTTTCTCATTAAGAAAACAGGAAAATTCTTTTATGATATTTTAAATGAAAGAGACATCACGAATCTATTTTAGGATGGACGATGACGGAGCTAGAAGCGAAAATGTTCATCAGTTAATTCTAAAACAAGAATATTTTTTTCCAAAAAGGAAAACTATGTGAAACTTTAAATGAAAGTCTTATAAAGAGATGAACAGGCCTGTTCACACGGACTACCTTTCGTCAGAAAATGAATCATAAATGACCCTCCTAACATATTGCAGTGTTAATTACCTTTTTGAAAAAATTAATTAAACAAGTACAGTATGTGAGAAAACATATACAACAGTGCCACGGTCCAGCAGACGTTCAACAATAGCTTTCGAAACAACTTGACGAGGTAGACGCAAGAGTGACGAGACGTTTCGACAGAACGACATACATCTAAAACAAACAGACTATATGACAAATATAAAACAAAAAGGGACACTTACAAATGTAAACGCAGCAATTATAGAAAGTATAATTGCAGCTCAACGAATCAAATTAGCATCGCACAGGGGAGTTCCAAGGTAGTAGACCAATTTGAGTGGGCGATCAAGCATTGGGATTTCGTAGCAACAATTGCAGCAGAGGTTTGGCTCATTCCGGAGGCCACTAACAGCCTTACACTATCCGGTGGATGGGAAGAAGCCGCCCAAGAACAAGAAAAGGCTGATATATTTGGAAGACGGCCGAAGATGGAATCAAGTGCCGGACTTCTTACTGATTATCAAAAATTATGTGACTTACATGGAAATGCTAACAAAGACAAAGTGTAATAAGGATAGGATATTATTATAGATTAAGTCTGTGATACATAGTGAATTACTTTTAGATAATGTTTTAAAGGTTAGATAATTAGGAAATGTGGAACATTCTGGAAGAGGTTAAAGTGGAGACCAGAAATGAAATAAATAAGAAATTCACGTTGGATATAAAGAGACTGAGAGGAAATAAAGGAAGACCTAATCAACGTAAGTGAAATGATAAAAATAGAAAACAAAACATGTATACTACAGGTAGAGGAAAAGTTGACAAAAGCAGACCAAGAACTAAACCAGAACTGCAGAGAACGTCATGGTGACTTAGCAACAAAAATCGCAGAATACATGAATCAGTAGGAGAAAGAAAGAGAGGAAATCCGAAAGGTGATGAGAGAACAAGAGAAAGAACAGATTGACAGGTGTAAGAATTTAAGGTTAGAGTACGAGCAAAAGATAAGTGAAGCGAAGGGAAGAAATGTGGTTATAACGGAGTATCCGAAGGACAACATGCCATAATTTTATGGAGATGACAGAGTAAATCCGATAGCCTACTTGCAAAATTTAAAGGAGTGCATGTGCGAGATCCCTGACGAACGAAGAAAAATACTGATGGCAAGGAATAGTCTGAAAGACGATGCGCAAACATGGTACAACATGATGCAAGAGGAGATACAGACGTTCAGTGACTTCGAAGATCTCTTCAAAAAGCAATATTGGAGTGTCAATGAACAGAGGAAGGTTGAGAAGATTTAATGTTTGACAAATACAGATGTGGAACAAGGATGACGAGGGAAAAACACGTTATAAAGAAATATAGCGTGATAAAATACTTGGCGCCCAATGTGGGACACTTACATACATCACTACAATTATTGGCGCACCAACGTGGGACTGGACGAAATTTTGAAAAATTTTAGAAATTTTTATTAAAGCAAAGCAAATGGCAGAAAGGAAATTAAGAACTCCAAGGACAAAAGCCCAAGAAATGGAGAGAGTAGCAGAAGAGAGGAAATTGAGGAAAAAGCGAGAGAAACCCAAGAAAAAGAAACAGGAGAGGATGTTAAGAATATTTTAGCAATAATGGAAAAAATCCAGGAGAGTCAAAAAAAATTTGAACAAACAAGCATGGAAATAAAACAGAATAACAAAGAAATTCAACAGAAAATACAGGAGAAGAGAGAAATACAGGAAATCCAGGAGATTCAAGAAAAATTTGAGCAAACAAGCGTAGAAATAAAACAACGTAATACAATTGGCATCGCAACTTGGAGTCCAAACAACATTACGTTCTCTCAAAACAGAAATAGAAATAATGAAAATGGCAAGCTATAAGATAGTACATCTTCGGATGCAAATGAAAATTTTGAGGGTAAAAATACTTTTGTTTTGTAAGTACTACTTTTATTCAATATTTTCTGAAAATGACAAACTGAAAATGTCCTATTATATCCACGATATTTAAACCGAGTCAAACAAAACAGTAAGCTGAACAAAAAATTAAAACTATAGCAAACGACTCCAAAACTATTTCCAAAACATTTAGGCAGGTACTACACAAAAGCTTAATTTTTCCTTTATTAGGAAAAAAGAGTAACCAAAAGGGTTAATCAAAAAAGAAAAACCAAAATCTTAACAAGACGAACGAACACGACTGTTCACACGACTTCAATTCTAGAGTAAAAGATGGCCGAGCTCGAAGCAGAATTGTTCATTAATTAATTAAGAGAGAATCAAAGATCCTTTTTTACAAAGGAAATCTCGTCATGTGAAATTGGAAATGAAAGTTTTAAAGAGCCCAACACAACTGTTCACAATGCTGCTTCTAGAAACATAAAAGATGGCCGAGTTAGAAGCGAAAATGTTCATCAATTAATTCAAAAGCAAGATTTTTTTCATAAAGGAAAACTATGTAAAAATACTTTTTAAATTAATGTCTTATAAAGAGATAAACAGACCTGTTCACACGGACTTCATGTTGGAATTGAAGATGACCAAGTTAAAAGCGAAAATGTTCATCAAGTAACCAGCTAAACGCGGAATTATTCATCAATTAATTAAGAAAGAAGAAAAGATCCTTTTTTATAAACCCGTCGTGTGAAACTTGAAATAAAAGCCTTAGTGAAACTTGAAATAAAAGACGAACGCGACTACTCACACGGCTTCTATCCCAGAAACGAAAAAGATAGCCGAGTTAGAAGCCAAAATGTAAATCGATTAATTAAGAAGAAAAAGTAGTTTTTATAAAGGAAACCCCGTCATGTGAAATTTTTGAAATAAAAGTCTTAACGAAACGAACACACAACTGTTTACACGGCTTCAGTTCTAGAATAAGAAAACAGAGTTAAAAGCGGAATTATGCATCAATTAAGAAAGAAGAAAAGTTGCTTCCTTGTGCGATACTTTAGATGAAAATCTTAAAAAGATCTATTTTGGAATTTATGATGACTGATCCACCCATAAGTGAAAAGAACGAAACTTATTGTGTAACGCAACTGAAACGTTGTTGACAGACACACGTGGCATCATCATAAAATCCATCTTACGACCGAAATAAATTTCGATAGAAGGAAACTGCGCTGATGGGACAGCTCAGTAGTACTGATGTTATTAAGAAAAGATAAGCAGATTAGACTTGGTTCGGACTTACTATAGAGCCGCTGTGTGGTCAGAACCCTTACATTGAAATGTGATAAGGGTTATAGATGATGTTTGTAAAACGGAAATTACGACGTGGAACATAAGAAATGAAATCTCTTCGTCAAACGAAGCCAAGAAAGAGATTGATTCAATCAAATCGATTTTGTGTATTAGGGATTAGTTCATTTCTATTGAATCAGTAGAGCCCATAAGGAAGCGACCAAGGTGTATTTGGCGATTTTACAGAATCATATTCATGGAACTTTATACGCAGTCTGACAAAGCAAACAACTGGTTTGAGAAACATTAGTGTCAGTAAGAAAAATATATATCGTGCCTTCAATTAATTCCTAAATAAAATTTTTTTTATAAAGTCGGCGAGACGCAATACATGAATGAGAGGATAGTTGTCGAAAACCGTCTGTCATATTATCTGATCTTGACATCTTATAAAAAAAATGTATAAACGCAAAATTCGTCGTTTAGTTTGAATGCACAAACGAACCCTGCACTTCATGTTTTCAAACGCATTTGCCAAGGTTATATTAGCACAAGTAAATAATTAAACAGCTTCGGTGCTACAAACTTTCAGGAGAAGAAACACTGAAATCGTAGCCTACTTTAATTAGGAACTCAATTAATTCAATGCACTGTATTAAC
Source organism: Serrognathus titanus (assembly GCA_039766575.1). Taxonomy (NCBI): domain Eukaryota; kingdom Metazoa; phylum Arthropoda; class Insecta; order Coleoptera; family Lucanidae; genus Serrognathus; species Serrognathus titanus. The sequence continues at coordinate 52,500,076 of CM077914.1, read as the reverse complement.
TCGATACAAATCTGTTTCTTTTTCATACAATATTTCACAAGTAAGAACAGCACTAAACTCATTGAGAAAATAGTTTATTAAAAAAATAATTATCCGACACAGTTGAAGATTCTCTCTCCACCAAAATATGCAGGGAAAAGTGTTTAGTACACTACATTCTGGAAATTTTCTAATAGTTTGAACAAATATAGCCTTCTCATATGGTTTAGTTCATTAACTCTAAATCAGCGGAATTGGGAATCACCGATCACAGATTACCCTGGTGAGAGAAACGCTTATAATCATCAATAAGTCCAATTATTTTGCTAATATTGCTTATATGCCCATATTGCAACCTTGTTAAAACAGCGTCACATTTTCCTCTAAAGAACTATCTAAATGGATATAAATAAGCGGTGATCTAATTCTTTCTGCAATGCGAAACAATGCATTGTCGCGTATGCAAATCGCATCAGAACCAGCCGTTTGTTCGCCGAGTGCCCCCCGGCATCAGCGGGACACAAACGAACTAATTGTCTAACATTAGAAATGATGCGGAGATCGAATTAAGCGGCACGTATGTAAATGCGTCGTATTTGTCGAGCTCATTAGAAATGCCGGGGTGCTAGTGATTCTTGGATTGGCATCCTTGGTGGGAACACGAGGTAATCGGCGTTATCGGCCGTCCATACTAATGCCTGCAGGTGCCAAACTACCAAACGACGTGGCCTTGAAGGCGTGGTACACGGAAGAGACACAAACATAAATAAATTGTTTGTAATAAGATTATACTCCGCTTAAATATTCATGCAGTCTCGGCTTAGACTTGGATTTGTAATTCAGGCCCCCTGATACATTCATTGTTTTTTCGTTTGTTCGTTAAATACAGGTAGCACACCTAAAGCTAGTAATTTCAGGCTTTGGGATTAGGAATTAGGTATTTATCACTGTGGAGACATGCAATGATGAAATTACTTATTCACTTTAAACCAAATAGAATTCACCAGGTATAAAATACATAAGTACCACACTTGGCTTTGCAGTATTTCAAATGTGTGCAGTTTTAGAGCGAGTGAGTTTCAAGCATCTAGTTTAAAGATGAATGACATTGTCGACAATATAAATATGGAAGAAAAAATCTTCAAGGAAGCAACCTGGTAAACCTGACCAGAATCGGGGTCAATCCTTTTTCCTCGTTTAAATCAAACATAAAAATAAACTGCTGCTAATTGTTATTCCACGCTCCTGTTTCTAGGGGGCCACTAAACTAGCTCTGCATGACTGACTCTCTGTGCTACCGAATTTCGTATGTGAAACCGCAACTCGGGACATATTGTTAATTTATCGTTGCGATATTATCTAGGTTTTCGATTGAATATTCAGCGCCTGTTCTTGCCTTTAGATCTTTCGCTTCATGCTATTTTTACTAAATGCAATTTGCTTTTTGCGCATAAATTTTTACGTGTCCGCTGGCGTACGTGAATCAGGAGGACAGTGGCGTCCTTGCTTAATTTATGACCACCTTATTTTTGCCACCGCAGAAATCGGAAGGTCACAGACTATTAGGGGAACAACAATTTTCTTTCTTATTTCAGTTCTTTTTAAGAGACATTGTCTTACCTTAATTATCATTATTATCATGAATGCGAAGTCAAGTCGATAAGGAGAAGAACGTCATTTATTCTACGTCATTTACTTAATGGATCTAAATCCAACTGACTCAGACATGCAACTTATTACATGTTTTCTGGACAAACTAATTTTCCACAATGTGTAAGGAAGTATACTATATTGAAACTCAGGAAATTCGCAGATCGACATTCAGTGTGTTAAAATTAAGCACTGATGCAACCATCCGCCTTGTTTTTGTCGCATTTGAGGGAAAACTCTGGAAGAAATAATGCTAACCGTGCCCCAAGAATCTCCTTTCCTTCTCTGGAACTTACAAAGTTAGAAAATAATTCCATTATATCATCCAATCTCTTATGTCATCAAAAGTAATCCACTTTTAATAAAAAGAACAACCCTGCTCATGAAATGTTAAATAAGTACTTTAATATACGTTTGCTATATCTAAAGTTGATTTCTTTTCTATGTTACAATATCACGAGCAAGGGTTGATTTGAAAGGCTAGTACAAAATAAAAATTTGGGTTAAACTTGACCTTTTTTCTTTTACGTGTTTCGACCCTATTCAACTTCATCAGGTATAAATTCACCAATAAATAAAATTTAAATCTAAACATCAAATCATACAAGTAGAAGTGAGAACGACGTGAAGCAACGATGCCAATCAACAACCAAAAATTTTTACTTAGGTTTCGATCATGTTGGATTTTCTCTGAACTATCTCAATGTCATGAAGCCTTGATCTTGGCGATCAGGACGACGTATTAAGAGACCGTGACAAAAGACGCAGTGATCCAACAAAAAATTACTAATTAAAAAAAAATAACACTGACGTCCAAGTACTCATCGTGGCTCTCGAAACTCTTAATTACTCATTAAAAAATTAATCAGCGCAACGCATGGCGGTTTCGCCTCATCGCTTTCAATTAAAATGATCCGCGTTCGGCCCGAATAATTGCCCGTAATTGGCCGGATGAAATCTGATCGTCAGAGAAAAATCGATTTCGTTTGATACAGGAATAATTAATAATAAAGTAGAAATAAATGCCTGGTCACAATCTCTCCCTGGACAAATAGATCAGCTTATTTTTGTTCGAAAACAAGTTTCGAAAATCGAACCTTGTTTTGATTCTTATTCGCAAAATTCTATAGAGTTGATCGCAAATAATCGTACGTTTTCCACGAAAAACAATTCGAAATGTCGAAGTTCCTTCATGAAAATCGAGTACAGAATAATTTCAGTAATACCTTAATGGTGAAGAAATAGTTTCTCAGTAAGCCAACAACCCTTCAAGTATAGATACACAAAGACATTAAAAGCTGACTGTAACAAAAGACGTCTTAAATGCAAAAAAATACAAAAGTTTTCCAAGCACAGACATGAAGGTTGTTAAGATCTGCCTTCAACAAACAACCTAAATCAAAATAGAAATCTGTATTGTAAGATAGTATTGCCAATCCGAAAGAATTTTCCACTCCTATGAATTTTTTATGTCACTTTAATGTCAATTCTGCGAAAATAATAGGTATGTTTGTATTTGCCCGTTTAGAAATCTAGGTCTAGAACTAAGGAAGTTCTTTTGCCATGAAGAACGAAACATCGGCGGCAGTAGAAGCAATCGTGGCGCGGTTCCAACCGGAAGCCAATCAATCATGGACAACGGCCGCAGAAGCCTCCGATCTAAATAGATTAGCACAGCTTTTTCACAATGTATTTATCTAACACCTCTTGTTTAAATCCGGTTATTTTTGCTCCATCATCTAATTTATCTAGCTACTGCATAAAATATTTTTGCCTGTTTGCAAAATGTCAAAATTCTGTTTACAAGTGCAATTCGTCAGTTGATGATAATGGAATACACATCACGTTCTTCATCCCAAGGATTCCCTGAAGAACCTCTATATTAGTCATATGAACATCCGTTGCTTTCATATTGGTTATGGCGATTAGATCAAAAGAGGCTGCAGAAAACGTCATTGCTCCCTAAAGATTATGTTGCACGTATAAATGAACATTCCATCAGAAGTGCCAGTTGCCTCTTCAAAATACCAAGAGACAAGACAAGACAAGTGTTTCGAAAAGTGGGGAAATGCTTCCAAGTTTTGAATTTCGTAGAGGTGGCAGAAATTATAAAACTACAACCAGAGCTGTTTGATCGATATTATTTTTTCCCACAGACGATATAGCTTCACTTCTGGAAGAGACAAGCTTGATTGATCAGAATAAAGACGGCAATCTTTCGAATTTTGTTCAATGCTCCAAATGCAATAGGTTCATAAATAATTTATTAACATTAGCATCGCATCACATCAGCAATGTTGTTCTCCTGAGATGATAGGCATAAAATCTTTTTGGAGGTGCAAGCTTCCGTTACTATGCTGGGGCCTAATGAATTGCATCACCTGTCGTATGGCGTGTTAATGATAGATTCGATAAACAGAAAATAAGAACAAGCATAATCCAGATTCTTGCTCAGGGTCGCAAATATCAAAGAACTCTTGATATTTTGGAAAGTCAGAACATGGTTGAAAATTTTTTTACGTATCATTTATACCTGTACATCGTACATAGATTACTACCATATCTTGAAAAGTTATCACATTTAGTAGTCTACCAAAAGGCCATACCCATCTTTATAGTCATTAGATCTGAAAATGGTGAGTCATCAAAGGATGTGATTGGTTCTAATGAAGAAGAGATTGATAAACGACTTGCAGATTGTCCAGATTGCTACAAAAGCAAGGTGCAGGAACCTTTTGCAAGTTTTAGGCAAGAGTATGATGATGACGAAACAAAAATTGAAGAATATATGAAAAATATAATTCAAGATGGATTTCTTTCGTCATTCGGGAAGGAGTGGATTTATGTTATAAACTGCTTAGACGTAAAGAGGTCAGTGTATAAAGACATTCGACGTTTTGTCAACCTGAGAAAGGGCGAGGATGGTGATACATGGTCTACGAGGCGCGATTTCGTTTATGGCAAAGAAGATAAAGAAACTGATCAATGAGAACATCTTAAACTAAATTAAATGCCCTAATTTTAATTTGAACTACTTACTCCATTAAATTCCTTTTCTCTCGATGTTTCATCCTTTTAAAGAAAGAATTATTAAGTAAACTTGTTTCTCTTGCTTGCTGATTTCACAGCTTCTTGTAGTGCATAGGTGCAAGTGAAAGGTAAGTATTAGGGATGCCTTACCCGTATGTTTGATCTACCCTGGTACCCGAATGAACCACCCAGATACCCGTTTGTATCCGACACCTGTACCAAACTTATACAGGTACTCGTATGAGTTCACATACCTGTGTAAGTTCAGGTACCCGCATGAATATTTCAACTTAAACGGATACAAAAATCTTTCATGGGTGCCCAGATGTAAAAAATAATAGTTTTTATCGTGTAATAATAGAAATATGTTTTTTTTTTTGACAAATTTACTCGGATAACAACGAGTATCCGGTTAAAAAAATGATACCAAGTTAATAATTGCACGGGTAGTACTTGGATACCCATGCAATACGATGCCTTCTCTAATTTATTATTCAATACCTGAGCAAAAATTATACGGGTACCCGATGCCTTCTTTACAATTATAACAATTATACGGGGATCTGATGTCTTCCTTAATAGGTCACCTACTCTAATTTCCTGTTCAATAAATACCGAGGCTACAATTATAAGACTAGTATTCGGGTACCCGATGTCTTCCTTACTTTCCTATTTCTTTTCGGCTACCTGATGTCTTCCCAAATAAATACTCTACCGGAACAAGCGGCGATTGGATATATTTGATTACGTTTAGCGTAATAATCACATTGGAAAACATTTTTGTGAACATCGTTCACTTCTGCTCAACATTTTCCCTTTTTCAACCACAATCAGTAGGTGTAATGGAATATCACTTGGAACACTTTTAATCAACAAAGGAGCAACTAATTCGTGTACATTAAAAATGAAGTCATTAAAAGCAGAACCGGGAATAAAATTTTGAAAACTTTATTATCCCACGAGAGCCCGGTCCTGATATTATTGGGCAACTCACCGGGTATTCCTCCGAACGCTTTTAACCCACCTGTTTCATTCGAAATACCGTTGCTCGAGTTCTCTCCTTTTACAATAAATGTCACGCGGTCGTAACTATCGAAATAAAAACCGTTTCGCCGTTTTCGTTGCACAACGGCCGAGGAGGGCACACAAATTTATGTCGCTACTTAAATCCGAACGTTTGAATAAATTAAATCGAGAAAAGCATATCTAATTCAATATACTTTTTTTTGTGTATTTATATGTAGTTTATAGAGAGCGTTGGATAGACGGCCGGAATACATAAGATGAAGAGTTTGAAAGAAAAAGGAGGAAAAAAAAGGAGGATGAAAAGGAGTTATTTTATTTTGATAAGGTGTGGTCATGTATATTAAACAATATTTGACAAGCTGGAGGTCTGAGCTGTCACCTAGGTCCTCCCCGATGTGGTGCAGCCCACTATGGGGAAGGCCTCCATGCCCATTGTATGATAATTAATGCCCTGTCGTCACAAACACTAATTTAAGACCCACGAAACTTTGAAATGTGTAATCTCGTTTTTAACGCTCTGTGCGCATAAGTTATCATCGACGAGGAGCTGCTTTGTGCTTTGTGTGCACTTTTCTCGATTTTATGATTCGAAATCAATGCATAAATTCAGTTCGGATTTCATCCACCGGCGCGCCGGTATTAATTATCGGAATTAGGACGTCCTGCATACATTAAGCGGTGCGTTTATTATTATTATAATGCAGTCGTTTATTCGACGTAATTTTTCAAATTGGCGTGCAATTTTCCTACATAAATTTTGCGGATTATTTTATTGCCTGCAATTAACCATTTTTCGGACCTCCCGTAATTCGAGTTAGAATCACAACCCAACTGCTGCTATAAACCAGTGCTTCTCAAACTTTATGTGTTGAGGGGGAAACCTCGAAAACCTCACTCACTGAAAGTGGGAAAGAAAAACTCCAAATTTTTTTCAGTTCAAATTTAATTCCGTTTCGTAGCGACACTTAATAGAAGAATAACTCATACGTATTTGAAAAACAAACTTTCTTTGTTGACTCAGAGATGGCGCCTCAAATCGTATGCTTACAAATATTTTCTAAAATAATTTGAACAAAAGCAAATGAAAATCTTTTCGCTTAAAATCAGTCATTAATAAATTTTGAAATAAAGTACAAGCTGCAGAAAAAAGTTTCAAGAGATGGAGTTTAAAATCGTTCGTTAAGAAAAATCTCTAAGATTTTCGTTTCAATTAACCTAGGACGATGCTGATCGAGAGATGGTTTCAAATTGTTTATTAATTTCTTTTTAATTATATAACGAAAACCCAAGTAAAAATCTCCATATACCTATTTTTATTGAAGATAATATGATACGAAATTATCAAACTAAAAGTATAAAAAAAGGTAATAGTGGCGCCTTTAAAAAATTCCCTTTGACATTCTTCTTTCGTTTAGTTAAATAAAGTCACCAACAAAGAACGAAAGTGATGGATCAGTTTGACTAGGATCTAACAAACTTCCAATGCTCTCCAAGAGATGGCGTTCCAAACAGTTCGTTTCCAAATCACTTCAAGTTACATAGTTTTCTAATGTAATCAAATGAAACCTTCAACTTGAATGAAGGTTTTGAAACCAGTTTACAAAGGAAAAGTGCGATATCGAAGAAAAGACGATACCTAAAATCAACCATTTTTAAAACCTGTACAAAACAACATTTCAGGTTTCAATTATTTCTGACAACATTGCCAACAACCATGGAAGATGGTACATCAAATTATTCATTTTAAATGTGAAGCGACCAACCACAATCAATTTTAAGAAGTGGAAAACTAAATTCACTTATATTATTAAATTTTATACATTAAATTATATTTAAGTTTGTTTCCTATGCACAGCACCAAGCATCAGATAACAATAGTAAGTTGGTCACAGTCGCAACCGACAATGTATAACCATGAATAACCATGACTTCCCGAGAAGTTTTAAAAGATGGATGGATCTTAAAGTTGAAAATTAATCAAAATTTGAGTAAATGAGACTTCTAGTTGGTAGAAGCATCAGACAGTAAAGCATGCATGCTGCAGTAGATGAAATTAAAAGTGGAAGGGAGGGCGTTCTATTCCGCCCTAATAAGAAAAATAACAGCGACATCGAAAGAGAGAAAACGAACTCATATCCATTAAAGCAATAAAAGCAAATAGCTTTCAATGCTGACCAAGAGATGGATTGTGCTTCAAACAGTTCAATTTAAAATATTTTTTAGCTAAAGGTACTTGAGTGAAAATTTTCTCAACTATAAAAAATATAATATGAAACAACAAAAGATTAATACATTTATTCTTAAAAAAAACTTGCAATGTTGATTAAGAGATGGTGCTTCGAACTGTCGACGTCGATTTAGAAACATCACTATAACAAATTCTCTAGATTAATAAGATCGATAAGAAATCAAAAACAAATATGCTCTCAGCAATCTAGAAGCAAATTGTCGTCCATTTAAAAAAAAAAAACTTTCAATGCTGACTAAGAGATGGCGCTTCCAATTAAAACATTTCCGAGACTAATTTTTTTTAAGATAACTACAATTGTGTTCGATTATGTTATGAAATTATTATAACAATATTAGAACAGTGGAGTTTATTTATATCATATTCACTTATGTTATTAAATTTTATATATGCAATTTATATTTCTATTAAAAAAAAACTTGTAAAAAGTTGTAATGTACGACTGTAGCAGGACACTATTATTTGTGATTATTAATTAATCACAAACAGCGTGGAACACCTTGTTTTAAACTTACAATGCTGACCAAGAGATGGTGCTTCAAAACGCTCACTAAAAAACTTTTTAACGCATTCTTATCTGTCTATGGAAATGATTATGGACAGGTGTCAATCTAAATTTTCAATTATTTTTGCGAACAAGCCCAACGACAACCACGAATGATGGTGCATCAAATTGTTTGTTTTAAATGTGAAGGGTCCAACCAATCAATTTTAAGAAGTGTAAAATTAAATTCACTTATATTATTAAATTTTATATATTAATTTATATTTAAGTTTGTTTCGTATGCAAAGCACCAAGCATCAGATAACAATAGTAAGTTGGTCACACCCGCAACCGACAATATATAACCATGAATAACCATGCCGAACATGACTTCCCGAGAAGTTTTAAAAGATGGATGGGTCTTAAAGTTGAAAATCAATCAAAATTTGAGTAAATGAGATTTCTAGTTGCTAAGCATCAGACAATAAAGTATGCTTACTGCAGTAGATGAAATTAAAATACGCCATACACCCTAATAAGAAAAATAACAGCGACATTAAAAAAGAGAAAACGAACTCATATCCATTAAAGCAATAAAAGCAAATAGCTTTCAATGCTGACCAAGAGATGGATTGTGCTTCAAACAGTTCTATTTAAAATATTTTTTAGGTAAAGGTACTCGAGTGAAAATTTTCTCAATTATAGAAAATATAATATGAAACAACAAAAGATTAAATACATATATTCTGAAAAAAACTCGCAATGCTGATCAAGAGATGGTGCTTCGAACCGTTCACGTCCATTTAGTAATATCACTACAATAAACTTCTCTAGATTAATAAGATCGATAAGAAATCAAAAACAAATATGCTCTCAGCAAAACGCTCACTAAAAAAACTTCTTTAATGCATTCTTATCTATCTTGTTTTTACGAAACAGATTATGGAAATGATTATGGACAGATGTCAATCTAAATTTTCAATTATTTTTGCGAACAAGTCCAACGACAACCACAAATGATGGTGCATCAAATTGTTTGTTTTAAAATTGAAGGGGATCCAACTAAGCAATTTCAAGAAGAGGAAATCCGTGTTCCTCATTTAAGTCAGACAAAATTTATGTAAAAAAAATGTAAAAAATTAAATAGTAATTATGGCATCATAACAAGCAGTCTCGATATAAAATGTAAAAATGATATAATAGTTTTCGACAAATTGATTTCATTAAAAAAAAAGCTTAAGATTTGAAGAGAACAAAAAACACTTTTAAAAGCTAAATGCCTATGGAAACAACGTAAGACTCACTAATTCAATTTAATTTAAACAAAAAAATTTGTGCTTTTTCTTTTGAAGAATTAAGAAATAAATTAAATAACAAGAAAATTGTTTTCGCTACGTGAAGCGAGAAACGCCAGATAACAACTGTAAGCTGGTCACAGCCACAAGCGACAGACCATAGTTTCTTTATTCGCTAAGAGACGGCGTTGCATACCATTACATTATTTTCTGGAAATTTAGTGATTTTTTTGGAAATCTGGTATATATCATCTTAAAATACAAAAAAGTGGACGCTCCACAGGGTTAGGTAACAATTTGCTTCTAACAAAAAAAGAGAAAAAGGTAGTTTTATTGAAATTCCGTCTGTGCTTGCCAAGTTGGGTTGAGAATGTTTTAAGCACATAAATAGTTAAAAATAAATTAATCCCCATCGTCCTATGTACGAGATGGTATTTCGGATTACTCGATCAAATAAAATAAAAGAAAGTCAACTAGTTATCCTTGACAAATGCAATTTTTCCAAACACCCACTTCAAAGACAAATCAATTTTCAAAACAACTATTGGTCGTTTCAACGAAGATGGTATTCTTTCAAACAAGAAAAAACAAATTTTGTGACCAGTGCAAAGAAAGCGTTTTGCAAACAGGGAGTCCATCTGTTTTCCAAAAATTAATCCTATCAAATCAAACCTTACACAAATGAGATGGCGCTTCAAATAACCCAAAAGAAAATGACAAAGTCAGTCTTTGAGAAAAGGAGTCGCTATTCGAACGTCCATTCTTAATCAGATAGGCAACCCAATTTTCAGACTTATTACGTTTATTTTTGAATCGTCTTTTATAATATTTTGCGTCAACGATAACTCATTATTTATTACGTTGTTTCGCGATAATGAAAATACCTACGTTAATAATCCTGAAGATAAATTGGCAAGTTTAGAGGAGCAAACGTTATTTATAATAAGTGATAGCCGCGACAGATAAATTCATACACGGAGCAAACACAGATTGAAATGTCATGTGCAAGGCCTGACGTCACCGCCATGATTTATTATTCAGACAGGATCGGCTCGTATTTAGCACCGGCGACAAATGTGAACAAACAAAACTTATTATTAGAATGCAAATGCGCCAGTTGATTGAAAATTTCCTGATCGACCAACAATTAATACCCGCGGAGAGAAGAAAAGTATGTGATCATATCTAATCGGCGGTGCTAATTAACACGGACGTTCTCATGATCGCTAATATGATAAATCAGGATGTGTTTCTGATAAATAAATAAAGTCGGAATTGCTGCCAAGCTTGCTTACTAAATACGGTAATATCAGTTCTTTATTTAGAACTCTCGCATTAAAAAGGTTGCGGAAGTTATCAACCGATAATGAAATTTGGGAAAAAACGTTCTTTGACTTACATGCTTTACATAATTTAAATAATGAAATGTTGAGCGATTGTGCAATTTTTAAAGCGTCCATTAAAAAATTAAAAAGGACGGTATTATGTAATGAAATGTGTAATCCGATGGTATCAAGTAACATTATCAAGGAGTTAGTAAAGGACTAAGATACTGTGGGCACGAAGTAGCATATATTTTCATCAACTAAATAGTTTATAAGACACGTTCTCTTCTCCTCAAACCCAAAAAGTTTAAATATAGGAAATATTCCATATAGATCCAAAAAAATATTGAACTTCGAGGAATAAGCTATGATTTTACGAAGTCTTATATAGTTCTGTCCTATTTAGGTCCTGACTTTCTTGAATTCTTAAAGTATACTGTCCAAATTCAGGTCCATACGCAGCCCGATGTCTTCCATAATATATATTAACATTTCGTTGTACGTTGAACAGCTTCTTAACACAAAAAAATTGTGATGATTTCCGCAGGTGTTGATACAATGTGATTTCTGCTTAACGCTTTGCATGTCAACAAAAAAAATAATTCAAGCAAGTGCAGGTAAACGACGAGTGTAAGTATGAACGTTACAATTGACTTTAAAGACTACGCTGAAGGGTTGGAAGAGAAACTAGTCATCAGAAATCGAGTAAATATCCTTCTATTGTGATACACAATTATAATATCTATAAGTATTTTCATTTTAATTAGAAGACACACAGTGCGTTGTCCAATTCGTTGGTGTGTGTTCAATTGTTCTTACGAGAAATCGCAGAGATGGCAGAGATGACACAACAGATGGTTAAACTTTGGGAATTTGTACAGAAACAATTGCCTTTCAACGTGGTTGTCAACGCTATCGTGATGGTGATCGTGATAGCCTACATGTGTTCTTCGCTTCTAGAGAAAAAAGAAAAAGAAATACAAAGAGGAAAAAGAAAAACATATCTATAAACTATATGACGACCTAACAAAATTACACGTGAGAAACAACGTTCGTATTCAAGGCGATACCAAATAAAATCGACGGTTATCAACAAATACACGTTTCTAGAGTTGTTATTATATACTACTCTAATTATTACCTGATATTTTAATGAAGAAATATTTCTATTTTGGTAAATTAAAGAGGAATTGTCGCAGGACCATCCTAATAAGAAAAACGAAAAGATAATTTGTATATAGACGAAACTCGACCCAGTATTTCATTACATGATCGTGCCATGTGATTCTTGAATAAATGAGCAGATTGCATAAAGGGTTCACTAAATCAGAGAATCAACCTCAGATCTGGTTTAAGTAGATATCAAAGAAATAGTCGAAAGAAAAATAAATTACCTTTCACACAGCTCAACAAAATCTACAATAGCTAAAATCATTCCAGGAGTTGTGAACATATGAAGTCTTGATCTACACCGTAGATTTTGATCGAAATTCAAAACTGGGAAGAGGAAGTAACAAGTTTCCTTAAAGGATTTTTACTTTTGTTTCATATTTCAAAACTAATTCAGACGTCAAATAGGTGGTAAATGTAAAGTAGTGCGGTGCCCCGTATGATGAGGTAATATATTAAAAATATTCATAGTTAAATTTGTTTTAGTAAATTAATTTTATTTAAATTATAAGAAAATATAGAAAATATTTCAAGGAAATTACACTACACAAAGCATTTTTGTAATTCTGTAAAAGGGAAAGAATAAAAGAAAATAATTTTTATAGATATAAATAGTTCAAAACTTAGATTTTATGGGTTATTTAACCAAATGTTAGATTATTTGACAAGGTATATGTTTTAACTCAATTGAGGGTGAAATCAAGACCATTGATGAAGTATAAACTGCGGTTGTTCCACAAAGACAATCAAATGAACTCGAACGATAATAATAAGTCAGTGTGATTGCAATAGATTCCTAGAATATCCTCTGAACAGTTATTTTGGCCCTATTTGGTTCCTCTTCAACAAAAGAAGAGTAGCTTGGAACTCCACTGCAATCAAACCAACCTGCACCTAAAACAGACTATATCATAAATACAAAACGAAAAGGGACACTTGCAAATGTGAATACAACAGTTATAGAAGAAAGCATAATTGCAGCTCAACAAATCAAATAAGCATAGCAGAGGGGAGTTCCAAGGTTGTCGATCAATTTGAATGGGCGATGAAGCACTGGAGTTTTATAGAAGCAATGCACCAGAGGTTTGGCTCATTTCGGGGGGCCACTAACGGCAAAACACTACCCAATAGACGGGAATAAGCCGCCAAAAAAACAGGAAAAGACTAATATATTTGGAAGACGGCCGAAGGATACGTCGTAGATAGGAACAAGTTGCAGACTTCTTAATTAACTTGACATTTTGGTTACCAACTCAAATCTAGTATGTAACTAGATCAGAACGCGGATGTTCCGGTAACCAAGACAACGGGAAAAATAAGCAACGAAAGACGCTATAAATAGCGGGCGCACCGCAAGGAATTCATTCCTTCTTCGACCTCCGCAGGTAAAACTTAAAAAAAAGCAAACATGTAAGAAATTTTTATTAAAAGGGTTATGAAGTATAACGAGGTATTTTAATGAAGAATTAAACCTTCTATTGGATCCTGAATACCTATATCCTTTTTTTTTAAACGACATGGACGACGCTTCAAGGTAGGGGCATACGTGACAAACAAACAAAATTTTCATTTAAACACCGGACAACGGGAGAAGTTTAGGTATTGTCGAAGGGCGCCTCTCTCTTGTGAAGGAGTTGTGGCACATGCGTGATCGGCAATACTAGGCGTCCCTCTTTTAAAGGTAGGACAAGAGGTACACCTGCTTTGTGAAGGGTGTGGTGATACCTGGTGTTCGCTTTGTACGGATCTGTATCGTCGAAGGGCGCCTCTCTTGTGAAGGAGTTGAGGCACAGGCGTGATCGGCGATACAGAGCCTCCACTTTTAACAAAATATGCATAGGATAGGACAAGAGGTCCACCGAACTTGTGAAGGGCGAGGTGACACGACCGACTTGTGCTGACCGGAGTACATATTTGGGACAAACAACTTTTTCGATAATTTTTTATTTCTTTTCCTGACACTTACGGACGCATATACATTTAACACTGACACTCCCTTTCCCCCTCACATTTTTGTGTTTTGTCATTGTATATGCCCACCATGGGCCATAAAAACAAGAAGTGGGTAATTCCGAGCCACCCAAAGAGAAACCCTGAGAGAAAGATAAAAGAGAGTAGACACGCACCCACAAACAACATAAAATAATATTACAATTATTGACACCTCAACGTGGGGCACTTACAACACATCACCACAATTATGTCGGTGCTTATAACTGCTGATCTGACTGTTGACATTTTATGCTTAAATTCTGTTGTAGAGTTAATTTTCTGTTCTGTGATGATTGGATGTGGAATCTAATTTTTGAAAGTCTACGAAAATTGACCAAAATGAAATAATAAAAGAATAAAATTTGAAACTCCTATTCATAACCAAAAACAAAATTTAAAATCTCATGGAAAGTTTTAGTTTAGGAAGGTACAATAGATTTATTCATTTACAACTTGGAACTATTTATTTGGTCGCCCATGTCATGCTAAACACTTCTTTTTAGAAATTAGAAATTAACTTCAAGACGACGACCAACATCGATGAATACCTTCTCAACGTTGGGCAAAAAGCAAAAGGAAAATATTTGCCTCATTAGATTGTTGAGTACGTTATTTTAATACATAGTAAGTGCGAAATCATCAAAATTAAAGTGCACTAGGACTAGCTTTAGCTGTAGCAACTTATTAATAGAATATCTTACTTGTCTAAAGACTTTGGAATAAAATTTTGAAAACGTCATTTCTGATTATTGATTTAGGCCCCCAAAACATGTCGGTAGGTAATCCTCAGGCCGTCATTGTTCGGCTCTAATCCGTGTAACTTACACTGGGTGCGCCTCACCTGGGATGACTTGAAGTTTAAGAGTAGTTCTGAGAGTGAGTGTGGGTTGCCCAGAATGTGCACAAAAACCTAATCGCGTATGATCCATCTCGTCGGCTTGGTTCCGAGGACAACTGGCACCACAAAGCAAGAAGAGCGAAATAAAAGCGGCCTTAATAGACGGTTGCATTAGCAGTAAAACGTAATGAAGCAATAAAATATTTGCTTTAGAATAATCCGGTCATAATTTTTTGCCCCTTCATGCTAAATTAATTGTATTTGAGGCGGACGAGTCGTAAATGTGTGAACACCAACGTACTCTGCGCGCGTAATCAAAAAAATTAATAATTTCGTTTCGAGTTGCACTTTCAACGTGTGTGCAGCAACTAGTAAGGCGCTATCGCGCGAAATTATCTTGTTCTGATACTTACGCCGTATGCTTTATTGTCTATAATTTTCCGCTTAATAAGAAAGGTGGCTATTTTATGGTTGGATAGACGGCTAATTTATATTAAACAATTACCGACATCGGTTATTAGCGGTGGTGCTATTATATTTAATAACTGAGCTGCACCTAGTATCGGACTACCTCTTTTGAGCACACACGTTTTATGTATCTATAGTTAGTTACACCTTGCCATCATGATCAAACATTTGATATACGGGACACTACGTAAAACGATAATAAATTCGAGTTTCAATTTCTAGTCGTGTTATACCCACATCGATCGCGTTCCATAATTATAGCTTACATCCACCTCTATCAATTTAATTTATTTTAAAATCCAATATAAATGCAATAAAAGAGTCACGCTTTTCAATAGAGAGATGGCGCTTACTAGTAGAACTTGCGCAAATTTCTGAATTCATTTTAAGAAGAAACATTAAGAGAGAAAGTGATAGCGCTTGCACTTCTAAATTTAGACGTAAAAAAATTAAGGAAAGCATGCAGATCAAGATCACAGCTTCGAACAACTTACTCTCACTAAATAAGCAACATGAAGATTGTATATTGATAGAAATATTTTTTATGGAACCACAAGTTTGAAAAGAAAGTTTCTTTCAAATGTAGACCAGAGATGGGGCCTCTCGACTTACATTTTAAATACATGATGTGAATGAAGTATTATGTTTCTTGATCGTTTAGCGCTGCATCG
The DNA here is from genome assembly GCA_039766575.1 of Serrognathus titanus. Taxonomy (NCBI): domain Eukaryota; kingdom Metazoa; phylum Arthropoda; class Insecta; order Coleoptera; family Lucanidae; genus Serrognathus; species Serrognathus titanus. The sequence continues at coordinate 52,483,900 of CM077914.1, read as the reverse complement.
CTCAAATTGACTCAATCAGTGCAATCAAAAAAATTTCGTCATTGAACAAAAGGTGGCATATCGAAACGCACTGAATACTGAAACTTCCAACTTTTTAAAACACCAAGCTTTCTGTAAGGAGTGTAGTAAAAGCTTTGAAAACTGGAAATTACCAGTCTAAGTTGGTAACGAATGGATTAGTGCTGAATATTTTCTAGTAAAATAATCAGAAAACTTTCCCCGTTAATTAAGAGATGGCGCCTCGAACTGCACGCTCATTTAAAAACACAAAAAGGTGAACATTTTCATTAATTTTGACGTGAAAATGATACAGAAAAGAACAATTGATCATAATCAGTTTTTAGTATTGGCGTTCCATTGTACAAGACAAACAAGAACCAAAAAATAGAAACAAAAACTGCACTCTAAAGACGCGGAATCTAAAGATCTGAAGCACTTTGATCGCTTAAAAAAGGAAAACAATGTGTTTTACGCCATTACTGATTTCTGAGTTAATTTAAAAAAATTTGTAGTCGGCCTTCAACTTTTTGAGATTTGGAGGCGGACCAAGGACAGATCGATTCAAAAGAGCACGAAACTTAAAGTAAGCTATAGGTTATATTACCAGAGCTTTCATGTAGATGTGTTGAGAAAATTTTAATATAAAATATAAACTACTTTGTTGATAGTCACGCACTATAATAAACGTGGGAAACGGAAAGATCTGAAGCCAAAAGAGAAGAGAATTTTTGGTACAAATTTCTTTAAAAATTCTTACCAAAGTTCAGTTATTTTGAAGGCACTTATAAAAGTGGGAATAACGATCAATTCTTGTGGAAAGAAAAAATTATAAACTTTCGCAACACTATACCAATGACATTTTGAAGTTTTTGTCGAACCGTTAAGCTTTTTTTGAAGAAAACGATCCACGTAAACGTAAAATACAAAGGCAGGCACATTATCCATTTTTACAAAACAAGAAAGATTCGAAATCGCGAGAAAAATATACACACTATGGAAAGAAAAGATCCGAGACCAAAAAAAGAAAGAGCTTTCGCTACCATATCACCGATGATATTTTGAAATCCTTACCGAAACCATAAAGCTATTTTGAAGGCCATTTATGCCATAACGATCCATATCATCACCAAATACAAGAGCAATCACATTACCCATTTTTATAAAAAAAAAGAAGTATCCGAGATTCGAAAGAAGAAAATATAATAGCACATTTTGGACAGAAAGATCCCAGGCCAAGAAGGAAAAATTTTCGCTACCATATCACAGTTGACACTTAGAAATTCTCACCCAAACTTAAGCTATTTTATGAACAGCTATGTAAAACAGAAGATAGGCAAGGTTGAAATATCGATTCCGGCGATTGTCACCTGTCAAGAAAGGAGAAAAACACGAAAAGTTTTTCAGTATTGTTAATCGTGCATGTTAGATTGTTCTACTATAATTAAAATTACCCTTCAAAAGCATTTCTGGCTGCCCCAAACTTTGTTTTAGACATTCCATTTATGTTTTATTAAATATCACTCACATGAATATAATTACAACATATGAGAAATCCAAAAGTGAAATCTACCATCATTTTCCCACCGTAAACAATTTTTTTCGCCCGTATTTCAGCCCATAAATCCGGTCGAACTTTCGACGTTCTCGACGTCGCGCGTTCGGACAACAAACATCGTAAATTAGAATACGTTCTAACACACGAATTTTATGCGTCCCGTAAATTTTCACCGGCAACATCTGCGCGCGTTTCGTAAGAACCGAAGACCTCGCGGACGCATAATCACCTACATTTATTTCCTAATTATAAAAAAGTCGACGTTATCGACGGCGCGTATAGATTCCTCTTCTTGTACGGATCGGATTTTTATGCGCCATAAAATATTTTGACACACTTAGCGACGCCGGGTATTTTGCTCGATGGTTATGATGCCGTATATTATGTTGTCGGAGGAAGACCAGTTTGTTTCGAAATAGTTGGGGACAGGCTGTAGCTAACGCACGTAGTGGGCTGAAGGAACGTATACGCAGTGGATGACCTCAAAGAACATTGAAACTAAAAAAAAAATTGTCGGAAACTGAAAGTAAAACTTAGTTAAAAGAACAGTTTTATTTTATTTTTCAAAAACGAAAGTCTTCCTTTTATAATATGTTATACATTCGTGCTTTTCTGTTTTAGTTATTTACTTGAACGGTTAACTGACGGTCGACTAAAAACATCGCGGTAGTAACGTCCGCGTGTAAAAAAAAAGGTAATTTATTCCAAATAAGTAAAATATACGTGTAGGAGATTACTCCTTCTAGATAAGATTTTTATAATATATGGGAATAAGCCACATAAACCGGAAACGGTCTACGTGAGAAGATCCTTTTTTATAAAAGTCCACACTATTATGAAAACAACGCCCTCGAAAAGCGACGCATCCTTTCGCACCAGGGATTTTCGTTAATTGTATAACACTTGGCAATTAGTTTTGCCAGTTTTTTTCTTTGCTGTTGTTGTCGTTCGCCTCGTCAGTCAGGACGTCGTAAAAAAACGGTGGCTGACATTTTATTGAGTTTGGCAAGGCTAACAACGTGTTAAGTTTGATTTAGATAACAGTAAGCGACCGTAAAACATATTGCTTAACCGTTTAAGCGCGCATAAATTTCACCAGAGGAAACGCTCGTTACGAAAATGATTATTGCTATTTTCATTGTGCAACAAAAACTTATTGTTAATAATAAGACGCAGCGCGGCATATTTAATCCGAAGATTCATCAGAATTATCTAAAGGAAATTAAAGTCTTACAGTATAAAAATCGAAACATACTTATTGCCAATTTAATAGAATTTCTGCTGAATAGGGTACTACCTATTTCATTACTTCTTTCAGGAATGAATGAGTGAAGTTCCTCTACAAATAATCAACCAAATTTGGTAAGTTATTTAGTTACTAATTAGTTAATACATTAATACGAAACATGAATTAAGAGAAGTAAGTCTACTTCTAGATAAATATTTATACTTCTAGATAAATATTTATACTCCAAATACCAAGTTACGAGGAATTCGATGTTAAAAAGATGAATTGAAAAAATTAATTAATTAATTACGTGAGAAGAGTTAAAAACATAAACAACAGTGCCACGGTCCAGCAGACGTTCAACAACAGCTTTCGAAACAAGTTGACGAGGTAGACGCAAGAGTGACGAGACGTTTCGACAGAACGACATGCACCTAAAACAAACATACTATATGACAAAAACAAAACGAAAAGGGACACTTATAAATGTAAACGCAGCAGTTATAGAAAGCAAATTAGCATCGCATAGGGGAGCTCCAAGGTGGTACTCCAATTTGAGTGGGCGATCAAGCACTGGGATTTTGTAGCAACAATGCAGCAGAGGTTTGGCTCATTTCGGGGGCCACTAACAACATTACATTATCCAGTGGACCAGAGGAAGCTACTCAAGAACAAGAAAAGGCTGATATATTTAGAAGAAGGCCGAAGAATACGTCTTCGATGGGACCAAGTGCCGAACTGACTTCTTGATTGATTATCAAAAATTATGTGACGAACACTTACATGGAAGTGCTAAAAAAGATAAAGTGTGGATAATAAGAGAATAGGATAATTATTATTATAGGTTAAGTTTGTTTTGTTGGTGATGTGTTGAGAATTATTTTAGATAAGTAAGGTTTAGAGGTTAGATAAATAGGAAATAATGTATTTTAGATACTCACCTGTTGTTTAGAGTTAAGTTTGTTCCATTTTTAGTTAATTTCCATGAAATGTAGTCATAACTAAGGTAAATGCTAATTGTTAAAAACGTGACGTCTGGTTACCAACACAAATCTAGTATGTAACTAGATCAGAACGCGGATGTTCCGGTAACCATAACAACGGGAAAATAAACAACGAAAAGCGCTATAAAAGGCGAGCGCTCCGCGATTTGGAACATTCCTGCTTCGACCTCCGCGAGCATTAATACCTTCTTCGATCTCCGTAGGTAACACAAGCAGAGAAGGAGGTTTTATTAAAGGTTATTAAGTACGAGGTATTTTCATTAAGAAAGAAAACATTTTCATTGGATCCTTTTTCCTTAACCAACGACATGAACGACTTGTGATACCTGGTGTTAGCTTTGTACGGATCTGTGTCGTCGAAGGGCGCCTCTTTCTTGTGAAAGAATTGAGGCGCATGCGTGATCGGCGATACAGAGCATCCACTTTTAACAAAAAATACATCTGATAGGGCAAGAGGCCCACCGACCCTTGTGAAAGGCGAGGTGACATGACCGACTTGTGCTAACCAGTGTACATTTTTGGGACAGACAACAACCTTTTCGATATTTTTTTTTTATTTATTTTTCTGACACATACGGACGCATATAATTTAACACTGACACTCCCTTCCCCTCCCTCTCACATTTCTGTGTTTGTCATTGTATGTGCCCACCACGGGGCCATAAAACGAGAAATGGGTGATTCCGAGCGACCCAAAGAGAAACCCTGAGAAAAAGATAAAAAAGAAAGTAGAAACATACCCACAAACAACAAAATGATTACAATAACATACAAAAAGTCTGCAAATTGACACCAGAATTTGGAGTCCAAAACAACAATACTACAATTGACACCCCAACGTGGGGCACTTACATAATTACAATATGATGAGAGCAACAGGAAATTACCTTGAAATTGTTATCCAAAGAGAGAATTTTTGTAAATCAAAGAAGGCATTACTACATTTAATCAAAAGAATTCCTCTTTATATCATGCAGCAACTGTTGCAGCGCTGAATTCGAAAATCTTACTTTGAAGAACTTCAAGATTGATGATTGTAGAGCTGACGTAGTACGAGGGATTGGTGGAAGCAGAAGATTAGAATTTGGACCAGTTAGTATTAGGAGAGTCAATTGATCAAAAATGAGTAATTCAGGAAGAAATAACGGTAACGATCAGTTTCAACACTCAATATATTATAAGATCACAGGTAATCGCTAAAATCGATAGTTTTTACTTAAACTACAATAATTTAGTAAAGTAACAAAAGTAACAACAATAGATATAAATTAGATGCACTTGGTTTCTTGTAAGACAGACTCCGAGTTTTATTAAGTCAATTTTTGAAATAATGAAAAAGAACAGCTTTAAATGGAGTCAGTTAATAATAACAAGTGAAGGCGAGATTTTTAATAATAATCATGATAATGAGGTGGTGTATTTTAGTAAAAACAATGTTTAAGTGTTCGTTTTCTGGACTCGTATTTTCTTTCATTTTGAGGCGAAAAAAACTATTAAAGTCCTGTCGTGAATGATATTACAAAAACACGTCGAGTTTATGCATGAAATGATTTTATTTTTAGAGCATCGACTGTTTCGCATAAGATCGATTTAAGTTGGTTCGGGCAAAAAAATGCAGATTTTAAATTCGCGCGCATTCCTGTGCTTAATTAATTATTGCGTGCGTGCGTCTTAAAGCGTGATTATTACTCGTCATTTCCGACGTCTTTATGATTTTGAAATTTTTAATTTCTTTTTAGTCATTAACAACTCAATTAACGTTATTGCGTTTTCAAGGCTCTTATTCATTAATAATTATTTCAAGCGTTCAATTTGCTAATTGCTTCAGAAGTCATGGATGTTGTACATTCGAACACAGGCATTTGAACAATTATTATAAAACATAAATATCTAACAGAGACGCCATCATTAATTATAAAAATCAATGCAGGGGAATTATTAACTATTGTTTATTATTGATTACTGATTAAAAACCAATCGATATATTATGTGTAACATTTTGCTTAAGCAATTTGATCAATGGCCTTGCAAGTAGCGACCATCTTTCAAAACATTGTCAATCAAGAAAACAAGTCTTATTTTTTTCTATAATTTCCTGAATTGAAGAGCAGACAATAAATCTACGAAGCATTAATTCAAAGGAACGAGATTCACATCACATTAAATATCGCGTTAATCCATTAATGACGTCTGTGGACCTTTTGGAGATTGAGTAACAGGTGATTGCATAACAGAATCTTCCCAATAAAATAAATCAAGCGTTTGACGTTAACGCCGTAAAATTTCGGCGATTATTTATTAAAAATGTTTGTTTCTACGAGGCGACTTTATTGGACAGGCAATAAAAGCTGCGAATCCTCTCCGGTTATTAATAATAATACCAGGCGAAGATTCGGAATAAATAAAGCGATAAGAAGCGGGCAAAATTTCATTGCACATTTGCATAATCATAAAACGCGGCCATATTTCAAGGCCGGGACGCGGTCTACTTGATAATGATCAATTTATGAATGAACGATTCATAAAACGTAAGGAGTCGCATATTTAAATACGATTATAATAAATTAACTTAAATATTATTCGAAACAGTCTGGAGTGCAAATTGAGGAATCAAATATGCATAATAAAGCGGATTCATAAGATGCGTGTGTAAATATTATAATGACTATTATAGTTGGTTAATTGTTGGCATACATTAACGCTGTGCCGGCACGCTTATGCTAAACTATGGTAATAAGTGTTTTCTGGAGATTAATAGCTGGACGGATGGAATTAAGAATGAGAGCCGAGCTCAAATCGTGTGGCGTATTAAATTTATGCTAATCAATCCACTTCACTTTTCTCTCGTCTCGGGTTTAATATTTATAAACGCGATCTACTGTTGTTATTGTTATTCTAATTTCGCCATTGCTCTTTTTCGCGCACGTCCTAATTTATTTCACCTAATTTGAATAAACATACCTGAGCACAATTTCGGTAATTCGATAGCTCGTATTTCGCATTACTATTTACATAATCGCATTTTTGTCTGCTAATTTAGTCGTTCAGAACATCAATTTTCCGTCTGGCTTTGCTTACATGATTTCCGTGATTATTTTTATGGCTCACATGTCGTTTTTATAACGAAAAAAAAAAAAACACGTCATTAAACGAAAGTAACAACAAGAATATTAAATATTCTCAGCTTTAAAACTTGCAAGTATTTGCTATTGCTGGACAGAGAGAGCAAACTAATGAATTTTGACATTAATGCGACAGCTCATTAGATTGATTACATCATTTACGGTCAATCAGTTACATTAACAAATCAAATTTTATTTAAAATTGAAACATAATTAAATCGTTTAAGAGCAAGCAAACATACTATTAGAATCTGGAGACGCCGGTTTCTTGAGAATATAGTAAATATTAATCAAGCCAAGTAAAGTATAATATTATTTGTAAGAACTTCAAGTTCAGGAGATTAGTTATTATTAACAAGCAAATACATAAAATATAATAAAAATCGTTTAAAAATATTTATTTAAGTAATAAATTACGTGGACTGCTTAAGATGGATAATTTATGAAAAATTCGCAAATTAAGAAAGTATTCCAATACAGCATACGAAGTGAATTGAAGAGAAATTCCACAAAGAATCATATAATAAGAGAAAAACTAAACCCGAGTATATAAACAAAAACAAAATAAATAAAACAATGAAATAATTAAATCAATCGGGCATTGAACGGTCGCTCTTCAATTCAGGATAATGGAAGACCATAAATTCGATGCAGACTCTTTCTCCCTAAGACATCACTTTTTATTGCAGCTGTACCTGCAAATTCTCTAAAAACAGTCGAGTATCAATTCTTCATCCTAATTGCTCCAATTAAAACGATGAGAATGATAAGTTCTCTCTGTTAATAGAAAGTACCTAATAATCATATTTTCTTAATTTCTAGAGCCACGTTTAAAGATATTGTAATATAAAAAGCGTAGACTAAAAAAATGCAAGAAATTTTTGGAATATAAATACAATATAATGCGTTTGAAAAAATTATGCGAATCAAAATCAGCAGAAGCGACTAAATTTTAAAATTACGAAAGAAAATTCTGTTTGCAGCAGAAAGACTTTTGGAGTTAATTAAAAATTCTGTCACGTTACTACAAGTTTTGCTTGGGTCTGATTGTTGTTTTGTGGAAAGCCTTAGTACCAAATTTTTTGCACTTTATTTTTTGAACAGTTTTAATTAGCAATTTAAAAATTTACAATAATAATATTATAATATTACGAATTTATAATTTTATTTTACCTGGAACTTGTTACATTTACATGCAGGGTGAACCTTAATGATTACAAAAAAAAATTAAGGGGCGATTCCTCGGCTGATTTAAGTTAAAAAAAAAGCTTCTTTTCGATGTACAGGGTGAAAAAGTTGTTTGTATTTGCAGTGCATAAACTGTCCAAAACAGTTTGGGGATTTTCAGCCAATCCTGTAGTGAATACGAAGGAGAACGATACTAGGGGTAGTAATTTCCAACATTGATTTTGATGGTTTCTTAAGCAATTACACCCTAAAATTATAAATCAAAACATTATTTCACCTGTCTTTCTATCAAGCTTCATTCAATTATCGTAAAATGCAAAACAATTAAAATTTATTATCCTGCATATCAAAAACAAAGCAGCATTTTAAGCTAACCGCTTATAGGAACTTTTTTACCTAAAATTAGCTCAGGAATCGCTTTCATATTGCCTTTGTATATTATTTTACTTGATAATGTCCATTAAGACGAAACTAGTTATCATAATCCTTAAATAAAAGAAAATCACTTGCAGAAAAGGCATGGCATTATTTTCGAATGATTTAATAAAGCATTTTGCTCATTACTATTGTTAAAAGTTATTGCATGATTTATATCAATTTCGTTATAATCTTATCTCGGACAGTCTAAAACTGCATAAATCGCAGCTTCTCGGTATAGGTTGGCAGCTCTTTCAGAAGCTAAAAATAAAAATAAAAGTGCACAAATCTAAATTTACTGATTGAAAAAAAAATCGAAAAAAAAAAGAGATTTATGTAAGAATGAAATAATAATGAAATGAATAATTCATAATTAATTTAAAGAAAAAGTTTAGAGGAAATGAAGACGCGGAAGAATAACACCGACAAAAACAAAGGCTACTTAGAGAGAAATATGGGCAGAATAAAAAAAAATTCATTTATAAATTCATCTAAAATGAAAACGAACTTTTAAGAAATGTTGCCAAAAACTTCTAAAGTAGAAGACACCAAGTATTTTAACAATTTCCGGATGTAAAGCAGTACACTCACTAGGCAACATGTTGAGCAACTTGCTCAGTAACTTGGCTTGTGGCAACAACTTCGCTAGTGTGTTGGCAGGTTGGTCAACATGTCGGCAAGTTGGAGGCTCCTGGAGAAATATCCAAAAGCGTGCACGAACACACGTTATATTGCTGTCCCAACATGTTTCCTAGTAAGTGCTTAACACACAAACAGTGCACAAATTTCAGGATCTCAATAATTCTTAGGACAATGACACTACTTCATGCTTAAAATAATAAATTCCCTAATCTTTGAATACTAAAAAATACAAAAAAAACGCATTTAAATAGAAATTAAAAAAAAAACAATTCAAGAGTCACATTGTTAATGCCCATTGATTTTAATCGTATAAAAAAAATCGGTTTCCAATTGTTGCATACATAGATACATTATGATTCTTCCATCTTCATAATGGTTTAATTTTTTAATTCGGAAATTAAGAGTTTTAAAGCAACATATTAAGACAATATTCAGAAGAAAAGAAAAAGACTAATTGGATTATCATCTGTTTTAAACATCGGAGCAAGTACTATTAATTAAATAAATTAAAAAGAAGCGATGCCAAGAAACCTCAGATAAATAAAAATCTGTCAATGTTGTAATTGATGATGGATTTCAATCCTACTACCAAAGTTCGTTGAACGGATTTACCTATTGCAAACAATTCGTTAAAAATCGTTAGAATTACAATTTTTTCCTCCGTCTTATTTATTGAAAACCTTCGGGTAAACCTTGCAAAATCCCACGGAAGTAACTTCCAATATAAAAATGCGCATCCGCTCATAGCAAAACATGCACGTCTTTATACGACGACTCATGTGTTCGAATTCTTCGACTCGCTCTACCTAATCTACATTTTTGACCCCTTCGTATTCAAATCCGCCTCGAGAAATAGAATATGCTTAATGGACTATCATCGGTGATTTATAAAAAAAAACCCTTGCCGATTGTACTACATTCAAGCCAGGTAAACGCGGCGTTTATCAGTTTGCGATTTAGATGTGCTCAAAGGTAACATTAATCCCGAGGTTCTGCTTATAGGACGGGATGGTTGAGGCACTTCTGTAGTGACCCATCATTCCTTGAGATTGGCCGCAGGCCTAAATGTAACCCTGGTCTTTTATGTGCGGCCCTTATGTAACTCGAGAGGGAAAGGTAGGCACCTATTACCGGGGTTAACAGTTTTGGGGTTGGATATTTAAAAAAAGGTGTCCCTTACACTTAATATTCAAGCAGGTAGATTCGCATAAATTCGCATACATTAAGCAGGTAGGTAAAAAATAAACTTCCTACTACCTCTTCCTTACCATGTGGAGTTTACACTGAGTTTACCTGAAACCCGACCTGGGGATTCCCTTATTTCAGGTTGCAAATTAATTATGGAACGATTTCCTGGTGCAAGTGCCGATGCAAAGTTGCTGATCGAAAATCCCAGCATAGGTTTTGCATACGGGTCATGGGAATCTTCGGGGTTGCATGTAGCACGCGGGGTTTTATGTATATCAGCGATTACCTGAACGAATTTGGTTTAATATTGATGACCTTTTCTAACCCGAAGATGCAAATGCCTCTATTTACGTATGCAACTTATTCAAATAACCCATTCGAAACGCGTACCCTTCCGGTTTTTTCTCAGGCTCCAAAGGGTTTCGTCTACGAGGAAACCGTTTTTTTTTAACTTAACGTATTTCTGGAGTAACGTTTTTTTTTCCTGTGGTCGACCCCGTCGCGTTTAATTAAATCAAAAGCAATTGAATCAATTTCAAAGGCAATGAATAGAAAAACTTCCTTTCATGCAATTGATGATTAAATTTATTATATGTTTTTGTGGGTTTGAGTATCTCAGTTTCAATCATTAAAAGTGAGGAACTAACAAGGTCGTAAAATAACACCTAATGCGTGTGTAAACGTAAAAGCTAGTTGAAGAAGTCGGGGGAGATTGATTTTTCGTGACTTGTTTTAAAGTTATTCCCACGAATGTAACCAGAAGATAACAAGCAAGGCATTCGACGGAAATTCAGATTTCACAAGGAAATTTTATCACCATCATCATAGCCTGGACGTATTTTGTCAATTTTTTTCTTAAACTTCAATGAACAAATAACGTGATAACCTTCGGTTTAATTTTTATTATGTAATTGCTTCATCCATGATTCACTTGGAAAAAAAAAGCGTTACGTACAACGCAGAGTTGCATCAAAACAATTTTCACAATTCCATTTCGTAAGAACAATAATTACTCACTTGATCGCAGAACTTAATTAACGATTATATTTTCCCACTTAATATTATTGTTCATACGATAATTACCAATAAGCTTATAACATAACTTAATTGCATGCTATCATGTCACAACAAAAACTGAACTAGTTACAGCAAACTCTGAAAAAAACTGGAAACTCTACCTTAACGGTGCACGCATAAATAAAATATAAACAATCAAAATCACCTTGGAAATTACTATGATTTATGCAGTCTGATTAAAGTAATTTCTCAAATACAGAATAGTTAAGTTTGTTCTGGAACGAGAGAAAGAGAGAGAGAGTGAACGCCGTTGTTTTCTTTTGACATTAGTAATCTAGTTATGGTTAGACCATGCGGTCAGCTGCCGCTATTTGATTAGGCCATATTGAATGTTAGTATTAAACGGATCAGACGGAATCTGTGTTCTGTGTTGTATAGCGCAGGATCAGGGACGGCTGCTTGTTAGGGTGCACTCTACCCACCCCACGTGATTGGTTTGGTTTGATCCACGGACGTAGAACCAAACGGATCTTCAAGGGAATTTCATTTAAGTTTGTACAAACCTACTTTTTACAAAGTATTCATTTCACTTTCGATTACAGAAAATAATAAATAAAGTTTTATACAGAGGGTCTTAATAAAAGACTATCTATAAGGGTGTTAAAATTAAACATGACTAGTAATATTATTTCATTTTATCTAAATTTAAGTCGAAACATTGAGATAAGTGCCTTTTTTTACAGTTGAAATTAAGCGATTTGCACTTTCTTATTCTTTGAAAGAACTAACTAACTAACTAACCATCAAGTATCAATGTTATCAATAAATGACATCTAACATGTTGAAACTAATATTTTGAGAAGCACTTCTTTTTTTATTGAATTATTCTTGTGTTAGTCTAGGAGATTCGAAGGACTCAGACCGACCGCTACCGTTTGTATCCTCATAAAAATTCTTTAAATTTTATTAAAGAATTCTTACAGCTACCGAATCAACAAAACAGTTCAGTAAGGAAATTTTAAACTGGCGGAAGTAATATGGCAAAACCTTTTAGGAAAAGGAAAGGAAGGAAAGAAACAAAAGAAAACAGTATTTAATATTTATACTCCATACTTAATGACGGTCTTAGTCTTATTTCGTTGGGAAGTTCTATTTTTCTATTTTTTTGACATAATGGAATAATTTAATTTGTTTGATTTTGAATAGAATATGCACATATCGCCCCATAGCTACAAACGTTTTTACAAAATCAAGAGAAAAATGAAGATCTTTATCCTCATAGAGTTAATAAAAAAAAACAGAGACAAAGATTAACAAAAACAAAAAGAAACAAGATAGAGTACATTTGTTAAAATTCTTGGAAAAAAAAAGTATTTTCTTCGAATACGAAAACGTTTCTGTTCTAGCTCATTGATTAGAGAAAACAAGATGACCAACCAAAAAGATTAAGCATACTCGAAAATCTTAAAATTTTTTTTCGAATATTAGAAAACGTCTCCGCTCTAACTTACTAATTACAAAAGCAAGAAACAAAATATTTCCAACGAGAACATATTTCTGTCCTAACTTATTGATTAGAAATAAAAAACTATCAATCAAGGATGAAGAAAAAAAGATTAAATGCGTTTGAATGAGAAATTGCAGTTTCAATTTCATTGATGAAAACAATCATAGATGAAAAGTTAAAAAGAAAATAGATTCCGAAAGAATAGAAAACGAGAGGCATTATTTTTTTTTATCTTTCAAAAGTTTGAACTTTCAAAAGTCTGGAGTTTTGAAAATTAAGCAAAAAGAAAAACAAAGTAAAGTATCAAAATTTTCTAACTCTAGAATCTATTGCATTGTACCAAAATTTAATAATTTAATAAATTAATAACTGGCAAGGAAAAACAGAAATTGACAATCTTTTGTCTACTTCTAACTTTTACATTTGAGAGAAATGTATTATTTAAAACTTCTGTGATAAATCAATGGTGCCATCAACCCACAACGAAACGCCTATTTTGATTTTACGAACGGTCTGTCTGTCAATTATATTAATTTTTAACGAGCAAGAAAGTACTATAACAAATAGGCACACAAAGTACCTAAATTGTCTGTTTTATTATTTTATTAACCATAATAATAATGTTAAATAACGTCGATAAAAACAAACAACGTTTTTTTTCTCATTATCCCACACATTCAATTAATATTTATATCAATAAGCATTACATGCACATTAATTATACAAATTACATGTTAATTAGGAATATTTATAATTTTACATTATCATTGTTGCCATGGTAACCCGTAGTTAAAACCAATAGTTAATCTTTTAAATCACACTATGATTACGTTAGAGTATAATCATGGTATTATTTTTTCATTTCTAAAAACGCTGTCGATCAATATTGAAAGTTGAGGTTTGTGCCGTTTTTATTATATTATATTGTCCATTATAAGATTACACCGACATTGTTATGTATGTGTATGGAATTAAAGAGGTCTCTTTATTTTGGATTGTCTTTAATTACGCCGATTGTATTTTATTTATTCTCCTTCTTTAACATTCATAGAGACCAGGTTGGTTCAACACCACCCATTTTTTTATTTTAGTTCAAAGGGGTTGTTTCTTCACTGGAATATCTGACATTTCCATTCCATTTATGATGAACTCTTTTATGCTTGTTTAAAAAGTGATCTAATGCTGTTCTGTTGCTTTTCTCATGAAATACACTATTCAGAATAATCAAGAATAGTTATTTATGTAACTAGTGTGTTATATACGATGTTTTTTATATAAAGAACAGGTTTAAAATTTTGTTTGTCAGCTCTGCAAGACGTCAATAAGTAATTTAAATATATTATTACACGCTAAATATCTGTTTTCTGCTTTACTTTAATCTACATTTAGGTTATAAAATGTTTTAAAAACAATGATAAACCTATTTTACACTTTATCCTAGTGCACTGGTTTTGAAAGTGACACTTTCCAAACTAAAATTAGCCTTTAAATATCTACTTTAGACACGGTTCTATAAAAAAAAGTTATTTACTAATAACAGAGGGTAGAAATCCATTTGCTCTGCAAAACTGAAAGACGTCATCTCTTCACTGTCATTCATCATAGGAGATTGGACTTCATTCCGTGGGTTCACATACAATTTGAACCACGGATTGTATTTACATTTTTAGTTGACTTGCTGCTTAGATACGTTTAATTGACTCTGAAGGTGCCCCATGGGAACCATCAATAGGTAGGAATTTGTCAAAGTTTATCTCTTCTTTCTTTTATAACGTTTAAAATATTCCAATGAGCCTTTATTCTACGCTTTCAATTTTTTTTTATTAAATTTAATTATTGCATTATAAATGAATTTCCAATTTCAATACTTTTCGCAAAGACCATCGACACCTTGCTATTTTAACCGTCATGAGAAGAGAACCCTTCAGGCTTTTTATAATTCTTGGACCATGGTTTTACAAACACTGTTCTAAACTAATATCACTAAAGGAATTTGAACCTGGAACTTATCTAGTATTTTTCGCAAGGACCGTTTATTCTTTGAACCTTCGATCATTTTGAAAAAAAAAAAAAAGAAATTCTCAAGAACTTTCCGAACTACAGCTTAAGAAATAAGGAAGTTGTTTTTAGAATTTATCTAATGTTTTTCACATGGGACACCTTGATCTCTCGACTGGCCTAAGAGGAAGACCTCAAAGAAAATCTTAAGGATTTTCAGAGATCTATGGATTACAATGCTATAGAAGTACTTTTGATGGTTAGAGGTTTGGCTGTATCCTTCCTGCAATGGGAAGTCGTTATTCCCTGTGTTTCTAAATTGTTGATAGGTAAAGGAAAACTATTTTAACAATATGAAAACGTGTGAAAACAAGGTGTGCGGCTTGCGCATTTAATTGGCGCGATAAAGCGCACCATAACAGGAAAACTAATTACCATCGGCATTAATAATTTTATGGGCACGTAGTAGTTGGCTGTAGCTTAACCTTTAGCATGAGAACGGAGATCGCCGCGCCAATATTTATAAAGCGAAATGTCACACGTTTTAATGGGAACGTTCGCGGCTAGCATTATTAATTTCGACGCCGATCAATCACTTCGAATGTCAACAGTTGCTCGGCGAAAATCGGCAGGGGTGCAGAGGGACGAAATCTCAAAAACAAACACGGGAATTAAGCCACACGTATACAATGAGATGAAATGAATGAAGCGGACCCTACCGTAGATGTGTTACACTCCCGATTTTCCCTGCGCACACCGAGAAGTAAATATTAATTCAAAGTTGCCTACCAGCACTTTGGAATGGTCGTAATTAGGAGGAAGTTTCAGGCCATTGTCTAAAATGTTATTGCCGGGAAGGCAACAATAATAATTTAGTTATCGCGTAATTTTGCTTCACTCTTATTTTTAGAACCAGAAAGCTGATTAAAAAATTGCAAGTTCAGACGATAAATTATAATTATACTAATTGTTTAATTCCAAGCATTATATATGAAATTAATATTAATTAAGAATGCAGGACGGTTTTAAAAGAATTCTAAACTTCTCATTGATTAATAACAATCACTCAGTTTTCTTGTAATTTGTTTTGAGTATTACTTATAATACACGTAGTGAACTGAAATTTGTGTAAGAATTAAACCGTGTCGATTGTGTTTAATTTCTGCTTTTAAAAAATCTCGTTATTGCTTTCAATCAATTTGTAATTTTTTTGCGTTGATTTCGGAAACGTACCAGATTAATTAAGTGTGGAGCAATTTTTCCTCGACAATAAATAGAAAGTTGAGTAGTACATGCTCCGGCGAGCGATTTTCTTATTGCATTGCAACGAAATAGGCAGAAAAATGGCAGAAATCAAACGCGTTGCACCCGCAAAAACCAGTAGAACGCTCGCCGCTAATAATACCAGCAATAATTAGTTGGAAACGCACATATTAATTATTTGTTTACGTTATAAATAACTTTTTCCGCCGAGCTGCATTATACTTTCTGCAAAAGCTTTTTTTTTCGCCCGGTTATTATTAGCAATTATGCTTACGCGGATATGCGTTTGCAGCCGACATAAATAATGCATTTTTCCTATTGAGATTTATTACTGTTATTTTCCTTTTATGCAAAGGAAGAAAAATGTTTGCCGGCAAAAGGCAAAAAATGTGTCTCCGAGATCTAGTACTTGTGTAATTGTAACGGCGTATTAGCTTCGTAAGTGGTTCAATTTCTCATGCTTAATCATAAATAATTTCATTTCTTTTTTCACTTTTTATTGTCGATAATTATGACGATAAAATCATATATTTAATTCAATTTATAAAACTTACTCAACTCCAGCAAAAATTTGATGTACTGTAAATTTTACGAAGTTCATAAAATGTTTTAATTTAATTTTAATTATTGATTCAAATTTAAAAACAGGAATCCAGAAACAGCGAATTTGAGCCTTCCAAACTAGTAAGCAATGACAAAACATTTTCTACAACGTCCAATGTATTCTGCAGAGTAACAACCTAGGACCCTAACAATTTCTAATTCTAAATAACAATATTACTTTGTGACTGGATATAGCTTTGTCTATTACTTGTATACTTGCTTGGTATTAACTTATGAACAATATTGTATTTTTCTCTTGAAATTCGGCAGCAATTATTCGCGTAATTCGTGCACGGTGAAATATATGCGGTTCCAAACATGATGTTCTATCATCCGCAACAGACCGCAGTGATGTCTTCTCCGCCCGGGGTGGAAGCTGGGGTGGGCGACATGCCGCAGCCTCACGAGGTGCTGTCAGTTACAAATGTGGCCGCTTGTACCGCCTGAGATATGCCACGGGCCGGCCGTAATTATACGCATTCCCAGCCGCGATAAACTTTATAAGGATCTCTGCTGCGGATACGATAACTTGCTAACGTAAAAAAACGCCATCTATAAACTGTAAACTCATTATATACATCGTCAGAAAAAAATTTGAGAGTCTCACACTTCGAAAACCCTATGTAACCCCACACAAAATGAAATTATATTCTTTGAAGACAAGTAGATGGCGTTCTGGATCACTTACTTGCAACTGTAAAATAACCCAACTTTACTAATCGATTAATTTGAACTTAGAAACCGTGAAATCTTGTACAATGCAAATTTAAATTCAACCTAACCCATAGATGGCGGTGCGCTTCAATGATTTCCAAATAACTGGTGTTGTTAATAGAAGGTGTCATTTATGCCAAATCTAAACGTATTATCATGCTCCAATTCTGTCAAGGTGTCTGCCAATGTTATTTTATTTAATGGCTAATAGAAGACGCTTCCTGTTACCGCAACTTCAATTATCTGCTTTCAATGGAGTATGTAAATGGGCTTTTTATAAGCACTGTTCTGATCATTTATAAAAATTCTGCCATGTACGTGTATAAACTAATTAATTATTTTATGGCGAACATATGGCGCCTCGTCATCAAGATAATAAGAAACGTTGCAATTAATAAAAAAAGGAACGTCACTACATAAATAAACAATAATAAGTAAATAAATAAAAATTTACGGTCTGAGCAGAACCCAAAATAGTTTAAGTTAGTGAGGATTGAATATAATAATGCCATCTATTGGCCTAATATAAAGGTTTCTTGATCGAGTCTTACGGTAAATAGTAATCTGTAATATAGAGTCATCGCAACAAGAAGTGCATGTAGAAATAAGTTTATGAAGACTTCGCTTTTCAGTGAAATTCTGAGTAGTTTGATGCGTCATCTCTTGGTTAGAAGAGAAAGCTGTTTGTACCGAGAAATTATTAAAAGAATCATCTACATTAATTAATGTCGAATAAAATAACAGAGTAACCACAAGTCGTAAGAAGAACTGCTATTCATGATGAGTTTGGTCTACAAAGTTTAGTTCTTAAGCGCTCACTCTTAGTGGGTCTAAAAAATCAACTGCAAAATATAACCCATAAACTAAAGATGCTAGGAATATGGTTAACTTTTAGTGAACAGAGTGTTGCGCCATCTCTTAGCGAATAGGAAAAAAGTTCGACTATACCTTTCTAAAACAAATAATACCACTTACCAACCAATTAAACTGATTTATCAAATATAAATAGTTGATTTGATCTAGTTTTGAAGCGCCATCTTGTGGTAGGTCTGAAAAATATTTCGGTTTTTAGTCAGATACAAACTATTTTCAGTTCTAATTCAGTAACGTAGAGTTGACTTAATATTTTACTTTTAGAAAAATTAGAAGTGCCATGTTTTGGTGAATATAAAAAATATTTTGGTTGGATTTTGCCGCCTAACGAATCATCTTGCTCTGATTATGTGCTCCAATTAAATCACATTAAATTCATGAAGTTTTGGCTGAAACATGTGTTGAAAAAAATTATTGCCAAATGAATATTTTGGAGCACCATCTCTTGATCGGTTGTCACATCCCATTTACTTAGATAAACAAGTAATTTTATAAAAACTGACATAATGATTGTCTTTTCTTCTTCATTAAAAATTGTGGAAGATGAACAACAAGAGCATATTATTTGTTTACATGTTCATTAATCTTTCAAAACACTAACAATTGCAAGGAGAATAGTTTTGAATCGTTATCTCCTGGCTTGTCTCACAACTATTTTAACTTTCAATCTATTTAATTTGAAATTTTTAGTGAACAGTTCGAAGCGCCATCTCTTAGCAAATAAGGAAACAATATATTAAATTTCGATTTCTCTTCTTCTAATCACGTGCTGCAATTGAATTACATAAACGAACTATCAAACTAAGATGTGGCTAAAGAAAACCGAAACGACGAAGGATTTCATTTGCCATTTGAACCACACGATAAAGAATTTTTACCCTCCAAGATAATTCGAAGATTGTCTTTTGTTGCAGCAAAGGGAGAGAGATACTTTTATTAAAACTCATTACTTCTTAGACTAATACTGAATACTTTTAGAGTTATGGGTGCAACTGGTTCGGTAAAAAAATCATTCAATTTACCGTTCTTGTGCTCGTAAATTCATTAAACCTTGCACGTGCAATTAATAAATAAATTCCGGCGAAACGCAAGGGCACAAACGGGCCAACTCTCCCATAAAATACGAACGGGAGAGAGTTAATTTAAAAATTATGAAGTACGTCCGAAATTATAACTTAAACGAACGCCATAAAATTGTTTTCAATAGTATCACGTGGGATCTTTGGTTGCGTTCCGAATTTACGACTGCATCGATACGTCCTACGAATAATTAAAAGGCGGCATAATTACCCGGGGATCCATTTGTTTATGAGCGTTGCAAGGCGGGGTGAGATGCCGGCCCTGGCTGATTGTGAGTCAGTGAAGAGGCTCGTTTTGCACTTGTAGGAAGAGGAAATAGGTAGGTCCGGCTTGACATAATTTCTTAAGCAATATTTTATCGGGCTCTCTTTGCTCGCCTGATTTATCGTTATTGAGACACGTACAATAGCAACCCTAACATTATTCAGTGTATTCAGATGGGAGTGTTTGTTTTCTTATACGAAAGGATAAGTGATGGTAGAAACCTCGAGGTAAAATCAATATTGAAAGTGGGCGTTTAATAGAAATTAATTCCCTTTAATTGCTGACTTAATAAACTATTATTTTCATATTTTTACTCAGAATTCAGTTTACATTTGTAAAAAAGAAGTAACTCGAATATCTGCAGATACAGGCGAAGATCAGCGTTGAAATTTGACGAGTTATCTATGTTAATGTGTACTTGAGGCGACGACGACGTTTATTAAAGAAAGTAGCTCCGAAACTCCGAAGTTGTTGTAAATAATTACTTAATTAAACCCGAAGTTTCTAATAAGAAAAGTCTTTTATTACTGTAATAGACGAGAGGACGAAAACTCTCGCCGACCAAATTATTTAAGGCAGTTGTTTATGCGCGTCTTCATGCGATAAGCACAAAACCATATACAGCCAAAGCCATATAAAGGAATGTTTGCATATTGTCGGACACACATGTTCAGAAACGGCATCCGCGAGCTCGTGTCCAAACCAGACTTTTTTCTAGGTTAAACCGCATTTTTCAAATTTCACAATGCGGGGAACTTGAAACAAGAAGCGACAGCGGCTTACGCCATTCTAACTCTTACTCCGTTCGCCCATAAGATTTCGACATGACCGAGGAGATACGTGTGAATTAAAACGCTCTCTTATCAGCGTTCGCTTTTAAATTACGGCCTGATCGGAAAGAAGAATTCGTGTGTGCATCTATCCGTCTGTTCCGTTAAAGGTTTTAATTTTTATTAAGCCGTAATTTAGATAGATTTTTACCGTTCGTTTAGATAAGTTTCGAAATTCTTTCTTTTTTTTCTAACTGAGATATGCACGATCAAATATTCTTTTTTTATTTACCAGTAACACTGAAGAGAAACGATGTGTACGAAGTAGTATAGTAGATGTAAATGTAAATAAGGAAATGGTGTAAAATTGTTTTCCGCCTCCAAGACCACCTCAGAACAAACTCGTTGAAGAAAAACAATAACAATAGATATTTTGTTAGTTGCCCAAAAGACTTGAAGAAATGACCAACAGATGGTCGACGTATAGAAATGCAAAAATAAAGCAAATGAACGAATCGCCAGACATTGTATACTCTGGGCGTTCAAAGATATAGACAAAGTAATTGACAGATGGCGGCTGTAAAAGTAAGACTTCTGACGACATAAAAATTTTCAATCCCTCTTTCACACCCCATCCAAGTATTTGATCTTCTCTTTCGGTAAACAAACCGTTCCTTTGTTCAAAATTATTTTTTGTTCTGAGTTCTGAAATCATTTCTCTTAATTCAAAAACATCATGTACAACAGAACCTCGATTATTTAAGATAACTTCGGGTAGTCTTCCCTCGTATATATTTAAATAACAGATTTTGTCATTTTAAAATAAAACATTCACTGACTTTCTTTCGGATATTATTTTCTTAAATAAAAACATTAAAATTCATAGATTTTCTAACAAATTCCCAAATAAAGGCTGAACCATAAACCATCCCAGTAAATGAGAGTTCGAATCATTAAAGAAATTTCAATCAGGGTAATTTGAGAGGTTCGAGATTGCTTATTACCCCCAAAACATTTCACACTGTTGTATATTTGAAAAATTCGAAAATGAAATATTCGAAAATAAAACATCCCATATGCTTACTTATGGAGCAACTTTTTTTTAAACGAGTTCTTCAATGGTAACCACAACTTTCCAAAAAGCTTTTCTTCATAAATTAAATAATTCTTAATCAAAAAACATCATTATTATCGTTGAAAAACCAAATTGATTTTAAATTATGTTATGATTTTAACTTATGTATTTGCTATGGATGGGAATCTTTCACCATTCACATTAAAGAACTATGAATTGAATTTAACAGGACTGCATCCTTGCATATTCCCGTGCCTATAATTACGACAGAAGTCGAGGGCGATCTCAAGGATGGGCGAAGGAACGGCCGAAGTGCAGGTGTGAGAAAGGAAGTGTCGAAATGCACCGGGACGTTCGTTGTTGATGCACTCATGACTAATGCATTCCATAAGCGATGGTAATTTTTTCCGTACCTTCGACAAGATTAATTGTTCGATAATTAGCACGCGTTTTAGGTGCCCGCATAATAAACATCGTTAACAGATTGCGCAATTAATATTTATAAATAAGTCCCCCGTCGCCTTAAAGGAACGCTTTCCGAAATCTCGCTCGGCATTGTCTACAGGCGTCTAATTAAGCCGGTAGCGACGAGTTTATGTAAACATTAGGTGGGCAGCTACATATATGTACGCCTGTAAACCGCATCGTTTGCATACATAAAAGGTAATGAGTCATTATCAGACGTCTAATCGGAAAATTGAGGTTTTCCAACGCGGTAGATAGAAATATTTTTGATGTTAGTCATAAAAACCGAAACATCCATTTCGCCGTGTTTATGGCCGCCACATTAATTCGAAAAATGCAGTAGCTGTAATTTGTTGCAAATGTAATGCTGTTTAATATTCATTTATGGTAAAAAGATATTGTGTTTTATGATGAACGAACGAACTAATGTTTGTCATGGGCAGCTACGCTACATAGATTGTGGTGAAGCAAAATTGTTTAAACAATATTTTAATCACCTTTTAGAAAGACAAAGAGCCCAAGCGTCCCAGCTGGAAGGTTGAATTTATTATTAATTTACGATTAAGGACGAAAAGAAATGTAAAGAAAGCACGGAGTACCATCAAGAAAAGACAATTTAAAAAACTAGAAAAAATAAAACAAAAATTGTGTAAATTAAACTCGATCTTCAAATTTTAGCATGGAAATAATATTACCCATATAGAAGCAAACTTTTGAAAACAAGTTCCGTTTAGAGAAACAAAGCTGCAGGAACCAAAATCTTGACGAAAAATACTAAATACAAAATACAATTAGAGTACAAAAGATATGCAGAGAGGGACAAATTAAACTTGTGTGGAATGGTAGAGCCCATATATCGATTTCTTTGAATTAAAACTCAAAGAATTGAGAGTAGGCCATGATCGGAAATCAATCCAAGAAGACTGAGCAAATAAAAACTGTCAATTTGACTCAATTAGGACTTTATGAAAAAGCGCAGTTATTAGAGCCAATGACGGTATTAATACAGTTCATCAAAGCTTAGGCTGTATTTAAAGATAGACGGAAGAAAGCATGTTGAGAGCTTTCGCGCATATTCCAGGAATATGTGCAAAAGAAATATAGAAGAAATATAAAAAGACAACTGAGATACGTGAACTGATGATAAGCATTTTGATAGACATCTGTTTAATTACCATTATCAGACAAGCAGCTAGGTTTTGCCCATCAACTATGTTTGCGGGAATAACTTCCTCAAAGAATATTCAAATCTGGCTCTAATACTGTAAAAGCAGATAATTTACTAAGACCCAAATTACTTGCAACTTTCAAATTTTCTGGAAGAGAAGAACACTACCTATATCACTCTGCTCCAACACTAACGTGGAAGTTCTACTCTATTTCAAAGAAGCCTCACAAGAACATATTTGGAACACATAAAGAGTAATTAGGAAAATGTCTAATAAATCAAACTGGAATACTTGCCAAAAATAATTATCAAATAAGCTCAATTCCCGCATTTAGTGGAATTTAAAATGAAAGAATAACTGCTGGAAAACCACCCAGATTTTGTGAGGCACCCATCTCAAGTAAAGACTAACCTTATAAAAGAGATCGAAAGTAATAGAAATCAGTTGGAAACTGGATACAAGTACAAACAAATAGGAAATAATTTAACTTTCAATATAATATAAATGTAAATTTCCATTTAACATGCGTAAACATTTGATAAATTAAGCGCATTTGGATAAGATTAAAAGCTTTTAAATAAATTTCTCGATAAAAATTAAAATTATTTAATAAATGTTTGTAAAATCAAAACTATCCACAAATTATACTAGATTCAGCTCACGTTTTATTAAAATTTTTAGTTTTCATTTTTAAACTTTATTTACAACATAAAATTAAGAATACTTCTTATCTTAATAATAAACTTCGTAGTTTATTTCACAAGTTACAGTTTTCTAATCTCTCCTGATGTCACTAATTTCTTTGGTTCAATTCCCTGCTTCTGCATCCATTCAAATTCTAAATGAATTACATTTTTCATCAGATTTGCCTGATCGATCGGTCCAGTTTTTACAGTCATTACTTGTAATTATTCTTCAGCAGATATTTACTTTTAATAATAAATTTGATTCAAAAGTAGATGGGTTTATCAAGGAATTGTTAATTACCTCCTCTTTTAGCAGATTTATTTCTGACTAAATTAGAAATGGTTTTTTTTTTCTCGTTCTTTCCTCAGAATACATTCTGCTTTATGGAAGATATGTTGATCATTAATGATGGCCCATTTCTCAACTAGGAATTCTTTTAGAAGAAGATAACTGCCCTCAATAAGACAAATTTTACTTTAAAGAAACAAATCACTGTATTCATTTTTTATACAATTTTTAAAACAAATGTTATTGTAAGTAAAATAGATAAAACAGTTCTTGATAAAAAAGTACATTCGTCATTTTCCTAGTCCTATATACAACCATAGCCAAATCCACTTCCTTCTAAAAAATATCGTAATCCTGCATGCACAATACTATTAATTTTTATTCTTTTCATCCCTTTGAACACAAATTTATAAGCTTTTCAAACACTGTCCTACAGCTCCTTCTCAGTTTCTCTGACTTTGATTATAGACAAGAAATTAATATTATCCTTCAAATAACTTGTCTCAAAGTTTCACCTGTCGAAGCTATATTCAAAAAAATTGTCAATTGTATTAAAAACAAACTAACGAACAAGCATTAATTAGTTTATTCTCTTTGTTAGAGTGTTGCACTTAAAAATGTCCACCGGTGGTGGATAAAAATAAAACCTGTATAAGGTATAATTTTTTATTCGACAACTTCATTTTGTTCAAATTTCGTACCAGTCAGATATCAAAACGAGCATTCGTGTATTGAAACGTGAATTGCACGACGTTTCTAAATCCAACGACGTGAAAACCAGAACGCCGGCGGCACTTCTAAAAAAAAATATAATGTTTCCGCAGTCGTCACAAATTTTTCAGCGAACGCAAAAGACGCTAATAACAAGTTTGCTGGAATTATCGGCGATAAATTTCGAAAAATACTGTGATGTGAACTAGCATTAGCCGGAGCCGGCCAGGTAAGCAAGGCAAGCCTAGGTAAAAAGTGAAGGCGTTCAAACCTGTTGGACGGGTGTCACGCGCGTGGGACGACCGACTCCTAGAGATCCGTGCAGATGTGGACTTCTTCTTCTTCTTCAGCGACGACCTGAACGCCGAAGACAACAACGTCTACATTACTGACTCGCCCGTGAATATTAAGGCCCATTTGCACGCGGATTGAAACGGCCTGTCTCGTAAAACTAATTAAAAAGTGGATATTATTTTCTAATAAATAATTAATACAAGCACCAGTAAGAAATACCCGCCGCGTTAACCTCGCAATTCTGCAACAAAGTCGTTTTATTTAAATAAGCCTTTAATACCCAGCTGCTGCTGCTACTCTCCAACTGCAAGCTGATAAAATTAATATTTAATAATAACTATATATGTTTGATACCACATGTTTTCTTCCAATGAATTTTTATGGCTCGCCGTTCTTTGCACAAATAAAACAATAAAGATAGAGAGACTGCGATGAAGAAAGAAAAGTTTCAACTCCTAGCGAAAAGAAGAAGAAAACGATGAAATCAAATTAATATTTAAATTATGAACAAATATAATAGTTTTTTTAATTAACAAAAATTGCTCATATGCGTATTTCTTCAGGTCTTCGAAAATGGTTAAATGGCAAACTGTCAAAGTCATTCGCCGTTCCAATGTTGTGAGAGGAGCCAACAAATCATCAACTGACTATTGTGTTTACATGGTAATTTCAACAGGAGAAGGTAAGGGCATATTTGAAAAAAAGGCACTCGTGCTTTACCGCATAGTGATGAATAATACCCTATAGCTAAGTCTCCTACTATCATCACTTCGTCAGATGACTGTAGTTGTCATAGCTACGAGTCAGATTCACAGTTTTTCATGAGAATTAGTGTTTTTACCCAATTCAAATGGCGCTACTAAGCCAAGAAATATCAAATATCTTAAGAATGACAACTAATGTCTTATTTAAGTATTCATTTTCTTAGATATATTTCATCGAATGGTCCGCCAAAATTTCGAAATTTGTTGTTGATGTTTTTTTAAATAACAAAAAGTAAATAAAAAGTTATTTTCTATTCTTTTCTATGAACGTGCCATTATTACCATCTTTTCAGAAGACTTTAACAACAGCAGACAAACATGCATCGATTAATATTCTAACATAAATCCCTATTTGCTAAAACCTTGTAATTTTGATGCTTTTTAGTCGGCTTCAAAGAGTCAAAAAACCTTTTAATCTGATAATGGTCATGAAAAGGAAGAAGTAAATTTATGTTACATAACCAATCATCAATAATAATTAGCCAGAGCAATTAACCTTAATTGGTCGTAGTAATTAAGCGCCATCTATCTATAACAACAGTAAAAAGCTATGACTTAATAACGTTGAATTCTTGTCCCGGAAAGTGTTAAAAATCCCATCGAGACAGCCTCCGCTACATGCAACCATATAAAACGACGACAGATCGAGGAATTGAAACCACATCCGTTCCAGAATTTGCATCGATAATTAATGGCGCCCAATTACTTATTTATTTGCAAGAATGGTTTTAGGAACGCGTGCCCCATTATCTTGTGTAATAATGATAATGATTAGTCGGTGTCTAAGGAAGTAAAAGTGGCAACAAATTCTAGTGCGTTACAAAGTAAACGCTCGATATTTTTTTGTCAGCATTTTTCGCCACAAATATAATAGGTTTTAATGCAATTATCGAGTGTTTGCGCACACATTGAATGCAGGTCGTATTTGCGTAAGCGAATTTTTATTTCACGCCCACTTTCTCGTTACAGGCGGACTTATTAATACAGACATTGCGTAATTTCTTTTAAAAAATTATGTCAATTTAACCCCACATGTATATCAACGCGTAAATACGTGTGTCTATGTATGTATATATGTTCGTACTTGACGAAGACATATGCAGGTGCCTCCAACAAGCTATATTTGCAAGTTATAAGAAATTCTAAATTAGTAATACCTAAGCGGTTGGAAAATTTCCCGATAAACGGCCGACATAAAAACCCGGAGCTCGGCATGTTGAGGGGTTTTTCTTCGACAAGTCGAAACAAGGCAACGAAAGCGAAATGATCGTTCGTTACTCGTGTGGTTTTCTTGTGTATGTAATTATGTAATTTGCGGAACACGTAGGCATACTTTGTAGATGACTAATTTATATTAACAGCCAGAGAAACAGCGTGGTAGGAAGTTCTTTTTGCGTAAATTCGCAACACTTACAATTAGCTCAGTTTCTCTAGATCTGCGAACCGATTAAAGGAAATAATAGATAACAAGTACAGTTTCAGTTAGACATTGAAAGGTTCAAGTAACTTGCGTTGACGGACAAAAGATGGAAGTCACATTATTAACTATTTATACGTTAAATAACTCGAGTATAGTTGCTCCAGAGACCAAGACGTTACTATTTGCGAATATATTATCTACAAACAGCATGAAGTACGTTATCATTAACTTTGTAATGCTGATCAAGAGATGGTGCTTTAGAATATCAAAATTAAACTTATTACTTATTCTATTCCGTCTGAAATTTGGAGTAATTCTGTAACATTAGCTGAGGAATACATCCTCGTGGAAAAGGAGGACGTGGCAGCCAGCAAGCAGGTAATTGAAAGTGCGGTGGTGGAGGAGGAGCATTAGAAAAGCATTAGAAAAGGAGTACCTCCTGGTGAAGAAGGAGAAGGCAACACCTGGATGGACAGTCGACAGTGTCTTTGTAGAATGCAAGAGCACCTCCCGGATTTTACTGGAGGGTCACCAGACACCGGCGGAGCTCGATGACGGCGCCCTGGCGTTCGCAAAGAGCTTGGCTCACGAAATGCGCGAGATCAAGAACAAATCGGTGATGAGGAGGTTGAAGCTGAACTTGATGAATCGTGTTTTAGAAACGCAAGAAGAAGACGATCGTTTGTAGAAAATAAATACATTTGAAATTTGGAAAATACCTAGAAGAACCTATTCTTAACCAAAATCCTTTGGATGGACTTGAAGAAAATAAGAGTAGGTTTTAAATATGAACAGACCAAAAAGAAATATTTCTATGAAAGTTGAAGTTATCAAATATAAACTTCACAGGAAATAAACCTAACCTAATAAGCTAACGAGTTAAGAATTTCCGACCAACAGAACAGGATATTTCAATTTGACTGACTGATCATCCGTTAAATAATGCAGGATTTAATTACATTTACTATGTACCTCGATTTTGTAATTATGAGAGACATCATGAGATAGAAGATAAGCAATCGATTAGCTGTAGCTGACAGCTAGTATAATAGGAAACAGCTCAGATTGGGGAAATTTAAAACCTTGGCAAAGAGCTGGGATCAAATTAAAAATTCAAAAGGATTGCCTTTTATAATTTCTTGCTGGTTTAAAATAATAATTATGACTTTTTCTGGTACAGTAGATGTATATAGGAAGCATGCACATGTAAGGACAATGAGCCTCAAGAAATGTTTTCATAACTAATTCTCATATCATCGGGCCAGGCGACGCTGGACACAGAGATGTGATGGTTCCACTCCAAATAACGTGATTCTGATTCTGCACAATTTACAGAATGGCCAGATTCAAAGTTTATTCTCTTTCGTATCTGCTAACCATAGTTTAAGAAAGGCTTTAGATTCAGAAATTGTTGCGATATCAGTTGGGAAATTAAATTTTATATGATAAAGTGAAAGGAAATATTTCCTAATTTGTTTATATTTTACTTGCTACCGGTTTCGACAAACAATTGTCTTCATCAGGCCAAGAATTTTTAATTATAATTTAAATAACAACGTTACTAAAACCATGTAGTAAGAGTGTAGGTTAAACTAAACGAAGTAGTAGAATTATAAAAATTTGCGAGTGCACGAAACACACCTTAAAACGTCGGTCTTTGAATATTTTGTAAATTATTTAAGGCGATTTTAAGTTCTCCTAGAATTTTACTAGAATTTACTTCGTTATACACCATAAACAATGATGGTTATCATGACACCGTCAGTAATGATTCATTTACTGCTGGTAGTGAATTATGGATAGCATTATCCTTGACCAAACACATGAATAATTGACAGATTATTGAGTATTGCTGCTATTAACAAATAGGTTGGATAGGTTGGTAATTTACACTATTTAATTTTCAAAAGTAAATGCAGAAACTTGCATTACTACTAAAATATGGACTTCCAGACACTTACTGTATATTTATCGATTATAGATTGAAATTAATCGTTGTGCTTGAGTTTTCAATTGCTAGATAGTAGAAGTAGAAAGAAGCACAAAAATAAAGTAAAAGCGTGGAAATATGAACCCAGAAGCTTTCGTATTTAAGCAAGAGATGGCGTTGCGAACAATTACAAATTCAATTCACTTTTTAAAACTGAACTTCTAAAAACCTCGATAATCAAGTAAGATTTTGTGTTGCAAAATTCTATAAATTTGATAACTTTAAAATTTCTAAAGATTAAATTATAGAGACTAACACTTACTTGTGATGTATTACAGTAAAAAGACAAACAAAATCTGTCGACAAAGACTTGAAAAAGAAGAATTACTGCAGAACAGGATATCATCAAGTCTCTATATGAAAATAAAAAAAAATATTTAGATCCTAGATATAATATAATATTTTTATGAATAGATTAAAATTTAATATCTATACTACAAATGGTTTATTATAACGAGCAAATGAGATAAGAAATTTATGATAAGCAAAGTGCAAATATATTGACAGATATGTGCCATTAAATAATGCAGGTTCCAATTATAAATTATAAATTGGCATACTATATTTAGAAAGATTGTATAATTTAGGTCATCATGATATTGACAAAATAGATTGGCAGTTCCGATTATTGGGACAATTGGAAATTGTACTGATTAGGAAAATATAAAACCATGGCAAAGAATAATTAAGCGCATTTTGAACTGCAGATATATAAATTGAGATAATTGAGGAGACATATTATCAATTTAGAAATGGTAAATAAAAATGATAAAACGTTTAAGGATCTCCTAACCTATCCGAGTATATATTATCTACAACATATTTACTACTTATCTTTCTCTGCTGCTATGACACGGAACTTGAATGAAAATAACTATGAGCAATGATTTAAAAGAAGAATATTAAAATAAATTTTCTCAAGTAGTGTTGGGGAAATCTATAAACAATACATAAGTCGATGAAAATCAATTTCTCAATTACATCAGCAAATCATAGTTTTAAGTAAAACATAATCTCAAATTGTAGCAATTACTGCTGGAAAATTAAACTTTAACTCTTCTGCCATATAAAGCGATGTCATGAAATGCGGAATCATCAGATCCTCATAAATACATATTTGAAGATCCTGAATTTTTAGAAACTGTTATTAAGAGCATTGAAAGATTTTACGCAAAGATATTATATGATAAAGATGAATGTGTTAATAGAAGAATATTTGACGAAGCACAATAACTGTAGCACGAATTAAAAAAATAGTACTTTGAAAATTTCTTCATAAACACATACATCAAAGAATTAGAGAGATGGTTGAAGTACGGTATTATAAAACAAGAACATACAGAGAAAAAACATATTTCAAATTGCAGTTCTTAAAAAATTAGAGAAGAAGCATCAAAACTGAAGAAACCGTAAGATTTATTATGCTTACTAAAGCGTCAGATAACATTTTAAATTAATAGAATTTTGTGTGTTATCTTGCTCAATATTTATCTCGATCAATCGGTGAAGATACTGAAAAAAAATAATAAAGATATAACATTATCGATTGATTGAGAAAAATAAAGGCATTATATAGAACAGAAGAGGAAAATTAGGAAATTATCGAATGATAAAAAAAAAATGTCGCTGAAGAGACAGAAAACAGAAGAAAAACTCTAATTAAGAATTTCTTAAATAAGGTGAAGATCCTAAGCTTTGAGAAAAAAGTTCTTCGTCGATACAAAAACAAGGACCTTATAACCTGAATCACTTCTACGAAAATAAATGTTTAATTACTAACAGTAGATTACAAAAATAGAATGAGAAATAGTCTCTGATTAAAATATCCTTACAGCCAAATGAAATACTTCCTGTAGATTTATCAATTGATGGCACCATTTCATTTTTTATGTATATGCTAAAATTCATAAAGGAGACTGTGATTTAAGATTAATTTTTAA
The DNA here is from genome assembly GCA_039766575.1 of Serrognathus titanus. Classification (NCBI taxonomy): domain Eukaryota; kingdom Metazoa; phylum Arthropoda; class Insecta; order Coleoptera; family Lucanidae; genus Serrognathus; species Serrognathus titanus. The sequence goes on along the minus strand of CM077914.1, from coordinate 52,452,664 downwards.
TTTCTTATTATACCCCAAGCCAAAAAATTTACTTGGTATGGAAGGACCATAATATATTTATGCGTAACACAAGCTACTGTATAAACACTGAACGATTCTACAGGCAATTTGTAGCCAGTCTTAGCTTCCAGAAGGTCCACCTTGGCAACGACTTCCTCCCGCAGATGTGACGAAAACGTTATACATTACCAGTTGTTGTAACGAAAACATTATACATTACCAGTTATGACTTGCGCAGATCTGTTTATCATATTTCTAAATGTCGTACTATATCATATAGTAATTTTAGTTGACAGTAATTACATACTTTGCTTTGAATGACTGGTGGTAGTGGTATGCCACCTGGTCATTAAATACAAATTAAAACGAATCCTGGAAACTTTCCCAATCGACACCAATTGATAGTGCTTTAAACAACTTACAACTTTAAAACCAGAGACAGACATCCTTAAAATTTGTCCAATCATGCAAACATTCATGAGAAATTGGTGCTTGAAATATGTAAATCGTAAATAGCTTCTCGTAAGGGTAGGTAAAGGCTAAAGTTTATGCTTGATTTTTCACTTTATTAAAAAAGATATGACCTGTGGATGTTGTTGTGGAACGCCGACGTGCATAGCGACTGGGTAAAGACGGAAAGTACCTAAATATTAATGTAATACTTGTCATGAACACGAAACAATAAAAAGTGGATTCGATAAATTATACGGCCGTAAAACACGTGCGTGCCTTCCATGCTAAGGACGCACATTTCAAATGAAACTAGGCAGTGACATTTCGAAAAACAATCATCGAAAGCCAATTGTGTTCGACTATCATCTTTGCCAAGAAACGCCACGCTATGCTCACATTAATTCCGGCTTACGTTGGCATCAACCGCTACATTTTATTTCTTCCTACTTGTGCTAACACGCTCCGCTTGATAACCACACGATGTTGTATGGCACGCCATAAACAATAAAACACACGTATTTTATTAGAATTTTTCGAACACACCGTTCTTTTCAAATGGAAACAAATCGAAAATGTTTGAATACAATGCGGACGCTGAAGACTGTTAAATTCCGTTAGTCATAGTGATTACTTAACGCTTTGAATCAATTAGGAGCGTAATTTGTCAAAATTGAAGACTGTAAAAAATCGAACGATGACTGAGTAAAAGTTAAGACAAAGCGAAATTATCTGTCTGGCGCTTTTGTGCCGATCGACCTCGATACCGGCGCGTAAATAAGGTCATTGCCGAATAATGTTTTTCTAACACGTAGGAATTTGACATTTTATGTAACGTAGGCCGGTACGTTGCACTCTGATATTTCACTGCAAGTCGATAATTAATAATTGAAGGTCATTTTCTATTAAAAGATCCTCGTTCATATAATATATAGAAATATATTTCCGCTTCTGTAATTTCCGGTTAGTAAAATTTGCAAGACGACATCCAGTGCCATCTACATGTCGCACAGAACGTTAAATTGACAAGGACCCATTTGGCAACTTTGAATTTTAAATATTTTTAACGCCAAGGAGTACCAAGTGCTTAGAAAAGTATATTCTGGCTATTTCTATAACGCAATTGATTATACCGTAACAAACAATGAAGCTGCATTTCAAATTTATTTTGAAGAACGAAGCAGCACTTCTTCCCTATTATGTCACCTTGGGTATTTTAGTATCAACCAGTCCTTATCATAACAGACAATTCATTTTACACGTTTTAGTTACCGCATTTCCTAGCTTTTCTAAACCAATTTAATTGAGTTCTTAATGAAAAACATCAAAACATTAAAAAAAAGAACATTTCTGAAGTGAAACCATTGATTTAGTTGCTTGCACGTTTACGTAATGACGACGACCAAGCCAATTAGTGAAAAAGTCGTGTCAAATTATAAACATCATCGAAGTCATACTAATTAATATGATGTATTCACGAGTTTGTCACCCGAATTTTTCACGCTTTCACTAACTTCGGCCATCGGTTTAATGATGTGAGAACTTAAATGTTAACTGGCATATCGAAGAAAGTTGAAAACATGGAAATAAATCTTAGATATTTTGAAAGTATTTTTTCAAGATTACTGATATATCAACTAATTAATAAATTTAAAAAAAAATTTTGCGTCTGCTTCCGATACTTAAACTAAATGATCAACGAAATGCTGAGCATACGTACTCAGACACATTAAACAGCATCCTCTCATGAAAACAAAAACTTCCCCCAAAGTATTCTAATCTTCTTAAGCTATGTACCCTAAAAACGTTTTAAAAAATGATTTTGACAATCCGCGTATATAAATATTTTTGAGCTTAAATATTTTTTGTAGTCATTCAAACGTTTGTAACTCACGCGATGTATCATTGTCATTTACTTTTAATGTTCTGATGTGTTAGGTGTTAATGAGAAGGTAGTTTCTAATCCTTTCGTTTTCCTTAATACGAACTTCAAGAATAGTTGTTTTACGAGTGTTTAAGTGCGCTCATACGAGCATAACTTTCGCATTAAACCCGTTTCCGCGCATTTGATTAATGACCTGTATAACGTTAATATGCGAACTTAACATTGTAATCCGAGTTGACATATCATTAGGGACAATGCGTTTTACAAGCCGGCAATTACAAATTATTTTGATAATGGCACGGCGAGCAGATGTCTAATGCGCCATTGTCTCGTATTCAAATTGAATCAAATCCATTTGCGTACGGTTTATAGTTTTCTCGGCGCGTTTACGATCACGCCTATTCACAGGTAATGTTGCCACGAATTTTTTCAAAACTGTACTTGTTCACACATTGCCTATCGGCGGGCGATGACCCATCATGCGTGCGAGTGTGAGCGAGCATACATGTTCCACACACACACATACATATACACGACGAGTTGCGATGGACCAACACACTTACGTGTGTAACTTCAAGGAACTCGTTTTTTACATTTCGCTTATCCCTTATTGGTCATATTATCTTTAGTCAAAAACTCGTAAAAAAATTTCGAAACCTGCGCAACCTTACTAAGGAATGGTCGTATTTGTTTTTGTTATTCAAACGAATCGAATCTAAGCCCACCTGGAACATCCAAGTGGATTACAATTTTTCACCAAGAAAATGAACGTTAAATCCTTTTTCGGTTTCAGACACTAGCTGGTAAGACTGTATTTAAGAATATTACTGGAGGTGGAATTATGAAAGTGATTAATCCAATGTATTCCTTAAGCGCTTATCGGTAATTAATACAAAGTGAAATAAAATCATACTCTTCTACTTACATTTGCCTATAACCTTTTTGAATTAGCTGTTTCTGTCAATAAATATCATAAATCAGTCAAATTGACAATTGTTACAATTTATATTGAATTAACAAGCGATCGAAACATGTACCTTGCGATTTATTATTATTTTTTTTCCGATCTCGACATACATGGGGAATGCAAATTCCATTCATTCAAATTGTCGAGAGATTCCTCAGAACTCGAAGCGCGATGAAGGGGGAATCCACTGGAAGGCCGCAAACTGACCAAAATGTCGTTGAACAAGTGAAGGAGTTTATGCAGAAAACCCATATTCCTCAATACGCCGCATTTCTGCTCAAACGTTTACACATGCATACATGCATACAAATTGTCCGTAATCCAAGAAGTCTAGCTGAGAGACCAAAATAGTCGAGTGCATTGTTGCAACTTCTTCCAAGAAAACTTAAACAATGAAGACGTACTCTATCTGTTTTTTCGCGAATGAAGCTTCGTTCCATTTAAGAGGTTACATAAACCAACAAAATTACTGAACATGGTCTATAGTTAATCCTCACAATTTCCTTGAGGTTCCTTTATATCCTATTAGATAGGAATGCGGGTTAGCTGTATCCCGCCGTAGAATCATAGGGCCAAAATACTGTCACGCTACAGTCAACGGTCAACGTTATAGGGAACAATAGCTTAACATAATTTTTAGAGCAGATGCATCTCGATGAATTTGAAAATAGTTACTTTCAGCAAGATGGAGTAACACCTCAATACTACTCGTGAAAATTTGAAATTTTGTAAGCAAGAGAACTTAGCCAGCAAGATCATCAGACCTCACCACTCCCGTTATACTTCTCCGTATTTGGCTTTCTTAAAAATGAGGTATACAAAGAAAGAATTAATAATTTGCAAGAACTGATGACAAGGATCACATTAAAATGCAACAAGATAACACCTGATATATTGCAACATATTTTTAATAATATGAAAAGTCGTGTAGTTATATGCATGCGGCGGTATGTTGACTTCTTTCAACATTTGCTGTAACTTACTTTCGGTGGCTTTCTTTTCAGTTTCAATCTCAACTTGGCATTCATATCATGGCATCGTAATAAGTCACATTTTTAATGTATAGTTTGATATTAGGGTATTGCCTTCCTTACTTTCATAGGGTGACACTTAATGGGTAATGCAAAGATAACTAGATGAAAATTATTTTGTTCCACTCTGTATCCATAATCCGATGGAAATAACTATAAGTTTAAAACTTTTAGGTTAAGGTACCTATTATTATACGGCAAACAGTGAAAAATGCTATTTTTAACAAAATATTTATCAACTTTCTACGAATAATCTATCAAATAATTGAATTATGGAAAGTTTAAAGGAATTCAATAATAATCTTGTGATATTGAATGCATTTGAAACTTTTAAAACAACAAAATTTTGTACTTGTACATCCTGTTGCAGAGATCACCCATGTAGCAGAGGTCGATGGTCTATCTAGAAGAGTCTATATAATTCTAGAAAATCATGGATTTTCCAGTCGGCACCAGATCGAGTGGATTGAAATTGAAAAACAAATCTAGTCAGTTTGTAATGTTCTAATAATGATTTTTTAAATTTTTTTATCCACTCTTGCTGTGAAGTACAAAACCTATAACTTAGCTTCACTGACAAACAAATTATTGCTCTTGACACTAACAATTAAGACGAGTTAGACCTTTAATTACAAACAAAATGGTTCTTACACAAGAGCAGATTTTCATAATCGAGGTTTACTTTCGTAATGGCATTCGAAAAAATGATAAATGAATATAGTCTCGAAGCTTGCATCGATGAGTTTTGTGAAAAATGTCCTGCGATTATTGATATTCAAAATTTACGTCTAACACTGTTGCAGGATTTAGAAATACAGCCGATGTTGAACACAAAATAGGAAGTGAAAGGCCTTCTCTTAGAACTGCAGATACTGTTGAAGATGTAAGACAGCGAATGGATGATGAACCTAGAAAATCCATACGTCAATTATCCCAAGAAATCGTTACTAGTCACAAATTTCTGAAGAAAGACCTGCATATGCATCCATATAAAATGCAAGTCTTCCACGAACTTTTGCCAGCAAATTACCAGAGGCAAACTTTATACTGGATCGAACATTCTATTCAGACGAAGCGTGGTTTCATCTTCCGGAGATGTCAATTCACAGAATTTTAAGTTGCGGAGTATAGAAAATCCTCACATTTTTTTCAGAAACATCTTTACATCCAAAAAAGGTTGGAGTATGAACTGCTGTTTCCGAAGACGATTAATTGGCCCGATATATTTTGAGAGGACTATAAATGCTGAACGAAACAGGAACGACATCGTAACTCCTTTCATAAACCAATTATTGAACGACCAGTTACAGCATGGATATTTGAAAGACGATGGGGCGGCAGCTCACGGGAAACTTACGCATTCTTATGACAATCGTATCACAAGCTTAGGTTCTGATATCGAATATCCACCAAGTTCTTCTGATTTAACACCCTTGGATTTTTTATTTTTCCTTAATTGGAAAACACAATTTTAAAAACCCTGTTCGTAACGTTCAAGACCTACAATAGCATATTTCAGAGCTACATACTCTCATATCTTCAGAAACATTGGGGAACATTTCACCAAAATGAAACGCCGTGTAAACTTATGCTTGCAAGCCGAAGCCATACTTTTTCAGCAACTTCTTTAGTTACATCATTTGGATTTTCCGACCGCTTAAAAACGGTTCTTTGCAGGGCTACAAATTTGTAAACCAGGAGTTCCTATATTCATGGACATCACATTCACTTAATTTGCTGCAACAATCTGTTTTAACGACGTAGTGGACGTAACTGCATTCCATAAAAATCTTAAAGTCAACGGATTCCATCAACGAGCCAAAAATAAATTCAGCACAATAATTACGCTAAACCAAATTACATGAAGTTTTATGTGTTTTGAAAGCGCTTCTGCGACGCGATTATTCCAAATTCCTTTCCGTCGCCTGCTCTTTGCGGTTTCGATGAATTCACGACAATGGCCAGCCAAAACGGCAGAAAAACCGCACACGAGTATTTTTAGCTACTGTGCGACCACAGCACGTGCGATTTGACGAACGACGTGAATCACTGTGAGGCCCGGCGAAAAATCGTGTCGACTACTAAAACCACCGCGTGAATATTCATTTTCGGTGGCGACTTTTCAAATGGTGGCAGACCACATTTTACCGCGATAAATCATATAATTACGGTGGTTTCGGAATGCCGCGTCGATTTATTAATTCTCTCGGCGAACTATAGAAATAAAGTTAGTAGATCTTCAGAGACTTCAATGATCGATGAGGACACACTTTATTATAACTTATTCGTTTGCAATGCACTTAACAACCAAATTAATATGAATATGGAAACAAAATTTCGTTGTCCGTAATTTCTGTTACAGCATGACCTTGAGGAACACTACACATCAAATATGTTCTAAATTAAACGAGGAATGTATCATCAGCAACTGAAAAAAAAATTTTCTTTTATCATATCTCATTTTCATCTTCACAAGTGAATAGAACCATAGTTAAGCTTCTCCAACGTTCAAGCTATTCCATCCACTTTTCGGTGTTGCGAAGCGCACGTTCAATCAAGGTTCTAGTTGCTTCACAATCACCTAAAGTTATTGTTAAAAGCCAAGTACGAGTTAATCAACCCCACGTTTACAAAAAGAGCTCATAAACACACAGTCCGGAAAACCAAGTGAAGCAATTCTTACTTTCGTTGTTATAGATTGCTCTTACGAAATTTCAAGTACCATCAAAATGAAATATAGTAAGTTTGATCCATTAGATGGTAGTCACAATGCCCGTTGCAAGAACACCAAATTTGATAAAACCATTATTTGTTGTACTCCAATTACACAAAGAAGGAACGCTTAAGGAATTCTGGTTAAAAGAACGTTCGAAAGTCAACACAACGTCCGTTGCATGCAATTAACCCTAGGGAACACCAGATTTCATAAAATTGTTTCTTTTCCAGTGATTTAATAAAATGAAGGATATGTTGAATAACGAAACTAAAAATCTCTAGTTCGTACGAGACAATAAGAATTTTCTTCTTATCTATTATTATTTCTGGAACCGAAACTGAATAATTTTAGAAGAATCAAAAATGTGTTAGGTCAAAGAAACCCAAGCTCAGGCCCACAGAAGAGCCAAGTCAGAAAAACAAACAAACAAACACTTACGTATGCATAATGATAAAAATAATCAGAATTCTTGTGCGAGCCCCGTTGACAATGAATTGTTTCTACACACACGTCGTCGGCTGTGTATTTATTTCGTTACCAGAGCCGATGAGCAATCTCGTTAAACGCTTGCGTCCTCGAATGTACCGGCGATGGACACGTCCGGCTGCCAGTGAGGTCCTCGCCCACCTAAACCTGCACCTGAGACTTTGAGGACGTTTATGTAAAGTATCAATCACCGGTGTCAGCTTGAACGTGAGTACACAATCGTACGTTACTCCGGACTGAAATGGGCGATCCGATTGTTCGTCGGGACAGGACAGTGCCATTCATACGTTCCGCCGAAGATATTTCAATGAGCCTATTTAATAGACGTGTACGGCACTATTTAATCGACTGCTTCGACGCGTTTCTCTAAGTTATGTAGACTCGTTGCGATGGAAATAATTTTAGACGCACTTGGTGTTCCCATCATGTTAACTTAGCTTACGATGATGTCTTCTTACTTGGTAATTTATTCGAAGGTTACTGAATTTCAAATCTTTTCTTTATAAAGGGCCGATGATATCAATCAGAAAATTCACTAAATAGTTAAGGACTAAAGAATGTAAAAGTAAAAGTCGACACTCCTCACAAACGAGTAAACATAAAAAACGAATGAATTATAAAGGAATTCAATCTTAATTATTTATTTAGATTAAGACACTCGGATGAAATTATTATATTAAAAAAAAGTTTAGTATTATAAAGTGTAATTTTGATGTGGTTTTAATAGCCGATCGGCATCAAATAGATAGTAACCGTTTTTCCGAGGAGGTTGTAAAGGTGTCTCGTAAAACATCTGTGCTAGTATATAAAATCGAAATCAATTTCCACCAGCCGTAATTGTAAATATAAAGTCCGCTTGCTAAGCGTATTCATGACATATCGGCGAGCTAAGTTAGCCGAAGATATGCAAAATAGGACAATTTGTCGAAACCATATACGCAAGTGGTAATATCGGACCTACCGTAGTGCATAATATATGTGCCACGCGTTTACCATACCTCCATACCATTAAATACATTTACATTAATCAGCATAATACTTTTCTTAACGTACAGTAGCAGAAAACCACTCGCAGCAGCACAATATGTATGAGATTATGGCTCCGCCTACGACGTTATAAATGCTTTACGATCACCTTATAAACTCGGAAACATTAAAGGCCGCGTTTTTGTCGCAAGAAGTGCATTAATTCGATCGTAAAAATTGATGGATTCCCTCGGAAACACCTCCGACTCGTTCGGCTGCGTGTTATTATAAATTAATAAATATTCATGCATTTCGAATTGTTATTCATTTGTCGTTTCATTCATGATTAGCTCATTCATTTCACGTGATTTAAGATTTATGGACTGCAATTAATTATAATTGTTCGTTTCGAATTACCTGTTTACAAATTTACTTCATCAGGTACTGCATTAAAAAGCTTAATAATATCGAATCATAAAAGAACCTCACACCACTCCGGAACTATTTCATATTCATTCATCGGAGATTGCTGAAATTTATCTCCATTAGGTTTTACTTACCAAGCTATTCAAGTATTCTACAAAATTAATAAAATTTTAGCAAAAACTAAGCAATTAATGTAGATTTTAAATTTTTCTAAAAAATTCGGACCAGATACTTCGCAACTGAACATTGCATACCAATGTTTCTTAAATTGTGGCATTTCGTAAATCAAAAACAAAATTCTAAAAAATTGTCCACTAACTTGAAGAGCTAGAAATTTAGCAAAGTCTGATCTCATCTATAAAAATGCAAGCCATTAAACTTACTTGTCATGTAGTCATTAAACTTACATTAAAATATTAAATATGTGCCGTTGCATTTTAATTAATTTTGATTTATTCTGACAGGTTTGTGAATGTCCTGTGTACAAAAAAATAGATTTAGATTTACGAAGGTTTTTCCCCATGATGATATCTTGGTCGAGCCGAAACTAGTTGGGATTTAACATTTTTCTAATTTCTGCAGAATAAAACTGGAATTTATATTTTCTCATTGAATATGTCTGCACTATATGTCATTTCAACTTTGATAATTTTCAATGATTTTTTCTTTTTTTTCGTGAAGGATGGGTGGGGTTTTGAGAAAAAAAGTTTCCCAATTTTAAAAAGCGAAATAGTTAATGCACTTATATCAGATCAAATTGCTCAACAACTGACGTGGATAACAAGCACCAAATCCACTAGTAAAACTGGAAAGGAAGTAGTCGCAGATAGGTTTTCACTTTCACAAAGTAATCTAGAAGAGTTATATGAAAGAATGAGTAACACCGAATGGAATTTTATATATCTGGAAAACCTGTCCGTTACTTCTAAATTTGAACATTTTTTAATTGTGTTTATTCAACATTATTGTGAAGTATGTAAGTATATAACATTGGGCTATGCCAGAAATCAAGAGACGCAGTGAGAAGTTAAGAGAGAATATAAGCAACTGATACTGGACACAAAAAGAAAATATTTTTCAAATGGAATATGGAAAATCTAAAGGAAAAAAGAAAAAATCACGTTAAACATCGAAAATGAAGAAGTCAACTTTATTTGGTTCATACTTTTCCAACATATCTTCCCTAAAAATGAAGGAACACTTTGGATCAAACATTTCAATAAACTGCACTGAAGGAGAAAACTAATCGCACACTATGTTTTTCCAACCAGTGTTTTCAAAAGATGTCATTGATGCCATAAGCAGTTTAAAGAATAAACGAAGCTCAAGGCCTGTCAAGGAACAGATCACGGTGAAATATGTGTCGCCTACTGTATTTGAACCACTAGCTGAACTCCTAAACCAATCAATACTAGATTGTATAATTCCAGACGTCTTAAAATTTTCTGAAATAATGCCTGTTCATAAAATAGATGACCCTAGGAATGTAGAAAACAATCGTCCAAGATGTCTCGTAAGCATATTCTCCAAAATCATTGAAAAATTACTATTAAATCAGTTAACAAATTTATTAAATAAATTTAATTAATTAATTAAACTTGCACGATTTCCAACATGGGTTTCGAGAAGGTCGTTCAACAGAAACTGCTTCTATAACACTCATCAATTTTATACAGCATGAATTAGACCCACAAAAAAAAATTTAGCTGGGATATTTTTTGACATTTCACGTGCTTTTGACAGTATTGATACCGAATTTGTTACTAGAAAACTGATCTGTTTGGGAATTAGAGGAAATGTACTACAATGAATAAGGTCATTTCTGAATAACAGGAAATTTAGTGCAAGATTGGAAGAATGAACTTCAACCATTTTTCATACAAAAGAAGGCGTAGGTTCAGTGTTGGAACCATTAACTTTTATCCTGTATTTAAACGATTTACCAAATTACCTATCGGATGGAACCATAGTGAATTTTGCGGATGATTCTTCTATTGTGCAGCGAGTCTAGAAACATTGAGTAAAAGTTACAAATGAAGTGGACCAGTTTCAAAATTGGTGCCATTTAAACAAGCTAATGTTAAACATTAAAAAAGTTTTTCGGGTATCATGTTGGACGGTGACCTGTATTGGAATGAACATATTGCAGTATTAATTACCTTGATGAATAGAATTAAATAAACAAATACAGTACGTGAGTTAAAAAAAAAAACATACAACAGAGCCACGGTACAGCAGACGTTCAACAGCTTCCGAAGCAGACTTGACGCGACGTTTCAACATAACGACATGCACCTAAAACAAAACAGACTATATCACAAAAATAAAACGAAAAGCAGAGGGAAGCTCCAAGGTCGTCGATCAATTCGAATGGACAATGAAGCACTGGAGTTTCGTATATGCAATGAACTAAAGGTTTGACTCATTCCAGGGGCCACTGACGGCAAAACATTACCCGGTAGACGGGAATAAGCCGCCAAAAAACAAAAGATTAATTTACCTGCAAGACGGCCGAAGAATACGTCGAGGATGGAATCATGTGTCAGACTTCCTAGTCGACTAGAAAAGTTTGTGCGACGAATATTTACATGGCAAGGCTGGAAAGACAAAGTGGAAATTAAAAAGCGAAAAACATTATTATAGGTTGTGTATTGTTGTAAAATATTTGTTAAATAAGTTGTATTTTATAGGTTAGATAAGTAGGGAATAAGATGTTAGATACTTACATATTGTTTAGAATTAAGTTGTTCCATTTTCAGTTCAATTTTTAGTTCAACTTCAATGAAATGTACTCACACTTAAGATAAAACGCTAATTGTCAAACGTGACGTCTTGGTTATCCAAAACAACGGGAAAAATCAACAACGAAAGACGCTATAAATAGCGAGCGCACCGCGAGAAATTGATTCCTTCGTCGACGACCGAGAGTAACACTCCTGCTTCGACCACCGCAAGAACATTCCGGCTCCGACCACCAAGAATAAATCTTTTATTAAAAAGAAGAATTGAACCTTGTTTTTGGATTCCAAATACCTACATCCTTTTTTAACGACATGGACGACTCTTCAAGGTAGGCGCATAATTGACAAACAAACAAAATTTTCATTTAAACATCGGACAACGGGAGACGTTTAGTATTGTCGAAGGGCGTCCGACTCTTGTGAAGGAGTGGAGGCATATGCGTGATCGGCGATACAGAGCGTCCACTTTTAGTAAGATATACATCGGATAGGACAAGAGGTACATCTGCCTTGTGAAGGGTGTGATGACCGACTTGTGCTAGTCGGTGTACATTTTAGAGACAGACAACAATTTTTTCGAATTTTTTTTATGTTTTCTTTGACACTTACGAACGCATACATTTAACACTAACACTTCCTTCCTCTCTCCTCTCACATTTTCTGTGTTTTGTCATTGTATGTGCCCATAAAAACAAGAAGTGGGTAATTCCGAGCGACCCAAAGAGAAAACCCCACAAATAACATACATAAATACTGCATTTGAACCCCAACATCAGGCACGTACAAGAACATCATCATTACAATAAATGGGATCCCAACGTACAACGATCATCACAAACATTACATAATTGGCGCCCAGCGTGGGGCCGTACATCACAAACATTACATAATTATGTACCGAACATCACAACGTTACATAATTGGCGCCCAACATCACAAACATTATAATATACTTTTTGTGTGTAAAAAACGTGCTAACGGATATTTCGCTATTAATCAACTGAGGTTTCCTTAGAAATATTGCAAATGTATTGTGCACTAGTAACGCTCAATTTAAAGAAGGTAGATATGAGAGAGTTTTTGTGTAATATCTCAATTGACTTGGAAAGTCAAGTTGGAAATCAAAACAGCTTTTTCCCATACACCCGTCGGCGAGGAATGCTGTTCTTAGCGAGCGCCATCTTTTGGCATTTAGTATTAAGCATCGCAGATTCATAAAATCCCCATAGGCATATCTGATTAAAAAATATAAGTTTTATTTAGTACTAATGTAACATTAAAAATTAAAAAAAGAGCTTTGCCAACAATCGATATTAAGGAATTTTGTTAGCCGATGCCATTTATTGAGTCGACACACATTCTAGGGTGATTTCCTCAACCAGATTTTTCAAATTATATGTCTATTAAGAAAAAATCCATTTTAAAAATAAAACTAGGGAAACAAAAAAACACAGGAAACTATAAAAATAAGATAAGACTCCTGATAGTCAACTAACGCCATCTAATGAACTGTACATTGATAATTTGGTACACATGTTATCTCTTGTGTACATGTCATTATGAAATAATGGAATTTTGAGTAGAATTTCTGTGCAGGGTTTTCTGGCGGCCGTTTCATTTATTTTTTGCTCATTTCAGCTTATTTGACAATTGACAATCGTCCGGGCTAGGTGTACTACTAACGCTCGCCCAAACTTGTTGTCCTGCAACGCACGTATAGTGTAAAAAGCGTAGCAATGCGATTGGCCCGCTCGGACGTTGCAGATCGCTGTTTAACTGTCCCATTCACATAGCCGGTGGTCATTTTGTACGTTTTGTGTCTGACCAGACACGATCTAGCGAAATAACACCGACACGGCCGAATGTACCGTTACAAACTGCAAATATTCACGTTACGAGTTTCGGCGTGATTTTCCACTGGCGACAAAATTTTTTGGAGACAAACAAAATTGACTTTTAAATTAATCGAAAGTTTATAATCATACAGAATTTGTATTAGCAGCAAGCTTTGGAACTTTGTATAAACATGTTACTACACATACATATGTTCCAGTTATCATAATTCGAAACCTGCTAAAGATTATTTCAACTTTTTTTATACAGTCTCGGTCGTCTACGGTTCAATTTTGGTTATTAACCATGACGATTATCGTAACTATGACTTAAATCAAGATTTCCAAGAATCATTTTTCTAATGAATCATCCTTCATGGTTGAATGTGGTAGATGTTTAAACATTGATGAGATGCGTTAGACTTATTAAAAAATTAGTTTATTAATTGTTTATCAATTTTCGTTTTACATTAGCCATCCCCTTTGTAGTGCGGACGGTCGACGAGAGCGATGACTCCTCAAATTCACCGGAACGATATTCGGGGCGTAATTACGGATCTCGTTAGCGCCGGTGGAGATCTTCAATTGTTTACGTATGGCCGGGCGACTCTTCACCCATTGATTGGAAATATAATTGACTTGTTAAATTGAAATTGGTCTGACAGACGTGCAAGCGGGGGGCAAACCGTATTAATCAATTTAAATAACGGCCGTGATTGATTAAGCCGATACAGAAACGCCGATTCATAATTGATTTCGTGAAAATGATGATTATGCATGTACGCGCTGCCTGCGCCTTCTTCTTCTTCTTCTTTGCCGTGCTTTATTTCGGAGAACGCCGTGCATACGCAGCTTTATCGCCTAACAGTTAACTCGTTATCCTTGCAGCTTAACTAGACGTTCGTAAGAAATGAAGTTGCCAAGAGTTTTTCAGCGTTGAATACATGAAAGTACATGAGACTGCTACATTATTTTTACGCTGAAAGATAATAAATGTACGTGTACGATACACATAACAACGTCAGGAGAAAGATTAATTTTGCAAAACTACAAAACAATATGAAAAACTACAAAATACACCATCATCAAGTCGAACTCAAGTAATTTTCGAAATAATCCTGTTCCTATTTTTTACTGCCACAAACGAACTGTCTAAATATTTTCTCGGAATTAATATAGCAGACTCATTTCTAAAACGATTTTATTTCTTTTATTACGAGATAAGCAGCGGCATATACCGTAGTCAACTATGAAAAGTAAGAACATCCGACTTCTAAAATATATTTATCCTGAAGGACCTATCAGAATGGAGCGAAACATCGCTGATGAAAACTTATTATATAAGGTATACAACGAATTCATTACAAATGTTTTGGATAATTTCAACGAACCAGAAGATTCTATTATAAAGAGTAGATTTAATATGTTCGATTGGAATTCAAAGATTTGAAACGTTGATGTGTTCGAAAGAGAGTTCTGGAGCTTCATTTTGAACTGCTGTCAGAGAAATTCAAGACTGTATCATCAGCAACTTAATGGTGGTTTTGGTATTTTGAAATAATCACGGTCCGATTTAAAAAAATTTCTTAACTGACCGAAAGACTATAAATCCAGATTATTTTGTTAATTTCTTTTAAGAGTTAGAAAGTCTGTGAGAAACGAAAACCAAACGACCCGATTACTGAAGAAAGGCATTATTATTATTCTTCAGGATATTTGTTCACATATTGTTCGCATAACTCAAGAAACGCTGAAAAAATTAGGATTTTTCATTCTGGAACTTTTAAGCAGTGATGTTTTTATTATTGATATGTCATTTAATTTTTAATGTTAACTGTATGGAAAAGAGGGCACGTGTATTCCTTTTTATATTACTTTTAGTTTAAATTAATTTGTTTTTCATCGGAAGAAGAGAAAGCGACCATCTCGTACTAAGACCTCAATCGCAGGGTAGGGACGTTTTAGGCGACGTGCTCCTCCGTAAGTAGTCCTTCTGATGACTGTGTGTGAAATTAGTTTTGAATTTTTTTTTAGATAACCACGTTATCTCTAAAAAAAAAAGAATGGGGGCGAGCCGTAAGTTGTCATCCTTTGAATTAATGCTTGAATTTTTTTCAGGGTGGTTGTAACTATCACCGCCAAAGATGGCATTTTTTTTTTGTAACGGTAAAGAGTGAAGGGACCCGTAAATTACTTTCATGATGAATTTTTGCTGGAAATTATGTTTGATGTCAGTCGTCGTTGCGTAACCAAAGCAGTGTTAATCACCATGTCAGTTGCTGCCGCCTACTAATTGCTGATGCTGCTGTTTCATACAGACTGAGCATAAAAAGTTTGATGTTGCTCTATTTATAGTAGGTGGGGCCGTAAAGTACTGATGCAACTTGACGAATAACCAATAAGACGATTGCAGATATTATGATTGGTCATTCGCAACGCTCCACCACTTATTCTGTCGCACAATTTCACTTGCGCCGAATAAATAGAGCAACATCAACGACACTACCCTTAGACTTCAAAGTCCCTACAGGAGAAAAAAAGAGCAAGAAAAACGTCGACAAAGAAGTAAACGCGTTTTAAAACCGGAAATTCAGATAAAGATCGACAACAATAATCGTAAAAATCTTCAAGATTATCAATTCCCAACAATATCTTAACTGAAAGAAATAAATTTTGTTTGCGAATGAAAATCTATAATTTCAAGTAGAGTCAAAATTGATGGACGATCGGAAATAAGCATTTAACAACCTAATAGCAACCAAAACAACGGAAAGTTTTTACAGAGGAAAAGATCAAACACGTGTACACCTCACAGCTAGTCCAAAAATCATAAACAACTTCGTAATTTCTTATTAATAAATCGTTGCTACCAGGTGAAAGCCACGGTAAATAAATCTCGCAGACATCGACGATTTCCGCTGGAGAAAATAATTACGAAGACTCAGTGATATATGACTTATGAATTATGAATGCCTGAATATTTTTTTTTTCTAATTTCAGAAATTAAAAATACGAGGATCGCAAAAAAACTTTTAGATATAATATGTAACACTTAAAATTAACTAAAGAAAATGCCTGAATTTAAGTTTAACAAATCAGAAGTGACCATTCTGTCAAGTGCTCTTTTTAAGAGATGTTTGAACTGTGAATTACAAAATGTTTCGTATATGATGTGTCACCTTGCAAGGGCAATTCTCTCTGACTGTCCGGACATGTGCGAAATTAATGAACACCGCCCGTCAGGTAAATAAATTTCTGGCACGCTTACCGGCGTGATTACCGCAATTACGGAACTATTAAACAATTAAACAGAAAGTCGGCTCATTGGAGCCGAACGCGCACCTTTCATACACAGGCAAGGTGCACGACCGAGGCAGAAATAAAACACAATACGTAAATTATTAGCATGACTCCGCGTTTAACAAACTTCTAATTAATACGTTGCGTGAAGACGACGGTCGTCAGTAAAAAGTCCTCTGATGGATGGATCGCGGCGAGCCGAACGAACAGTTATAGACAGCGTTACATTCATACGCCGTTGATGAATGATCCGTCTTCTATACGCGGATTCGATTTTTTGCACTGCTTTGCGTTGATTTGTTTTGCTCTATCGTCCCCGCGTGCGGTCGCAAAAATGTTTCCGCTTCTAATGAACTCGAGGATCATATCAAGTCATTTTGCCCCATTAGAAAATATCATTAATTACCACCAAAGCTATTAAGGAAAGGAATTTATTTGCAAATTGCACCTTATTTGACTATTTTGATAAATTTCTGAAAATATTGGCAATACATATAAGTAATCCAGTCAGTCTCAGTTAATCTTCTTGTTAGTTAGTTTTGTTGTTTGTCTTCGCAGATTTTTCACTTTAAACAAAGAAAATCATTTGTGGAAAACACAAGGTATTATTATTTATGAATAATGCCTAGCTACAATACTAACAAATAGCTCTGAAGCATCGTATCGTCAAAGTTATTTTTGTCTAATGTACTTGTTAATTCGGAGTTTAACTCTAACTACAGAAATAATTTATTTTACATTTATTGACGGGTTTACTTTAAGTACGTCTTTCTGACGATTACGAATTCTATCAAAACATGCAACCAAGAAATTGAAATTTTATTTAATGTGTCTAATACAAAGTGATATCAATAAAATTCTAATTCGAGTAATTAAGGAACACAAATGGAAAAGATATCAAAGCAACCAATCGAGTGTGCGAAACGTCAAGTATAAATATTTGAATATATTTCTGCTCGTTCTAAAAGGCAATTTATTTTTCACGCTTTCAGGAAGAAAACTCCTAAGATGGTAGCTATATCTTAGTCGAATAACCTCTTGCTTCATATACTGATGGTACGGTAAAAGGTACAGGAAAAGAAGGCATAAGGACCAAAGGAAAATATGTATAAATAAGTTTGTTTTAAGAATCAACGTGTATGAGGTCATAAGTACCAGATACTTTCAGGGTCACATTATCTGCCATAACTAGGCAACTATATAAGCTTTATGTACGGTTAGACTTTCAAGATCAAATTACATTTTTCACTGATAATCCACATCGTAGGTCCCTATAACTCGGCTTACCTGAAAACTCAATGTTAACATAATCATAAAGTGCGCAAAATGATAACTGATTTAATAATTAGGAAGAAAATCAGGAATATCAAGAAGTTATTACTACTGTTATTATTATATTTTGTTTCACTAAGCGATGGTTTCAAAGGACATTAGCCTCACTTCACATGAAACAAGAAATGGGTTAATCTCAAAAAACAGACTTCAAAGACAATAAGTATCACAGTAATTAAATATAAAAAGCTAATGTATAAGAACCAAGCGAGTATTACACTCAATCAAAGAGACCAAAATTTAACTAAGTCCGAATTCGCCCAATGGCAGTTATCAGGAAAATCTTCAGAAGCAGTGACAGCACGAAGTTATTGCTACTGTAAATCAATTTTAAAAGAGAACGTGGAAGATGGCAGAGGGACAATAGATAAATATTACAAATATAAAATTTGCAACAATAATAATTAACAAAGGAAACAGCCGCTTATAAGTGTCAGTATCCTATACTATGGAACAATGAACATCTCATTACGTTAGTGGAAAATTAAGTTAAATTCAAGTAATTTATTAAATTAAAAACAACGATAAATTTTTATATGCGTAAGTAGTAAGCAGAACGACAGTAGACAACAGTCTTGGATATCAGTTTTACTTTTGCTTATATTTTTGAAAAACAGTTTCGAATTCGTTACATTTTGAATAGTGACTCAAACTAGTATATATGTATATAACATTTTACGTCATAATTATATGCATTTACATTTATTTATATATTATTTAATTACTGTCCTAAATAAATGTAATTATTTAAGACAAATGTCGGTTGAACTTTAAATATACAAGTATATTAGGATTTGGGAAAAGAATGAATTCTTTGTGCGATTGACAACTATCAATACTTATAAATGGCTAGAGTATAGTATGAATTATATTTTCTATGAAATGTTTTCGAACAAACATGTTCCAACGGAACTTTAAAACGCATCGCATATTGTTTAAAATAAAAATACCTCACGAAAAACAATAATGCCTTCACTGCGGCACTGCAGGAAGATTTGTTTCAGAAGTCAATTTAAAAAAATATTTATATACGCGTTTCGTTTTCCTAATATCA
This sequence comes from Serrognathus titanus, assembly GCA_039766575.1. Classification (NCBI taxonomy): domain Eukaryota; kingdom Metazoa; phylum Arthropoda; class Insecta; order Coleoptera; family Lucanidae; genus Serrognathus; species Serrognathus titanus. The sequence continues at coordinate 52,433,478 of CM077914.1, read as the reverse complement.
CGCGAAATGGCATAGAAATTGAAATCCCTAGGTCGAATAAAAAAAAAGATAATAGCTAAGCAAATTTATTGCAGGCGAAATACAAAAATTATGGGACTATGTATTAAGGAATATTAAAAAAATTAAATTGGAAGCAAAAACGACGTTTTCATTGATAATTGGAAATTGCGAAAGCTATTCAACCAAAAAAAAAAGAAAAATCATTCCCAGAACTGTTATTATGTATCACATAACTGATTAATGAATTTTCATTATGAAATACCCTTTTCTAAATGTCCATCCACTTCAACAAAACCATCAACAAGGACAGGCCGACACATACCAAAGAAGGATGACTATAAGTTTTAATTTGTTTACAAGTAACAACGATTAAAAATATTGCAGTAAGACTTATCAATTTCCTTCTTTATTAAATTATTTTTAGCTACAGTTATCTGCAGAACATGACTTTTGTTTTAATGACCTTTATATGCCTTTACATGTAAAGATTTAGTCGAGAATATTTTACCCATTGTTAGGTGGATGGATGATGTGGCTTTCTCTAGTTGACACGAGAACGTTCGAGCAAAGTGGCAAAGCTTTGAAACAACATAAAAGTAATGTTGAGTGAAATTTAAAAGGTTGCACATAGATCACAACAAGCATGACTTAATATTGCTATATAATCTTAATTTAACTGAATTCGATTTTGAACCCTAATTCGTAACAATATAGTAATATTACATATGAAAGATAAATAAAATTTAATCGTTTCTTGGCATTTGGGAAAAAACACTCCTCGAAGCAATTAACGTTCAATTAACATGTAAATCGATCACCTCTTCACCAGGAAAAGCATCATTCATTTTTGCCGGCGCACGTCCCGATCTACACATAGCATTTTCGGATTCCTCGCGAACATAAGTATGATAAATTATCGCTCGCAGATTAAATTAACATACGACTCAGACATCTCTATAGAGAAACGATTCAGCGATGAAACTTAATGGGCGTTCATTATTTCATCAATTAAGGCTCGCGCCATTTTTCCGGTGAAACCCGCTAATTATTTCGCGGCCGTGCCCTTTCTTATTTCGCGTTCTACAAAAAGCATTAGCGCGTGACACTCGCCGCTCGCAATTTATTATTAACGTTTCATTAGCGCGCTTATGCGTTTTATTAAATAATAATCTAACGCGCTGCTAATGATCTCGCATTATTACTTTCTACTTTCCGCGCTTGTTTTCTAAACATAATAATGAGGCATTTTCACTCGTAAATTTTTACTGAAAACAAACGAGTTTTCTACTCCCTAACGAGGGAGTAGGTTTAATCAAAATATTTCGGTTCAAAAAGTTGCCCGGGCCGCCCCGGCTCATTATAAAACCAAGCAGCATTGTGTACGATCGGTAAAACTAGAACAAAAAGATCAAGAGGAGACACAAAGAACTATAACTGGTAGCTTCTGACCGACGTGTGTAGATATCTGTTGATCAGAATACGGCCATAGAACCGCTTTAGGACGAGTTTCCGATCGGATTTTGTTTATCGAAATACAATAAAAGAAAAAGACCTGACAAACAGGTCCGGAACGATGAGATTAATACCCCGGGATAATGTTGACGCTGCAACGGAAAATCTCACACGGTTACAACTACTTCGTTTTACATTCAACGTAAAACGATGATGCTTCAACTTCAACAATATTAATATATAATTCGAATTAAAAAAAAATAATTGCAGAAGAATAAAACTCAAAAATTAATTCCTAAATTGGAAACTTGCAAGGAATATTTTTTGAAATATTTTAATATACATACGAACCAAAATAACTAAAGAAAATTCACTCTGGCAAAGAGAGCAATCAAATCTGCGAAATGTCAGTAATTTAAATATATAATTACCTCGATAAAAATCTATTTTATTTTTCACAAAGAAAATATAATAGTAAATGTAACAAAGCTTTTCTAAGATCTTCAGAGTTTAAATAATTTCCTCACTCATGGTGACACCCGAAGGATTATAAAGTTCAACTAGTGTTCTCGGTCACCTCAAACGTCTACGACTCTCCCTCTACTTTAGAATACGAGAAAAGCTAAGTAACTTAATTTAAAGATCCTTCGTTCATATATGTCAATACGTAATATTCTTAAATTACTTTGTTAGGGAAAGCCATATTCTGTAAATTATATGAAAATAAACCGTCATCAACTTCAATGTTCTTATTCTTTCCAGATATCAGTATGAGATAGCGGACTGGAACGTATATCTGCAGTTGATATAATTGATTGTTTCTAGCACCTGTGAAACCATATCCTCATTGTCAAGCTATTGCCAGCCTTACAAAAAAAACCAGTCTGCGCAGCCACTATGAACTATCTTAAAGATTATCAATGAATTCAGAGACCAAGGAAATGTTACAACGAGAATCCTGCCATCTTACCATGAAGCGACTTTTTGTGTTAATCTCACTTTTTCCTTCAATCGACAAAAAAAAAATAGTTCGGGACAATCGGCTCTCTACTGACGACAAAAGTGAATCAACTGAAGAAATACAAGGAATTTCTGAAAATCTCTATTGAAGACATGTTATGGTCACACGAGGTTCTAATTCTTAAACATATCGAAACTGAAATAATCCTAAAAGAGATTTTCACTCCTGACGCAGCTATCAAGCGATAGTGAAACGTTGTGCATTATTTGTTCCATTTTTCAGTGTCCGTTTGAGATAATTCATTACACAATTTCACCGGACAAAAATCTACCTTAACTAAAAGAGAAAATAACTTCTTTGTCTGTTAAAAGAGAAGTTTTGTTCATTATAGAACCAATTCCATAAAATTACATGGTTGATTCTATCAGATGATTAGTTTTATTTTTATGTTTATTAAACTATAATTACCATTGTTTTTCTTAGCTGTTGGATTTGAAATTCCCTGAACTTTTTATTTTTTCACTCAGAGCAAATTTGGATCACCTCTCTATGCAGCTCGTCTTATATAAGTCTAATCAAGAACTTAAATTGTAAGCTTGATTTCTATTCTAGGGCGGCATAACTTTGACTTTTTTCTAACTTGTATTATGGCATTCTTGAAAATCTTGATCCAAGAACTACAAAAATATTTTCAGTACTAATAGTAGTTACGGCAGCGGCCTTAGAAACTGCATCAAAAGAAATGAACAAGAAATGGACCTAACAGGGTACTTGATGAGATTCACATCAATTAGTCAAAATCTAATTATTCAATAGCTTTTTTTTTTCTTGTTTCAAAATAAAATATCTTCTCGCCTTTTGCCGTGGGTTAAGCACGTAAGCATTAATTTATTTACGGTTTCGGTTACAAAACCAGATAAGTAGTACTTTCCTAAACTACGGTCCTGGGAATTTATCTCCTATAGATTCTATAAAAAATCAACGGGATTTTAGGTAGGCCATAAATATTGTCCGGTAGCATTCCTGAATGAGCGGCCGGCTGTTTCAACATGTCCGCCGTCAGCCGATCATAATGAATGAGGACCGGCAGAGTAGAATTAAAACGCCCGCTGCACATCTGTAATTACGACAAAAAGGAACCACTTCTTCGAGCATCGCGCTGTCACCGATCGCCATGTAAACAAACCGCGCGCGGTTCAAAATATTTCCCGATCGCCGAGGTTTCAGCGTAACAACTGTAATTAGTGGCCGGCGAGGTGCTTATTTACATACGACAAAACGAACCGAGATAATTATATATTATCAATTATGTTTAGAACGCGCTCATTCAAACTAGATGATGTGTTTAGACATATTTATGAATACATGGATGTATACCCTTCAAAGATCTATGTTTTTGGTACCTACATACATCTTCGGAGTCTTCAGGATACAGACAGAATTAATGTAAGCTATTTTAAAATTCCTACAAGTGAGGCTTGGAAAGTTAAATGAGGTAAGCCGAAATTTGCGAAGCAAATTGCTTGGACTTTCTAAGCATGTTAGGTCATGTTTTAAAACAAAACAAGAAGCGACGCCAATGAAGTCAACGGATAAGAGTCAAATTTTATGAAATCTGAAATCAATACCTTATGATTATTGCAGAAGGAAAAAAGTAAGGAAACTGGAAATGCAAGGCATAGGTTTAATCAATTGTTTAGTTCTAAGAACCTGAAGGTGATATTCCAATTGAGAAGTCTAAAAGGATATCTTTTGATTAATAAAAAAAAATAATAAAACGAATATAATTCAAGTATAAGAAAATATTTAAATCATAAGTAGCAGAAGGAATAACAGACGCGATCAAATCATTTGTGAAGAATTATGCAGGTGAAGAAACGCCCTGTGATCATTTTGAGAAATATGTGCCTCCGAACTTCTTCAGCTAGCACAACGTCAAACTATCTTGTTACCAACAGAAATTACAAACTTATATCACCCGTGCCAGGCAATCTTGTGTGGAACCTGTGCATTCAGATTATTCCCGTTAAACAGAGCAACTTCTTATTGATGTTACTTCATGTCCTTCTACCTCTTCAAGTCACATTAACACAGGTTCTGCCCCAGTTACTGATGAAACTATTATGATAATCTAAGCCAAGCAATTATTGACACATTTGAAGACAATGACTCATAATTTGTGTATGTTTGAAACCAATCATAAATATTGTGAATATGAATAACTAAGTAGTGAATGCTCAATAGAATTAACCCGAAAGCCAAAGTAACTAAAGCTTCGGACGTACATATATTAAAAATAAACAACTGAGCAAAAAGAGGATTTGTCCACAATTTGCCTATGCTATGGCAAATTGTGGACAAATCGGTTAATAGAAAACACGAAATAAATGAACAGAACAGAGGTCAGAACTAACAGAAATCTAACCTCAAACATAGGCTGACATCGGTTTTTCGAACTACGTTCAAGTCTATCGCAATTTTATCTCACTTTTACATGATAATTTTGATCCATCCCTGCACCGAATTGAAAAAAGTTCTAGATTTAAAATAAGCTTCTAATACCACATCCAACAGCTAACAGAAAGAGTGAACGATTAATAAACCCAATGTAAGGGATTGCTGAAAGTAGAGACAGTAAAGACACTGGTTATCCCTGTATAAACCAAAATCAACTGAGCAATAGAAATTTCGAGTAAAAAAAAACTAAAAGCCACAAATAAAACATGTAATAGATTAACTATCCATAAAATTGATAGTCAAATACAGGGTAGACCAACAGATACAGCAAATAAAATATACAAAGTGGAACAAAATGATCCTCATCTGGATACGTTAGGCATTTTTTCATATGTAAATTTTCCTGTGTCGCTCTTTTTTCAATAAATACCATAAATCAGTCAAATTGACAATTACGACATTTATATTGAATTGAATCGAATTAACAAGCGATTAAAATGTAAAACTTGCTAGAAAATACTTTCATTATTTCCGCACTGAACATGGAGCAAATGGGGAAAGCCAATACTCCATTCTTGAATGCAAAGCACAGTTTCGACCTAGGTTTCTGAACAAAATTGTTGAAGAAACTGACTTGCACTAATCAATCAACCGTAAGGAATACATTAAATGATTTCACCGGTATTTACGACAGTGAAATTCTGAACATATCTGTAGAAAGTAAGTTTAAACCAAACATATCGAAATTCTAGCTCTATGTTAGACACCGCGGGACTCGATATATTACTACACAGGAGGATCACGTAATCACAGACAAAAAAATTCAATTAACTCCATGTTATCAGTCGCTCCTCCCGGCCATTTTCGTGTCGGACGAAGCCAAGGAGCGTTTCTTCTCGGTCCGAAAGGGATATGTGTCGCATTATCGCGCGCGTCCATCACCCGAACGCTTTTAAAATTAAGTAAGTAATCTTTTAATTTGAATTTCTCGGCGTCATTAAGAGGTGAACAGTTAGCCAGCCAAGCCTGAGAATGTCTCGCTGGCCCTTTCGTCTCAATCTAGCCGAAGCTCGGACTAACGAGGCCCTCTCTTGCACGCGAGGCGGATGTCCGAGCCGAGCCCATCTGCTGATACATCCCGAGATAATGATTAATTATAAAAGAAATAGAGAAATTATCCGTTAAATAGACGTCTAAAGTTACAGTCGTTTATCTAACAGGTAAATAAACTCCCAATAGATTTACACTGTTATTCTTATAATTATATTATTTCGGATATGGAGTGTGTATTACGTATATGTATATTATTACTTAGAATGAACTTCCAGATGTCATTCCAAATCAGAGGTATCCCTCAAGGGAGTATTTGAAGTTAATTTCTGTTTGTAAAAGGCAACATCAGCCATAAACCGAGCAAAATCACTAAAATGTAAGCGGGCAATATCAAACCTAACGTGTCTAAATCAACGAAATTTCACTTCCAATGTTCATGAGGGATTAACAAGATCAGTTGGAATTCGAGTGTTAATAACTACCCCTATTATCTAGGGTCCAGGTGCATTCTGTTAACACCTAACATAATTTACCAGTTATTAGCACCAAAACAAAAAAAGACAGATGAGGATCTAAGCCTAGTGTGACTTTATTGCCCTCCCTAATAAACCGTTTCACTTTATAACTTAATTATCGGCCGAATTTTTACAGTGTATTCGGAATTTAGTAGTGGCCCACTAATGAGGCCTTGATCGGTCATCTCATAGTTTTTATCCTTTTATCGCTCCCGTGTTACCCAGCCAGTTCAACCCCGCGCCTACCTGCCCGGCGCAGGGGTGCTAATTATCGTCGCTTTTGCTCGAATGCGGCATCAATTCTAAGGCCCCGCTGCCAATTTGGATCGGAGTTAGTTTAGTGGTTCCGGAAACGGCCAATAAAATAAATAATTCACCTTCTTCGGACGAGGATGATATGTTAAATGATTCAAGTCTGAAAAGAAGGTTGCCAAATAAAACGGAGCTTTGCTCAGAAGTGCCAAAAAACAAGAGACAATTAAAGAAAAAATATGAATCAATTCATTATCAAAATTGTTTTGACACTTGCTTAAAATAATCAACCATACAAGGAATACATTAAAAAGAAAGAACACAGTCTAAATATAAAACTCATCAAGAAATTCGTATGAAACATAGAAAAAAGAAAACAAAAACCAATAATGGAAGGTAATTAGGGGGAAGATGCTAAATTGGGGAAGACGCGAAAGCAAACTAATTCAAAGTTTTTTAAATAGATGTACGCAAAATTCAGTTTAGATACCTTTTACGAACATGTCGGTAAAGTCAGTCACTTAAAATGCATTTCGGGAATTAACTGACAAGTCTTAACACGGTGAAGTTTTGACTTTGTGTGAAAGTGTATTTTATCCGATAATCAAGGACAAACACAGTTTTCCATCATGGCGTATTGTTAGCTGGGACAAAGGTGAGTTTCTTATTTTTGCGGAAGTAATTGGCATCAAAGTTTGATTTACTAAAGGAGCTTGGCATCTTCCCCAACATATTGGAGTTAGTTGCATAAATTGTGTTGGGTAAGATGCATCTGTAGGTATGTACTTATTTATTACTGAACTATGCGGACGTATGTAAGAAAGTCGTCCAGAGGCCAAAGACAGAGGAGAATCTTCGGGCTGCTGCACTGGTGTTGCAGGATCAAACTAGAAGTGCCAATTCCATTGCAAAAGAATTTGCGAACTCTTCTTAGGAGAGTAAGCAAAAATCACTTAGATAAAGGGAGTTTAGGTCCATATGGTTGCCTTGGAAAAGTAAACGAAGAAAATCTAGTGACGTATATTCAGAAATTGGGAAAAGTTGGGTATTATCCAACCTGTAACGATATTAGGCATTTAGCTTATACATTTGCTGAAAATAATCATATAAAACACAGGTTCAATGAGGAAAACGAGCTAACAGGATAGGACTGATTTCGTCTTTTCATGATAAGATATCCCAATGTGCGAATACGCGCTCCTCAAGGTCGATCTATAGCTCGTTCATTGGGAATGTGTCATGATGAGGTGGATCCATATTTTAAGATACTTCTAGACACCTAGAAACATAATTTAATGGACAAACCCAGGAAAATTTTCAATGTGGATATAAGTGGATTGCAATTGTGTAATTGGCCGGGAAAGTAGTAATCGCATCGAAAGGGTCCAAAGATGTTCAAAGTCTCACCAGTGCAGAAAAAGGTGAGACTATTAGTATTGTCGTTTGCAGAAGGCAATTTTCTTCCACCGTACGTGATCTATCGTGGTAAAAACAAAAAGAAAGAGTTTGAGGACAACATGCCATGATTGTTGAGTTGTCAGCCTATGTCAAAAGCAATTTTTTATTTTTTCTTATCATGGATAAAAGATCATTTTCTCCCCAGGAAAAAACCTGGTCCGGTTGTTCTGATCCTTGACAACCAAGCCTCACATTGCAACGACGTGGATATTTTAGATTTCTTAGCTGAAAACAACATTCACGTTATCTGTTTACCCAGCCATACACGCATTGGTTCCAACCCCTTGACAGTTCTTTCTTTAAACAACTCAAAACTTATTGGAATGAAGCTTGTAGCCATTGGATTAGGTCTCATCCTGGACGCAGAATTACCAGATATCAATTTGGAGGAATCTTAAACCAAGCCTGGAAACAAGCTGCAACCAACCAAAATAGTGTCAGTGTGTGGGAAATTTTCCTACAATCCGGCGAAGATTCCAGACTGTGCCTATTTTATAGCTGAACTCATTGCAGAAGCTAATGATAACGACGTCAATGCCGCTGCTGAAAATGATCCCAGTACTACTGCTGAAAATGAACATTTTGATGTTGAGCAAGCTTCAGTGTCGTTCGAAGAACTTTCACCTGTCCATACTGTAACCACGCCTGGTTGTGTGGCGGAACTCGCTTAGAGGGCCAAGCACTTCCAGCCGGTTGCAAGCCTGGATAAAGTGGTAGCAGTGGGCAGGAACCGCTGGCCCAAGCCAAAGGGCATGACACGGCATGAATCCCAGTGCACTGAAACCGCGACAGTGCAAAGACCGACGTGCGTGGCGAAGAGTCACATCCTTGTGAGCGAAAGCACAGGGTGGCTAAACACGCTGGATCTAGAGGAGACAACCTCGATAAATAACCCCAAGCCGAGGTCTAAGCCATCGTGCCGAGGGCAGAATGGTATAGGATTAAGTGCCGCGAACGATGCCTTTGGGATACCAGGCGACCTCCCATCGTAAATACCGGTCAGTGACAGTTTATTCCGCCCTACTCGTGGGAACACTATAAATATGACTAAAACAAGAAAAAAACTTGAGGTAGAAAGTAGCAGTAGCGAAAGTTCGGAAGACGAACAAACCGGAAGGCCGGAAACTGTATCACCTGCTATGTCGGGTATCAGTAAGAAGGCAGTTAATGAGAAGGTAGGCCCGGCAAAGGGCCAAAAGAGAGTAAAGTTAGATAGTCCGTTTCCGGACTGTATTAACTCTGCATCAGTTGGAAGTACGGGTTCTCGACCATACACTAATGAAAATGGAGTACATTTAATTATTTCCTGCCTAGTAGTGTTGTAAGCAAAAATACAATGAGAAAGAAACACGTCCCAGTCTTTCCGAGATGTTGAAGTATACTTACTTAACATATCTGCGATTGTTTTATTTAGTCTCTCTGTGAGACCATTTATTGATGGTTTATATGCAGTTGTGAAACTGCTTTGGCTGCCCAGTAATCTTAAAATTTCGGTAACGTGTTTTGACACAAATACTGCACCCCTATCACTTAGCAATTTTTTCGGAGAACCGTGTCTGCAGATAATTTGGTTGACGATGAACTTAGCGACGACTTCAGCTTTACCATTCGGCAAAGCTTTTGCTTCAGTCCATCTGGTAGCGTAATCAGTAGCTACAACTATAAACGTTGCTCCAGAAGAACTTCTACGAAATTAACTCAAAAGATCAATCCCGACCATTTCCAAAGGAGTGGAAATTGAAATTGGTTTTAATAAACCCATAGGTTTTTGATTTGTGGGACCTTTGCGAATTTGGCAATCCGGCACCCTTTAACATACTTTTCGACATCGCGTGCCATACCATCCCAATAATAACGTTTTTTAATTTTATCTAGAGTACGTGTAATACCAAGATGTCCACATATTGGTTCGTCGTGGTTACTAAATAAAATTTCAGCTCTCAAGTCTGACGGAATTACTAATAATTTTGTATTATTATGGCGATCTGGATGCGATTTATACAATACTCCATTCGAAAGTTCGTAATTTTTTGCTGCTTTTTGTAAAGAAGGACCCCTGTAATTATTATCGTTGATAGCCGCAATTATATCGTTAATTCGTTTTTCCTTTGATTGTAAAGTAATAAGTCGTTCTTGTGAAATAATAAAAGTTAGAACCTCCAGTGCATTACTTTGATCCGTTGTTGTAGCATCTAAACATGGATACCGAGATAAAGGTCTGCATCTTTATTCGAAGAACCTTTCTTGTGATAAATCGTATACGAATATTACATTAATTTTAAAGACCATCTTAATAATCTACTTCCCGGATTTTTAAGAGATTTTAACTAGCAAAGGGAATGGGGGTCAGTGACCACAATGAAATCTTTTAGACTCCATAAGAACGTTCTGAAATATTCGATTGCCCATACTGCAGCGAGACTTTCCAACTCAGTTATAGTATAGTTTCTCTCACTAGAAGTAAGGGTACGAGAAATAAACGCTACAGGATGAAACTTTTGCGTTACTGAATCTTTCTGAATAAGTACTGCGCCTAAACCAAATCCACTAGCATCTACATGAAGTTCTGTTTTTGTAAGTGGATCGAAATGTCTTAAGAGAGGTGGGTTCAAAAGCCTTCTGTTGTGCATCTTGCCAGACAAATTTTGATTTGGATCCTATTATATCATACAATGGCTTTGCGATTAAGGAAAATTGAGGAATAAACCGACGATAATAATTACACATTCCCACAAAACTTTGAATATCTTTTACTTTTTTCGGAGTAGTAGGAAAACAATGAACACCTCGAACTTTTTCCATGTCCGGTTCAATTCAATTAAAGAAAATAGTAACTTATCATGTACTGTTAATTTTTCAAAAGAAATTAAGAACAATGAAACATGCATTTTAATATTCTTTCCTAAAATAAGTCTTCTGTACAAAAATAAATTAGAAATAAATGAATTTGAAAACTTAGATAAAAATAAACTAAATATTTCAAACTATGGCAATTCGTTATACAAATTAAAAAAGGGAACTATATTGGGATATTTATGTAAAGATAGCGATAATAGACTAGGTAATGTAATTAGAGAAAAAATAAATTTAGAAAATGAAAACGAAAGTTTCCATGTATACGAGAGTAACGGTTTCAATATAAACACCAAAGGAACAACGTAGAAACTGACAAAGACAGTGGGATAAGCAATGGGAAAGAAGATGAGGGAAGCAGTGAGGACTCAAAGGAAGACACCAGCCCGGATTCAATTCTTGGGAAAGTAGCTTTCGTCGAGTATAATGACACCGTAATAAACAAGAAAATAAATAGATCATGCATCATTTGTGACAATATTAACTATTAGTTTACATTCATTTCATTGTTTTCTAATACTGTGTTCTTTAAAAAACAAATATATTTTGTTGAATTAATTCAAACATTTAATTTATTAATTGTTTTATAAATTAAATACAAAATGTTTGGTGTCATCCCCCCAGTTACCTTAACATTATATGAAGAAGAAACAGATTATTACTGAGTAAATAGTATATTGAATTACCAGTGACGTTTCGTAAACAGCTTGTTTGCTGTTTCAAAGTGAATAACATTAGCCTATTAGTATTTACTGCAAGAGTTAGGGAAATCCTGGTAAAACCTAACTGAGTATGTAGTGCAATTGTTGTAATTATAGTTTAAATAATTACAACAGTTCTAACAATAAACATTATAAAAACGTTTTTATAAAGTAAACGTAAACTAATTATTTGTCATATAAACAATTACGTTTCCGATTACTGGATTTCATTTAACGAGTTTAGGAAACTGCACTTAAATTTGCAAAGACTGTTCGTTTATTATTTGCATTATTACGTTTAGAAGTGTTAAACTCACGAGAACCAACTTCGGCATTTTCAAAATCTATGTTTATTTAAAAGAGAATATTTAAGTAACGTTGAATGGCTTTCATTTTGTTTTTGTAGTACCTGTCACGAGTAAGAACTGCACCAACTCATCAACAGTGAAACGTCGAGCGATTGTAAAATTTTTAAAGAGTCCATTAAAAGATTAAAGATATTTTGTTACACTAACAATGAAAGTGTTTTTCTTCGTGTTAACGAAACCAAATTAAATGCGATACTATAGAATTCAAAAGCTCCGAAGCAAAATTTGAAGAAATTTAAAATTATGTGTTGAGGAAATAAATAATCCACATTAAAACTAATCATCATATGAATGTTTCTGACTGCAAATTTTTATGTCCAAGCATCTAGACGTTTTGCGCTATTAAGTGACTAAATATAAAAGTGATGAAACAAGAAGTTTCTAAGCAAGCAATTATCAATTACAAAGCCGTTATCTCGCGAAAGCGTTTCGATTGATAACAACCGAAAACAAGCAAACACGCGCGGCTTTCACCTTTTCATGAAACAAGCGCTTTTTCCAACTTCCCTGTCAGAGAAGCGCTTTTTACGCGACTGCTAACAAGCAATAAAATAATATTACGAGAAAACTCATTAGGCGCGCGAAACGCGTCGGATTTTACGTTTTGGTTTTCGAGCGCCGTTCGACGCTAATTATTATTAGCTGGTTGGGCGGGCAAAAATCAAACCAGATTTATAATACGGAATACAGGCGACGAAGAAACTTGCAATGAAGAAAAAGGTAGCAACATTTCATTATGACATGGAAGGTGTTGTTTCTAGGAAGCTGCTGTAATATAATGAGGTTTTTAATAAAATTAATGGAAAACACATGTTTGCATAAAATAAAAACAACATTTAAAAAAAAACAATCTCAAAATCTTTATTATGACTCAAATTAACGAAATTTTAATAAATTCGGATTAGGACGATGATGACGGACGAAGAGTTTTATAAGCAAGGCCGAACGCAATAAGGGTTGAAACTTCGAAGCGGCACGTATATATCAAACATCGATTGATAACTGCTTATTTGGAGACTGTGCCACGTACGAATAATGGGAAATCTATACAAATCCTAGAATTTTTATCATGTTTTAACTTAAAATGACGTATTTAGAACTTCATTGTGGGTGTCGAACATTAAATGTCTTACTTAAAAGCGCATGATTTTTGTAACGAAAACCTTCGGATAAGATCAGCGAGATCTCCTGAAAAACTCTTTCAATTACCGTTCCCACACATTGCACTTCGAGTACGTGCAGACACGACGCTGTTATCACAACATCGACGATCTTCATTTAGACGAGAAGGCAAGAGTTCTGCGGGGATACAGGGAGGTTCACCGGCCGTGAGTGATAACTGATTGGGTCCGCAGCGCCGCGGCCGCCGGCGTACAGTTTACTAATTAACGTGCATCGCTATCTGCGCTGATATCGCCCTGCTTGATATATGGACACGCGTTCTGCCCTCATTAAGACGCCAGCCAGACACGATCAGCGGCTACTGGACTCTTGCTACCGGTCACATCCAGTGTCAACCCGCGCTACCACTCTCTTGATTAAGGCGTCTGAGTAATGGCCATCGTTAATGGGGGTAACTTCAGGTGTGATTGCCATCGCAAACGCTAATAACCAAACTTATCGGTCACTCAACTCCCTTCAAACGTTCAAGTACGTCCTTGTTTGCGAGACTTCAGAGACCTTAATCCAGTCATCCACGAGACTTCAGAGACCTTAATCCAATCTTCCACGAGACTAACTTAACATTAAACAATGACACCAGAGAACCACTCCGATTTAGCAGAATAAGTGATATATGGCACCTCGTTACCATCTTAAAGTAGTTGAGACACAGAAAATTATGGTCTTATGGCACAATTAGTTGAGGTAGGTGACAAGACAAAAAAAAATTAAATCAAAAACGATTATTCATTATTCTAATATGACAAATATAGGAAATTTTTTTAAATAAGTATAGAAATTTCAACTTTACCTTAAGAGCACATAGAATACGAAAAAATACAAATAAAATTACTCTATCCGAGTAATATTATGAAGAATGGACGTGAAGAACCAATAAGAAAAATCTACCATGCACAACCCACCTTTAAAAAATCGTCTTCTAGAACAGATAATATTTCACACTTCAAAATGGGCCTTCTGGAAGATCCAAAAAAACATTTCAAGGATCATATACGTACAAAACTGAGTCCCTAGAAACACAAAATATAAAAACAATATAGGATCAAAACTAGTTTAATGCTTCCAAAACAAAATAATTAAAATATGTATTAAATATCAAGAAATGAAATAAGGTCCACAACAAACTCAGATGGCAACTAGCCTGGATTTGCTCCCAAAAATTTAAACTTAAACTTAAGCAAAATTTTTTTAACAAACACCGGACGATGGGAGACGTTTAGGTATCGTCGAAGGGCGCCTCTCTCTTGTGAAAGAGTTGAGGGACATGCGTGATCGGCGATACAGAGCGTCCCTTTTTTGATAAAGTATACAACTGGTAGGGCAAGAGGCCCACCGAACCTTGTGAAAGGCGGCGAGGGGATTTGGCCCTCTTGTGGTACCAACCAGGTGTCCGCTTTAGACGAACAACACCCTTTTTGGATAAACTCTTTTCCTTATTTTTTTTTACCACACACCGACTCATATACATTTGACACTGACACCCTCCCCCCTTCATTTTTCTGTGTTCGTCATTGTATGTGTCCGCCATGGGACCAAAATACGAAACGTGGGTGTAATTCCGAGCAACCCAAGAAACTCCTGAGAGAAAGACAAAAAGAAAGTAGTACCCGTATCCACATACTTAAAGACAATAATTGACAAACAAGAAAGAGGGGCTCAAGGACACGTAAAAAAATTTCAACACATTAATATGTTGTAACAATTTGTATGTATAACTGCTTTATAAATCATTATTATTATTTCAATTAAGGATGTATTGAAGGCGATTTGCTGGGATCGTATCCAATTCATTTAAAATTATTGATGTAAATTTCTGAAAGAAAACATAAATAAAGAAAGGAGGAGGATAGTTTTTTAAGTACTAATAAAAAGTGGAATCCACCATCCTGTAGTGTAAATAAAACAAGAATAAATATATAAAGAACAGCATTACATATAAAAAAAAAAAAAAATGGTAACCGAAAGTGCAGCCATACAGAGCCAATATGTATAAGTACTTAATGAATATCTAAGCAAGGGTTTGTGGAGGAAGTATAAATTTATGAAATTTCAAACTTGGCCGAGTTATTTCATATCCCACTTCAGCAAATACTAGTGTGTACATGCATGCAGGTCAAGAGTTCCACGTGCAATCGAGGACTAACTTTTCTATAAATACATCAAAAACACGCAAATTACGTAAGTAGTGATATTTTATTTTTATTTAAATTCGAATACGAAAAAAAAAAACAGACACACACATCGAAAGCAATAAATAAATGTAGCCGCTTATTTTTCTACTTTATAGCAAATTGTAACGTATAAATAAAAGCAGTAAAAGATAAGTGTCATCCGCTAATGGTTTTTACCTTGAATCTCGTTATAAACATTTATCGTTATGTAATGGTCGTATCATAAACCGATCCGAGCTAATAATAAATATTAGAAAATTCTCGACGGTGACGCTGATTTAACGTCTTTGCCCACTTTCTGAGAAATTCAGCGAGTTACGCTCGAACCCGCCTAAAAACTCGTCCGATAGATTAAATCCCGCGTTTCACCATAAGCGTAAAACGGCTATTATAATCCCGTATTGTGCGCGCTGGAAATCTCGGTTGGCTGCATTTTATCTGCGATCACCAATATCCCGTTTTGGAAATTTCCTATTTTTATCCGTCTGGAGGAGAGCATTTAAATTTTAAGGCATTCGCTCGTAATACTGACGCATGAAATCAAATGAAAAAGGAAGAAAACAGAAATTCATCCTCGCTCATTATTCCACGGTTCAGAGGTTATCGCCAATTAAGTTTTAAATGGCACACGGTGTATACTTTCGTGCGTTATTGACAGAAATTTATAGTGACATTACAGCAGAAACACTTCACACACATAGCCAATAAAAAGAAGCTGCAAGGCTATCAACTTCAACCTTACAAATAGAAATAAAATTAATAGCGAATCCTTGAAGCACGAAACGAGATTTTGAAAGGGCTAACCCATTTACTAAAATTACTATTAAATAACATTCTCTCGTTATCAAACTCATTGACGTGTGACAGACAATATTAGGCAAGCTCTTTTTTTATTTGCTTGTCGGGTTATTAAATTTAATATGCCCCACTTATTGTCCGGGGGAGAAATAAAACAATCAAAGTCGAGCTAATTAAGGTAGCATTTCCCTGGTCGAGTTTCTTATACTGAAATTTAATTGCGTCGGAAATAATCGAGTGCAATTCCTGGATTTGTTCTTTTTTTTTTGAAAGGCAAACGTTAATTAACAGCTTTCAGCCAGGTAAAAATTCGAATGTCATTTCCTCCATCAACGTTAAGTGAAAAAAATAATTTATATATCCAAAGCGTGAAGTCATAGTAGCGCAACTGCGAGGTGTAGTATATTTCGACGACTTTTAAATTTTGTCCTTAATTATATAAGGACATCATCAGAACTCTATTGATACCGTAAACGTACTTACATATTCACACGTACAGTGATCGTTTCAGGAGAAATTTAAGTTAATATTCAAATAAATCACTCTATGTGGAGCTAAAATTACCGGAATACCACCTGGTGGCAAACGAGACTAAATCAACATGGTAATATTTAACTTTGGTTTGTGAATTTTATGCTTCAAATATCAAATACTAATTAACCCTCTATTGGAAAATGATATGAAATAAAACGAGACTAAATCGATATGGTAATATTTTACTTGCGTCTGTATATTTTACTCGAGACGTCATTTTATTTGAAGAAAAAGTAACCGATGAGGCAGGTTTAGTAACTATCGAGGCACTATTTAAAATTAGGGAAGTGTGCATTGCAAGAAAATGAAAGTTATGGAGATGGCATCTAAATTTTAACTCTTTAACAATAATAAAGTGAATTCAAATCGAAATGCGCTCGGGCATTTTATAACCAAAATATGAAGGGAGTCTACGGAAGTCTAGTAATAAAATAAACAAATTCAGGACGAAATGTTTCCATTTATTGAAGTAAATATAAAGGATATCAGCTTTAATATTTCGGAAAGAATACTATATAACTTAAAAAGGTTAATACTTAAAAATATTTCTGATGTTCATGACTTCAATCAAAAATATATGAGTAGGTGGTAGTAGGGAAGGACATTGGGCACCCTGCTACCCGAGTACTAGTTGTATAATAGCTACCCGGATATCACATTTTTTATTTGGGTACCCATTATTACCCGAGTAGAAGCAGGAAACTAAGAAGATATCGGTTGTAGGAGTACTACCCATGCAATTATTTCCCAGGCATCATTTCTTTGACCGGGTACTCGTTATTACCTTTGTAAATTGTCAGCGCAGAATCTTGGAAACATATATAACTATCTGTTATTACAAGATAAAAACTTGATATTTTTAACATTCGGAACTCATGTAAGATTCGTGAATCCGTTTAAGTTGAAATATCTAAACTTATACGGGTATATCCGAACTTATGTGTGCAGGAATTTATACGGGTATCCGAACTAATATGATTACCCGAATACGATACAGGTTCCAGGTAGTTTATTCGGGTACCCAGGAAGCTCAAACATACGGGTATGGCTTTCCTACTACCGTGCATTCAATTAAATTCCAAATTAAAGTAGGCTATGATTTTAATGTTTTTTCTCCTGAAGGTTTGCAGCACTGACAGCTTTCCAATTATTTTTTTTGTACTAACATAATCTCCTAACACTTTTATTCAAGCTGAAGGAGCATTTTCAGCATCTACTTTACGCTTTATTTTGTTTTGAAGTAAATTAATTGTTTCCTTTTTATATTCTCTTGTAATATCATGATCAGGCAATGTGACAGTAAAATTATAGACAACTGCCCTTTCACTCTTGTACTGCGCGCCGCCAAATGTATAAAAAAATCAAAGCTTACATTAATTAGGAATCCATTCGAAGGCACGGTATTATATAGATTAGTATAAATACGAAATTTTACCACTGTTTGGAGCAAACATAGCGAATAAACAATTTCGAGTGTTGATATTATCAAAGAGTACTAAAAGAAATTTGATACTTGGAAAAATTCAAACTCTACCAAATTCTTCAGAACTATGGATACATCGATAATCCCCGCGCATTACCTTGGTATTTTCACGAGCATGTAAACAATAACCATCAACCTCAAACATATCTAACAGTCCTCAATGACGCACTTGATTGCCATATATTGACCTGTTAAGTTTTAAGTTCCGAGCAATTGAATTTCTAGACTTGAATTGAATCAAAATCAGATTATAGGATTCTTCAAAGAAGAAGTTTTCCTCTCCTGATGGTAGAAATTGAGAGTTAAGCTTCAGCAAGGATCATCATTAAATCATAACCTCAGTATTAATGTAGAGTTATCATGCTTTAAAGATATAGCTCAACATCCAGAAATATCTGGAGTCAGTTCATTTCATTTTCAGCTGCTGGATGAATAGAATCCAATCATTCCTAGAAGATTATATGGAGGACTGGATTTCAATGAACACACGAGATATATGTATATTTACTCGGGGAATATTGAATCACTGTACTATTCTCACCATATATATATTATATATATTTATTATTGGAATTTTTATCTGTCTGTTTATTCACTTAATTAAAAAAATATTTTTGACCATCGAGATTTGATTTCAAACAAAATAAACAAACGTTTCAAACGCAATTCATTGGAGCAAACAGTTTCGGCATCTTACTATTGTAAAATAGCATAAAAGGATTTTTAGAAAAATCGGTCTACTATTAAATTTCTCTGTTCTCATTTTCTGAGGAGATAAAAAATAGAAAAAAAGCCAAATTATATTTATTTGTGAACTAAGTTGAGCTTATTCATTATTATTAATTGTAAAAACGAATGAATGGGTTGTTTTGATTGATATTTTTATTGGTTCTAATTGCGTCTGCGTTTACGGACGACATCAATGTGACATTTTAATGAGAGTTCCAAAAAATCCTCGCAGGGTTAATGGACAGGACGAAGGTATTTTTTCGTGCTAATTAAAAGCTTCTTGCGGGCAAAATGAAATTCAAGAAAGCGTTCCTGGCAGCAGAAAATTACGTTATTAAGCACGAATGTGGTAATTACACCTTTGCCGCATTGGTCGCTCTCGAAAACGGACACAATTAAGCTGGATTTTAATTTAGAGCGACCACATGCTCTCGAAGATTATACGCACGGCGGAGGATCGGGTAGGTAGAGATAGCGCGGCCGGTGCGCCTAATGATCAGGCAGGCTGGCCAACAACAAAACAAATCGAGGACTGCATTTATCGGATCAGAGTGGGCGGGGTGGCACAGTAGCCGGTCGGTAGCGGAACGCGAAGCGCATCACAATCACCACTCTTCAGATCAAGCTGGCGGTGCATCCACCGGAAACCCTAATGGTCTACACGTGATCTGGAATCTGGAAACACTCCATAATCTGGTTACAATACAATGGGCCGCTCTGCTGCTGCTTATTTTTAAGCGCTCATGTTATTTCTGTTATCTACCGAATCCTCAATGAGCTTCACCCGACCGCAGCTATGTAGTTCGTCCCAGTGTGTTGTTAACACACACAACACTTGCAGAAAACCAAAAGGTTAACAGATAAATTCAGAATTTATTACCATCCTCACACTTTGCCATCATCAAAGTTTTCTTTTTGCCAAACCAAAGGAGAATCCAATGGAGAATTCCAGTCAGATCTTGCCAAATTTTGAAAAATTTCATAGCTACTTTTGACGTCGCCATCTTTTAAAGAATAGTCAAGAAAACGTTTATTTAACCCTTCATTCGACAACTCATTTAAAAAGTATTTGTAATATATTCAATTGGTCTGAGTGAAGCGGCAAATAAAATGAGAAATCGCAGCCTACTGGGAAGAGCAATACTAAAGGATTAACCCTTCTGGGCAAACACTTTCCAAAAACTCTCAAGAAAGGACACGTTATGCTACCAGTAATATCGAGTGTGTCGGGTATTCTTGCTATTACTATGGCTTTCGTCTTCCCTGCGTTTGTCGTCATAATTATTTTATATATTTATAATGTTGTTTGCCTAATAACTTATAATAGGAAAATTTATTACAAGCAATATTTGTACTAATTTAATAATAAATGATTTTGCTTTGTGCGTCGTAAATGCAATTTTTCTTTTTAGATGAATATACACATACACACACACAAACAATCGTATATTAGAAAGCAAGAATGCATTTTTATGCCCGATTTTTACGATCCGAAGCGTCTTAACATTATGTACCGGCATGGCATAGCATGGCGTGGTGGTGGTACAGAATTCAGCCCATAAAATAAAATCGTCGTAAACGTCTTTATTTAAGGCTTCTGCTGGCGTACTAACTATCCCCAAGAATTTCTAAGGATACATTTATTAGTTCTGTTTACGTCCGCGCTAATCTGTGCTTTGAATAACGAGCTTTAAATTAGTCCGGTATATCAACGAGGCTGTTGCGGTAGTGTTGTTTAGTCGACGTGAATTACGAACGCTTACTGGTTCTGATTTGTGTAACAAGGCCTATCTATGCCTAGGCTGCGCTTGACTTCACTTTCACTGAAAAACGTAATACTGAAAGACTGACATTATTTCTTATTTCCTGTCGCAAAAGAAAAGCAGAAAGAGTGCTTGCATAAAAATTAATTAAAACGTAAAAATGTGAATAATGAATTGAGCCTAGGAACATCAAGTTAAAAGAAATTATGACGACTAGTTGGGGGATTATGAATACTTAATTCAAGGAACAAATAAAACGAAAGCAATAGGAAAAAAATGAACAATAGACGAGTGTTTATATAATCAAAAGTACAAGTATGCAAGTTTGTGTGAAATGAAAAACGAAAATCCATGAAAATTTTCATTCGTTCTTTATAGCTTCCTTTATGGTTTCAAATATCCTTACATTTGTAGTATATAATTCAAAATTCTTAAACAGATTAGCTTTTACTGATAATATTACCGCTTCTGCAAATAAACGGGAGCAATAGCAAAACCTTATTGAGAGATATTATTTGCTTGTTGTGGAATTGGGAACTATTATTCAGCTGAGAATTTTCAGCAAACTTCAAACGTGAACGCCACGCGTTGCTTGAATAGAACACCACATTTAAAAATTTGGACCTGAAAAAAAAAAGTTTAGCTCACGAGATCGTAGATAATAGGTTTGCCGCCAATGTTAATAGTATAATACACATATTGCAGTGTCAATTACCTTTTTGGACAAATTAATTAAACAATTGCATTACGTGGGAAGATTTAAAACATATAAGCAGTGCCACGGTCCAACAGACGTTCAACAACAGCTTTCGAAACAAGTTGACGAGGTAGACGCAAGAGTGACGAGACGTTTCGACAGAACAACATGCATCTAAAACAAACAAACAGACTATATGACAAATGCAAAACGTAAAGGGACACTTGCAAATGTAAACGCAGCAGTTATAGAAGGCATAATTATCAATCAAATTAGCATCCCAGAGGGGAGCTCCAAGGTGGTAGACCAGTTGAGTGGGCAACCAAACACTGGGATTTCATAGCAAGAATGCAGCAGAGGTTTGGCTCATTCCAAGGGCCACTGACAGCCTCACATTACCCAGTGGACGAGAGGAAGCCGGCCAAGAACAAGAAAAGGCTGGTATATTTAGAAGACGGCCGAAGAATACGTCTTCGATGGGACCAAGCGCCGGACTTCTTAATAGACTGTCAAGGATTGTGTGATGAACACTTGTATGGAAGTGCTAAAACTAAAAAAGACAAAGTGTAGGTAATAAGAGAGAAGGACATTATTATAGGTTAAGTTTGTTTTTGTTTGTGATACGTTGTGAATTATTTTAGATAAGTAAGGCTTTAGAGGTTAGATAATTACAAAATAATGTATTTAAGATACTTAACTGTTGTTTAGAGTTAAGTTGGTTCCATTTTTAGTTTGATTTCCATAAAATGTCACATCTAAGGTACTAACTAACTTCTATAAAACAAGCAGAGAAGAAATTTTTATTAAAAAAGGTTATTAAGTACAACGAGGTATCTTCATTAAGAAAGAGAAATTTTATTGGATCCTGAATACCTGTATCCTTTTTCCTTAACCAACGACATGGACGACGCTTCCAGGTAGGCCATACGTGACAACACAAACAAAATTTTTATATAAACACAAGACATTTAACAAGCGATATTAAAAAAAAATATCACTATTGCCTTTTAAGATGTCATTTATGTTTATTTATTGCCTATGCTTGATTAGAAACAATTTCGTCTTCAATTTTCTATTTCTTTAAATGGTTGTTTTCTTTTATTGTCAAATAATTTAATTCCATGAGAAGTACTTCTGACGATATTGATCCTGCAATAACTTCCTTTCACTGTACTAAAGCTGAAATATTCAATATGTTTCAAATAGTAACACAAAATATTACTAAATTAGACAACGTTCTATTGAAGAAACAAACATCTAAGAGATGAAATGTCAAAACTATGAAGGAAAATTCGTTGATTAAGAAGTGTAGAAAAATGGTCATAGGTGCAAAAACCCTTCAATGAGGAAATTATGTAAAATCTAGAAAATGTCCCAAATCGTATAACCCAAATATTTTTGTTTTGAATGATAATTTCATGTAATTGAATAAGAAATAAAGTTCAAAATATTCTTGCCGCTCATGATTCCCTGAAGAGGGAAATGTGATAATTAAAATTTTAAAATACAGTAGAACACCAATTAAACAACGTAAGTTCAACCGAACACTTCGAAAAGAATTCCTATCACAGGTCATGGTTACTGTATTATCCGAGATTACCAAAACATCCAAGGAGTTAATTGTAATGTTCAAGAATTTTTGAAAACTTATAGATTGATTCACCCAATGACAAGCGAAAAACTTCGCATTTGCCACCGATGGTATATACATAGTTACATATAAAGTCCGACCTCCAGCGCATACATAAACACTCTGCAATCGATTCCCTAACAACTTATTCCTTTACATAATACGCAATTCAGCGGTGAGAAATGGTTACGTGCATCTAATTGGATTGACATATTCGTGCGGAGGTACTGAACAAAGGATGCTGAGGTGGCTGGTATCTGGGATGTAATCAGTTCGCGGCCGCCGGGAGCGTGATAGTCGCTAATGCACTGACCAGCCCTGGTACTCTCTGCCCACATGCTACCGCGTTTACAGATTAATCTCCAAACTACAAGTTCACGGAAAGCAAAACTATGTTGCTGTGCACAGCTTTCGTCCGGCGATAAATTCTTTACGAACCACGGCATTTGCATAGTAGGAAATAATACGTATAGATACGCCAACACCACACAAAAACCTAACCAGAACAACACGAAACAACCAAATTTAGACTAGTCTCCTTTCACCAAATAAGTAACTGTAATATAAAAAATAATTCCACAACCAATTTAATAAAAGAATTGAAGTTTCTGAAAAAAGGACTTAAAGAACTATTATTCCTAAATAACAAATTCGCCACGAACTTCACGTAAATTGAATGATGGGGTCATTGAAATGAAGGGAATAACATCCGATTTTTTGTCAGCGTACCCTATATACATACATCGCACGTGGTTACAATAAGCTAGAGTTTTTAGCACCTACCATGATATGCAACATAGTCAAAAAGGCGCTATCCAAAACAACAGTTCACGAATAACATAAAATTCAACAGTATTTATAAAAGTACCCTCAGCTACATCAATAACTGCACGCACGGTCGTTTTAAAAACAGTTTTCTACAAAAACGCACCGCATCAATGTCCAATGATAATAGTTGCTATTTGAAACAATGATGCTGAAAAATGGAAAAGTCATGAAATTGAGATAGCCATGTAATGAGCTAATGTTAATGTACTGACCTAGAGATGGGCAAATCGTTCAATTTTGACCAAACTGGATCACAACGTTCATTCAACTCACCAAATCGAAAATTTCCGTTCTCATCACGACCGGCATTGCTTTGAAACCGCTTACTTCAACAATTTAGAAAATATTCGCGTATTCAGCGAATGGAGGGCGAATTTAATTTCAGCTTATGTGAGCGGACTGAGAAAAATAGTAAAGTGCCATGTGGCTACGTTCCGCTTGTAAGCTTCGCGCGGAACAGAAATATTCAAATTGGCTCTTACAAGACTTGAATACAATGTTTTAAATATTGCCGCTGGGGGAAAGAAAAACCAGTTGCAGTTTTTCCCTTCTTAACGCTGCGTGTTTATTCTTATCGCAAATCTTCTTCAAATTCGGCTTTCGTCTTCATCAATTGTTAAAATCTTGATACAAGTGGAGAGAGAAGAAAGAGAAGAGGGAAAATAATATTTGCTGTCGGTCAATAAATGAAAATTTATAGTAATACTTCTATCTCTTGAACCCCTTTTTTTATCAACATCAAAACCACCCTTTCAGGGCATTACATTTGAATTTCACTGCTCTATGCCTACAAGTCATTTTGTGGCGTCTAAATTTATGTAATTTATGTGTATGAAACAGTCGAATCTGAACGAGTGAACAAACAGCTCACAAAAAAAAAAAGAGCGAGCCGTTCATGGTACGCAGTGTCGTTCTATTTGAACGACACGTTAATGAACATTATATTAATGGCAGAAAATAAGCAAGCAATCGCGAATTCTGTTTTGTTTAAACCATGTTTACACCAAATTTTTAAATTGATATACTACATTTTAAATGTCATACACATTAGGGCGTATTCGACATCAAAAACGTTAAATTTAAAGGGTTGTTAAATTTTGTCGCCGTAGTAACAGCCAATCGCAAAATTCTACTTTGAGTTTAACGTATTTTTAAATTTTAGCAACCTGTTAATAAGTTACAGAATACTCCCTATTTTCGGGTAAAAAAAGATAGCAAACACAAACGATTGAGTCGCAAATTTAGAGCAGCACACTCACTCTGTGCTTGTAGAAATCAGCCAGTTTCTGTTTCAAATTCATATTCTTAGATTAATCTCAAAATTTAGAGTTTTATTATTTAAATTATAATTTAGTATTAAGATGTACAATCACAGTTTTACTTTTTTTAAATAGATTGTTTTGGTTATTTTAAGGGCAGAGAAGAGAAGCTTTAACTCTAACTCGTCCACTCAATTATATATCATTAATCATTGCTACCAATCAAGAACGGGAAAACAATAGTTACTTTGGTTAAAGGAGGGCCCGACTATTACAAAGCGGCTGTTAGAAGCAGAGATTGAAAGTTCGTCAAAAACTACACAAATGCCACTCTCTTAATTCGGAGAGTATTGACATTATATTAAGGATTTCAGACTAAACTTGTTATAAGACGAATTATAGCAGTTAAAAATGATTATGATGGCAGAAGAGGAAATTATGCCAAGGATTTGATAATGACCACATTACATGATGAATGATAAAGGATTATGATGGCCGGAGAGAATTGATATTATTCCAAGAATTTGACACCGAACATATAGAGAATTGACATTATTCCAAGAATTTGACACTAAACATATAAGACGCATGTCAGCAACTAAATAGGATTATGGTGACCCTGCCCAGAATGCTGCTATTAAAAAAATATTTACTGTTAATAGAATGGAGCAAGTTTTTCAGATACATCAATGAGGAGTCAATGATGACAGACACCAAATTTATCATATTCTTGTCCTCAACTAGAGGAGCAACGCGGGAGGAGTCCACACACAAAATACGCGAAGAAGTAGAAAAGGCAATGGAGTAGTTAAAGGAAAAATATGAAATTGTTGACACTGACCATAATGCAAACAAATCACTGGGTTCTGATTTAATAACCATCCCAAGGCTGGAAAATATTATAATATGCCACCCTGTAGAATTAAATCCATCGGTCATCTTAATGACGCAAAAAATTAATAGATTACAAAAATATGAATACGAAAACAAAAATAAAATAAAATAAATTGTAAAGAAAGTGAAAGTTAAGGTCGTTTGTAAAACCAACCCAAATTATTCTTCTAGATTTAGATACAATGTAATTGTTAAAACAGACACTTTCAGTAAGCGTGCATTTTACAAAGGGAAATTTATGCAGTGTGCAAACCTCAATTACTTTAAAATGCAGCTATGGCGGAAGTCGTTTAATATCTGCTGTGTGAACGTAGCAAGTAGTCGTGGTATCGCGAGCTACCGTATTACACACTATGCAAATGCACCCAGTTAATCTGTCCACCAATGCTCTCTGTCTCTGCACTACACACATCTTTGCACAGGATTGAATCGTTACCACTTACATTTGCAATTCTTTACTCTAACTAGTGACATCGCTGCCATCTGCAACTTAGCTCGTTCGCGCCAGCATGCGATGATAGTTCTTTCGCCACAAAGTCGAGAGGGAATTTTTCGCTTCAATTTCGAAAAATTTGGGATTTGATCGAGTTTACATAATTCGCCGATATAAATGAAAAAACGTCGGCTGTAACTCGCTCATTTTTGGTACAGGTAGCCGCCGGCATTAATCAAAATCGACGCTGTTTATCCAATTAAATGATTACAGTGATCGAACGAGATGAGCTGCTTACATGCAAAAATTTTATAATGAAGGTGACGTTAAACGGTAGTCAACTTCTATGGTTCTCTTAGGCCACCTGCCGATTAGTATTCCAAAGCACTTTCCAACATGGTCGACACCCCTATCCCATCCAGTGGAAGACGTAACTCACAAACATAAAATGCATAAATACTTGACGTGCTGACTATAAAATGTCTTTCTTTTCTTGAATTACCTATGCTTCAAGTTAATTTATTAAGTGATTAAATACGTCGATGTTATCAAGTAAATTTAATTTGCTGGAAATTACAAAATAATAAATCGATTAACGTCGATTGCCGCCACGCTCAATTAGATGCGGAAAATTATATTAACAATCGCCTGTGTTTTAGAAGACCACATTAAGATGCTATCTGGCAGAGACAATGAGCATTCAGCGGACATAATTACATTAATCAGTTTTTCCGATTGAAACTGAAGTTATGATTGCGCCTAATATAATAAATAAAACCGATGGAAGTAATTTGTAATTCGAATTAAATTACTACTCTATTAACTACTCTTTTAACTGGTCTGTGCGTTTTACTGTCATTATTTTCGTTGTGAGGGCTTGGAATATTTGACAATCTAATGAGTCTTTCGGAAATCAATTTGAATCCACAAACTCTCCACAAAATACAAAAAATGTCGGTTCTTGTGGATGTTATTGCTATAATTCGTGATTTTTTTCTAATTTTAATAAAACTCCAAAAAGTTCAAAAATACTCATCAGAGAAATGAAACTAACAAAAAGAAGTTATTCAGTCAGTCTATTTCGACATTTCTGATTTCACTAAATCAAATTCGTTTTTAACAATAATTTTCTTTCGATTATACACAAATGTGACAATTTAAAGCACCGCCTTTGGCATAACTGCGAAGTAAAAAATAAAAAAAAATTATCGAGCCAAATAAGTGACTTGGTTTTCAAATAGTGCAAGAAAAAGCTACTGTTGCCCACATGAAAAGCCAGTATATAAAATTCCACCAAATCCAATGACAAATCACTCACAGATCATATCTGTGAGCAAAGTAAATGACACGAAGCGCCATCTTTTGCTCAACAGTAAAAGTTCCTTGCCTAATAATTTCGTACGCGTTTCAAGGAAAGGTGTACTCAAAGCGTTCTGACCAGCTAAAAAAGCGGATAGCTCACAAATTTGATTTTTTGATAAAATAAAAATAACACAAGCTTCCTGTTGCACTAGATAAAGTACACGAAGGAAAAGGTTGTTATCCTGCCAGTGTCATGAGTCATGATGAAGTCGTATAAGGAGGAAGTTTTAGCAGAACTTAAGAAGACTCTCACAGAATAAGCAATCTTCCGCATTCTAATTAGAAATAACAGCAGAACTTCTAACAACAAAAAGAAAAAAAGAAGATACTCATAAATAACTCCGTCTATATCTACCGTCACCGTTAATGGTTCCGTATTTCATAAATACCTGATCGAGAGCGGCAATTAATCAAATTTAAAGAGACATCTTTCGACGAAAGCGACATTTACCAGCCCGAGAACCCGTCATAAAGTATCTCCGATCAGACCTGGCCTTGCATAAATCCGCGCTAACGACTCGCCTACAACTAATTACTATTTATACGAGTTTCGCCAAGTTCCCACAGCACCGGCGGAAAAACCGTTTTCGTTCGGAGGAAGCAGAGATCTCGAGATTGGCAGGGAAAAAATAGACGAAATTAAGTACGCTTACGGAAAGTAACAAATAACATAATTGGCGGTTTGAAGGCGCGCGTTGCTCAAGGTACAATTTTAATCTATTAGTTTTTGCCGCGGCTTACGAGATTGGAACCTGATACGAACGCGCGTATTTGCTCTATTTTCCGCCGACGTATTCCGTTAAATGAAAAACCTAGACATTGCGTTTTATTCATTAAACTTATTTAATAACGGAGCGCACAAAAAACTCGAAACTTCGATCTCCTGGATTCTTCAGATTTAATTGGTCAAGAACTCTCCTTCCTGTTACCGCATGCGTGCGTCAAAAAGCAAACACATTAGTATTAATATTCACTCGGTCGATATCATAAATTACACCGTATGCGGTGTACCGGTATGCGGTAAATTAAAATTTATGAAATTAATTAGAGTGAAAACAAATTTATCCCGCGCACTGGATTTTTGCACCGACAGCGCTTACAAACCGTCAATTATCTCCTACAAACCAATTAATGATCAATCGGTTGTTAGAAATTGCACTTGTCATTATTTATGATATAAAAGGAAACTTGCAACCGGCGAATAACATCCGGAGCTCAACATAATTACGCCAGATAAGAAATAGTGGCAATAATTTTAGAAAACGGCGATTTATCGCTCAAACTCCTATGCTAAAACGCGATCTAAATATAGTCCGGTTAGTTTCAAGGTATATACTTCATTATAATAAATATAGCAGATACTAAGCTGTTTTTTTTTCTTTAATTGTGCACTGCATTCTTAAGTGGTCAAAATTATTAAGTCATTTATTTTCGTATTTTAAACTTTGACTCCATAATAGCAAAGTTAAAAAACTTAAAAATTTGTTAACGCTTCTCTAGAAAATCTTATATGTCTAATAAAATCACACAGTGTTCTGACCAGTAACGCGATGTGAGGGATGGAGATTTTGCCCGGTATATCATAAAATCTATAAACGTCTTAGGTCATATAAACATCGACAAAGACGTTCGTCGTTTTTTTAATGCAGTTATA
The DNA here is from genome assembly GCA_039766575.1 of Serrognathus titanus. Lineage (NCBI taxonomy): Eukaryota > Metazoa > Arthropoda > Insecta > Coleoptera > Lucanidae > Serrognathus > Serrognathus titanus. Next base: position 52,403,991 of record CM077914.1, on the reverse strand, counting down.
CAACTTTATAATACAACGTATTTCCTTCATCGCCTACTATTTGTTCGCCATGAAAGTATCTTCGTTTGGGGTGCATGCAATATTTTATTAATAATTCCTGGAAACCATACATAAAACTTCACTTTATAATTACAAAAAAAGCGATTCCAAGATGTCGTTGTCGTGCCTTAGACTTTTCTTTATAATTACGATTTATACTGAAACAAACTCCACTAGTTTCCAAAAATTTCCATTCCACCCTTCTGTCATGGAAACAAATTGTAATTATACTTGATTATAAGGGACAAACCGGCAACGTTCCAGTGATTTCACACGATTTTAACCAAGTGGAAACGTCAGCGTTTTCTCCACCGACGATTCGGCATCCGTTCCTGACTCGCCCAATCAATCATATCAACAACATCCGCATTGGAGAGAACGCGAGCAGAAAAAAGCCAACAAACAGCTAAGAACAAGATGGCCAACCGGAATTAGATATTGCTTTTTCAATTAATAACAATAAAGATATGTTAACTCATTGCAAAAAGGACATGCTTAGGCTTAAATGCTTGTGTGTTTTCTCACGCAAGCCGTAGAGAATCTGAATCAGTTCTAAGGCCTTAAAGTTAATTTGTTACGCTCTGATTGGAAGTCGTTGCGTCGTAATTATCTATATTATATTAAGTCTGTGTCAACCGAGTTATTTACTGCGTAACCGTAAGGATAATCGTTATTTAAATTCTATCCTCAAACAGGCGTTTAACTATTAGGATATTCTTGAAATCCTGACATGTATGCATATACGTATGAGCAACTTTGCCAAACATGAAATTCAGGCACAACACTAAAAAGAAAACGAAATTTTGCAGGTGATTTTACACAGGTGGGTGGTAGATTGGTGCATAGATGTTCTCTTTGGGTTCGTCTCTGTCTATAATTATAAAGTTAATGCAGTGCGTTGGAAATTTCGGCGTACATGCGGGTCTGCCTGTCGTCGATTGCATATATGGAGTAGCACAAAAGTGAAGTAGAGCCATTAGCCACGGATTGCAGCTACCGTAAGACAAGTCTTAATTGTAATTACATGTTACACGAATTCCAGCTCGCCCACTCGCCTAATTTATTGGCCAGGTTGCAGTGTCCGACTATTAGACCGTTTCCAAGAGAGTCAGGGGCGGCGCACGGGAGCGCTGCTTAATTGCCTCTGAATATTACAGTAATCAATTACCGGCGACGCCTTCTGCGGAATGCAGAAAAGTCTCCGCATGCAGGAAGCCGCTCGCGTTTTAATTGAAGGAAAACCGCGAGTGCGTAATGTAATTGAAATAATTTCCACATAAATTACTAGTTATCTATCCTGTTACAAATTTATGACGAATTTATTTCGTAATTAAACTTCGTTGATTCGTTTTGCGCTCCGGCCTCTGACTGTTGTGTGCGAAACGTCCTGCCGTTGATACATTGTAACGAAAAGACTTCGATTGAAGAACACATTTCCTTCTTAATCCTAGTAAACTCAAAGTTTCACTAAATCAGCATTTCCAATTAGCTTAATAAATACCTTAGCTTCAAAACATCGACAATTGAAGCTTCTTTTCATTATTAAAAAAAAAAAAACTTTCCTGCGGAACTGGATAATATAAAAAGCAAACAATAGTCAGCGTACATAAAATAAAGACGAGAAGTGTCAAATTTGAGATATATATAAAAGAACTTTTCACAGAAAAATTAATTTCTTTGCCGCAACTATCGAGTAATTTTTAAATTTTTTATCAACTCTTGCTTTGAAATTCAAAACGCATGTCTTAGCTTCACTGAAAAATAAATTATTGCTTTTAATACTGACAGTTATTAAGACGAATTAAACGATGACTTAAACCTTTATTTATAAACAAAATAGTTTTTACACAAGAACAGAAGATTTTCATAATTAAATCTCACTTTGGTAATGGTATTCGAGAAAATAGTGAATGTATATACAGTTTTTGGAAAATTTTTGACGGACAAAGTGCATATCATATCGAGAAATGGGTTGCGGATTTTTTCTGACTTTCTAAAATCGCAACAGCAATGTAAATCTTGGGTGTTGAAATCAAAATCAATCTCACTTGAACAACGAATTCTGAATAGTGATGAATCATTGTCAAGTCTTCAGTTCGATTCCACGTGAACACTTTCATTTCTGTTGTCAGCTTTATCCTCATTCTTTTTGTCTTCATTAATTTTCGTATATATTTTTTTTTGTATGATTAAGTTATTTTTTGTTCTTGCTAAAAACATCAACGTGAGGAGTAATGTCAGTTTTATTGCTTTTCTTGTTAAGTTCTATCCATTTTAAGTTTTTAGATTTGCACTTTCAACACCAGAGTCAGGATCTTCTTTTTCGATTTTAGTTGTTTCATCTCTTGAATTAATTTTGGTTTCCACAGTGTCTCTTTATCATTACTCATCTCATTCGTCAATGATTTATCTTTGTCAGCATCCGATACTTCCTGATTTTTGTAATAACAATTTCAACACCTATTTCTGAATCATAATCTTCAGTTAGTGATCTCTGTCGTTCGTTTTTAGCTCAAATTCCACACTTACTTTTTTTCTATCAGAGCTTGCCTCGTTTCATCGCATTTTCTGATTTAAAACCATTTACTTTTCGTGCTTTAGCTACTTCCTGAATGATTGTTTTCTAACTTTCGTTGATAACACATAATCCTGGATGATGGAGTGCTTGTATTTTCCAATTATTTCTGCATTTTGTACTTCATTAGGTACCATCAAGACATTAACTTCAAGTTTATATTTATCCACTCGAATAGCAAAATTTTGTACTGTCCCTGTCTGAATCCTTTGAACACTTTTTGGCTCCGTAAGTACGCAATTTTTAAATAGTGGACGGTTTCTACTATAATGATCACATCACTCTCCAAATCAATAAATATCCACATGTCTTGGGATTTCTGAAATTTCTTTTTTTAATATATTTTCTGAATATCGCAATTCGAATTACCTTTTAGTATCTCATTGAACTATCAAAACCAAGCATTCACTTCCACGTTTTGATAAATAAAAATATATTTAGTTTTAAATCTTAAAAATATGTTAGTGCAGTAATTAATGCCAAATAAATTCATGTAAGCAGAAGACTCGAGCTCGAATCTCGATAATAGAAATATTTTTCCACCAATTTGTGAATTTATTTCTCATATATAAGGGATACCAAATCTCCATCTGTCAGACATTATCTAAACTAGGAGTAACATTTTCTTAACTTGTATTGACCATTTATGATTTGTAACTACTACACACTACAACACTAAAATATAAAAATTCGACCCATCACACAGCATTTAAAGTTACTGTGAGAGATGTATGAGTGCCCTGTGTCCTACAATTTCTACATCACTCTCTTTTAAAACTACAGATTTTCATAGACTCTCTGCAACTTATTGAAGAAGTAAAATATACGAAAGATTTTCTTTGAATAAATAAAAAAAATCGAACTAATAGACAGATGTGTTCGTACGAAAGCAAATCCGATCAATCTCGTCTCTCTTTCTCTGCTTGAAAATGACATGGCGTCGTAAGGAACTTTTGTAATAAAAATCCCTGGTGTAGCCGCGGAGAAATTCGATCGTTATCAGCTCTCGTCCGTTAATTACGACGGAGCTTAACAAACAAAACAAAAAGCACACAGTTGACCACCACAAGCCAGGGCAGATGTGTGCGCACCTTACTAAATTAACTCAGGTGTATGTGCCACAGGTTCTTAACGGTCACCTCGCCGGAACAAATAACATCAAACAATTACTGCGCTTTGGAGAACGTTGGCGATAATTAATTTTTTAAATCGAATTAAAGCACTAGTATAAATCAATCAGGAAAGAGAGGGCGCGCGCGCGCGCGTCGTTCTTAATTGTTATTTTCGTCCGCGATATAGAAAGGCACTGGCTGCTGCTCATATCTCGAAGAAAAAACAGAGCGCCGTAATTATTAGTTTCTTGCGCGACATTTTCTTAATTAACTGCAGAAAGAGCAATTAAAATAGCATGTGCATCCAAGGTCGTACGTCTAAGAAACTCGGAATTATGTGCCCTGTAATTTATATAGATTTAATCTTGATGTAGGTATGAAATCAATTAATTTTATTTTTCTTGGCAGGAGGAAGTTTATAAATATATATATATGCTATTAGACATTATTAATATTATTAGTATTTACTTTCTATTTGCATTAGTTTTTCTGAACATTTACACATTTATTATGTATTCGTTACTATGGCCTTAAACTTATGGAATACACCCTGTAAGTTTCACTTAGCCAAACCTTAGTGGCTTAAGGAAAAGAGCTTTTGACACTTATATATCTGGCTTTTTCTTAAATTAACGATTTCCCTGGTTGCAAACAATAAAAAATTTGAAACCACGTGGAATGAACCACACATTATTAAGATTGCTGTAACGGAGTCGACATGTGGAGGTTCAGAATAAAACACCGAGTCACTTTTATTGGCCATTAAGAGATTGTGGTGATAGCAAGCGACCGTGTGTGGCCGGAAGTACGCCAGTGGACGCCGTGAAGATCTCCTATCAGCTGTTCGTAGAGCCAACGCCATTTCCATACACCTGACTCGGCCAAACGCCTAAGTGCTAATTGATGAAGGTACGGTTATTAAGCCGTAATTCGAAATCACGCATAGCCAAAAACAAAAAAAAAACCGACGACTAATTGATAAATGCATTAGATCTACGAGAGCTGGAATGAATTGATTGCCTCATGTTTAACACTTTGAATAGAAGAAGAAGAAAAGAATACAACTGTTGACATCAATCCCCGAACGCAAAAATCCTTCTCACATGTAAACGTTTAGCTGTAAACAGCAAATGCTAATGATCAAGTTAATTGGCAAACTCTGAAGTGCTATTTATCAACGCATAGAAAAGCTGTCACTCGACTACTTAGTTACCAGTTTTTGCGTTACGCATAAGGAACTTACATAATTAAAACATAATTAATAAATAATTTACTGGAAGTATGTAACTGGCGTTCGATAAATAACTTCCTCAAGTAGCAGGGGGGGTGACATACACTTGTTTTATGTACTCGCCAGAGAATCACACCTTAGCATTAATTTAACACTTAGATGCGAGTTATAAATCCGATATAATTTTCAGCGCCGTCGCATTAAATAATAGCTTTGAAAACGTTGATTGTAAATTATTTTGTTTGATACGGTAAATATATGGACTGTGATAACCTTAGGCTCTCCGTGTATCGCAGATAAATTTCTGCATTATTGATGATGGGTGACATAAATCTTCCAGCCAATAAACATAAAATACAAAGTAACTTTTACTAATCCTTTTTTTATCAATTTATTATCATAATAAATATGTATGTGAACATGTGAATGAGTAAGTGGCTTGATGTCAGAATTAGTTGTTTCATTAAAAATATTGTAAATAAGAAATTAAAATTCGTAACTTTTTTTATTCAATTTCCTTTCGAAAAAATTCCCGAAGACTATTACTATTAGTATTTGATTCCTCAGAATTGCTCATCGAATTCGAAGATTAGCCAGATTTTAATATAAATTAGATTCACAATTTTTAAATCTCGTTTCAGTATTTCGTTCCGACCTCAAGTATTTTATAAATCCTGCGAAACTTGTGCCCTAAATCCTAACCCCATAGAAAAGTAAACGTTACGATCAGATTTTTTTGGTCGTCACTCCTTTTTGCAGCATTTCGTAAAATTCAACTAAAAAAGAACCAGTCCTAACTGGAAACCAATAAAATAGATTTTTTCCTTCGTTGGAAGCAGGTGGGTTTCTACGGTCACCGTAAACCCGTAAGATACCAAATAACATGTAGACTCCTCAGTCTGGAAAACACCGAGCCAATTAATTCCTCGACCACATCCGACCAGTCTCACCCATAATACCGGAGTGGTCCGTCCGAGGCGCAAGGTGCACCGATACGCAAGGTGTACGACCGATACATGGCCTCCTGGATTAGCGCCCGCGAAGAACACTTTACGCTTAGACACGCACGGGACATGTGTGCCGTCATGGAGATGATTTAAAGCCGGCCCAAAATCGTCATGCCCTTTACTTTTTCGTATTGTTTCCGTGGGGTCTAAAAATGAATCAAGAAGACCCGCGAGCGCCATTGTACTTATTATTAGGAACTAAGATTTATTAAGGACATTTTATTTCTTGAAGTTGTAACCTGTGAACGGGATTTTATTATTACTTTTGTTGCGACATCTGCCTAGAAATTTCGTAATAAATTTGTTATTTATGTTGCACCATTAAACTATTCTGACAATCGTAGTCACAAATTGGAATAGTGAGTTCATATGCACCTTTAAATGAAGAAATACCGTTGGATGATAGCTTAATCACTGAAACGTTTTCTTAACTTTCCCGATGTTCTTGTTTCAATAATTTGATTTTATGTGATAGAGTTATTATCGTAATACACAACGAATTATTACGATTGTAAATAGTTTACTAGAGGTGTGCAATGTCGATACTTTCTGGTATCGAGTAGATACTGATACTTTTGTAATTGGTATCTGATACTTTAGATCCGATACCGATACCGATACTTTGAAATTAAATAGAAATTTTCAACTAGATAGTAGGTATTTAAGACTTCAGTTGACTCAATACAGCAGGACTTTTAATTTAAATATTGTTAGACTTCAGAAAGTATGTGATGATATTGACACTCGTAGGAGATATTAATCCAATAAAAGAATACTTGAATATTTTATCAGGAAAAGAATATCTGTTTTACAAAATAAAAATGAACAAAAATTTTTTATTATTGAAAGATCTTGTCCGCATCGGTGGTCTCGGTCGGCATCAGCAGCCAAATCAAGGTATAAATAAATTGTCGAATTCGTATACGAGTACCAGATTTGGTCGCGAAGTTGATACTCGGTATCTGATATATTTGTAACTTGGTATCTGATACTTTCGAATCCTCCCAGTATCGGATACAAAATATCAGATACATACTTTTTGCACATCACTAAAGTTTACTAATGGCCTTACTCTGATAACATATGCTTAAAAGCGCCATCTCTTATTCAATATATTTATTGGCTTCAATACATATTCAGCCAACTTTCCATGAATGCAACAAAAATTATCTGCAAAATATATTGGTCAAATAGAGTAATTCCAGTTAGAGTAGTAACTAAAGTTTATGTATTTTACAATCATAACGGCGAACGTAAGAATCAGCGTGCGAGAGAGAAAGCACAAAGCGTGACGAAATTTCAATTAAAAGCAAGAGAGACGGCACAAAACGGTCCGAGAATGTAATTACTCGCATTGTCTTTCACTCGAATGCCGTCGATGTCAACGCATATAGACGGGTTCGCCTTATCGTCTACCGTGATTATAATGTACTCTTGTATGGTTAATGGTAAGCGCCACCTCTCGGCTAGCATAAAAATAGATTGGAATTATTAACGTTAAAGACAAATTCAAATCAAATTGTTTCATTGATGATTGCCTCATAGAATTAATTCCGTGAATCCATATATACCCAACCAGTTTTTAATGTTTTTGTATTTTGGTGATTCCATCATCCATCTAAATTACCCTCGTCCGCATTTCACTGAAATAAAAAAAAAACCTTCGTCCCGGTCGTGTTTTATCTGGAATAATTTTTTTTTCATCCCCGTTGTCCTGCAGACCCTTATTTCCACATCAGCCTGACAAATAAGACACGCTATTTGTCCACTTTGCCCTACCAATTGATTTACATCGATTCGACGCATTTTTTGCGGCGTTGGAACGCACGTCAGGGTTGTTTTTTGGGAAATTTATTGAATTCGGAAGACGGAAGGCCCCGGCGGCAAATTGATTACAAATGTCTCGCGTTTACAAGAGAAACGAGAGACCATTTCTATCGACTACTTTGTTTCGAAACGCTCATACAAGCAGATGCAAATTTCTTTTTGTTTAACCGAGCCGGTGTAAAACAGGATGAGGGCTAATAATTATAACAAAGAAAGAAACGGCTTCGATCAATTATTTTCCGATAGGGGTGAATGAAATAGATGCTTGAATTCGGTAAGCTTTCCACCTAATTAATTATTTATGCGACAACTTTCCAAGATATATTCCTAATATTAACGGCCGATTTAAATAAGAATCGAACCTCTGTAAATCATGCGCCGGCGTTTAATTTATTATAACGCGGAGATCATCGATTCAGCCGGAGTTTATTTCGCTTAATTGCGAAAATTTATATTACGTCGTCTACTAATACGCGCGGCATACGTTTTATTTTTGCTATCGCCGTGTACCTACGCTATGATTCGTTATGAACATATATGAGATGTCCGATAACAACCTCGCATGCCATTAATTACACGACATTATGGTAATGAGTGCATAAATTTCTTGGAGAATAGGGGCTAATGGAATTGCAATAACCCTGATGATGCTAACATAGTTTTTAATTGTAACTTGACACTTGAATCTAAAGAGTGATGTGAAGGCAATGAAGATTTACTATGTATTCTTTTAGAATTTCATATTTTTATTGAAGTTGTTGAAAATTGATTTAAAAAAATCAGAGGAATAAGCTTAAAAACTAGTATAAAGTCTCTTATTACGACCCTGAAGGAGGCAATGCAAGATGTATACGCACAAGAATATATCATCATGAATAAGGAAGAGTTTTCAATGAAAGCTTCAAGAAAAAAAAATATATATACTAATGTGTCATCATAGAGAAATGTTTGTATAAAAACATCAAGCAAGAGTAAATTGAAGATGCTCATATCCACGGGCGATTATGCAAAAAAGTTGTTGGTTGGTGGGTAGATAGAAGTAGGAATAGTAGGAGTAGGAGATGATTGAGTGATATACTTTTTGAACAATATGGAATATTAAACGAGTCAAAATAGATAAAATGGGTTAAAGTAGTGTGTGAGAAATAATAAGTTCAGAATCTGAGAACTGTAAACTAACGACGCGAAATGCACTAGAACCCAACTATTAAGAATATGCAGCTATGCAGAAACCTGTAATTAATTCCTTATGCCGGGAAACTCTAGTGAGAATATGGTATTCATGTCTGTAAATTTTGACATGCATGTCATATTAATTTAGATTTTAAGGTTAATCCGAATAAGGCAATGTTGCAATATTTTCTTTTCGTAACGAGGTGTATTCCCGACCAAATTTACATGTTTGATATTTTTCATTGGAAAGATTGATTGATAGAGTTAGAAAACACCGGAATGTTGCACATCAGGTTGTTTACAAATCAAGCGCCGCCAAAACATTTCAATCTTGAGAAGAATATATAGAATAGATTTAATATGTGAGTTCTCTTGATTTGATTAGCTTGAGTGTCATCTTTTAATAAATAATGGAATTCTCCAGTACGTTATATAATAAATTTTCCACTTCCATTACTTCACTGGAGGAATCTGAATCATTAGCGTTTTCACATTCGGCTAATGCCACCTAATAATAGATTCCACTGACGGAAGAACCAATTGTCAAATTTATGGGGACTCAAAGGACTCAAAGGACTCTTCGTTAGGAGAAAACTTGCTTACTTGTATTTTGTTTCTCAAATCCTGAGTATGAAGTTTTTTAGTCATCCAAAATAACCCTTAAATCAGCGTTCACAATAGATCTAGATGCAAGAGTTGGAATTTTTATTTCCAACAACACAACTAGAAAGTATGACCACCTCAGAAATGTCCTCTGTAAAACAAAATACGAAGTTGAAAAGAAGAACAGAACATCGTTCCGTTCTTACCTCTCATCCCTGCCCTGTACACTGAAAAAAAAATTATGATACAAGCAATAGATCAATAAATTTGAGACAAACCGAAATTATTAACGAGTACTTTAAAGCACCATCTCTTAAATAGTAATGCAAATTCGTCATTGTGTAACTACAATGACCTCCAAATCTGAAGATAAAATTAAATTTATCAGTTTCATATTTTGTTAGAATGATTAGGTTAGAACAGCCATCCCAGGAATCAATATGATAATTGATGTATAGTTATAATAAGTAATGTAAAACGCCATCTCTAGATTAATATTTCAAACTTTGATTTCTTGGAATAATCCATGCGTACATCAAAGAAATGTTATATGTTTTTAATTACTCTTGACGTGACAGTGAAGAAAGAATGAGTGTGTTGGACGTAATAAGTGTTTGAAGTAAGTATTAATGTGGTTGGTATGTTTCAACCTCTGATTGTATTGTGTGAATGCAATTAAGAATTTGCAATATCGCCTGCGTCTTGGTGCAGAAAGAAGAAAATGCGACGAATAACTGCGACGAGGGGTTCCGGAGCGGTCATTCCCACTTCCCCGACATGCAAACTGAGCCCCCAGGATCAGCAGTCGTCCTGTCGGATTCCGTGAATTCCGAGATGCCGCTCGCTTGTCAGATGTCCCCCGCGGCCAGCCACGCATACAACCACTTATATTACACCCAAGAAGCTCCGAAATAAAACAACTACCGCTGCTCTTTCTTTCTTTCTTCGAGAACTTAATACGTATTTTGCATGATCAATTCTGCGTTAGAAGACGAGAAGCGGTGCAAAAGTTATGTACGTATGTGTAATTTACGAATGAAATGTAGTTGCAATCATCCGCTGGTGATGTATCATTAAGGTATTAGATTTCTTTCTGTTGCTGGCTGTTCCGAGTTTTGAAAATATTTTCGCAGTTCTTACAAGTTGCCGTAAACCAAATTATTTGTTGCTCCTTGTAAATTCAAAAGTTGTTAACTAGTAACAGTGTTGCATAAGATAATTACATGTACTGCAGTAATATTAATAATCAATCTATTCTGTTTATTAGTAAATAACTCCCGCGTAATAGCTTACGTCATTTATTTGCTATAATTATCTTACATAACAAACGCCGTGTTTTCGTACAAAATAACACAACGTTTTGCCGTATTGCCACAACCAAACAATAAACTGGTAATTAATTAAACAACAAAACGCGCAGTAATCAATAAAATTTCCGTACGGTTTCAAATACACACAAAAACTTTTAATTGGCGCGGTCGTTTCGTTTTTCCCCCCGGTTCACAATTGTTGAAATACGTATAAAACTACCTCCGTGCACGTGAACAGCTGATCGTGAGTACTTTCGTTTTCATAGTGGAATAAATTACTAAAACATGAACTGAGCTGTAAAAGTACACTCGGGGGTGTCAGCGAAATCCCACGTTATGGTGGCGCAACTGTGAATTTTAACTCGGCGTCAAATTGCATTTTGTGTTTCTGTTTACCGTTTGTTCGCTCGTTCATTCTCTATACGCGTTCCGTACGGATAAATCAAGCGCAATCAACGTTTTTATAACGCCTATCGCTCGCATAAATTTTCTGCAACGTTGTCTTCTACTCGCTCGAAACAGAATGAATTCGTTTCTAGAGAGTATACACTTTTTATATTCAATTAATATCTTAATAAACCCAAACGAACATGAACACATTCTAAAAAAAAAATTATGCAATAAAGAAAATTCAGAAATATGTAAGGAATAACTCCTAAATTTTTCAATGAATTCAAGGAAAATCCTATCACTTAACAAAAAGGACAACCAACAAAAGCCAATGGTAATTTAGACAATTCGTTGGCTTTTAGACGCTGGAAAAGGTAATAGGCACTGACTAGCGTTTACCTTTAACCGCTCATTACCTATCTGCCGATTCTCCTCGCAAGTAAAACGTATCTTTATGTGGCGCCATCCTTTATTATATACAAGTAACTCCTAATCGCTCAAAGTTTAGTTAGTTTGTCATTGAATATGTGTTAATCATCAAATACGGCCACCTAGAAACTTGGGATATTTTAATCAGATCAGTAGAGGACGCCACCCATAAAGCAACTACTTTCATCAGTAGAGGACCCTACGAAAATCCTGACGAGCTCTATTCGACATAAAATTTAAAATTGCCAATGAAAATGCTTAATAAACCGTCCGTAAATTGAAAATTTAAGTCCTTTATTAATGAAGTGTCGTTCAAATTGAGTACAACATCTGATCGACAGATGGCGCTCTGACACTAAGAAATAGTATAAAGGTAGAAGACAAAACGCTTATAAAAGCTTCAGATAAGGTACGTAATTGATGAAAATTTCGTTTTTCGATTCTGCCGAATTTATTAAGATTGTCTAAGCGTGTGTTTAATACATAATCGATGAAACACGGTAGAACAATTGACAGACCATTTATTCTTAATACATTATGTGAAACGAAGCATTTATATTTCTAGTACTTTTTTCGCATTGTCTAGGCTTCCTAAGTCTGCCATCCTTGTAACTACCGAACAATGGATGAGACAACGATTTACAGCAAGAAAGAGGAAAATTGATTTATACTCAGACAATTGTCAATAGATGGCGTTACATTTTATTGAATACATACATTCTCATACAGTCGCGAATCAGATTTCGAATAAATTGTGTTTCGATTTAGTTTCTACTAACGCTAAAATTACTGAAAACGTATTGTAAGTGACACTCAATACTTTTTTTCTACTAAATGACAATGCGCAAAATTTTTCTGAAAAAATTCAAAAATTATTTTTGAAGAGAAAATGATTTAATAAGGTTTTAAAATTTCGTTTCGCATATCTTCCGCAGAGAAAACACGCGTTTAACTAAAGCATAAAATATAGGTGGTCATTGCGGATGAATTTAGGGACCGGAACCCTCGGCGAAAAATTTAATATTTCAAAAATTAATCCTCCGCAGTCATAACAAACCCCCGTAACCACTTTATGTTATCACAATACATCAGAGCCTGCTCTGTCTTTTTACTGGAGTAATCCCGCACGTGGCTTCAATATTTGCTTTCTGCAGGATAATGGAGACCGGAGCGGAGCTTAAGCTCCCCAGGAAAATAAACTTTCCGCATTAAATAAAATACGTTGGCGCGTTTCAGTTTTTGCGTATTAACAAATGAAAATTATGTAATTAGTTAATTTGGAGTGTTCTCGGCATGGTGCTGTGATTTCTGAAATTATCTCCGGAATCAATCGACGCGCGCTCTCCGAAATTAAATCTTTTATTTCCGACTGAAATTTACCTTTTCCGACAATTTAATTACGCCGCTCATTGTATAATTTCCGAACAATATAATTCGAGGCCCGTAAAAGCCGAACAAATATCACGCTTTATCAACAGATGTAACACGGTTCTGCTTTTAGTGTGGCCGAAAAATCCGCGCCGTTTAAGCGCAATTGCGGCTACACCTGACAGCGGTTAAAATTAAAACAATGGACAGAACAAATTCGCCCGGTTGTTAACCTTGCGCTCAACAATTACACGCGGGCTTCGATGGGAAACGAAATATGCTTTTACGTAAATTTTAATTGAGCCGAAACGCATTCTACAAAAAGAAATTAAATAAAATTAGAAGCAACGACCAGGAAGAGCCGAATCTACAATAGAACCGTTCCACCGTTAATTACTTTCGCTTCTTCATTAATAAAATGTATCAGTTGCGTTTATCTGTGCGTCCGTACAGCTAAATTGTGCGCGCACTGTGTATTTACAGACAATTAGTTTCGTGCATATTTACATAAACTTGTAGAAAATTATAGATAACGTAACGAGATGGCGGGAATAAATTGGTGTGTAATTATTATGGCCACTTCTCGCTTTTATTACAGGCCAGATTAAATCTTAAATGAGCTGGCCGCTCTACAGAGCCGCTTCCGTTTCGTTATTCTTTGATTTTCTTTTTTTCCTAATAACCGCGACGACATCGACACGAAAGATTACGTGCAGTATGCGATCCTGACAATTCATTACTTTACAAGAACAAAAAAAGCTCATTACATAAAGAATACTAATTAACAAGCACACACGAATTAATTATTTTAATAATATACTTTTCGCCAGAAATAATTAAATCTCATTAGTTCCCCAGTTAGTTACAATGCTTAGATGAGTTTACACGAAACGCTTTTATTTAAAATGACAATCAAATTAACTAGAAAGCACATTGTAAAACTATCACTTTAAAACTAATTCTTCTCTGGAAACAATTTTTGTCACAATTAAATTTTTTTCTTTATGAAAAACATTGACGTTCTGGTAATACTGGACAGTCAATTCGAAGTACTTTTACAATCAAATTGCTGTATCAACATTTTTTAAAATCGTCGATTTTAATTTTAAGTTAGGGTAGATAAGACAGTATGCCAACCAATGTAAAGGATATCGCTAGGAACTAAAAAGGGACGATGTTCATTACGCAGGCTCCCACTGAGCGACACGCACCCAAAACGAGGGAAATTACACGCGCCGAAAAAAATGGGCTTTAAAGCCCAATTACGGCGAAAAAAATTTGATCTGGCCGTTAAGCAATCGGATTAAGCGGGTATTAAAAAAACAGCGACAGTTCAGAAAGCAATTGTCTTTGGACGTAATTTCGAAGTCACGTTTCGGTCACGGCTCGTTTGCCGGAGAGATCGGGCCTACGAACAAAAACTGCTTTTCAGTAATTACAGAGCGAATTAAGTACATAACTCGCATGATCCGGGGAATTCTTAAAACGCTAATTAATCCCCTTGATTAGAACGACGTCGTACTCGAAATCGCTGCCAAGTTGTTTGCTTCTCGAAGCTGGAAAGAGAAGTTTCCCGAGGAAATTCTAATCGTTACGCGTCCTGTCTTACACAATAAACTTTCATAACACTCGTCGAACCGTACATAAATACATAAAGAATTGAAAAGGAAAGAATTAATTAACAGATCACAGTGAAATGCAAATTTCCTCCGCTTAACATTCACATGTGACAGTTTTATCGCTAAATAAGTACGTGAAGAATGCATCAATTGCGCGAGATCCATTCACATAGCGAGCTCGCGGTGAGAACAAAGCCGTCGACTTTTACGAAGCTCTCGTCCTGAGAGGGCACAGCGCCGAAGACTGTGGGATGCGCAGTTGACATATTACGGCGATTTATAATTATATGCCAGCATCAAGGTGGGACCTTTCGTCATTCATTCTTACAACACTGAATAAATGTTACAACTAGGCGTGCAGAAAATCGCTGCAATTATGCTCTCAAGGCAATGAATGCATCGAAGCAACCCTATACTCTGTATAATGTCATATGAACGTTCAATGTTCCAATATTATAGTTCTTGAACCGTGGAATTTATAACGTGCTTCGAGTGATGAAAGTTCAGCCAATTTTTCATTTAGGTTTCTAAATTTTTCAAACAGATTCTATTAAAACAAGTAATTCATGCTCCTCTGAATTGACTAAACTATAATTGTTTTTCAAAGACATCGTTGACTTGATTATTTTCGAAATACAACTTTTTCCGTATTCAGAGTATCTGACACTTCCGACTCAAATCATCAATTATTACAGTTTATTGCGACAAACAGACTCATCTTTCACGAACTCTTTATTATTAAATGTTAAAAGACTATTTCAACTCGTCATGCATTATCTCCATAGGTGATAAAGTTAGTGGTCGACATTTACTTCATTCTTCAACTGGTGAAGAGAGTGAGAGCAAAGTCTATAAATATTTATCTAATTCTAGCTCATGTTATCCTAGTTTTACATTATGAGATTAACTCCTATTGGGCTCAAAATTAGGAATAATACCCAAGTGTTGCAATATCTGAACTAATTTCAAAATCATCAATCTTGAAGAGGCTAAAAGATACACGGAGAGAATAAAAACATCTACTGTAGAAAATAATATAGTATCAACGATGCTATAATGCTATAAAGTATTATTGCCGAGAATAATTTGCAACACGGCGAGCGCAACCATTATAACGAGTTGTATACCATACTTTGTCCACAACTACAAATTCTACAAATTTTTAATGAAAATTTACAATGCTACTAAAACCATAACCATCTAATAAATGTTGGCTGATCCGTAAATAAAATGTTATAAAACTGCATTTCTTCTTTAAATAACGCAATCATGACCTATTTACTTCATTATACAATAAATAATGATGGTTACCATGACACCACGAATCATGATTATTCACTATAGGTATTGAATTATGAATAGCAATATTCTTGAGCAACTAAATAATAATTGACAGATTATTGAGTAGTCGTGGACAAATAAATATATTTGCTATTTTTCCTATTAAATAAGAGTATCATCATTCCATGCTAATTTAAATGTTGAAGCTTGTGAATAGCCCGACTCTACTTGTGAAACTGATACGGGCCTAAGACCACGGGGGTGAAGCTTTATAGGATGACCTCGCAGCAAAGTAGACTAGGATAGGGTGAGGCGTCCATCCAAGGGGAATACTGAGGTAAGGGGAAAAGTTCCAACTTCAGGTCTGATTACCAACTTCACGTCTCAGTTTCCCGCTAAAAGAGTTCGTCATGATATAGAATTAGCTTCGTTTTGTTAGTGTTGTGTGGTACATGTTCGGTAGTGTAAGTGTACAATAATACTCATATAATTTTTGATAACTGTACAAAACTACACATATTTTATGAAGCTATATTTTTACAGGAATTTTTGAAGACGCTAGACGGCTAAACGCTTGGGTTATTGTAACGTGAGAGGTTAGAAACTTGGAGAGGAAAAGTTGGCAAAATTAAAAGTTAAGTATTAATTTCACAAATTTATCTACACTAAAATAATAAATTTTTCTTTTGTAGTTTTCGTTTTAAACCTGGTACTTCTGATTACATTGTCTGCTACTTGTTTTTTTGGGCTCATTGGACGGAAAAAGTATCGATGTAATTATCCGGGATGTAAAAACTGGTATTACACAGGAGTGCAAGGTAATTATAAAAATAAGAGTTTTTTTTGGGTTCCCCACGTTGCAAATTGTGAAAAAATGCATGTAGAATGGAAACTAATGTAGAAAATTCTCGTATTTGTGAAGATCATTTTGTTGAAAAGGACTTTGTGAATGTAAAATGAGAAAAGTACTGTACCCCAGTGAAAAAGTAATTTCTAAGAATATAGTAGAATCATCCTTTGTTGTTTTAAATTTGATTGAAGAGTCTTCAGCTGCATTTAATGAAAAAGAAATTACTTTTTGTACTTGTAGAATTGCAGCTTCAACATCTACAAATGTAGTGGTGAATTAACAAGTTCTTTACAATCACAGAGTGATGAAATACTACACAATATTATTTCAGATCAAGATCAACACTAATTCAACTTGTGTTGTACTACTGCCGGACCCAAGCCCAGATAAAGGAGAAGGGCTTAGTAATTTTAATACATTGTATGTGTATGTATACATCTATTGCCTGTTTATAAGTATACGTTTTGTTTTTGCCTTTTCTGTGATGCAGAAAGTTGTAATCATATTATATGTAGTTACTTATAAACATTATAAAATATAAGTTGTATTAATTGACAAATTTTAAATAAACCAGCAATTTAATGACATTCAACTTCTTTACTAATTTTTATAGTTATTTTTTTAAACAAGCATTTATTTTTAAATAGTTCTATTGTATTTTGTTATTTAACATTTGTATCCGCTTCACAACTTATTTATTGATTTGTAATATGAAAATTTATCTTCTGATTAGTTCAAATAATTGAACAAATCAAATACAAATTGTGAAACGTATGTACACGTTAAATAAAATATAATAATAATATAAATAATGTTTAAAAATAAATTGCTTATTCATAATAATAGCATTGGATGGCCTGGGTGGCAACGTTCAAATATCCCGCTAAAATATTAGTTCTGCCATCCCCACAACAGATGGCACGTTGATCTTTGTTGCCAATGTTTTACATTAACCTTTCATTTCTCCTAGTAACTTTTCTGTGCCTAAGACTGCCAATGGATCAGAGTGCCTAGCACTGGATATTTGATAAGGAGAGGATTCTCCGAGATAGATTTCCTGAAGTGCTCTTAACTTGTGATGAGTGGATGTGATCTCCTCTACCTATAGGCAGGCTTCTTTTTGACACAATTTATTTATTTATATATATACATTTATATTTTATTATTTTTCAGGGATATTTTTTTAAAGCAGTATCAAATAATAGGGAATCAGATGTTTATTAAAGTTCTTTATTCCTTAGAATGAGAACTTTTATCAGGAGAATATATATATATATATTATTTGATTTGCTCTTATTTGATTGTGATTAGTTGTTTTTAGGTTTTATGAAGTGCGTGTACTGAAGATGGCAGTTTAGCTGCCGAAATACGTATCTACGGATATAAATATTATTGTGGGCGGAGATTAATTTTTTAATTATTACGTCAAGATGTCAAAAATTTTAATGTCAAAACTAGGAAGTAACATAATATAAGTATAATTTAAGAAAACATCAAGGCGCTCATTCAACTAAATGAAATAATTTTAACGATTATTTTAAGTATTACGTGAAGGAAATTTTTTATTAGCTTCACCCACTACTGATGGAAGAATACTCATTAGTAGCGAAGTGTTTGCAATTCCTCTACATCGATGAGGGTAACAATTTCCTCACTTCTAAGCTAGAGGCATGTGGAATTTAAGTGAGGAAAGGAATGGGAGGCGAGATTATCTTGGAACCGGTGTAAACTAAATATTATCACAACACAATCTGAAAATTGTGGTTGTATTTGTTATAACTTAAAACTGAGTTACAGTGAGTAATTCGCTCCGCCATCTCTTAATCAACAGCGCAACCTCTTAGCTACAATTTGAAATATTGCTTTTAGTAAAATGCGCTTAACCCTTCAAATGGCAATTTCGACATGACGAAGCAAAGATAAACTCAAACTAAATCCCACTTTCAGCTTTAGTTTAATATCTTTATCAAACAAGAATCATGTCAGTATAATTCCATAATTAAAAGTTTTCATCATGGTAGTTGCAAAGCGAATTATTCGGACCGCCATCTCTTGATCAACAATGCAAGCTTCTAGGTTCAATTTCAACACTATTCTTCAGTTTTTCCATAGTTATTTTTCCAAACTGGCAAGATTTAAGGACCTTCTTAAGACAAAATAAGGCAAACACTTCCTTAAGGCATAAGATTACTTTACTTTTACATTCTCCATGATACATGATAATTATTATGTCTTTTTCTACCTTAACTTAAATAAAGTGGAAAGTTGGAGAATATAAAGTATGTTTTATGTAATTTTCTTGTTCTGCGTTTAAATAAATGAAATAGGAGTGTTTATTATTGCACAAGTGATACGTCCGGTAAGCTTCGCGTGACGTCACAAAAATAATTCAAATCCTCCCAACAACACCCAGTCGTTATGTATTCATGCAAATCAAAGTAAATAAGAAAAAGACGTCCATAAATTATCACGTGTTGGGCATCCGAGCGCGTCAAATTCTGCAGTTTCGACGTGCGCGTCGAGCAAGGTGTGCTCACGTGGTAAAAACTGTCGCCTTGAATAAATTGCCATTACGATATTTTTACTGGTTTATCTGTCGACTGAAAACATGCTTGTTCAGTGAACACTCATGTTGTCGATGATTACGACCAGATTGTCAGCGTGGGCAGGGTAGACTCGACTGGGTGTAACGCTGCTCCTACTGCTCTGTGATATCCAACAAAAAAGATTTCTGTATTCTCCCCAGAAAGAATGAAGTAAAAAATAAAGAAAATATATCCATCCAACCGGTAAACGAAAGCGAATTTAATTTGGATCCGCAAGAACGAGAACGAAACGCTATTAAGCTAAATTCTTATGCGTCTTAAAAATATATATAGCTATTGTGGAGCACCCTCATCTTGTGCCCCGTATGCATACCCTGCCTTAAACAGGCCCGGAAAATTACTGCAATTGTCTCGATCATTGCCGCGGGTTTAGCCGAGACTCTAGTCCTTTGTATACGTGCGTTTAAGGAGCAGGCTGCGGCCCCCGCCGGCTATATATTTTTATTTCCCCATTGCCTACTTAAAGAACTGATTAAAATAGGGGATATGTTAAAGCCAATATTAGAACGTGGGGTTGACTTGAACTCAAATGAGGATTATCGTTTATTTCAAAGTAGGTGACTTTTTAAACCCATAAAGCTCGAAGCGGAATTGAAGTCAGGGTCATGTACGCAAAAATTTAATAAATTAATGAAGAAGAGAGCCCGAATCAAATCGCCCCCGCAAACTTAGAAAACGCGGAAATATCTTCTTAATCTCGCCTGTTTAAGCGTTTGCATTTCGGGAGGTTTAAGGGGTTGCTTTATGTGTTATATTTTAAGAGGGCTGCAATTAGCGAGTCAGTAGAGCGGAATTAAGCAACATCTCAATTTAAATATCTTAACAGACCGACCCTCCGGCGTCACCCTTTGCTTACGGCGCGGCCCGCTCACTTTTATTTTGAAGGCGCGCCACCTATTCGCGAGCTAATTAAAAAATTGGCCGCATCTGCGTTGACGCGTTATTTTCGGAATTTATGGGCCGGCGTTTATTAATTTTTTAAATTAAGAAAGAAACTTTTATTTCGCTCGGCGATAAATTAACTGCGTAAAATGTTATGTATTATTTATTGCTGTGCTAGAATAGATTAAGATGACGCAGTTTTTCATTATGATATTTTCATAACAAAACATTAATTTTCTATAATATTCTAATGTGATAAGAAAACTATGTATAGATAGAAAATCGAAAAAAGAAACACTGAAAGACATGACATTATTTATAGTAAACTTGCTGCAATGAATTTTCGTGAACTCAAATTTCTAGGAAATGAATGAAAAAATGAAACAGTATCATTTAAAAGCTTAGAAAACAGGTAGGAATAGGAAAATATCGGATGCCCGCCGCATATGCAAGTACTACCCGTGCAGCAATTATTACTCGGCTATCATTTTTTACCCGGATACCCATAATTACGCGTGTAATTTGTCAACGCAGGATCTCGGAAAAACTTATCTAGCAGTTATTATACGATAAAAATTTTATTTTTAACATTCGGACACTCATGTGAGATACGTGTATCCGTTAACATTGAAATATCAAAACTTATGAGTAATTACTCAAATTTATACGGGTACTCGAACTTATACAGGTATCCCTTGTCAGATTCAAACCAGTTTTGTACGGGTACCAGAACTCATGATTACCCGAGCGTAATACGGATGCCCGAGTAGTATATTCGGGTACCCGAGTAGATCAAACATACGGATATGTCATTTCTACAACCTAATGACTCTGACAAATTAATTTTGAAATAAATTGCAGCGTTGGGGACTTTCTACAATAATATAATTCCAAGCTCCCAAGACTGATTTTCATCCTGTAAATTATAATTGGATGCAAAAGCTTTAATTGGAGTATTTCGTGCCTGCTTGCAACTGTCTACGATGACGCCAGCCAGGCAAGGAGAGCAAAAGATTAAAAAAAAAGGAAATCACACATCCTCAGGTGGTAAATCTCGAACACACGATGATACGCGTTTTATTCACGCGACAACGGGGCGCTGTCCCGTCCATGGCCCGCCGTTGTTTATGAGCCATGTCTCATAAACATGGCGGGTTGTTTGTACCGAATTTGTCGCCGCTGTCAAAATGAACGCCGCGATAAATTCGGATTTTTATTAGGAGCAAATTTCGAGTGGCAGCGCACCGGAATTTATGCCTCTTTATGTAAACGGCCGGCGACTGCAATTTAGGCGCTCCCGTTCTTATCAAATAATTCGTATTCTTTCGCCCCGTCGTAATTTGGCCGAACTTATACGGGCCATTTACATATGAACGAAAGAAACATGTTGCTGCTGTTTTGGAAGTTAGTAAATAAGTTAACCTTTTTATACCAAAAAAAAATAATAATAATTGCAAAATATTTATTTCGGAAACCTTTTATTTGAATCTTAAAATTTGTATGAGTTATGCTAATCTTACTTGATAGTACTCCGACTTTTTTAAAATCTGTTACGTTCTCATTTAAATACTCAGAAGCGTCATCTATTAGTTAATAATAAAAACTTTCTTGATACAAATCTGAGCTAGTCAAACAAAGTTCATAGCCGTCCACAACATAAATTGACAATGTAAATTTCAATTACCTTTACGCAATATTATAAACAATATTCATGAAATTGCAATATCCATTCTGAACCTTATCATTCGTTTTTTGCAACCCTGTGAAAATCAAGGAGAAATTATGTGTGTTAATGACTTCCTGATATGTGTGCATTTCTTTAACAACTTCAGTTCCGTTACTACATACGAAAAACAAAAAATGCACAGGAAATTCTGAGGCCGTCAATTGTGTGTTACGGCGTGTACGGATTTACATATTATATCAAAGACATTGGCGTGCACGTCGGCACATCGATATGAGTAGTAGTAGTAGTAGTGCATTAACCGTTTTGTATTTAATTAGAAATTATAAAATTAATCATACATTAGTATTCTTCCAATTCTAACTGTAAGCGTTTATCTCTGAGGAAAACGCCTGCCGCAAACGAGCAAGAAAACCTCGCGCACCTTTTAATTACGAATAACTACCATACTAAACAGAGCAAAATTGTAATGCGTATTAATTACTATCCTGCGTTATCTAAATGGCCGCCTTAAAGCTGATAATGAAAGAAAACGTTCGACTGCCTCCTACTGCCTTCCGAGGTATTGCGTTGGAAAGATTTATATTGTTTTGCACCGTGGAATGTTTATAATCGGCCTTGGATAACTAGATTTATTGGAGCAACTAATTGCTTCGGGATAGTAATATCTAAGGAGCTCATGTGGTTAGAACAGACTTTGAACATATAGAAGCCAAGGTCGCCGTTTAACAACAACAACTATATGATACACTCGTCGGATTATTTTGTTGTAGGTTTGCGAATTTCGCCTGCGGATAGAATAATTTAAGAAAAAACTACTCTACTTAGTTGCATTCTAATGCCAAGTGCCAGAGTTTCTTCTTATTACTTGCATTTGGTACACCTTCTTACAAACGAAAATCAAAATGTTTAAAGAATTTCAAGGAAATTCATTCGGTAGCACCATCTATTAGTCCTCAACGTATACCAGTTAAATAAATAAATTTTCTTGTTTTACAGAAATAATAATAAAGAGATGCTAAATTGCTTTTTGATGAACATATTACAAGAAAACTTAACTATCGCCATCTAATGCTTACACAAAAATCATTCTGTAAACGACGTCCTCTAGCACAATACGATAGAGTAATTTCGATTAATTTATTTAAATTATCAAATCGTCCATAATCCAAAATTTCAAGCTCAAAATTGGAAAAAAATCAGTATTCTAGAAGCTACGAAAAAACTTTGAATAATATCTTTACGTAAGTATACTGAGCGCCATCTAGCAAGCATTGACCGAACTTTCCAAATTTATAATATAGACGCTAAGACAACGAAACTATCAAGGATAAAAAAAATCAGGAACCGACTGCGTTCACACAAGGGAAGAACATTCACATTACATAACTGATCTACTTTACTATTAGGGAAGACATCGGGTACGCGAGTACTTTCCGCATAATTAGTTCCCGGGTATCATTTTATTTGTCAAAATACCCGTGATTATCCTGGTAGTAGCAGAAAAGTAAAGAAGACATCGAGTAACCGTCTAACTGAGTACTACCTGTGATTACCAGGGTAGAAGCAGGAAACTAAAGAAGACATCTAGTAACCCAGTAACCGAGTACTACCCATGCAATTATTACTCGGGTATTACTTTTTTACCCGAATACTCGTTATTACCATGTAATTTGTTAGCACAGAATGTCGAAAAACATGCCTATTATGTATCTGACAATACACCATAAAACCATAGAAGCATGATCATTTTTAACATTCTGGGATAGTCATATAAGATTCCTGTATTCGTTGAAGTTGAAGTATTCAAATTTATACGTATACCTGTACTTACCATGGGTACTCGAACTTGTAGGGGTACCCGACTTTATACGGGTACCCGTATCAGATCCGAACTTTAGTAAATTAATCGTGTTTCTAGCGAGATCGATTTATCCGATTTAATTGGTCGGTTCTTCACTTACGTCTCGTGACTACTTTTCCTGGACTGAGGCTTATAGAACTCTCATAGAACCTAACATAACAAAATTAGTTTCTTTTTTTTTAATTTTTGTTTTACATTCCTGTGGCTTTATAAATTCAACCTGCTCAAAATAAAACAATTTGTCATTGTGGTTACCTTTACAATTGCGTAGGATGCAATAAACATTCGATAATCCGAAACTATTTCATCGCTTTTTCGTTTCCCCTTTTGGCACAGAGCTCATTCGTTTTATGCAACGAACGCGAAATATATTTCATTCGATGGCCTCCTTATTTGTATAACACGTGTTTTATTCGGGGAATTAAAAATTCCCTGAACCAATTTTAATATACAAGAGTTAGTTTATAAATTTGTAATACTAGGATTTATGGCGCGTGTTCGTTATTAACATGTGCACACCTACATTGAGGCATGGGGGTTTCCAGGTAAATGCGAGGAGGTGATTTCACGTCAGCGAGTGAAACATGCACGCCGAATGTCTGAATTTATGCGTACGAAAGTTGTAGGTTGTAAATATTTATCGTCTGCTAACGAAGTGATTGAAAATATATCGCCGAGTGAACTTGATGCATCTTAAAAATATATAGAAAAAAATTACAATTAAAGCCTTCCCATAATTTCTTTTATAAGCATGTATGTTGTTAGAAAGAAAAATTAAATTGTTTGTACTAAAAAAGACTTAAATAAATTAGTTACTTATATAGTTGAACTTGTTAAAGAGAGGAAATGCTTGAGATATGCAATACTAATTGATTCAATTAAAACTATGTTTCGCCGTATAATTAATTAGCGTCGACATATAGCAACTTATGTGTCTTTTCACCAAGGCAGGTATTAATTATTTCCCATTTTGGTATGAAACAAAACGAAACGAAAAAAAATATATTAACAAAAAAAAAACCGGGAGAGAAGAGTTAATAAAAAGTGACACCGAGGGGTTTGTTAAGGCTCCATTCGCGCTACCGAACAGCGAGCACCTTCTGTGTTTTTAAATTTCCCGAAATAAAAGCGCCAATAAAACCTCCTAACCGCAACATGTTCAGTTTCGGAAAAATGAAATCTTTTTAACCTCCCTCACTTCTATATATATATTTCCACCCTTGAAATAGCTCTCCGATAAACCCCGTCCCTCTCGCCCGAGGGTTACGGTAGTGAGTCGCAATTTTTCTCGCAGCCTACGTGATTGGAATGTTCGGGGCGGCGAGTGTTTTGTTTTGAAGTAGAACTCGCATTAAGCCTTCGCAATGCCTTCTTTGTACCCCCATTGTGTTCCTTACTAATTTTAAAACGGTACAACTTATTCGTTATAATGCTCCTTTTATGCGGATATTTCACTCGGACGCGGAAAGTTGCTACTGCGAAATTTACTTCCTTTTATTCTTTTCACAAGAAAACTGCAACTAAAAGAACAAATTCTATATTTGATGCAAAAATCTAAAATTGAATAACGTTAGCAGAAAATAACATCAACTGCGAAAAGTCGACAACTAACAAAAAGAAAATTCAAATCATTATACTTTAATAGTTCTACAAATTAAATAAATAATCTATTGAATTTCTCTTGAAATAAATTAACAAACCATAATTACCGTGATGTTCAAGGTCTGCAAATATTATAATAAATAAGTAAAATTTATATTATATGTTTCCTTACTGCGTAAAAAATCTCTTAATCAGCGAAGTTTCAAACTCAAAATTTCCAACATCCCCGAATAAATTGCGTTAAGAACTAATTAAGAGCTTTTTTGACTACGAAAAGCTCCTTCACGTTGGAACGAGTTCTGAGTGCCCTTCTTCTTCGACTTCAGTTCGAACCGTATAAAATATAATTTAAATTTTTTAACTAAGAGATGTTATGCAAAAGTAAATTCCCAATAGTAAAGTAGCACTTTGATTACATCAGCGTTCAAAGAAAAAAAAAGACAGAGTTTAAAGGGACGGCTTTAGGAATTCAGGTGCCGAGGGCAATGAGCGCCTTAAAAGCATGAAAATATGTTAAATAAACCATCATGGATTTTCATTAATGTAACAGCTCCTTTCAAGTTATGTCACGTATTAAATTCGACTCTACTAAACACAACTTCTCCAAAACGAATTGATTTTCACGTTGCAATTTGTTATTGATATAGTCGTCGTATTCGGTGATGCATCCCATTCTGTTTTCGTGTACGTTTTACTCTGATAATATTTTGATCAGTGAATAGACGACGCTCCCTATAATAAATACCCACATTATAATGAGAGAATTATTTAATCTCTGGAAAGGCGTAACGTTGAATACAAATCCATTTAACACACGCCACATCATACATAATTTATTTTATCTACGACCACTACTGTAAATGATGAATTACGTACAACTCATAAAGTAAGTGGATGTTTACATAGTCGTGTGTAAAGTAAGTAGATGTATACATAGTCGTGTGTAAAGTAAGTAGATGTATACATAGTCGTGTGTAAAGTAAGTGGATGTTTACATAGTCGTGTGTAAAGTAACAAAATCGCACAGAGAAGACATTTGCACCTAACTTTACGCACGCTTGTAGTTAGATCTACGTAGCCGTATCACATTAAATCGACAGTAGTCGAAATTGCAACTGTCAGCGCTAATTATTTTGAACTTGAATAAGGTAATTTTGTTATCTGTAATAGTAATTAAATGCGGTCGTAGATAAAGTATAGTACAAAACTCGAGCTGCAAAGCAATTACGCACTTGTAGAATTACTAGCACTCGCTGCTGCGCAAATCGTGATATACTACTGCAAGACTCCAAATTATTTGGCTGTAATAGAACAATTATTTTAATCAAACTATAGAAAACAAAATCTTAAAACCAAATGTACCTTTGTATATTAAAATAATGAGATATACCCAAAACCTAAAGAAGAAAAATGAAATACCCAAAAAATAACTTCCAACAAAAAGCAGAAAAGCACACTTAAGCAAGTGGCAAACGTTACTCTGCAGGTTTTAGTTAACATTTATAACCAAAAACTAAATAAACAATGAACTTAAAACTGCCAACTCGATTTTCTTTCTTTCCTTCATTTTAATAACATTCTTCCTCGAAATTAATAAACTTTTCAGTTATTATATTTCTCAATAAATTAACTAGTCAGTTATCAGATCGACGTTTTTAACATTCGGAAACGACGAGAGATCGGTAGATATTAAATCCGATAAATATACATGGAATAAATTTGTTTAGTTGCAACGAGCGAGTTTCGTAATTGAAACAATTTATATTTCCTCCTTTGGAAGAAGTAAGAGACGCTGTATAAGTAATGAAATTTATCAACATTTACAACATGATCCGAACATCATTAAAATCATAAAATACGACAGCTGAGGAGCATCCAAACATCTTATAGATGAAATTATAATTTCTTAAAAGATATAGATTCTGAAATCGATAATGGTCTTCAGAATATAATAATCAAAGGAGAAGACGTGTGTGTAACTCCGCCAACAACCATAAAAGCTGTTTATGTTAAATGCATCATTGAATATCATTGAACTAGTAATTCCCAGTTCAAGTTCAACAATGAGCAATCAGGGCTCCGCGCGCTGCACACAACAACAACGCAAAAATAAACTGTTTGAAATTCAGGGATTGTAGCGCGTATACATTTTGATTCACAACCCTAAAATTGCAAGCTTTGCTCGCGCACGTTCCTGCGGCTATTACTGCTCTTACAAAGACGAATTTGATGGAAAATCGAATTGGAAATATGCGTGCGTTAGGGGGAACCACATGTACCGAGAGGGTTCACACTGGCATCGCGACGTCTCGCCGTTATGAGTCTCCCCGTGAATTATTGAGAGCCAATAACCACACCGGCTATTGTGCACAACAATAAAAGCAGATGTGAATTATGAGACGATTTCGTTTTAAGACTTACGCGTGCACGTATGCTTTTCATGCATGAAAATGCATCATCCCTTTTTGGAAACATCGGGATATTTAATTAAGCGGAGCAACGTCTTGAGTCGGCCGACTCCTAAGAGGATGGCGGCGGCAGGACGTGACCAAATCAATGTAAAAGCCGAGGCTGCTTTCTCCCCTTCATATATCATACCTCCGACTGGCCCACTGCCCTCTTATGGCACGCACTGTATCGCAATGCGTACAAGATTTCCCATGAATAAAATATGCCCCGGCGAAAATGCTTTTTATATGGCAAAACGGAACGTCGCCGTACATTTAATAATTCATAATTGTCTTGCCATTCGCCTAACAATACCAGAAAAGCCAGACGCCCTAAATTTATTTAGAAGTATTTTTATTTTGTACGCCCAATATCATATAATTCTAATGATTTCAAATAAGTGTTAAGAAACACCACATTTCCAACAATAATGACAAACGGTGTGGAGTTAAATTTGAGCAGGTGCTTCCACACAATTAAACGTGCCATATTTTATCGGTGAATTACGACCAAGTTACGGTTCATGATGGAGTAAGTAACAAGTGACAGTGTAACAGGGTAATATTTCCTTTTCCTGCACGTCTCGGAGGCAACTTCCTTCCTCCCCAACGACAGATAACTGTCAATACCGGTCGTCAATCAGGACCATAACTGCATTAGCGTCCACCGATACATCTCACTTCCTTCATAAATCCCACGATATATCCAATATTGTTGGCATCACAGTAACTGAATCTTTGTTTTCTATTGATTACCCGACTCGTCATACTAAACTTTAATAATATAACATTAGCTGTATAAACTCGTGTAATGTTCGAAGGTAGCCGCTTAGCGTAGTTTCATGGTGTATACCATTATCATATTGTTTGGATATGAAGTTTGCAGTTGTATATTTATGCTCGAACAATCCTAACTTTGCTCGTGATCCCAGAGGGCTTGTTTACTGAACAGCCCACCCAGGCAACAGATAGTAATCATTTTGAGTTTTGAATTATAACCGGTGTATAATGCAGCAACGGTACAAATTTCCAAAGGTACAATAAACGACGAGTTTATAAGTGAAACATCGATTCGGCGAATTCCCAGCGCGGATTTAAATATCTGCCGGGTTAATCGTCGGCTCTCGTTTACACCCATGAAAAAGTTCAACGAAAATTTTGTTTTGTTGTATTTAATTGTTCGAAAACACAAGTCAGTCATAATAATCGAATGACCTGAGGTGGATCTGTTTCTCTTTGCGATGCTTACAGTAAACGTGATCGGTTCGTTGCGTTTATCTATCTAATTACTCGAAATCCTGAAGCGATGCAGTTAATAATAACCCGAAGCAATGAGACGGCCTTTCCTGTTTTGCAAGAATCTTCGAGTTATTCTCGGTGTAGTAGGAGGGTATGTGCATCAACGTTTCCTATTGCTACTGGAAATTAATTTCTTGCCTGTAATTACAGGCGAATGCATATTAAACGCAGCTCAATTATGTTTGCACTGATAGAACGTAATCACTATCTTAATAGAAACTTTTAAATGCAAGCAACAAAATAGCACAGGATGAAAAGGCATCAATTGTTCATTAATTAAAATTGCAACTTTATCCTGTACGAGCAAAACGTATTTTAAAAAAATGAAAAATTACTCATTACATCCTCAACAAGTAAAAACCGAATTATCCTTCGTGTAATTAAGATAATTTTCATGGCGTTTGATGTTGATACATTGCGTAATAAGTCGGCGTAATACGTATCCTCGGCCGCTCGTAATTAATGTAATTCGCTAAAATAATAACTCTTTTAACAGGAGCTAAAAATAAATTGCTATAATTTTGCAGGTAATATGTTAGAGTGGACGGCTAAAAAATGATGCCCATATTTAAGTAAAGCATTCGGTCGCAGTGGTATTAAGTGTCTCATTAATGTGGTATAATTAATAGTGTACACGCAGGAAAAAAACGGAGGCAGCAGCATTGCGTCGAGCGGTGTTTAAGCAAAAATCGAATTCACCCTATATGGCAGGTGGAATAACTCGTTCAAAAAAAACCGTTTTAATTAATTTATGTAGGAGCGAATGCGTTGATAAGAAATGTGAAACATACGGTCGATCTCGTTAATATTACTTTTTGTCAAAATCATCGAAACTCTTTGGTTCGTTGATAATTAGAGCTAATTACATAACTCTTGCTTAACGCATTTCAAAGTTAATCTTGGAATTCACTCTACTTAATATAGCTAGTTTGTCAGAAGATAAACGCAGTAGTAACAAATAAATCAATTAATAATAAACATAAAAACTGTCATAAAGTGATCGCAGGAAGTCGCGATTCAAATTAATCATAAAAAACTTCTTTTATTGTTTGAATTTATGTAAATTATTGTCCATTCACTTTGACAAAGCGAACATTCAATCTCGCGAAACCTCAATAAGTAATGTACTACTAACTCGATAAAAATTTGTTTTCTTTTTCATATAAATTATTATCGATTACATCACGTGTACAATTGCAGGCAAGTATGAGTACACCTCAATAATAAAATCATTTAATGCTCAACACAGTATTGATTGACTCATAGAAATCTTCATGATACCGATTTACTTCGTTATCAAAACAGTGACTACAGCAATAAAATCAATTTTGAAAATAAGATTACGTCTTGATGGGTAGTCCACCCTCACAACAGAAGCGATTGACCTATTCGAAAACAAATTACCCATTGCCAGAATTTGTACAACGGTTCTGGTCGACACCAGAAAGTTCGATCAACGACAACGTATGTGCATACAAGTTTTAATTTCTAGCACTAAAAGAAGTACGTCTGCTGCAAAAACTTATGCAGCAACGTAAGAATTCTTTAAGTGCAATTGACAATATAAGTTTTACAAATTTTGTTGCAAAACGTTAAAAAGCGATCACAGGATGTCACTATTTTCAACTTTTCATTATTTATAAGTTTTACATTGGTATATGTAATTACCAAATTCAAGTTAAATAAAATAAATGCAACTATCAATATTTTTTATTACTTCTTGTTACTGAGAGCATGGCATACATTTGCTTTGCATTTTTAAAAACCTATGATACTCTTGCGTTGAAAACGAATCGACTGACACATTATTCGTCAAAATCGGCTGGATAGAAACGATGCTTGGTATAAATTAAATTTTTTAATTAACCCATGTGCTTAAGATTTACGTTAAGATTACATATAAATAGGTGTTCTTTAAAAAGGACGATGGTCATATCTGGATTAATTACAAAAGAGCCGCCATATTAAAGTTTTAAAAATGTATTATAGCTTATGGCACTTTTGGGATGAAGACGAATCGATTGATACCTAATTCGTCAAAATCGGGAAGTCGGGAAAAAGCACGAGTGCTGGAAAGTCGAATTCCCACCTCCTGGTGAGTTTGGGAATGCGAACAAAAAGGCCGAGTGCAACAAATTAAAAAAAAAAAAAACGAAATGGCATGCCCTATAGATGATGATATAAATTTTCCCGAGATGACAATCCGAATTGAATAAATTTATTCCAATCATTGATTTTGAGATTTTGATAATATTGATAGATGATAATACAAAACCTTATGCACATTGTCTAAATGTGAGTCCATTGGATTGGGCGGTAGAAATGTTTTAAAACGACCTATAAGAAATGATTATCTAATCATACAGTTCTTCCACAGTTAGAACAGTACGGCCTACTTTCCCTGTCTAATAAAGTTTCATGAATAAAAAGGCAACGAAATAAAAGAAAGTCAAGCAAATTATTAATCCATGTTCTAAAATTTATAATATACGTGTTTAGTATATCATGATTTCTAAAATACAAACAAATATTATCCTGTTTTCTATTAATATTAATAATAATTACACTGAGCTTAAAAAATCTACTATATGCCTAAGGAAAAAAAACGAAAAAAATTACTTACGCATACTAAAAAAATATTAGTGGCACGCCATTATCTTTATCTTTAATAATATTCTCGATTTCTGGAACATTTATGTTAACTATTATGGATAAAATAAAATTTTTATAATAAATTTAAAAAATTACCATTACTCAAATGAGAAATCGTAATTTTCCCATTGATGAATATCTCAATTTAACCGTAAATAAAAAAAACTAACTAAAACATATTTTTGCAAATCTAAAAGTATTTCCAGAAATTCCCTAAATATGGGGCTATATTCAGTTGGCATTAAGATTGCATGTAAAACAAGAACAAATGGGAACAATCCGAAACAAAACAGAACAATTAGGAATAAAAAAGAAGAAAAACAAAATAAAACAAAAAACTATTCGATAAAGCAGGTAGTCGTAAAAATATAAGTTTAAATGAGGAAGCAGATTTAATTGGTAAATATTTAGAAAGTTTTCAGTCATAAATGGACAAATTAGTTTCATATATTCCTAATGATGAGAAACAAAAGTGAAAAGAAGGTTTACAACCCATCATTACAGAAAAGATGGAACAAAAATAGTTGGTTTCAAACAAGAAGTAGTAGATAAATATATTGCAAAGAAAGCTGCTAATTTATTCCTTGAACAACTAATTATGATTGATTGTGAACTAGAGTCCGCTAATAATAAAATAGATCAACTGGAATATAAATTAGACAACTACAATAATTATGATCATGAGAAATTAGCAGAATTAAAAAAGAAAACAGTATAATACATTATTATTATTATTATTCAACAAGTTAATAAATTAAAAATTATTATTTTTATTCTTATGTTTATTATCGTCATTATCAAAGTAACTTAAAACAAATAACTAATTATTTAATTACATTTTTTAATCCTGTCAAAATGCCGAAAATTATAAGCGGGCAAACCAAACAAGCCATAAAAAAAAGCCTACAATTATTATAAAAAGGACCGTCCAGATTTCACACAAGATGAAATTATAAGCAGGTTGATAGATATACATGGAGTAAGGCTTACATAAATTAAATGAGCCCCATTTTCTAATGTAGGTAATATGTATGTTTTAGATTTCGCAAAGAACAATTTTGAAAGCGGGACCTGACAATTTGAAAACATCTTCATCTGGCAAACATAAAAAGACGGATATATTTACAAATTACATGTTTCGGAAAGATTTGCAAAGATTTGCTCGCGATACTTTGGAATTTAAAGGGAGAAGAACAACTTTCTTCAAAATTATGAAATCTATGGGTTATAAACACAAAATGGTTAACGGATGCAAAATTTTATGTGAACAAAAACACGTCGTTGCATCCAAAATTTCTTTTTTGAGCAAATTCTTACAGTTTCAAAATTCTAGTGTAAATATAATATTCGTGTACCTCGATGAAACGTGGATCTACCAAAATAGGTCTGCGGTTCGTTGATGGATATACGAAATAGATTTGAAAAGTAACCCAGCCAAAATTAAAAGTGAAGGGAAACGTTTTACAATTTTGCATGCGGAAACAAAACTTGGCTTTTTGGAAGGGTGTGACTTGTTACTTGACTCGACAAACAATGACAGAGACTATCATAAAAACATGAATGCAGAAATTGTTCAAAATTGGGTGGTTAATCAGCTTATTCCTGCACTAGGCAAGTTGCAACGAAAATGTATGGTGGTGATGGACAATGCACCATATCACTCGGTGCAGTTGGACAAACCACCCACATTTTCCTGTAATAAAAGATCAAATGCAGGAGTGGTTGGTTAAACACAATGTCGAAATTGAGTGCAAAATTACAAAAAACAATTATGGGAATTAGGTAAGCCTTTTAGAATAGATGGAACAACAAAACGATACGCGACTGACGTAATTTTGAAGGAGCACGGTTATGAAGCTCTTAGGCCTCCTCCATACCGTTGTCAATACAATCCTATTGGGATTGCATGGGGACAGTGCAAAGGCTTTTACAATAAGCACATAAATTCGCAACCAGTACGGAAAGATACGGTTACAAATTTATGGCGTGAGACTCTTTCAAAATGTACCCCCAACATGTAGCAAAATTTTTGTAATTATTGTGAAAAATTAATTTCGGAAGACTGGACGAAACATGGAAAATTTTTCGTTTGAAAATATTCCTCCTTTCATTATTACATTAGGAGAATCTAATTCAGAATCAGAAATTGATGATGATCAGATTCTTCTATGGAATCAATGGAAGGGGAATAGGGGACATTTAATTTGGCATCAAAATTTTATAGTGTAGAAAACGCATGTATAACTTATAAATAGACTGCGACGATCCTTTTTAGCAGTCAAAACTAATAGCCACGAATATGCACAAATATAAGCAGATTTGCAGAATTCTAGTGTTAGCAGAAGAATCTGATGGTGTGTTTATTGGAGGAGGTAGACAGAATTTTAAATGAGATCTAGCTTATGGTCTTCTCGGGAAAAAATGGTATTTTACATAAATATGGTCATGGAAAAGGTTATGAGACAACGGCAATAGCAAGAAGATCCTGTTATTTAAATACCCCTTCATATAAAGCTTTTGCGCCACCTGCAGCGCACCTCTACACCA
Organism: Serrognathus titanus; assembly: GCA_039766575.1. Taxonomy (NCBI): domain Eukaryota; kingdom Metazoa; phylum Arthropoda; class Insecta; order Coleoptera; family Lucanidae; genus Serrognathus; species Serrognathus titanus. The sequence goes on along the minus strand of CM077914.1, from coordinate 52,369,594 downwards.
TTGCCAGGCACCAAACTCGAATCCCCTTCAGAAATTCATCCCGGTCGCGAGTATTCACCCCTACTGCGACAGCGAGGCGAAAATGGCCGCGAGCTCTATAATAAGACCATCCAGGGCTTGAGAAGGACAGTTCTTCGGTCTGAACAAGTCCGAAAAAAAACTCCTGGCTAAACAAGCTATCCTCACGGGTTGCACCAGTCGATACACCTCTCCACCCGCTGCACGAGTAGTAAGATCCATTTAGCCGCACCACTGTGCACAGTTGGCTATCATTTTAAATCAGACAAATTAATTTGGTGTCATTTTAACATACGTCAAATTGTAACAATTTGACAATCAGATTGATTAACCGATGTTCTCAACTTTAAGAAATTTCCATTTTTGTCTAGTATGTTGATTCTGTAAGTTAATCTAATAAGAGTAAATGTAGCTTATTTCATACTGTCTTTCCAATCTCATTTTTCATGCTACGAAGGTTCTATCTAGCCTTTGTAAATTTGAAATGTCATCTGTAATGAATTCCTATTTCAATTAAACAGCAATCAAGTCTGTAATAGTAAAATACATCCATGTTTGTAATGACCAACTAAAGTTACATGATTCGGTAACTTTTACCGTTGAAACAAAACTTATTTTAGATCACGTATCTTGTAAACGGGACTTTTATTTTTAGGTAGTGTTGATTTCAATTTTGTGCTGTTATTTTGGATCGTTGGTCTCCTTTTCCATGTTTTACAACACTATTAAATGCAGTATACCTAAATGTGATTCTTTGTTTATTTCGTAATGAATTTCTGGGTCATTTTTGAAAATTGCGTTTTGCAATCGACAACTAAATTGTGACAAATGATAATTTGATTAACAAACCATTAAATACAACATACCAATCACTTTTGTAAGTAAGATAACAAGAAAGTCACAATTAGTGCCTCATTACAAAAGTTAGTGGAGTTTAGTGTGACTTTTGTTCGTAGATATCACGTTATCTCCATTGTGGGTAAAATTTCCTTTAAATATCTCTAAAGCAGAAATCAACCGTCTCCCTTCCCTTGTAGTTTTTGAATTGAATACCTTTCATTATCCATTCCTTATTTATTTGTTATCGCAGTAGGCCGTGATTTAAAGTTAATAGGTTGGCTGGCTATCATTTTAAATTAGACAAATTGATTTGATGTCATTTTAACACACGTCAAATCGTGTCAATTCAAATCAGAAGTCAATTCTCAACTTTAAGGAATTTCCATTTTTATCTAGTATGCTGATTCTGTAGGTCGATTTGTCATTAACTGTCATGAAAATGGTAAAAGATGTGAAATGGGATACTAAGGTTTTTATGAAGAAAACATATGCAAAATTTCAAGTGAATAAGCCAGATTTAGGGAAAACGGAAATTATTAAAACATTCATGGAAATTTTTGAAGTGAGTGCACTTGATATTCCAATTCTGTGTACCTTTAATTTTAAAATATTTATTATAAGTGACACAAAATTGTATAAGGGATGTGTTGACAAGAAGACAAGACGAATTGAAAACTAGACAATATTATTTATGTTAATAAAGAATAGCGTACATAACAATTATGAAAATTTTAGAAAAGTTAAGTACACCAACAATGAGTTATAATTAATTAATTGATGTGACTTTGAAAAGTATAAATTTCTTTTCAAAGTTCTAATTTTGCGTCCTTGACGAGTAGTTTGTTTGCAAAATCTATATATTCATGCAGACGTAGTTTTAATGAAGTAATAGGCAAGTAGTAATAACGATGATAATGTGTTCTTCATCTTCTCGCTGGTGTAGACCGTGCGGAGCTCAGTCAGTCAGGAGGTCAAGTTCGCGCAATGTGTATGCGAGAGACAGTGCTCTGCACGCCACCGCTCATTTGAATAACATTTAAATACATCGATCTGTTGAGCGGAACTTGGCCTAGGTCACCCAGCCGCTCAATATTCATTGCCGGAGCCAATGCACTCTTTATATATGCGAAATGCAAAGCTTTACGCTGAAAGCCGAAAACGGTACACGCGAACGAATCTGCATACGCCGGGGACTCCCCGCCACCTTGTTCCGAATTGCTTCCGTTATCGGACGCGCAAAAACTTTTATTTATCGCCGCCTCTGGAAAGCGCTGCAATTTCCAAAAACGAAACGCTTCTTTACGATAATTCGTTTTACAATAATATCACTTGCTCCATTAGTCTGATAGAAAGAAATATATCTTAGCAAAAGGAACGTAACTTAGTTGTTCTGTAAAATTTGCAAGTATTAATGATTTTGAATAAACTAATAAAGTTATATTAAGTTATACTGTAACATGAACTAAGAAAAACGTATTCATGTAATACGTTTCCTGAATGTAGAATTGCAGGAATTGCTCCAGTTGATTATTTATTATAAATAAAAGTAAGTAAAAGACAAATTAACTTGCAATATAAAAATCCATGCTAACTGTATCGTGTATATCGTTTGTTACACGTGTTTTATGCAACAGTTAACAGTGTAACATAATTGGCCTGTATTAAGTTCGCGTGGTGCTCGAACGCAGCGAGCAATTTAAATATCTCCAAGTTTTTACGTCTCAGTAACACATATTTGCGTAACAGTTTAATCCCGCATATTATAGCTATTTACATATTTCCTTATTATTACGAACGGACGACCTTATTTGGTCAGTATTAGTTCCCCTTTGGATTGCACCGAAGTTTCAACAGCAACAAATCATACGAATTCAACGCAGAGGAAGTCAATTACCATTTTGACACGAACCAATCGATCATTGTTTTTTTAGTTATTGACCTTGGAAATTCGTAATTGATTAAGAACCACTGTGGAGAGAGGTATTTCAGTCGATGATGTTAGTTTATTTGTGGATCCTGGATTGTGTTAGTCTTTTAATTATTATGTCTTATCCTGTTTTGTTATGATAAGCGAAAAGTAATTAATAAATATGCTTATTTATGTAGTCAAAGAGATTAGGTCGCATAATAATAAATAATAAGAAGTTATGCATCACGTCAGGTCTTATCGTACATGCCTGGCAACTTCCTTAGGTGCTACATCACAAGGACATTTTTCTCCCGCCGGCGAAGGACTCGAACTTGTTTATTAATAAGGCCTCCGTAAAATGCAGAGCGTAATTATTGGAATAAATTAGAGCAAGGACTTTGATAAGTTGGCATGGACGTCGTTAATACAGAAATTCCAGTTATCCCACCGACACATGCACTACGAGGCGAATGAATTTATACGTGGAAATTACATATCCCGGTTCGACTTCCTTTTTACGGTAAGTAAAGACAGAAAAAGAAGTCCATCGATGATTGCACAAAAATAAATTTATCGAAAACGTTTATTTTAATCGCACGTGATTTCATATAAGTTATTATAATTTGATATTTTATAGTAGCTATTATATGTCCAGAGCTGTAAACAGTACGTTTCCTTGTCCTCACGTCATTTATCAGTATGTACGATTTCAACAATGGCGTTTAGCTATGAACTCATCAGCAAGGAAGAGTCCTTGGCGTCTATTATAGACAAGAGAGTCGACATATTCCAAACAATAGCAAGGAAACTGAACGTAATCAGAAAGTGAAATATCAATCAAGTATGCCTTTTACTCAAACCCATTAAAACCAAGAGCATTTTCCAATCGCTGCTGCTTATATAAAAACAATTTGTTAAAAGTGACATGCAAATTCGCCCACGCAACCGAGCACCACAACCGGTTTATAATACACCCAAGTCCAGCAACAAACAACACCAGTAGTTCGTTCGTTCGTTCGATCGGATCGATATCATTAATACCAACGTTACAGACGCACGCACACAGCCCAAGTTACCTTCCAGAGAGCGCACAGTCCTTGAGAATGTTCACTTTTAATCCGCAGATATTATTACCACCTAATCACCGGCTTATTACTAATTATGGCAGATAATGAATTTTTATGCCGTCGTAATCAATTAAAGGTACGGCTCTGTTTGCATAATTTAAACTAACGACGTAATTGGAAAATTCAACAATGAGTTGCGCTTAACGCGATCCTCTAATTATTTGCCTGAACTTGAAATCTCACATTTGCATTTTTTATGCCTTCCAGCTTCAATAATTACCAATAAATTAAATGAATCGAGTAGTAAATGTAGTCGAATAACTCGGCGCTGAAAATAAATAACGAACAGAAACGAAAACCTCATCGAACCACTTAGTGTAATACGGCATGCATTTCCGCTGAAAAGGAAAAAGGAATCGCAAACTGCAATCGGTCCCGTTAATTGAGACAAGTACATATATAACGCGCATGAAATAAATGTTAAACGTTTTTAAAATTAATAGAGTAATTACGGAATAAAAACGGACTAATCCGCAACGGCTTCATACTTTGCCAGTAATATACGACGGCATTTAAAAGCGATAATTTAGACGACATTGTGCGCAACGCATAACGTTAATGAATTTATGTGTGAGAAAACTCACAAAAAGAAAGAAAGAGCTACAGCGGTACAGTTATAATTATTTCACTTTTGAAATAATTTACGCGCTTGTTTTGCAACGCACAATTTATTTATATTAATTCCGCACGCCGTTTGTATAGAGATACCGTGTAATGTCTTTACTACAGATTGTCTCACGTAATACATTCAATCCAAACAAAACTAAAGTCCTGCTTTAGAAACCAGACTTTTTGAAATCGTAAAATCTAAGTTATCCGATTTTGGAAATCAGGTTATTCGGTCATGAGGTCTTATAATCACGCTGCCCACTCCTACCTTTACGTATTTAACAGCCGAGAAATTCGGTCGGTTTTCCGACAACACTGGATGTGTTTGTCTTGATAAGTGCGTAGTTCTGTTGTGCAAACAGAACGAATAAATAAATCGCTTCGGAGAAGCTGGTTTTACCTCACAAAACGAGTTTTTTTTTTATTGATTGCTCAACGATAAGTTATCACTCACAAGATGATATCCGCATTGCATTGCAATAGTGATAAATTATTGCACTTCGATTCAATGTCAGGTCCCTGCTAGTTTCATAATAGTCACGTGCTCCTTCGCAAGTTTAACATTCCAAAAGTAAAAATGGTTTTAAACTTTTTCATTTTTTCTTCGCTCTTGACTTTTACTGCCAAGACAAGAAAAAAGAGTTCAATATTTCTTAATCGTCAATCTTGCTTTATACATTTTTTATACTTGACTATAGTCGTCATACTTGCATCCTATCCTACCCTGAATTACCTTCCGACATTAAAATACTTACAACATTCATCCAAAAAAAATTTCAAATCAAATGGTTTAGTGGGTAACCAATAGTGAGTGAGCTCACTAATGAAGACTATTGATCTATTGTTTAAAACATCACGGGAGTCTGCTACTACTTGCTTCTCAATTGATGGATCAGAAGCTGGATTCAAATGAGAACCAGTAGTAGTATTAGAAAGTAAGCTAAGTACTACTAGAAGAACACCATCGGTCATTGTTAAGAGAACAAGCAGTGAAACAAAATTATTCATAGATTACACAATCCCCAATAAGTTGCTTCCTAATGGAATCATAGATGGACTTCGCAGCTATCAGTATTCTTTCCAAAATAGCTCTGTCTAGACAATTCCGAATCTTAATGAACGAGATGGACCCAAGGAAAGAGATATATCCCAATAACCGCAAGTCTTCCCGTTTAAACAAGTCCTGAGTCACAGTAATTATGTAATAGTTAATTTAAAAGGCAGTCTCAACTGGGATCAATAAATTGGGTCCCTTCGATAACAATAATTTTATGAGACGTCTAATTTTTTGAAGCTAGGTTGTCAAACTTCAGCACTAACACTATAATACAAATTATAAGTGACACGAGCATCCAGTTACACTATGTTACATGATTTAATCAATAATTATAATATTGATAGCACTTTTGAAAGTAAGTTGTACTACATTCTGATGAACAGTAAAAGATATTTTGAGATGTATAACTGAAATATCCACCTTTGTAGATGTATCATTAATTGAAGCCACATCGTCATGTTTGCATCCCATCATACCCTCAATTACCTTGCGACATTAAAACGCCAAACTTATGACATTCATTCAAAAATCCAGCTAACAGTTCTGACAGAAATTTTGAATGCTTTTATGTAATTTCATAAAGGTGGATAAATATAGACGAACATTTTCCAGGATAAAGAATAATTAAGGTGAAACATGTAGTCGATAGAAACACGTATAACGCAGTGCAACTAGGCAATTTATATTTTGATGACGCTTGAAAGAAATTGAAAAAACAAATAAATAACTACTCGCCATAAAACGCTTTTTTCTTCCCAACAACCAATAATTCAAAAGTGTTGCTCGCTTAATGAATATTAGTAATTTACGATACCACACGGAATTAACAAGCGCCTCTCTAATCTATATTTCAGATTATGCCTTTCATGTATAAATAATAACGCGTGTATGTCCCAAAGCAATGCGAGATCAGTGTAAATATAGCCGGGGCGGCAGCAGCATCCCGGTTTGCGAAGAGTAGCCAAGTAAGGATGTTAATACACAACTGGAGCGTATAAATCAAGCCGCTTTGACTGCGGGTCATCCTGCAATCTTGATAGCTTCGGATGAATTCTATTATTAGCTTATGTACTTATGCGCGCGACCAACTCTTCGACGAGTTCGCTTGTTGTATCGCTTTTGTATTGTGTTGTGTTTCAAACCTGTGTTATATAATATTCGCCTTGACATTTAAATATAAAAATAAAAACAATGAGAATGCCACAGACGTGCCACGATATTAATGTTAGATTTTGTACATTTATATGAAACACTATTCAGAAAGAAAACGATAACAGATATACATTTTTTCTAGCCAACTTCTAAATTTAAAAATGGTAGAGAAAGCTCTGGGGGATTAATGTTTAAAGAAGTTTCATTAAAAACCAATATCTTCAGCAATCATCGAAACTATTTATCGCCGTCGGGCAGTTTCTCTCGAATCTCGAATAACCACCAAATTGAATTCGCAATGCGGAACGAATTAAACAATAAACGCGCGCTGAATGGCGAAAGAATTCGGCATGTTTTACCGCGAGCATCACCATAATTAGCAATTAATTTTCTGTGTAAATCCGCAGTTTTCGTTACACCAAATGAATATTGCATAACGCGTGGCGCGCAGACAGCCACTTACTACTGTTTAATGACGCGAATCATTAAAATGATTAATTGCGCTCTTACGAACGGCCCTTTACTGTTCAGCAAGCAACACTTACGTGCTGCACTCGTTTTATATGCTACTATAATCGCACCAAATTGGTAACGCTGAAATCATTATTAATGCAGAGTGCAAGGTGTAGCAAGCATTATCGTATTTACTTTCCTGTTAAATGAACTGGATAACTTACAAATATTTCATTGAATCAATCAATTCAAATGATAAAATTTTCACCGTCTGAAAATTCTATAAAAAGAAAGATGGAGTTACAATATGTAAACGACAGAAAATTGAACTTGACCTACTTTAAACACACTCAGTACAGTCTAGAGATCGTATGTATTAACACTTCTTGATTTGCATACGTCCGCGGTGCATACATAAATAAATTAAAAAAAAAAAACTACCTAATTTCAATAAGTATGGCGTCGAAAGTGAACGCCGAACACTGCCTACCCGTTATTGTTCCACTAATCGCATCGCATAAATCATTTATTGATAATGTTGTCTGTCGTATCTGGTTCAGAGCGCGGGACGTAAAAATTTATTACTAATTACCGCTGGACAATGAGCGGCGGAAAAAACTATCGATCGATACGCAAAGCTACATTCCATATTTCATTGAATTATTTTAATTAAATGTTTAGAGTTATTAGCCTGTCACCGTAATGTAACGTTAATATATTGTTGTGAGTATGTATACCTGCCGCTTGCGTTTCGTATGGAATGACATTGATACTTTAACCTTGTTGCCGTTTTATATATGATGTAAAGTAGCGCACGACGCACTTACAACATATGATTTATGTTGGACGAAGAAGATTTTCGAAATACAAGAAAATTAAGGGTCGAATTCACAAACTCGACGAAGTTAATAATACATTAAACTTAACGTTTGTGAATTCGACCCAAAGAATTGCAAATTTTCAAAAATTATCCCCTGCCATCGAATACCGAAAACCAGAAATTCCATTTCTCTTTAAAAATATCACGCAGAAATTGCCTATCAATATTCAATTGACTAGTTGTATAGCCGGCGAGTATGCAATTTTCTTCATAACATTGAGTCTTAAATTATTTGTATTAAAAGTTAGTATAGCAGATATATGGAAGAACATGCATTGCAAATATAAACAGCTTTGAAAAACTCCAGTGTCACTAGAAGAATCTGAAGGTGTAGGTACTGGAGGAGATGGTGAAAGTAGACAATTCTAAAGTGAGGTCCAGCACGTCATAAGACATTTTACAAAAAAAAACACAAATGAAAAAGTTATATGTTGTCTACAACAAGAAGACGCCGCTATTTAAATACCAAGGCATGTGGTAACCAGGGATCAATATAACAATAGAGTTGGCGTTGTAATTGAAATGCATATTTGGATAACGTCATATTAATACTAATTGTCAATCAATTGTGACATAAATAACGCGGGAAATGTTTTATGTAACTCACGCAGTTATTTATAGAGTTCAAAAGTATCTCGATGCAGAAGGCAGTGGTCATTTTACGATGAACTAAAGGCACAGACGCGTGTTTAGTTGTATCGCCAACTCTAATTCATTTTTAATTTGATGACTTTTATTTCTTAGTAAAAAATGCTTGTCATACGCCGCAGTCGAGCTGGCAACAGTGGCAGTGGTAGTTTTCAAAAACATAACCATAAAGTTAAAAATGAACGTTAATCAAATTTCTGACAAATGTACTTTTTAAAGATACTAACGGTGATGTTAGGAAACTCTGGTGTTTTCACTCTGTTCATTTGTTTTAAACTAAAACGAACCGAAATCTCACGGTCTGCTTCAATGATTTGCCGATAGATGACACTGACACTGCTACACTTGCAAAGTTTTGACACTGCTATACTTGCAAAGTTTTGTCGTTTTTCTTGTTCGTAATTCTTTTAAAAAGTTTTGTTGTTGTTTCTCGTTCAAATTTGTTGTTGCTCCTTGTTCCGAAAATGCCAAGATATTGTTATCTATGTTTGCCATCTAAAAGAGATAAGCAAGATTTAACTTTATTTGCTGCACCCAAGGTAAATTTCTTTCCAAATCCTTCTTTTTAATTTAAAGATTGGGTCATTCCAAAGTAAAAAAGAACGTGAAGCATGGGGAAATCTTTTTTAGAAAACCAATTCCAGCAACCGGTTTTGTCTGAAATAAACATATTTCAGACAAATATTTGAAAAAAAAATTTCAACTAGATCACTTCTTTATAAATCTTTCACAGGCGACCGGTAAGTTTTACCACTATTTCAAAAGTCAAAGTCGTCAAACGTCAATATGTGTCAAATAAAATAATGCCAAAAAAGGACAAAACGTGTGCGAGCCTCTATTCTTTAATTCTCCATGTAGCGGAGAGTCTTCGAACTAGACCATGAACTTCTGTTGCTACGGGTTGAATGATTTTGCGTGTAAAATTTTGAGAGTGGAGACACCATGCTTTCCTAACATCACCATACTAACTAAAATGTCACCCTAACATGGTCGCCTACTCTGAGTCTTGATAGAACGTGAATAGTGTTTATAACTTATAAACACTATTCACACAACTACTGTTTAATATTGTATATCTACAACATAACGTCTATAAAGATCTGTATCACTAATTGCTATTAAACAAATCTATATGATTATATAATCACATAACTATTTAACTATTAATCTTTATTGATTGTAACACTTCTAGATTTTTAGATATATGAATGCAACTGTCATCAGATGGGTAAATAAATTTATTATTATTATTATTATTATACCATTGTTAAAGTCGTGCATTACCTATCACAGTAAATACCATGAGTCATGCTGCCTCACAATTTCATAACTGTTTGTTTACTTTAAAACAATTTGTGCAAAATATATACATCCGAATTTCAATTAAATTATTAAATATTTTGTAGAACTTGTAAGAAGATTCCCACAATTACAATCTAACTCTATCATTGTATTAGCCACAGTTACAATTCTATATTATCATCAAACCGCGGACTAAAAAGTACAATCGCAGTTACGTCTGTAAGGGGGGACTCGTTTAGCATTTTACAATTTCGAAATATGCTCTTTTCAAAGTGATAATTACTTTGCAATGAAATCTAATTACACGTATTTGGTTAGTTTGGAAAGCCATCATTACAAAGTCCAAAACATATTTCCATTTTTTCGGACGCAATAGTATATTACTGCATACGTTAATTTTGTTCTAATTTTAAAACTAATTTGTACAATTTATGTCCTATACAGGGTGTGTTACAACCTCCTGTGAATATTCACACACAATAGATATGAGAAAGTTTAAGTTTCGTGAGACAAACAGCGAACATATTGAGAATAGATATATAGTAAGGGATGATGCTATATAAAGATTTATTTTTGTGGGAATAAACACGTTCCTTTTAGAAAACATCTCATATATTATATAACAAATAATAAAATATCATAGCTCATTTGTTGATTCCTCTTATGTTCTCTCTTATGTTAATTGCTCTTATATTCTTGCTGCAATAATTTTTTTGAATTCGAATTCTTAACAATATAGAATTGAATTATTTGAATATGTTAATACTCTGCCTTTCCTGACACCAATTAAAAATGACCCTTATATATTTTTTCTTCTTAGTTCATGTACGTCATTCTCTTTGACCATTTCTGAGTTTTTAATAAAAAGTGAGATAGATAATAACGTGTAGGAGTTGCAAAAGATATTTAATGTCATTATGCTCTTATTAATACCATCACAATTTTTAGAATTATATTATATTTCATGTAATATTACAAGTTACACGTTTTCTGTTGGCAACACGTAAGTAATTTCCAGGAATGTCTGTCGATTGCACAAGCGCTGGGGCCCACGTAAACAATGGCAGTCGAGGAAAACGGGTTACTTGCCTGACCTTATTCCTGCCGACCTCCGATCCAATCATGAGCTGTCACTGCCGCCGACTTCACCTTTGCGACATATTCTAGTTTATTACTAACGTTACATTTGCTATTTTTACGGAATATGGGCCGTAAGTTTCACAAAAAAGAGTAATAATAAAAAATAATCCTACATCAAACTTCACTTGTTAAAAAGATTGGTACAACATTGACATCATTATACTTAAAATACTCTTGAGGAAATAATTGTGTAACGCTGAAGCAAATTGCAATTGGCACTTAGTGCGGATAATTACAATAATTTTCTAGGCTTTCCCCTTAAGCGTAATTGTTTAATAAATAATAAATAAATCAGTCACGTTACAGTACTGCTTCACGGGCAAAGTGACTGCATATTTATATTATGATCTTTGTGCACAGAGTAAGAGATGCGTCAGCTCATGTCTTGCAAAGTAATAGAGATCTGGTAATATTTATCAATCTGAAACTACGCGACAAACGTGCAATTACTTGTGTACTTTGCATAGATAAGTTGCTCTCAATTGCGAGTTATTATATAACTAAAATATTGGCGCGCAGGTAATAATTAAAGGTCCGCAAAAATCCTCTCTCATAATAATTTTAATTACGATTACTACACTGAATTCCACTGCCTGGCGCAATCGAGGAGGAATTCGTCGTGTATTAAGAAGAAGTTCCGTCGAGTTTCTGTTTAACGTAACTGTGAAGAACAAGTCAAATATTTGTCAATTCGACCGGACAGTGGCCAACAAACACGAAATTTACTGTTTAAACAGTAGATATAACTAATACACATACCGAGAGAAATGATGACATTCGTCTATTTTTGTACGATTTCTGACATGACTTTAGAAGGAGCACTGTTTACTATTCGCCCGGAGAAAATGGGCTCGCGCATTTTGTTTAATTTTTCGGCAATTATTAGCATACCGATCGCAACCAATATTTACGTTGGTAATTCAATATTGCGTAATACTTGCGCGAGTGATTTCACATCCGGGCGAGAATTTTTTTTTCGCGCGTTTGTTTTGTGTTTATTAATAGGCGCGTTATAAATAAGAATCGCAGAGAAACGCTACCTCGTTATTTATAATGAAATGCAAAGTTATTGGCGATAATTAAAGTTATAGCGCGAACGAAGTGCGTAAGGAAAGCCAGTATTTGTTTTAACTATCTACTTCTGATTACTTATAATATTCAGCGAGCGTCGCATAATTAATACATCAATTATTTACAATTGTCACCAACAATTTTATCAGTTTTATTAAAGTTAAGATAAATCAGATTAAGCCCCTGAAATATGTATGTATATTTATGTTATTACAACACAGGTGTCAATTAGTTTTAATTGGTCGATTAAGACGAACATAAATGCCATCTCTGGATGTGACGGCGAACTTATCCCGCGACATTCTTATTTATCCTGTCCGTTGCATAACTCGACACATGGTGTCACATTTCAATGGCGTTTATCTCGGAGATATTTCGTACTAGGCGCACTCAGCTTGCCCATATTCTATTATATGGAATTTTATCTCTTACATAACCGCTTACGTACAACCGCCTTGCTACAATAAACCATATAATTTTATGCCCGTATAAGGCCGGATTTATGCTTTGTTTAGTTTCAGCAATTTGAGATAAGCTGAAATATTGAAGGTTTTACAGGATTTCACGTGAAGAAGCATGGGGCTCTAAAATAGATTGGTTTCTTTCACTTAATCACATCTATCCTCGACTCTTTTATTTAAAAAAGAAATAATTCATAATAGACACAAGCATAAATGTCGATTCGAATTAACATGCATACTATTTATATTTTAATTCATGAATAATTTTGAAGAGAAAAAGCTACAAGTTAGTGGCAGTTCTTTCAGTTAAGAATTCTTTTATTACACAAAGATCAATTTATTAGAAAAACGCCTTCCATAAAACTCAATAATGAAAGAGAGCGTTCCTAAAATTAGAAATTAAAGAAAATAAAATACTCAATCGAAGAACAATAGTTTCCCGTTTAAGATGGCGTTTCAAATTATTCCTTATTGGCCGTTTTATGTGTTTGTTTTTGGAACTGATTTCATATTTGGTAAAAATGTTAGTTTTTGGAACAGGTTTCATATTTCAGGTTATAACCTGAAAATTCTACTCAAAACTTATGTTATATTTTTCAGTAATTCACTTCTTGGAAACGAGCGAAGGTTCTATGTGAATTTACTAGAACGAAAGAAAAGTGCAGTTGAAAAATCTGTGAAATTCTGTACTTTGGAATTCTCATGATTATATGGACTTTACCGCTGTCAGTCAATATATGTTTTTTTCCAACCATTCACATGGACACGAAGTTTTGCGTTTTCCATTATATAATTGTCAATATAATGACGTCAAACCTTCCTGGGCATCTGCCAAAACATGTTAACAGGAGGACCACTGATATTGCAACACCAAATAAAGTTCAAGAAAAAGCCATTGCACAATTTACACCTGAAAAATAGACAGAGTAGTATATTGTGAAAAATTAAACGAAGCTGATTAACAGAAACATATGGGGAAAGCATATCTTTGGTGATATACCTACTGTTGTAACTTCATTAATGGAATCAAATTCCCAAAGCGATTCTAATGACGTTTATTTTCATTAATTCTTTATGAATGTTTGGAATTTCAGTAAATTATAGTTCGTTCCTTTTTGATAAAGGGTATAGAAGTTATATTACTTTTAAAACTAAATAATTCAACTCTTTCTTTCTCTCTTATTAATGGCGTTACGGTCATAATAAGCAGAGACTCGCATACTGAATTCAGTTTACATTAGAATGGAATGGCATAAGGTAAGGAGTATCGTGATCAACTACGAAGAACAGCCCGTCAAGCGGCTCATTCTTCATTATTCCTTGGGTTGCGAATTTTCGCTATCGTTATCCTGCTATCTTGTTATCAAGCTCATACAAATTTCTGCTTTCTGTAGGCTACCTAGGAAGTATCTGGAATTTTTAAATTTGTATCGATATATTCTTCTCAGGACTAAAGAGAAATTACTTAAACAAATAACTAAAATTGTTTTCCTCTACTGTAATTGTTGCGGTTCATAAACTCTAAAACTTGAAGTTGCAGTGTTATTTTCATTTTTCCGGATACTTTCTAGACGGACTATATAACTATATAAAAAGATATATACATAGCTAGATACATAAACATAATTTGTTTGAAGACTTTTCTATCTGTTGCCGGTTATTACTCTTATTGGGACAACGGTATATAAACATTTCAAACAACTTTTCAAGTAACCACAAAAGTATTAAAGGCAGCAGACTATCTGTAGATATTTCAATGAGCTTTGAACTAAATTTAACATTAAAATTAAAGAGAAAAGTGTAATTGGTAATCTATTAAATCTCGAAAGTTATTTGAAAAAACTTTCTTGGGACACAAAAAATGGCACTCAAGATTAATAAATTGCTAATATTTTCGAGATTTAAAGTCGGAAATTCTGTAAGGACCAATCCAAATTCAATTCCAAATAGTTTCATATCTAATGTCAACAAACAATACAGAATCCTGAAAAACTGCACATTGTATCATACAAAAACCAGAAACTTGCGGCAATCATATTTATTCAGTTTCATAACCCGTTATTGGATAAAATATCAACAAAAAAAGAATATTGAAACTTTAAAACCGAAGACTTCAATTGAACCACAAAAGAACTAGAATCTGACAGAGTCTTGAAAGACTGCAGTTAAAGAATGAAGTTGTAAAGAATGTTTTGATGTCAAAAACAAGTTTTAACAACTTTGTACCAAGGCCTTTTCTTAATTTATTTATTTACATAAAATTTCTCTTAGTTTTTGTTGGCATAATAGGAGTTTGAAAAGTAATTATGCAATATATTTTAGATACTCGATGATACTCGGAAAGACAAAGTTTAGAAATCTGCTTTTTTAGGTTTCGAGGAATTCCATAACTGTATATTTTGAACAATTTAAGGTCTTGGCTTGGCTGATTTTGACCTGAAACTGCTGCTGGCGAGGCCCCAAACAGGACTGAAACAGCTGTCCAGAGGATGCTCGAGGAATCAAACCAGACCTGGAACAAATTTCTATATATTTTTGTTCATTAATATACTTGCTATAATTTCACCATAGCATCCCATTTTAGATAAAGGCAAAGACAATAAGAACCGAGTTAATTTACTCACACGGTGCAGGAATGGAGTATGATCAGAGTGAGTGAGAAGAGCGAATAGATTTTAATACAAATAAGAGTGGGACAAAAGTGCGAAAAGAGTAAATAGAGTAAACGGAGTTGAATAAACGAACGCAGACTGACGTCCATGACTGTATGTCGATTTCATAATATTTTCGGCCTCGTTCCAAGTCAAGTAAAAACTCTTGACTGCGGTTTGTGACTCATTTGCAACAATTTCTCATAATTTTTTTCTTAATACAAAAGACGACGACTTACATAAACATATTGCGACCGGTTATGTCGTCGCACACACTTTTACGATAATAAAGTACATTTTATGATTGCAAAATGAAACGAGCGAGCAAAGCCATAAAATATTGATTTATTTTGTTATTAATCTCTATTAAATATCGGTGTTAGATACTAACGACGATAAGGCAGCAAGTTGAAGATGTATGATGCAGGAAGGCCTTCAGAGCCAAGGTCCTCACGACTAGCCCGCAGCCACACGAGCCGCTGTTCACTTTAGATGTCCGACAAAATGTTATAGATAACAAACAGCGAAATTACATGTCTGCTTTTTTTTATATTGCAATAACGCTCGACACTTCGCAACACAACGGCCGCAAGAAGAAAACACACGCAGTTAACCTAGAAAATTAATAGCAGCCTTTGTTTCGAAATCGGAATTTTATTGTCCGTCAAATTATTATTATTATTATTTTTTGCCGTTGCTACATTTGTTGCCCACTTAAAGCTGCGGACGTGCCCGCTTCGCGTCTTTTGTGCTTGCGAACGCTTTTTTGTGCTTATTCTCTCGGCGTGAAAGGCTCGGTTAAGAGACGTAACGCCCTCATCTGCGCATTATACATTTCATATTTTGATGAATGGATTGAAAGGAAGTGTATAAATCCGAGGGCAGACACCTCTGCTCAATGGGACGTAGTGATGCATGAAAGTAACGCCGCCGCACTTGAATCACAAGTGTGTTGGCGACATAAATCTGCATTTAAAGAAAAACGAATCAAACCTCCAACGCTATTCTTATACGACTAGCCCCGAATAGAACTCAAATCTGATGAAAATTGAATAGAATTATGCTGATGCAAACAAAAAATACCACAATGGAAAAAGCATTCATTAGTAAATTACACTAATCATCACTTTTTTATTATTATGTATTATTTGAAAATGCAAAAGAACATGACGTGAGTCCAGCTCTTCTAAAATAGAAAATGTTTGTCCAAATATAAATCATAACACGATTTGAAAAAAAAATCATCAAGAGGTATGTGCATTGAATAGAAAAAATATTTTTCTTCAAATACAAAAGCCAAACACGACGACTTCCTTATAATTAACGCCGCGAAGGTCCTCATAATTTTAGCACGCCGTTTTTATAAGAGCATAATTAAACAGCTTCCGAGCTTTCAGTGCTTTCATCCGGGAGTCAATAGAACATGGGGCTTTTATTATTCGGACCCTCCAAATGACAATGCGCATTCCTCGACTGGAAAAGGGTTGGAATTATATTAATTAGATGTTGAACGACTTTATTAGACAGTCTCTTATAATCGAGCGAATTCCTCTCTGCTAGCCGTACCATCTGTTGCAGGCTTTTTTAATTTACTTCTGCGACATTGAATTAAGCTCCATCTTGGAATTAGTTACGCGAATCAGACGACACAAATCGACGGTGTTTGCATTCAATCAAATCAAACGCGTTGCGTAATGAAATTACAATTTCCCGGCCGTCCTAAACAAACGCCGAGGCTCATTCACGGCGGTGGTAAATAAATTCCTCTTCCTCGATGATAGTTAGATGGGTGAAGGGCAGAAACTTTGGAGCAATTCGGTGTTGAAATAATAATCAACAATAACCTGCGGAAAATTTTATCCTCGGGTAATTACCTGAAAATTATTCAGTATATTAAAAACAAATTGCAAAATTAGCCGTGTAGTGTAATTAACTGGGCGGAGTCGAAAATCGCTTGCAAAAGAATGCTGTCAATTTTCCGTCAATCAGGAACACAGTTCTTCTCAAACATCAGCAAAGAAACCAAGCGTTTTAAATGTAACTGGCCTAAATTTAAAATCACTCAAGAATCATCAAAGCCCCACTAAATTATAAAATAATGAGTCACCATAACCAGTTGTAGGTATAATTCTCGATTCATCATCAACAACATGAGCATCGTCATCGCTGAAAACGCGGACACTTCACCATCATTTACAGATTAAGAAGGCAATAAATCAAGACCGCAAGCGCAAATACAAAAATAATTAAGCTCGATACTGACAGAACTAACGATTTGATAAAGAAGTACGCAGTAGGAAGGGTTGACTGGCCGCTTTATCCCGGAGCTATGCTCACTGGGGTGCTGCCAAAGGGTTGCACTTGATGAATGCCACTGCACCGCTTAATTAGGGAGAAAATTAATGCTCACGAACGGAATAATGCGCGTTTAGTGTTAATATCTGTCTTAATATAGCCTGTCAGTTGAAAGCTTTCCACCATACAAACAACAAAACAACCCTGACAGATATATTAAATTTCCAAATTTGATTAGTCATTCATTTCGTAAAAATGAATTTGATTTCGTACATATACAGCAACATGCAGGCAGGAAGTGAATATTTCTACAGTATGTTTCTCCTTCTTGGTCGTATTGATCCGGTTCCGGTTTATCCACCCTCCCCTCAAGTTGTGTGCTGCATACCAATTGCCTAGTATTTTTTCTTCCCTGAAGTCCGCTTCCTTAGTAAATAAAAAATACCTACACTAACTGAAAGTGCCAATACAATCGGCTCTAATGAGTTTTCTTGTTCTCTCGAAATTAAATCTTATTCGTCATTGTCGTTATCTATATTAATTGGATTTCGCCGCCTCTACAAATTGCTCAAACTAAAATAACTTTAGAGTAAGTAACTCAACGCACCAAAACATCTTAATGAAATGATTTCATAATCTTAACAAAAAATGAATTTTAAAAAAGAATTATTTTAGTTCTTTCCGATCAATTTCTTCCAAATTAAATCACTTCCATGATTTTCTGTCTGATTGAATAAATCACGCTGGGTAAGTGAATTTTTTCTCCAATTTTAAAATTGGCTTCCTTTTATAACGTTAGCTTACTATTTATTAAAGATATCAACATTTAGATTTTTTACAATTTTTATATATACTATACATCCCAATGGATCTTTACCATTACGTCATCAATGCATGTTAGAATAAAATGCATACGTTCTCCCACCCATCTCATGTAATTTTTGTTTAATAGAAGCGGATAAAAGCAAATGAGAAGGAAAACTTTCCTCGATTCACACGTATAAAATTGATGACGTAATGGTAAAGACCCATTGGATAAATAGGAGCTAGTTTACCTAATGTACACCGTACAGGATAACAAACAGACCTGTTAACATATTAATGATATTTAAACATTTTACTGAAATCGAAAAGTACGATAACACAGTTAGATTTTGGGCATGTTAGTTTCTGGGCCTGGCCCATTTTCTATGCTCGCGACTGTACGTACATCACTCGTTGGGATTGAAAACGGAACGCCTTTATAGTTACGAATACTTTTAAAGTAAGATTTACTATTTGACTTGGTTTAGATAAAACTCAACGACGTGCGTAAACATGTAAGGTTTTATCAACAAATACATATACCTCTTGTTATAATGACCGAGTTCCAGGTGCTGCCTGTAGGAAACAAGAAGTAAGTTAACAATTTTTCTTTTGTGAAAGTAATTGTTTCACGAAGTTCTTCGTCACAGTAATACATTTTGTAAAAGGAAGTAATGTTAATAAGAAGTCAAGAATTAAAGCAATAAAGTAAACAATATATATTTACCATTTATCCCAAAGGAAAATCAGTTTAGAAAATTAACATAAATGCTATAGAGAGAAAAACATTTTAACGACTTTAAAAGACGAAGTTAGAGGACAATTTTACCATTACAATAAGTGAAAGAAATCTAACCTTTTATATTATTTCTAATAGCACAAACTAGTCTCAGATGTTCAGTGCATATTCATTCTCGTTTAGAAAGGGCTTTGTATTTTATCGTTTCGTTTCTCTGGTCATTTCTGGATGTTGTTTTAATCTCGAGTCCTTTTGATGATGGCCTAAAACGGTCGAAATTTTTTAAATTAAAACAAAATTCAACGCATACATTATGCAGATGGCACATTTTTCCGGTGTTCCGGCGAGGTACGGATAAAATTTTAAGGCGAACGTACGGTAAGCAGCGCAGGAAAATTTCATTAAAAATTTAATATCAAAGCTATGCTTGTTCGGTAGAAGACGACAGCCCGGCAACCTCAACGTTCCCTCGGTCTCATGTCGGGCCAGCTGTTGCACCGCCGTCGGTGGTTCCATATTGCACTTGTTGGTGTTTAATCCCGCCGCAGATACGTCACTTACAAATGTTACGGGCGTGCGTGTGTTTAGACTGAATTACAATGCCACATAACAGTTTAGAGGCCGCCTCAATTTGAATTTACCCCATTGTACTACTATACAACTATAAACTCCACGCAACCCTCAGAAATTCTAATTACTTCAAGACCTCAATGTTACCTCGAAAAAGCAGTTTACGAGTAAAATAAATCAAATCTAAGAGTGTTCCACTCAACAGAGACCAATCAGAGAGAAAGACTTATGAATCATATTCTCGATAACATAAAACACGCCGGAGCCGGGTTCACTTCAACCCTCCGGTATTCCCGCTGAAACATCAATCAACGTAAAAACTGCGAGTCTCCCGCAGACAGAAAATTAAACGAAGAAATCCGACCTAAGAAAAGTCAATACAATTACATAAATCAAAACTGATATGACAATATCGGGTGTTAGAAATATAACCAATATGATCCTGCGTGGATTCCTGACGTTGAGGGATGAGCGCCTTCAAGGGGATGTGGGATTATAACGAGCCGATGACCATTTGGTGATAGTAACTTGGCGGGTATCCAAAATGAATATAAATTGTTTTTATTTTACTGGCTACAATTTACGGTTTGCTTAAAACTTTTCATACCCAAGAAGTTATTTTTTAATAGTGTTAACGTACACTGCTTACGGATGTAATTACGAAACAAAATCAGGTATGTTGGAGTGGCCAGAGGCGGCGTACATTCAGCAACCGTGCCATAAACTTGCAATAACATAAACGCCGTATAAATAGTAAATAACGGTTATAAAGAAGATATGTTCCGGGAGTAATATCTCACGTCGCTCCAAGGTCGGATATATCTTGATTACGGCGAGGGCGGAGGGAAAGAAGGCTACGTGACGCGATCCACCACATATTTCACCAAAGTGGAGATAAATCAATGGTCGCCTGTCACATCTCCGATATGCGAGTTTATTACTTACACCCCGTCACGGGAAATCGTATGCCGCTAACTGAAAAAGTGCACAAGCAAGCACCGTAGTTATCAGATCTATCCCATGCAAGAAGTACCAAATAAATTGCCGATGAATAGAGTTTACACGTTCGAGAGGAATAAGCTATTGCATGCAACTTGTAGGTCGCCGATCGGACGTATAATTATAGATAATTATATAGTTATTAAAACGATGAACCTTGTCATCTTTCATGTCTTCATGAACATAACTGCACACTCATCAAGTGTTTATTTATATAAATACGAAATCTTAACCCTTTTCTTTTTCATTACTGGCAATAAAAAGGCTTACACCATGCTGTGTACTCTTCAGTTCTTCTGCACAATTTACAATATATTTTCTGGATTTGCAATTAACTTCATAAAAATGTTGAATAGTAAATTCATAAAATATGAGAATTTTCATTGGTTTATAGTTAAAAGAAGATTACTTAGACAAAACTCGGCAGAAAAAATTATATTTAATTCTTAGGAGGAGACATCTTAATTAATAACGATTGATTGATTTCGATTGACTGCTCTGAAGCACTCTCAGAATATCTTCATCCATATTATTACATGAAAGTACACTGAGAGGGCTCTAGAGCAGTCAATCGAAAATGGTACGAGATTTTGTAATTAATAGTCACGAGTTTATATAATTCATTTTGACGAAGAGATTTCTTAAAGAACGTCATAATTCATACTCACGAGATTTTATAATACATTCTCATGAGGAAATATTTATAATACATTCTCACCAGGAGATTTAATAATTCATTCTCACAAGTTTTCATAGCACATTATAACGAATTTCATAACACATTATCACAAGGAGATCTCATAATAGAATATCACGAGGAGATCTCATAATAGAATATCACGACGAGATCTCATAATAGAATATCACGAGGAGATTTCATAATTGAATATCACGAGGAGATTTCATAATACATTATCACGAGGAGATTTCATAATACATTATCACGAGAAGATTTCATAATATATAACACGAAGAGATTCCATAATACATTATCACGAGGAGATTTCATAATATATTATCACGAGAAAATTTCATAATACATTATCACGAGGATATTTTATAACATATTATCACGAAGAAATTTCATAATACATTACCACGAGAAATAATCTGACGTTTCAAATTGCTGGCCTGTTTTTTCACATGTTTATAAGAATGGCATCAAAGAAAGCGCGAACTTGTAAAACTTCAGAAAAAGAATTTGATCTGATGTTGATTATCACGACGAAATTAATTTATTCTCACAAAGAGAATTCATTACTGATTCTTGTAAGATTTCATAATTTATTTGCAAGAGTTTACTTGCAAGTTGTTATGGACGGAATGAGCAAAAATACCAGAAAATTCCCTATTCCAGTCTCACAAGATTTTATTTTATTCTGAATTTAATTTAATTATTTAACTTACTAATCGTTCTTCAATATTTAAAAATTTTATTTTATGTGTAACGAAATAATGTTCAATAAAGGAGTTCACGAGGACACGTAAATGTCCAAACAGATGTTTAGATCATCTGCAATCTTTAGTACGAATACAATAAGCAAACAATACCTACACCTAACATAAATTCAGAGAAAATAGAATTAAAAAAAAAACTTTGTTAAATGTTCCATACTATTTACTTTTAAACGACGCTAATTCAACTGACGTCCATGAATATAGTCATAATGGATGACTATTATTATTATTACTATAAAATGTTCATTATTGTTTCACATCACAAATCACTGGACAGTAACCACATAAAAACAAATAATGCAACGTCATACAATAAAATTGCCGGCCAAATTTTAATTAATTACTACGACCAGAACCGCTGCCCATACAATAATTACATATTAATTAATTGCAACTGATTTTCTCCGCAAAGCAGGTTCGCGTTTTACAAAACGTACGTGATTATAGAACATTTAATGTGTAATCACGTAAAGCAATTACTCTATCACTATAGGCATCGTGTGAGCGAAAACAACTTCAATCCTGTAACCATCAGGAAACTAGAATACTGTTATCAGTTTTTTCGAAATTATCATATTTAAATCGCGACGATAAGTTATAGTTTTCCGCTGCTATTCATGGTTATGTAAATAGAGTGCGCATTCATAACGCTATTATATTTTTGTGTCGCCGTCTCTGCTGCTTGAATGTCTTTGAAGTTACGAGTGTTCGACTAATTGAATAAAACGACGGACATAATAACATCTGCCTCTTACTTTAATTTAATGATGTCTTATCTCATTCGCCGTCGTCTTTCAAAGAGCGAATTTCCAAAAATTTCCTCGGCATTCATTCCCCGGCCCCTGGGACGAGGGAAAGTTAACACCCCACACATGGGAAGCACTTCACATAACTTTACAATGCCACCCGTCCTTTAAAATTGCGTAAGCGATAAAAGATGTTTAACAAAAAAAAATTCAGCGGGAAATAATTTCCCGAGCGGAATACCCAACTTCCTTCGAGATGACTTCTACGTCTTATTATGCATGTTGATTGGGATCACGAGTCTGTTTTATTTGAAAACTTAGACTCATTTGGGGGTTGCGGCTTTAGAGCCATTACGTTCCGCAGATCCATTACCTTTTTCATTCTTCTTTATTGTCTTCTGCATTTCGCTCAGAATGAGTCGTCGTCGTGTGCAGTTTTTTCGATTGTAATAACACCAGCCACTGTCTGTAATGCGCCCGGCTTTCTTAGGTACGTATATCTTCAGTAATATCGCCATAAATCTGAGCACTCTCTATGTGAACACGTTGGACATAAAATTTTATTGCTGGACTCTCTAAACGCTAATACGTATTCCCGTTTAAATAAATAAATTAAATTTTTCGAGGCAAATCGCCATCACACCTTCATACAAACGTCTCGCTAATAGACTTCATAGTATTCGAAGTATCGAAAGAACTAATAACGAAACTGTATTGAGTGCTAATTAAATAAAATGGAACCACCCTTCATTACAAATTTTAAAGTTGAATAAACAAAATGAGTTTCTCTTTTCTTAATAGAATGAAAAACCGTTCGCAACGTGTAGACTTCAAATTGCGAAAAATCATTAAATTTGATCGGGGAATTGATTAAACACGCTAGAAGAAATAAATAGGGGTGATGTGCTGTAACTCGCTTATTTCTTACAAGTGTTTTAACATCAGAAAATCTACCCCCGGAGAGTTAAGAACTGTAAGGTCATATACGATAAACTCTGTCAGGACACTAAACCTTTGACACTTCTATCTGTTCTTTATGTGTATCTATGGGGTCGTCTTCGAGGGCTGTTCGTTGCTATTGCACTTCCTGATGCCTGATAACGGGGGCGGCGAATGTCACACATCTTTCTTACTGCTTTTATTGACCATTCGCAAGATATGTATCGGGGATCCTTGCCGCTGGAACTTACGGTTCGGTTTTGTGTAAACAAAGGATCGGCTGAATGAAATGAGCGTGCAGTCCTGCTTTTCTTGGAATTTCAAATTGATGTGCCTTTATCGATGTTTCATTTATTTCTTCGATTTATTCATAGCATTTTGTTAAATGCAAATTCATTGGTTCTTTTGATTCAAAATATCGACGAATTAAAATCTACATGTAAGTTCGTTGTCACAAAGGAAAGAAGTTATTTCAATACAAAATTCACTATAAAAGTTCCGTTATCTCTCCAATAATTTATTTATACACTACACCGTGTACACGGATTTTCTGTGGCACATCGATTCGTCCACCAATGGATGCAAGAGCCTGACCGATTTGAAGAATTATACTGATGTAGTGTATTTTGAATGTAAACTGAAAGTCAAATAATTTATTAATTACATTTTAACAATCCAAGTGTTCGACTCTTTGTAATTAACCAGAAACTAGTTGAAAGATTTGTTTGCCGTTCTAATACGGGCGGATTCGATTTTGGCAAGCCAAAGTTCTTCGTTGAGCGTTCCCAGCATTACTAAGAAGACCAGCGTTCAAGAAGTGATCAGGTCGAAGTTGACAGCTAAGTTCTGCTGCACATCGGTCGTAGGGTTCCACGTAAGAAATGCGAGCGTCTTCTCCCTCCAGATAACGGTGATTTATATACATTATTGTTATCATTTTGTATTTAATAAAATTTTTCTTATATGGAGGAGGAGGAACAAAGAACAATCGAACGCTTGCAATACTTAAAGGGAATTGGACAGACTAAACCTGTATTAACTGCATTAACTGATCTTTGGGATGCAGGTCAAGAGAGAGAGCGTTATGATATAGCGAAGGTGATCACAGAACAGGACAGGGGATTTCTTATGATCCAGAAATGCTATTTCATTCATTTCTGGAATTGGTAGAACAGCTTCAAAAGAATACCAAGGTTCCCACAAATACATCCAAGACTGCGAAAGTTTAGGTTATTATCAATTTAGTGATTTAAATATACACCATTTACGTTTAAAACTTTAGAGGGCCATGTTTTTTTTTTTTTCGTTAAATTACGTGTATGTATTTCGATGGAAGTCAAAAATCTGACGTGAAAAAAAATATAACATTGTCACATCAGTTATACTAACTGTGTTGCCAATATATGGACTTCGGTAACACGATTAAAGTAAAAAGTAACTTTAAAACAAGTACAACTTCAATAATAAAAAATTTGTATGTTGAGCATGTGTTTCTGACTATGGAGATAACACGGATATACGAAAATATACTGTGTACTACCTGAGAGGACTATTTTAAAGTTTATCAAAATTAAATATTGAAATTCTATTCAATGATTAACATTTGCATTATTGCAATCAGTGCGACGAAAATTGTTAACCTATTTTGACAATATTTTATATTATAGAATTCTAGGAATAATGAAGTTTGCGTTTCACCATCGTAACTATCAATCGAACTTTAACCAATTTCGACCTCTCAGGTTTTATTCGTGAATGTGTTAATTTTACTTAAAAGTAGGTAAACATTTTTTTTATTTTTAGACAGTGATATTCTCTTAGTTATTACTGCGGTTGTAAGAACGCATGCACAAATAGTATATTATACATCGAGAGATAGAAGTGCGTCGAAGCTGAAACTGTCAAGTTTGACAAAACTTCGAAGAACTATTAGTTATACACTCACCTCTAAGTAACGGAAACTACATACATCACCATCTTCACCAACGATATCCCTTTTGGTATAGACAAGGAAGTCACCTGAGCCACCGAAGTACTAAACTAGGGCATTGAAGAGTAAGAAAACATTTGGACTGCTGAAGTTCTTCATTATTTTAATAAGCATTTGAAGGACGAAAAAATAGATAGTTTATTGTTCAGATCAGTAATCAACGACTCATTTTAGAGTAAGTTTACTAAAACCATTCTTATCGAGTCAGAATCGATATTCTCAATAGAAAAAGAAATGTTAATAAACAACAGAGTAGAAGTAAGGTATAGTGCGTATGCAATTATCGCATAACAAAAATTGAAAAGAAGTAATTTGGATTGCGGAAAGACAAGTAGTGAGGAGTAAAAATACTCCACCCAAATTATAGAAATATAGGTACCATACATTATAATTAATTTAATTTCCTGTGTTAAATTAATTATAATTTATTTGTATTTCAAAGTGATTCTTTGTTAAACTTACAATTTCAAGTATAAATGAAACCCATTCTAAATATCAATTCTCTGTTATTCAAAATTTATTCTATATACTTTTTTGTATGTAAATTTAAACGACATTTTTATTAAATTTAATTGTTATTTATAATTGCCAATACACCTGCGCAAGAACCTATGCCCCGCTGTTAAACAATCAGTTAAGGACAAGTTACTACAATAAGTGGTAAGAGCTGACTTCAAAAATTTCATCACTCCACGGAGATTTCATTATTTAAATCCATCGATGCATTGACAGATTCATATATACTCATAAGCAGAATCCATAATTCATTCTCCAGGCGAGATACCTTTTATTAATTCTCATGAAAAGACAACATTTATTTATTCTCACGAGGAGATACCATTTATTTATTTTCACGAAGAGACACCATTCATTTATTCTCACGACGAGATTCTATTTATTTATATAAATGATACTATTTATTTATACAAATATTACTCTTTATATATTTAAATAAAACTATTTATTTATATAAATAGTATCTCCTCGTGAAAATAAATAAATGATATTTCCTCGACACCATTTATCTATTCTCACGAGTAGATACTATTTATTTATTACTACGAGAAGATACGATCTATTTATTCTCACGAGGAGATACTATTTATTTATATAAATAGTATCTCCTCGTGAGAATATATAAATGGTATTTCATGGACACAATTTATTTATTCTTACGAGATACTATTTATTTATGATCACGAGGAAATACCATTCATTTAATCTCACAAGGAGATACTATTTATTTATTCTCACGAAGAGACCTTTTATTCTCACGAAGACACCATTTATTCAATAGCACGAGGTAATATCATTTATTTAATGTAACGAAAACACACCATTTATTTATTCTCACGAGGAGTTACCATTTATTTATTCTCACGAGTAGACCCCCGTATTTATTATCACGAGGAAATACCATTTATTTATTCTCATGAGGAGATCCTATTTATTTATATAAATAGTATCTCCTCGTGAGAATAAATGAATGGTATTTATTCGACACCATTTATTTATTCTCACGAGTAGACACCATTTATTTATTATTACGAGAAGACACGACTTATTTATTCTCACAATGAGATACTATTTATTTATACAAATAGTTTCTCCTCGTGAGAATAAATAAATGGTATTTGCTCGACATCATTTATTTATTCTTACGAGTAGACACCATTTATTTATTCCCACGAGCAGACCATTTATTTATTCCCACGAGCAGACACCATTTATTTAGTGTCAAGAGTAAATACCAGTTATATAATCTAACGAAAACAGACACCATTTATTTATTCTCACGATGAGATACCATTTATTTATTATCACGAGGACATACCATTTATTTATATTCACGAGGAGATACCATTTATTTATTATCACGAGAATATACCAATTATTTAATCTATCGAAAAGACACCATTTATTTATTCTCACGAGGAGATACCATTTATTTATTATCACGAGAAGATATCATTTATTTATTCTCACGAGGAGATACCATGTATTTATTATCACGAGGAGATACCATTTATTTATTATCACGAGGAGATACCATTTATTTATTATCACGAAGAGATACCATTTATTTATTATCACGAGAAGATATCATTTATTTATTCTCACGAGGAGATACCATGTATTTATTATCACGAGGAGATACCATTTATTTATTATCACGAGGAGATACCATTTATTTATTATCACGAAGAGATACCATTTATTTATTCTCACGAGGAGATACTATATATTTATTATTACGAGGAAATTATTTATTCTCACGAAAAGACACCGTTTACTTATTCTGACGAGTAGGCACCATTTATTTATTCCCACGAGTAGACACCATTTATTTATTATTACGGGAAGATTCGATCTATTTATTCTCACGACGAGATACTATATATATTTATACAAATAGTATCACCTCGTGAGAATAAATAAATGGTATTTCCTCGACACCACTTATTTATTCTCACGAGTAGATACTATTTATTATCACGAGGAGATACCATTTATATATTATCACGAGGAGATACCATTTATTTATTCTCACGAGGAGATATCATTTATTTATTCTCACGAGGAGATACCATTTATTTATTACCACGAGGAGATACCATTTATTTATTCTCACGAGGAAATACCAGTTATATAATCTAACGAAAAGAGACACCATTTATTTATTTTCACGATGAGATACCATTTATTTATTATCACGAGGAAATACCATTTATTTATATTCACGAGGAGATACCATTTATTTATTATCACGAGAAAATACCAATTATTTAATCTATCGAAAAGACACCATTTATTTATTCTCACGAGGAGATACCATTTATTTATTATCACGAGAAGATATCATTTATTTATTCTCACGAGGAGATACCATGTATTTATTATCACGAGGAGATACCATTTATTTATTATCACGAGGAGATACCATTTATTTATTATCACGAGGAGATACAATTTATTTATTCTCACGAGGAGATACTATATATTTATTATAACGAGGAAATTATTTATTCTCACGAAAAGACACCGTTTACTTATTCTGACGAGTAGGCACCATTTATTTATTCCCACGAGTAGACACCATTTATTTATTATTACGAGAAGATTCGATCTATTTATTCTCACGACGAGATACTATATATATTTATACAAATAGTATCACCTCGTGAGAATAAATAAATGGTATTTCCTCGACACCACTTATTTATTCTCACGAGTAGATACTATTTATTATCACGAGGAGATACCATTTATTTATTATCACGAGGAGATACCATTTATTTATTCTCACGAGGAGATATCATTTATTTATTCTCACGAGGAAATACCAGTTATATAATCTAACGAAAAGAGACACCATTTATTTATTTTCACGATGAGATACCATTTATTTATTATCACGAGGAAATACCATTTATTTATATTCACGAGGAGATACCATTTATCTATTATCACGAGAAAATACCAATTATTTAATCTATCGAAAAGACACCATTTATTTATTCTCACGAGGAGACACCATTTATTTATTCTCACGAGGAGATACCACTTATTTATTCTCACGAGGAGATACCATTTATTTATTATCACGAGAAGATATCATTTATTTATTCTCACGAGGAGATACCATTTATTTATTATCACGAGGAGATACCATTTATTTATTATCACGAAGAGATACCATTTATTTATTCTCACGAGGAGATACCATTTATTTATTATCACGAGGAGATACCATTTATTTATTATCACGAGGAAATACCATTTATTTATTCTCACGAGGAAATACCCGTTATATAATCTAACGAAAAGAGACACCATTTATTTATTCTCACGATGAGATACCATTTATTTATTATCACGAGGAAATACCATTTATTTATATTCACGAGGAGATACCATTTATTTATTATCACGAGAAAATACCAATTATTTAATCTATCGAAAAGACACCATTTATTTATTCTCACGAGGAGATACCATTTATTTATTATCACGAGGAGATATCATTTATTTATTCTCACGAGGAGATACCATGTATTTATTATCACGAGGAGATACCATTTATTTATTATCACGAGGAGATACCATTTATTTATTATCACGAAGAGATACCATTTATTTATTCTCACGAGGAGATACCATTTATTTATTATCACGAGGAGATACCATTTATTTATTATCACGAGGAGATACCATTTATTTATTATCACGAAGAGATACCATTTATTTATTATCACGAGGAGATACCATTTATTTATTCTCACGAGGAGATACCATTTATTTATTCTCACGAGGAGATACCATTTATTTATTATCACGAGGAGATACCATTTATTTATTATCAAAAGTAAATACCATTTATTTATTATCAAGCGGAGATGTCAATTATTTATTATCAAGTGGAGATATCAATTATTTATTATCAAGAGGAAATACCATTTATTTATTCTCGCGAAAAGACTATCTATTTATGCTCACGAGTAGACAACATTTATTTATTATTACGAGAAGATACGATCTATTTATTCTCACGACGAGATACTATTTATTTATATAAATAATATCTTCTCGTGAGAATAAATAAATGATATTTCCTTGACACCATTTATTTATTCTCACAGGTAGATACTATTTATTTATGATCACGAGGAAATACCATTCATTTAATCTCACAATGAGATACTATTTATTTATTCTCACGAAGACACCATTTATTTAATAGCACGAGGTAATATAATTTATTTTATGTAACGAAAACACACCATTTATTTATTCTCACGAGTAGACACCATTTATTTATTGTTACTAGAAGACACGACTTATTTATTCTCACGACGAGATACTATTTATTTATACAAATAGTATCTCCTCGTGAGAATAAATAAATGGTATTTGCTCGACATCATTTATTTATTCTCAGGAGTAGACACCATTTATTTATTCCCACGAGCAGACACCATTTATTTATTCACACGGGCAGACACCATTTATTTAGTATCAAGAGTAAATACCATTTATTCTCACGAGGAGATACCATTTATTTATTCTCACGAGGAAATACCAGTTATATAATCTAACGAAAAGAGACACCATTTATTTATTTTCACGATGAGATACCATTTATTTATTATCACGAGGAAATACCATTTATTTATATTCACGAGGAGATACCATTTATTTATTATCACGAGAAAATACCAATTATTTAATCTATCGAAAAGACACCATTTATTTATTCTCACGAGGAGATACCATTTATTTATTATCACGAGAAGATATCATTTATTTATTCTCACGAGGAGATACCATGTATTTATTATCACGAGGAGATACCATTTATTTATTATCACGAGGAGATACCATTTATTTATTATCACGAAGAGATACCATTTATTTATTCTCACGAGGAGATACTATATATTTATTATTACGAGGAAATTATTTATTCTCACGAAAAGACACCGTTTACTTATGCTGACGAGTAGGCACCCTTTATTTATTCCCACGAGTAGACACCATTTATTTATTATTACGAGAACATTCGATCTATTTATTCTCACGACGAGATACTATATATATTTATACAAACAGTATCACCTCGTGAGAATAAATAAATGGTATTTCCTCGACACCACTTATTTATTCTCACGAGTAGATACTATTTATTATCACGAGGAGATACCATTTATTTATTATCACGAGGAGATACCATTTATTTATTCTCACGAGGAGATATCATTTATTTATTCTCACGAGGAGATACCATTTATTTATTATCACGAGGAGATACCATTTATTTATTCTCACGAGGAGATACCATTTATTTATTATCACGAGGAGATACCATTTATTATTATCAAAAGTAAATATCATTTATTTATTATCAAGCGGAGATGTCATTTATTTATTATCAAGTGGAGATATCAATTATTTATTATCAAGAGGAAATACCATTTATTTATTCTCGCGAAAAGACACTATCTATTTATGTTCACGAGTAGACACCATTTATTTATTATTACGAGAAGATACGATCTATTTATTCTCACGACGAGATACTATTTATTTATACAAATAGTATCTCCTCGTGAGAATAAATAAATGGTATTTCCTTGACACCATTTATTTATTCTCACAGGTAGATACTATTTATTTATGATCACGAGGAAATACCATTCATTTACTCTCACAAGGAGATACTATTTATTTATTCTCACGAAGAGACCTTTTATTCTCGAAGAGACCCTTTATTCTCACGAAGACACCATTTATTTAAAAGCACGAGGTAATATCATTTATTTTATGTAACGAAAACACACCATTTATTTATTCTCACGAGTAGACACCATTTATTTATTGTTACTAGAAGACACGACTTATTTATTCTCACGACGAGATACTATTTATTTATACAAATAGTATCTCCTCGTGAGAATAAATAAATGGTATTTGCTCGACATCATTTATTTATTCTCACGAGTAGACACCATTTATTTATTCCCACGAGCAGACACCACTTATTTATTCTCACGAGTAGAAACTATTTATTATCACGAGGAAATACCATTTATTTATTCTCACGAGGAAATACCAGTTATATAATCTAACGAAAAGAGACACCATTTATTTATTCTGACGATGAGATACCATTTATTTATTATCACGAGAAGATATCATTTATTTATTCTCACGAGGAGATACCATGTATTTATTATCACGAGGAGATACCATTTATTTATTATCACGAGGAGATACCATTTATTTATTATCACGAAGAGATACCATTTATTTATTCTCACGAGGAGATACCATTTATTTATTATCACGAGGAGATACCATTTATTTATTATCACGAGGAAATACCATTTATTTATTCTCACGAGGAAATACCAGTTATATAATCTAACGAAAAGAGACACCATTTATTTATTCTCACGATGAGATACCATTTATTTATTATCACGAGGAAATACCATTTATTTATATTCACGAGGAGATACCATTTATTTATTATCACGAGAAAATACCAATTATTTAATCTATCGAAAAGACACCATTTATTTATTATCACGAAGAGATACCATTTATTTATTCTCACGAGGAGATACCATTTATTTATTCTCACGAGGAGATACCATTTATTTATTATCACGAGGAGATACCATTTATTTATTATCACGAAGAGATACCATTTATTTATTCTCACGAGGAGATACCATTTATTTATTATCACGACGAGATACCATTTATTTATTATCACGAGAAGATACCATTTATTTATTCTCACGAGGAGATACCATTTATTTATTCTCAGGAGGAGATACCATTTATTTATTATCACGAGGAGATACCATTTATTTATTCTCACGAGGAGATACCATTTATTTATTCTCACGTAGAGACACCTTTTATTTATTCTCACGAAAAACACCATTATTATTATTACGAGAAGACACAATTTATTTATTCTCACGACGAGATACTACTTATTTATATATATAGTTTCCCCTCGTGAGAATAAATAAATGGTATTTCCTGGACACCATTTATCTATTCTCACGAGTAGATACTATATATTTATTATTACGAGGAAATTATTTATTCTCACGAATAGACACCGTTTACTTATTCTGACGAGTAGGCACCATTTATTTATTCCCACGAGTAGACACCATTTATTTATTATCACGAGAAGATATCATTTATTTATTCTCACGAGGAGATACCATTTATTTATTATCACGAGGAGATACCATTTATTTATTATCACGAGGAAATACCATTTATTTATTCTCACGAGGAAATACCAGTTATTTATATTCACGAGGAGATACCATTTATCTATTATCACGAGAAAATACCAATTATTTAATCTATCGAAAAGACACCATTTATTTATTCTCACGAGGAGACACCATTTATTTATTCTCACGAGGAGATACCATTTATTTATTATCACGAGAAGATATCATTTATTTATTCTCACGAGGAGATACTATATATATTTATACAAATAGTATCACCTCGTGAGAATAAATAAATGGTATTTCCTCGACACCACTTATTTATTCTCACGAGTAGATACTATTTATTATCACGAGGAGATACCATTTATATATTATCACGAGGAGATACCATTTATTTATTCTCACGAGGAAATACCAGTTATTTATATTCACGAGGAGATACCATTTATCTATTATCACGAGAAAATACCAATTATTTAATCTATCGAAAAGACACCATTTATTTATTCTCACGAGGAGACACCATTTATTTATTCTCACGAGGAGATACCATTTATTTATTATCACGAGAAGATATCATTTATTTATTCTCACGAGGAGATACCATTTATTTATTATCACGAGGAGATACCATTTATTTATTATCACGAGGAAATACCATTTATTTATTCTCACGAGGAAATACCAGTTATATAATCT
This sequence comes from Serrognathus titanus, assembly GCA_039766575.1. Taxonomy (NCBI): domain Eukaryota; kingdom Metazoa; phylum Arthropoda; class Insecta; order Coleoptera; family Lucanidae; genus Serrognathus; species Serrognathus titanus. The sequence goes on along the minus strand of CM077914.1, from coordinate 52,335,271 downwards.
AACGAAAAGAGACACCATTTATTTATTCTGAGGATGAGATACCATTTATTTATCACGAGAAGATATCATTTATTTATTCTCACGAGGAGATACCATGTATTTATTATCACGAGGAGATACCATTTATTTATTATCACGAAGAGATACCATTTATTTATTCTCACGAGGAGATACCATTTATTTATTATCACGAGGAGATACCATTTATTTATTATCACGAGGAAATACCATTTATTTATTCTCACGAGGAAATACCATTTCTTTATTCTCACGTAGAGACACCTTTCATTTATTCTCACGAAAAACACCATTATTATTATTACGAGAAGACACGATTTATTTATTCTCACGAGGAAATACCATTTCTTTATTCTCACGTAGAGACACCTTTTATTTATTCTCACGAAAAACACCATTATTATTATTACGAGAAGACACGATTTATTTATTCTCACGACGAGATGCTACTTATTTATATATATAGTTTCCCCTCGTGAGAATAAATAAATGGTATTTCCTGGACACCATTTATCTATTCTCACGAGTAGATACTATATATTTATTATTACGAGGAAATTATTTATTCTCACGAAAAGACACCGTTTACTTATTCTGACGAGTAGGCACCATTTATTTATTCCCACGAGTAGACACCATTTATTTATTATTACGAGAAGATTCGATCTATTTATTCTCACGACGAGATACTATATATATTTATACAAATAGTATCACCTCGTGAGAATAAATAAATGGTATTTCCTCGACACCACTTATTTATTCTCACGAGTAGATACTATTTATTACCACGAGGAGATACCATTTATTTATTCCCACGAGTAGACACCATTTATTTATTATTACGAGAAGATTCGATCTATTTATTCTCACGACGAGATACTATATATATATTTATACAAATAGTATCACCTCGTTAGAATAAATAAATGGTATTTCCTCGACACCACTTATTTATTCTCACGAGTAGATACTATTTATTATCACGAGGAAATACCATTTATTTATTCTCACTAGGAGATACCATTTATTTATTATCACGAGAAGATATCATTTATTTATTCTCACGAGGAGATACCATGTATTTATTATCACGAGGAGATACCATTTATTTATTATCACGAGGAGATACCATTTATTTATTATCACGAAGAGATACCATTTATTTATTCTCACGAGGAGATACCATTTATTTATTATCACGAGGAGATACCATTTATTTATTATCAAGAGGAGATACAATTTATTTATTCCCACTTTATTTATTCCCACGAGCAGACACCATTTTATTTATTCACACGGGCAGACACCATTTATTTAGTATCAAGAGTAAATACCATTTATTCTCACGAGGAGATACCATTTATTTATTCCCACGAGTAGACACCATTTATTTATTATTACGAGAAGATTCGATCTATTTATTCTCACGACGAGATACTATATATATTTATACAAATAGTATCACCTCGTGAGAATAAATAAATGGTATTTCCTCGACACCACTTATTTATCCTCACGAGTAGAAACTATTTATTATCACGAGGAAATACCATTTATTTATTCTCACGAGGAAATACCAGTTATATAATCTAACGAAAAGAGACACCATTTATTTATTCTGACGATGAGATACCATTTATTTATTATCACGAGAAGATATCATTTATTTATTCTCACGAGGAGATACCATGTATTTATTATCACGAGGAGATACCATTTATTTATTATCACGAGGAGATACCATTTATTTATTATCACGAGGAGATACCATTTATTTATTCTCACGAGGAGATATCATTTATTTATTCTCACGAGGAGATATCATTTATTTATTCTCACGAGGAGATACCATTTATTTATTATCACGAGGAGATACCATTTATTTATTCTCACGAGGAAATACCAGTTATATAATCTAACGAAAAGAGACACCATTTATTCATTTTCACGATGAGATACCATTTATTTATTATCACGAGGAAATACCATTTATCTATTCTCACGAGTAGATACTATATATTTATTATTATTATTATACTATATATTTATTCTCACGAAAAGACACCGTTTACTTATTCTGACGAGTAGGCACCATTTATTTATTCCCACGAGTAGACACCATTTATTTATTATTACGAGAAGATTCGATCTATTTATTCTCACGACGAGATACTATATATATTTATACAAATAGTATCACCTCGTGAGAATAAATAAATGGTATTTCTTCGACACCACTTATTTATTCTCACGAGTAGATACTATTTATTATCACGAGGAGATACCATTTATTTATTATCACGAGGAGATACCATTTATTTATTATCACGAGGAGATACCATTTATTTATTATCACGAGGAGATACCATTTATTTATTATCACGAGGAAATACCATTTATTTATATTCACGAGGAGATACTATTTATTTATTATCACGAGAAAATACCAATTATTTAATCTATCGAAAAGACACCATTTATTTATTCTCACGAGTAGATACTATTTATTATCACGAAGAGATACCATTTATTTATTATCACGAGGAGATACCATTTATTTATTATCACGAGGAGATACCATTTATTTATTATCACGAGGAGATACCATTTATTTATTCTCACGAAGAGATATCATTTATTTATTCTCACGAGGAGATATCATTTATTTATTCTCACGAGGAGATACCGTTTATTTATTATCACGAGGAGATACCATTTATTTATTCTCACGAGGAAATACCAGTTATATAATCTAACGAAAAGAGACACCATTTATTTATTTTCACGATGAGATACCATTTATTTATTATCACGAGGAAATACCATTTATTTATATTCACGAGGAGATACCATTTATTTATTATCACGAGAAAATACCAATTATTTAATCTATCGAAAAGACACCATTTATTTATTCTCACGAGGAGATACCATTTATTTATTATCACGAGAAGATATCATTTATTTATTCTCACGAGGAGATACCATGTATTCATTATCACGAGGAGATACCATTTATTTATTATCACGAGGAGATACCATTTATTTATTATCACGAGGAGATACCATTTATTTATTCTCACGAGGAGATACTATATATTTATTATAACGAGGAAATTATTTATTCTCACGAAAAGACACCGTTTACTTATTCTGACGAGTAGGCACCATTTATTTATTCCCACGAGTAGACACCATTTATTTATTATTACGAGAAGATTCGATCTATTTATTCTCACGACGAGATACTATATATATTTATACAAATAGTATCACCTCGTGAGAATAAATAAATGGTATTTCCTCGACACCACTTATTTATTCTCACGAGTAGATACTATTTATTATCACGAGGAGATACCATTTATTTATTCTCGCGAAAAGACACTATCTATTTATGTTCACGAGTAGACACCATTTATTTATTATTACGAGAAGATACGATCTATTTATTCTCACGACGAGATACTATTTATTTATATAAATAATATCTTCTCGTGAGAATAAATAAATGGTATTTCCTTGACACCATTTATTTATTCTCACAGGTAGATACTATTTATTTATGATCACGAGGAAATACCATTCATTTAATCTCACAAGGAGATACTATTTATTTATTCTCACGAAGAGACCTTTTATTCTCGAAGAGACCCTTTATTCTCACGAAGACACCATTTATTTAATAGCACGAGGTAATATCATTTATTTTATGTAACGAAAACACACCATTTATTTATTCTCACGAGTAGACACCATTTATTTATTCCCACGAGCAGACACCATTTATTTATTCACACGGGCAGACACCATTTATTTAGTATCAAGAGTAAATACCATTTATTCTCACGAGGAGATACCATTTATTTATTACCACGAGGAGATACCATTTATTTATTCCCACGAGTAGACACCATTTATTTATTATTACGAGAAGATTCGATCTATTTATTCTCACGACGAGATACTATATATATATTTATACAAATAGTATCACCTCGTTAGAATAAATAAATGGTATTTCCTCGACACCACTTATTTATTCTCACGAGTAGATACTATTTATTATCACGAGGAAATACCATTTATTTATTCTCACGAGGAGATACCATTTATTTATTATCACGAGAAGATATCATTTATTTATTCTCACGAGGAGATACCATGTATTTATTATCACGAGGAGATACCATTTATTTATTATCACGAGGAGATACCATTTATTTATTATCACGAAGAGATACCATTTATTTATTCTCACGAGGAGATACAATTTATTTATTCTCACGAGGAGATACCATTTATTTATTCTGAGGAGGAGATACCATTTATTTATTATCACGAGGAGATACCATTTATTTAATTCTCACGAGGAGATACCATTTATTTATTCTCACGAGGAGATACCATTTATCTATTATCACGAGGAGATACGATTTATTTATTCCCACGAGCAGACACCATTTACTTATTCACACGGGCAGACACCATTTATTTAGTATCAAGAGTAAATACCATTTATTCTCACGAGGAGATACCATTTATTTATTACCACGAGGAAATACCATTTATTCATTCTCACGAAAAGACACCATTTATTTATGCTCACGAGTAGACACCATTTATTTATTATTACGAGAAGACACGATTTATTCATTCTCACGACGAGATACTATTTATTTATATAAATAATTATCTATATAAATAGTATTCTCCTCGGGAGAATAAATAAATAGTATTTCCTCGACACAATTTATTTATTCTCACGAGTACCTACTATTTATTTATTATCACGAGGAAATACCATTTCTTTATTCTCACGTAGAGACACCTTTTATTTATTCTCACGAAAAACACCATTATTATTATTACGAGAAGACACGATTTATTTATTCTCACGACGAGATACTACTTATTTATATATATAGTTTCCCCTCGTGAGAATAAATAAATGGTATTTCCTGGACACCATTTATTTATTCTCACGAGTAGATACCATTTATTTATTCTCACGAGGAGATATCATTTATTTATTCTCACGAGGAGATACCATTTATTTATTATCACGAGGAGATACCATTTATTTATTCTCACGAGGAAATACCAGTTATATAATCTAACGAAAAGAGACACCATTTATTTATTTTCACGATGAGATACCATTTATTTATTATCACGAGGAAATACCATTTATTTATATTCACGAGGAGATACCATTTATCTATTATCACGAGAATATACCAATTATTTAATCTATTGAAAAGACACCATTTATTTGTTCTAACGAGGAGACACCATTTATTTATTCTCACGAGGAGATACCATTTATTTATTATCACGAGAAGATATCATTTATTTATTCTCACGAGGAGATACCATTTATTTATTATCACGAGGAGATACCATTTATTTATTATCACGAAGAGACACCATTTATTTATTCTCACGAGGAGATTCCATTTATTTATTATCACGAGGAGATACCATTTATTTATTATCACGAGGAAATACCATTTATTTATTCTCACGAGGAAATACCAGTTATATAATCTAACGAAAAGAGACACCATTTATTTATTCTGACGATGAGATACCATTTATTTATTATCACGAGAAGATATCATTTATTTATTCTCACGAGGAGATACCATTTATTTATTATCACGAGGAGATACCATTTATTTATTCTCACGAGGAAATACCATTTCTTTATTCTCACGTAGAGACACCTTTTATTTATTCTCACGAAAAACACCATTATTATTATTACGAGAAGACACCATTTATTTATTCTCACGAGGAGACACCATTTATTTATTCTCACGAGGAGATACCATTTATTTATTCTCACGAGGAGATACCATTTATTTATTATCACGAGAAGATATCATTTATTTATTCTCACGAGGAGATACCATTTATTTATTATCACGAGGAGATACCATTTATTTATTATCACGAAGAGATACCATTTATTTATTCTCACGAGGAGATACCATTTATTTATTATCACGAGGAGATACCATTTATTTATTATCACGAGGAAATACCATTTATTTATTCTCACGAGGAAATACCCGTTATATAATCTAACGAAAAGAGACACCATTTATTTATTCTCACGATGAGATACCATTTATTTATTATCACGAGGAAATACCATTTATTTATATTCACGAGGAGATACCATTTATTTATTATCACGAGAAAATACCAATTATTTAATCTATCGAAAAGACACCATTTATTTATTCTCACGAGGAGATACCATTTATTTATTATCACGAGGAGATATCATTTATTTATTCTCACGAGGAGATACCATGTATTTATTATCACGAGGAGATACCATTTATTTATTATCACGAGGAGATACCATTTATTTATTATCACGAAGAGATACCATTTATTTATTCTCACGAGGAGATACCATTTATTTATTATCACGAGGAGATACCATTTATTTATTATCACGAGGAGATACCATTTATTTATTATCACGAGGAGATACCATTTATTTATTCTCACGAGGAGATACCATTTATTTATTCTCACGAGGAGATACCATTTATTTATTATCACGAGGAGATACCATTTATTTATTATCAAAAGTAAATACCATTTATTTATTATCAAGCGGAGATGTCAATTATTTATTATCAAGTGGAGATATCAATTATTTATTATCAAGAGGAAATACCATTTATTTATTCTCGCGAAAAGACTATCTATTTATGCTCACGAGTAGACAACATTTATTTATTATTACGAGAAGATACGATCTATTTATTCTCACGACGAGATACTATTTATTTATATAAATAATATCTTCTCGTGAGAATAAATAAATGATATTTCCTTGACACCATTTATTTATTCTCACAGGTAGATACTATTTATTTATGATCACGAGGAAATACCATTCATTTAATCTCACAATGAGATACTATTTATTTATTCTCACGAAGACACCATTTATTTAATAGCACGAGGTAATATAATTTATTTTATGTAACGAAAACACACCATTTATTTATTCTCACGAGTAGACACCATTTATTTATTGTTACTAGAAGACACGACTTATTTATTCTCACGACGAGATACTATTTATTTATACAAATAGTATCTCCTCGTGAGAATAAATAAATGGTATTTGCTCGACATCATTTATTTATTCTCAGGAGTAGACACCATTTATTTATTCCCACGAGCAGACACCATTTATTTATTCACACGGGCAGACACCATTTATTTAGTATCAAGAGTAAATACCATTTATTCTCACGAGGAGATACCATTTATTTATTCTCACGAGGAAATACCAGTTATATAATCTAACGAAAAGAGACACCATTTATTTATTTTCACGATGAGATACCATTTATTTATTATCACGAGGAAATACCATTTATTTATATTCACGAGGAGATACCATTTATTTATTATCACGAGAAAATACCAATTATTTAATCTATCGAAAAGACACCATTTATTTATTCTCACGAGGAGATACCATTTATTTATTATCACGAGAAGATATCATTTATTTATTCTCACGAGGAGATACCATGTATTTATTATCACGAGGAGATACCATTTATTTATTATCACGAGGAGATACCATTTATTTATTATCACGAAGAGATACCATTTATTTATTCTCACGAGGAGATACTATATATTTATTATTACGAGGAAATTATTTATTCTCACGAAAAGACACCGTTTACTTATGCTGACGAGTAGGCACCCTTTATTTATTCCCACGAGTAGACACCATTTATTTATTATTACGAGAACATTCGATCTATTTATTCTCACGACGAGATACTATATATATTTATACAAACAGTATCACCTCGTGAGAATAAATAAATGGTATTTCCTCGACACCACTTATTTATTCTCACGAGTAGATACTATTTATTATCACGAGGAGATACCATTTATTTATTATCACGAGGAGATACCATTTATTTATTCTCACGAGGAGATATCATTTATTTATTCTCACGAGGAGATACCATTTATTTATTATCACGAGGAGATACCATTTATTTATTCTCACGAGGAGATACCATTTATTTATTATCACGAGGAGATACCATTTATTATTATCAAAAGTAAATATCATTTATTTATTATCAAGCGGAGATGTCATTTATTTATTATCAAGTGGAGATATCAATTATTTATTATCAAGAGGAAATACCATTTATTTATTCTCGCGAAAAGACACTATCTATTTATGTTCACGAGTAGACACCATTTATTTATTATTACGAGAAGATACGATCTATTTATTCTCACGACGAGATACTATTTATTTATACAAATAGTATCTCCTCGTGAGAATAAATAAATGGTATTTCCTTGACACCATTTATTTATTCTCACAGGTAGATACTATTTATTTATGATCACGAGGAAATACCATTCATTTACTCTCACAAGGAGATACTATTTATTTATTCTCACGAAGAGACCTTTTATTCTCGAAGAGACCCTTTATTCTCACGAAGACACCATTTATTTAAAAGCACGAGGTAATATCATTTATTTTATGTAACGAAAACACACCATTTATTTATTCTCACGAGTAGACACCATTTATTTATTGTTACTAGAAGACACGACTTATTTATTCTCACGACGAGATACTATTTATTTATACAAATAGTATCTCCTCGTGAGAATAAATAAATGGTATTTGCTCGACATCATTTATTTATTCTCACGAGTAGACACCATTTATTTATTCCCACGAGCAGACACCACTTATTTATTCTCACGAGTAGAAACTATTTATTATCACGAGGAAATACCATTTATTTATTCTCACGAGGAAATACCAGTTATATAATCTAACGAAAAGAGACACCATTTATTTATTCTGACGATGAGATACCATTTATTTATTATCACGAGAAGATATCATTTATTTATTCTCACGAGGAGATACCATGTATTTATTATCACGAGGAGATACCATTTATTTATTATCACGAGGAGATACCATTTATTTATTCTCACGAGGAAATACCAGTTATATAATCTAACGAAAAGAGACACCATTTATTTATTTTCACGATGAGATACCATTTATTTATTATCACGAGGAAATACCATTTATTTATATTCACGAGGAGATACCATTTATTTATTATCACGAGAAAATACCAATTATTTAATCTATCGAAAAGACACCATTTATTTATTCTCACGAGGAGATACCATTTATTTATTATCACGAGAAGATATCATTTATTTATTCTCACGAGGAGATACCATGTATTCATTATCACGAGGAGATACCATTTATTTATTATCACGAGGAGATACCATTTATTTATTATCACGAGGAGATACCATTTATTTATTCTCACGAGGAGATACTATATATTTATTATAACGAGGAAATTATTTATTCTCACGAAAAGACACCGTTTACTTATTCTGACGAGTAGGCACCATTTATTTATTCCCACGAGTAGACACCATTTATTTATTATTACGAGAAGATTCGATCTATTTATTCTCACGACGAGATACTATATATATTTATACAAATAGTATCACCTCGTGAGAATAAATAAATGGTATTTCCTCGACACCACTTATTTATTCTCACGAGTAGATACTATTTATTATCACGAGGAGATACCATTTATTTATTCTCGCGAAAAGACACTATCTATTTATGTTCACGAGTAGACACCATTTATTTATTATTACGAGAAGATACGATCTATTTATTCTCACGACGAGATACTATTTATTTATATAAATAATATCTTCTCGTGAGAATAAATAAATGGTATTTCCTTGACACCATTTATTTATTCTCACAGGTAGATACTATTTATTTATGATCACGAGGAAATACCATTCATTTAATCTCACAAGGAGATACTATTTATTTATTCTCACGAAGAGACCTTTTATTCTCGAAGAGACCCTTTATTCTCACGAAGACACCATTTATTTAATAGCACGAGGTAATATCATTTATTTTATGTAACGAAAACACACCATTTATTTATTCTCACGAGTAGACACCATTTATTTATTCCCACGAGCAGACACCATTTATTTATTCACACGGGCAGACACCATTTATTTAGTATCAAGAGTAAATACCATTTATTCTCACGAGGAGATACCATTTATTTATTACCACGAGGAGATACCATTTATTTATTCCCACGAGTAGACACCATTTATTTATTATTACGAGAAGATTCGATCTATTTATTCTCACGACGAGATACTATATATATATTTATACAAATAGTATCACCTCGTTAGAATAAATAAATGGTATTTCCTCGACACCACTTATTTATTCTCACGAGTAGATACTATTTATTATCACGAGGAAATACCATTTATCTATTCTCACGAGGAGATACCATTTATTTATTATCACGAGAAGATATCATTTATTTATTCTCACGAGGAGATACCATGTATTTATTATCACGAGGAGATACCATTTATTTATTATCACGAGGAGATACCATTTATTTATTATCACGAAGAGATACCATTTATTTATTCTCACGAGGAGATACAATTTATTTATTCTCACGAGGAGATACCATTTATTTATTCTGAGGAGGAGATACCATTTATTTATTATCACGAGGAGATACCATTTATTTAATTCTCACGAGGAGATACCATTTATTTATTCTCACGAGGAGATACCATTTATCTATTATCACGAGGAGATACGATTTATTTATTCCCACGAGCAGACACCATTTACTTATTCACACGGGCAGACACCATTTATTTAGTATCAAGAGTAAATACCATTTATTCTCACGAGGAGATACCATTTATTTATTACCACGAGGAAATACCATTTATTCATTCTCACGAAAAGACACCATTTATTTATGCTCACGAGTAGACACCATTATTATTATTACGAGAAGACACGATTTATTTATTCTCACGACGAGATACTACTTATTTATATATATAGTTTCCCCTCGTGAGAATAAATAAATGGTATTTCCTGGACACCACTTATTTATTCTCACGAGTAGATACTATTTATTATCACGAGGAGATACCATTTATATATTATCACGAGGAGATACCATTTATTTATTCTCACGAGGAGATATCATTTATTTATTCTCACGAGGAGATACCATTTATTTATTATCACGAGGAGATACCATTTATTTATTCTCACGAGGAAATACCAGTTATATAATCTAACGAAAAGAGACACCATTTATTTATTTTCACGATGAGATACCATTTATTTATTATCACGAGGAAATACCATTTATTTATATTCACGAGGAGATACCATTTATCTATTATCACGAGAATATACCAATTATTTAATCTATTGAAAAGACACCATTTATTTGTTCTCACGAGGAGACACCATTTATTTATTCTCACGAGGAGATACCATTTATTTATTATCACGAGAAGATATCATTTATTTATTCTCACGAGGAGATACCATTTATTTATTATCACGAAGAGATACCATTTATTTATTATCACGAAGAGACACCATTTATTTATTCTCACGAGGAGATTCCATTTATTTATTATCACGAGGAGATACCATTTATTTATTATCACGAGGAAATACCATTTATTTATTCTCACGAGGAAATACCAGTTATATAATCTAACGAAAAGAGACACCATTTATTTATTCTGACGATGAGATACCATTTATTTATTATCACGAGAAGATATCATTTATTTATTCTCACGAGGAGATACCATTTATTTATTATCACGAGGAGATACCATTTATTTATTATTACGAGAAGACACGATTTATTTATTCTCACGACGAGATACTACTTATTTATATATATAGTTTCCCCTCATGAGAATAAATAAATGGTATTTCCTCGACACCACTTATTTATTCTCACGAGCAGATACTATTTATTATCACGAGGAAATACCATTTATTTATTCTCACGAGGAAATACCAGTTATATAATCTAACGAAAAGAGACACCATTTATTTATTTTCACGATGAGATACCATTTATTTATTATCACGAGGAAATACCATTTATTTATATTCACGAGGAGATACCATTTATTTATTATCACGAGAAAATACCAATTATTTAATCTATCGAAAAGACACCATTTATTTATTCTCACGAGGAGATACCATTTATTTATTATTACGAGAAGATTCGATCTATTTATTCTCACGACGAGATACTATATATATTTATACATATAGTATCACCTCGTGAGAATAAATAAATGGTATTTCCTCGACACCACTTATTTATTCTCACGAGCAGATACTATTTATTATCACGAGGAAATACCATTTATTTATTCTCACGAGGAAATACCAGTTATATAATCTAACGAAAAGAGACACCATTTATTTATTTTCACGATGAGATACCATTTATTTATTATCACGAGGAAATACCATTTATTTATATTCACGAGGAGATACCATTTATTTATTATCACGAGAAAATACCAATTATTTAATCTATCGAAAAGACACCATTTATTTATTCTCACGAGGAGATACCATTTATTTATTATCACGAGAAGATACCATTTATTTATTATCACGAGGAGATACCATTTATTTATTCTCAGGAGTAGACACCATTTATTTATTCCCACGAGCAGACACCATTTATTTATTCACACGGGAAGACACCATTTATTTAGTATCAAGAGTAAATACCATTTATTCTCACGAGGAGATACCATTTATTTATTCCCACGAGTCGACACCATTTATTTATTATTACGAGAAGATTCGATCTATTTATTCTCACGAGTAGATACTATTTATTATCACGAAGAGATACCATTTATTTATTATCACGAGGAGATACCATTTATTTATTATCACGAGGAGATACCATTTATTTATTATCACGAGGAGATACCATTTATTTATTCTCACGAGGAGATATCATTTATTTATTCTCACGAGGAGATATCATTTATTTATTCTCACGAGGAGATACCGTTTATTTATTATCACGAGGAGATACCATTTATTTATTCTCACGAGGAAATACCAGTTATATAATCTAACGAAAAGAGACACCATTTATTTATTTTCACGATGAGATACCATTTATTTATTATCACGAGGAAATACCATTTATTTATTATCACGAGGAAATACCATTTATTTATATTCACGAGGAGATACTATTTATTTATTATCACGAGAAAATACCAATTATTTAATCTATCGAAAAGACACCATTTATTTATTCTCACGAGGAGATACCATTTATTTATTATCACGAGAAGATATCATTTATTTATTCTCACGAGGAGATACCATGTATTTATTATCACGAGGAGATACCATTTATTTATTATCACGAGGAGATACCATTTATTTATTATCACGAGGAGATACCATTTATTTATTCTCACGAGGAGATACTATATATTTATTATAACGAGGAAATTCTTTATTCTCACGAAAAGACACCGTTTACTTATTCTGACGAGTAGCCACCATTTATTTATTCCCACGAGTAGACACCATTTATTTATTATTACGAGAAGATTCGATCTATTTATTCTCACGACGAGATACTATATATATTTATACAAATAGTATCACCTCGTGAGAATAAATAAATGGTATTTCCTCGACACCATTTATTTATTCCCACGAGCAGACACCATTTATTTATTCCCACGAGCAGACACCATTTATTTATTAAATAAAGTAAATACCATTTATTCTCACGAGGAGATACCATTTATTTATTATCACGAGAAAATACCAATTATTTAATCTATCGAAAAGACACCATTTATTTATTCTCACGAGGAGATACCATTTATTTATTATCACGAGAAGATATCATTTATTTATTCTCACGAGGAGATACCATGTATTTATTATCACGAGGAGATACCATTTATTTATTATCACGAGGAGATACCATTTATTTATTATCACGAGGAGATACCATTTATTTATTCTCACTAGGAGATACTATATATTTATTATAACGAGGAAATTATTTATTCTCACGAAAAGACACCGTTTACTTATTCTGACGAGTAGCCACCATTTATTTATTCCCACGAGTAGACACCATTTATTTATTATTACGAGAAGATTCGATCTATTTATTCTCACGACGAGATACTATATATATTTATACAAATAGTATCACCTCGTGAGAATAAATAAATGGTATTTCCTCGACACCATTTATTTATTCCCACGAGCAGACACCATTTATTTATTCACACGGGAAGACACCATTTATTTAGTATCAAGAGTAAATACCATTTATTCTCACGAGGAGATACCATTTATTTATTCCCACGAGTAGACACCATTTATTTATTATTACGAGAAGATTCGATCTATTTATTCTCACGACGAGATACTATATATATATTTATACAAATAGTATCACCTCGTTAGAATAAATAAATGGCATTTCCTCGACACCACTTATTTATTCTCACGAGTAGATACTATTTATTATCACGAGGAAATACCATTTATTTATTCTCACGAGGAGATACCATTTATTTATTATCACGAGAAGATATCATTTATTTATTCTCACGAGGAGATACCATTTATTTATTATCACGAGGAGATACCATTTATTTATTATCACGAAGAGATACCATTTATTTATTCTCACGAGGAGATACCATTTATTTATTATCACGAGGAGATACCATTTATTTATTATCACGAGGAGATACAATTTATTTATTCTCACGAGGAGATACCATTTATTTATTCTCAGGAGGAGATACCATTTATTTATTATCAGGAGGAGATACCATTTATTTATTCTCACGAGGAGATACCATTTATTTATTCTCACGAGGAGATACCATTTATTTATTATCAAAAGTAAATACCATTTATTTATTATCAAGCGGAGATGTCAATTATTTATTATCAAGTGGAGATATCAATTATTTATTATCAAGAGGAAATACCATTTATTTATTCTCGCGAAAAGACACTATCTATTTATGCTCACGAGTAGACACCATTTATTTATTATTACGAGAAAATACGATCTATTTATTCTCACGACGAGATACTATTTATTTATATAAATAATATCTTCTCGTGAGAATAAATAAATGGTATTTCCTTGACACCATTTATTTATTCTCACAGGTAGATACTATTTATTTATGATCACGAGGAAATAATATTCATTTAATCTCACAAGGAGATACTATTTATTTATTCTCACGAAGAGACCTTTTATTCTAGAAGAGACCTTTTATTCTCACGAAGACACCATTTATTTAATAGCACGAGGTAATATCATTTATTTTATGTAACGAAAACACACCATTTATTTATTCTCACGAATAGACACCATTTATTTATTGTTACTAGAAGACACGACGTATTTATTCTCACGACGAGATACTATTTATTTATACAAATAGTATCTCCTCGTGAGAATAAATAAATGGTATTTGCTCGACATCATTTATTTATTCTCAGGAGTAGACAAGATTTATTTATTCCCACGAGCAGACACCATTTATTTATTCACACGGGAAGACACCATTTATTTAGTATCAAGAGTAAATACCATTTATTCTCACGAGGAGATACCATTTATTTATTACCACGAGGAAATACCATTTATTCATTCTCACGAAAAGACACCATTTATTTATGCTCACGAGTAGACACCATTTATTTATTATTACGAGAAGACACGATTTATTTATTCTCACGACGAGATACTACTTATTTATATATATAGTTTCCCCTCGTGAGAATAAATAAATGGTATTTCCTGGACACCATTTATCTATTCTCACGAGTAGATACTATATATTTATTATTACGAGGAAATTATTTATTCTCACGAAAAGACACCGTTTACTTATTCTGACGAGTAGGCACCATTTATTTATTCCCACGAGTAGACACCATTTATTTATTATTACGAGAAGATTCGATCTATTTATTCTCACGAGTAGATACTATTTATTATCACGAAGAGATACCATTTATTTATTATCACGAGGAGATACCATTTATTTATTATCACGAGGAGATACCATTTATTTATTATCACGAGGAGATACCATTTATTTATTCTCACGAGGAGATATCATTTATTTATTCTCACGAGGAGATATCATTTATTTATTCTCACGAGGAGATACCGTTTATTTATTATCACGAGGAGATACCATTTATTTATTCTCACGAGGAAATACCAGTTATATAATCTAACGAAAAGAGACACCATTTATTTATTTTCACGATGAGATACTATTTATTTATTATCACGAGGAAATACCATTTATTTATTATCACGAGGAAATACCATTTATTTATATTCACGAGGAGATACTATTTATTTATTATCACGAGAAAATACCAATTATTTAAACTATCGAAAAGACACCATTTATTTATTCTCACGAGGAGATACCATTTATTTATTATCACGAGAAGATATCATTTATTTATTCTCACGAGGAGATACCATGTATTTATTATCACGAGGAGATACCATTTATTTATTATCACGAGGAGATACCATTTATTTATTATCACGAGGAGATACCATTTATTTATTCTCACGAGGAGATACTATATATTTATTATAACGAGGAAATTATTTATTCTCACGAAAAGACACCGTTTACTTATTCTGACGAGTAGCCACCATTTATTTATTCCCACGAGTAGACACATTATTACGAGAAGATTCGATCTATTTATTCTCACGACGAGATACTATATATATTTATACAAATAGTATCACCTCGTGAGAATAAATAAATGGTATTTCCTCGACACCATTTATTTATTCCCACGAGCAGACACCATTTATTTATTCACACGGGAAGACACCATTTATTTAGTATCAAGAGTAAATACCATTTATTCTCACGAGGAGATACCATTTATTTATTACCACGAGGAAATACCATTTATTCATTCTCACGAAAAGACACCATTTATTTATGCTCACGAGTAGACACCATTTATTTATTATTACGAGAAGACACGATTTATTTATTCTCACGACGAGATACTACTTCTCACTACGAGATACTATTTATATATATAGTTTCCCCTCGTGAGAATAAATAAATGGTATTTCCTGGACACCATTTATCTATTCTCACGAGTAGATACTATATATTTATTATTACGAAGAAATTATTTATTCTCACGAAAAGACACCGTTTACTTATTCTGACGAGTAGGCACCATTTATTTATTCCCACGAGTAGACACCATTTATTTATTATTACGAGAAGATTCGATCTATTTATTCTCACGACGAGATACTATATATATTTATACAAATAGTATCACCTCGTGAGAATAAATAAATGGTATTTCCTCGACACCACTTATTTATTCTCACGAGTAGATACTATTTATTATCACGAGGAGATACCATTTATATATTATCACGAGGAGATACCATTTATTTATTCTCACGAGGAGATATCATTTATTTATTCTCACGAGGAGATACCATTTATTTATTATCACGAGGAGATACCATTTATTTATTCTCACGAGGAAATACCAGTTATATAATCTAACGAAAAGAGACACCATTTATTTATTTTCACGATGAGATACCATTTATTTATTATCACGAGGAAATACCATTTATTTATATTCACGAGGAGATACCATTTATTTATTATCACGAGAAAATACCAATTATTTAATCTATCGAAAAGACACCATTTATTTATTCTCACGAGGAGATACCATTTATTTATTATCACGAGAAGATATCATTTATTTATTCTCACGAGGAGATACCATGTATTTATTATCACGAGGAGATACCATTTATTTATTATCACGAGGAGATACCATTTATTTATTCTCACGAGGAGATACTATATATTTATTATAACGAGGAAATTATTTATTCTCACGAAAAGACACCGTTTACTTATTCTGACGAGTAGGCACCATTTATTTATTCCCACGAGTAGACACCATTAATTTATTATTACGAGAAGATTCGATCTATTCATTCTCACGACGAGATACTATATATATTTATACAAATAGTATCACCTCGTGAGAATAAATAAATGGTATTTCCTCGACACCACTTATTTATTCTCACGAGTAGATACTATTTATTATCACGAGGAGATACCATTTATTTATTCTCGCGAAAAGACACTATCTATTTATGCTCACGAGTAGACACCATTTATTTATTATTACGAGAAGATACGATCTATTTATTCTCACGACGAGATACTATTTATTTATATAAATAATATCTTCTCGTGAGAATAAATAAATGGTATTTCCTTGACACCATTTATTTATTCTCACAGGTAGATACTATTTATTTATGATCACGAGGAAATACCATTCATTTAATCTCACAAGGAGATACTATTTATTTATTCTCACGAAGAGACCTTTTATTCTCGAAGACACCATTTATTTATTGTTACTAGAAGACACGACTTATTTATTCTCACGACGAGATACTATTTATTTATACAAATAGTATCTCCTCGTGAGAATAAATAAATGGTATTTGCTCGACATCATTTATTTATTCTCACGAGTAGACACCATTTATTTATTCCCACGAGCAGACACCATTTATTTATTCACACGGGCAGACACCATTTATTTAGTATCAAGAGTAAATACCATTTATTCTCACGAGGAGATACCATTTATTTATTACCACGAGGAGATACCATTTATTTATTCCCACGAGTAGACACCATTTATTTATTATTACGAGAAGATTCGATCTATTTATTCTCACGACGAGATACTATATATATATTTATACAAATAGTATCACCTCGTTAGAATAAATAAATGGTATTTCCTCGACACCACTTATTTATTCTCACGAGTAGATACTATTTATTATCACGAGGAAATACCATTTATTTATTCTCACGAGGAGATACCATTTATTTATTATCACGAGAAGATATCATTTATTTATTCTCACGAGGAGATACCATTTATTTATTATCACGAGGAGATACCATTTATTTATTATCACGAAGAGATACCATTTATTTATTCTCACGAGGAGATACCATTTATTTATTATCACGAGGAGATACCATTTATTTATTATCACGAGGAGATACAATTTATTTATTCTCACGAGGAGATACCATTTATTTATTCTCAGGAGGAGATACCATTTATTTATTATCACGAGGAGATACCATTTATTTAATTCTCACGAGGAGATACCATTTATTTATTCTCACGAGGAGATACCATTTATCTATTATCACGAGGAGATACCATTTATTTATTCCCACGAGCAGACACCATTTACTTATTCACACGGGCAGACACCATTTATTTAGTATCAAGAGTAAATACCATTTATTCTCACGAGGAGATACCATTTATTTATTACCACGAGGAAATACCATTTATTCATTCTCACGAAAAGACACCATTTATTTATGCTCACGAGTAGACACCATTTATTTATTATTACGAGAAGACACGATTTATTCATTCTCACGACGAGATACTATTTATTTATATAAATATTTATCTATATAAATAGTATTCTCCTCGGGAGAATAAATAAATAGTATTTCCTCGACACAATTTATTTATTCTCACGAGTACCTACTATTTATTTATTATCACGAGGAAATACCATTTCTTTATTCTCACGTAGAGACACCTTTTATTTATTCTCACGAAAAACACCGTTATTATTATTACGAGAAGACACGATTTATTTATTCTCACGACGAGATACTACTTATTTATATATATAGTTTCCCCTCGTGAGAATAAATAAATGGTATTTCCTGGACACCACTTATTTATTCTCACGAGTAGATACTATTTATTATCACGAGGAGATACCATTTATATATTATCACGAGGAGATACCATTTATTTATTCTCACGAGGAGATATCATTTATTTATTCTCACGAGGAGATACCATTTATTTATTATCACGAGGAGATACCATTTATTTATTCTCACGAGGAAATACCAGTTATATAATCTAACGAAAAGAGACACCATTTATTTATTTTCACGATGAGATACCATTTATTTATTATCACGAGGAAATACCATTTATCTATATTCACGAGGAGATACCATTTATCTATTATCACGAGAAAATACCAATTATTTAATCTATTGAAAAGACACCATTTATTTATTCTCACGAGGAGACACCATTTATTTATTCTCACGAGGAGATACCATTTATTTATTATCACGAGAAGATATCATTTATTTATTCTCACGAGGAGATACCATTTATTTATTATCACGAGGAGATACCATTTATTTATTATCACGAAGAGACACCATTTATTTATTCTCACGAGGAGATTCCATTTATTTATTATCACGAGGAGATACCATTTATTTATTATCACGAGGAAATACCATTTATTTATTCTCACGAGGAAATACCAGTTATATAATCTAACGAAAAGAGACACCATTTATTTATTCTGACGATGTGATACCATTTATTTATTATCACGAGAAGATATCATTTATTTATTCTCACGAGGAGATACCATGTATTTATTATCACGAGGAGATACCATTTATTTATTATCACGAGGAGATACCATTTATTATTATCAAAAGTAAATATCATTTATTTATTATCAAGCGGAGATGTCATTTATTTATTATCAAGTGGAGATATCAATTATTTATTATCAAGAGGAAATACCATTTATTTATTCTCGCGAAAAGACACTATCTATTTATGTTCACGAGTAGACACCATTTATTTATTATTACGAGAAGATACGATCTATTTATTCTCACGACGAGATACTATTTATTTATATAAATAATATCTTCTCGTGAGAATAAATAAATGGTATTTCCTTGACACCATTTATTTATTCTCACAGGTAGATACTATTTATTTATGATCACGAGGAAATACCATTCATTTAATCTCACAAGGAGATACTATTTATTTATTCTCACGAAGAGACCTTTTATTCTCGAAGAGACCCTTTATTCTCACGAAGACACCATTTATTTAATAGCACGAGGTAATATCATTTATTTTATGTAACGAAAACACACCATTTATTTATTCTCACGAGCAGACACCATTTATTTATTGTTACTAGAAGACACGACTTATTTATTCTCACGACGAGATACTATTTATTTATACAAATAGTATCTCCTCGTGAGAATAAATAAATGGTATTTGCTCGACATCATTTATTTATTCTCACGAGTAGACACCATTTATTTATTCCCACGAGCAGACACCATTTATTTATTCACACGGGCAGACACCATTTATTTAGTATCAAGAGTAAATACCATTTATTCTCACGAGGAGATACCATTTATTTATTATCACGAGAAAATACCAATTATTTAATCTATCGAAAAGACACCATTTATTTATTCTCACGAGGAGATACCATTTATTTATTATCACGAGAAGATATCATTTATTTATTATTACGAGGAAATTATTTATTCTCACGAAAAGACACCGTTTACTTATTCTGACGAGTAGGCACCATTTATTTATTCCCACGAGTAGACACCATTTATTTATTATTACGAGAAGATTCGATCTATTTATTCTCACGACGAGATACTATATATATTTATACAAATAGTATCACCTCGTGAGAATAAATAAATGGTATTTCCTCGACACCACTTATTTATTCTCACGAGTAGATACTATTTATTATCACGAGGAGATACCATTTATATATTATCACGAGGAGATACCATTTATTTATTCTCACGAGGAGATATCATTTATTTATTCTCACGAGGAGATACCATTTATTTATTATCACGAGGAGATACCATTTATTTATTCTCACGAGGAAATACCAGTTATATAATCTAACGAAAAGAGACCATTTATTTATTTTCACGATGAGATACCATTTATTTATTATCACGAGGAAATACCATTTATTTATATTCACGAGGAGATACCATTTATCTATTATCACGAGAAAATACCAATTATTTAATCTATCGAAAAGACACCATTTATTTATTCTCACGAGGAGACACCATTTATTTATTCTCACGAGGAGATACCATTTATTTATTATCACGAGAAGATATCATTTATTTATTCTCACGAGGAGATACCATTTATTTATTATCACGAGGAGATACCATTTATTTATTATCACGAAGAGATACCATTTATTTATTCTCACGAGGAGATACCATTTATTTATTATCACGAGGAGATACCATTTATTTATTATCACGAGGAAATACCATTTATTTATTCTCACGAGGAAATACCAGTTATATAATCTAACGAAAAGAGACACCATTTATTTATTCTGACGATGAGATACCATTTATTTATTATCACGAGAAGATATCATTTATTTATTCTCACGAGGAGATACCATGTATTTATTATCACGAGGAGATACCATTTATTTATTATCACGAGGAGATACCATTTATTTATTATCACGAGGAGATACCATTTATTTATTATCACGAGGAAATACCATTTATTTATTCTCACGAGGAAATACCATTTCTTTATTCTCACGTAGAGACACCTTTTATTTATTCTCACGAAAAACACCATTATTATTATTACGAGAAGACACGATTTATTTATTCTCACGACGAGATACTACTTATTTATATATATAGTTTCCCCTCGTGAGAATAAATAAATGGTATTTCCTGGACACCATTTATCTATTCTCACGAGTAGATACTATATATTTATTATTACGAGGAAATTATTTATTCTCACGAAAAGACACCGTTTACTTATTCTGACGAGTAGGCACCATTTATTTATTCCCACGAGTAGATACCATTTATTTATTATCACGAGGAAATACCATTTATTTATTATTACGAGAAGATTCGATCTATTTATTCTCACGACGAGATACTATATATATTTATACATATAGTATCACCTCGTGAGAATAAATAAATGGTATTTCCTCGACACCACTTATTTATTCTCACGAGTAGATACTATTTATTATCAGGAGGAAATACCATTTATTTATTCTCACGAGGAAATACCAGTTATATAATCTAACGAAAAGAGACACCATTTATTTATTCTGACGATGAGATACCATTTATTTATTATCACGAGGAAATACCATTTATTTATTATTACGAGAAAATTCGATCTATTTATTCTCACGACGAGATACTATATATATTTATACAAACAGTATCACCTCGTGAGAATAAATAAATGGTATTTCCTCGACACCACTTATTTATTCTCACGAGTAGATACTATTTATTTATTATCACGAGGAAATACCATTTATTTATTCTCACGAGGAAATAACATTTATTTATTCTCACGAGGAGATACCATTTATTTATTCTCACGAGGAGATACCATTTATTTATTATCACGAGGAGATACCATTTATTTATTATCACGAGGAAATGCCATTTATTTATTCTCACGAGGAAATACCATTTCTTTATTCTCACGTAGAGACACCTTTTATTTATTCTCACGAAAAACACCATTATTATTATTACGAGAAGACACGATTTATTTATTCTCACGACGAGATGCTACTTATTTATATATATAGTTTCCCCTCGTGAGAATAAATAAATGGTATTTCCTGGACACCATTTATCTATTCTCACGAGTAGATACTATATATTTATTATTACGAGGAAATTATTTATTCTCACGAAAAGACACCGTTTACTTATTCTGACGAGTAGGCACCATTTATTTATTCCCACGAGTAGATACCATTTATTTATTATCACGAGGAAATACCATTTATTTATTATCACGAGGAAATACCATTTATTTATTATTACGAGAAGATTCGATCTATTTATTCTCACGACGAGATACTATATATATTTATACATATAGTATCACCTCGTGAGAATAAATAAATGGTATTTCCTCGACACCACTTATTTATTCTCACGAGTAGATACTATTTATTATCAGGAGGAAATACCATTTATTTATTCTCACGAGGAAATACCAGTTATATAATCTAACGAAAAGAGACACCATTTATTTATTCTGACGATGAGATACCATTTATTTATTATCACGAGGAAATACCATTTATTTATTATTACGAGAAAATTCGATCTATTTATTCTCACGACGAGATACTATATATATTTATACAAACAGTATCACCTCGTGAGAATAAATAAATGGTATTTCCTCGACACCACTTATTTATTCTCACGAGTAGATACTATTTATTTATTATCACGAGGAAATACCATTTATTTATTCTCACGAGGAAATAACATTTATTTATTCTCACGAGGAGATACCATTTATTTATTCTCACGAGGAGATACCATTTATTTATTATCACGAGGAGATACCATTTATTTATTATCACGAGGAAATGCCATTTATTTATTCTCACGAGGAAATACCATTTCTTTATTCTCACGTAGAGACACCTTTTATTTATTCTCACGAAAAACACCATTATTATTATTACGAGAAGACACGATTTATTTATTCTCACGACGAGATGCTACTTATTTATATATATAGTTTCCCCTCGTGAGAATAAATAAATGGTATTTCCTGGACACCATTTATCTATTCTCACGAGTAGATACTATATATTTATTATTACGAGGAAATTATTTATTCTCACGAAAAGACACCGTTTACTTATTCTGACGAGTAGGCACCATTTATTTATTCCCACGAGTAGATACCATTTATTTATTATCACGAGGAAATACCATTTATTTATTATTACGAGAAGATTCGATCTATTTATTCTCACGACGGGATACTATATATATTTATACATATAGTATCACCTCGTGAGAATAAATAAATGGTATTTCCTCGACACCACTTATTTATTCTCACGAGTAGATACTATTTATTATCACGAGGAAATACCATTTATTTATTCTCACGAGGAAATACCAGTTATATAATCTAACGAAAAGAGACACCATTTATTTATTCTGACGATGAGATACCATTTATTTATTATCACGAGGAAATACCATTTATTTATTATTACGAGAAAATTCGATCTATTTATTCTCACGACGAGATACTATATATATTTATACAAACAGTATCACCTCGTGAGAATAAATAAATGGTATTTCCTCGACACCACTTATTTATTCTCACGAGTAGATACTATTTATTTATTATCACGAGGAAATACCATTTATTTATTCTCACGAGGAAATAACATTTATTTATTCTCACGAGGAGATACCATTTATTTATTCTCACGAGGAGATACCATTTATTTATTATCAAGAGGAGATACCATTTATTTATTATCACGAGGAAATACCATTTATTTATTCTCACGAGGAGATGCCATTTATTTATTATCACGAGGAAATAACATTTATTTATTCTCACGAGGAGATACCATTTATTTATTCTCACGAGGAGATACCATTTATTTATTATCAAGAGGAGATACCATTTATTTATTATCACGAGGAAATACCATTTATTTATTCTCACGAGGAGATGCCATTTATTTATTATCACGAGAAGATGCCATTTATTTATTATCAAGAGGAGATACCATTTATTTATTATCAAGAGGAGATGTCATTTATTTATTATCAAGTGGAGATATTATTTATTTATTATCAAGAGGAAATACCATTTATTTATTCTCGCGAAAAGACACTATCTATTTATGCTCACGAGTAGACACCATTTATTTATTATTACGAGAAGATACGATCTATTTATTCTCACGACAAGATACTATTTATATATATAAATAATATATTCTCGTGAGAATAAATAAATGATATTTCCTTGACACCATTTATTTATTCCCACGAGTAGATACTATTTATTTATTACCACGAGGAAATACTATTTATTTATTACCACGAGGAAATACCATTTATTCATTCTCACGAAAAGACACCACTTATTTATGCTCACGAGTAGACACCATTTATTTATTATTACGAGAAGACACGATTTATTCATTCTCACGACGAGATGCTATTTATTTATATAAATATTTATCTATATAAATAGTATTCTCCTCGGGAGAACAAATAAATAGTATTTCCTCGACACAATTTATTTATTCTCACGAGTAGATACTATTTATTTATTATCACGGGGAAATACCATTTCTTTATTCTCACGTAGAGACACCTTTTATTTATTCTCACGAAAAACACCATTATTATTATTACGAGAAGACACGATTTATTTATTCTCACGACGAGATACTACTTATTTATTTATATAGTTTCCCCTCGTGAGAATAAATAAATGGTATTTCCTGGACACCATTTATCTATTCTCACGAGTAGATACTATATATTTATTATTACGAGGAAATTATTTATTCTCACGAAAAACACCGTTTACTTATTCTGACGAGTAGACACCATTTATTTATTATTAGGAGAAGATTCGATCTATTTATTCTCACGACGAGATACTATATGTTTATACAAATAGTATCACCTCGTGAGAATAAATAAATGGTATTTCCTCGACACCACTTATTTATTCTCACGAGTAGATACTATTTATTTATTACCACGAGGAAATACTATTTATTTATTATCACGAGGAAATACCATTTATTTATTCTCACGAAGAGATACCATTTATTTATTATCGTATTATTAACGTAACTAAATGACAAACTAGTTCACAATACGATTATAAATTATGAACTTTAGTCAACCCTATATAATGATCAAGAACCCTAAAGCTTCCCAAGTTATGTCAATATAAAAGGCGAATAGAATATGTTGAAAAAGCAGTTTAATCATCTCAACGTAAGGTATTGTTGAGAACAAATACCTTATTGTCATCCGAAAACTGAAGAACGAACTAATCTGATTCATTGCGAAATGAAAACGCAATGAATTTATGTCATCGACTTGGCTTATTACCACCAAGTGATCTAAAATTGCTAAACCTATACCATCTTAATTGCTTGATGTTGAAAACTACGTTTTCTGATTTATTTCAAAGACGAAATATGAGCTGCGGAAGCATCTGATAGTGCAGTTTCAGAGTCCGCAAGTAGTTCGCAATGCTGAACAATTTGCTTTTTATTACTTTGGATGCAGTAAATTTGAATTATTTATATTTTTTTGAAATGACACTCTGTGATGATTTATTTTTAGAGTCTTGATGGTCAATTATTGTCGGAGGAATGGAGGAAGCCGCAGCACCTTGGCTCTGGCCGAAGATTGAATGTTATCATTCGATTGGCCAGTCTCTCACAGAACTGACATCTGAAACAATAAAACAAAAAAGTATTTTACAATGTCATTCTATTGATTTCCCAAAATAAAATAAAATGAAAACAATAAGGAACACACTAGCAATAATTAGAAATGCAAAATACTTTAAAAAAGAAAGAAGAAAACAGTATTTAAGAAAATTGATTTTTGTTACTTCGAAATTATAACCGCCACGTAATGACGAAAATATATTTAATAATTGCTTATGAAAAGCTTAAGTATCAATTACATATGTAGCAAATTTTTTTTTCTTAAATTAAAAATAAAGTAATAATAAATAAAATAATGGTTGCAAAAAGGCAGCTTTTAGATAAAGTGTTAATTATCTCAAGAACGCTTAGGTTTAGGTGTAGACAATGGTATAGAAAATATGACGTGTAGAATGTTATAAGTTATAAGTGGTCCAAATTTGACATCATACACAATGACCAAGTCAGAAAATTTTTTATTTTTGGTTCTTACTCCTATGAGATATATGTACCGAGTTATTATTACTTACAATTAGTTAGAAAATAGGGTTTTTGGAAACAAAACCCTAAAATTGTTATATTTCGGAAATTAATCAAGATTTCACGGAGACTCTTTTTTATCATGTGTTAGTTTTGGGACACCTGTTTATCATTTGTCAATTATTTAGACAACTTGATTCTGATGATGATCAACATGACCTACTCAATTGGAAAATACTTTTTTTTTAATCATTTCATTATTTTGTAACCAAATTTAAGTAATTTTACGGTTGTAAAGAGAAAAATCTCTACTGAATGAATTACTATGTACATTTTTTCGATTAGAAATTCACCATGAAAATCAGAGAAAATTAGAAATTCACCATGAAAATCAGAGAAAACTTGCCACTTTGAGTTAATTTGTATCTTTAAAAACAAAAAGTTTGCAATGATAAACAGTTTAAATTGAACACGCTGTATAGAACAGACAATATGAAAAAGACCAAACAATTTTAACTGCTTACATATTAAGAATTTATCTTAAGAAGCGCAAAATACAGAAGCAAAATATTTAGAAATTATCTATTTTATGCTCACCTTGGGTTTTCTGTCGAGGGTAACAGAAACAGTTCTGCGAATTTGGGATTTATTTGATGGCGATCAAACAAAAATCTGTAACAAAAACGGACAATTAAATAAACCAGTATAAAAACAGAGGAAACTTTGTAAGCAGACGCAATTCCGGAGGCAAGAGGTTACCGGAGCTTATAAGTTTTCAAATAACACCGCCAAAATTTCAACAAAATATCATAAAGCTACGAAAGGCGTCTCGTAAATGAATTTGTTATAACCCTGACTGTATTTTGCCACCCAGAAAATACACATTTCAATTGATTTTTGGAGAAAATTAGGAATGCGTCTGCTAAGTAAAAATGGCGGCGAGCGTCTGTTGCGGAACAGCAGCGACAACAAGAAGCGGAAGGTAGGGTGACGTCATATGACGCAATTCACTCTTTCTAGAACATCTAGACAAGAATAGGTATACTCAAAGCAATGCATCAGACGGAGAAAGCGAGTGAGCGAGAACGCATGCGCCCGACTGAAACGCGTTTATTGGCTGCTAAATGAACTGACCATTTTTCAATAATTCCAGGAATTTCAGAAAATAACGCAAAAGGCAGTTAAATAAAAAGCAAAAAAAATAAATAAATAAAAAAAACATGCTCACCTTTGGAGAAAACCGATCGTTTCAAGTCGCACAAAACGTCCGAACCTTCAAAATCGTCGGTGGGGGGGCCAAACATTAAGCAAACATGCTGATAATCTGAAATAAATTTTCATTTATTAAAAAAAAAAAAGCATAAAAATATATTTCTCAAGCTACGCGTAGAGCGAGCGCGGTTTTGAAAAAAAAAAACGACTTATGGAGGCTGAAATCTGGGAAGTAAAAAAAAAATCTCTGAATATCAACAAATATCGCGAAATCGAATAAATCATTACGAACATCAATTTGTGATAATATATAACCTGTTCTACATAACAAAAAAAAACATTAATTTTGATTTTCTTCCGTAAAGATTAATAAAACGTCTGCACTGTAACAATGGCGTCCGGCTTGAATGTTGCGCCAACAAGAAACGGAAGGCAGTGTGACGTAATACATTCTAGAACAATCTGAGAGAGATGATCATATACACTCAGCAATATGTCAAAGAGAGAACGACACACGCCACGGTAAAATTCACCGAAAAAATGCATTAATTTTGTAATATACTTCGAGAAAATTTTAAGATAATTAAACTTACTTTGGGAAAACCTGCCCGCTTTGGCGTCAAATAAACTGGAGAACTTCAAAGCGGCAAGGAACATTCGGGGGCGGGTCAAATAAAAGCACCCAAAAATCTGCAAAATCTGCAACGAAGGGGTTCCTAGATAGCACACAAATTACAACAAATAACGTCAAGCAACTTAAGCTGAGACTGAAGACGCAGACGCGATTGTTGGGGGTCGAAAAGCCTTACTTACCGGTGTCGCACCACTGCGAAAGCGCGAGAAAAAACGTCGAAGTTACGCCACAAAACCAAATGAATTTGATTATCTCTTGCAGTAATTTAGTCAAAACAATCTTGCAAAGCAATGATTTTTGATTAATTTGACGACGATTCTTTGCAAACGAGTCTACACAGCGAAATGGCGTTTTATTTTATTTCTGGAGAAGCGCTAGTAACGCAACCAATAGGAAGCGAAAGCTGATGTGACGTCATATTACGTAATATGAAGGGCAGTCTGACGTAATTATAAATAACATAATAATTTTAATGCTGAGTAAAATTACTAATAATTTGCCTGTTTATAATTTTCCCCGAAATTCTGTTAAATTATTTGCAGCTTTTCTTACTATTTAATACGTTTCTGTGCCAATATTTTTAATTAATAATTACATAAAAAAATGTGAAATACATCTTCTTTAGCTCTTCTCACTCTCTCCCTCTCTCCATCACTCTCACTCTCATGTGAAATGAATACATTACGACTGAAATTTAAAGGTTCTTATTTTAATCGATTACCATATCGGTGGCTCAGAAATTTCATACTTTACGATTAATATTATTGCATTTATGACTGTATGGAATAGAATTTGAAAAATTAAGAAATGTTTAAAAAAATGATTCTTTTTGTTTAGAATACCGTAACGAATATAATGCATACAATTTGACCATTTGTAATATCGCTACGAATAGCTTTTAAAACGTTTCATTTCGCCATATGTTGATAACACCGAATACTGTATCGATAGTTTCTCCTCTTTCCGGAAGACGCTGTCAAGGTATAACGAAACCTAGGCTATAAGAAGAAGCTATAAATTCGTTTTATAATTTTCAAGTAACAAGAAGATGATTTAAGTTTTTTAATTAAGCACTGAGTTCATCGATGGAAAAATTATAGGCATGAAATTTTAAATTGAAGTTTTTAACTGAATAATGATTGTAAATCACACGTATTTCTTTCTGTTTGAACAAAATTGACTATCTTTAAGGGCTATTATTGTATCTTGTTTATAAACGAGGAGTAACAATTGTCGCCCTGTTTTAGGCAGATTGACACTGTAAAACAAAATGACAAAATGATTTATTTGCGAAGCTCATCAAAAAATATTTAATGATAATTTCTAGTACTTGATTTGCTTATAACTTATGAAAATTGTCACATGAATTATGAAAGATTTGAATTTTTAAATGCAAATCGAAGAGTTGTGTGATAGACGTCGAACAGCCAATAACATTGAGTGTTTTTGGCGGGCAAATTTGAATTACTCCTCTTAGAAACAACCTAAAGTTAAGCAAAACTGAATGCTGAATGTTAAAATGGTTCCATTTAACAAATGTTAAAGTTTCTCTCGTGCCCCTTATTCTCTAAATCATGACGACATCGTTAAATAGCGATAAGCGTAAGTGGCATATTTTGACCAATCAATATAAATATAGACATGCGTCTGATTGGTCAAAATATGTACGTCACGTAATGATTATCGTTATTTAACGATGTTGTTATGAGTTTGTAAGAACTGTCAATTTGATATTTTTAAATGTACAGTAGCGGACAATAAAATCCAGACATATCGTTTCTACTATGTAAATCTTGCTTCAATATTTTTAACTTGTAGTACATATAGAAAATATCACTAGTCATTCTGACGTTTAATACAAATTTTACTGTTAATAATTCATGTTTATTTTGTATTTAGACAAAATGCTTCGTTTAAATTCCGCTCAAAAGGCTAGAGTACTGAAGTATGAGGAGGGATATATAAACACTAAACAATTTGTTGAAGGAAGAGAAATACACCCATAGATATAATAGAATGGATATCGTGTATGTTAGCCGTAATGGCTCCAATATTAGAAAGGGACGCTTGCCCAAAATAAGCTGAGTAACCGATTTAAGGCAAAACAATAAGCGGAAGCCACAGAACCTTCGCCAGAAGTCACGTAGTTATAATTCCCTTTATTTATTTTCTCCGAGTGATTGTATTAAATTATCTCTTCTTAATGTTGGAGTTCTTCGTTTTCTATGCAGTTGCATTGCCACACGATATCTATTCTATTAAATCTATGAATACACCCTACAGAAAGAATTACCAAAAAAAAACACCTTGAATTCAAAAAATAATGCCAAGAATTGGTCAAATTTAAGCGGAAACTGGCCGGTTTCGCGATGGGAAATTTCAAATCTTTAAAACGACAGCGAGTGTCCAACATGGTGGGCAGGCGAGCCAAATTAAAATACCCAAAAATTTGAAATGAAGAGGCCTTATTGAGCACACGAATTACAACAAATAATTAACGTCAAGCAATTTATTAAGATGAGACTGAAGATGCAAATGCAATTGCAGGGATCGAAAAACTTACTTACCGTAGCCGCATTGCATCGAAAGCTCGGACTCTGGCTCGGAGTAGTTCAGTCAGAACAAACATGAGTGGCAATGATTTTGACTAATTTAGACATGGTCTTTGTTGTGCTTTGGAAGGCCTAGTGCCTTTCGGAAAAACACAATTCTTTATGGTCGACGAACTTTTACTTCGGAACAAGCAACGCATTATTTTTCGCAATACATTTTTTTGACAACAAAGATAGCTTTTTTTTAGCAATGCAATCTAGTTCAAACTAAACAGTACTGATTAAGGTAGATTCTTGTCCGGTGAAATTGTGTAATGAATTATCTCAAACGGATACTGAAACGTTATACTGAAACGTTTCACAATCGCTTGATAGCTTCGTCGAAGCTATAGTGAAACGTAGAGCGTTAGTGCCATTTTCAGCGTTCGTTTGAGATAATTCATTAAATAGTCTTTTCCAAAACACGTCTACACTTTAATGACGTTTTGAGTCTGCGGAAGCGTAACCAATAAAGAAAAGAAAATTGATTTCACGTCAACATCACAAGCATTTGCTTAAAAAAATATTTATTTTAGTGGTTAGCGTACAGGTTTTTCGTTTTGTGATGAACCTGGCTAACTAAGGAAGAAGAAACTAGTGTTTATATAATACTGAAGCCATAAAATTGGACATGGCAAAATTTTTCAAAACTGTAATCAAGTCAACTGATTAATTTTGAACACCTTTTTCACTTGTTTAATATAATGCGATCAAATGAAATTCAGATTAGAGCGTGCCATGGATTGAGAGAGGGTATCGTTACTTTACCTATAATTGAATGAAACGGTTTCTAACACAGAACAAACATAAAACTGGCATTAAAAACAAACAATTTATAGAAGATGCTAGAAATGTTCACCTTCTGCCACCACTCCTTCCTTTTGTTATTAATTTTATCACATCTTTCAGTTGTTACTTCCATTAGCACATTTACATTATCAAGAGGGTTTTAAAAACTGATTCTTCTTAGGTACGGCCAATGGAAAAAATCCAATGACGTCAAGTCACAGAATCTTGGAGGCCAAACCTTTGACATGTTTTTACTAATTATCCTGTCATCGAAAAGCTCACTTCGTAAATCCGAAGTAACAGAATGAGCTGTGGCTCCGTCCTGTTGTAAATGAATTACACGATGTCGAATTTCGTCGTGTAATTTATTCACAAATGGAAGCAATATTTCTGTACGATATCTTTAGCTGTAGGTCCACTCACCATTAATTTTTGCTCCATTTCGGAAATATAACTCCACTCCTTTGTACTTGTGTTGTAAAGACCATTTTGAAATAAACATTCAAAATACAAAATATTTTTTGACTTTTCCAAGAATAATACAAATCGTACCACAAGTCCAAATAAATTTTTGATAGAGGTTGGCCATTAAAGACAAAACGTTTGACTCAATCACGACAGCAATTTATTTATTTACTTGACAATTTTTGAATTGACGAGACTTGCTGTCCAATTACAATTATTGTAACTTTCTCCTATTAAATTAGAATTTATTATTTACATTAAACATTGTCTAGTTCTTGAGTAATTAAGTAAAGTCGCTCCCTAAAATCTGGACGGCATGTTCTAGTTTAGTGAAAAGTACACCATTGCACTTCTCGGTGCTGTTTACCACAGAATACTAGAAGAAAAACTTATGTCTGAACCTTTCATGTTTTTAGGTGTCGATATTTTGTCCTTGACGCCATTGTTTGGCGGTCAAAAGAATACGCGAAATGTGAATTTGTGAACATTGAATGAAAGAATCTTGGAGCAGTTAGAGCAACACAAACGAACAAAGCTTTAAACTTCACAAACCGTACATAAGTTTCATCAAGCATTGATACTAAGTACAGGGTGGGCCAAATTCGACACTTTTAATAGGGAACTCCCATTTTTAGAAGAATTAGACAAAAACTGACCTCGGTCCCGGAGCTCGATTTTTAAGACAAAGTTAACGGTAATATTTTTTATGGCTCATTGAATCTTCAAAAAATATTTAGCTATCATCATCCAAGCCTACTTGAATGGTACAATAACCATCAAAATTTTAATTAAAACATGAAAGCTCTACATCTCAAAAATCTTTTGAATAAAATATGAATAAAAATAAATAAATGAGATGTGCGGTGCAGAAGAGTAGTGCACGTTGTTGTCAGCCTGATTTTTCTCTGAATTATAATGGTATTTCCAATCTAAATATTTTCTTTAACTGTGCCATAGAGTGGACATATAATTGTGAGTAATTTGTGATAATTTTTTTCCTGTGTTAATTGCTATAATTATTCGAAAATTTAATTTTTTAAGTACACACGGGTCGGTCTTGTGAACTTCGAACTCTATTAAACCAGTTCTCTTTTATTTGGTGCAATGTCTAAAAACTTGCGCTCCAATACTGTCACGCTGGATGACACAAGCATGCAGTTAATTATTACTCAAATATCTGAGGCTGTATCAAAATCCATTTTAGCAGATATAAATGCCAAATTTGATGCTGTTCATGGCCAAATTACTGACTTAACTAATTTAAATAACAACAATTTTACTCAAATAAAGCAAATTAATCATCGCACTGATCAATTGGAACAGTACACACGCCGAAATAATTTGAGATTATTCGGAGTCCCAGAGCGTGCTTCTGAAGATACGGACGATATTGTTTTTAAAGTCATTAACGAAACTCTTAATGTTAAAATCTCCTTGGAGGATATTGAAAGAACTCACAGAGTCGGTCGTGTTGGCGATTCGGAAGGGAAACCGAGGGCGATCATTATAAAATTCTGCTCTTACAGAAAAAGAGCACAAGTGTATAGCTCTAAGAAAAAATTAAAAGGGAGTAAAATGGTGTTAAAAGAAGACTTGACTAATTTGCGTCATAGAGCGTATCAAGAAGTAATTGGTAAATACGGAGTCTCACGTTGCTGGACAAGCGATGGATCCATTTTTTGGAATGATGCTGGCAAGATACATAAAGCTACTGCAGACGATATTAATGTTTTGCTTTTAAATTAATATTAACTTCATGCATGCTTTTTCTTTGCAAATTATTAATTATATTAATTATTAATTCGCATTATTATATCTGAAGAGTTAAGAAGCGCTATTTTCTATTATTTATTATTTATTAGTAATTCATGCATGTGCATTGTTTGTTTTTTTTTTTCTTTAATTGCTTTTAATGCATGTATTTCATTGAATTACATTTATTTCTGATTAAAGATTGATCTTCATTGCATAATAATTTGTTTTTAGATTTTCTAATTGGGCTGATATTCATTTAATGCCGTTTAAGTTAGCTGCTGTAAATGTGCAATCACTGGGTACAGGATTTCTAGAGCTTAAAGATCTTATTCTAAGTAATAATATTGATTTGGTTGGGATATCGGAAACATGGTTACGTCACGGTATTGATTCTGATACTGTTAAAATTCTGGGATATAATTTTTTACGTGTGGATAGGAATAGTCGAGGAGGGGGTGTTGGTTTTTATGTAAAAAATAGTTATTGTTATTCGATAATTGATACTGAAATTACTCCATCCCTTGAACAATTGTGGCTGAATATCAAATTATCGGGCAGGTCTATTGCATTTGGAATAGTATATAGACCACCTCATACCGATGTTAATTCTTTTATCCAAGACTTAGAAACATCTCTCACTACAATTTTACCGACGGTAGACGAAGTAATATGCTCCGGTGATATAAACATTAATCTTTTCAATATAGGAAGTAATAACGTTAATCGCTTTTTGTCAATGATTGATACTTATGGCCTTACTCAGATTGTGGACGAACCGACTCGAGTCAATGCTTATAGCAGCACGTTAATTGACGCAGTTATCGTCAGCAATTTTGACTTGGTTTTGCAATCGGACGTCATTGATGTGCATTTTTCGGATCATAAACTAGTATTTTGCACTCTAGATTTTTCTGCACATGGTTCTCCTCCGCGGCTATATACTTACCGTAACTTACGTAATATACATTTCCAACAATTTTATGATAATTTACGCTCCATACCTTGGAATAATTTATATGATTTGATTGAGTTAAATGACAAAGTTGCTTTTATAAACGATAACCTCCTAACTCTGTTTAATATTTTTGCTCCCTTTAGATCCGTTAGAATCAGTAAAGTTCCGGCTCCTTGGTTAACCGATACCATTAGACGTATGATAAAATTGCGTAACAACGCACTTAATAAATTCAAACACTCTAAATCCATTGCTAATTGGAATCACTATAAAGACTTGCGTAATTTTGTTAATAGTGCTATTAGACGCGAGAAGAAGGCTTACCTAAAATATATATGTGGTCAGAATAATAAAAAATTGACATGGCAAACACTAAAATCTTTAAATGTTATCAACTCTAAGTTTCAGGAACCTCTGCCTAATGCTTTCAGTAACCCAAATGAAATAAATTTGTCTTTCTTGAATTCTGTACGTGCAGTCAGCAGTGATATTGATTTAAATACCTTATCATTTTATCTAAATAATCGCTGTAACAATCATTATCCGCTTTTTAAGTTTCATACGGTTGCGGAAGACGTGGTAGAGAAAGGAATTTTTAGTATTAAATCAAATGTGTGTGGTTACGATGGTATATCTTTAGAAATGATAAAGTTGTGTTTACCATTCTTAAGTAGATATATTACTCATGTAATTAATCTTTGTTTGATTCGTGGTGAATTTCCAGAGGTGTGGAAGCGCGCTTTGGTGACGCCGATTGCAAAGGTAAAGCAAGTGACATCTTTCAGCGATCTACGGCCCATCTCTCTTTTGCCCATACTATCGAAAGTTCTCGAAAAATTAGCGGTTGACCAGATTAGAGAATATATTAATTTAGTTAATATATTGCCTCCCATGCAATCGGGATTCAGGTCCGGACACAGTACTACTACTGCCTTGCTAAAAGTTACAGACGATATACTTAGAGCTTGGGACAAAGGCGACTTAACTGTTCTTGTTCTTATTGATTATTCGAAAGCGTTTGACACTATTAATCATAAAATGTTGTGTGCAAAATTGCATTATTTTGGTTTTAGTGATTCGGCTGTAAAGTTTATTTCGTCTTATTTAAGTAACAGAATGCAGGCGGTTACTGTGAATGGAATACACTCAAATTTTGAGGCTGTTGAGCTGGGAGCTCCTCAGGGCTCTATTTTTGGTCCCCTCTTATATTCTCTTTACACTGCAGATTTTTACACTAAGGTTAAAAATTGTAATGTTCACTTCTATGCTGATGACACTCAGCTATATTATAGCTTTAAAGCTTCAGATTTACACATTGCTTCTGATTTAATTAATGAAGATATTGAACAACTATGTCAAATTTCTGTTTCTCACTCATTGCATATCAATCCTATAAAATCGACGGCAACTGTTTTTGGTGGGTTTAAAGATCGTCAAAGGGCCATAGACAGTTTGAAAATCACAGTTAATAATGTTCAATTGACGTTCACTGAATCTATAAAAAACTTAGGTGTTTTCTTTGATAATGATTTAAGATTCGTATCTCATGTCAAGAAATTGATTCAAAAATCATATTCAACTTTAAAGCGTTTGCATATGAATAGACATTTTCTTACTACTAATCTGAAAATTCAATTATGTGACGTGCTAGTTCTATCTTGCTTCAATTACTGTGATGCTGTCTATGGCCCCTGTTTGGATGCCCTATCTGCTGCAAGAATTCAAAAAATCCAAAACTCTTGTCTTCGGTTCGTTTATGGATTGAGGGGAAGAGATCATGTATCTTATAAATTAAAGGAGGCTAAATGGTTAAACATGCGCAATAGAAGATTGCTTCATATGGCCTGTTTAATTCATAAAGTGTTTGTAACTTCATGTCCTTCTTATCTCAATGTGCTACTAATACCTAGATATAGACTACATGATTTAGCCTTAAGACGTACTAGTGGATTACATATCCCTATGCACAATACTGCCCTCTTCGAAAGGTCCTTCAGCTATAATTCTTCTATAATTTATAATAAAATATCCCATGATCTTCGTATGTCGACGTTACCTATTTTTAAAAAAACTTACCGAAATCAACTCTTTACTGTACAGCAGTGATTGCCCATTGATTGACATAAAATGTATTTCCGTACTGGATGCTTTTTAATGTTATCATTATTTAAGATATGTATATATAATCTTAATTACAATTGTTATATTGTTTCTTCCTGAGGTTGGTTGAGTGGTAGAACAGCTTCAGCTGAACTCCGCCAACATAAAAATAAAGACTTATAAAAATAAATAAAAAATAAAGACTTATTATTATTATTATTAAATATCAAGTGTTTTATATTTTTGTAAATAGAATTTTATGCTCTTTTCAGAAATGTAAAAATATATAGGGTGTTCCATATAAAAAATCAAAGTTCTAGCTAATATCTCAAATACTGAGTACTCTGGAAAAAAATAACTTGGAGCAATGAATTCTGCATGAAAAAGTGTCTTAAAGAAGTCTTTACAGAAATCAAAAATTTTCATAAACAAAAAAGTTATGAAGGTTTTTAAAAAAAAGTAGAATTTTGAAAAACGCGCTCTAATTCCTAAACAATACAAGATATCGCGGTCTTCATCATTACTTTTGTCTTAAAAATCAAGCTCCAGGGACCGAGGTCAGTTTTTGTCTAACTCGTCTAAAAATAGAAGTTTCCTATTAAAACTGTCGAATTTGGCCCACCCTGCACATAAAAAGTTTTGAGATTGATAGATGATCAACCAAAACCTGCATTGAATGCCGAGTGTCGCTTCTAATATTCAGTGGTTTTACAGTAAAGCTAAGACATGCCGTCCAAATAGCATGGCAAGAGTAGATAAAAAATTAGCCATAGGATGAAAATAAGGGTCAATCTATGATTATTTATTTTTGTTTTCATTGGAACCCTTTTGTCTGAAAATTTAAGATCGTATTATAGTACATTGTTTAATACAAATTTTACCATTAATGATTCGTATTTATTTTTTGTTTATTCTATATTTTGACAACTTGCCTCTTTTGAGTTGTGTTCAAAAAATAAGATTAATGACTTTACTAGATGAAAATAGGAGTTGCTGCAAAACTTACTTTTTGTTTTTGTTAAAAATATAACTTCATAAAACTCCTGATTTACCAAATTTATCTAAATATGTAAACTTGCAGTCAAAAAAAGTGAGCCATCATATTGACTTTTAATGACGTCTTGATTATATTTACATACTGTATAGCAGCCTTGCAGTTTTGGAGGTTTTACTAAAAGTGAGATTACAAATTAAATGTGACACAATATGACAGCTTCAATAAATGACACTTTGACAGATCGAAAGCCAACTTACAATTACCAGAAAAAACTGGGTCAGTTTTTTTTCACTGGAAGTTTACAGTCGCCAGCATTAAATTTTGGTCGTCACTGTCAATCAAAATGTCAGTTTCAATTCTAGAAATTAAAAAAAAATTAGATAGATATCGTACCTTTTACCAAAAAAGTGGCGATAATAAATAATATTTTTAAGATATTATTACCAATACTCAAAATTAAGACAACAATCTTATTTTTAATAAAATACAAATCAGGTAGAAATTTTTGGCAATCAATGACGAGGAAAATTTATTACTCGTCACTGTACACGTCAAATTCTTACCTGGATTTTATTGTCCGCTACTGTACATACAGAACTTCAACTTCAGTTAGTAGTTGCTTCAGTGTTGCCAACATACACACTACGTCGTTTCAAGAACCCAAAGGAATGTTGCTGGTCGAGTCAAAAAAATTCTTTTTTTAAATCTAAAAAATCATATTAACAAATCAAATCACTGCTTAATGTTAAGATCTTTCGAGAAAAAAAAAGAAAAAACTTACCTAGTTAAAAACAAAACAGGAGCGATGTTGCCAGCTCGTGCAATTTCGCCCAGATTTTTCAAATAAATCTAAGAGCACCTTTAGGACACGTGAGATTATAATAACTAAAAATTCACATTCCACACAAAGACCGTTCACTGACGCCGAAAGATATTTGTGCCTATAAATATTAGAATATTAGACACCAGTTGTTTAATGTTATTCTAACAGCGCAAAATATGTATAAACATTCTTTTTCGGCGTTTGTTTCGACACTAAAATAAGAATATGTCTTGAGCTTCAACGTATTTATAGAGGCAATTACAGAAATTCGAAGACGCATCTAAAAGGTTGTAAAATTTAATTGCAAGCAACTACTCACGTTGACATGCTCGAGGTGATGTTCGCAGCACGTTTACTTACCGTTTTTAAATTTTCAAATACGTCAACATTATTTACGCATTTATTTCCATTTTGTCTAATAATTTAATGTTGGGTTTTCTCTATTGTCTAATCTTTAATGATATACAAGTCGAATCATTTAATTCTATACGCATTAATTATAGCCAACCAAATATATATACATTTGTGTGTCTACATTCTAAATAATTATAATTTTAAAGTGTAATAGTATATGTTCGTAAAAATGATATTATTTTTGAGTGTGTGTTACATAACTGCACCTGCTCATACTGACTTTATACTTATGGCGTTAAAAAGAGGAGTAGCAAATTCTTTAGCATTCATAATTTACTTCTGCGAATAATTTCGTTTCTTTATTTGCGTGAGAGTGTCACGAGTTTATTTTTGGTGCGAATAAAACACAAGTATCGAAACCGCACACAGAACTCGTTCGGTTAATTTAGAATAAAATAAATTCGGATCGTTACGGCGAGAGCTGAAATTAAAGAAAAAGAAACGACGGAGTTTGAGCGTCTCTCGGGGATCAGCAAGTTGCAGAACCGGAATTGATACTGCTATATAAGTTAATAGCCGGAGACAAGATGTCCCTGATTAGGAAGCTGTTCCGGGTGAAGACGCCCGATCCCAGGGTGGAAATATGCATTCGGATCATTGCATAATTTAATCCCGAACTCTTTAATCTCCGGTAATGATCTCTGCAAGCCGTCTCCTTGCTGCCTCAAATCCCTTGTAATTTATATATTAGCTCTACGAAATTTTCTTCGGGCTTAAATTGATTTTCACATAATTTAACTTCATGTATACTTCGCGTTCAAATTTTAAACGAGGAAAGTTTCGGCGTATTTCCAGATGCTGAATTTGCGTACGTAATTTGATACACTTCAGCGTTTTCTTTGTCCTTGGGAGAGAAATCTTGTGCATTAGTAATGACTTAGGTGACGAACGGGAAAAAAAGTACGTAATTTCTGGAGGATATTCGAAATAGAAATGAGTAAGCCGAGGGATGTTCTTTGCAGACAAGGAGGATGACAAATGCTGAAGGAAATATATCGAATCAATTAAGTAAAATGAGACAAGAAAAAAAGAGAAACAGAGGGTCTAATGGACTAAGTTCCCGCGACAGAAAAGAAATTAAAAAAGCGGGACTCGGTTTCACATGTAAC
This sequence comes from Serrognathus titanus, assembly GCA_039766575.1. Classification (NCBI taxonomy): domain Eukaryota; kingdom Metazoa; phylum Arthropoda; class Insecta; order Coleoptera; family Lucanidae; genus Serrognathus; species Serrognathus titanus. The sequence goes on along the minus strand of CM077914.1, from coordinate 52,293,657 downwards.
AAGGGTGGAGAAAATATTTACGCCAGGGTACACTAAAACGTCGCGACGCCGACAGCGGGACAGAGCCTGGGCTGAAAACGGGACTTGTTGAGAGGCGCAGCGACGCACTGTGGATGACACGACACTGAGGGTTTTTTAAATTACAGTTCCACAGACCGGGGGTGAGAAAGTGACCGGAAAATGGTATTTTAAATAAATGTGATTGGGGATTCTTTCTAAGACGTGTTTTAGGAATTTATCATTTTGAACGAAATTGACTTCTTAAATATTTCAAATTACATTACTCTTGTCATTGCAAACATACAAAGTACCAAATCATATACTCACATTAAAATATACATAGGCAATATGAATAACAATAATTGAAAATGACGAGATCCATCATGCTGTTGCAGATCTAGAAATTTTTTTAAAAAATAAAGAGCAGTCAATCCGCATAAATATTTATGCAGATTGACTGCTTTATATTTTTTAAAATAATAATAATTGACACATTTCTGGCATTAACGAAAAAGACGTCAGATTCTTCCTATGTTACTTCTTTTCTCTTTCCCAATTCGTCTAGAAGTAGACAACAGGGAGTAAATCTAACTAATCTAAATAAACTAAAACTATTCATCGAAATGCAAGTCTAAATCGCATAGAGTAATGGTCCTCAAACGGAACCTTGTGGGACTCTCTGAATTAAAATTTCTGGTGCTTATAATTCTTCTTACACTCACCGAAACTGCAAGTGTAAATCGCGTAAAGTAATGGTCCTAAAACGAAGTCTTCCTGTGTAAAAGTTTCTGATGCTTGCAGTTTTTCATGTACTTATTAAAATTGCAAGTGTAAGTCGCATAAAATAAAGATCCTATAATAGAGTCTTGTGGTACTGTCTGAGTTGTAGTTTCTGATGCTTACAATACTTCATCGACATTGAAAATGTAAATCACATAGAGTAATGGAGCTTTGTGGGATTTTCTGAGCTTCATTGAAATAGCAAGTATAAATCGTTTAGAGTAATGGTTGTAGCAATGAGCCTCGTTAGACTCCCTGAGTTACAGTTTCTGGTACTTATAATTCTCCATACACTCATCCAAACTGGAAGTGTAAATCGCAAAGAATATTGGTCCTAAAACATAGCCTTATGGGACTTCCTAAGTTGAAGTTTCTGGTGCTTACAGTTCTTCATGTACTCATTGAAATTGAAAAATGTAAATCGCATAGATAATGGTCCTACAACGGAGCCTTGTGGGATTTCCTGAATTGCAGGTTCTGATCCTCACAATTCTTTATAAACTCTTCAAAATTGAAAGTATAAATCAGATGATCCTAAATTGAAAGAGGAAAAACGGTAAAGTCAAGTCAATATCTTTGAATCGCGTTAATGAAACTAAATTTCACGCTTTAATGTAATGACGTCATTGACCACATGACGTTACGTCTTTCACTTTCGAAATATCAAAAAAAAAATGGTCAAATCAATCTTACAAGGCGTCGAGCATCACCTCAGAGGATAGGGTATGAGGCTGAGGTCAAAAGGTAACAAGAGCGTCATTGACCATATGACATCACGTCTTTTGCTTTCGATATTGTGTACGTTTTAGATAAAAATATTTTCAGATTTAATTATTCTCACCTACTTTAAAATATCCAATGTAATTATAAATAGTTTCAGTGCAAGCTGATTGTTGAAAGCTAAATTCGCCTTTTTATTTTGTTATTTCTTTTTGGAATAAAGAAAACGAAGGTATTGATGAAGTATAAGGTTTTTCTTTTTGGCGAAGAATATTTTATATTTTTTTCTTCTACTTTCTTTTTTTTCCATCTCCTTAATATTTTTGGCAAAAAAAGAGGAATAAATGGTCCCACTTTGAAAGCCAGGAATTGGTATTCCTAGTTTCTGATTCCGCCACTCATTTCCAGAACTATTTTCCCATCTTCTGTTGATATATGTGTACTTTGGAAATATTCGAAGGATAACACTTACTCGAGACTTTGATTTACTAACATACCTTTACTTTCCATGTCATTTTTTTAAATTTCATAGCTAATCAATGTTATTGTTATCCTGCGAGCTGAAACTGTTTTAAATCTCTATTGATACCTGCTGATTTACGACTTCTTGCTTCTACTTTTGTTTTTCTTCTTGCAAATCCTTTTTTGGCGCTTTGAAAGCCAAGGAAGTAATATTTCTATTTTCTCATTCTTTCATCATTTCCTGAACTATTTTCCTTTCTTTTGTCGATGTACTTCGTAGGATGATGGTTATTCGAGATATTGACCTTGATCTTAACTTCCCCACACGAAAGTTTTATTCATCATTTACTATAATAATTTACTTTTACTTCCATTTACTACTAATTTCTGCATCTTTTATTGGTTGGGACAGTAATCCACATTTGAGATTAGAGTTCTTTAGATAATATAGATTTCATTAAAATAAAGAAAGTGGAACAAACAAAGAATTGTTTTTTTAAAACCTTTGGTAAGATTAACTTCTTCCTGCGTATTTTTAACGTCATACTTCACACAGTTTTTTTGACATCAAAGTACCTCTTTGTAATTAAAAGGTTTATAAATGGAATACCTCCATTCACCTGAGGGTTGGGTAAGAAAAGACAAATATAAATTTGAAAGTCATTCAAATTAAAGCCATTAGTGCAACAATTCAATTATGTATAAATTTATTGGATCTCCCTGTATAATATTTAACAATTTATTTTGGATCAATTCAGTTGGTTTTAACTAAGCACTCGAATCGGATTACTGAAGGAAGAGGAATGTCCGAGATGGTGTAAGACACATGTCCGGCAAATTTACCGGGATCAGAATTCAGCAGGAGCAGTGCATATTTTAAAGCGAATGTTCCCTCACAATAAGGCTATTAGTGTAATAGACTGGCGTCCTGGACCGTGTCCAGACTGGGAAAGGCGGCATTGGCGACAAATTGGGGTGAAAGATCGCCTGTAAGACGTTTACCGGTATCCAGGGGTAATAAAACTTTACGTCCCCATCTATAATTCACCTCTGGATTTTTTCCTCGTAATTTAATTGCGCCCTTCTCTTTTCCTCCGTTTCACACGAACAGAAATAATAACGCGAACGCATCGCTTACGTCTTAACCAGTTTGTAATTTTAAAAATAAGCATCCACGGACCGTATTGTTGAGGAGAATGACTCGACGAAAATGGGTACGTCGAGTTGGCGCGTGCAACAGTTCGATTGTTGACCGCCTTACGACCATTGTGCACCTAATTTAATAATGGTATTGCTGACTAAATACAACCCATTCATGGATTTGTTGTATCATTATGCTATTGTAACAATTTGTCATGCGTCATGGTTTTTTTTTCTCTCGTCGCGGGCCTGAATTGAAATATGAAAGTAACAGTCCGGGCCACGTGGTGTGGCTGGTGGTGTATCGGTTTCGTGACAATGGATGGCCAGATTCACTCTTCTCGGAAGAGATTGATTGTTTTGGTTTTTTCATTTTTCTTGGGCGTCGTTAGAAGGGATAATAGATTTTTGATTTACTTTTAGAATGCACACCCTAACGTCCTCCAAGCAACGATTTTGAAGAAGAAGGGGAAATAACGAAGAAATCTTTGGTGACTTTTTGATTGTTGAAAATTTGCTTACAAGACAATTGCAAGACCCCTGCAATTCACTGCAAAAAGGGAGTCGATCTTTTCTTGCTCTGTCTTTAATCGATTTTAAACATAATCGATTTGAATCTATTGAAAGTATCCATGTTTTATTCTAAAGTTTGACATTCCTAACCCTAATTGACAAAGACAGGAGAAAAAAAAAAACAAAAAAGAAGTTTTCATTTTTGATCCAGATTTCAAGTTTTTCAAATACCTATATGCACTGCTTTTGTCAATCCTTTATCTGATAGTTAACTTCAGCTCTCGTGAAAAAGAGAATACAAAGAAAGAACACAGTTCGATTTTATAAGAAGTAGAATCGATCCAATAAGAACGGCGCGAAGAAAAATCGATATTTTCTAAACATAAAAAAATTGATTCTTGATTCGCCACACCTATTTAGGATATGATAAACTTTAAAATACAATCGAGGACAAACTTATTCAAATACTTACTTATAAGTCTTACAATTCACTAATTAAAATGTTTACATCCGTGATGTCAATAAATTTGTGTTTATGGTAGTCACGCCCAGTGTTGTCAACGCGCAAAAAGCAGAAATCTCTTAAGTTTTGTCCGAAAATCTCTTTTCAACACAGAAAATCACTTAATTTGTTACTAGATTCAGAAATAAATTTAATATTAAAAAAAAACCTAAAAATACATACTCTTAAAGAAAACAAATAAGAGACGGTCAATTTACAGCGCAATTCAGTTGATTGATAATAATAAAAAAAAAAAAAACTATGCAAAAAGAATGACGACAAAACGAAGAAAACAAAATAACAAAAATTCAAAAATTAATTAATTAAATAAAATAATAATAATAATAACAAAAGACAATCGATTTTACAAGATAATTTGATAGATTAATTTTTTTTTTCTAAAAGGAGAAAACAATAAGAAAGCAAAAGAAATAATAGAATTTGTAAAATAAACGAAATAATTAAAATGAAGGTAGCTTCTTGCCCGCTTCTTCAGGAGTGAATTAAAATTTTAATTCACTCCTGAAGAAGCTATCAAGCGATAGTGAAACGTCGAGCATTTGTGCCATTTTCCAGTGTCCGTTTGAGATAATTTATGAAATAATTAAAGTTAAATAATAACAAAAACAAAAGACAGTCGATTTTACAGCACAATTTAGTAGATTAATAAATAAAAAAAACTCTTTGGGAGGAAAGGTGACAAAACAAAGAAAACAAATGAGCGATATCTTTAACAATATATAAAAATATTATGTAATAAAATAAAAACAAGAACCAATATATTTTACGACAAAATTTAGTACATTAATATTTTTTTCTTAAATGAAAAGAACAATGGGAAAGCGAAAGAAATAATCGAATTTTTAAAAATACAAAATTATCAAATTTAAATAATAACAAAAACAAAAAACAATCGATTTTACAGCATAATTCAGTAGTGGCAAAACAAAGAAAACAAATGAACACATTTTTAAGTAAAATAAATACAAAACAATCGATTTTACGACACAATTCAAAAGATTATTTTTTTTAATAAAAAGAACGATGAGAAAACAAGATAAAGAAATAATAGAATTGTTAAAAAATATGAAATAACAGTTAAATAATAAAAACAAAAGTTAATCAGTTTTAGTAGATTAATAAATTTAAGCAAAAGACTCTTTAAAAGAAAAACGGCAAAACAAATAAAACAAATGAACAAAATATCTATAACAATATTTAAAAAAGAAACAAGATAATCTATTTTACGATAAACTTAAAAGATTAATATTTTTTTTAGATAGAAAGAACAATGAAAAAGCAAACAAAGAAAACGAAATAATAGAATACGAAATAATAATAAAAACAAAACTCTTTACGAGGAAAGATGACAAACCAAAGAAAACAAATTTAAAAATATATATGACTATACAAAAAAGAAATTAAACAGAAGACAATCGATTCAGAAGATTGAGAAATTAAAAAAAGAAACTATTTGAAACAGTTGAAAAAAAAGGAATAATTTGTCTTCCACAGATTATTTAAAAAAAAAACTGCATTAGATGGCGCTGTTGAATATCTCACACAAATACATTTCACTTCGTCCTTTACTGAAGACATTTGAGTGACACTTTCTTATTAAGGCGGAAGGCATCGCGGGAAATAGTTAATGAACCACCTCAGTGAAAACAAACGAAAAATAAATTTTCGGTAGGTTTTAACAAATCGCGTTATTGAATGTTTTTTTTTGTTATCTGCCAGAAATGACTGTCAGTTGAAATTTTACTCAATGGATGGCGATTTTTCAATATAAACGGCTTTCCTTCTGCATAAAAGGTCTAGGGGATATCCGCTTCCAAATTCTTTTACCAAAAATAAAATTTGATAATCCCTTTTTTAGAAAAAAATTTAATTCTTAATTACTTTTTAAAATCCCTTAAAAATCACTTAAGTTGGCATCACTGACTCATGGATCACCCGAACATTTCAACACTTTCTAGACTTGCTCCAGATAGTCTGGAAATTACTGGAGTGTTCATTGCTTTTTCCGTTCTATTTTGGAAAGGGTGAATTACGGTATACGCAAGGATATAATGTAACTCAAACATTCGAAAGCGATAAATGTTAACATATATTTATAAAACATGTAAGCTATCTTTGCATTGCTACCTTCGAAATAACAACTGATTCAAATAACGCGACCATCCTGGCTTATATATAGTAACTCATCCCTTCTAGAACGGTATGGAAAAAGGTGCGAACACTGCAGTAACTTTTCATACCATCTGGGGCGCGTCCGGAAAGTTGTGGAATCTTTAAATAAATTTATCGGTGTTGCGAATGTTGTAACACTATCAAAAGATTTTTTTTTAATTGTGAGGGCTCCAAAGCAACAATAATTTCTTAACTCAATATCAACGTTTCGCTAACGCTTGATAGGTTCTTCATGGAATCTCAAATGCCTTTGCTAAAACTTTTTCATGTTCTTACATTTCTCTCATCGTTTCTTGTTCTTCGCAAATAATCAGTCCCCCGATTGTTTTTTTTTTCTGAATCTTCTGTTTTCTTATTATACATGGCATCCTCTTTTGACTTAAAAAGCTTTTCAAAAGAAATTCGATCGAGTCGGCAAAAGAACCACCAGATAGAATAGTGCGGAGTTACAAAAGAATATAAAAGGAATTTCTGAATTTAACTTAAAAATTCGAAGCTTCTACTAGAATCAGGAAAAATATTACAATTTCTGATGAAGAAATTATGATTAAAATAAAACAAAACACGATCAATTGAATGAAAATGTAGCAGTAAAAACTGATTTAAGAAAGTAAACGAAATATGAAAGAAATCTAATGTTTAGTTTTCATTTATTTATTTCTTGTTTCTTGTTGCAAAATATTGTTTTGTTAAAACAATTAAAATTATTGCACTTTTTTTGTTTCATGTCAATGGTTGTCATATTTTCTGGAAACCCTTTTGTCAAGATTTTAATTTTTTTTCTAGTGGTTCACTCTCTATACCATACAATTTGTGGATAAAAGAAGCTTGCAAAATGAAATTTTTTCTGCCTAGGCTGCTAGTCAACAACTTTTTAGATTATTAATCGAAACACATGGTCAACAATATTATTAATTTTTGATAACACAATGCTATGAAATCCTGAATGACTTATTTTTAACTTACTGCTTCAATTTTAAGGAAAAAATTGAGATTACGGCCGAACTTTTCGGCTTTGGTATGTTTTCAGCAGAAAAGTGAAGTTTTACTAAATCAGTTTGGCTTGTTTGAGTGTGCGTAGCAATCAATTTAAAAAACCATACGAGTTTGGAGAACACTTTTCTAACGAGATTATAAATACTATTTTTTTCGCATTTCATGCGATATTTGATTTTGTTAATGTTTAATAGAAGTGACATTAATCACCATCAAATTAACAACTGTCACAGTCGATGTTTATTAAAAATAAAAAATAGTTGTTAATTCGTTGGGATACTGTAATGGTTGCTATGTTGTAAAGTAATCCATTACTATACGATTTTGAGGTTGTTTATATGATAGGTTACTGTATGTAAAATGTTTTTTTCTGGAAGACGCGATATAATAAATACATAAATGAAAACCAAAAAGTAGAATTCAATAGCTTGATTTCTGTAACAAACTGTCCGTCGTTGTCATGAAGCGACCGGTTGCTATCAGATCAGAAAATCCATTTCTATTATCGAACGCCAAAATCACGAAAACACTTTGGCTATAACAATAAAACGATTTGGAAATGTCAGGTGGTGGATGATCCAATCAGCGCACTTGTGTCTGATCGCACCTCGCTGAGCCGGGCGATACCATCTCCGGACGGTAATAGGAAATCTCCGGCAAAATGCATTCGTGTCTTGTCAAGATATGACGTGCTCGCATTAACCGCTGTCAATTTCGGGGGGCCAAATCTACTCCCGGTGCAGAGTGAGTGACAAAAAGCGAACTCTGCTCCGGAATAATTAGGACCCCGACATGTCAATGTCAATTAATTCCATTCTATGATCTGTCATTAAATTCTATTATTTGCTACACAAAAAAAAATATGACCACTTCCAAATTTAGAAATATGTGGAAGAATTTGCTTCTCTCATGTTCATCGTAGATTTGTTTTCAACTGATTGGTTATTTTTTCGCTCACTCAATTATTTTACCTTTTGGGGAATTCCTCCAAGTAACCACCATATTATGTAGCTCATTATTTCTTTCGATTTTGACAATCCTCGAGGTGTTCATTCTGTCTGTACGTGCGATTTTGGAATAAAGGTAATAAGGTGGAGATTTCAAGTATTAAACGTTGTCAATCCTCACCTTATAATCCTGGAATATAAGATTAAATGATGGAAGGTTTCATTTTTATTCCCGCTTTCGGCCATTTTTGTAATTATAATTATGAAAAGGCAGAGGCAGATTAATAATCTATTGAAATCCTCTGGAAGGTTTTGCAGTGTTTTCTGGTTACTCTCATTTTATGAGAGTACTGTATTAGAGGTTTGGATTTCTCACTTTGTGGCCCCGAACTTAAGATGGCTTTCCTGGAGGCTTTCTCAAATAATCCAATTTTGTGTCGCCTGTTATTTCCACCTCTCTTTGTAACACTTGGATTTTTAATAAATACTGTCGTGTCGATGCATTACTCGCAAACATTAAACAATTAGAATCTTCTCCTTAAAATCCTGAACTATATAAGGCGGCAATTTTGGAAGAGCACCCAGGTGGTTTCCTCTTTTTATTTGGTCTTTTATTTTTGTCTGCTTTTGTAAACCACAAAGCAGAGATTACAAATATTAAGAGTTTGAAATCCACACTCCAACTATAGGAAGGAGCTATCGAATGAATTTCTAGATAATATCCCATTTTATCATTTTCGATGTCTTTTCAACCTTTCACATTTTCAAATTGTCGTGAAGCATTAGTTTTTGTAATTCTAGATAATACAGCAGATATGTCAAGTCAGGAGCGGAATTTTTGCAGACCTTCCTTTTAACCTTCCAGTTTGCTCAGTCGTTTATACTACAGAGTAGAATTTCGATGTTCTTCGGGCCCTTCTGAACCGTCCTTGAGCTGGATCGCTTCCCATTACATCCCTTCTGTGCTTTTTTCGCTCTGGTGTATTTACTTTCTTCATTCCTTCTTATTCTCCGCTTCCTCTTTTAATTTTTTAATTCTTAGGTTTTCTTCGACTTCATCAGCGCATCATAATCTTGGTCTCCCTCTATACCTTTTTCCTTTTGAACGTCAATCTAGAATACTTCTAAGATTCTAGGATTCCAGGCCTGCTCTCCACACATGCCCTTGTCATTTTATTCCTTGAGATCTTATCATCGTTTGTTCCTCGGTTCATTGGTTCCAAATTTCTTTTTGGATTGCCATCTTCGACATTTTCATTCCTTTTCATAACTAAGTATAATATATTGTAGGGCAAAGAGACTATAAAATACTGAACAATTAAAACCTTGCCTTAAAATCCTTTGAAGTTGTAGGGCAAAGGGTCCATGAGACATTAAACAATTAAAACCTTGCTTTAAATTAAGTTTAAATTTTCTGCATCTAGCCAAGACATGGTTTTAGGTTCCGAGGCTTCTGGGGATGGCTTTAAATTGAATAACTTAATTTGTTCTTTCATCTTTATAACATTGGGAATATATGATAGATAGAAATTTTTGAAACAAGATTTGCAAGAAGGTCACTATAGAAAAACGTTGTACAAATTGTCTGTTATATTTATCTCAGCGATACAGAAAACGTTGGTTGGATGACATGTTTCGGTTTAAAAACAATTATCAAATCTGAAATTACATGAATTGACACTTAAAACGAGTTAATTATTAAAAAAATGAAACAGACCTTAAAGAACAATGCACATTAGCACGTGGCCATTTTAAATTTAAGTAACAAACACTGCAAGAACTTAAACTAGATTAATTAAAAATTCCTAAGTAATATCAACTTAAGGATAAGCAATTATAAGTAAAGCTGATGGCGCGAAATTCAAATTTAACCAACTTAAGGGTAACATTTCAATACAAGTGAGTTTTGAAAAAATGAAATTGTCACAATTAAACGGAGAATTAAAACTAACCATATTTAAAAGTAATTAGTACTACTAATGGGTAACAAATTAAAGTGACAGCTGAAGGCAGGTTGAAAATAACATAAAGAGCATAAATAAAAAAAAAACATTTATGGGTAAACAATACATAATGCCACTTATGGGTAAAAATTAAGGTGACAGCTGATGTCAAGTGAAAAATTAATAAATAGAGAGTAAATCAAAAGTAAAAAGAATAATTGGCATAAATTTTTTTTATGAATTATGTCAATTTATAGACTCAAAAAAGTTAAAGTGAGGGAAGATAGTTTGATCATTCAGGAGGTTAACACTATTATTAATTTTAGTTATGAAAATTTCTAAAGATTCGGCTATATTAAGTTTTAAACCTTTCTGTAACTGATGTAGTAATTTAACTTTAAAATTTGGATCTGGATAATGTCCTGACTCTAAAAGATGTGAAGCAAAATTGGAATCCGTTTTGCCCAATCTGGCAGACGAGATATGCTCTTTGACGCGAGTGGCCAAATTAAGGCCGGTTTGACCAATATAGGTAGAGTTACAATTGGAGTGAGAGCAAGTGATGGAGTAAACTTCGCTTTTATTCATAAGTTGATCTCATTTTTTGAGTTAGTCAGAATCGAGATCAGGTTATAATCATTTGAAAAGCTTTCTTGCATACCTTCCAATTTATTCAGAATTTTCTTAAGTTTGTAAAGGGTAAAGATGCATATTTGATATCAGACGCAACAGACTCATCTGACAAAGTGGGAAAAACAAATTTGTTAATGAGATTATTGCGAATTTTATGAAATAAACAGGAGATCATCTCATTTGGGAAGCCATTACTAAAAGCTATTTGGCGAATAATCATAATCTCCCTAACAAAATTATCTTTATTCATAGGAATTGAAAATGCTCTGTAAAATAATGCTGAAAAAGCTGACAGTTTATGTTGATACGAGTGGTTGGACGTACAATTGATAGTGGCATCAGTATTGATAGATTTTCTGAAAATACTGTAAGACAATGAAGAATTTAGTCTTTTAATAGAAACATTTAAGGAATTAATATTATTATCTTTTTCAAGTTCGAGTGTAAATTTAATATCATGAAAAGTATTAAAATGGTCGAGTAATTCGGTGGCAGTATTAGTGTCTTCATCAAAAATGATCAAAATGTCATCTACGTATCGAGCGAAGAATTTAACTTTAAGAGATAACTGATGACTAAGTTGTTCATAAAATGTCTGCTAACATCGGACTTAAATTACAACCCATGGAGAGACCATCTAATTGAGAATAGAATTTATTATTAAATTGAAAGAAGTTTTGTTTCAAAGTGATTCTTAAAAGTTCTGCAACACAATGTGCTTCATCATCTGATAGATCGGAGTCCATAAGTAGTTCTTCAATCAAGTTGAGACATTCTATAATCGGTATGGACGTAAAAAGATTAGTAACATCTAAAGACATAGTGAAATTTCGCAAAGATTTAGTTTAGAGGCTAATTCAGCTGAATTTAAAATAGTGTAAGAATGTGATAAAGTTAAATGATCTCTTAAGATATTGACCAGGAAGCATGCCAACTTATGGGCAGGTGAATTAATATAGCTAACCACTGGTCGAATGGGAACATTAAGTTTATGCATCTTAGGTAAACCATATAGTCTAGGTGTTATGGGGTTCATTGAAAGAAGTTGTCTATTCTTGATTAAAGGGTTATCTCTATAACTAAAAACTAAAGATCTGATGAATTTATTGAATTTAGGACCTGGATCGCCATTAAGCAGAATGAAATTATTACTATTCAAAAAATCTTCAAGTTTTTGAACATAATCAGTCCTCTGCATAATAACCTTACAAGAACCTTTGTCTGCCTTAGTAAGAATAAGGTTATTTTCTTTCAATTTTAGTTTTAGAGACTTCAAACACGTTGTGTAGATGAATTTAAAGTTTCTGAACATTTAAACCTAATACGTTCATTTCCGGAAAACTCAATTTTTTCTATAATAGAAATCACTGAAAGCATTTACATTATTTATTTATTAATTGTAAAGTTGAGTGAAACGATTCGGATACGTCCATACGCTTTCTCCATTCCGTGATAAAAGTGGGAAGCTTAAAATTTATTGGCAGTTCGGACGGAATTGGCAAATAAAATATCTGCTCCTCGAGAGAGAAGAACTTCTTCCTGCTTCAACCGCTCTTATTAAATTTTACGCCACCTTTTATATCCTATCAATTCGGGTCGCATTAATTCTTTTATTTGAAAAGTTTTAACGACTATACACACGCGGTTATGTCCTGCTCTCGCCTGGGCGAGATTCGCGAAATTAAAACGTAATAAAATTACGGGTTTAAACCAATCTGCGAGCGAACTGTCTCTTGATTGGGCATTGTGGATCCGGATGAACCGCAGAATTTACCAGTAAACCCCACACTTTATAATCAGCCGGCATTTAGGTTCCCTTGCAACCGGTCGACTAATTGACGTCTCAATTTAGCATCCGTCAAGTCCGTAATTGTAATGATACGCCTGTGATGAGCGGTATTGAATGCCGTATTTGGCCTTCCTATTTTCTATTTACCTGTCGAGTGACTTGCAAAATTCTCCAGCGTGATACGTTTAGGGGTTGCCATATTCGATTTTCTCAGAAACAAACATCTTGATGACCGTACAAAAGGAAACGTTTAAAATAAAGGCATTTCTTTTACTCTTCCTGTCTTCTTTTTCTCAATTAAATACCGCGTATCATAGCACAATCTCGATTAGGAACGTCATTTAAGAATTAACATTTCAATCTCGTACGCAACAACCAGTCTCCTGGCTCAACGTTCAATCCCGAATTGCCTTCACTTATTTTAATGATTTTCTCCAGTAGACAACATCAAATTGCTATAAACAAAGACAGTGACGTAAGTTATGTATATATAATTGTAAGGAATCTTCAAATTCCCGTTAGTGTTGGTATGAATCAACAAAGACTTGAGGAATAAAAACGATTTTGATGTTAGCAAATGATTTAGCACGAGACGAATGTGAAAATATTTAAGAAAAGCAAAAAAAAACTAAGCTTGAGCTTCTGCGCCTTTATTTTACTTCTCTTGACACTTGAATCTACCAAGAATTCGTCTGTCCTGAAATGTGCTGGAGTTCTGGTTTAAAGCTTAATAGCTACTAATAGAAAATCTAAACTGTTCACCTTCAGTTAACATCTGCAAGTACTACAAAGAGCAAGGTAATCAAATATCAACTCTTGAAGAACGCCAGTTTTGTACAAGTGGACCCAAATGATTCGCCCTCAAACAGATCTGAAATCAAAGAGTTATTCCTTCAGTTTTTAAGTTGCCATAAGTTGTCCAAATCAGGGTTAGAGTGCAAGGTTTCATGAAGGTTTAACTTAACGTAGAAGAAGAATTCAAGATTGTTTGGTCTGTTGCACTAGAAATTTAAAAAATGGTTTTACTTAAACATCTTGTATCCCTAATTGAATTTTTCAAGGACTTAACATTGCGAGGAACTTTAAATTTCTTTTTTTTATTTAACAGATTTATTACTGTCACAGGTCTTCGAAATTATATTAGCTTGAAGACGTTCATCCATCTTCTTTATGACTTCCGATTGCACTGCATCACAATTCTTCTTCTAGTAGTGTTTCGTCCTTTATTAGTTGCAGCTTCTGCGAAGTAATGACAACGAGAATATCAGCAGCAGCAATATGAGGAACAGTAGCTGCAGTAATCTTTTGTAATAAAAGGCAAACCATCACACCACCGGCATCCATCCATTAAGAAGAAGGTCTTGGAAATTTGAGCAAATCATTGTTTCTGATGAATAAGTCAATAGTCTTAAGACTGGGAAGTGTTTCGAAATTTTCCGAATATTTTGATTGTTTTGATCGTAATGTCCTCGTTCGCAAATACCCTTTTTATCTGCCACTAACTAAAACAAAAACAAAGTTCGTTTTATTTTCTTTTTTGCATTGTCCTTCTCTTATCTTTCACTAACGTAGAAGCTGAAGACCGTTAGTATTTTCAAAATACCGTCATCAAGAGCGTCCAGAAATTGCTTCCTCTTTTGAACTACCTCTTTCCTAAGTTATAGATTTGGAAGAAAACTGTTGGAAACTTATTGGATCCACATCTAATTTCTATACTTGGATTTCTTCTTGCACCTGCTACAAACCTGCAAGTCTTTTAGCTTAGTATGTTATCGTTTTCAATCCCTTCCTACTTGCGACTTCTTTTTCGTAGTCAACGACGTTAATCTTTTTAACATTTTCCATTTTTCTCTTTTTTCCTCTCTGGAGTACCAACAGTTGTAGGACAGTAATAAAGTTAACAACAAACTGTTGGAAGTTGATTGGAAACTTCTGCAAATAGTTTTTTCAATCTTTTTCTGTTTCTCTTTCGCTTTCTTGCTTGGATGACCTCCTTTCTAAGTTGTAGGGCAGTAACAATGCTATCAAACTATTGATACTTTATTGTAACCATTTTTAACTATTCCAAATCGATTCGTTCTTATATATTGCTGTGACATTACCAAAATGAGGGTCCAAAGTCTAATTCTCATCAACCATAGTAAATACAAGCAGCAATAAGAAGAAAGCATTCCTCGTTCTAGACTTAAACCAACACCAGTAAAGTCAGACCTCAGGAGATTCTTCAACATTCAAACCTATTACTCCACGAAGATGCAATTCCATGGGATCCCAGAGTATCGGTTGCAGCATTTCAACACTTGGGGACAAACTGTTGTATTGCGTTCCTGGACGCATATGACTACGAGCAGGAATAAAATTACATCAATGAGAAATATAAATACCATTACGTAAATAAGGAAATCTACAATGACTTCAAGATAATGAATAACAAAATAAATAAAACTAGGAACTCAAAACTGCACAAATGGCTTCCAAATTTTGGGACGAATGTAATCAACTATCCCAAGAATCATCACATAATTGACACACAACGTGAGGGGCAATAAAAAGAATCTGCAATAACACACAAAATTTTATAATATGTACTCTACAGCCCTGTAACTGTTAGATCATTTATTGTTTTCAATTTCTTCCAGTCTGCAACTTCCTTTCATTTTCATCATTCATTTCACTTTTGGATTATCTCCCTTCTATGTCATAGGGAAGTCGCTTTCTTGGTGACCATCATCCTTCCCACATATGTAACTTATTTGACTTTTTCTGTTTCTCACAATATTTTTTTAAATAATAGAAAATTTTACAATCAAACGCGGAAGGTACTTTTAATATGGATGATACGATGATGACTTCAAAAATGTCGTTTGAAAATCGCATAAATTATAGCTCAACTTCAGCGACATCTATTGACTATCAGTGGCTTTTCTTTATTCACATTTATATTCTTTTATTCAAAAGGAATGCAATTATGATTTGGTCAATTAAGAATTGCATCTGAATTACTATGAATGACACTGTCACATGGAAATTTATTATGCTTTGAAAAAGAACATATTAGATTTATTTGCATTACCTGCACTATTCGAAATAAAATCATCCAGGTCTTCTTGTTTCTGTTTATCAAAGACGAACGGTTTTTTGTTAAATTTAGCTGAAATCCTCTGCTGGTGTATTTTATTTTTTTCAATGCAATCGAACGTGCTCACCAAGATAAGTGTCTGTTATTGCCTCAATTACAGGCCACCGTTTGCAGAACGGGTTAAGAGTGTTCGTCGAGATAAAATAATGCAAAATTCAGATTATGCGAACGTGCGGTGAATTTAAATCAGGACTTGATTGATCGAGTCATCGTCGCACCGAGAGAGGTGCCTCTGTCCACAAAGGGTACGTACAAAACAATCCCCCTTTCATAAACCAGCCACCGTCGCATCGCATCGCATCACATCAGATTAAAATAGTTCTCCAACTTTCCAAGTTTAAAAACCCAACTCGATCGATTTCCAAATTTTTTGTTTGAAGCTGTACGAAACACAACGATGGAGAGAGAGGAGCGACCCTCGCCTCGTGTGGACTTGGTTTATTAAGGGTGGCTAGATATTTAAAATAAGGGCTGTCAGGAGAGAGACAAAATAGATCCGATCAGCATCTCTTGGTTAGTGTGAAATAATGCCCGTGGGGTTTGAACAGACGGCTTCGGCACTCCGCAAGCTACAAGGGTTATAACGGCTCGTCATAAATAAAATCCGATTAATAAGGGACACTGTTGGCCCACCGGAATTAAATTAAGCGCGAAATTTAATGCATCACTCACAAAAAAAAAATCAAACGCATCATCACGAATCCATCTTCGCCCGCAAATTGCGAACGTCAGATCTAATTTGAAAGCACCTGCGATATTATTGACGGTTCACGCTCAGTAGATTTTATTAGAGTACATACAGTTGTATGTACACAACAGATAAGCATCTACAAAGTTGTAGAATATCATTAATGCTAAGTTATGCGCATGCTATTTTATGAATCAAAAACGCTAATAAAGTGAGCCGCATAAAATAATCATAAATGTTGCCGAACGCTCGGTACAGAGCAGGCTCCGCCGTGATCTGGCTGATTACAATTGCTAATACGCCCTCGACCGTGTGGCGGGAATTTACAGGGTGGCTCAAAATAACTAGAGCACTGCTTGATTATAAAAAAATGAATGAAACTCATCAAGTATAACACAAAACGAGTATAAAGAAAAAGAAAGTCGTGGTTTCAAACGTAGAAAATTCGTAAAAAAGAAATATTGGCCCAAAATAGAGCGTGCGCGATAAATATTATCTGTATATCTTAAAAAATAAAATAAAACAAAATGTTAGTAAGAAAAAGAAAACTTAAAAAAGTTATAAGAAGAAGACGTAATTCTGAATTACCTAAAAACAAATGAAAGTGATCTCCATGAATACAGAATGCAATAATAATGAAAACAAAACTAAATTCATTCATTAAATATGAATCAAATTTGAAAGTACTTTCATATCTCAAAAAAAAAAACAAGCCAAAAAATGGAATACAACGTCAAAAATAGCTGAATCTTTTCAGTATAAATACAAAATAAAAATAAGAAAACAGCAAAAATAGCAAAAAAGCAAATTGGCTCAAAATTTACTTGGCAATTCAAAATACGTTAGTAATAATTTTTTTTAATTTGGAGAGATTGATTGAGATTGTGACGTCATATTTCAAATATCCAACGAATTGCCTGAAACATCAACTATCAACTTGACAGAAACGTCAATGACATTTACAGATGTCAAATATGATTTCCTTTAAAACTTATTAATTCTGGCCCAATTTGTTTCTGTCGAATTTTTTACAAAGTACCTTTTTTATAGTTAATTCTATTAATGTAATTCTGTTAATGTAGCTTTCTTTTGCGTTAAAGTCAATTGTTTTCAAGGTCACCTGATTACACATAAGTATAACGTAAATGAAATAAGTGATTTAAACTTGTAATACTGACATTTTCAGTAGACTTAACCTCAAAAAGTTGATCAACATATCAGCTGGATGTCATTTGTTTTCACATATTTTCTTCTATTTAAGACTTAAGTCACCGACTCTCTTTTGTTATGACAAATACTCTGTTGAAATATTTTTATAATTAACTCACATTCATAAGTTAACTGATAATTGATTATAACCTAACAAATAATGACAATGTTAAACAAGTTTGACAATCTTGGTAATTGAAATTTACTTTTAACGATTTTAGTTGATTTCACCAGAAACAACTGGTGGCTATCAACTTGGCAATTAAAATATCGTTTGTTTCGTCATTCATTTGACACGTGGCTTAAATAAGTTTGACAACTACGCGAAACTGGGATGATAATGACATCTTTAAAACTTTGCGTTGATTTGACTGTAAAGAACCAGACATCAACTTAAATGACATTTCTTTCATCATTCATTTGTTACATGATCGTCAGTTGGTTAAGTCTCCTTTCTAAAGATTTGTAATTTTATGGAGTTTGACAATCGTGAACCATGAAAAACTAGCTGTCAAATTGACAATTATATGTCTTTTGTTTTGTCATTCATTTGTTATGCGATTGTCACTTAACTAACTCTACTTTTCTAAAGGATTGTACTTTGAAATAGTTCCATAATCACGCTAATGAAAACTGCCATGTCGATGTCAGTTGATTGAACCATAAAAAGCAGCTGTCAACTTGACAATTATATGTCGTTTGTTTCGTCATTCATTTGTTACGCGATTGTCATTGTAACGCGTTGTAGTTTTAAATCAGTTTGATAAGCTTGTTAATAAAGATTGTTGACTTGACGTAAAGACTATTAAATGATTAAATGTCATTCGTCATCACCGCCAACTAACTCTGTTTTTCTGAACTAAGGGTTTACTTGCAATGTAAACTTTATGAATTTAACGCAGTAATAATCTTTTTAAGTTTCGGTGAACCTAACCTCAAAAAATGTACTGTCACTTTGACAAGTGTTTTGTTATTCATTTGTTATGAGTTTCTTTTTCTTCTTTGGAAGGAATGTGTTCGTTAACTTCTGCGGTAATAATAATAATATTCAACCTATCTAATTCAAATGTACTTTCATTATATTATATAACTTTAATTAACCTAATACAAACTGACTTAATCTTACCCTCTTGACAATTGTTTCATTAGTCATTTGTCAGAGTCGTGATCATCATTTGAATTACTCTGTTTTTTTTATGAGATGAGTTCGTGAAAGTTCAAATCAACTTTTTCAGAGTTTCAATTGTTTAATTATGTTTTTGTAAACAATTTATTAAATCTGCTTAATCTGAAAATTCGTTCGGATAATCCCGATTCACGCTGTATATGCGAAAGCGGGGCACATGGCATGTATACGTACCCGTGGCGCGTATCTCATTCATACTTTTGCATAGAAAGTAGTCATTTTGTATGTACGATAAAGCGCGCGTTACAGGGCCGGCGCGTGCATCGGAAGGAGACAACAACAATACGTTAACATGCAAACGCTGTCTCGTGTTCGGGAGAAATTCAGCGGGGTAAGGGAAAGCATTGTAGTTACCATATATCCAGTGTTCTCAAGTCAGCCGAAGAGTCAGGTCGGGCTTTCCACCGGGCTTAATCTCACCGAAATGTGCTCGAGGTGCGAAAAAAAGTGAATTCCGGGCGCGGTTCGACGGCCTGACCGCGAAAATCCCGCCCGATTTCGCCCCGATTAATTCAGCCTGATCGAAACGACCGCACTGATTACAAAAAACCGCGTTCAAATCTTCCTATGCCCATCAGTAGCGTCTTGAAAAGCGATTATTGGAGGTATGGAAATGCTCTCGAACATGTGGATCCAGAAGGCGATGAACGTGGTGGGGGAATAGTACACGTGCTTAGGTACGATTCAAAAATAATCCTTATAGCATGTGTAGCTGGAACGTTCTGTAGAAGTTAGTCTGTTACAAGTTTCGGGGTTAGGGTTAATATATTGTAATATCATCGAGATGAAACTCATTCAGATGAGCTTATATTAATACCCCCATGACGTCACAATTAGATATACTTATGTATATCTTATACAAATACAGCCTTGTGTAAATACCCTCATATACCCGCACGAGTATAAGGAGTATAAGCGTTTTGAAGGTTTTTACTTTAAACACAACAAGGTCATCATGTTTCCATCATCCACAACCATATTAGTATACCTACACGACTTATGTGGAAATCAATTTGAATCACATAACAGTCAACGTAATGGGCAGGGCAAACTGTTTTGTATCGCAAACCGGTTTCCACATTGTACGAAAACAATCAAAGAAGCCAAGATTGGGTCCAGTGGGACACCAGAACATTTACTCTAATACAACACGTGCTAACCCTATAATATCTGGGCTATTTTTTGTTTTCTGCAGAAGAACAATCTCTAGGGGTTGAACAAACTTCTTCTACTAAAAATGCGAATTTCTATTGTTTTCATCGAAATCATTACGTTTTCATCTTTTCTATACACCAACAAACTGTCAAATTTGAGCGCTTTTAGATTAACAAATTTATTATTGTTCAGAAGTTGCTCTTATAATGATCTGTCTTTAGTCCAGTGGGTCGTATCATGCGTTCAGAAACTCCCACGTTTGGAGTCGGCGTTGATTCGATTATTGCGTCATAATCAACTGATCTTGCTCTCTTAAGTCCTAGCCAATTTCAAACGTGAGAGTTTTTGAATGTCTTTTACTTTCTACGAAATAGGTCCAACAGAAAGTGATAACCCATGAAGGTTCATGTGGCTAAAATAGATCCAGCGAACGAAAAAGAAAGTCGGTTCTAATAAATGCCATCTATCGGAGAGTCGTTATTATAATTTATGGCTTAGATTTTGTAATAAAGTCGGTCATCACTTTATTAACAGTTCTTAGTAAAATCTAAAGGTGCAAGTCCACTTCAGAGTAAATACTGACGACTAGCTCTCGAAATGCTATCGCTTATATTCGCCAATATTCACTTTCAAATGGACTTACACCTTTATGTTAAAAATATGCTAACTTAGAAATTAGATTGTAATAAGCACCGTTTGTCGAGGAGTCACTACCATGATGACCTGTCTCGAAACCGGTATTTTTTAGTTTGGACTTTTTTGGATCATCAATCACTGTCTTTACAAACCTATTGGTTTTGTCTACCAAGCGAATAAATTATCTTGGTTGAAATAAATGCCATCTATCGGCAAAAGTCAAAGTAAAGTTTCGTCAACACTTTGATGGACGTAAATTCATTGAAAAATGTCTTGACACCTTTAGATGAACTTTTAGTTCTTCATTACAACAGTTATTAGCAAACTTCATGTGAGTAAAATGTACCATGCGAACGAAAAAAATCGTTCTTATCCATCCATTGAGGAGTCTTGTTATAATTTATAGACTTTCTAATAAGATAAAGTCGGTTACCAAGTGCACACGAAGACAAGTAAATGAATAAATTAGATTGTAATAAACGCCATCTATCTAGCAGATGAAGATCTGCCTCGGAGTAGACTTGATTTAATGAAACAGAATCAACAGTTACTTGTCACCATCTCCTTAAGTTTATGTGAGCTAGTCAAGGATAGCATTCCTATTGCAATAAACGCCATCTATTGGCAGAACTTAAAATAAATTTTCTCCAAGACTTGGGTAGCCTGTATTGATTGAAAAGTGTCTTGCCAAGTCTCGATGGTCCTCTAGTCTAGGCCACAACAATTATTAACAAGTTTCATGTGAGTCAAATGTATTAAGCAAACAAAAAAAAATCGGTTCTAATAATGATCATCTATCGAGAAATCGCTACTATGTCTACAGGGTGATCTACGATACTTGTGCCAAACGATTACCGACGATAGGCGACGTCACTTTCTGGTTTTGTTTCCGAGTTACAAGTTAAAAATTGACCCTGGACCATTATTGTGGAATTAACACATTATCTAGGAAACAAGCTACTGCTGTAGAAACAAAAAGTACTTAAGGTTAGGTGCACATGTCAGAGATCACCCTGTATACAATTTAAGCCTTTTTAATAAGATAAAACCAAAAGAAACTCGTCAAATAAGTTAGGTTGTAATAACCGTCATCAATCGACGAAACACTATGATAATGATCTGTTTCGAAGCGAATCACTTGTTCTTAGTTTTTCGTGAGCAAGTGTAGGGATGATTCCCGTTACAATCAGCGCCATCTATCGGCAGAAGTTGAAATGAATTTTCGTCAAGATCTTGGCAGTCAAAATTCATAGAAAAGTATCTTGATATTCTTTAATGGTCCTCTAGTCAGCACTGTAACAATGATTAACAAGCTTCATGTGAGTAAAATGTACTAAGTGAATGAAAAAAATATCGTTCTAATAAGCGTCTTCTATCAAGGAGTCGTTATTATAACGTATGGTTTTGAGTTTGATAAAATTGATCCTAGAGAAGCTCGTCAGTTGTCACTTCTTTAACAGTTGTAGCCTCAAGTGTGCGAAATATGTCAAACAAACGAAGAAATTAAATTCTAACAAGCACCATCTGACGGGGATATATTATCATAATAAACTGTCTCAAAATGAGTGTTTTCTACTTTACAGTTAATTTTTTTTAAAAAAACAGAGTGAATAATCAGTCGACACCATTTCTCTTAAAAAGTTGTCGTTTTATGTGAGCAAAATGTACCAAGTGGAACTGGGTTGCAATGAACGCCATCTATTGAGCAAAGCTTAAATACATTTTTGTGAGGATTTACTAGTAGCCTACGTTCATTTAGAAATGTTGACATCCTTGATGGCCTTCTAACAGTTCTGCCAGAAAAAAAAAAACGTGAACAAAACAAAACGTATTAGGTGACTCGACTTTTATAACAATGTTTCACATTATAGTCATAGATGTCGCCGCCTTCACATCATGGTTGTAGCATCGTATTACAGTTTGTACCGTACTTAAACTTCTAGCAATAAAATTTCGACTTTAAACGCAACGGTTGTGTCATTTTGAATGAGAGATGATGCCAAAATAAAATTAAAACTCCTTAACAAGAATAACTGAAAAATTGTCAAACTGAAAGAGTAATAGATTTCTGCAATATTATATTAGCATACCAGAACTCAATAAAGTGGTAATACTGGTAATAGATGAATTACGAAAGTAATAGCATTGGCAACCCTGCCCTCTATTTTGGATTTCATCGAAAACCCAAAACGCGCGCCATCTACTGCAAGACATAGAAATGATCTTTTAGCAAGTTGAGTTATACATTTCCCTAAAATCTCTTTGAGAGTATTTATTATAGAAATTCTTATGCACAATTTTTTTTTCTTATGAGATTTCGTTGCAAAATAAATTATTTTAAATGAATTTAAGTCAAAAAACTACATTAACATTTTCTAAACTAATTTTAAGTACAACACATACGAGGAATAATTAATTTGAATAATATTTGACACCTCACAGAACTCAGTTAAGAATTTTATCAACAGATGGCTTAAGTGGATGGTTATTTAAAAAATTACAGTCGTACCGAATGACGGAAGTACCGGATGACCGAAGACATGTCGATTTTAATGGTAATAACAGTGGTTTAATATATGCCATCTGTCGACAGAGATTGTAATGATTTTTTAACTATTTTTTTTCGATTTCTTCACAAAAATAGGTTTATATGACGTCATGAAAAACTTAAAAATTTGACATACCGTCACAGAAAGAAAGGGCATTTCAATGACAGTTCACCTACGAATTAATTGCATTTGATTTGATATTCTTTGAAAGTAGTTGAAATTGTTTCATAAAAAGTAATTTCGAATTTGATTCCAGGTTTTCATCATTATTATTTTGACGTCGATTAATATTTATGGTTTCAATAAATGAACTGTATAAATACATACAACTTATTTAAACACAAAGAAATAAGTTGTATCAAAAAAGACTTTGTTAATTACTTGGTCCTATTTGCATGTAGAGCTCAACCCCATTGTTAAATTCAATCCTTTATGGATTAACCTAAAACTACCCATTTTTTAAACAGCTTAGTAACTTTGTAAAAAAGTGCAAAACTCATTTCGAATAAATCATTTGCGCAGATGATTGTCAACATTTATTGTTCGAGAGGGTTGATTAAAATATAAACAAGCAATACGAGTAGAAAATAAACAAATTTGTAACTGGGGTCAGTTTAGTAAAAAAAAGTGCATTTAAAGAATGAAACAAAAATTCCATTATTATAGTTAAATTGAACTCCGTACAAATTTACTCTATGAAGGGTACGATCCAAGTCACACCAGAGTCGAAAATGAGTTAGACATGCCATCTTATAGTTTTCGAGGTGCTGTTCCACGTGAGATAGATTAAATGCACGAAAAACAGGTGTAAGTAACAGTAAATGCTACTCAAATAATCCCTGTACTTTGGAAGAGCGATCCAAGTCCATGCGTTTGTACGGATTAACGATCAAAATCCACACACCCAATGAAATTTAATGTTAATTTGTGGTGCGTTTTCCTGTATCCAATTAACTATTAGCCTTTTGCCGCGTATCTCTATATTGTCTTAATACCGTCTTAATTTCGACGATTCAGGTTTTAGTTTCCAATAGGCAGTAGTGAGTAGGGTGTCACTTGTGCGCCCTGGAAAAATGGGTTCAAGCGAGAATGATAGTGATAGCGATGCGAACCAGCTGCTTAGGAGCTTGTCTCGTAAAAGGAACGCATTAAAGATGCTACAAAGAAGATGAAGAATCATACATTTGAAACTGGTGAATCGTGCAACTGTAAGAAATTCCATTGTTTTGAACGTATGACAAATAAACAGAAACGTTTCTTGTCGCGAAATTAAACGAGATGAAGGACAGAAACCAACAAAACAGTCATCTATGCGGTCTTATAAGCATTCGCGATGTGAAACGCAGGCAACCTAGACGTCAGGAAAATGAGGCCAATTTGGGAGACAACTCTTTTACCTTCAAAGTCAGATTACCTCATGGTAGAGGTGCACTCAAAGAGTTGTTTGTTCATCAGCCTGAATGGGATCACTAACAGGCGACTTATTACGCTGAAAAGCTATCTGAAGGACGCAGGACATTCCCTCAATGATCGAAGAGGGCACCATTAAAATAGGCCTCATAAGTTATTGGATGAAACTGTGAACCGCGTGCAGGATCATATTAAAAAGTCTCACTACAGTTTAAAAGATACGAGGCGAGTATACCATCCAGAAACATTAAATGTGAAACAGATGCACAAAATGTATCTAGAACAAAACAATCCCAAGGTGAGCTATGAGACGTACAGAAACATCTTCCTCAAAGATTACCATTGGTTTTGGCTATCCTAGGTCCGATATCTGCAGTAGCTGCGATGCTTCAAAACTAAAAATTGAGTCATTCCAGAATCAGTTGAAGCAGTTTAATACATCCGATGGGGAAGAGGCTTGCCAACTGAAATGAAAGTTGAAAGAACTCGAAACAGAAGACAAACATCACAAACTAAAGGCACGAGTATTCTGTGACAGAAAGCGAAAAGCAAGGAAGCTGTCCAGAAAGTCCCACGAGTTGGAAGCTATTACTATGGATTTCTCGAAAAACTTGCCAACACCGAATATCACTACAAGTGAAGTTTACTATAAAAGGCAACTCATTTTTGTCAACTTTAATATCCACGTCTTATCCACGAAACAGTCATTATTTTATACCTATCCACAAACTGTGGCAATGAAGGGAGCTGATGAAGTCATGATGTCCTTTTTATACCATTTCTGCTGTGAGATCCTGGACCCACGAGTGAAACATCTTCGTATATTTTGCGATTCGTGTGCGGGACAAAATAAAAATTACACGCCTGTCAGATTTTGCATTATATGATCCATGCAACGCAGAGATTAGAATCTATTCACATGATATTTCATATCTCGAATGTGATAAAGATTTCCGTCTCATCAATTACGATGATAGCTTCTTTAAACGGGAGTTAAAGTTCTGCTGATGTTAGGCAATGGTTGCGGAAGCTTTCGAGTTAAACCATTTGTTTGAGTTACTTTTGAAGCTCTCGCCCTTTCACCTCTTTAGCATTGCATTTCAATTCTGCTCAATTAGAAATCTAAAGTTGAAGTTCCCGCGCAATGGAACGAAGTATTTCAGATATCAAGGGTCAAACCCATGCCTTTCGATATTGTAGAGGGTGATCAGAAGTTTTTCCACGCTTGGACAGATTTTTACGGAATTACTAGGGAAAACTTGCCCATTTGCTATGAGACCAGTTCGAGACCTGGAGTTCACGAAGGACCATTCACGTATTGTAGCAGTCAGGGAAACATCCTACAATGCAGCACTGACGCATTTCGTCATCAAGGCTAAAGCTAGCCACTGTCAGTCCAAAACCACTCTACACCGATGGTGGGCGACACCTACCTTATCTAAACGAAAGATTTTATATTGATGTTTTATTAAATTATTATTAATATGAGATAAAAATCTGATATTTATTTTCTAAAAAACTGCTACACATTCTCAGTTTAAAATTAATATAATTATAATCACAGTCGCAAGGCAAATTACCGGGAACAAAAATAATACGGTGCGCCCCCAAAATTAATCCTTTTATGATTGCAGCGCGTAGAAAAAATTTGACCATTAAACGGTCCCAATTACACGATTATGGTACTTCGAGGGGAAATTACGTTTTTCGCCTCTAATTCCCGAGCTTTGTCCCTGCACTGGGCGTGCACTTCTTCGTGGCCTATAATTCTCTAATTTTTTTGTAATAAAATGGTCACCCAACGGTATCATTATTATCAATATCAGTTTAGGAACACTGCTATTTCTAAGAAAATATTATTATACTACGTTAACGCCCACTAAAATTTTTATGCTCACAAATTAAAATAGTCGGTGTGGTAGATACAACGAATCATCTAAAGATTTTGCCATTTTATACTTATCATACTCAAAAACTCAAAAAAAAAATATGTAAACAAAACCTAATCACACCGTGATTTTTATACCTGTTTCCTCGAAAAAAACTCTTCTCCTTAATGATACCTAAGGAGCTCTAATTCGTTTATGATGCGGACAAAAATTACACGTTGTTAAACTGTAATTTCGTATCATTATACACTAACACACACGCGGAGAAAGCAGGTACTGAAAGGAAACAGAATCAAGCAATGAGAGACGTTTCGGTTTAATTTCAAGGGCGCATTACGCAGATATTAATAACGCCGCGAACGTATTGATAAGAGGGTAAAAAAAGGACTAACCCCGGGGGCTACGAAGGGGGAAGATGTTTGACTGGGAAACCGCGACATTGTGGCTGACAGCTGTCACATCAGCGTTAAAAACGTTAACGAAGCGAAATTATAAGTGCCTTTCTCTTTGTCATCGCGCTCAAAATAAAAAAAAATTAGTTTTGATTTACGATTTCGACATTTATTAGACAATTAAATGAGCTTACCTTGGATTGTAAACGGAACGCAGGGAAAAGAGATTTAAATTTATGTTCGCATTCATTCAAGCAGGCTACTACTAAAAATGGATCGGTTATTCCCCGGTGAATCATTAGATGTAGACAAATTAGCGAAAAGTTCTGATTTGGTTTGTGATGGTATCGATGAAACTCTGGGGTGCTGTTTTGTTTGAAAACGAATGGTCTTTCACTTTTTATTTTTTTAGAACCGTTTCCAGTTTTAACGTTTTCACACCGTCGCGTCATGGCAGGTACAGAAAACGGTCTCAAATATCTGTAAAATTAACAGGACAACTCTCTTTTGATTCCTGAACAATAGAATTAACTGGAAGCCCCCTCTTCATTAATTTAATACGAGGGTGGCCTGAAAAGTCCATTAGTTGACAGATAGATGGCGCTGTTTCAGCCAGCCTTTGTGACGCGCTAGAAAATACGTAAGAGCGTGTCTGAGTCTATTAAGACGAACCCTTTCTTTAACTTTTTGAACCAAAATCATCAACGGTGACTGAAAACCTACACGAGAACGCAAGAAAACTTGTGTACAACTGATTTCCAGGCAAACTTGAAGATGTCCTCCGGAACACAAATGATATTAAAAATCGAATTTAGAATTTAAAGAATGGTGTAGAGTGCGTTGAAGAAGGCGGGAGCATGCGCGACGCATTGTCAAGCAGGCTCAGGCACTATTATATAACATTCTTGGCGAAGTTTCGCGGGGAAGGCCATAAATCGTCCGCAGACAATTGATGGGCATTCGAAACGACTCGAACATTTGCGTTAAACTGCCTCCACCGAACGCCCGAATGCCTCCTCTTCCACCGTCGACAAAAACGCACGATACGTCCGCTATAAATTTTTCATTTATTAACTCTCGCCGTCTGCTGGCGTCCTTCTGTTTCGCGTCCAGACACAAAACATCGAAACCGAAATCACCAGGCGCATACACTTTTAGATAACTCAATCGATAAAATCAAGTCGAACTAAATAGGTTTCATTTATTTCAATACTTTTAGATAAAAAGAGTTGAAGCAAGAATTTAATAAATTTCAGTATACCTAAATCAGAAGGCACTTTCACCGCCTTATTTCTGAAAAGAAAAAGTTATTGCGATAAATTTCTCTACTCTACAACAGAT
Source organism: Serrognathus titanus (assembly GCA_039766575.1). Taxonomy (NCBI): domain Eukaryota; kingdom Metazoa; phylum Arthropoda; class Insecta; order Coleoptera; family Lucanidae; genus Serrognathus; species Serrognathus titanus. Next base: position 52,265,445 of record CM077914.1, on the reverse strand, counting down.
GGCGGGACACAACAAATCACAATTGAAAGGTATACACAAATGAGTTCATTGAAATGCAACAGATGTCGATGTCATCTAATTTCAAATGGGTCATGTTAGGAACTGCAGTCTTGTATACGTGGGATTCATTTTTTTTCGCAGTTACCAGGAGTGAAGCGCCCTCTCATTAAAAAAAAAGTAGCAAAATAAATTTCTGTACAGGAGATGTCGCTCCCAAAGTTATGTTCCAATTGAAGGTGTTAAATGAAAACACAAAAAACTGTCTCTAGAATACAACAGATGTCGCTATTATCCAACTACAATTCAGATGAGTCATTCTAAAGAATGCTAAGAAATAGAAAACTATACATAAGATCAACACTGATTGACTGTGCCGCTCTACAATAATTTTTATAGTCCGCACGGCGTCGTGTAGAAATTATTATTGATAAACTTTACGGATAGTAAATATCTGTTTCGGAATGAAAGATTGATAATATTGGGGATATAATTCAGATGTTGCTCCCAAGATTACACAAAAAGGTGTATCTACAATACCTCAGGTGTCGCTGTTACCAAACTAGAATTTCGAACTAGTGAAATTAAAAAAAAATGAAAACGTTTCACGATTTCACAGCTTTCTGACTCATTTTAACCAATTCATTTTGAGACAAAATAGCAACAATGGCGCAGTCATTAGAAGCAGTTGACAACTAAAGTTATGAGGGACAACTAAAGTTTCAACTTAAACTAAAGGATCACCTTAAGCAGCCGTTTATCCCTCCAGAGTCAATAAATAAAGATCAGTCTGCTTGAAACTCTAGTTATTCAATTTAGGCCCGGTTGAATAATTCCAGCTTAATTTTAAGCCAAAGCTTAAACCCTTAATAACAATTATTGAAATAATCGTCGTTATGGGTTTAAGCTTCAATTTAAATTTTAACTGGCATTGTAACATGTGATTAAAAATAAACTTTCGTCAAATTGTGCCAGAAAAAAAATTACGTACGTCTGAATATAAAGCTTGAACTTTGGAACTATATCAAATCTTTAAATACGTTACATGTTAAATAAATCCACAAACCATCAATTTTTTTACTGCTTCTAAAATATATTTCCAATATACAGCATTTTTGGTAATCAGCGAATGTCGTAACGTTGAAATGTCAGAAACTTAAATCTGACTGAAATGACAAATGTCATTTTGAAATATCACCGATTGTTACATCTCATCTATCTTTATTTATCATTAAAAATCTGGGGAAGTATGCCGAATTCTTGAATAACAAAATTTGGAAAAATTTTATTCTAGGCAAGGTTGGTACAATCGCAGAGCCTCTAATGATGGAACAAATCTTGTCTTAAGGCATACAACAAAAGAGTGTCTTTGAATCTTGCCGGATAACTCTAGAATAAAATTTTTTCAAATTTAATTATCATGGCACACATTGATGAAAGTTTTTCTGAATCACAGGTTACAACTGGGCCCTAGATGTCAGTGGACATCATAAGCTTGGAAAATGACAGGGAGAGTAATTTGAAGAGCTTTTAAATATTGAAAATGTCGACGCTTGACTACTTCAGGATAATTTATATCTACACGTCTTCTTTGAATCTTAAGCAATTTTGAAATCAGTAATTTCGTCTCATCGTTACAGAAAAACTAAAAGTTTATTAAAAACTAAAGACTATTGAAACAAAAGAGCATCATCGATGGCGCAGTGATTAGTACAATAGGCGACTCAAGCAGTCGGCTCACGGCCAACTCAGTATCACTCCTTCAAAGTAACAAACATGGGTCAAGTCAAGCTATAGTTGTTCAAGTTCCACAAAGGTCCAGTTTTATTAAAGCAAGTTAACTTTAACCTTGCCATAACAACAATTGTGTTCACAATTGTTATCATGGGATTTATAAAATAAAACGGGTGTAAACTAAGAACCCTTTAGGTCGGCAGCACTGGAACTTTGTTTTTCTTTAATGTGCGTGTGCGGGTATACTTGTTAAACAAATTGTAATGATACTAATGATTAATCATTTGATAACTTTTAAATATTTGAAGCATCAACCATAACATTAGTTCCTTTAGAATAATTTGTATTTATGCATTTTAACTGAATATCAAAGCAAGTGGTGAAGTAGTGGAGGAAAGTCGATTGAGATGGTTTGAATGTGTAAAAAAACATTTTCCAGTGATCGTAACTTTCTTACTCATCCCTTTTGCCTCTTCTACCTTTACGGATGTAAGGCTGGTGAAAGTGAGTCTTACAGTCCTTCCATCACTTCATATCCGCTTCTTTCCATTCTTTTTCCCACCTTTTCGCTGCCTCTTTATCCGCCCCTGCCAATTTCTTCTCAGTCTGCCTCTGTAGTTCCTTTTTAAGGCCGGTGTCTCCAAATTAGTTTTAACTAAGTACATGGTTCAAACGGAATTTAGAGTAAAAGGCTTTTTCAATTAAAGATCAAGCAACAAATTCCTTTGACAAATAACTGAGATCAAGAGATGAACTGAGTTTACTTGAACTGGAGTTAGCCTCACATATTCTTCTTATTACCTTACCTTCGTTCATTCTTGTTACATATCCAAAATACCTCAATTGACTTTCCCCCATTACTTCGCTACATGATTTCGTATTCAATTTCTTTCTAAGATTATCATTTTTTATCTCGTCCAACTGGGTTTGTCTGGGTTTGCCTTGTCTCTTTTCATAGATATTTCGGTTCTTCTGCCTATCTGAATTTCTTTCTTCCTAAGAATTTGTTTTTTTTTTTTTGGGCATTAAACAGTCTTCAAGCTAATGTCGTTACTTTTCTTATTTCTTCGTCTAGCCTTCCTCATCCTTTTCGGTTCTTTTGTTTATCTGAATTTCTTTCTTCCTAAGAATTTGTTTTTTTTTTGGGTATTAAACAGTCTTCAAGCTAATGCTGTTCCTTTTCGTATTTCTTCGTCTAGCCTTCCTCGTCCTTATCATCACTGCCAAGCACTTGCGGCTGTTCCCTATTTTCCCTTCCTATTTCCATCTTGTGGTGATCCTCTGTTCTTTCCACGTTCGATGATTTTGTTTCGTCGTCGTTCTTTTTATCCTACGTTGTATATTTCCAAGTTTTTCGATTCCCAATGATTTCGAAGTCAATAATTTCGTCTCATCTCCAGAGAGAAAAAGCTAAGTTTCCTCTGAGTTTGATTGAGTATAGAATTTATTGTTCAATACAGTTGTAAGTACATTTTTTTAAATTTTCTGTATTTAAAAAAATGAGAATTTAATAAATCCGCTTAAAATAAGCATTCGTGTCTATGTGAGAAAATGAAATTAAAAAAGGATTTTATACCTCGGTCATGAAACATAAAAAATCTCTGCTTTTGTAAAACAAAAGAGCGTCCGTGGCGCAGTGGTTAGTACAGTGAATTGTTAAAATAGAGACTCATTCAGTCGGCTCACGACCAATACAGCTATTGATCTTTCCAAAGCTACAGCTATTTAAAAAATGATGAAATGAAGAGACAAAATTATTGTGTCAATTAGTGGAGCACATTAGGAACACATTAATATAGAAGGTGGTAGTAAGGGTGTCCAAAAGATATTTGGCAAAACTGGGACGTCACAATCTCAGACATTCCTTATCCAATCACACGAACACGTTCCAGTTTGACCAACACTTGTAATTCAGCAAGAATTATTTAATTTTAGCAATAAGAACAACACGAAATGGAGGCCTTGAGTTGAATAGGAGTACGAATTTCAATATTTAACAATCTAAAGAAGTAAATAATTAATATTAATGTTATTTCTAGAATCTGCCTAGCTGATTTCATTTCCGTTTTGAACAATTTTCTTGAAGCAGAAGTTTTGAGCTAGAATCTTGCAACACCCTGTGCATTTCTGTAATTGCATTGTGCGATCTGCATCTAATAACACACATCTCGTCCGAAAACTGTAATTTGCAATTAAGGACAAGAATGCTCCTCGTTTAAAAATTTGCGCCCGTCCTCGCCAATAATGATCAGCGCGGCCCCGTAATGGCACCAACGCGGAATTGCGCGGGGTGGGGCCCTTATTGGATGTTTCACGTTGAATTTGGCGTTTGTGTGAGCGCCCTTGTCATGTAAATGATGCCCCGGAGCCACCGGCTCACTTAAGTGCGTATTGTCAACCCCGACATTTTTTTTTTTTATAAAACTCGCGACATTGCTTTTTACGATCTGGTATATACGCGAAGGCGGCTTTTTATTATAAAAGTTTGAGATTCGGTTTTCGGCGGAGAAATCGAGAAACGAAAGGGATATTACAACCCCCACAGTACACTTGAGTTATTTCGGAAAAAAGGATTATTAACTTTGACTTGTTTCTTAAGCTCTTAACATATTTTCATTACAATACTGTCCAAAACAAGTTGATTGAATCCAAACGAAAGCAGCACCCGGAAACAAAGTCGAAATCCCAACCCCCCCCCCTCCACATCCTTATATACTCAATGTAAATTTGGATGGATCTTTCACATTAAAATCTGTAAACATCCCTAATCGATTAAACTGCGAATATTTTCTTTTTATCTAAAATTTTTCATTTTATATGTAGGATGTTAGATATTTTTAAGAGAATCGAAGAAGAAGTTGGTTGCTGTTAAAATAACGTATATAGTAGTTTCGGCAAGAGAGAGAAGTGGTGCGGACTGTACCGGGGCTGCGGCAATCAATACAAGGTGAAGACGGCCGTTGAATGCTAAACACCCGCGGTCTGCGGCCTCGAACCGGACAGGGGTTGCTAGGACGTTGTAGAAGTCTGCGGAATGCTGCTCCGTTCCTATAAAATCAAAGCCACGTCGTCGCGTATTCTTCCGAACAAATAAAGTTCACCGAATTCGCTCTGTTTGTCCTGTTTGCGAGACGGCGGCGGCGAAGGAGGGATGTTAATATTGGGGTTGCATTAACGAAGTTTCCGAATTTGATTGTTTTGATTACGATTCCAAATATCCCCGGTAATGCTTGTAAAAGTCGTTGTCGGGTTGTAAAGACCCCGAAGGGTCTTAAGGAACATCTACGTCTCCTAATGGGAGCTCTAACGTACTCTCTATTTGCTGTTGGATTACTGTCGCTGATTTATATCTCATTTTACGATTGTCGAGCCCTGTGACAATCTGCTTTTGGAATTATTAATTATGTGTTTGTTCTTATCAAGCATAAACAAAAAACAAATCATTTTTAATGAAACTTTATGTAATTACTTATATTATTACTTGACTTTGACTGGCTTCAGAAGATATGTAAAGCGGACAATCTAATGACAGTAATACCAATCATGGTCCTCATTACAACAAATACGCGTAGACATCCTCAATATCATTTAGAAGTTAGTTTGGTTGCCTATATGGTAGCTAATGTTCTGTAAATATGTAAGGGCACTTAGTTCAGTACTAAGAAAAGCCATTTTCTGTGTTATGTTGGTTGTTCTGAATGATTTAAGTGTAACGTTGCTAATTCGTTTTAGAATAATGATGTTGAATTGTTGATAAGCCCAAAAATATTAAGGCCCAATAATAACTTAAAAAAATTCGATCAATTAGTGACTCTCATTGAAGGTGGATCAACTGTGTGAATTGTTCAGAATTTGAAGGATTTAGTGTTAGGTAATTCGTTCGTTTTGTTTAATTATATTCTTGACAGCAGAAGTACATAGTAGACGTTAATTTGGTTGCCTATAAGTCCAGTTGTTTCAAGAAATTTCTCTTCAAGCTGCTGTGATTTGGTTTTAGAGACCGTGGCAGTTATTACTGCCATCTTAACTCGTACCAAAGATGGCAAAGTAGTTAACGAGAAACGTATTAAGGAAGTTGATCAGTTGATTAATTAATTTGTTTAGTCGATTAATCGTATTTTAATCGATTATAATTTTTTTCAATCAATGACTAATCAATTAAATCGTGGATCATTTCCATTTGATTTGGTTGTCTTGTCATAAATTCATTTTTAAATCTATGTATGTATTTCTGCAACTATATTGTCATCTTCAGTAGAAGTGGAAATGTATTTCGATAACTATGGAATCATTTTTTCTGAATATGAAAATAATAGCATCCAAATACGTAATATCGATACAAAAATAATGTATGGTTAAGGAAGAAACGTCGTTGAAACTACACAGTATGTATATATTACGTACGTATTTCGACTATGTTACTGTCATCTTCGCTGCAAATTCGATTTTTCTAAAATATGTAAAAGTATGAATCATCTAATCAACTTCATTGATTAATAAATTCTTTATTTAACCAAATCATTAGTTTGGTCGATTAAGGTGAAATACATTATCTTTTTTTAAGCAATCAGTCGATTAATCAATTAATCGATATATTCTCGAAGCACCTTAAGCTTCTAATCACATCATTTATAATGAATGTACAGTGTACATAATTGCTCTTAATTAAATATAGTCTTATATTTAAGCAAAAGATTGATTAAAGAATCGAAATCGCCAGATGAATTAAAAACAGTCAATCAAGTCAAATCATTCGATTAATAATCCTTTGATCGTTTAGAAATCGATTACCTTTTTCAAATTGATCGATTCATCATTGAAGTCGATTTAATCGATTACGATTGAAGCTGAAATGAGTGAATTCGTTAAAAAATATTTATCTGTTTAATCGATTTTTCTTTCGATAATCACACATACTTTCTTTAATTACTAAAACATAGATATTTTAAACGAAATTTTCGATTAATACGCCTGAGTGTAATTCTTTCATCGCAGAGAAAATATGTCATTTATTTCTCCTGTCAATTATTCGATAACTTTGGTTAAAAAGAACTAATCCGATTATTAGAAACAATTTATTTAAACAATCGAAAACAATCAACAATCGACAGAAGAGAGAGAATAACCTACAGATCGAATATATTTTTGATTAATAATAATATTGGAAACTGTATTTTAAAAACATTGTGAGTGTACATCTTCAAATTTAATTGTAAGCAATTGATCGAATTATCAGTAACATTAAGGCAGCGGAGAGGAATCGATACCTCAAGAGAACATAATAAAGTCGATTAAAATTAATGTAATCGGAACTTTTTTTAAAATCGTAATCAGATTAGGTTTTTTCATGTTTGATGAGAAACAATTTATCAAATTATTTGCTTATATGATAATTGTAAACCAATAGGTTAATTATGATGAATCGATTAAGCGAAAGGAGAGTCGACTAAACGACCATAATCGATTAAAATTAACAGTCGAAAGTATATTTTAAAAACATACTGTGATTGTATTTCTTCATATCGAAACAATCGCTTACATGAAAATAATGTCGAAAAATCGATTAACCTAGAGGAATCGATTAAAAAAAAAAGAGAGTTGACCGAACGAATACAAGCAATTAAAGTTAACAGTCGAGACTGTGACTGAGTATCTTCACATTTAATTAAAAGCAATCACTTACATGAAAATAATGGAAAAATAATTGAGAAGAATCGATTAAAAAGAAAGTCGATTAATTGATTATGACCGGTTAAAATTAACAATAGAAACTAAGTTTCGAATACGCACTTGTTTTGTACCTTTACGTTTCATTACAAATAATTGCTCAAGTAAAATGATCGAAAACAACTGTTTATACGAAAATAATCGAAAAATTTAGCAAAATAGCGTCGATTAATTGAATATATGTGTTCTATTAAAATTGACAATCGATACTACATTTTGAAAATATGTTTTGCTTGAATGAAAATTGATCGAAATAATCGCTTGCATGAAAATAACTAAGAATCAATCAAAATTGATAGAAAACGATTAAACAAAAGACGGTCGACGATCAGAAGCGTCGTTCAATAGAATATTTATTTATTTTTTTATTCTACTCTGCGAGTAATAAACAATCTATTAAAATGGACAATCTAATCTACATTTTAAAAACATATTTTGATTGAATGTATTCATCTTTGATCAGAAACAATTGATCGAGAGAATCGCTTATATGAAAGTAATGCACAAACAATCGATTAATCGACAGGAATCGATTAAACAAAAGACAGTTGACTATCAAAAACGATTGTTCGTAATAATAGATAAATAATTGTACATTTGAGAAAGTGGATTGGTCGATTAATGTAATATATATGTAATTAATTAAAATTAACAATCGAATCTACATTTTAAAAACACATACTGATTTAATATCTTCATATTTGATCAGAGCAAATTAATCCAAGCAATCAGTTATATGAAAATAAGGAGAAACAATCGAGAGGAATCGATCAAAAAATCGCGATCGGAAGCATGCTCAAAACAATCACTAAGAATAGAGTCGATTAATCTAATTTATGTAATCTATTAACTTTGACATTCGAATTTACATTTTAAAACACATTTTAATGTAATGTTTTAATATTTGATAAGAGACAATTAATCGAAACAATCGCTTACATGAACGTAACGAGAAAACAATCGATTAATCGAGAGGAATCATTGAAACAAGAGACAGTCGATGATCAGAACCGATTGTACGAAATATACGCTTATACGAAAACAATTGTTCAATTGAGCAGAATCGATTAGTCGATTAATGGATTATATGTAACCTAATAAATTTGACAATAAAATCTACATTTTAAAAACACATTTCGATTGGTTCTTCACATTTGATCGAAAATAGTTGATCGATAGGATGGCTTAGAATGAAAATAACGGAGAGGAATCGATTAAACAAAAGCAGGTCGACTAATTGAAGCTCTTCGATTAAAACTAACAGTAGAAACTTATTTTAAAAACAAATTGTAATTGTGTGTATTCACAGTTGACCAGAAACAATCGCAGGTGTCGAGTTGTGGGAAAATAATTGAGAAGAATGGATCGATCAGACGAAAGTCGTTTAATCGATTATAATCGAATAAAATTAACAATAGAAACTATATTTTAAAAATACATTCATCAGAAAAATTGCTTGAAAATAACCAAAAGCAATTGTTTATTCGAGAAAAATCGATTAAACACAAAAAAGTAGATTAATCGATTAGCTTTTCGATAGCCGTCAAAAACTGAGTGAAAATGCATTGCCTCGTTTGATTAAATTTTGTTCATTTATTTCTTACAGAATAAAGTTTGTCAAGAGAAACTATTGCAATTTTTTTTCATCAATATTTGGATAACCTAGGAAGGCCCTCAAGCCTTTAAACAAAACAAAATTCACCTGAATGCAAGTTCACTTCGTATCCGAATTCATTTCGATGCGTAAGCATGGAATTTCCTCGCGTTTAGTTATTCGGCGTCATGCAAAGTAGGACGATGAACTAATTCTCGTTCCCTTGCAGCTTTCACATCTACACCCTCTGCTCCATCTACGAGTCGATAGAAGCTTGAAGGGCGAATGTACTTTGCATAAACCTACGATGCGTCGCGGCTTAAACGTCTCACTCTCGGATTAACATTAATGGCAAAGATTTTCCGATAATAATTGCAACAATAGAGATGCAAAAGTGATTTCCATTTCGAGGGAGTCTTCCTTTAATTGCTTGAAGACACGACTTTTGGAAAACAAAGGAAATACAGAAGCAGCAGTCAAATTAAAGTATTATTAATTTGGGTTGCCTATAGGTACATACATAATCGAGGATGCTTGTTGTATATAAGAAAGAGATGCAAAACATTTTCCATTTCAGGAAATCATTAGAACTACTTATTTTATGGTTAACAATTACCATTATTTTGAGATCATTTTAATAAATAGGCAACCAAATTGAAACCTGAGTATTATTTTGGTTGCCTAGTAAATTTTTGAGGAAATGACGTAGAAATTAGTGAAGGACTTATTTGTCTTTTCTTTTGGAAAATATTAAAGAAAATGTGGAAAACGAAATTGTGGAAAATCGTATGTGCGTGAAACAAAACCAGTCCAAAGGTTAGCTCCGAAACCAAAGTTTGAAGTTCATAAATCCCATAAATAAGCAGCTCATTTGCAAGGCAGATGGGCGATGCACCGAGTCCCAAGGCCGAGCGCATTGAGTGCGCCTGTCCGCGTCGTCACCTGAGGGGGCGCGCGCGTCGTCACGTCACCTGGGCCAGACGCGCGCGCCTCCACCGACCGGATCGTTATTCGAGGAGTAGCCCCGTCGCCACCCCTTTAATATCCGCTAATGGAGGCCCGGATCGCACCGAGGATTCAATACGCACGGAAAACGACATGACCTTGAGTCGGGCTAAAGCTCCAACTACTTAATATGAGGAAAGTAGAAAGGTCAGACTTAGGTGGATCGATATATGAATTATTCAATAGAGTGTGGAAAGTGAATGAACTTTTTCAAACCCCCGCGTGCACACACATACACCTTTTGCCAATTACGAGGCGCGACCTAAAATTAGTTTCTCCCGCGGCTGGAAAATCTACTGCTCCACATCCACATTCAAAAAGCATTATTATAGGAAGTCAATTTAATATGATGTCCTTGACATCAGTTGACAATTGAGCAGAATTATTACATAAAGGCACTTCTTACTTTGTGACATAGATAGACACTTAGATAGAAATTAGTTACCTTAGAGAATTGCTCAGAAGTGACTAGTCCACTTGAAAGCTGACAACGAAGTCGCGTTCAATATGTCACTGTCAATTAAAGTAAAGATAATTTAAGTGTTTATACTTGTATGTTGATCCTTTCAATTCGAATTTTCGAAAGGCGAACCAGAAATGACCAAAACACCCCTCCGTTTTTTACTGGTGCCCTATTCGTTACTACGCTATTAAATCACAGCTTTTTGAATAAAACTGTTCTACTTTATCAACGTAGGTACCACAATCGATAGCCGACGGAAATCATTCGTGAACTATTCTTTAAATGGTGTATTAGAAATATTCCTAATGAAAAAATTCAAAGAATTTGTTGATAAAATTGAAATTCTAAATCGTTGTTATAAAGTTCTCCAAGAATTGACAAATACAAGTAGGGGGAATCCGGAGATGGTGTACCTGTGAATACCGGGGAAAGTACGGAACCTTGTATCAATTGATACAATTTAAAGTTGCTCTCAGAAGGCCACAGCACCTGTCAAATTATTGGGATCGGCCAATAAGATCAATTCCAAAGCCTTCTGAGAATGACTTTAAATTGGATCTCCTGAGGGTTCTCCGTTTTGGGAAATTCACTTAATTCGCGTTACTTGCTAGCAGATGGCCTGTAGCTAAAAAGAAAATGTGACATTATCACTCAAATTCAAAATTTGTTAGACCCATAAGAAACAACTTTTAAAAGAGACCTAAATAGAAAGAAAACCATTATGGCCTTCAACACTCCGAAGAAAAATTAATCGACGGAAGATAAAAAGAAGAACCTGAAACTTAACTTGATTCATCTAATGAAGAATTATTATTTTCTTGACGACATGACGTTTCGGCCAAATCACTTTCGTTATTTTCAAGACTTTGTTGTCAGTTTCTTGCGTCTTGTGCTGTTAAAATTGACGTCGGGGTCAGTGTTGCCAATACTTCTATGAATTTTCCTCTAGACGAGACGTTAAGTGGAGACCCCCTGAATTGATTCTAAATACTCCTAATTTTATTGTTCTCAAGAGCTACTTTAGAAATCAGGAATGATTGTAAAATAAAAATAAAAATAAATTTATAGAAAAAAATTTGCAGACATGTTAATACCTTAAAGAACAATGCACATTAACACGTGGCCATTTAAAATTTAAATAACAAACACTGCAAGAACCTAAACTAGATTAGTTAAAAATTCGTAAATAATATCAACTTAAGGGTAAGCAATTATAAGTAAAGCTGATGGCGCGAAATTCAAATTTAACCAACTTAACAGTAACAATTCAATACAGGTGAGTTTTGAAAAAGTAAAATTGTGACAATTAAGCAAAATGTTAAAACTAAACATATTTAAAGGTAATTAGTACCAATTATGGGTTGCAAATTAAAGTGACAGCTGAAGGCAGGTAGAAAATAACATCAAGAGCATAAATGTAGTTAACAATTAAAAACCACTTGTGGGTAAACAACACATAATACCACTTATGGGTAAAAAATTAAGGTGACAGCTGATGGTAAGTGAAAAATTAATAGTATAGAAAGTAATTCAAAAAGTAAAAGAATAATAGGCATGAAAATTTTTGTTTATGAATTATTCCAATTTATAGACTCAAAAAAGTTAAAGTGAGGGAAGATAGTTCGATCATTCAGGAGGTTAACACTATTATTAATTTTAGTTAAGAAAATATCCAATAATGTTAAGTTTTAAACCTTTCGATAACTGATGTGGTAATTTAACTTTAAAATTTGGATTTGGATAATGTCCTGACTCTAAAAGATGTGAAGCAAAATTGGAATCTGTTTTGCCCAATCTGGCAGACGAGATATGTTTTTTGACGCGTGTAGTCAAATTACGGCCGGTTTGACCATTATAGGTAGAGTTACAATTGGAGTGAGAGCAAGTGAAGGAGTAAACTCCGCTTTTTTTCATAAGTTGATCTCATCTTTTGAGTTAGTCAGAATCGAGATCAGGTTATAATCATTTGAAAAGCTTTCTTGCACACCTTCCAATTTATTCAGAATTTTCTTAAGTTTGTAAGGGGTAAAGATGCATATTTGATATCAGACACAACAGACTCATCTGACAAAGTGGGAAAAACAGATTTGTTAATGAGATTATTGCGAATTTTATTAAATAAACGAGAGATCGTCTCATTAGGGAAGCTGTTACTAAAAGCTATTTGGCGAATAATCATAATCTTCCTAACAAAATTATCTCTATTCATAGGAATTGAAAATGCTCTGTAAAAAAATGCTGAAAAAGCTGACAGTTTATGTTGATATGAGTGGTTGGACGTAAAATTAGCAGGTTTTCTGAAAATACTGTAAGACAATGAAGAATTTAGTCTTTATATAGAAACATCTAAGGAATTAATACTATTATCTTTTTCAAGTTCGAGTGTAAATTTAATAAATGAAATAAATAAATAATAAATGAAAAGTATTTAAAATGGTTGAGTAATTCGGTGGCAGTATTAGTGTTTCCATCGACAATAATCAAAATGTCATCCACGTATCGAGCGAAGAATTTAACTTTAAGAGATAACTGATGACCAGAATTGAAAAAAGTTTAGATTTTAAGTTGTTCATAAAAAGTCTGCTAACATCGGGCTTAAATTACAACCCATGGAGAGACCATCTAATTGAGAATAGAATTTATTATTAAATTGAAAGAAGTTTTGTTTTGAAGAGATTCTTAAAAGTTCTGCAACACAATGTGCTTCATCATCTGATTTTAAACCGAAACACGTCATCCAATCAACGTTTTCTGTATTGATGAGCTAAATATAACAGACATTTGTGGAACGTTTTTCTATAGCGACCTTCTGGCAAATCTGGTTCAAAATTTTATGAATAAATATTTTTATTTTAAAAAATTGTACCATGCACAGAATTATATTTAATTTAAAAATTCGATTTTCCCTTTCTATCTAAAAATATACTCCAAACTCTTTCAAAGAAGTTTACGCCTAAATTTAGGGCAAATTGGCAGTTAATAGACGAAGATTTCACTGTTAGCCTCGGCGATTGATCGATTATATTATTGACGCGTCCTCAACAGACAACTTCACTTGTATTTGGCGTTGTTCAACATCAATACTCGAGCTAGATTTGAGAATGGCGCTAAACAAAAAACTAGATACGAAGCACTGTAAACTAAACTCGATTTTATGTCTGAAACTCTTTTGATGTGATTTACCCAAAATTCAATCAATTATAGTACCAGGTGAGCCAAAAGTATTGTCGTCTGTTTGAGTTTAGGTTACAAGGATTCGCTTTCTTTCGAAAGTATAAAACGCTTTATTTTACCTGCGATCCATCGCTGAAAATTTTTTTACTATACAGCTATGGAATCAATTCCTTTGCAGTTTTCACTAAAGTGCGAAATTTATTGTTGCTTTTTTGCATATCAGGAAAGTAATTTATTGATCCTCAAAATATATCAATGGTTTCGTATCTCCCTCTAGTATTAATTTATGGGTTTGAAATGCGCCAGTTCATACTTTCCACCAATACCAATTCAAAATACATAGCCATGGCAAAAAATGTAACACTTATTATTGAGGTGAAAAAAAGTCCCGATGAAAATAATTTCTACAAAATCGATATTTTTATACATTTTGTAAATATCTACAAGGGTCAGTCTAAATATTCTAACGGTCCACTCCGTAACCCGCAAGTCATGGGTTCCATGCTGAGGCCAGCGTTACCAATCTTAATTTGTTTCTAGTGATCTTAACAGTTCTGTGCGCCGTTCTCTCGCTTTGGAAGGTTTTTAATTTATATTTTCGCGATCCTTCTCTGTTCTCATCCATTCCCTCTGTGATCTTGATTGTGGAATGTACGTTATGCACTTGACTTAGGAATCTGAACAGTGATTCTTTCCTTATGCCCACATTTTGAAAATTGTCAATCATGTTTCTAAGGCAAAGTCAAATTGCGATATTTCTAGTTAAGTCAGTGCCTATGGTATAAGGGGCACTCTAAATACTCTAACAGTCCACTCCGTAACCCGCAGGTCATGGGTACCATGCCGAGGCCAGCGTTGCCAATCTTAATTTGTTTCTGATGATCTTGAGAGTTCTGTTCACCGTCCTTTCGCTTTCGAAGGTTTTTAATTAGTATTTTCGCGATCCTTCTCTGTTCTCATCCATTCCCTCTGTGATCTTGATTGTGGAATGTACGTTATGCACTTGACTTAGGAATCTGAACAGTGATTCTTTTCTTATGCCCACATTTTGAAAATTGTCAATCATGTTTCTAAGTCAAATTGCGATATTTCTAGTTAAGTCAGATGCCTATAGTACACCATAAGCGCTTTCCGATTGCACCTATAAGCTACTCGTAGCTCCGAGTTGTTTCAAGTGCTTCTGGAGCACTAAAGAGCATTGGAGCAGCTTAGAAGTAGTTCCGAGTGTAGTTCTTCTTTCCTTATGCTCACATTACGAGTAGCTAAAAATATCGCAATTTTTACTTTGATCTTCGATACATGATTAATAACTTCCGTAATGTGAGCATAAGCAAACAAGAACTATACTCCGAACTACTCCAGAGCTGCTAAGTCTTCCAAATGCACTTAGAATAGCTCGGAGCAGTTCCGAGTAGCTGATATGTGCATCTGAAAAGTGCTTATGGCGTACCATAGGTGCTGACTTAACTGGAAACATCTCAATTTGACTTTGGCCTTAGATAACTACATGAGCAACAACTTTCGTAACGGGGGCAAAAAGAAAAAAGAACTACTGTGAAGCTGCTCCAATGCTCCAAAGTGTTCCAGTTGCACTTGGACCAGTTCGAAGTAGCTCCGGAGTAATACCGAGTGGCTCATTATATGCGATTGGAAAGCACCTAATTGATTTGATTACTGTTTCGTCAAATTGTTGATGTCATCTGCAATTTCATATTTGCCCCATATGGCGCTTCTTCTATGACACATTAGCAAACAAGAATATGACGTCTATGATCTGATTCAATTGGTATGTAGCTTAGGAGATTTTCGCGAAATTTTCCGGGGATCTAGTTGGCGATGTTTTAGAAAGGCAAAGAACAAATATAAACGCTATAGAAATCATACTCTTCAGAAGAAGAAAAAACAATAAAAAGGGATAAAATTTGAAATGTGACATACAGACAGAATTTACAAGTGAAACCTACAAAAGAAAAGAAGAAGAAGGGCAACTAAGAGCAAAAGTATAATGGATGATAGAATAGGTACTGGAAAACAAAACTTGAAGAAAGTAAATAAGAGGGAGACTGAGAAGATTATGGCTGGAAGAAGTGGGAAGTGAGGTAGCGAAAAGAGAAGTAAAATTGGAAGAAAGAGGAATAAAACGGGAAAAAATAAAATAAGCCACTAGGACAGAAAGACGTGGATAAGATCAATCGGAGGCAGCTCAACTCACTCAGAAATTTTACACCCATAAAGGTGGATAAACCCAGGGATAAGGTAGTGAGTAATTTTGGCTTTTCTTGTTAATTTTTTTAACTTTGTTGTACATCAAATAGCCGGACGTCTTCAAAAGTAACTAATTCCTACCATACCCGCAACTTGATAGTTGAAACGTAGATAATGCGACACTTACAAGCTTTTCGTATTTTGGAAGAAAATTTTGAAATGTTTTTAAAAAATGTATTATTTTGGTTAGTGAAACTGTTGTTTTCAGTTGGTTTATAATAAGTCGAATCCCTAGCCTTTTTCGAGATTATTTCTGCAATCTGCTTTACTCGTTAATGAAGCCAAGTTAAGCACAAAAATTGTAGCTTCATCGCGGACTTTGATGAGCAATTTCGAGGGAAAGAAAGACGCGGGCAGATGGACAGGATCTGATAAGGCAAATTGATATAAAACCGCACGATGCGATTGCACAAAAGCCGTTCGCTAAGAGGATTATCGGGGTGCGACCGGTTTTTAGTTTCGGGCATATGGCTCGATATCGTCACTTTTTTACCGTCCGACGCCTTCATTGTGTTCCACTTTTTACGCTTAATCCTCGTTGTTTTGTTTTTTTTTTTCAATCGAAAAATTCTAATTACCTACCAAGAGGAAAATGATTTTCGTGAGGATTTCTGATATGCAAAATGAGGCGATTTCTTTCAAATCCGAATCGGGTACAGAACAACAATTCTTAATAAGTATTTCAATATGTGCTATTAAAAACAAAAAGTACGAAAGTCAAAATTACCAAAGGTGTTCCGCAAGGATCTATACTGGGTCCTATTTTCTACTCATTACTTATACTTATGATAGTTATATGTTTTTATATAAACAACAAAACAAAAAGAAATCAAATTATTTTTAATTTATTTAATAGTGATTTATCTCAACGTATATTTTTTTTTATTTTGCTGGTAACTCAAACTAATTCCAATTAGATGAAAGCCCGAAGAGTTTTGCAGCAATTTTTCAAGGAGAGATCACGAGAGCTGTGAAGACCGGGTGTCTTAGAGTATTTCGTCGCGACACCGTATTCCGAAACAGTGTCACCGGAGTTGAGACCGGAACGTGCCCGGATTCTCAATTAGATGCGCCGCTAAATCGATACCCGGACCGCCACAATTCCGGAGTAAGACCGGACGAGCAATTTTTGAAGGAACACATACATTCGCGAGCGTCGAGTACGCAACAGCTGTCGCATTTAAATCCAATCAGCGGACCTTACAGCAAAAAGCTCCGCAACAAAGGCAGGACCTTGCACTTATCGCTGGCTACCCGCGGTTCAAATTAGCCGTATCAGGGTAAAGGGAGCCACCCCAACCTCCTGCGGCGCGCCTCAGGGCACATGACACCTCGTCTATTAACTGTTTTATTGTTACATTTCAATCCCCTATTGCTATAAGTGCGTAGGGCCGCGAACAATTGCTGCGCGATATATTTTTTGGTAATGACGTTATGGATTATTGTTGGATTTCCCGATATGCGGAAGCTGGGGGGAAATTGTGAGAATTTCGGCAATAATGTGGCATATTCGCACGCTTTTTGGCTCTCTCACCCTTGGGCACGCAGTCATTAGCTGTGATACTTTGGACTAATGGAGATTTATTGAAGCAATAAAATAATACAGTTTGTTTATTGTAAATAAAACCATTTTTTACTACAGGTAATCAGATATTATATATCGTCTAAATCATTCAAATTCCACTATTTTCTGGAAATAAAAACAAAAGAAGAGATTTTTTATGGAGGTTCTTCAATGTCTAAGAGTGTAAGATACTCAGATGGATATACAATTTGGAAACCAATTTGTGGCACATAATAACTCGAGTAATGGTCAAGACAAAGATGGTAGATAAAGACTGCAACCAACGAATGAGTCCAATATCATCCTGCCGTCAAATAGTCACCTATGCTTTGCAAGAATAGAGAAAGGTAGAGCTGATGTAAACAAATGTTATCAAGTGGTTTGCACGCTCAAAGGTGGCTTCGCTATCATGGTGCTTGCAACAAAGCTGCCGAAAAGAACATCTGCACGTTACATCATCCATCCTGTACGGAATAGTCAATTCTCAAACATATAAATTCTTCAATTCTAGTGTTCTTAGTCAACGTGAAGTACAACCAAGTGTAGTATGAACCATGCAAGTGTTTTGTTTTTATATTAACAAAACTTACGTCTCTATCCTGACCATCATGCAAGCTGCTACGTATCACGAATCAATTTCCAAATTGTATATTATTTCGGCTTCTGAATGAAACAACGGATATTAACAACGCTGACTATCTAACAAACACTTAGTATTTTGAAAAAATTCCATCAATATACACTATGTAAACCGATTTCTGTGATGTAGCAAAGTAAAGTTAATTCAGTATTGTTACGGTAAACGTTAAGAAGAAGTTTATGCTATAATAGAAGAAACAGTGCGATATTCTGACCAGGTAAACGGAATGTTTAGAGAAGAAACAATATGAAAAGAGACAATAAGCGGGGAAAGACCAAGGAAAACTTAAGTTTGGTAGGAATCATAAGTGTAGAAAACAACGAAGACTTACTAGAATATTATAACGTATTCGGAATTCAAATATATCACTGTTTACTAAAATCAAAGATTTGCATTATTTCTGCAGTACACTTCGCTTCTGTATGCTTTAAAACCCGTAAAGAATTTCCTAGTATGATTCCGATATCATCTAGAGCGCGTGTTGAACCTTCGAGAGTCATGGAGAGACAATTCCGATATTGTCTCCACCGCTCCGCGTGACGAAAAAAGAACAACAAAAAGAATGCTCGAAGCGAAAAGTAGGGGAAGAAAGCAATTAAATTATGGATTCAAAGAAAATTTAAAATAATTTATTTGTCAACAGCACTTTCAAGCACTTAACAAGGGTAGTCCAAGCCAGCACGACCAATTGTAAGGGAACTTCTTTGTGCGCTTGAAAATGTCTTACTGACGAAACCGGTCGCTTTTGTCTTAATAAACAATTGCAGTCTGTTGCAGTTTTCTTTTATTCTTTTCAAGACGGCTACAAACAGCCGTAGAGGCCTTTCATACACTTGACAAAGAGCTGCTGTATTATTCTTCTTGGCAGAACAGATCGCTGCTGTTTGTAAAACTGGTTTAAAACTCGAGCCCGGTTCTGTTTTTATAGAGTTACCCACTTTCGGAGATATTCTATGAAACAGATGAAGAATTTCCTAGTAAATTCCTATCTTAACTGAGCGCATGTCAAATCTTCAAGAAACATCGAGAAATAATAAATTCCGGTGTTATTATCGTTTTCATGCGAGATGAGCTCTGCGTAATAAATTGGCGTTGAAGTAAAAGACATATAGAGCATGACTCTATCCTTTTCTTACTCACCATTGAAGAGAAAGTAATACTGAAATATTTTTCGGCTTTTACTTCGGTGATTGATAACGCAGAGCTTATTTCTTACGAAAATCTATCTTGAACGCGCGTCGTATCTTCGAGAATCAGCGAGAAGCTCTTTAATGGATGACTTGGCGGTTGTAAAAAGGTTTGCCCGTTTCAAAAGACGTAACAATATTAAATGAAACAGGAATGAAAAACAGAAGAAACAAAGGAAATTCGTGGAGGTCCGCTAAAGTATTTACATCAAATCAGGAAATTTGAAACGCCATCTCTGCCGTTTGTGTGGTTTGATGAATTTAACAGTTTTAACAATTTCTAGAAAGCTTTTTTTCATCCTATTATTGTTATTAATTTCTGGTAATCAGAATTTTCCATTAACTTTGTTTGAATTTCGATTATTTTGTTTGCTAACAAATGCTATATCCTATTCTGAATAGTTTCTTGAATACGTCTGCATCTAGACAATTTCTAAACAATATGTTAACTGGGTCAATTTTTGAATAAAATTTGTAGATAATTCCTGTGGCCACTTCATGACATTTTTATATAGTTTGAGAGCCTCTTTATTTGGTTAATTCCTAGACTATGTGTGGTCAAGTTGCAAAAGTCTTAAATAGTTTCCTGAACAGTTCCTAAAATATTAATTCTCTTTGTTTATCTAATAGAGTTTTCAATTATTCATTATTCTAGAGCACGTTCTATTATCACTTGGGGTTAAAATGAGAACCAGATCAGTAAATCGAAAAGGATATAAATTTGTGAGAGATCTTAAATTACTTATCCTAGATAATTTATGGACGACTTTCACTCAGGTAATTTCCAAACAGTTTGTAAAGGTTATCCTGGATGGTTTACAGAAAATGACAAGATTATCCTTAAGCAAAAGTATTCAAAACCAGAGAGGAAAGTCAAGGTCATGTAGTATTGAGGTAGAAGAGAAGCTTTTAAATATGTTCTTAATACATCTACACAATGTGCTTGAATGTTTCTATACTAATCAATTTCTAGTTCTTTTCCCCTTTTGTCGAGCCCTTTTTGTTATTCCCTTATTTTGGAAATTCATTTAATGAAGAATGGAGGGGAAATAGATTATTCAGAAAGCTCAAGGTCAACGGTTTACAACAAATTTTTGAGAGATATTAAATGACAGATCCTGGAAAGTTTTTTGATTTTTTTCTAAGATAAGATCATGATAGTTTGCAAGGTTTGTTTTCGTGGGTTGTACATATTTCTGCCACGGTTTCAAAATGATCCGATAGTTTAATTAAGAAATAGAAATGACCTAAATGAATCGAATATCATCACATAACTTGATCGAAAGGTTAGAGAAGAAAAAAAACAACAACTTGGAAGTTATCTCCTGAGCCAAATCTAAATGCACCATAATTTAAACATCACAAATTCTCGCGCATTTGAACCGCGTTCCCCAAAGGCGGCGGTGCCCTTCAAAGGACTCCCATTCCGGTCCAACGCCTCCGGGCGCCGGTCCTTTGATCCGAGGCCCCAGAGCACGGTTTGAGTTTCGCGGTGAGCCGGGACGACCCTTCAAAGCGCCAACGCCGACTGAAAGATGACACCTCTTTAATTCCCAATGAAAATTAGTGCGAAATTTCGAGGGGATTATGCAAATGGGCGGGGGCATTTTTTGGCGCGTTGGAGAAGAATGAGGGTCGATTGATTCTTAACTCTTCACGGCCGGGTTGATCTGCTTAGTGCCCCGATAAGTGTTATCGTATGTAGGCCAACACCCCGGCGGAATAACGTGCTCTCCAAACACAACAGGTATCGCTGTGCCTCGGGGTGCACTTGAATTTCCTGCACCCGCTTCATTATAATGCATTATAAATGAGGAGGGCACTTACGTCTCTATTCATGCAGCCCAAGTGCGCTGTGTTACTTCGCTTCCGTTGTTTGTTTCATAATTGCTACATTTGCTCTGGTTTTTGACAACAATCAAAACAATTTTGAACACTAAAAGAATAATTTTTTTTCTAGGGTTTCAGAAAGATACTCTGCTTCCTATTCCTTACCTTGGACTCTTGTACTTCGAACTTTCTCATCATCACTAGCAATGAATTGACGTTTAAAAATCAGCAATTTTTTTATAATGCCTAATATTTGATTATATTTTTGCTCGAGTTAGACGCCTTATCGAGTTAGTGACGAATGCAAATTCTTCTCTATCGTGTTACGATATGCAACCGAGAGAGAGAGTGCGGATTAGATTGACGATTTCCCCGGAAGACTAAGTAAGTTTCCTGAGAAGGTTCGTCAGAGGAGGCAGCATGTAAATGAGGTCTTCAATTCGTATTAATTAACCGTGTAGCCCACCCCCGCATGCGCCTTTGAGATGCCCGGCCCTTGCCAATAAAGCAGTCGAACGGACCCGGTTGTTGAGTAAATAGAGTTAGTCGCATGTCATTCGACAACCCTCGTGTCCCGGAGCCTTCCGCCGCTCCAAAGGGGTGACTTTTCTATAGCCTCACCATTCCAATCAACGCGGCGTGTTGTCTGACGAGCTTAATGAAATAATTCATGCCGGAAATGCACCTTCAATACAGTTTATTTCATTCCCTCGCCCCATAATCGTAATAGCAAGTCTAAGGGCGTTAAAGCTTTTAATGAAGACGTACATACATTAAATAACTGCCATGAACGAATACTTACGAAAATTGAAAATAGCATGCACGTTTACATAAACGATATTGAAGATTCAACTATAAAATGTCTAGAAAAAGAAATTAATCAAGCCATGGAAAAACAAAACTGCCATTATTTTTAGTATTTGGTTTTGATGGGAAACCTATCTGGAAGATCCTAAGTTCACTCACAAAATTAGGAAACCTGTAAAAATGTTCTTGTGCTTTGTAGAAGATCAAAGTGTATACAACTGCTGCGCACTAGTAAACGAAGGGTGCTGGAGCTGCGCAATAGGTTATGGCCACCCCTGGGCTATGACCACAACATGTCCGAAAAATTCCAAAGTTCATAGCGCCATCAAATTTGCTCTAACTCTTCAAATAAAAAAAAAAATGAATTCCAGAATCTGTCAATGGCTACGTACAAACTATATGTATTTGATACGCTCGCTCTGAGGGGTAGCGGCAATTTGCTTATATAGAGGTTGGAAAAGGACTGGGTTGAAGGAAAATTCAACGTCAACCGTCTTTGTGAACTACTAAGGGTGCTAGAGCTGTAGTAGATTTTTGCCGCACTTGTTTGCGATATTCTACAAAAGAAGTCGACTTTCTTGAAAACACCAAATCGATCTCAGGACCAAGAGGTACAAGAGGAAAAAAATATGGAGAATGATCCAGACAAGTAAATTTGGAAAGGGCTCAAAGAATCAATTACTTTTATTATCAAGGATATACTTGATAGATTAGTAAGCAATAAAGGCAGATAAGGGCCTAGAAATATATGATAAGAGAAAACTAGAAGAAAGAGAACCCGTAAGACGTAAGACAAATAAAGATGGAAAGAGCTCAAAATCTATTCGTCTTATCATTAAGGTTGTACAGCTCGGAATCATAAAGCGGGACAGTATAATTTCGTTAGTTTAATTATTACTTCTTAATTCCAGGAACTATATAGTAACTTAGCAACCTTTGTAGTTCTTAATAAACAATCATTCTGTTTGTGGTAAAAATTTTATCGTATAAATTTAAAAAGAAACAGCGAAACAATATTATTGAAAATGTATTAGTTTTTTCGAAAATTTATAACTGCATAAAAATTAACCTAAGTGAAAAATTCTTAATACTTCGTGACGTTGCCATTCAACTGAATTAACGCGTTTAAACGTCTGGGCATAGATTGAATAAGATTTTTAATATATTCCATATCCAAACATTCCCAAGCTTCTTCTATAGCATTTACTAATTGCATTTGATTCTCTGGCCGAAAATTTTGAGAATATATTTTTTTAACACTAAATGCCTAGACGTTTTCTACTGGATTTAGATCTGAACTTCTTACGGGCCAAGGTAATTTATTTACATTATTATTAGCAAATCATTCTTGCACTACACGCGACGTATGCACAGGTGAATTATCTTGTTGGAAAATAAACTGGTCTCCGTGTATTATGCGAACAGATGGTAGCATAATATCTTCTAGTATAGATGTATATATTCGCCCATTCAATTTACCATCTATGTGCCAGCACACACCAGCACCGGAATAGCTAACCCATCCCCAAATATTTGTCGAAAAACGGCCATTAGCACGAATGCTGTTAACATATCTTTTCTCAAGTCGACAGTTTCGTGGCCTATGTACTCGAATGCGTCCGTTACTAAACGACTGGAAAACCTTTTCATCTGAAAAAATAATCGTTTTCCAGAAATCCTCTTCTTTTTCCAAAAATTCTTCAGCAAATTGAACTCTTAAACGCTTATTTTCTTCGGACAAAAAAGGTTTCCGAGCAGCTGAACGACTGGAAATTTCACTACATAGTATTCGTTTTCGACCTGTTCTTGTTATTGCTGGATAATTAACTGCCGAACAAGCACTCACTGCAGTCTCAAATGGATTTTCTCTTAAAAAATTAAGCAATTCAACATCTTCCTCGTTGGTCGTGCTTCTTTTCGTCCCGGTCCGTCTTTTCTTTTGACGCTTTGCTCCTCCTCCCATTTTCTTTTAATTCTTCCCACAGTATTCTTACTAACATTAAATTTTTCTCCTATGCATCTAAAAGACCAACCGTCCTCCAAACCTTGTATTATTCTTTCTCTTATATTTTCGCTAGCGTGACGATACATGATGTTTGTGAATGTAATTTAAGAAATTATTTGACATTAGTAAAATAATTACACTTGACAACTGTTACTAAGGAAATTTTACACTATTAAAATAATACAAAATTTTGTTATAAGACTTGTCCCGCTTTATGATTCCGCAGCTGTACTTGATAGAAGATTAGTAGTAGATAATAAAGAAAAAGAGAGGGCTAGAAGTATGAGATAAAGAGAAAAAATATTGAGCAAGATGATGAGAGGGAAAGACCTAAAACAAGTAAAGGTAGAAACAAGTATTGTACAATAGGAAGTGAAGTTTTCAATAGTCTGTTCTTTCATCCCGTTGACGAAGTAGGAACTTCTAAATATTGTTAAGCTATTGCCCAATAAAAATTCAACCGGAAATGATGGAATCTCAGTGAGAATAATTAAACATGTTTGCGATATAATTGCTAAACCGCTAGTGTTTCTAATAAACTTATCCATGACGTCGGGCGTTTTTCCCAATGCTCTAAAATGTGCAGTTATACTGCCCCTATTTAAAAAAGGTGACAGAGAGACTATAGAAAACTATAGACCAATCGCTTTATTTAGCATATTTTCAAAAATGTTCGAAAAAATTGTATTCAATCGTTTAAATAACTTTCTAAATAGACACAATATACTATCCAAATCCCAAACATGGTTTCATCGCGGGAAAATCTACTGAAACGGCCAATTTTTGGACTATGTCCATAAAGACGTTGACAACAAGAAATACGATGATGATCTGTCGCGTGCATAAAAAAAAAAACTTGATAAAATGGGTATCAGAGGCAACGTTCAGAGATGGATAATGTCTTTCCTTTATCATCGTCAATTCCTAGTCAAATCAAATGGGATCCTACCATATAAATTCGACATCACCATGGGAATCGCTCAAGGTTCAGTAATCGGTCCGTTACTGTTTCTCTTATACATCAACGATTTACCTAAATTTATCAAAAGTGCCGGAATAACGTCAATTTTGCCGACGATACGTCAATTAGCGTTTCGGCGTCCACCAACGAAAACCTACAACACAAGGTGAAACTTGTGACCGAAGAATTAGAACGATGGTGCTACAATAACAAACTTGTTTTAAATACTGAAAAAACTGTTTGTTTACTGTTCGGCACGCGACTTGAATTTGGAAACTTTATTTCCTCTGACACCAGTTTTTGGGTTCTTATGTGGACAGTAGATTGAGATGGGACAAACAAATAGACTATGTGTGTAGAAAAATCAACTCCGCATTTTATGCTCTACTAAAATTAAAAACCACGTTAAATATCAATGCGCTAATCCAAATCTATAATTCGCTCGTACACACCCACTTAAAATACAATGTGATTCTATGGAGTAGGGCAGTTGGTGTTGAACGAGTACTTTTACAGCAAAAACGAGTGATAAGACTCATATTTAACTTAAAAAGTCCTGAATCATGTAGGACAACCTTTAAAGACTCGGGTATTCTCACCCTTCCGAGTATCTACTTCCTCAGCTGTGCAATGTTTGTACGCAAAAATCAAAATTTATTTACCCAAAATGGAGCAAATCATGATTATAACACACGTCAGCGATCAGTGTCAAAACACCACGCTCACGTTCCACGCTACATCAAGAATTCAACTTTGGACAACATTTTTAAAAACCGGCTTAAAAAATACCTACTGGAACACTTATTACACAGGTCAGGAGTTCCTAAATTACTCTAATGTTTTGTTTCATACTTATACAAGTTTTAATGTTTTATTTATATGATGCTATAGCTTTTGCTTTTTCAGACGACGCATTCATTCACCACTCCATTATCTTATTTTAAAGTGTACTCGACCTGTCTTATATCAATGGCTGATATAAAAGATCAATAAAAATTACGATTATGATTATGATTAATTTGTCATTGTATCTGATAATATTTACATCGAGGAAACTTAGTGAATTGTTAATTTCTTTTTCTACAGAAAATTGCAATCTATTGTGGAAAGAATTAAATTTATTTAAAACAAAATCTACTTTATCTGAAGGTAAAATCAATTAAATATCATCTACGTAACGAAAAGATAAAGTTAGATTGAAAGGTAAAGAGTTAATGACAGTTTTCTCTAGTTCCTGCATAACAATTTCAGCTAAAGCATGAGATAAAGGAGAACCCATTGCTGTACCGAAAATCTGTCTATAAAATTTATCATTGAACGCAAAATAAGACGTTCAAAACATGAAGTAACAATTTCTAAAAAATTATCTTTGGAAATACCGTAAAATCTTTAATCTCTGTCTACCTATCATTAATGCTCTTGAAAGCTAACTCTTTTGGAATGTTAGTAAATAAAGAAACAACATCTAAGGAAATTATAATGCAGTTATTTATGTTTTTTAATTTTTTTACAAGTTCAAAAGAATTTTTTATAAAATATTCTGATTTACTAGTAACTTGAGTAATAATTTTTGAAACAAATTTTGATAAAAAATATAGAGAAGAACCAGTAATAGAAACTATACGAAGAGGTGTATTAGGTTTGTGAATTTTTGGAGTGAATTTAGGAAAGGTAGGATGCTGTACTTTAAGAGATTTAGCAATATTATTACTAATTTCAACAGATTTTTCCAACTTATTAATAATTTTGAAAGTTTTATGCTAAAAATTTTGTGTAGGATCATTGTTTAATTCTACGTATGTTTATTATCAGATAGCATAGTTTAAACTTTTGAAAAATAGTCATTTTTATCAATTAAAACAATAATATTGCTTTTGTCTGCTATTGTGACAATAATGTTTGGATTTTCTTTAAGAAATTTTTTACAAGACACAAGATCTCTAATAAGAATTTTATATTTTGATTTTTCAAAAGTTCTGTCAATATTCCTAATATAATTAAAAAAAAATTAGAGCAAAATTTATTTCTTATTTGTATTTTGGAAGCTGAAACTGAAGATTTTATACCAAACTCTAAGCTACTTAAAACGCTAAGAAAATCTACTTGTGTTTTATTAAAATAGGGTAACGAAATTTTTTTCCCTAAAGCAAAAATGTATTTTAAATTTGACGGAATCTCAGTTTTCGTATAATTGACTATACTTTGATCAAATTTAATGTAAAATTTTTTATCTCTAATAGAAATAAGATTATCTAACTTTTTAATCTGTGTCGATCGAATTCTGTTAAAAAACTTCTCATTTTTTTGGTTTTCTAAATTTAGAAAATTGGCTAATGTGATATTGTAAAAGTTGGAAATGATTAAGAGAAAACTCAGATCTTCTCCATTTGTAGAGAAGACACCTGCCTCCAAATCTGGAAACTTCACACTGATTTAGTTTTTCACCTTCATTCAACAATTTGGGACTCTTTTGATTATAGGGTAAGGGATTCAGTTGAGTCTTTCGGGGAAAAATTATTCAATAAATTACAAAAAAAAACTAATCATATTAAGATCTCAAACCTTCATTGAAAAAAATTCAAAAATACACAATTACCACTCAAACATTGAAAACATATACACACAAAAAACACAACCCTTTTCTTTTCACCCCAATTTGATCAATAAATCAGACGTCAATCTTCCACCCTTTGTTACAAAATGTTTAAATTTAGGATTAAAATGTAACCCCACCCCTGTTTCAAATAAGACTTTAATTACCAACGCCATGGAAGCCGAAAAAATAGGTCAAACTCTTGAACCTCAAAATCGCAACATTGCCCTCAGCTACTTACTTCCGATTTTTGACCACCAATCTTTTTAAACACAATCAGAAAATTAAAAAAAAACAAATTTCAACAAAAAATTAATAATAAAAACTCAAAAATTCATCCGCAACAATAATCTCATGATTTCCAAAGCTGACAAAGGAGATTGCGTTGTCATCCTCAGTAGACCTGACTTTGTTGAAAAAGTCCAAATTTTTTTAAACAACTCTGATTTCGCTGTCATGACAGGGAATCCCCTAGTCAAATACTCATCTACAATATCATGCACCTAAAAACAATTAAAACCCTTTTTTGAAAAACACAACACCAACTTTAAACAGTTGATCAATCAAAATCCTACCACTCCGAGGTTATATGCTTTACCAAAAATTCACAAGATTGATTGTCCGGTTAGACCTATTGTCTCTTTTATCAATTCCCCTTCATATTTAATTTCAAAATGGCTTTGCCACCAACTAGAAATCACCCTTCATTTTTCTCCAAAATTCAGCATCAAAAATACCAAAGAACTAGTAAACAATATTTCTCCCATCTCTGTCAATGAAGATCAGTTTCTCATTTCGTTTGACATTACCAACCTTTTCCCGAACAAAAAAAACTACAAATGGAGATCTGAGTTTTCTTTTAATCATTTCCAACTTTTACAATTGCAATCAACTCCATTACGAGCAATGAGGTTTACTTCGATATATATGTGATATTATCTAGAAAATTACTTAACTGTCCTAAAGTATAATCTAATTTCCACAATAATTTGGTAAGAGTTTTAAGATTTACCTCAATTTCATAAGAAAGAATTTTGTTAGCAAAATCTGATACATATCTGTCGATTTTGTGATATGACACATCATACGCTCTTTTTAAGGAATCAATTATACGACGAGGGAATACGCCCTCTTTTCTACATTTAAGTAAAAAGAGCTTACGATTTTTCATTTTGGTAATTTTAATTAGTGTATTAGAATAAATCTTGCAGAGTACCTATTTTGATACATGTAGTGACCTTCAACAAAATTGTAAAATCTAATGTTTCTGAAAACCATAATTAAGGTAGATTTTTGTCTGGTGAAATTGTGTAATGAATTATATCAAACGGACACTGAAAAATGGCACAAATGCTCAACGTTTCACTATCGCTTGATAGCTTCGTCAGGAGTGAAAATAAATAAACAAGTAAAAAAAGTAAATAAAGTTGTTGAGGGAAACTAAAACTGTAAAACGATAATTTAAATTTTTTTTTTGTTTTAATATAATATTAAAATTGTCAGATCTATATCCTACTTAACGAATCTAGAAAACTACAAAATATGTCATTTAAGTTAACAAAATCCGTAAGTTTATTAACAGAGTTCGATGACATTTTAATTTTACACATTTTTATAAAACGTCTAATATTTTTAAGAGACGTTTTATAGAAATGTGTAAAACTAAAATGTCATCGAACTCTGTATAAACGTACGGATTTTGTTAACTTAAATGGATGTATATCTATCAATTTTAATATTATATTAAAACAAGACAAAAAAAATGAAAAAAATGATCATTTTACAGTTTTAGTTTCCCTTAACAGCTTTATTTACTTTTTTTACTTCACAACTTGTTTATTTATTTTCACTCCTGAAGAAGTTATCAAGTTTTTACTTCACAACTTGTTTATTTATGTTCACTCCTGAAGAAATTATCAAGCGGTAATAAAACGTTGAGCATTTGTCATTTTTTAGTGTCCGTTTGAGATTATTCATTACACAATTTCACCGGACAAGAATCTACCTTAATTATTGCAAATAATATAATTGCAAATAATATAATTGCAAACTAAAACTAAATTCAATTTTTTTTGCAAATATTCAATAAAATATTTACGATGAAATAAAAATCCCGATACGCTGACCTTGACGAAAATTGTTTTTGGAAGAAAATCACAAAAATATGATGGTTCCTAAAAGCAAATATGTGCGACAGGATTTTTCAATACTTATGTTAATGAAAGGTTGTGTTAGGTAACAAACGATGTTTACACAAAAGTTGTATAAGGCTCAAAAAAATTCTCAGGCACAGAAGTGCCTACACCCTACACTCAATATCAGTTTTAATCATCGACCCCTTAATTAAAAAATTAATCTCCGCCCACAATAATTTTTATATCCGTAAATACGTATTTTGGCAGCTAAACTTAGAAGACCTTAGAAGACAAAAATAATTTCATCAATTTCTCAAATTATGTAGTATAATACAACTTATGTAGTATAATACAACATAGATTTTATTTAAACAAACATTAATAATTTGTCGACTATTTCCAAGTTTATAATAATAATAATGTGATAATTCTCCAGAAAATAGTTTCAAAAAAAAGTTCTTTGAAAATTAAACATGAAAAATAAAATTAATTATTTTTAAGATTGTAATTTTTATATTACAAAATGGTCGACTTAAAGTATTCTTCTACGATTGAGAAATACGCCCTTAAAATTGTAAAGAAATAACTTAACTAAATTGAAACTAACACCCCCTTCCTCGATCCCTACAGGGGCGAATTTAGGCACGGTCTTTATGGGCTGCAGCCCAGGGCCCCGTTCAATCAAAGGGCCCCCTCGCGGTCAAAAAATAAAAATAAAAACAATTTAATTTAAAAATATTTTTTATGGACTTGCAAGATATTAAAATCGCAAATATTAATTTGGAAAGTGCACGTAATGTTGTTGATTATTATTCAGAAGACACAGACGAATATTTAGTCAATGAATCCATTTAGTTAAAATCCTACTTACAAACTAAGCCAGATTCATATACGACCCATGCGGTCGAATGATAAAGATTAAATTGTTTATCAATTCTTTCCATAAACTGTGATTTAACGAAAAAATTACAATGTGATGATCAAATAAAAGAATTTGTAGCGCAAAAATGTCGAAGAATTACTCTTTAAATGCCTTTTTAATAACTCCTAGAATGTTTTATTTATTTTATTTTTACTGAAAGTAATACTTAATACAGTTTATTTTTTATTTATGTTTGATGTTTGTTACAAAACTTTTTTGCATTTTAACTGTATACAGGACGAGTCTGAAATAGACGGACAAAATGATATTACCAAAAGAATCGATGTCCGAGAGTATGGCAAAAATGTTAAAAAAATTCTTCTAGTTTATAATTAATTAAAAAATTACCCCAAAATCAAGCTCCGACACTGCATACGAAATATAAATGCGGCAGTATGATAGGACTATACAAGTTTTTTATTGACTACCCGCTTGCTACAATACGACTTTGATTCGTTTGATTACACTCTTAACTGCTGAGAACGGAAGTCCGAGTTATTTTTTTTGACGCAACCTAATTATTAGTTGGTGATTTCTAAGATAAATGGAATTGTGTGCTAATTTTTGATTAATTATTTCTCGAAAACTAAAGCAGAAAGAATTTTTTCCTTACTCTCAGACATCGCTTCTTTTAGTGGTATCATTTGGTCGGTCTATTTCAGACTCATCTTGTATAAAAGTTTATACCGAGTGTTTTCGGAATTGCGACTGAAAACGGAACCTTGGTATTTCGACAAATTTCTTTAAATAAATTATTAAGATCAAGAACGTAATAATTCTTAGAAAAACTACCAAAGTAATCAGAATTGTTAATTTAATTTCGGAATAAGTAGGTAATTTGAAATTCAGATTTATCTAATCAATTTCAGACTTATCAATTTAATTGAGAATGCGTTATTTGTAATTCGGATTAGTCAGTTTAAATTCAGAAAACGTCAATTGTAATTCAGAAAGTATCAAATGAACGATTTCTTAATTACAATTGATATAATCAGAAATTTATTTAATGCTTTCTGAAATTAAACTGATTAATCTGAATTACAAATAACGAATTCTGAAATTAAATTGATCAATCTGAATTACAAATGATACTATCTGAAATTGAATTAATAAATCTGAATTACAAAAAGATATATTCTGAAATGAAATTAACAATTCTGAACTACAACTGACGAATTCTTAATTATAATTGGAAAAGGTGTAGTAGAAATTCAAAATCAGTAGCGTGTACCAATTTTCAATAATTTAGGAAATTATTTTTCGTTTCAAAATGAACACAAAAAAAGAAAATTAAAGCTGCCATTTTTTAGGTTTGTATCCATTTTCAGGCACACTTCCAAAAACAGCTGTATATCCAAGTGCATCAAATAAAATAAAAAAGTTCTTCGATGCCTGTTGTCTATAATTTCTCATATTTAAAAAAAAGTTTTTCGACAAATTGGCGAATGAGTCGCCACAATTAACCCAATCTTGGGTTAATTTATGTTAATTGGGGAGGCCCCCAAAAATTAGTTGTCCAGGGCCCCCATAGTTAATGATCCGCCCCTGCCGCCATAAATTAATAATGAAACTTACTAATGAGAAGTTAGCAATAAAGTTCCAGCAACAAAATTATAAAATTTCAAAACGCTGTCGCCGCTAAAATAACGATCACAGATCAATAATATTTAATCCATTGCACAGAGTATAATGTGTACATTCTCCTTGCACCAAGAAATGGAAAAAATATTTGATCAAAGTGACGTTCGGAGCAATTGAATAAAACAAAGTTCAAACGCTCATATCTCATTAACCACCATTTGCATAAACTTTTTGTTTACAGAATATAAAAGTACACATCAATATCTTTCGTTTTAAGTGATATTCTGTAGAGAAGAAGTTTATGCAAATGCAGGTTAATGAGATGCGAGCGTTTAAAGTTACTGTTTTTTTGCAATTAAGGCGATTTTTAATTAATTTCTAATTACTTCAAATCAACCGGCTAAAACTCAGAGATCACTTGAAACGAAAGATCTCGATGTGTACTTTCATATTCTGTACAGAAGAAGTTTATGCAAATGCTGGTTAGTCAGATATGAACGTTTAAAATTACTACTGTTTTTTTTTGCAATTAAAGTGACCTTTAATTAATGTCTAATTACTTCAAATCAACCGGCTAAAACCCAGAGATCACTTAAAACGAATGATCTTGACGTGTACTTTCATATTCTGTAAAGAAGAAGTTTATACAAATGCTAATTAATCAGATATGAGCGCTTAAAGTTACTACTGTTTTTTTTTGCAATTAAGATGACTTTTAATTAATTTCTAATTACTTCAAATCAACCGGCTAAAACTCGGAGATCACTTGAAACGAAAGATCTCGGTGTGTACTTTCATATTCTGTGAAGAAAATGTTTATGCAAATGCTGGATAATGAAATATGAGCGTTTGAACTTTGTATTATTCAATTGCTCCGAACGTCACTTTGATCAAATATTTTTTCAATTTCTTGATGCAAGGAGAATATACACATTATACTCTTTGCAATGGATCAAATATTATTGATCTGTGATCGTTATTTTAGCGGCGACAGCGATTTGAAATTTTATAATTTTGTTGCTGGAACTTTATTGCTAACTTCTCATCGGTAAGTAACTTGATATATACGAGAAAAAAATAAAATAAAGTACTTACCGGTCTGCATCCCCTCTGCAACCTGAAGTGGAACTAAAACAATTTCAAATTTGACTTTAAAAACGGGTAATTAATTATACTTACATATTTCCGAGCAAATTTTACAGCGCGTGTGCATTAATAGTTTTTTTTATATACAACTTCCATAAAAACTGCCCCGAAAATTTGCTTGGAACGTTTTCAATAAAAAGAAAATGAAGTTAAACACAAAAAAAAATTGATACTTACCCTACCGTGATTCGCAGCGTACAAATCTATTTCTTCAATCCATCCTGCATCGAGAGAACAATCACCAGCCACTTTCACTAGATATGTATATATCACTGAAACAAAAAAACTTATTGCTTAATAGAAACTAACGAGTGTTCAATTGAAAAGTTCGTCAAGTTGGTTTTGATTTTTTGACGAAAAGGACGAGCAAGCGAAAAAGTGATGACTTCCTAAACCGATTGGCGATCAGACGATAGTTGTTAAACAGCTATAGTGTTTTATTTATTATCTAACGTGACTTATCAGAGAGTTTCTGCAATGCATTTCGAAAAAAAATTCGTTACGTTAAAGGCTGTTTTGCCTAGCAACCTTATAGAATCAGCCAATCAGAAATCGAATTTTAATGTTACTTTATTTTAATTAATTTTCTTTATTTTTATCGTAATGTATTGCAAAAACTCTCTATTAGCGATTTAGTTTGTTGTATCAGTGGACACCCAGAATATGTTTATCTTGTAAGAAGTAAAAACAAGTTTCGCGTTGATCTAATTCAAAATGCGTCACGTCTGTGACAACGTTATGTAAAATTCAAATGAATAAAAGTGTCTCTAAAATTGACCAGTAAGTGGTCATCAAAATACTAAATAATCTTACCTAATTATTTAATTAATTAGGTAAAAAATCACTTTAAAACACAAAAATTAATTACACTGTTAACACCTCGCATTTAAAACAGTAAATGACCGATTAGACGATGCGAAAGTACGGACAAAGCTTACCGAATGTTTTTGTAGGGACCATGACAAATCAGATCTTGTATTTTTCTGCGCAAAAAAAACGCAAGGGGCTTATTCATCACATCAAGGATTCGTTTTTGTCAATTACATAATGTGCACAAGTAAGTTTTCAGACCAATTGTTTCTACGTGCTTTGATTTCTTAGGAAACAAAATATTTAATTTAATTCTTTCGGGCGGCAGAAAAAATATTTAAATAAACGAATTTGAGTTAAATTATTAGGCAAATTCGCGCTGTATAAAATAAAAAAGCGTGATTTGTACGAGAAATATTTTCAATGGGTTTTAAAAACAATTTTTTTTTCTGACAAATTAGAATTACCTAAAAGTTTTTGGGTTAGCTTTATTAATGTAATTTTAACCCCCTTTATTATTTCATTTATTAACCAATACAAAATATGTAAAAATTTATCTCCTATCTGATTTTTTAAGCAGATTTCACTGATGCCTGGCGTTTTATATACAGGGTCCCATGACATAACGGCATAGCTTAAGGGTGTGTTGCTTTTAAGTCAACAAAATCTAATGAACATAATATGCTATAGCTGGTTTTGGTTTGAAGAAGTTAAAACATTTGTAACAAGTTGGTTTTTATTGCAATGTTAAGATTATAACTAACTCTTCTGTTGCCGAGAACCCAAATAGAAAGCTGAAACAGTTGTCCAAAGGATGCCCGAGAAATACATTGCAATTAAAAACGACTTGCAACAAATTAGAAAAATCAGGATTTTTAGCCACCTGTGACTTGTGTCTTCATGTTTGTTAATTGCAACCAAAACCAAAGCACTATTTTCGCCTACCTTTAAAATAAGTTTGAGTTCATTTAGAGCAAAACACTTTTTTAAGCCAATCTTGCTTGAATCAGATTATGTTTGCCATATTTGAGATAAGCGAATGCACATCATTCAGTAGATATCGTTTTTCTCTTACTCAAGACAACTATTGAAGGAAAATTGCTAGATGGGTCAAATTATGCGTTACGTTAAATCAAATTGAAATATGCTTTGTTAAAGTTACTTATAATTGTGCCAAAATTAACTAAAATTGTGTAACTGGCAATATAGAAAGCATTAGGAAAGAGTTTATACATGTATTTCGGTCTTATTGGGTCTCATCAGAACTCTGTAGCTTAAAAAAAATTGGTTTATTGAAAAATTTAGAAAAATGTACCCCAGTTTTTGAATTTCTAAAATCCCAAAAAACAATTATGCCATTTCTTTAAAGGTGGTTTAAAAGAGTCTATTATGGAAAAAAATACCTTAAACACAGGCCAAAATAAACCTGACCGAATTGAAGCGTTTTGTTTATAATCTAGCGTTACTTATCAGAGACTTTTTGCAATACATTACGAAAAAAATTTCATAATTAAGGTAGATTCTTGTCCGGTGAAATTGTGTAATGAATTATCTCAAACGGACACTGAAAAATGGCACAAATGCTCAACGTTTCACTATCGCTTGAAGCTTGATGGCTTCGTCAGGAGTGAAAATAAATATACAATTCGTCAAGTAAAAGAGGTAAATAAAGATGTTAAGGGAAACTAAAACTGTAAAACGATCATTTTTTATCTTTGGAACTATCTGTAAAATCTTTAATCTCTGTCCACCTATCATTATTGTTCTTTAAAGCTAACTCTTCTGGAATGTTAGTAAATAAAGAAACGACATCTAAGGAAATTAGAATGCAGTTATTTGGTATATCTATGTTTCTTAATTTTTTTTACAAGTTCAAGAGAATTTTTTTATAAAATATTCTAATTTAATGTTGATGAAAAATATAGAGGAGAACCAATAGTAGAAATTATTGAACGAAGAGGTTATTAGGTTTGTGAATTTTTGGAATGCAGTATAATTTAGGAAAGGTGGGATGCTGTACTTTAAGAGATTTAGGAATATTATTAATAATTTCAACAGACTTTTCTAACTTATTAATAATTTTGAAAGTTTTACGCTAAAAATTTTCTGTAGGATCATTGTTTAATTCTACGTATGTATTATTATCAGATAGCATGGTTTGAACATTTGAAAAGTAGTCATTTTTATCAATTAAAACAGCAACATTGTTTTTGTCTGCTGTTGTGACAATAATGTTTTGATTTTCTTTAAGAAATTTTTTACAAGACAAAATACCTCTAATAAGAATTTTATATTTTGATTTTTCAAAAGTTCTGTCAATATTCCTAATATAATTTAAAAAATTAGAGCAAAATTTATTTCTTATTTGTATTTTGGAAGCTGGAACTAAAGATTTTATATCAAACTCTAAACGACTTAAAACATTAAGAAAATCTATTTGTTTCTTATAAAAATAGGGTAAAGAAAATTTTTTCCCTAAAGCAAAAATGTATTTTAAATTTGACGGAACCTCAGTTTTCTTATAATTTATTAGCCACTTATTGACTATATTTTGAATAAATTTTATGTAAAATTTTTTATCTCTAATAGAAATAAGATTATCTAACTTTTTAATCTGTGTCGATCGAATTTTGTTAAAGAACTTATCATTTTTTTTTGTTTTCTAAATTTAGAAAATTGGTTAATGTGATATTATCTAGAAAATTACTTAACTGTCCTAAAGTATAATCTAATTTCCACAATAATTTGGTAAGAGTTTTAAGAGTTACCTCAATTTCATAGGAAAGAATTTTGTTGGCAAAATCTGTTAAGGGAAACTAAAACTGTAAAACGATCATTTTTTCATTTTTTTTTAAATATTTTTAAAAGACGTTTTATAAAAATGTGTAAAATTAAAATGTCATCGAACTCTGTTAATAAACATAGGGATTTTGTTAACTTAAATGACATATTTTGCAGTTTTCTAGATTGGTTAAGTAGGATATAGATCTGTCAATTTTAATATTATATTAAAACAAAAAAATGAAAAAATGATCGTTTTACAGTTTTAGTTTCCCTTAACAACTTTATTTACTTTTTTATTTGACAACTTGTTTATTTATTTTCACTCCTGACGAAGCTATCAAGCGATAGTGAAACGCTGAGGATTTGTGCCATTTTTCAGTGTTCGTTTGAGATAATTCATTATGAAAAAGATTTCGTTACGTTAAAAGCTGTTTTGCTTAACAACCTTATAGATTTAGCCAATCAGAAATCGAATTTTAATGTTTAACGTTACTTTATTTTTATCGTAATGTATTGCAAAAACTCCCTATTAGCGATTTAATTTGTGTATCAGTGGACACCCAGAATATGTTTATCTTGTAAGACGTAAAAATAAGTTTCGCGTTGATCTAATTCAAAATGCGTCACGTCTGTGACAACGTTATGTAAAATTCAAATGATAAAAGTGTCTCTAAAGTTGACCAGTAAGTGGTCATCAAAATACTAAATAATCTTACCTAATTGTTTAATTAATTGGGTAAATAATCACTTTCAAACACAAAAATTAATTACACTGTTAACACCTCGCATTTAAAACAGTAAATGACCGATTTGACGATGCGAAAGTACGGACAAAGCTTACCGAATGTTTTTGTAGGGACCATGACAAATCAGTTCTTGTATTTTTCTGCGTAAAAAAATGTAAGGGGCTTATTCATCACATCAAGGATGCGTTTTTGTCAAACACATAACACAAAGACTTGCGTGCACAAGTAAGTTTCCAGACAAATTGTTTCTACATGTTTTGATTTCTTAGGAAACAAAATATTTAATTCTTTCAGGCGGTAGAAAAAAATATTTAAATAAACGAATTTGAGTTAAATTTTTAGGCAAATTCGCGATGTACAAAATAAAAAAACATGATTTATCCGAGAAATATTTTCAATGGGTTTTAAAAACAATTTCTTTTTCAAACAAATTAGAATTACCTAAAAGTTTTTTGTAAAATTATTGGCGCTAAAATGTACAGGGTTAGCTTTATTAATGTAATGTTAACCCCCTTTATTATTTCATTTATTAACAAATACAAAATATGCAAGAATTAATCTCATATGTTTTTTATGCAGATTTCACCGATGCCTAACGTTTTATATACAGGTGTCCCACAACACAACCGCATGGCTTAAGGGTGTTTGCTTTTAAGTCAACAAAGTCTAATGAACATAATATGCTATAGCTGGTTTTGATTTAAAGAAAGTAAAACATTTGTAGCAAGTTGGTTTTTATTGCAATGTCAAGATTATAACTACTCTTCTGTTGCCGAGAACCCAAAAAGAGAGCTGAAACAGCTGTTCAAAGGATGCCCGAAAAATACATTGCAATTAAAACCGATTTCCAACAAATTAGAAAAATCAGGATTTTTAGCCACCTGTGACTGGTGTCTTCATGTTTGCCCCTCGTCGTGTTTAAATCAAGTTCCCTTCCGTGTCGTTTAAGACGTGTTTTCGACGACGATTTAAAGGCGATTTTAAAGAAATTTTGTTAATTGCAACCAACACCGAAGCACTATTTTCGCCTACCTTTAAAATAAGTTTGAGTTCATTTAGAGCAAGACACTTTTTTAAGCCAATCTTGCTTGAATCACATTATGTTCGCCATATTTAAGATGAGCGAATGCACATCATTCTGTAGATATCGTTTTTTTCTTACTCAAGACAACTATTGAAGGAAAATTGCAATTATGTGTTACGTTAAATCAAATTGAAATATGCTTTGTTAAAGTTACTTATAATTGCGCCATTTCTTTAAAGGAAATTTAAAATAGTTTATTTTTTTTGCAATACATTACGAAAAAATTTCGTTACATTAAACGCTGTTTTGCTTAGCAACCCTATAGATTTAGCCAATCAGATATTGAATTTTAATATTTAACGTTACTTTATTTTTATCGTAATGTATTGCAAAAACTCCCTATTAGCGATTTAGTTAGATGTATCAGTGGACACCCAGAATATGTTTATCTTGCAAGAGATTAAAATAAGTTTCGCGTTGATCTAATTCAAAATGCGTCACGTCTGTGATAACGTTATGTAAAATTCAGTCTACTTCATAAATAAAAGTGTCTCTAAAGTTGACCAGTAAGTGGTTATCAAAATGCTAAATAATCTTACCTAGTTATTTAATTAATTGGGTAAATAATCACTTTAAAATACAAAAATTAATTACACTGTTAACACCTCGCATTTAAAACAGCAAATGACCGATTAGACGATGCGAAAGTACGGACAAAGCTTACCGAATGTTTTTGTAGGGACCATGACAAATCAGATCTTGTATTTTTCTGTGTAAATGTAAAGGGCTTACTCATCACATCAAGGATGCGTTTTTGTCAATTACATAACGTGCACAAGTAAGTTTTCAGACCAATTGATTCTACGTGCTTTGATTTCTTAGGAAACAAAATATTTCATTTAATCCTTTCAGGCGGCAGAAAAAAAATTTAAATAAACAAATTTGAGTTAAATTATTAGCCAAATTCGCCATGTATAAAATAAAAAAAACGTGATTTGTCCGAGAAATATTTTCAATGGGTTTTAAAACCAATTTTTTTTCTGACAAATTAGAATTACCTAAAAGCTTTTGTAAAATTATTGGCGCTAAAATGTACAGAGTTAGCTTTATTAATGTAATGTTAACCCCCTTCATTATTTCATTTATTAACAAATACAAAATACAAAAAGAATTGATCTCATATGTTTTATACAGGTGTTCCACAACATAACGGCATAGCTTAAGGATGTGTTGCTTTTAAGTCAACAAAAAGTCTAATGAACATATGCTATAGCTGGTTTTGATTTGAAGAAATTAAAACTTTTGTAGCAAGTTGGTTTTTATTGCAATGTTAAGATTATAACTGCTCTTCTGCTGCCGAGAACCCAAATAGAGGGCTCATACAGCTGTCCGAAGGATGCCCGACAAATACATTGCAATTAAAACCGACTTCCAACAAATTAGAAAAATCAGGATTTTTAGCCACCTGTGATTGGAGTCGTGTTTAAATCAAGTTCTTTTCCGTCACGTTTAAGACGTGTTTTCAACGGCGATTTAAAGGCGATTTTAAAGAACTTTTGTTAATTGCAACCAAAACCAAAGCACTATTTTCGCAAATAGTATGATCGTCGTCAATTGACACATGCTTAAAGAAAAACTAGCATGATCTACATTAAAAGAAGAAGAAGAAAATAGATTTAAATTCAACGCCTATCTGCAAAAATTTTGTGTGTTTAAAGATGTAGCAAATTTTGGCTTGATAATTCTCAAAAGAACTTCTGTAAAACGTAAAATTTCTCTTCGTGGATGTTGACGAAGATGATTTGATAGAACCTCAAATCGATCGATAGCCTCAGACGTAAGTCGTTCGCTAGATCTTTCAGTTCGTTGAGCTCTATTTAACAGCCCTTAGAATCTACAGGAGTCTAGCTAGTCTTCATAAGAAACTCGTTTCGTTCTTCATAGTATCAACTTCATTATATCTATTAGAACTTCTTTCAAGTTTCCTGCAAAAGAAATTTTTTATTAATTATAAAGCGCAGGTATATCTACTAAGGTGTCACTGATTTAAATACGTCAAACAATAATCATGTATCGCTTATTTTTAAATTAGACGCCAAAAAATGCTGATTTCTAAAAAATTCCCGTAGGTGGTGCCATTTTACGTATAAATTAGATGTACTAATTGTTCTTTGGAAAAATATTACACAAAAATATTGAATATCAACCTGTTCTAGAGATTCTAGCTCAGTCAGATTGCTAAATTGAAAAGTTTTACTCTAGAATAATCGCATTTTCATAGGTGGCAGCCACTGAGCATCATGTGAGAAATTTTCCTAAAAAATCATAACAAGTGTTCCAGCTGAAAGTTCATCAAGTCGGTTTTGTTGTTATGTTGAAAGAAGATACAGTGAAATGAAATGACTTCCTAAACTGATTTTTTGTTTGACGAATGACAGACGTTTGTTTGACGAATGACAGACTAAACTTCATTTAGGAAGTTCTTCTTCAGAGTTATCAAACTTAAGTTTGTCACTTTTAGTTCAAGAAAGTACAACTAGATGGCGCCAGTTGCATTGCTGGGCCAGTCAAATTGCTATCAAACATAAATTTACGCAGATGGTATGGAGCAAACTTTGTTTGGCAAATTCTTTTCATTTGACAATCATATTTGTTTTCCTAATTATGTCGTATTACTTATTACAGCTTGAGTGATTAATCGCTTTTTGTTTACATATGTCAAACAATTATGTAATTTCTTTTGTTTAATTTGTGTTGATTGACGTGTTTATTTGTTTTTATAATTATGTCACATTATTATTATTATCTATCACTGCTTGACCTGCTGATCGCTTCTTGTTTTCCCAATTCAGACAATAATGTAGTTTGTGATTCTTTTCCTTCTTCTAGTCAGCTGATTTTTTTTGTTTTACTTGAAAGTCAATCGTTCATTCATTTTCTTTATTTGTTGTTTTTTTTCTCGTTTTTCTCGATAGTCAATTGTTCATTTTTTGTTTTATTGATTTTCTGTCATTTTTCTTGTGCCGCTCTTTTGTTTTTCTCATTAGTCGATCACCTTTTGTTTTGCCAATTATGTTTTATTACTATTACCGCTACTTGACTGACTGATCGTTTTTGTTTTCTCTTATTTTATTTGTGTCGATCTGATTTTGTTTTTCTGATACTCATTTTTTTATTAATTTTCATTCTCGTTTTTGTTTTTCTCTATTGCCGATCACCTTTTGTTTTCCTCATTATATGTCATTATTATTATCAACTGATCACTGTTTACCCATAACAAACAATTGTGTAATTTCTCTTATTTTATTTGTTTCGGTTCTTGGTTTCCCCCTTTTCGTCCAAAGTTAACTTTCTTTGTTTC
The DNA here is from genome assembly GCA_039766575.1 of Serrognathus titanus. NCBI lineage: Eukaryota > Metazoa > Arthropoda > Insecta > Coleoptera > Lucanidae > Serrognathus > Serrognathus titanus. The sequence continues at coordinate 52,223,390 of CM077914.1, read as the reverse complement.
CAATGACAGTCAACTGTTTATTTATCTATTGTATTCACTGATTTTTTCATACTTTGCTGATTAACGTTTTTTATTTTCCTCAAAACTCGATCGCCTTTTGTTTTCCCGCGACAGACAATTTTTTTTATTTGTATCTAATTGACGGATTGACGTTTATTAATTTCCTCAAAACTCGATCGCCTTTTGTTTTCCCGCGACAGACAATTTTTCTTTTATTTGTACCTAAACTAATTGACGTTTGACATATGACAATTGTCTTTATATTCCAATAAAATATAACCTAAAGTGACAATTCAAAATCTGTTCTTCAATTAAACACCTAATAAATAAATAAATCGTAGTTAAAGAAAATTTACATAGATGGCACTCGTAAAAACCTGAATTATCAAATTTAAATTTGGCGCTTACAGTTAAAGGAGGTGCACATAGATGGCGCAAGTAAAATCTTGAGCGCCAAATTTGAATTCAGACATTTATAAAAGTGCAGACAACATTTTTCGCTTGAAATAAGTTCACATTAATAACGTCTACAAAATGTCCCATGATTTGTTTATAATTCTAGCCTCGCCCTTGGCAAATTCCTTGTGCAAATGAAAGTATTACGTTAATTAACTTTAAAGCCAGTTGCATGGCATTTAAATAAATCATAAAAACAAATGGCTTCGTCTTCTCTAATTGGGTTTGGAATACAAAAAAAATAGTTTGCGTTTTATTCGAACAATAAATTCAACTTCCATTGCATGTTTCCAATCTAGCGAATAATTTTGGATAAATTACCCCAAATTCAAAAAATCGCTAAATTCTAAATTTTATCAAGGGACGACGTCGAGGTATTTAGGAAAGCCAAGCAGCTTTTATATCCCAGCGTTTCGTCTATCGTGAAAAATTAAATAACGTCAGGGACCAGGCATTTAGGCGACGGCTTCCTAGGCATGGTAGGGTTATCAGGCCGAAGTCTATCTATCAGGATGTTCTCGCATCTCACCCCAACCGAAGCAGCTCGTTATTTATGTATTTTAACGCCGTCGTTCGGCCATTATTGACGCCTTAATGTCCGGATTTGTCTCCTGCTCCTCGCCGCTGTTTGCAAACACTGATAAATAGAGCGGACGTTTTTTGCGATTGGCTTTATGATGTTTGAACAGCGGCGCGCGTTAACCCCGTTTTACGAGCGCCATTGGGAACTCTTTAATTAAAAGATATTACGCGGTGTCCGCGTGTGAAATCCGGAACGTGACCATCGACAACAATGCCGGGCTTAAAATTTTCGGGGCGCTAGATTTTAAGTGACGCCGCTTTAATTAATACGGCGTGTGCTCTTTTTTTTCTGTCGTTTTCGGCCGGGCGAATTCAATTTAGAAAACTCGATTTTATTAGAGCGCGAATAAAAATGTAATAATTCTGCTCGGATTCGATTCGGAGCAACAAGTGCAATATAAATCAAAGCAAATTTGTTTTATTCATATTTGAGAACTTTCAAATGCTTTTCTGTGTATATTTTTATTGACAGGGACAGTCGATGATGTACGATGTGATCAAAAAAATTTGTATTTGTCATCCAAAACTAATTATGCTATTGTATCACTACGCACTCGCCTTTTGTTTTCCATCGTGAGATAATTGGTGTATCCTTATCTGTTGCTTTCGTTTTCATCAAAAGTTATTCTTTTCTTCAATTATTATTTTTTCTTTTTTGTTTTTCTCATTTTTTAATCGGCAGTCGAATTGTTCTTTTGTTTCTAACTCACAATTGATCACGTAACGTCCCGTTTCTTCCTTTTTTTTTGCTTCTCTCATTTGCCAATCACTTTGTTTACCCGCATAAAGCAATTGTATAATTTTTCTTATTTTATTTGTGTCAATCGACTTGTTTATCGTTTTCCTTCTTCTGGTGAGTTGAATTTTTTTCTCTACAGTCCTATTGTTTATTAGTTTTTTTTTATTCATTGGTCACGTGTCATTTTTCTTTCCTTTGTTTTCTAATTTGCCGATGACTTTTTGTTTTCCTAGTTACTGGCTGATCGCCTTTTGTTTTTCTCACGTTAGTTAATCGTGTAATTTCTCTTGTTTTATTTGTTGTATGAATTGTTCCGGTTGGTTGATTTTCTTTGTTTTCCTAACAGTCAATTGTTTATTCCTTTTCTCTATTTATTGGTTAAGTGAAGTTCTTTGTTTTTTGTATTTCTCTTTTGCCGATCTTTTGTTTTCCTAATTTTGTCACGTTACTATTACCACTGCTTGATTGGCCGATCGCTTTTTGTTTTCCAACATCAGGCAATTGTGTCAATTCTTTTAATTTATTTATATCGTTTGGCTTGTTTGTTTTTCTTTTTATTTACTAATTTTTTTGTTTTACTCTAGAGTCAATCGTTCATTCGTTTTCATTATTCGTTGATTTTTAAAATTTTTCTCGACAGTCAATTGTTTATTGGTTTCCTTCTTCCGGTTAGTTGATTTTTTTTTGTTTCTCTGGTAGTCGACTATTTATTCACTGATTTTGTGACGTTTTCTTTATTCATTATTTTTCTCTTTTGTCGATCATCTTTTGTTTTCCTAATTATGTCCTGTACTATTACCACCACTTGATTGGTTGATCGCTTTTTGTTTTCCCACATCTAACAACTGTGTAAATTATTTTATTTTATTTTTATTTATGTCGCTTATGTTGATAGTTTTTCTTCTTGTAGTCAGCTGTTTTTTTTTTGTTTTATTCAATAGTCAATTCGTTACAGTCAATTGTTCATTAATTGTCTTTATCCATTGATTATGTCTCATATTTCTTTTGTCTTTTTTTGTTTTTCTCATTAACCGATCACCTTTTAGTTTCCTACTTTTTGCTTTTTATTTTTGTTTTCCCACATCGATAATCAATTGTTTAATTATTTTATTCGTAATTATGTGACTTTTTCTTTGCGGATTGACGCTCTCTTATTTTCCTCAAACACCGATTGCCTTTTGTTTCCCTACGAAACAACACAATTTTCCTTTTATTCGTGTCAATTTATTTGCGTCAAATATTTTTTTTGGTTGTTAAATCCATGCACAGCTTATGTGACATTATTCTTTTGTTTATCTACCCATGGTGTCATGTTCTTCTTACTTGCCGTTCGTCTTTCGTTTTTTCTTTTGAGAAACAATTTCATTTGCCTGCTTCTTTTGTTTGTTTTTATCGTCTGGAATTTTTTCTTCTCCAATTCGCGCTTCGAATGTGTGACATTGTTGATTCTTGATGGGTCTATGGTCTCTTGTTTTACTCATTCGCCTATCGCCTTTTGTTTTCCTACGACAGGAAATTTTTCTTTCATTTGTGCCGATCATTTTATCTTTTTTTCTTTTGTTTAATTCACGCACTGCATATGTGACATTCTTTTGTTTGTCTTCCCCATGATCTCTCGTTCTTCTTACCTGCCGTTCATCTTTTCTTTTCTTATGATAGACAATTATATACATACAGCTTACCTTGTTTGTCTTCATCGTTTTGAGTTCTCTTTTTTAATTTTCATTCAATTCATGCAACGACATTGTTGTTTTTGGTAATGTATGGAAGGTCTCTTGTTTTCTTTATTCACCGATTGCCTTTTGTTTTTCTTCTATTAATGACGTAAATTCTCTTTTATTTGTATCCATCGCCTTGTCTCTTTCTTTTTCGTTAAACTCATGCTCTGCCTGTGTAACGTTTTACTTCACTTTTGTATATCTTTTGTTTTTCTGCTCGCCGATCGTCTTTTGTTTTCACGACCACAACAATAAATTGTTTTATTGTATTTGTACATTTTTCCCAGTTCTTTTTATCAAAGTCCGAAGTTCTTTCGGTTTGTTGTCTTTTTGATTTTCTTCAAATTTGCTTTTGATTGCGCGCCTTTTTTTCTCTTTTTTGTTTTCCATTATTATGCGATCGTTTTTTGTTTTAATAATAGCAATAATAGTAATATTTATTTGTATATTTTTTATTATTTATTATTATTATTTTATTAAGTAATTTAATTTGTTTTATTTGCTTTTATCGTTTCGTTTGTTTTTTTTCCATCGATTATTTTTGTGATTGTGACAATCGTTATTATATTTCTTTTATTTTATTTATTTACCGTTGCGTCTACATACTACATACAGGGCGAAACAAAAGTATCAAGTAATAGTTGTAATTTATTTATTTAAAAACTTATGAAAAAATGTTTAATGTTGGTTGTTTGATGTATTCCTATGCATGCTTTGACATTTATGATATCTTCGTCTTGTCTTTTGTTTTGTTGCTATCGCAACCAAACTTAACTTTTTAAATGGTACCTATAAATATTTCAGTGATTCTGAATTAAGCGTTGATGAAAATAAAAATAAAAAGAATAAAATCAGCGAGAACTCAATCAGCTTTAATCAAGAATATAATGAAAATTCACAACTAAACATTATACCAAGAAAATTAAGGTTTTATTAAAAGGGTAGCAACAGGCACTTTGCGTATTTCAGCAATTATTAGCACCTTCAAATCGTCAACACTTTGTGGTCTTTCTTTGTATACGTTATTTTTTACGTGTAAATATAACTTTGTTATAAAGCAACAATCATTACTGCTTGTTTGTTTTGTATAACTTTAATTGTCTTTCAAAGCATATTTTTTTCCATAATGACAAAATTGGAGCACTGAATCGAGAAAAATACGCTGGTTGAACGGAACAAGAAAATTAGGAACAAACTAAAAAGGTTACAACATGCGCAAAGCAATAAACCAAACAACTTGTTCCACCCTGTATATTACGTTAAAAATTTTATTTTTTGTTTGTTTTCAAAAGTCGATTGTTTGTTTACTTTGCACATCTATTGATTATATGATGTTTTTCTTTTGTTTTCGAATCGATTATCTCTTGTTTTCGTCACTCAACCATTGTAATTTGTTTGGCTCTATTTTTTTGTTTTTGTTTTTCTTATTAACTAATTGTATTTATTAAAAAAAAATCATTTAATCTAACTACTGTGTATTGCCTTTTTTTTCTTCTTTTTCTTTACTAACAGATCGGTCGTTTTTTGTTTTCCTAATTTGATGTAATTTGATGTACTTACAACCCAAATACCAAATGAGCTTTGACTTCTTTTTTTTTTTCTCTCCACGATTGTGTATTTTTTTCTTCTTCTTTTTCTTCTGTACTAGAAGAAGCTCTTTTGTTTATTGTCATTTGAGATTCTACTGGTAAGCATGTTTTGTGATTGTTCCTATTTACAACCAATAAAAAAACAAATAAATTAATATGACCATAATAATGGAAACTAATGAAATAGTTAATTGGTTAGAAAAACAATAAGTAGCAAAAATGAGTTCTATTTGATATACTTTATTTTTGTAATTTGAATATTCTTGTTATCGTAGCAGAGTAAGAAGTACGAGTATTAAATTTGAGCTACTATTAATTAAATATAGTAACTTACAACTTCTAATCGACTTACATTAAGCAATGAAGTATTCCTAAAATTTCATAGTTAAATAATCGATTACATTTTTAGCGGACAATTGAATTATAGAAGCAACAAAATTACAGTAATTTACAACAATCTAATAACTACAATCAACGTCTCGTTCAGGACATGGTCTTCGAAAGTATGCTCGGAACGAGCTCGGTCACCAAGCAGGAATGTATTCATTGCTGTTCTTCTGTTATTAACTCCCTTCCAGACGTTACTCAGGGTGATGACGCGAGAGGGTTAACGGGGATTAAATGATTATGAACCAGATACGCTCCATTTGTCATGCTGTCTGCGCACAGAATGATTCGTGCTCGTTCGATCGAATATTTTTTAAGGATTATCAACTTCATCTTGTTTGTTACATGTTGCAGTGAGTCGAGTAGACGAAATTTAATTCCACCCAGAGGTAAATCCGGTGTGGTGTTTATAGTTTCGAAGTTCCACGTAATAAAGTAGATAGGTGGAGTGTTATCTCTTGCGACTACCACCACTAATGAAGCACTTAACACACCGCGAGATTCTCCTCTCCGCCCCTCGCTGAATGTATGTACGAGTGCATTAAATTCGCGTAGCAAATGTTCTAGAATTTGATTTTCGTGTGTTCCTTGCTTCTCCGGTTTTGCGTCGAAAAACTAGAACAATCTCCTAAACGAGGTTGTATTTGATGCAGTCGCAAACATTGATACGTATCAAATCCCGAAATGGAAAGGGAAAGCGGCCGCTCTCATGAATATGTATAGGCAATACATGTGGGGCCGGGTGAGTCAGCCCCATCTGCAGCCCGGACCTGCCCGGACCCCGCACTCGTACCCGGACTATCGATATGATGGATACGAGGGAGAGACTTCGCTCACCGGGATGTGTTCGACAGGGTTTTTTTAGGACGGCGAACAAATGCTCTGATTTCGGCGTTTATATTGCGAACAGAGATACGTTTGATGGGGCATCAACAGGCCCAACATGGATATTTAATTTGGAATTTTCATCGTCATTTCACCATAAAACAGAGCAACTCATTTCAATTACTGAATAATATTTATGTGAAAAATAGTACGACGCTTTCAGTACTAATCATCAAAAAATATTTGCACTTACAAATCTTTATTAATCGCGTAGCAGAATTTTACTTAATTAATTATTAATTGTTGGGAAATATAATAAAAATGAAGTATCAAAATTTGAAAAAGGTTATAAAGAGAATGGGAGAGGACATAGTGAATGAATTAATTATGAAACGGAGGAGCAGAGCTACTAAAGAGAATCGGTATTCTAATTAAAGAAATATGAAAAGAAATACGAATGCCAAAGGAATGGAATATAAGAGTTACGACTGCCAGAGGAATGGATTGCAAGACTGTAGATATTGCCTATTTTCAAGAAACAGGATCAAACAAAATGCCACAATGACAAGATACACAGAGAGAAGAAGGGAGAGACTTTAAGCAGCTGTTCGACAGTTTAAATAGACATAAAATGGTGAAGTGCAAATACTCATGAAACTAGTAAACTATTCATAGGTCAAAATAATAACCAATGTGTACACAAAGAAACTCATTATTATTTTATGTAACCCTGAAAGCACTCGTCAAAGCAATAGAGGTGAGGAAAACAGTAACAACAAATACGCGGACGATTTGGCACTGATGGCAAGATATATTTAGACGAAGTTAGTTGAGCTATTACCAGAACTAACAAGGGAGGCAAGACATGGAGGTAATAGATGAGGAAAAATAATAAATTGCTAGTAAGCAGAATTAATACGAAAAATATAAAAGAGACAAACACACATCATTATAAGTTTGGCCAATTTCAAGTATTTGGTGGTATTGATGAATGAAAAAAACAACGAAATGAATTAAAACAGGATATAGAACTTACTGGAAGTATCAACTGTTCCTAAAAAAATAAAAATTCGATAAAGACAACAGTCATTAACGTAGCAAAAAAGAATTCTTGAAGAATCGTGGAGAGGGAAATACTAAGGAAAATATTTGAACCAATAAGTACAAAAGAAAGAAAATTGAGGATGAATGAACCGTGAAAGCCTATGGTCAAAAATAGTGCTTCATTAAGGATTACGGCATTCAGGACCATATCCTTACAATAAAGTAAAAAAATACTTGAACAAGATCTGAAGATCGCTCTGTCATTTCTGGAAGTGGAGAAAGGATGCCAAGACAGATGTTGGAACGATAAAAAAGAAGGAATATCAAATCCGATGAATTTCATACAGAGCAAGGAATTGAGGCAAAGTAATTGTCTAAACTCCACGTTAACATAATGATGATGTTAAATGAAATGATTAAAGAAGCCGCTCCAAAAGTGAATAGACTGGAATTTGTCTAGAATAATGGTCTAAGAATGAGAAGTTCACAAACAAAGAAAAACGTCAAGATCTGGAGGGATGTACTAAATATAAACATGGAAATAATCGAAGAGAAAACTAAGATAATGAAGATATCCAATAGTAGTAGAAATGTAGACATGAAGATTAATGGAAATCGATTGGAGCAGGTGGAATTTTACCAATACTTGGAAACAATCTTAGAAGCGCAAGGAAAATAAGGGAGTGAAATAATTCAAAGAACCAGAACCGCAATCAAAATGTTCCGGAAGCTTTAATGGTGGAACAATGGTGGTTCTGGGATATAAGTGTTAGCAAAGTGCAAAAAGGTAGAACTCAAGCACCAGAAGCACCTGAGAAAAATAAAGGGAGCGACAAGGAGGGATAAGATTAGAAACAAGACGTCAGATGCCAATTGCAGGTAGAGTCAACCCTGGAAATTATAGAACAGAGACACGCGATTAGGATGAAACGAATGAGAAAGTTGGGAAGCAACCTCTGTACCAACGAGAAGAAGAGGAAGACCAAAAAGGACCTGCAATGAAATAATAGGTAAGGTGGAAGGGCTATGTGATATCCAAAAGTAGTAGAAATGTACACATGAAGGTAAATGGAAATCGGGTAGAACAGGTGAAATTTTACCAATACTTGGGAACAATTTTAGAAGCGCAAGGAAAATAAGGGAGTGAAATAATTCAAAGGACCAGAACCGCAATAAAAATGTTCCAAAATTAGAGTATAAGCTTTAATGGTGGAACAAAACTTTGGTTCTGAGACATGAGTGTTAGCAAAGTGCGAAAAAAGTAGAACTCAAGCACCGGAAGCACCTGAGAAAAATAAAGGGAGCGACAAGGAGGGATAAGATTAGAAAACAAGACGTCAGATGCCAATTGCAGGTAAAGTTAACCCTGGAAATTAAACCACATAGACACGCGATTAGGATGAAACGAAAGAGAAAGTTGGGAAGCAACAACTGTACCAACGAGAAGAAGAGGAAGACCAAAAAGGACCTGTAACGAAATAATAGATAAGGTGGAAGGGTTATGTGATGCATACAGTGAGGAAAATGGCTAAGAATCAGCCACATAGACTAGCAATGGGTTAAGTTATGCTAAGTCTATCCCTTACACCACTTGGTAAAAAGTCTTTTCGATATTGTACATATATTTATAAAAGAGCACGAACATTAAAACGGTACGGAGCATACAAAGATGTCAACCAGAGACACTGATAAGGAAAATAACAATTTAGAGATCTGATGTAAGAAGATCAAGGTGAAGACCCAAGACAAGATGGTAATTTCAAATTAATATAGACATCAGAAACCTAGAAATAGAACAATGGAGGAACGACATAAAAGGAATAGCATAAAATATCAAAACAGATAACAAACAAAGAGGACCAAACAAGAGACCAACATTTTAACAAATGAATCTGAAGAGCTTACCCAAGCAGACAATGTTTCACCATATGCTTTTTCGAATTTGAATTTCGCGCTTGAAATTTAAAGTAATATTTGTACGAGGTCTGATAGAAAAGTTCCAGGATTGTTTGAATTACGCACCAGCCAGACGTTGTAGCGACGCGACGTGCGGTTGGCAACACTGTTTAGCAGAAAACCACACTAGTAACTTCCAATTATATACCGTACATGAACGGGAGGGTAAGTCTATGCTTAAATCGAACTTTGGTGTTATATTCGTCAATTTTGAGTGTCTCTAAATGGGCTAATTTATTTATTTTTTTAATGTAGTCTAATCAAACAACAAAACCGATGTCCTTTTGGAAAGCAAGTTTTGTTATTGCACTTTCTCAATAGAAAAAAGTGATTAAGTTGCGTGTCATTCGTACAAACGTGCACAACGGCAGTTTTAACTGTTGTCCCAAATTCGTACTATGAATTGCAAAAATAGCGGTCTGAGTGTAGACTCCTGAGGGGTATCAGACGCTCAACTCAAAAATAAAAAGCTTTTGTCGTCAGTTGGTTACAACATGACTTAAAAAGCTACATCATTTGGAGCTATATTTTGTAAAAGTAAGTTAAAAATCACTTGGAATATAAAGCTCCGACACGAAGAATTGAAACGCAGTATATTAGCGAAGGCCAAGAGGCCAATTCTTCCATTTAGTCCAAAACGGAAACATTCTTTGCTTTGATAAATTCAAAACGTGCCTTAAAATCGTTTGAAGTCCTATTTTACGTATAATATTTCGCAGAAAGTTTCCGTTCTTATCAGGCCGGCACCGCTGTGAAACCGCTTACTTAATTAATTTAAAAGTTTTTCGCGTGTTCAGCGAACGGACGCGAGCTTATCTCAGCTTGCGGGAGTGCACTAGAAAAAAATAATGATAAGCCATATGCCATTTGCCGGTGAGTATTCTTCGCTTGGAAGCTTCACGCGGGACAGAAATATTCAAATGTAATTGGCTCACGTGGCGATGGTCACCATTGCTAAACACGATAACAGTGCTAATACCGCCCTTCCACTCAGGTAAACAGCTTTTTTTTCAACCTATTTTCTCCGTGATTTTGTCGGGGATCTTCTCCAAATTCGATTATTCAGAGAAATAATCAATTAATCTCAAAACGATTTACTTTCGGTAGTACATAATAGAATTCTTTCAGTGAATGTTTACAGTTGTTTCAATAAATTTATAAATAGTTTAAATCGCGACATCCTGCGATCGTTTTTTGACTTAACATTGCATTAGAAGTGACAAATTGCAGCCAGCTTTAAGTTATCCCATTCAAGGCAAAGCGTGGTGTCAAAGCGTATTGAAAGTTTTAAAAAATTTGTTGCAAATTGCAGTGGATTCTTCGAGCATCGGTACAGAGGTACAGCCGTTTCGACCCTATTTAGTTCCTTGTCAGTAGAAGCATAGCTCGAGACTTCTTTTTTTTATAGAGGTTTAGAGAATCTTCGAAAGACACCTCCGGATATCTCAGCCCCGGAGGCGTGTTGGATTCACCCCTGCATTTCTACGGCGCCTACCAACTAAACTCCTTTCCTCTTTAACCATTCCTGCGCAGGGGAACCGCCTCACGGCATTTCTTCCCCCGCGCATGGCTGACTTACTCTTCATCCTTTTCCACTACTTCCTCTTCGTCCTCATCCTCTTTCCCATCCTCTTCGTCCTCCTCTTCTCTCCCATCCTCTTCCTTCCACCTCAATCCTTCCTTCCTTCATCTTCGCCCTCACACACCTATTTATCCTCGCTCTTTACGCTCTACTCTCTGTGCTCTTCCGTGCATTTCTGCTTCATGATCTGCCTCAGCATATCAGTTAAGGCCTCGCGATGTTCCTTATCTCCTGCCAATTCCTCTGCCACATTTTCTTTTGTAATATTTTTGCCCAATAGTAGCTGCACACCTGCTCTTAGCGCGTGCCATCTTGGGCACTTGAACAAGGTGTGCTCCGGTGTGTCGCACTCTTCGCCGCAGTAGCAGCATTCCGCAGATGTCCTCTTCTTGTACTCTTTCAGGTACTTCCCGAAAGCTCCGTGCCCGGTCAGCAGCTGCGTCAGGTAATAGTCTACGTCAAGGTTCAGTCTGCATTACCTTTCAACGTCCTTGGCCCATCCATTCCACCTCGCTTGCCAGCTCGTTTCTTGTCAAGGTCTTCGCGTGGTGCCCCTGTTCGTATATTCTCCTCCGCTCCTCTATTTGGACCTTAATGGGAGGGATTCCTGCAAGCACTAGGACGGCCTCGGTTGCGACCGTCTTATAAGCAGACGCCATCCTCAGGGCTGCCAGCCTGTTTACCTGTTCGAGCATCTTTGCGCAGTGCTTGTATTTCATCGCATTCGACCAGATTGGAGCGGCATACAGGATGATCGAGGGGACCACCGCGGCCAGCAGCTTCCTCTTCTTTGCTCTCGGGCCTCCTACGTTCGGCATTAGCCTGGCCAGTGCCGTGTACGCTTTTTGTGCTTTTATGGCGACCGCTCGAACGTGAAAGGTCATCCTTCAGTCCCTATCGATCGTAACGCCTAGGTATTTTATGTCCACTCTCATGCTCGTCGTCGACATATTTCTTTTACCGGCTAGTATCACTCTTCTGTCCTGCAAGAGTCAGGCCGATCTTCCTTAGCTTTTCTTGGATTCTATCGACGGCGTAGCCCGCCCTCTCTTCCAGTAAACACACCGTCTTAGCGGACACGACCACGGCTAAATCGTCTGCATAGGCCACCACTGTCATGCCCTGACCCAGGTCCAGTTCCAAAATCCCGTTATACATCACATTCAAGAGGGTCGGTCCGAGCACGGATCCCTGCGGGGCTCCACGAATAAGGCTGACACTCATCCAGTTATCGAACACAATGGCTCTATCTGTAAGGTACGACCCTATCATCCTTTTGAGCCCTTCGCTCATTCCATATTTCTGTAGGGCGGTCATTATCCTTCTCCATGAGGCCGTGTTAAAGGCATTCCTCACGGGACTTCTACTGCAAACAAAGCCGACCTGCCCCAGGTTATTCGCATTGTATGGGATGAATTATTAAAGTGTTTGCAATTTGTCATTTCTAATACAATGTTAGGTCAAAAAGTGATCGCAGGATGTCGTGACTTAAACTATTCATTACTATGAGGGTAAAGCTGAATTTATTCACAATAAGAGCAACTATTTATCTGTCATTTGAAGTTTTGTTGCTGAAGTTACGTTCGTTAGAACCTAATTTTTTAAAGTTATATTACAAGTAAAAAATGGAATTAACCAGAGCATTTTAGAATCATGATTTATTATCAGCTGTTAGAACATTCATACGCGATCACATGCTTTTAAAAAAAGTGGTTAGTCGTTTTACGCCGCTTCACCTTTCTGACTTCCAAACAGGAAAGCGTATAAGAATTTGCCATAAAACTTGAAATTTCTTAAATAATGGCGGATACCAATTTTTTTTCGATGTAGTGACGAGTGACGAAACTTACATTCGCTTTTTCGACGTACCTACCCGCCAAGGAAGTCGTGTAAGGATTCACGAAGATGAGGAAACTCCAACAATGACCAAGAAGCAGCGAGTTATGGAAAAAGTTATGTATGCGGTATTCTTCAGAAGTACAGGCCTAGTAAAGGCAATTAAGCCAGATAAACAAAAGACAGTTACACCTAAATGGTACACTGAAAAATGTTTGCCTGAAGTGTTCAGTAGAGTTCCAGACAAAGGAATTGTGCTGCACCATAATAATGCATCGTCCCATACGACAGCTTTAACTCTCCAGTTTTTGGCTAAAAAAAATATAAAAGCAATAGAACATCCGCCGTATTCACCTTCTTTAGCAATGTGCGACTTTTGGCTATTTTGGGCTTAAAAGGAATTTGCGGGGTAGAAGGTTTTCATCAGAAGAAGAGATTGATATCACAGTTTACGCTTCTTTTGAAGGTATTCTGAAAATTGATTGGTTGGGAGCTTTTGAACTGTGGAAAGAAAGATTGGCTGAAGGGAATTATTTCGAGCAAATATTAACAATGTTTTTTATTCTCAATAAATTCTGCTTGACCCTCGTATTACATCGCAATTTCAAATAGCCTAGGACAGGTCGGTTTCGTTTGTAGTGGAAGTCTCTCTTCTGCTGACGAAGCCTCAAATAGGGCCGAAACAGCTTACATGGGATGCTCGAGGAATCGACTGCAACAAAATTTTTAATAAATCTATAGTAAAGCAAATGCTGTATTTCTAAATTCAAGTGCCCCTTAAATTTTGGATTACGGGAAGATTAATTAGGCTCAACGTTGGCAAGCCTAAAAATAACTTATATGCTTAAATTGAGTAATTAACATTATTGGCATACAGCATTATTGGCATACAGATTTTTAATTAAATAATTTAATGATATCTCATTTAATAACGATAGCAATTACATAGACACTTATTAAAACAGTTATTTATGGAATTCATTAATTTAATTTATGAGCCGCGGTTCTGATTAATAATAGTGAATTATTTGCGAAAGGTAAATAAAATTTCCATCAGAACAAATAATCTTAGATCGAACGATTTCGAATAAATTACGCAGAACCTAAAAATATTCTCCATTATTCATGAACCCGTGTGGTGGACAATGTCGCGGTAATATCGACGTTTTCTAATGAGCTCCAGACGGGCACCGGGGGGAAAAAAATATAACCAATATCTGGTTCTCAGAGTTATAAAACATAATGAAGCGTCATGCAATTAACGTGCAAAGTATCCCTTTTAGGGACATGATTCGAATTATTTACGCCGTTAAAACGGTAATGTTCCCGGAGCGGCCGCTTTTTTTGCGGAACGCAAGAAAATCGCGGAGCGGCGATTCGAAATATTTAATAATTCATGGCCCGCCTCGCGATCGTCGTACGCATTGTCTCATATCGGGCCATCATCGAGTCCTAGCCAGGCAGTGACGTCTGGAGATTGTTTTATGAGGACCACAGCCACCGCGAATAACTGACCACTTTTTTGAGCTCTTCGGTAACGACAATGGCCCATCGCCGCGAATATCCGTGTGAGCGGAATAAGCAATGCATGGGAACGCACCGTTACCATTGTTAATACATGTATGATTGTGTGTGTTTGTGTGAGTGACGTTCGATGAGCTGCTTTTTTTTTTGGACCCAGCCAGGAGATTTTTTGACTTTCGTTTGAATCTCTTAAATCCTGCCACTTCTTCTAAACCTCACTTCTTTTAAAATGGCTGGTTATTCTATTGATGACTACTAATTGAAACGACAATTGCATATCTCTTAAGTTTTGCTCATTTTTCTTAACATGGGTGGTTATTCTGTCGATGTCTGCTAATTGAAACGACAATTGCTCGTCGGACGCCGACAGAAATTCTTTTCCTCTGCTGGCTGATACTGAAACAATCGAATACGTAGCAAGCATCTAATGCTTACAAACATTGTCAATATTAGAATGGCCTTGATATAAATATATACAGGATATCCTGCCTCGATTGTACAATACTTTACTTTTGTATTATTTATCATTATAATGGCTCCGACTACTTATCTCGTGGAATCGTTAGTGAGTAAGGATTGTTTCGTTTCATCCAAAAATATGTCGGTGCATTTGAGGTGGGACAGCCTGTATACGTTTCACAAATCTCTTCGCTTACAGTTGATAAAACTGTACAGTGAATTGAAACTGAAACATCGAAACATTTCGCAAAACGCAGCTAAAACCACATGAAGTAAAAAAACAAATAAAATGGAAGGAAAACAATAAAAACAGCGAAGAAATAAATTTTTCAGCATAGTCTAATCAATAAAGAGGACAATATTAGAAATAAGGCAGAAAAAAGATCATTGATTAACAAAAATAAAAGAAAAAACAAAGTAATTTGGATTGGGCGATTGTCAACGTTGTGATTGGTCGACTGAGATTGATTCGGCTTAGGACTGACAGGGTTTGATAAAATTAATAGAGGAACTCTCTTCTACCATATTCTTAAAATTAATTGTTTACTTTCTATAGCAAAAAATCAACTTACGCAGTTATCTGTTTAATCAGTTATGATATTTTTATTTTGGGATTAGTTGAAGTAGACTTGAACCTCAAATTCTTTAAACCAACCGTTTTTGACTTTCTGAAATGATGTCTATCATGATTTGTTTGATTTAGGATTGGTTGGAACTCAACTTGATTAATAAATCCTTTGAACCAATCGCTTTTGCCTTCTCGGATGAGACATTCGCTCTGGTAGTTATTTGATTGGTCGATTACGATTTTTTTATTTAAGATTGGTTGATATCTCAAGTTCATAAAACCAATCACTCAATTGCCCTCTGGAATGGAGAGTTCCACTCGGGTAATTCTTTAATTGGTCTATTACGATTTCTTTTTATTTTGAATTCGTTCCAACTCAACTTTAATCCCAAATTCATAAAACCAATCGCCCGATCGTCTTCTGGAATGAAGATGGATTATGGTCGTTTTGGCTTAAGAATGGTCTGTACTCAACACACTGTCAATTTCAGAGAACCAATCGGGTAGTTTCAGTAACGAAAGACTGCTCACGCAGTTATTTGATTGGCCGAATGCGATCGTTTTATTCTACGATTGGCCGAATATCTGTCAACGACCAAATCTACTTTTCTTTATAAACTAAGCCGGCCTCTGTCAAAAAGCAAAGTAAGAACGAGCTCCGAGAAAAAAAGATAAATTTGGAAATTAATCAACCAAAAAAATAGGTTCATTTTTAAAGAGAAACCACTGTCAATGGAGAAAAAACAAAATTGGTCTATTGACTACATACATTGAGAAGAGAACCTTATGTAATAATAGGACGGAAGAGGTATGGCAAATACGTGAAGAGAAAAAAATCTTCCTCAAAAATGAAAAAAAAAAGACTAAATTCAATTGCCACATTAATAAACCTTCGTTTGTTTTTTTTTTCTAAAATGAAATTGATTGGTTCATTACGGTCGTTCTGATTTACGATTGACTGAGATTGAACCCACCGTTAAATTCGTTTTCATTTTCCTTACCTAGTAATTTGATTGGTCAATTGCGGGCGTTTTTATTTAGGATCGATTGACACCCAATTGAACGTCAATATTCACAAAGATAACAAAATTTATCCGCGCACTTCTTTGATTGGTCGATTATGGTCGCTTCGTTTTAGGATTGGTTCTCATTCAACTTACCCTCGAATTCAGAAAACCAATCGCGTATTTTCTAGAAAGAAAGATTTACGTACGGAGTATCTGATTGGTCGATTGCGATAATTTTCTTCTGGGATTGGCTGAATCTCTGCCAGCAGCGAGTTTCGTTACAAACTGAATTGGCAAATACGTGTTAATAAAAAATTAAAATTCACCGGAAATCGATTGTGAGTTGCCAAGAACATTAAAGGGAACGACGAAAGAAATAAAACTTTTGAAATAAAAAAATGTTTTCGCCGAAGAAAACAAAAGCTGAACTACTTAAAAAAGTTGAATGTGGGACATTCGAAAACTTTTAAAGGAAACATCGGAAACATCGAAAAATCTGACTTAATAAAAGGGGGTAAAAGATTCAGAAAAGTACCCGAAAATATGAAATAACTTTAAAATTTATAAAACCAATCAAATTCTAAAGAATGAAACCAAGCGATTCTCTGATTGGTCGACTACCATAAAATTTTCGAGAGTGAAACTACACACTCCTCTGATTGGTTGGTTACCATCGTTTTGGTTAAGGATTGGCTGAAATCGAACTTAAGGCAGCCAATCGTTTTCTTTCCAGAATGAGAAATTTAATTACGCAGTTCTTTGATCGGTCGACAACAACCGAGTTGCCAGAAACTTAAAAGGTTACGACAAAAAAGAACAAAAATTTGGAAAAAAATTGCTTCCCGTGAACAAAAAAAAACAAAAGACGATCGATGAGCTACTTAATAAGTCGAAGGTGAAACGTTGGAAAACCCATTCTTAATTACCAGAAAAATAAAAAGAAGCAAAGAAGCACTTTGACAAAATGATTGAAAATTTGGAAAGGGAAGATCAAGAAAGAGTGCTAAAATTTTTGAGGAAAAAAAAACATCTGTAGAAAAAACAAAAGGCAACTGACGAAATATTTAAGAATAATTTAAGAAACGGAATTTGACTTACTGAGAGGACGTAAGAGGCACCGGAAATTCAAATAACCATTCAAACTCTGGAGAATGAAACCACGCAATTCTTTGATTGGTCGATTATCAGCCGTTTTGATTTGGGATTGGCTGAAAGTAAATCTACTGCCAAACTTAGTCAGCCAATCGTTTTCTTTCCAGAATAAAAGATTTAATTACGTAGTTTTTTGATTGCTCGACAACAACCGTTTTGTTTTAGGATTGGTCGAAATCAGAAAACCAACTGCGCAGATGTTATTTGATTGGTCCATCGCGAACTTTTTGATGCGTGATTGGTTGTAACTCTACCAACCACGCGCACTTTCATCTGTCAACTGCCAACACTACTTTCCTATATGAAAATGTAAATTAATCTTCATGTACAATCATGCTTCTTGTACTTAAAAATATTAATGATCTGTGATGACATACATGAAGATAGTTACGAGGCCAAAAAAATGGTCGTCAAATGTCATTCAAAAATTTGATGGAGTCGTCACGATTTAAAATTTTTCAATTGTGTTATGCTTTAATTAGTTTGACAAATGGCACATGTTGCTGTGCAAAATCACACTGTGACGACCAATTTTTTTTATTCGTGACTGTACAAACCTAAACCAAATTTCGATTTTTTTTTACTTCTGAGGTTTCTGAAGACGTAATAGAAACACAAGTGCACATACTCCTCGCGCAGTGCTTACGCTTTTTGATCGATACGTCAGTCCGCAACACCCGAGGGAGAACATTATTTGATATATCACTTTTTAGTTTCGGTTTTTGTATTCGCTGAGTATGGCGGCAGCGAGCTCGTGAAACGTATGCTGTCTGCGCTTGATTTACGAGCGCAGTTCGGAGGAAGACAGCCCAGAACGGACCAGTAAGGGAAATAAAGCATCGTGAAATAGAATACGAGTTATTTAGGTGCCTACAAATCATTCCGTTTTGGCTTTATACCTTATATATTATGTAGCGGATGTATTAAGGAATCCTTTTCGCAAACGGAAGGGATTATCCGAAGTTATTATAATGTGCGACCCTCGTGATGACTATTATGACGAGAATGTCATTCACATTAACCTTTACAGAAACGTACAGAATCCATTAACAAAAAGAGTCGAACTTTTTGGCAAGTCTTTTAGATTTGCTTGAAAGGAAGGTAAGGCCGGTCCTGACCATAGGGGCTATTAAGACGAGAATGTCATTCTTAGATTTGCATTGAGGATCCTGACTTTGAGGATGACTACTATGACGACGGACTCTGCAGAAGCCTATAGGATCCATTCGTTAAAAAAAAAAGCGTGAATTTTTTGGTAATTTGTTGCATGGATGGTAAGGCCAACCCTGTTCTTTTACCTTCACTCTAAAATTATGATTTAAATCACCGCAAAGACGTTTATTACATCACCTGCAGGCATCGATAATTCAAGCCAGAACCAATCGGTTGTAATGGCGTAATGATACAGGACCATAACTTTGTTTATTGCGGCGGGTTATTAATTTTAATTAGACCTTGCGCTAATTAAGTCGCGGAAATTAAAGTAGTTTACGATTGGGGAAATTGAAATCGCTTCTATACATCATCTCCAGATGTTATGGCATTTGCGATTTGATTGAGAGAAACAAGTGATTGCAATTTACGACGGCATCCACGGTGGACATGTGCTCGGTTGAATCAATCAGTTGTCTGTTGATCGCGAACCCCCCGCACGCTAGATTCCAGAGTCCGGACAAGCTTAATTGGGATTTACATTTGCCCGAGCTCGTTCCTCAGCCTGCTCGACCAGAAACTCAAGACGGATGGCCGTGTTCCTCTCCTAACAACTGGTATCAAATGTTGATGAGTACTGTTGACTGGGCTTTTAATTGTGTCCGTCCTTTCTTCTTTCGAAAGGGAAGAATCCGAGACTTGGGACAGAAAAAATAAATAAAAAGGAAGAACTCGGAGCTTGTAGCCGCGTTAACGGGATTTCTCATCGGAACGTATGGACGCGAGGGCATCGTGTAAACATTTATCGGCTTTACGTGTTTAAATTTTAATTTTATTACGAAGACCGTGGACATGTAGCGGATGGTTTGTTCGTGTTCGGCTCGTTCTAACAGAAACATGCGCCTCTTTCAAAAGGGAAACTGTAAAGAACGGACTTTATTACTTTCGTATTGCGACGGACAAAATCATAATTTAAATCCAATTAGAAACCACGTTTTTTACTTCTTCGACACGACACACATACTAAGTACTTACTTGGTAAAGAAACCGACCATCGAGTGAGAACCAACTCAAAACAACCTCGTCTAAGAAGCACCAAAATTTGTTACATTTTTTTGTTTGAAATTGGCGTTTTGTAACCGAATCACGTGACATCTTCGTTGTTGACTCCTGTTTGTTCCATGTTTGATACAATTTTCCAGTCCCTAAGATTACTTTTTAATAAATAGGGTCTTCAAGTTGGTCCGTACCTTAATGCTCTTAGAAGCTTTGTTTTCTTGGATTTCTTAAGACAAGCATGAAATTCTAAGACCTGCTTCCGAAAATATCAATCTTTCAAGCTTGTCTATAAAAACGCCAAATACTTTTCATAATGTGACATTTCTATTCTGTTTCTGTTCATCTGATTCTTTAGATCTTAATGATTGGCAAAGATTTATATTGGTAGTGAAACCCAATAGTGCGTACAGTAAAGGTCCTGTAACACTTCCTTGAGGGACTCTTCTCGATTCGTCAGTTTATTATAAAACTGCCAAACACATTTTAATTCTATGGTTTGTGGATCGTTTGACAATATGCGTTAAATATCTTGAAGTGTTGTTGGTTATAGCGTAGACCGATATGCCAAATGTCACACTTGACCAAAGCGTGGCTAACGACTAGTAACACTGACGATAGCTTTTGACTGGAAGCAATTTAAACCAGCGATTCTCAACCTTTTCTAAGCTTAGACCACTTAGACGAAAAGAAATTTTTCATCAACCCCCTTTCAAGTTTTAATTACTTGCTATTACTGAAATGATATGTGTAAGTTTAGGTCTTTTTTTTCAAATTAAAGGATAATCTACGTACGGATAGAATTTTCATTTATTTTTAATCTTCAACTCAACAAAAATTGATTATTTTCAGAGGAAATAAATGAGATTTCTGAAGGGCCATTGTCCCTATCTGTAGTGTTTGAGGAAATTAAATTAAATAATACAACATAGATCGTATTTAGTCGGCCCCCAGTCGATCACTAATAGTTCATTGAGCTCCAAAAAAACTCCTAAAAATTCATCAACCCTCAATTGAAGGTCTCATCGACCCTTTTCAAGTTTTCACTGACCCCCAAAGGGATAAAATATGTTTCATTTTCACTTGTACCTTTTGCGAGAAATGTTTTCGTTCTTCCAACGTTCTTTCGAAAGACGTGACACTCTAATTACGCAAAGTTCTTCAAAACATTTCTTTCAAATTCCTTAAATAATATTTATGTTACAAACGATTAAAATTAAGAGTTCAAGTCGCCATCATCCTTTTATTTCGTCTTCTTAACTTGAAGAACCAAAAACCAAACATTAATTTTAATTTAATTTTAATCTATTGTTGCAGTCGGTTTTCATTGCAATATTTTGAACTCTACAGAAGGAAGAAAAATGATGTTTGGAAAATATTTTAATAATTCTCAATTGTCTTTTGGGAACCAAGAAGGTTTCTTCTATCCCTCTGAATTACGTTTCTCTTCCAATTCTTTTTTATTACTTATTTTGTTCTTCTTATTCAGTTAAAAAAACAAAACAATTGACAATTCTGGGGTCTTTCGGTCAACTAGATTGCCCTCCACTCCATCGTCTGTGATACGTTTCTCTTCCACTCCTATTTTATTGCTCATTTCATTGTCTCTACTTATGGTTCGCGGAAGGATCTTTTTTTGACAGAGAACAGAAGACAATTGGATTAAGAAGACAAAAGACAATTGAGAATTTATCTTCATTTTGGGGACCATAGAGTCAAAAAGTATTCTTTCATTATTTTCCTCTGAGTTACGTTTCTCTTCATTTCTTTTTCATTGCTTATTTCGTACTTTTTCTTAGGGTTCACAGAGGAGTTTCTATTTGAAAAGAAACAGAAGACGATTCACTAATAAAACAAAACAATTGACAATTCTGGGGCTTTCGGTCAACTGGATTGCCCTCCACTCCATCATCTGTGTTACGTTTCTCTTCCACTCCTTTTTTATTGCTCGTTTTATTCACTCTACTTATGGTTCGTGGGAGCATCTTCATTTGACGGAGAACAGAAGACAATTGTTTAAAAAAAAAACAAAAGACAATTTATCTTCATTTCGGGAACCAAAAGCTCAAAAAGGTTTCTTTCATTCCTTTGCTCTGAGTTACGTTTCTCTTCGTTTCTTTTTTATTACTCATTTTGTTCTTTTTTTTGTTTACGGAGGAGTTTCTATTTGAAAAGAAACAGAAGACGATTCACTTAAAAAACAAAACAATTGACAATTCTGGGGCCTTTCGGTCTCCACTCCGTCATCTGCGTTACGTTTATCTTCCACTTCTTTTTTATTGTTCATTTTATTCTCTCTACTGATAGTTCGCGGAAGGATCTTCATTTGACAGAGAAAAAAAGACAATTGGTTTAAAGAAACAAAAGACAATTGAGAATTTATCTTCATTTTGGGAACCATAGAGTCAAAAAGGATTCTTTCGTTCTTTTCCTCTGAGTTACGTTTCTCTACATTTCTTTTTCATTGCTTATTTTGTTCTTTTTTAAGATTCACGGAGGAGTTTCTATTTGAAAAGAAACAGAAGATGATTCACTTAAAAATAAAACAATTGACAATTCTATCAACTGGATTGCCCTCCATTCCTTCATCTGCGTTACGTTTCTCTTCCATTTCTTTTTTATTCTCTCTACTTATGATTCGCGGGAGGACCTTCATTTGAAAGAGAACGGAAGACATTTGGTTTAAAAAACAGAAGACGGTTGAGAATTTATCTTCATTTCTGGAAGTATAAGGCCAAAAAGGTTCTCTCATTCTTTTCCTCTGACAATGAGTTGCGTTTCTCTTAATTTCTTTTTCATTGCTTATTTTGTTCTTTTTTAGGGTTCGCGGAGAAGTCTATTTGAAAGGAAAGAGAAGGTGATTCACTTAAAAAATAAAACAATTGACGATTCTGGGGCCTTTCTCAAACTGGATTGCCCTCCACTCCTTCGTCTGCGTTACGTTTCTCTTCCATTTCTTTTTCATTTCTGTTTTTATTCTCTCTACTTGGAGTTCGCGGAAGAATCTTCATTTGACAGAAAACAGAAGACCATTGATTTAAAAAACAAAAGACGATTAAGAATTCATCTTCATTTCGGGAACCATGAGGTCAAAAAGGTTTCGTTCATTCCTTTCCTCTGAGTTCCTCTTCATTTCTTTTTCATTGCTTGTTATGTTCTTTTTTTAGGGTTCACAGAGGAGTTTCTGTTTGAAAAGAAACAGAAGGTGATTCGCTTGAAATATAAAACAATTGACAATTCTGCGGCCTTTCGGTCAACTGGATTGCCTTCCACACCAACGTCTGCATTACGTTTCTCTTCCACTTCGTGTTCATTTCTGTTTTTATTTTCTCTATTTGTGGTTCGCGAAAGGATCTTCATTTGACAGAGAACAAAAGACAATTGGTTTAAAAAACAAAAGACAATTGAGAATTTATCTTCATTTCAGGGACCATAAGGTCAACATTCCTTTCCTCCGAGTTACGTTTCTCTTTGCCCTCCATTCCATCGTCTGCGTTACGTTTCTCTTCCAATTTTTTTTATTGCTTATTTTATCGTTACTACTCTATTTATGGTTCACGGAAGGATCTTCATTTAACAGACAACAGAGCAAATTTAAAAAAACAAAAGACAATTGGGAATTTATCTTCATTTCGGTGACTATAAGGTCAAAAAAGTTGCTCTATTCCTTTCCTCTGAGTTAGGTTTCTCTTTTATTTTTTATTTTATTCTTCCTATTTGGGATTCGCGGAGGAGTTTGAAAGGAAAGAGAAGATGATTCAAAACAAAATTCGGACACCATTCGGTCAGTTGGATTTCCCCCATTGCATCATCTGCGTTACGTTTCCTTTCCACTTCTTTTTTATTTATTATTTATTCTCTCCATAAAAAAATACAAAACGCAATTGAGAACTTGACCATGTTTTGGCGACCGTTCTATCAAAAGAAATTATTCCATTCCACTGTCTGTCCTCATCTATACGTTATGTTTCTCTTTCCTTTATTTTTATTGTCTACTCCAGTCCATTGGCTTTTATAGGGTGCGTAGGGGATTGACTAGATGTACCCCATTTCATTCATATCTACGTTACACTTCTTAATTATCACTTCATTCTTTATTTCGTCCTTCTTGCTGGATCTGTAAAGTCTTGTTGTTCTTATTGTCTTAGTTGATGTTCATTCTACTTCCTCTTTCTTTTGAAACCTTTGGTATCAACTGGCTTTGTCTCGTTAGTTTTGTGTGGTTTTTCATGCAGTACTTTTGGATTACACCTTATGCAACTGTTTGTAATGCAACAGTGATCATCATTATCACGGACAGATGAGCGGGTATGATCGGCGAAATGTCTGTTATCCTGTTTGGTGTTAAGCCGCACAAGGCACACCGCGATGGGCAGTGATGAATGCGTTGCCGTCCCGGAAACAGTTAATCAATTGTTCCAGCGCTCAGTACGCATAGCTTACCCCGTTGTCTGCTGACAGGCTTTGTTGAGAGACCATCATTACTCTGCCAATCACTGCTTAGCGGTGCAATCATTCTACACGGCCGTAGATTCGACTAACTAACAGGAGCCGAAGACTTTTATGGGTGTGTTTACATCGGAGGATAATGGTTATTGTGGAAATTTATTTATTTAATTTTTTTTGCGCTGCGTGTAGCTTCGGCTTTCTCAACGTGAACAATGGCGGTGATAGCTCGTTACTTTACATTTCCAACTATCGCCGTTCTCTTCGTAACAACCAAATGGACTCGCCCGATTGGATTTTACGGGCTCGCGATAAATCCCGGCGCGAAGTGATAATCATGGGAACTCGCAGTCGATCTAACACAATGCAAAAAGACTAATATCAATGGTACAAAAGAAAGAGAAACTAAAAGTAATCGCTTTTTGAACCTCCCGATCCCATCCTCAACTGTCAACTTTGTTGAATTTGTTTAGTCATTGATCTTCAATTCATTCCAAGTCTTCAGTAATGCTGGATTCATGCAATTACCACTAATTTAACTTTAATTTAAGAATGTTAACAATGTTACGAAGCAAATTTTGTAAACCTTGGTATGTTTTTGTACTTTATAAAACACGTATAAAGTGTTAAAAATTGAAAAGTGGAAATATAGAACAAAAATTACTGCATAACATTGCGGTTTATATGTTCTTAAATTAAAGTTAAATTAGTGGTAGTTGATGTTGCATGATTCCAGCATAAATCTTCTTATGAGTTCAGTATTTTCTTTTTGATTTATGCTTAATCACTTTTCTTCATTTGCATTTTGAATTACAGTGGCAAAAAGAAAAAAAATTTAAGCGTTTGAAGGATGAGTTGGCGGACACTCGAATTTAAAAATAGGCATTAAACGCATCAGTTTAAATAAAAAAAATAGTTAAATGAAGGATAATAAAAGAAAATGGAAAACAAACGCCATCGATTTTAAAACGATATCTAAGTGAGTGATTAAAAGAAATAGAAAAAAAAAAACAAAACAGAATGTATCCATTTAAAAACATTAATAACAAAAGAAAAACGAGAAACAAGAGACTACCGACTTTAAAACCAAATTTGATGCATACATACAGGAATAGAATGTATCGATTTCAAAACATTCATAATTAGAAAAAGAAAGCTAAACAAAAGACTATCGATTTCAAAATGAAGTCTGAAACAAAAAAAAAATTCAGTCGTCTTTTGTTTTTGAAGTCAATTATCAATTGTTTAAAGCAGGTTTTACCAGTCACAGTATCATCTTAAAGATCAAAAAAGAAATGAATTTATAAAAGAAAGACGACAGTGGGATGAGAGAGATTTCGTGTAACGACTTGATCGCAAACTGCCTTTTGTTTATGAAGTTGATCGTGTTTTGCTTTCTAAAGCGAATGATCTTCTATTTTCCTCCGTTTTTGAGTTATTTTTACCAATTTTTGCAAAACTTCGAAATGATTTCATGACTGTCTTGGTTATGCCCTTTTTCCAGATTTATTTTATCTTAAATTCTGTCAATGACGATAACCTCGCAATACTTTATTTTCTTTTGCTTAAATTTAAAGCGACGAACTTTTTTTGCCAGAACTTGAAATTTTATTTATTTATTTCTCTTTTCCATTTCAGCTCAGTTTTCTTTTGAAATTGTTTTCACTAATTTCTTCTTTTTAATTTACAACATCAATCTCTTATCCCAACACTACGTTACTTTTACTATTTTCCATTATTTTCTTTTTTCTTTCCTGTGTGAATTTACTGGAGTTCGTTTCCTTAGTTCTTCCAGATTTGTTTTAAATCGATCATCTTTTTTTTTAACTTGGAGGCTTCCACGGCCGTTGTCCATAATTGAATTGGCTTTCAGTTGGAACCGCATCACCACTTCTTCTACTGCCAACGTTTCGTTCTCCATTGCAGAAAAACTTCTTTAGGGCTGACGCTGCTGGTGGTGTTGCTGCTTCTTTTCGTTAGTCTCGTTACTACTCGTTAGTCGATGAGTCTCAGCAACACCATCAGCAGTGGCTCTGAGGAAGCTCTTCTGCAAAGGAAAACGAAACGTCGACAGTAGAAACAGTGTCCCAACCGGAAGCCAATTCAATTATCGATCATCTTTTGTTTGATTTTCTTTTCCACTTTTCATCTTGTGAATTATTTAATAATAATAATAATATGTTTATTAAGCACATCAACATGTTACAGCAGATTAAACTGAAGTACTCGAATTTTTTTTTCTCTTCTAGAATCGCCTTTATTTTTATTTTTTTAGTTTAACTCGATTTTTTCTTAACTTGAAATGATGAAATTAAAAAATAGTTGATAATCTCAAGCGTTTTTTGTTTTTTTAAGGCAATCAGCTTCCGCTGTCTTCAAATGGAGACTGATCCACGAACTATAAGTGAAAAAAATAGAAACCAAGCGGAATTTAAACGTAACGCAGGCAATGGAATGGAGAAAATCTTGGTCACCGAATGGTCTTAGAAACGTGGGCAAATCTCAATTGTCTTTTGTTTTTTAAACTTCTGTTTCTTCTGCAAACTATGGGTCGAAAAACTAAAAAAGCAATGAACAAAATAGAAGAGAAACGTAACTCAAAAAATAGGAATAGAAGAAATCTTTTTTACTGAAAAGTCTCCGAAATGTAGACGAATTCTCAATGGCCTTTTGTTTTTTAAAATCAGATAGTCTTTTGTTTTATTTCCAACTAAGACTCTTCTATTAACTGTAAATTGAAAAAAGTAATATAAGCAATAAAAAAAAATGGGAGAAAGACTTAACGAGGAGTTTGTAATGATAAAGAAAAATTAAAAAAAACTACTGATTAATGTCATGATCAATTTTTGTTTTGAATCCTTTTCAAATGATTCGATTGTCTCTTGTTTTTTTTTCAAAATAAAAGTCAAAACAAATTATAAAAACAACAAATTATTGATTCAGACACGAAATCTGAACTAAGAATCAAATATTTAAAAAAATTAAGGAAAAAGGAATTAGTTAGTCGATGAGTCTCAGCAACACCACCAGCAGCAGCAATGGCCCTGAGGAAGTT
This sequence comes from Serrognathus titanus, assembly GCA_039766575.1. Classification (NCBI taxonomy): domain Eukaryota; kingdom Metazoa; phylum Arthropoda; class Insecta; order Coleoptera; family Lucanidae; genus Serrognathus; species Serrognathus titanus. Next base: position 52,196,257 of record CM077914.1, on the reverse strand, counting down.
CTTCTGCAATGGAGAACGAAACGTCGGCAGTAGAAACAGTCGTGCCGCGGTTCCAACCGGAAGCCAATTCAATTATCGATAATTTTTGTTTGATTTTCTTTTCCATTTCTCTTCTTGTGAATTATTTAAAAACTTTCGACGTTTTTTTTCTTTTCTAGAATCGATTTTAGATTTTGTTTTAACTTTTTCTTTACTTGAAATGATGGAATTAGAGAATAGTCCCAGAATTGTGGATAATTTCAAGTATGTTTTGTTTTTTAAGGCAATCAGTTTCCGTTTCCTTCAAGTGGAGACCGTTCCACGAACCATAAATGGAGAAAATAAAAACCAATTTAAACGTAACGCAGGCAATAGAGTGGAGAAAACCTTGGTCACCGAATGATCTTAGAAATGTGGGCAAATCTCAATTGTTTTTGGCGAAACCTTTTCTACTGAAAAGTCTACGAAATGTGGACGAATTCTCAATAGCCTTTTGTTTTTTAAATCAGTTGTTTTTTGTTTTATTTCCAATTAAGACTCTTTTATTAACTAGAAATTGAAAAAAGTAATATAAGCAATAAAAAGGAAATGGGAGAAAGACTTAACGAAGAGTTTATGATAAAGAAAAACAAGAAAAAAAAAAACAACTAAAAGGAAAATATAAACAAAAGACTGCTGATTTTAAAAGGAAATCGGACACGTTAATTAAGTTGTGTTAGTTTAAATAAAAAAGAAAGAAGAAAAAATACCAATTTTCTATTTCAGTTTGTTGTTAATTAATTTTTTTTATGTTCCAGTCTGCTTTTTTTAAATTAATTTTAAAAATTTAATGCCTCTAAATTCATTTTTTTTCAAATTTTTGTTTATGAACGCTCTTTAGCGTTCTAAGTCATGTTCACTTTGCTACCTTCGTCGCTTCATTGATTATTATTAATTTTTGTTTTGATTCCTTTTCAAATGATTCGATTGTCTTTTGTTTTCTTTTTTCGAACTGAAAGTCAAAATAGAATACAAAAAAAAAACAACAAACGATCGATTGAGAAACGACATTTGAACTAAGAATGAAAAAGGAAGAACAAAAACTAAACTATTATTAATTGTTGTCTTTTTTTAATTTTGCTGAATTTGAGACATTTTTTTCTAAAACCACAACTTACCTAACGTCGGACTTTTGTTGATGTTGATGCATTATCGCTTTCGGTTGTTTGAAATTATCCTTGTTTGTATTAACAAGATTTTCATATTTTTTGTAGTTCGTTTTCCTTTCTCTTTCTTCAAATTAAAAATTAAATTTGGGAGGGGGAGGTTCATTCTTGAATTTCTTTATAATAACCTTCTATCATAATATTGGCCAATCTTTAAAAATGGTTCGTTGGAAATAACAAAGAAAAATGAAAGGAAAGGAAAAACAAAAGCCTGCTAATTTTGAAGGTAAGACTAAAACCTCAATACGAAGTTCTGCGTGTTTAAAAAAAAATTACGACAAATTGTATTTCCTCTAAGTTTGTTGCCTTTCAGTTTTCTTAATAATTCAAGACCAATTTCCAGGCATACCTCAACTGTTTTTTTTTTCATTTTGCAAATATCCCTAAATTCTGAATGGTTCACTGAATAAATGAAAGGAAAAGAAAAAAGAAAACATGATTTTAAAAAGAAAACTAAAACCTCGATTAAGAAATTTAAAAAAATAGAGCAAATTATTTTTTGTCTAAATTTGCCGTTTGCCGCTTTTTTTAATAATTCAAGGTTAATTTCTGGTCATGCTTCAACTGTGCTTTTTTCTTACTTTACAAAATTTATTCCTCTAACTTTTGTTCAAACCTCTTTTGGTTATGTTTGTTCTTTTTGCCAAGGCTTTTACCATTTATCATTAATTGTCTGGGCCGCCTTAAATGAATCACCCGGCATAAAAATTACAAAAAAAATGTATTTCTTCTCAGTTTTTCGCTTTTCATTTTTCTTAATAATTCAAGATGAATTTTCATCCGTACTTGACAATTTTTTTTGCAAAAAGATTTAAATCCAAATGTAGTTCTTTGAACAAATGAAAAAGAAACATTTAAAAAGAACCAAAAGCTAGCTGATTTTAAAAGAAAAACTAAAACCTCAATTACGAAAAAACAAAAAATTATTTAAATAAATTTGCCGTTTTTCTTTTTAATTATTCAAGGCCAATTTCCAGTCACGCTTCAACTGTTTTTTTTCTCTCATTTGTAGAATATATTATGTCTAACTTTTGTTTCAAACTTTTTCAGCTATGCTATGTCTTCATCATTTATCGTCTTTTGTTTCGTCCTCTTTCTTCTTCGAACTAAGAGCCAATTTTTTTTAATCGAATTTAACTATATTTTTACACCAGCTCATTATTGAAGATCATCAGCTGTACTTCCATTAAAAAAAAACAATAAGCAAAAAAATATAAAAGAAAAAGAAAAATGAAAGACAGTCGAATTCAAAACGAAATCGGATTTAAGAAGATAATAACAAAAAAAGTTACTTTTTTAATTTCCTAAGAGATTTAAATTAGAATAGAATTATTAGATTTCTTTGAACATTTATTCTAAATGTGCAGTTTCTTTAATTCTTATTTTTTTTCTTGAATAGATTTCGTTTTTGTAGTTTTCTGAGCGCGTCACTTTAATATTTCTCTTTTCATCGTCGGAGGCTCTATTTTCTGTACCATTCAAGTCTGCACCAGCATTACCATCAAATTAAATCTTCTAAATTGAAAAGTCAAGATTTAGATTCCTCGAATCGATAATACAATTAAAAGCCGATTGGCTTGATTGTAGCTCTACGTTTGAATTTTGCTTTATTCCAAATTAGGGATATCATTGCAACTACTTCTTGCAAAAATAGCAAAACGATGTGTGAATGAGTTATAAACATTCTTGGCATCGTTTCGGTCGAGGATGTTCGGGATTAATGCGGAAGCGTGGATAAGTCTGGCATTGTCGAAAACCGCACGGTTGTTTATCCTTCGCTTCCGGACATTGTTAACGTCGTTGTAAGTGCGGACGTAAAAACATATTCAAGTGCAGCAATAAATTCCTGCGGCCTGCGTATACGTCACCGGCAGGACCGCACCGCGGCTACTATGCGTCCTGCAGACGCTGAGGGCGCAGGCGAAGAACGGCGTCCGCGGTCTTGTCATGCAGGCCGCGTAGTAACCCGTCGCGCCGCCGCCGCCATGCTGATTTGCATGCGACGCCATGCCAGGCGCGGGGGCGGCGTCCCCAACACAGGGAAAGTAATCGATATGTTATAGCCCGCGAGGAATCAAGTTTTGTCTAGAGCTTTACGCCGACACATCAGCCGGTATTACTCGGGGAAATTTCGGCGTTTTGCTTCTCGCCACTGCAAGAAAAATTCGATTTATCATCCACTTCACGTTCACACACTCACCTACTGTAAAGGATGAAAATTTCACACAAATTTACACAAGAACTTAAAAACAATTTTACACACGTGACCAAAATCTTCGAATTACAAAAAAGAAAATAAAGGGTCTTCATTTAATCTTGTATACCACGTGATGTATGACGTATGAAATCAACTATGTAACAGTTGATTAAAATTACTTCCTAAATGTTTGTTATAATCGCAACATAATAATAAATTAACAATGTTACAGAATATGTAGTTTCATTAATTAAAAAAAAAACATAAGTTTGGTGTGTAGCTTAATAAATAAACACCCTATATAATTGAACTTACAGAATGTGAACCTACACAATTTTTGTTAATAAAGTTTTTTTGTAAAATTTACGTAAGATCACTACAGATAGATGGCATTTGTATTGCAGTTTTGAATTAAAAGCTAAATCCGAGCACCAAGAAATAATGTTTAATTAAAATCTTCCCCCAACTTTCAACTTTTATTTCCAACATAATTTCCTGATCTAAAAAAAATGATGACTTAAAAAGATTCAACCAAAACTCAATAGATGGCGGCTCGGGGCAAAATTTAAAAGTGCAGCGAAATTTAAATTATGTATAGTTGAAAAATGGCACACAAAGCAAACCTGGACAAATTTTGTTAACAACATCTTTTGGCAAAGGAGACATAAAATACCATTTTCCCACTTTTTCAGAATTCTGGAAATCCCTGTATAATAGTGAAGATGATTACAGATTGATGGCGTTTCTGACTCCGTATTATAATTTTGTATTCAAAGCCAAATCTGAGAATCACGCAATAAAGTTTAATGAAAACCTTCCTCGATTTTTTCAACATAATTTCGTAATTAAAAACAAATCATGATTTAAATCAATTCAACCATAACCCAATAGATGGCTCTTCGGGTCTCCTTAATTTAAAACCGCGGCGAAACTTAACATAGCATAAACTGCCTAATTTGACACAGTCGAAACACGTGACAGATCTTAACTGATGTGCTGAATTCTTGGCTTCCGGTTAGAACCGCGTATCTCGGATTTCTTCACTGCCGACGTTTCGTTCTTCGTTGCAGAAGAACTTCGCGTTAGTCGTCTCAACGACTAACGCGAAGCAGCAGCAAGACCAACAGCAGCAGCAGTAGCAGCATCACCACCAGCAGCAGCCCTGAGGAAGTTCTTCTGCAACGAAGAACGAAACGTCGGCAGTGAAGAAATCGAGACACGCGGTTCCAACCGGAAGCCAAGAATTCAACAATGGACGACGGCCGCGGAAGCCTTCAAGTTAAACTTAACTGATGTCTTCGAATTAAAAAAAATTTTAACCGGAGACCACGACAGATGGCGTTCCTGGTTGCATTTTGCGATTTGGAATTACAGATCAAATTCGAGGGGCGGCAAGCAATCAAAATATTCTTAATTTGCTTAAAACCATATTCATTTTCGACATCCTAATTCCTTCATATTAAAAAAAATATTATTTCAGTTCAATAGATGGCGCTTTTCTCTTAGGTAACACAATTTTAAATTCCAGACGAAACTTAAAACAGCACAAGACAAATTACGTAGTTAAGTATGTGAGAGATATGGCTTTGATTGAAGACCTCTTACGGTGTAGTGTACATATCAAACTTTAACCAAAGCTCAACAGGTGGCGCTTGTGAGCATTCACCGCCAACTATAAATTCATGACGTGATTGAAACGATTTTATAGTCGAGACGAGTTACATTTATAAATTCGATAACATGTTTACTTTATCTGGAGTAGATTTAATAGTAATAATGAGAAAACTTCAGGTCCCGCCTAGAGGGCGCTGCTGACTGCACAGTAAAGTTTTGATTCGAATCAAAAGCATTAAAAATATTGCACTTTTATTTTACTTTATTGTTCAATATTTAAAAGAGAAGGGCAACGAGATGCCAGTAGATGGCGTTTTTAACTAACAAGCATTGCTTTAACTGTAAATTCAATTAAAATCACACGATTTTTCAGTTGATTTGGCAACATTGCAAACTCATAAAAGCACAGTCGCGTGAGGTATTTAGCAACGTTGCCCCTACAATCGCCATTTATTGATACTTTTCCTCGGAAATTGCCTCGCAGTAAAGTAGGCGATTTTACAATACATCTGGAAATATTGTTCAATCTGATAGTTTTGACACAAATTCAAAGTTTTCTGAAATTTTTCGCGGTTTCACCATAGATATCGTTTTATGAAACAATTTTCCTGGCCGAATTGGTTGGATTTGACACTTGGTTACTTCCTTCCTCATGTAAAAATAGAATTTTTAAATCTTGAATCGTCTCCGAATTTACATCAACTCCTTCAAGATCGGTTTTCCGTAATACCGCAGTTTGTGGGGGATGATCAAGTCGGTCGCAGCCGCTATAGGCAGAAATCACTAGTCAAAACGCCTTCCCCTTCCCGATGAGATGCGAGAGCTTGAGGCACGAAGTGCAGTTGGTAAAACAAATCTGTGAAACCTACTTATAAACCTGTGTCAAAGTAGTTTCGGTGTGAAACACGAGATGGCGCTCGTTATTGTTGTTTCTCGAATTCACTCTCGAATTCACTCTCGCTTCTTACAGCAGGGTTTTCCAGGTTTGTGCGGCGAAAATCGAAAGAGAGAGAAAACATCTGTAAGACGGTCTCAGCCGCTACAGGAAGAAATCACCAGCCAAAACACCTTTCCAATGAGACCAGAATGCTTGGGGCAAGAGCAGTTGTTAAAACAAATTCGTGAAACATGTTTATAAATCTGTGTCGAAATATTTTCGATGTGGAACACGAGATAGCGCTCGCTTAAGTTGAATTGATTGTTTTCCTTTCTTTCTCAAATCACGTTCGAAATCATACTCACTCCTTCGAGATGAGTCTTCTGTTTTTCTCCATTTTGTGGGGCGAATATTCAAGTAGAGAAAAAAAAACTGTAAGTCGGTTGCAGCAGCTACGGGTAGAAACCACTACCCCAGACACCTGTCCGATGAACCCTAAAGCTTGATTTAAGTAAAGGCGTAGAAAAATGTAATTTGGTGAAACTTATTTATAAAACTATATCAAAAACGTCTTCGCTGTGCAGTGGCGGAACTTAAAATTTCTGGCTCCCCGCAAATTATTCGAACCCTTGCCACAAGAAAACCACATATTTTTATCAAAATATATAATTATTATTATTATTATGAAGTCGTCTTAACCCAGATTATGATACTTAATCGGGGTTCTTAAGTCGGATGATTCTCGAGCATAAGACAACTTTTCCGGACCACGCATTCATTAAATGACGGAGTTAACACTAACCAACCGGACTGTAAATAAAATACAGACAAAGAGGATTTGGGCTCCCTATAACTCTGGGCCCCCTACGTTGTAGGATCCGGCGCGTTGTTGTCCCACCATTGTCGCTGTGAAAGTCGAGATAGCGCTCGCTTATAAATTTACTTAAACGTTACCGTTTTTGTTCTTTCTCGAATCGTGTTCGAATTCAAGCAGGCTCCTTCGATCCGAGTTTTCTGTGTTTTCCCATTTTGTTGGGCGAATGTTGAAGAAAAGAGAAAACATCTGTAAGTCAGACGCAGCCGCTCCGATCAGAAATCACCAGCCCTTTTATAATGAAGTATTTTTAATCTCTTAACGGACACTAGAAATCGCTCAACGTTTCACTATCGATTGATAATCTCGTCAGGAGTGAACAATTAAAAGAAAATAGTTTTCACTGCCGATAAAGTTATCAAACGGTAAAGAAATGTTAAGTGATGAAAAATGAGAAAAAAATTATTTTCCCTCCTAAGATAGTGAAACGTTGAAAAAGAAAAAAAATCTTTTTTACTCCTGACGAAGCTATCAACCGAAAGCAAAACATTGAGCGATGGAAAAAAAAATTCACTTCTGACGATAAAAAATTACTTCTGACGAAGTTATCAACCGATAGTGAAACGGTAAGTGATAAAAAATGACCTCTGACGAACCTATCATACGATAGTGAAACGTTGAGCGATGACAAATTAAAAATAATGTTTTTAACTCGTGGCGAAGTTCGATAATTGAACGTTGAGAGACGAAGAATTAAAAAAAAAATACTTCTGATGAAGCTATCAACCGATAGTGAAACGCTGAGCAATGAAAAATTTTAAAAAGTATCTCTAACGAAGCCATCAACTAATAGTGGAACATTAAGTGATGTAAAATAAAAAGACCACTTCTGAGGAAGCTGTTAACCGTTAGTGAAACGTTGAGCCATGAAAAATTAAAAATACACTTGTGCCGAAACTATTAATCGATAGTTGAACGTTGAGCGACGAAAAATTTTAAAAAAATACCTCTGACGAAGCTATCTACCGATAGTGAAACGCTGAACAACACAAAAAAATTACTTCTGAAGAAATTATCAATCGATAGTGAAATACTGAGCAATAAAAAATATCTAACGAAGCTATCAACCAATAGTAGAACGTTAAATGATGTAAAATAAAAAAATATATATTTCTGCAGAAGCAGTCAATTAAAAATAATGTTCTTCATTCGTGACGAAGCTGTTAATCGTTAATGAAACATTGAGCGATGAAACATTAAAAAGAAATACTTCTGACGAAGTTATCAACATATAGTGAAACGCTAAACAATAAAAATTTTTAAAAAGCTATCAACTAACATCGGAACGTCGAGCGATGTAAAATTAAAAATAATATTTTCACACATGACGAAGCTGTTAATCGATAGTGAAACGTTGAGCGATGAAAAAAAATTCAGTCCTACTAAACCAATAGTGAAACGTTCAGCGATGAAACAAATTTTTTCACTTCTGAAGAAACTATCAACCAATAGTGAAATGTTGAACAATGAAAATTTAAAAAACGAAGTTATCAACCAATAGTGGAATGGTGGTACGTTGAGCGTTAAGAAATTTTAAAAACTTTACTTCTGATGAAGTTATCAACCGATGGTAAAATGCAGAGCGATAAAAGAAATGACCTCTGTCGAGGCTACCAACCTATAGTGGAACGTTAAGCTATAAAAATTGAAAACAAATTACTTCTGCTGAAGCTATCAACCGATAGTGAAACGCTGAACAATGAAAAATTAAAAAGAAATACTTCTGACGAAGTTAACAACGTATAGTGAAACGTTAAACAATGAAAATTTTTTAAAAGTTATCAACCAATAGCGGAATGTCGAGCGATGTAAAATTAAAGATAATATTTTCACACGTGACGAAGCTGTTAATTGATAGTGAAACATTGAGCGATAAAAAAATGTCAGTCCTGACTAAACTATCAACCAATAGTTGAGGAAACCATCAACCGATAGTGAAATGTTGAGCAATTAAAAATTTTAAAATGTATTACGAACGAAGTTATCAACCAATAGTGGAATGGTGGTACGTTGAGCGTTAAGAAATTTTAAAAACATTACTTCTAATGAAGCTATCAACCGATAGTAAAATGCTGAGCGTTAAAAAAAATTACCTTTGACGAAACTATCAACCGATAGTGGAATGTTAAGCTATGAAAATTGGAAACAAATTACTTCTGATAAAGCTATCAACCGATAGTGAAACGCTTAGTAATGAAAAATTTTAAAAAACATCTCTAACGAAGCTATCAACCTATAGTGGAACGTTAAGCGAAGCTATCACAGATAGTGAAACGCTGAGCGATAAAAAATGACCTCTGACGAAGCTATCAATCGATAGTGAGACGTTGAGCGAGGAAAAATTAAAAATAATATTTTTCACTTGTGACAAAGCGGTTAATCGATAGCGAAACGTTGAGCTAGGAAAATTTTAAAAAATATATTTTTCGCTCCTGACGAAGTCGCCAACCAATAGTGAAACGTTCACTTCTAACAAAACTATCAACGGATAGTGAAATGTTGAGTAATTAAAAATTTTAAAAAGTATCTCGAATGAAGTTGCGAACCAATAGTGAAATAGTGTATTGTAGACCGATGAAAAATTTTAAAAATTATTTCTGACCAAGCTATCAACGATAGTGAAACGCTGAGTGATAAAAAAAATTACCTCTGACGAAGCTATCAACCGATAGTGAAACGTTGATTGATGAAAAATTAAAAATAATATTTTTCACTCGTAACGAAGCTATGAAACGTTGAGCGATGAAAAATTTAGAGAAAGTATTTTTCACTTCTGACGAAGCTATTAACAAATAGTGGAACGTTCAACGATGAAAAATATTCTTTCTTCACTTCAGAGGAAACTATCAACCTATAGTGAAACGTTGGGCAATGAAACGTATTCTTTTTAATCTTTAAACGGACCCTTTAAAAATCGCAAATTTTTTCAACGTTTCATTGCCAATTAATAACCTCGTCGGAGTGAAAAATTAAAAAGAAATACTTTTCACTCCCGATAAAGAAATGTTGAGCGATGAAAAATCAGAAACAAATTATTTTTTGATCCTAATCTATCTACTAATTGCGAAACGTTGAAAAGAAAACTCCTGACGAACCTATTAATCAATAGTGAAACGTTCAGCGATGAAAATTTTTTTTTTCGCTTCTGCCTAATCTATTAACCGATAGTGAACTGTTAAGAGATGAAAAACTTTATAAAAATACACTAACGAAGTGAAATTATAATTAATATTTCTGATGATGCTATCAAACGAGAGTGCGATGAGCGATGAAAAATTAAAAGAGAAAATATTTTTTTACTTCTAACGAAGCAATCAACTAACGATGAAATTCAGAGCGATTTTGCAATTTTTAAAGTGTCTGTTAAGAGACTCTAATTGTAAAAAAATCTAATTTATTTAAATTTAATTATGTATAAAACTATCACAAGAAATGTTTGCCGTAGAACGCAAGGTGGTGCTCATTTGTAGTAAATTCATCAGAACGTTATCTTTTTTTTAAATTTATCTGCTATTTGCTTTTTGTTTCATGTTCAGAATGAATTGAGTTAAGTGAATTCGTGTTGGAGTTTAACTAAGAGCAAGCGAAAATAAGGACTTTTCGGAAAACGTTAATTTAAGTGCCGAAAACGTGTTAACACCGACGACGCCATTTCCCCCCCGGGCAACAATATTTTACGCCTGCGATATTCAAAATCGGAAACGCCCGGCGCGTCAAAGTATTTTGAGTTGGGCGCCAGCAACGGACAGGAAATTAGATCCTAGAAACTAAGGCACTTCGTCACACATCCTCGACGTTTTATTAAAGGCCACGCGAGAGCTCTACATGTGTACGTGTTTAGCGATTAAGTGGATTGGAGCAATAAAGTCGGTTTCTTTCGGTTTCTGGAGTCGGCTTCCATAAATTATGCGGGTGTATAATATGTGGGCCAATATTTCACTGTCCTCGCTGATCTAGTTGCTTGATTCGCCGTCACGCGACGCCATGGCCTTACGTTCCGAGGGCCGTTTCAGGAACGAGGGTGAACATTTTTATTGCGTTTCACCACGTAACACAACTTACCCGGACTGAAACAGACTTTACGATTCGGTTCGTATGACAAGTAAAACATCTTTATTTTTGCAAAAGTAATTTCAGTTTCAGTTTACACACGTTTGACAATTTCAGCCAGTTGATGATGGTTTTATACATTTCAGGAATGTAAATGTATCTTCGACTAAAACAAAAAGTATATTACTTTTTTAGACCAGTTTTAATCTAATTAAAAAGAATAAAATCCAATTCTTCGTCCTAATAATTTGGAAATATGCAGATCTTAAAGTCTTTTCTACCAAACAAAAAGAAATTTAAAAAAGGAGGAATTGTATCAAGAAACTGATCTGAGGAATATTCGTAACAAACACGTAGAAAGAAATCTCTTCTGAGAGAAACTGACTTTTCTTTGAGACTATAGCATTCAATAATCTGCTTAGCGTCTCTAAGAGGGGTAAAACGGCATCACCCGTAACCTTCAAATTCGTAACATTTCCATCCTGCACATACCTTCCGAAGGAAAGGTTCTTCTTAGTACGCCCACTGAAGTAATGCATTTGTGATATCAGCATTTTTCTCAAGGTTTGCAGCTGCAAATATATTCTCCAAGTAAGAACATCTTTCTAGAATAATTACGACGACATACAAGACGCCCGTTGTTTTTAAATCGCGATTTCAAATCACTGTGAAACATGACATGTATTGTTTGTAAAATTAAAAAATACTGATATCTCGTTTTCGTTTTCCAATATATCTATACCTGCCTGCACCAGAAAGGGAAAAAAAATATCGAAACACATAAAGAGAGACAAAAAAAAAGTGTGGAGTGATGATGGAGGTGGAGATAATCGCATTAGTATCATCGGTGCACGGTGCGTGAGCTTATTGGATCGTCAAAGGGCACTTTTGCTCGTCGTCCGGGCCCGGTAATATGTGAGATAATGTCATTTGACACGTTATGCGGAGGCTTTGATGCGTGCACGACACACCACTCGCTCGCAGTTTATAATTAAAGTTGTGTACGTGGCCCGCAGAGCCACTCTAATCTCTCCCTCGCGCGGCTTCGCGCCCGCACCGACTCGAATTTGATGATGAATATGCGAAACGGATGCGGTCGCGTTATTAAAACGAATAGACGAATTTGCAAATGACACGTCTCTGTTTATGAGCTACACTTGTGTTCGATTCTGAATTGACTATATAAAAAAGAAGAAACTATTTCGACCTTTTTATGTCTCATCAGCACTGTTTATAACTATACTTATTCAATGCTGAATCGACTGTATCGAAAAAGGATCTTCTTATGCCTCGTGTATATGAAGCAACAAGGAAGTTAAAAAAAAAATAGGCAAAACAGGACGAGTGGCTGTTTTCCTTAATTAGGGATAATTAAATTAATTGTATCATAAAAACCGAGGGAAAATAAACACGTAGAGTGAATATTGACGCCCTCGTGACAGGGACGTTTGAGGTCAAAGTATTTAAATAACCTGGCTGGCGTCTCTAAGAAGGGTAAAACGACATCACCCGTAATCTTCATATTCAAAATATTTCCATACAGCGCATAGCTTCCGAACGAGGCGGTTTCACCGATAGATTTCGTGCATTTGTCCAAAACGTTTGCTTTTTCTTGCTATACCTACTCAAGTGATGCAAAAATGCATTTGTGATATCAGCATTTTCTTCAAGGTTTGCTGCAAGTGATAGAGACGGGGTTTAAACATAAAAAAGGGGATGAACTATCCTTTACTTTCGAATTGATCAATTTACAAGACCTTGTCGAGGTACTTATGTCCTCTAATTATCACGACCAAAATCTCTGTAGAGTTATCAGCATAAAGTGCCCGGAGGCATTGCTACCAACCGAGCGCACTCAACGATTTCGACCAAATAACAGCGTTCATGATCAAACTGAAACGGGCACGTTATGACCGTAGTAAGTTTTATTATCAATTTCGTCTGTGGCTTTCCAAATTATTTTACTTCCGGTTTTAGTCTTTGAATCGTATTTTAAGATCCTCTTTAATTACTTCCATCGCTTCTTCTTAAATCCTTCTTGTCTTAATCTGATCTAAAACAATATTTTGCCTCGCACGCCAATTTTTCTTTATTCTTCAATTATCAGTGAGGATGAGGGTAGCATCAGGGTGAGAATGAGGATGTGGGGGCTCGCACCTTGTGCAGCGACCGTTATAATGACAGATGACCACAAAAACGTCAAAATGATAGTTGTCAGAAACGTCAAATTGACAGACAACGAGAAACGTTAGATTAAAAATGTCAGACAGTATCAGAGAGGCAAAAGTTGCGTTCGTTTATTCACCTCCGTTCACTCTATTTACTCTTTTCGAACTCCGGTCTCTCTCTCTTACTTGTTTTAAAACTTATTCGCTCTCGCTTTAATTTTAGTCAACTTCTGCACCGTGTGAATAACCGAACTCGGCTTAATCTGTGAGAAACTTCACGTGCCTTTTGTCTAACAAGGCAACGATGACGATTGTCACAAACATACAAAGTTTAGGCAACCCCCTCATGAATTAAAGTGAAACAGCAATCGATTTTGGCCCGCATGTAAGATCACATTCTTAAATTTGATCGCTAAGGCAACCTCCGGAGTAAACACAAAAAGATTGCCTCTCAACGAGTGAGATGCAGCTCTGATAATCGGTCATTCATTTACACCCTTAGACCAATAAAGCAGAATGACTTCACCCCACTATGAAAGAGCTCTATAAAAGCGAGAACACAGACCGTTTTAGCTTAGGTTGATCCTGCGCACTCAAATATCAGGAACACTCACCCAAAGCCTTCCGTACATGAATTGTCTTGAACCACACACATAACTCAAGTGTCGGAAGCACATTCAAAGTCTTCCATGCATTATTTATCAGGAGCCGTGCACCTAAGTGTTGGAAGCACATCCAAAGCATCCCGTGCGTTACTTATCAGGAGGAACAGTTCATTATCGGAAGCATCTACACACACCTCCTATCGAGGGCAAGCAACACTCATACTTCGTAAATCCATCGATAACCAACTCCAAAGCCAGCTGTAATTGAAAGAGAGAAAAGGCGCATGCACAGAGGTACATGCCGCACACGTACTTTCCGTGCTCCTAAGTGTCGGAAGCACGTCCAAAACCTCCCGTGCATTAGTTGTCAAAAGCAATATATACACTCTTCCATGCAACTCATTGTCGGAAGCTTCTACGCACATCTTCTATCGAGGACAAGCAACACTCATAGTCCGCAAATCCTTCGATAACCAACTCCTAAGCCCACTGTAGTAGAAGGAGAGAAGTGGCGCGCATACAGGTATACACTCTTCCATGCAACTCATTGTCGGAAGCTTCTACACACATCTTCTATCAAGGACAAGCAACACTCATACTCCGCAAATCCTTCGATAACCAACTCCTAAGCCAGCTGTAGTAGAAGGAGAGAAGAGGCGCGCACACAGGTACACAATAAACCTAAGATGCTCCCAGCACTCTACTATCTACCAACGTCGTCGAATATCCCCGTTGCAAGGAGAAGAGAGAAACGCCCCAAGTTGGTTTCTACGACAACACTACACAGAAAGCAAGTTCCAGCAAGCCTAAGAGAACTCCGAAGCAAAAGAACAAAGAACGTCGTAACCACCGCAACATCATGAAGCAGTTCTTCCAGCGGTGTCGCTTTTACCAGAGTCGGCAATTAAAAGAGGCTTGACGATATCAATAAATACTCCTTACCAACTGACAACTATTGATTTGGACCACGTCATGATATACAGGAGCGCCGTGTTTTTATTAGACCCCCGACGAATTTCTGTACGTGGTGGGACCTACCAGCAAGGACATTTATAGAACATCATCGTTTACATCCTTTTACAATCACTTTTATTTTATTTTTACAAATGTTTATTTTATATTCGTTTATTTGGTTTTACATTTACAAAGGTTGGTAATAAAGATCTGTTCATATTGTGTTAAAATTGATATCTACGAACATGATATGTGGATAAGATGACACATACTTCGTGCTCTTTATGATCATTTTATAATGAGCGCCTTCTTGTTCCCGCCATCGACTTGTTTCCTTCTGTTCTATGTTGTAAGTCTCCATAATATCTTTCTCACAGCACACGTGTTCTAAAACGGATGTAGATATTCCGGGTTCATCGCGGCGCGCTTCGTCATGTTTTGTTTATGATATTGCATTCTACTTGAAATAAATAAATTTTTCTACAAAATACCGGTTTCTTACAAGTTTATGGGTGTGTTGGTATATAGTTTTATTCAACACAACTTGAACTTTAACAAATACAACAAATTGAATAATTAATGGTTGAAACAAATGGGTGAACAATGTGCTTGACGCTGTATCCTCCTAGCCGGATGTTGTCTGGAGTTTTGGAGGGTGATGTCTTTGGTAGTGGAGTAACGACCTACTTCGACGAAGTTGGTAGAGGATGGAGTGCGTGGGAACTCTTTCGGGTCGATTTATTTCCTGCGGTGTTCCTCTTCTCTTTTTTTACAACAGCTGGCTTCGATGATACCGATGAATGTGTGAGACTGTGAGATCTCTCGACAATGTCTGCACAAAAGATATATGTGCTTGGCTGCACGGAAGGCTGTGCTTCCGACAATGACAATTCAGAAGGCTTGTGTATGCTTCCGACAATGGCTGCACAGAAGGCTTGTGTGTGCTCCTGACAATGACATCACAGAGGGCTTTAGTTTGCTCCTGATAATGTCTGCACGGGAGGCTTGGTGAGTGTTTCCGACAATGCCTGCACAGAACGCACTGAAGTTGGAGCGGTCAGCGCTTTCGTACTTTATAGAGCTTTTTCGTAGCGGGGGTTAAGTAACTCTGCTGCGTTAATCTTAATGTGTAATCGAATCACAGATGGATCAGAGCTGTATCTTATTCGTCAGGGAGCAGTCTTTATGTGTTTACTCCGGAGGATGTCTTAGTGACCAAATTTGAGTATGCGATCCTATTTGCGGGTTAATCGTGAGTGAATGCGGTTTAACTTTAATTCGTCAAGGGGCGACGTACATTTCGTTTATTTGCGACGTTCTTATCATTGTTTTGTTACTTCAATATCTACGTGACGTGCGCCCGTGTATGACATTGCCCGACGTTGTCAATCTAACTGTTCTTGGGTATAAAAGAGCATAAAATGCAGAACGTGCATCTTTTCAAGCCAATATTGCTTGTTCTAAATAGTGCTGTATAGTCTGGCAAATATCATAGAACTTACACGCTGGTGCTGAATAATCTTGCAAACCATATACCTTACACGCTGATACTGAATACCTCAATAGTTTTTTTGTGAGTTTCTTGGTATGATAGGAAAATAAAACGAATTTAAATCGAACAAATTTCTATTTAAATATCTACTTATACTAGAACATTTCACGAACTGGATTAATCGTTTTATCATAGTTTTTGTTAAGAATTTTTAAGTATGATTAACAAATTTCAGTAGAGGGGGAAGGGAGCTGGTTCTTTAAATTCAGTGCTAAAAACAAAGAGATGAATTGTGTAGGCGATCATTTCTTATTGTCTGTCATTTTGACGGTTCTAATCTACCATTTTGACATTCCTGACATCTATCATTTGACGTTTGTTATCATCTGTCATCGCGACGCACTTCGTTGGTCGCTAAACAACATGCAACCCCCCACAAGTTTATATGTTTTTGAAAATTATTTTGGGACTCCTGTTTTTTTTATAACATGAATATTGTAATTTGTAAAATTTGACGATATTACTAGGTACTAAAGTGAGCAGCGTCATCTCTCGATGATTGGCGTGAATTATTTTACGAAAATTATTAAGCGAAATTTTCATTAATTGCTAAATTGTATCGCTTAAGGTTTTGATGCGTCGCCTTTAATTTGGCGATTGTTTTTACAGAACGCGTTCTCCTTGTTTGCCTTAAGCAACAAGGCGAGTCGGTAGGTAGTGGTTAATGCGAAATATGTAAATTCGGCGTTAAATAGAAAATTAGATGTGTCATTCCGTTCACGTTATTATGTTTTGTGGGACGAGAAAGGCGCGAGAACGCGAAGGATGGTGATGATGATGATGATAATCAAAGGCGCTCGAAAATCAAACTTAACAACGCAGTAAGAATATGAAGAGGACACCGAAATTAATGAAACGTCACATGATTTCAATATCAAAGAGATTTTAATAGAGATAAAACGCGGGCATGCGTGAAAATTATTATAAGAAAGAAAATACACAGGGGGAGCGGCGGCAGCGCTGCTGAAAAATGACAGGATGTGATTTAGATTCTGGCACTGACTCGCGCCGTAATGTACTTTCGCGCACATCGCGCGCCTTATACATGAAAAATTTACACTAAGAAATAAAATTACTTTTTAATGTCGCAGAACTTTTAAATGCAAATTTTCTTATTTACTTGACTTCTAAGTCAAGATTCTCCTCGTCTGAAAATATTTAATCTCCGGAGGAGCTTAATACATATTTTGGAATAAATTTACTCACTCTCTTTCGCAACACCCTCCCCTACACGCTTCTTCGACTTCGTAATATATACGATTAAAACCACCTTTGATAATAATTACTAATTTTAAAGTTGCTTTGTCCTGCTTCCTTGTTATGATGATATTATTTATATATTTTATCAAATCTGTTTGGTGTTAATGTTTCTTTTACTTTTAATAGAATACCGATTCGAGAATGAAGAAAATTCGATATGTCGATATTTGAAAGCTGTCAAACATCAATACGATGTGGTCTTGCATTATATCATGCTGATGCTTCTGTTGTTTTTGAATTTCTGAATCCGTCCCTGGTGATTGTTCTTGTAGAATCTCGTTTCTCGATTCCTAGATAGCAGAAAAGATTCACACGTTCGTTCATCGATACACTCGGCGTCCTGTATATAAAACAGTGGCAGGAAAGCAAGACTGCATAATCCCGTCAGCTGAGAGATCTCATTGCAGACCAGTGTTTGTTTAGCCATAATTCTCATGCAGCCAGCGTTCTATGCCACCGTCTTATGCATTTTACATGAGCGCACCGCTGGACCTAACCTTACCTAACCCAGCCGTACAGCCCTGCATTTTCACTTTCTCCCCGTGCACAAGCATTTTAGCCGCCGAAATTTTCCGCGCCCGCTGCAAAAAACGACGCCAACAATTGATAACAATTGTAACAAGTATTGATTTATGCGACGAGGTAATGTTGTCGACCGCCGAAATTTCAATCACCGGCGTGTTTCAATTCCGGCGGGCGCAGTTTCGAATTAATTTTAACTTTCCTGCGTGTGTACAAATCGAAATCATTTTTACATCGCCGGCTTTCGATTGGTCGCGTCGGAATATCGCGGAATTACAAATTACACACATATAAAACCAGAAACGGAATTTGTTATGTTATTACAAGACACCGTCGTAAAATATGTTGGAGCACAACACATTTACTTATTTAAATTATGGATCGAGGAAAATAAACAGAAAAGGAAGGTTTAAAGGAAGAAATCTGATCTGAAAAAAATCGCCTTCCTCGCAGGTTCTTTTTAAGTTGTCGAAAGGCAGGAAGCAAGCAAGAAACAATAGAATAACAAACGTCAAGGACAAAACGTCACATTGACATCTACGGTCACGATGACAACTCAAAATTAAGGCTGCTCCTTAACGAATTAGTTTCTGATTGGCCAAAAAATAGGATTGCAAGGATTTTGGTCGCTAAGACAACCACCGAATCAAACATAAAAGGTGACGAAATTCTGCTCATCACTGATTCGAGCAAGCAAGTCGACCAATGATGAAGAGTTACCTAATCCCCGCCACAAAATAAGGATATAAAAGGCATAACGCGCATCATTGCAAGCCAGTGTTGCTTGTGCTTAATAGTCTCGCAAAACGCACTGCTGATGCTGTATAGTCTCAAGTCTGGCAAATCACACCTGGTGGCGCTGTCAACCGCAAACATCTTAAAAACACCTTACATAGTGGTGCTGAAAAGTCCAGCAAATCATGCACTTTACATGCTGGTGCTGAATTGCCCGGGCAAATCATAAACCTTTCACGGCCGTCGTTGATGGTTCCGCTTCGGTCATCTGGTTCTCTGCTGTGTAGGGAGTTTGTAGAACTTGACGTTTCGATCATCTTGTCGTGATGTTCTTCAGAAATGAAGTCTCACCTATGCATCTACACATACTTCGTCGAAGCCAGATAGTAACGGGTGATTCAATTTGAGTTTCTAAACTTTTTTTTAAACAAAACACAAATTTAAGAGACTTTCGCACGTTTAATTGAACGAAAATGACTAAATGGCCACTATGAACACGCTCCACACTAGTATAAATCCTATGACCTAACCACTGCGCCCCAGTGACTGCATAAGATAATTATCAGAGAATCTGTTGCCAGCAAGGCATTACTTGCAGAGGATTCTTTGTGAGTTTCTTACTCGTGATATAACAAGGTGAGAAATAAAACGAATTTAAATCGAGCAAATTTGTATTCAAATATCTACTTATACTTCAGCATTTCACGAACTGGATTGGGGGAAGGATGTTGCAAGATCTTTTAATTCAGTGCTAAGAACAAAGAGACACATAAGTGTGGAGGGATCATTGATCATCATTCGGGAAATATTTCAAAGTACTATGTATCAGGTAATTTTAGGCTGCACATAATCGACGGTTCTATTTTACATATCGATGTATGCGCAGATATTAAAAAAATAAACTTGAAATACACTGAAAATTCATTTGTTTCATCTTCTAAAAATGAATTAATTAATGAAGTTTGTTGGCATAAAACAGCTGAAAGCGACGGTATACACTGAACGTAACAATTACATAGTCAACTGCATTCTATCAAGGTAAACAGTAAATGTAAAAAAATATTTAATATACACATGAACAGTTAGCATCAAAACTAAAGTCTTCCTTACAAATGTTAATTGAACCCTTCTGTCCACTGTAATAAATAGACGGACATACGAGCAAGCAGTTAAACAAACACAAATAAAAACATGAAACGAAAACCTTTTAGATCGCGAAATCAAAATTTTATTAGGGAGACGTTACTTTTTACGCTCAGCGTATTGAAGTGTAAGATGACGCAGAAAGAATTAAAATTTTGTTACTCAGATAAAGCACAGTGACATTTCAAGAAAATAAAAACCAGAAGTCGTTTTTATTTCGAAAATTTCAGTAAACAATTTTCTGTCATATTGTAACTTATGATCAGAGACTCGCAGAAGAGATTCGTATCCGTATTCGATAGCGCGTATCCGACCCCATTCAAGGTGTAGATCCTAACACGGTGCGACAAATTTTTAATTTCTTCTATAATTTGTTTAAAGACAATAAATATGTAACTTTTTACGTAATTAGAGAGCAGACAAACGTAGCAAGATAACAATTAAGCGATAGCGAAAATTCGCAACCGAAAGTATAATGAAGAATGAGAGGCTCGACGCGACGGACTATTCGTAGCTAATCACGACACCCCACTCAAGTCTCAAGTCATGCCCATACAGACAGAATTTAATCTGCGAGTCTCTGCTTATAACTTACGAGCCTGTCAGCTGTGAAAATATACGTGCAAGATAGTTTTTCGTTTATTATCATTCTTTGAGATGCTCTCGCTTTTCAAAAACCTGGAAAATTTTTCTGTTTCTTTTTATTTTAAATAGGACAGATAAAGAAAAGGTAAATAACTGAAACACACATTAGGTTAAAGCGTATAATACTATTTCATACAATCTTTATGGTAACACAATTGAAATAAACAAACATCGAGAAAAAACCAAAACATTTTTCTATTTATTTTTTTTAGGAATTACTTCAGTCAAGTTTAATGACATGAAACAATTGAAGGTGACGAATTGTTTAACGCAACAAGTTTATTGTCAACTAACGTCTGTGTAAACAATGAATATAAAGAATTACGCGGTGTGTTTAAAAATTATTTTCTTCGAGTAATTTTTTGTGCCGCTCTATTGTTTTTGAAGTATCTAGTTCTGTCAACAGACTGTCAGCTATCAATTAATTGACATCAGTCTGGTTTATTTATTTAAATTAGCAAGCGATAAAAATGTATACTTTGCACGAAAACACTTATTTCCGTAGTAAACTCTTAGTGAATGGAGAACGGCGATATTCCATTTCTGAATGCAAAGCAAACTATATTTTGAGGTTATGTAAAGCGACATTTTTTATATTACGTGATAATCTCATGGGTAACTAGATAGAAATCATTATACATACATTTATTCTAATGTGAACTTAATCTAATAAACAGTGTCGTCGATTTTGGCCATGAGAATTTAATTGTGAACCATCATCGCCATGACAGTTGTTAATTTGACGTTTGAACTTGCAATACCTAACCTTGCTTTCGAGGTTTCGAACTCAACAATACGAAAGGACAAACAACACAAAAATGTGATCTATTGTAATAAACGAAAAAAAAAAATAACAATAAAATAAGATTTACAACAAATAATTAAAGTTGTGGTGCGTTCACAATAAGCACCTTGTCACATGCCAAATTTAAATAAACACCCGTTATAACATGTAAAGTAATATTACGTGAAGACTTCTTTTTAAACTTTATTTTTTCTACAAATGAATAATACAAAAGTTCCAAGAAAATTCAAAACAAAACTAATGGAAGGCCTTTCGTTTGTTTTATTTTCATACTCCCCCAATCAATTTCTTCTCATCAAAGAGTTTCTTTCGAACCTTTCAAGATATATCACATTTTTACACCTACGTTGTGAGAAAGTAGCTTGGTGGTTTTCGGCGTCCATTGCGATTCACAAGCACGCTTTTACAGATAACAGTTGAGTATTTAGTTTGATTACGCTTCCTATATTGATGTTTTTAGAATTAAATCTGCCATAGACAAGGGGATTTTAGGTTGTCTGTAAAATAAATACTTGAAACAGTCAGTTTTTCTTGAGCTGACACGCCGTAGTTTTCTTCGTTTAGCCCGATTGACTTTGGGATAAGTCAGATTCGAATCAATTTCCTTTTCGTTATCGAATTTCGGTATTATATGTATTTCTTCCTGGCATGTTGTAAGGGGCAAGTCTTAAGAATTAGAATTACGCTTTGGTGACTTTTTGAGGCCCCTTGGATTCCTACCGAACGAGATTTGTTGCTGATACCATGTCGCGTCGTGTCTCGTGTAAGTCTCATTCGAAACAGTTTCCTTTTCGTTATCGAATTTCGCTATTATATATACTTCTTCCTCTCATGTTGTAAGGGACAAGTCTTAATAATTAGAATTACTCTTTGTGCGACTTTTTGAGGCCTCTTAGATTCCTACCGAGTGAAATTTGTTGCCAATTTGTTCTTAATTGGTCGTTATTAATTTATTTCTTCATTAATCTCGTTTGGCGATTGACTTTTTTTTTATTAGTCGATTGTCAATTGTTTTTGTTGAATGTCATTTATTTTTATTAATGGGTCGTTATTCATTTATTTTTCATTAATCTCGTTTGGTATTGGCTTTTTTTTATTAGTCGATTGTCAGTTGTTTGTCTTCACGAGTTTATTGTCATTTGTTTTTCTTAATTAGTCGTAATTATTCATTAATCTCGTTTGGCGATTGACTTTTCTTTTATTAATCGATTGACAATTGTTTGTTCTTGTGAGTTTATTGTCAATTATTTTTTTTTAATTAGGCGAATGTTTCTGTTAAGTAGATCGTCTTTTATTTTTACTTGTTTTTTGATTGGTCGCGTTAAATGATTGATTTTCTTTTCATTCATTGGTGATTGCCTTTTTTTCATTAGTCGACTGTCAATTGTTTTTCTTTGCGAGTTTGTTGTCATTTGTTTTTTTTTTTTTGTTAATTAGACGATTGTTTATGTTAAGTTGATCGTCAATTATTTTTCTTTATTTTTTCATTAGTCACGTTAAGTGATTGTCTTTCTTTTCATTAGTTGACTGTCATTTATTGTTCTTAAATAATGATCGTTATTTATTTACTTATTTATTTTTTAATTAGTCTATTGTCATTTGTTTTTCCTTATAAGTCGATCGTCATTTATTTTTCTTAATTGATCGTTATTCATCTATTTTTTCAATAACATCGTTTGGTGATTGACTTTTTTTGTATTGGTCGATTGTCAATTGTTTGTTGTTGCGAGTTTATTGCCATTTGTTTTTCTTAATTAGGCAACTGCTTTTGTTAAGTAGATCGTCATTTGTTTTTCTTAATTAGGCGATTGTTTTTGTTTATTTTTCTTTGTTTTTTGATTAGTCAGGTTAAGCGATTGGCTTTCATTTCATTAGTTGACTGTCATTTATTTATTTTTTTAATTGGCCCTCACTTATTTAGTTCTTTATTATCGATTGGCGCTTATTTTATTAGTCGATTGTCATTTATTTTTCTTAATCAGTTGCTATTTATTTATTTTTTCATTAATTTCGCTAGATGATTGGCTTTTTTATTAGTGGACCGTCAATTGTTTTTCTTTGCGAGTTTGTTGTCATTTGTAATTTTTTTTAAGTAGACAATTGTTTATGTTAAGTTGATGGTCATTTATTTTTCATAATTGATTGTTATTGATTATTTTCTCATCAAATTCGTTTGGTGATTGATTTTTTTTCTGAGTAGATTGTCGATTGTTTTTCTTTGTGAGTTTATTGTCATTTGTTTCTCTTAACTACACGATTGTTTTTGCTAAGTTGATTGTCATTTGTTTCCCTTTATTGGACGATTGTTTTTGTTAATTGTTGCGCTTCCTTTTTTCCTAGATTTTTTCGGTGTTTGTTAAGTCTTTTACGTGTCACTGGAGAAGCGTCGATCTACTTTGTTTTTCGTTAACCTCATTCTTCTCTTCACGTTTTTGTGTCGCTTGTTTCGTTTTCTTTTGTTGTTTCTTTGTGTCGAATTTAGGTTTTGTTCAATTTTTCGACAATTCGTTGGAGAATCGTCGATCTTCTCTTGTTTTTGGATCGATCATCCCTTATTCTTCATATTGCCGTGTCCTTCATATTCCCGTGTCGTTTGTTTCGCTTTCTTTTGTGTTGAATTCTATTTATAAAACGTGTTCCGTGATACCATGTCGTGTCGTGTCTTGTATAAGTCTCATTCGAATCAGTTTCCTTTTCCTTATCGAATGTCGCTATTACATGTATTTCTTCCTAGCATGCTGTAATAAGGGGCAATTCTTAAGAATTAGAATTACTCTTCGTGCGACTTTTTGAGCCCCCTTAGATCTCTAGCGAACGAGATTTGTTGCTGATACCATGTCGCCTCGTATCTCGTGTAAGTCTGATTCGAATCAGAAATCGAATTTCGCTTGTGTACGTGTTAGTTCCTAGCAAGTTGTTTGGGGTAAGTCTCAAGAATTATAAGCATTCCTTTATTCAACTTTTTGAGGTCACTTGGATTCCTACCGAACAAGATTTGTTGCTGATAACATATCGTGTCGTGTCTCGTGTAAGTCTCATTCAAATTAGTTTCCTTTTCGTTATCGAATTTGTTTATACTTAGCTGTATTTCTTCGTAGGATGTTGTGAGGGGTAAGTCTTTCTTCAACTTTTTGAAGCCACTTGGGTTCCTACCCAACAAGCTTTGTTGCTGATACCATCGTGTCTCGAGATCTGACTACCAGAAAAAGGACCTACCGAACCACATAGGATACTCTCCCTTCAGTGTCAGACACTCCTATAGTTCGGTAAAGAACGTTTTGGTATTGTTGAGTTGATCTTTTGATTTTCCGATGTTTTGACGTACATATCAGTTTTAGGTACATATCTGTGCTCCCTAAATTCGTAATTGTAATTGTCAAACGTAGATTTTTGGAGTTCCCAACCCCGTTTATAAAGTTAATTTTAAAGTAAAAGCTTATTGCGAGCCACTGTTACTTTCCTTGGGGCAAAGCTTGTGAATTTTTGTTTTATTACGACACAAGGTGACTGTCAATTACGTCACTATACAGGCTAACCGACAAACGTACATATCATTTTCAACGTGTATAGTCCTAGCGGTACCACGAGTTTTATTTGCCTACTTGGACTATTTTACGGATAGGTGGCCTTCCAGGTTTAACAAGCTATTTGCTGCCCACTCCATGTGCACTGTGCTGGGCATATTTCCATGTAGAATTTTTAACATCGACGATTTTTCCACAGCAACTTTATACAGGGTCAAATAGTCAAGACGATAAAGTAGGTGCCAGTATCTCTGTCTTGACTTTTGGAATTTAGTTCAAGGTTACGCTACTTTTGGTACTAGTTTCAGTACATTTGAAAAGATCTCAATACAATAGTAGTTGGTATAAAATAAAGATGTAGATTTATTTTTTATTTTTATGTTATTCACGGCTAGTACAACGTCAGTTACTTTTGTGCAATTAGAGTTGAAATTTTGGTACAATTGAAATTGTTTCAATGGCAACCCTGAGCCACGTATTTAACATACTTACAAATTCAATTATGTTTTATTTCGCTTGATGGTACTAAATGTTTACTTGACAAAAACGTGAAATAAGTAGGGTTTCAGTGGTTGTACATGAAGTAGAAATGTCCGACAATAGGATCATGACAGGTTCTGTATATCCTGAGGAAACTGTCACGTACAGCAAAATATAATCATTTGAATTGATTTTAGAACCTGTTAGATTAATTATAATTCCTAAAGCATGGGTTTAGGAGCATTTTTAGGTCATTGTGATGTCGACTTCGGTTTTTGGACTCTATTACTGTAGATGGGAATGAAGTAATCACTAATAAAATCAGTGAAGAATTGAAATGAAATTTCAAGACTGCGATTAAGAGTGCATCATAATCGTTCGATACTTTCCCCATAAAAGTCGTCCCGATTACTCAGCAACTCACGTTCTCGTTGCAAGCAAGAGCAAGAGGAAGAATGACTGGGTTCTCAGGGTTTCGCTCCCCCACGTCATTAGGAGGAGCGGAGTGTATCGCGGCCACAGCAAATATATTTAAATGTATGCAGCATTAATTCAGAACGCGGCGCTCACAGCTGACTGAGTCCTGTTTGTAAACACTCGCTCATGACGACTGCGAGCGATCATCTAGGACAATCAAACATGTTACACTGTGCCGCTACATGTTATTGAAACATTTTGGCTTGTTTACCTGCTCGCCGATCTAAGCGGAAAATGCGTTTCAATTAACGCGCGGATTTTTTGTCTTTTTTAAAATTTTTTTGAGGATCGGCGGTAATATTTTGATAAGCATCGAAACGTTTATGTTTTACACGAAAACATACAAAAATATTTTTAAAACCAACCGACGAATATTTCCAATTCGAGCACGATTAAATAAGTATTTCGGAAAAAACGAAGAATTATTCTCGTATTCTCTTTATGTTACAAGTTTCTCGATCGTTTGATTTTGAATATAATAAAGTTCGAACATGGACGAATATATGTACGAAATCGATGAATAAACGATTAAGTAATCGATCTGATGAAGTGAGTGGAAGGTCCGTGCACTTGTGGCGGGCGAAGCGCGTAAAACTCCCGAAACTGGGGCTACGTCACGCGTTATTGTTATTCAAATTTATAATTCAATTTGGGGTAATAAATTTGCATAAAGAAAGGGTCCGGATTCGGTTAGGTCTGCGCGAACAAGTGGACCACAATGCAGTCACCGAGGCGAGTTATCTGCGGTAAATATTTCGTGTCAATTCCGAAAGAATTAAGTCGCCGAGCCAGCCACCGACCGATTCGTTTAATGCAGACGTAAAGTTATATTTTGTAAAAAAAATTCAGATAGCTTTAAAATCGTCAAAGCTTCAAATTTACTGCCAAACAGTTGCATTGTTTTTTCTTTCTCTAGCCATTAATTGTCATTTGTTTTAATTTTAATTTTTACATTAAATTTATTTCATATTTGTCTCAAAATTTCTACTTTTCTTTTTTAAATTGTGTAATAAATTTTATTTTGTCACTTTTTTTATTTTGCGATTTTTGCATTCGAACAAAAGACTTTCAAAGAAAGGCAAATACATATTTAAGAGTTGGCGAACGTCTGTTTAATTTTCATATTTAAAATTGTTTCTTTTTTTTTGGAACAATCCTTTTATTTACTGACGTTTCCATAACTGTTTGATTATTGTTTATTTATTTATAATTATGACTTTTTGGAGGTGACATTTCCTTTCAAGTTCGTTGTTCTTTTCAAGTTGCACAAACTAGCATTGAATAAACAAATGAATTCACATTGACGACTTTTAAACAAATGACTCCGACTAGCAAATGACTTCTATATTCTTTTTTTGGAAAAAAATATCTACTGTCGAATGTTTATAAACTAGAATTAAAATTTGTTTGCTATCTTCTTTAAAATCGATCGTCTTCTGTTTTTGTTTTTGCTATTGTTATTCACTTTTTTATTTATTATTATTTTTACTTGAACGTGAACGATTTTTTTTTTTTATTTTTTTTTCTTCGATTTCAAATATGTTGAATCTGACTTTTCATCTTGCGTTTCTTCTTTTATTTTCTTCATTTATTCATTTGTTTATTCTTGTGTTCATTTCTTCATTAATTAATTTCTATATTTCCTTGTTCTTTCTTGTTTATACTTTGTCAGTTTAGTAAAAGGCTTCAGTTTCGGTGTTTCTTTTTCGTTTAATTTTCTTCTTCGATTTCGATCGTCTTTTGTTTTCTTCGTTATTGTTCTTTACATTTTTCCTAAAGCGTAAGATAGACAACGCCTTTTCAACCCGTAGATATAGAAGTGACAAGAGAGTTGACAAGTTACCTCTCGGAAACAAGGAAAAAGTAACCCCTTATAAACAAGCAAAATGTCTTCAAAACTGGAAGGAGGAGGAAATAAACTAAAATGAACTGAAAGAAATCAAGAACAACTTGTAAACATGTATTTTATTTAAAATATGATAGCCAGCAAGTTGACAAAATAATAAAAAAAAGAACGCGATGGGATTTTCTTTTCTTCATCTTCAAATCTGACATAGGCTTTTCACCTTTCGTTTGTTCTTTTATTTTCCTAATTTATTAATTTATTTTTTAATGTATTCATTTACTCATTCATTGTCTTTTGTTTTCTTTTCTTCTTTACACTTTTTAAAGCGCAAAGAGAACGCTTTTTCAACCCTTAGATGTAGAATTAAAAAAATGACACGACAGTTGACAATGGGTCTCTCAGGAACCTGTTGTAAACACAATGTCTTCACAAAACACGAAGAAGCAGTAAATAAACAGAAAGAAATGAAGAACAACTTGTAAACATTTACGTCATTTAAACTATGACAGCTATCAAGGTGACAAAAGGAATAAAAAAAGAATTCGATGTGATTTTCTTCTTTTGCTTTCTTCGATTTCAAATTTGGTATCATCAAGCTTTTCATCTCGCGTTTCTTCTTTTATTTGTCTCATTCATTCATTTATTTCCTCATTTATTCATGTTTATATTTGTGTTGTTTCCTGTTTTTACGTTTCTTTTTTCGTCTAGTAGAAACACTTTACGTCGACCTTGAAGTTTCCGTTTACTTTTTTCGTTTTATTTTCGTCTTTGCGTTCGATCGTCTTTTGTTTTCTTTGCTATTGTTCTTCACTTTTTGCATGTGTCATTAATTTTTTTCTTTTCCAATTTTTGAAAATTCGCTGTGAATTTTCTTCGATTTATATATAACTCTTACGTTTGTTTTTTTTTTTCTAATTTTATTGATTTATTCATTTTTGTTTGTTAATTTACTAATTTATTTGTTCGTTTATTCATGTATATATTTGATTTGTTTCCTGTTTGCGCTATTTTTTGTTTAGTAAAAACACTTTACATCGACGCTTTCTCCGTTTTTTTTTCGTTTCAATTTCTTTTGGAATTCGATCGTCTTTTGTTTTTCTTTTCTGTTGTACTTTTGTAAGTGTCATTAACTTTTTTTAGCATAAGGTGGATAACGCTTTTTCTTTCCCAATTCCTGAAAATTCGGTGTAAATCTTTTTTCTTTTCTTCTGTTTATAATCTGATATCGGACTTCTCGTCTTACGTTTCTTTTTTATATTCTTCTCATTTATTCATTTTTGTTTGTTAATTTACTCATTTATTTATTCATTTATTCATATGTACATTTGTGTTGTTTCTTATTTATGCATTCTTTCTGTGTTTGTTGTGTTTGTATTAACACCGACGTTTTCTGTTTTCTCTTTCGATTTCGATAGTCTTTCATTTTCTTTGCCGTTGTTCTTCACATTTACCCGTTGCATTATTTTTCTTGTAAACATAACTTGGACAACGCTTTTCCTTTTCTAAATACTCTTTTCTTTCATTTCAAATCTATTATCAGACTTCTTATCTTGAATTTCTTTTTTTCACAATGATTCATTTTTTGTTCATTTACTCCTTTATTCGTTCATTTACTCTTTAGTTCCTGTGTATATTTTATTCCAACTTTTCTTGTTTGATAAAAACAATTCACATCACAATTCTTCCTTCGTTTTAATCTCAATTCTATCTTCTTTTGCTTTCTTTGCTGTTGCTAATCACTTTATGCATGTATCACTTATTAATTTTTTTTGTTTATAGAAGCAATTTACTTCACCGTTTAAGGTTCTGTTTTGTTTTCTTTAAATTCGCTGATCTTTTGTTTTATTTGCTGTTGTCCTTCAGTTTTTGTATGTATGATTAACTTTCCCTTTTAAAACCTAAAGTGGACGATGCTTTTCTTTTCCGATTTTTTTTTTCTTGTTTTTTTCTTCGATATTAAATCTGATAACAGACTTTTCATCGTGCGTTTCTTTTTTTCAATTTTTTTGTCATTTGTTCATTCAATCAATAATTTATCAAGCTTTTTATTCACGTGGTTGAATAAACTAAGTCAACGTAAGCATGCGAAACAAAATACATTATACTAATTAACATTATTCATTTGTTTATTCATTTACTCATGCATTTATTCGTATGTATATTTTGTGTACTTTCCTGTTTATACAACTTTGTTTTTGTTTCGTAAAACCACTTCGCATCGACGTTTAAATTTCAGATTTTCTTTTTTGAATTCAATAGTCTTTTGTTCGTCTTCTTTTGTCTACTTATATTTTTTGGAAATCTCACTTTCTCAATGTTCTCTGCAAAGTGACCTTTTTCCTTGTTCAAAATCGAAGCCTTTCGTAAAACGTCAACATTTTGAGGAAACACTTTTAAAATTTGTTCATTTCGAGACGAACATTGAGGATGGTTGCATGCCAACTGAAATATGCATTCGCTTATTAATTCAAAATGTCTGTGCACAAGGTGTTTTGTGTATAATCACAATATTTGTGCTCTGTAGAATTTAGCGTCACTAATATTTGCTGATTGTTTTCTATTTCGTTTGCACTTGCTAAATACCCTCAATTCTCTTTTATTTTTTTTCTGTTTGTATTTCTATTGATATCTATACTATCTTTTTCAAACCGTCTTCTTGCAAATTCATTACCCTCTTCTTTTTTGATACGATTCTCGACGTGCGTATCTCTCCTAAAACAAAAATCTAAATCACATCAGAAACAGATGAAATGCCTTCTTCATTTATTTGCCGCAAATAAATCAGTGAAGGGGAGTCAAGGGGGGGAGGGCAGAGAAGGTTGAAGAAATATCGCGTTGTTTTTGTAGGTCGCCGCGAAATGTATTACGCTTTTTTTTCCTAATTCCCGTCGAAATCTTACACAATCCTGACGTCTACCAGCCATATCGACGCTCCCGACGGAGGTGTCGTCTCCATGGCGACGCACATGCGCCGGCGTCGTCACGTGCGCCTCTCGTTAGCGTCGATTTTTGATATACGCCATCTTATAAAAGCCTTTCGCTTCCCGACACTTTTAATGGCCCCCGTAGAGTTTTTCTGCGTCTACGCCGTCGGAAAACGAAAACACAACACGGGAACGCACGCACGCACGCACGCACGCAACGGGAAAAAGCCGATTTTCTTTTTTTTTACTTCGAATGCGGAAAATGATCGAATGCCATAAATGCTTTACATGATAGCGGTATGCGATGTTTATAAATATGCAAATCGACGTAAGTATGTATGTATACGTATAGGCGTGCATATGTTAGGAGCGCAATAGTAAATTGCTATTTTTGTAATTTAATTATCCCTCGGCGGCGCAAATTACTTTTATTAATATGACCCGCAGATAAATAAACCGATAAATAATGATGTAAATGTCCGGACGGTTAACTTAACTGTAATGCGCTTCCTGAAAGGTGAAAACCTGAAAAGACGGCTTGCATGCGCACGTAAATAAGAAATTTACGCACTAGATCGTGTGTATATCATTTATTATATCGTTACGGCAAATCAGTTTTAACTATGCCAACCCCTTTGAGGGGAAATACCGTAACAATATAATACTTAAAGTACAGAACGTGTAAAAACGATTTCTGAAATATTACTGACGGATGACTTTCGAAAATGCTTAATTAATGCCAGCCAAACAACTTTCTTCGTTCGTTTTGATTAAAATTCGTATAAACAGTGAAGAAATGCGTCCGTCTTAAAATAAACAAAAAGTTTGCATTTGCACCAAAAATTCCAATTAAAAAAAAAAAAGGGAAAAAGGAAATATGTTGAGAACAAGCCAATGCTCTAAAAGATGGCGCTTTTTAATCACCGCAGTATAGGTGATGTACCTACGTTTAAAAGTTGAAGGCTTTTGATTTCTCATTCTCCAAAAAAGACTGGTGCTACTGATCATACTGAATTTTTTTATTTAATTTCATATTTAGAGTGCTGTGAAATAATAATTGACGTAGATTGAAAGAGCCAGTCACAGCCGACTAGATGTCAAATTTAAAAAATCATTCGACAGAAACATAACAATTGAATTGTGTAAGTTCATTAGTCAACCAACAGATGACACTTTTAATAACGACATATCGGTGTTGACAATCCAAAACAATTTTCCCATTTTAGAAATTTCTTGATGTCAACGTGCAGTTGCATTTACACTAACAATTCCAGATTAAAAAACAAATAACAGGAAAAGAAAATTTTTGAAATCAATTTGGAGAAGACAGACAAGAAGGACTTTCTTTTTCCTAATGTCTAAGTGTTCTAAAAGATGGCGTTTTTTAATAACCATAGAATAAATGATTGACATATGTTTAACCTTTAAAATTTCTGATTCGGCAGAAATAGAAATTTGGTCTCTGAAAAAGACTGGTGTGTATACCGAGGGATTTTCTAAATTACACATTTAAAATGCTATGAAATAATGAAACGTACGTATGTCTGCTCTCAAATTTAAAAGTCACACGTTATAAACATTACAATTAAATTAAGTCGACTAACAGATGGCGCTTTTAATAACGACGTATGAGTATTGCCAACCTCTTTTTAGGAAATTTTTGATGTGCAGTGAGGAACAAGGGAATCTTTATTCATTTGAATGAATTTTTATTAATTTGAATAAACGTTGATTTTTTTAATTAAAATTAATTTCTATTTCACAAAAGGGAATTTTGATAACGTATGGATTTTCGGACTCTGCGAGTAAGCGCACATGAAAAATTTTGCTTCGTCTTTCAACTTGACCAAAACAGAAATTTTTCTTAAAGAAGGACATTTTAGAGTTTACATAAACATCACAATTACAGTAAATACGTTTATTCATCGTCTAACAGATGGCGCTTTTAATATTCACGTTAGAATAGGCAAAGACATATAAACGGAAGTTTCTTTTATCAGTCAACAAAAACAGAAAATTCTACTCAGAAAACAACCAGCGTTAGATTAAAAAAAGAACACTAAAGTGATCTAAATTTCTTTATTCAATACAGATGGCGCTTTTAATAATAAAAAACTTTCGTCGTCGTTTAAGAGTTTATCATTTAGCAAAGCAAACATTTTTTTTTAAAAAAAGGTCCAGTGTTAGAATTATAAAAGTATTACAATTAAATCAAGTAGCTCTATTTTTCGTCCAACAGATGGCGCTTGCAATAATCACGTATTCCTAAAAATGAATGAGTAACTTTAATCGTCGTCTAAGAGTTTATCATTCAACAAAGCAAACACTTTTTTTAAAGGTCCAGTGTTAGAATTATAAAAGTATTAAAATTAAATCAAGTAGCTCTATTTTTCGTCCAACAGATGGCGCTTGTAATAATCATGTAAGCGCAAAAGTGAATGAGTAACTTTAATTGTCGTCTAAGAGTTTATCATTTTGACAAAGCAAACACTTTTTTTAAAGGTCCAGTGTTAGGATTATAAAAGTATTAAAGTTAAATTAACAAAGTAAACTAAATAATCTAAGAGAGGGCGCTCCTAATAATAAAGTATACACAAGTAAATTCTGGTTTATCATTTGAGTCAACAAACGTAGAAATTTCTTCAAGGCAAGAGATCATTCGCATTTAAGTAAATAATTTTATTCGTCCTCTAATAGATGGCGCTTGTAATATTCAATAAACATAAGTAAAGAAATTAGACACAACTAAAGTTTCATCTATGAAAAGGACTAGCGTCAGAAAACACTAAACTATAGCAAGCAACCGTATTCATTAAACAACAGATGGCGTTTTTAATAACCGCGATGAATATGCAGGTTTGGTCTATTCAGAGCCAACTTCGTTCACTTCATGTTCATGTGGGGGGACAAGGGAGGCCGGAAAATTGTGTTCTGAGGAAATAGGTCTTCCAGCTAACGATTCGGCGCCTTCTATTGATAACTGTATTATTTGTCTTTCTAGAAGGTATCGAGAGTTACATTTTTTGAAGAAAAATATTTAATGTCGGAGCGATTCTCTTGCAAGGCTATAAAATTCTTAAGTGCGTTCAGAGGATCCTGTATACATAAA
The DNA here is from genome assembly GCA_039766575.1 of Serrognathus titanus. NCBI lineage: Eukaryota > Metazoa > Arthropoda > Insecta > Coleoptera > Lucanidae > Serrognathus > Serrognathus titanus. Next base: position 52,162,712 of record CM077914.1, on the reverse strand, counting down.
CATAAACATACACATTAGCGAATTAAATTGACAATTTCTACAATTTCGACAAAAATCTGAAGTTCAACATTTGTTAAAGACCTTGTCGCAGTTAATTGCAACGAGAAAACTCAATTTACAAATCGACCAACAGATGGCGTTAGTAAATCGCTTGAATGAAGGTTACTATATTTAGAAGGTACCGCCATTTATTTCCGCGGCTTGCGTCCCCCACATTAAAAAGAACGCGATGAAGCCATAGATGAAACGCTAGGAAGAAAAAGGATAGATACATAACAGGTTACTGTTGACTCGGAGTTTATGAATGAATTTAATCCCAAATTAAAAGAAATAGAACAGAGTGAGATAGAGAGTTGGCGCTACCTTCAATATATAGTACCCTTAGCTTGAACTGACATCCCTGAACATTCTCATTTTGTAAGTTATCTCATAGGAATCTATAAAAAAATCCTTTATTAGATTAAACTCGTTGAGAAAGAAAGGTTATAATCTCATAGCTCTTTCTAAATATTGACAACAATCAGGAAATAATAACTTCTAATATGAACCAAGAGATGGGGTATTCCTGACAGAAAATGGATGGTTTATTATGCAATGTCCATTGATAAAACTTAACTTACGCATCGACCAACAGATGGCGCTGTTAGTAGGTCACTTGCACTGATATACTGAACATTGATTGCCCTATTTGTAAGACTCTTATAGAAAAATATTAAAAGAATTCTCTTATATTAGAATAATTGAGAAAGATAAAGGGGACGTCTAATTAGACGTCTTTTTTAAAATACAATAAAACTCAATCCAACAGATGGCATTATTAGCGGTGACTTGAACTGAAAAAGACAGAGAGAGGACATTTGATGTCATTTTCAATACAGTAAAATTAGAATTAATAACTTCTCCTGTCAATCTAGAGATGATCTTTCTGACAAAATTGTCATTCGTTAGAGTTAGAGCTATGAGAACTTAGCTTAACTTATAAAGCCACCAACAGACGGCGTTTTTTGCAGATCGCTTGAACCTACATACAATATTGACAACAATCAGAACTTATAACTTCTACTATGAGCCAGAGATGGGGTATTCCTGACAGAAAATGGATGGTTTATTATTCATCCAATAAAGATGAGAGTTACAGTAAGATGCAATGTCCAATGATGAAACTTAACTTACGCATCGATCAACAGATGGCGTTGTTAGCAGGTCACTTGATCTGACAAACTGAACACTGCCCAGTTTGTACGGAAGAATCTGTAGAAGATATTTTATTTTATTAGATTAATTATTGAGAAAGAAAGAAAGAGCGAAGTTTGGTGTCTTCTTCCAAGTACAGCAAAACTGAAACTAATAACTTCTACGATCAGCCGACAACCGATCTTTCATCAAGCGGGATTAAAGTTGCATGAATTCACAAATAGTTTTATTTTTTTTTAGAAATCATAGTCAAGAAACTGAAGTCAATCTTCAAGAGATGACGCTGTAAGCAGGCGATTTTAACGATTTTTCAGTTTCCCAATATATCCTCTCGATTCGGGACGAAAAGGGGAGAGAGTAGATAATTACTGAAGAAAATTATTTTCTTATCTGTTCATTTGCTCGCATTCATAAATACCCAACACCCAGTAGAAGATTCAATTAACTACGTATTTGCAAGTAGCATTATTTAAGTGAATGATATGTTGAGGGTTGTATATATCGATTATGTATTAAAAAAGTAACCACCGACTGGCGTAGTACATACATCCCACGCATTTTGTCGTGACAAATTAAAATCCGTTAATGACGCCGACGTTTCGACACTTAATTAGCGATTTCGGCGCGGCTCAAAACTAAATTCCCCACATACCGCCGGCGGCTGGTTGTGTGAACCCGTTAACGCGAACTAGAACCTCCCCCGATCCCCAAACGACCCCTTTTACTCACTGACTCCCGAACTTGGTATACTAACGAGCAAAAGCTAGATCAAAGTCCTCGCGTGCCCAGAGTTCGTTCGTTCCTCTGCACTTGCTTTCGTTTTCAACAGGACACGCGTTTCACTGTTGATTTACACGAATTTTCACATTTATACAGAAACCAGCAGCCTTAAATTTATCGTTGTTTAAAGAACTGAAAATAATAAATGACTAATGTACAAATTTCAATTGATCAGATAAAATCAGAAACTCCAAACTTACTGTCGGTTATGAGTGACATCTATTGATTTAGTATCAAAACTAATTGTCTTAAGCTCGAATATTTAAGTAATTGAACTTTCTTTTTTCCTTCTTCTTCTTCTTCTTTATAAGTTGTTGTATGAGGTTCGGAGTAAACAACATCTCATTTAAATAAAAATAATTTCCCTTGAACGAAAAAAGGAAGTCGCCTTTAACGCACGGACATTATCATTCATGTGTCTAAGTATCCGTACGCGCGTCATAAGAGCTTCCGGTCCATTTGCAGAGAGGCCGGAAGGCCACGGCGCCGTATTTCATCTTCGACGCCCGTCTCCCGCCGTCCCGCCAAGCTTTTTACGAGCGTTTTATGTCAGCACCGAGATCTTGCCGTGAAGGACGAGAGTAATGGTCCGTGATATTTTTACGAAAATTGAAACGTAAATAAACTTTTACGGCTGCTCTCGACGAATTTTCGATAAACATTTTGCTCTTGCAGAACTCGCGCACAACGGACGCCGACGCCGCCGCACATAATAAAATAAAACGGAACGATTTACTGCCTAACGTGCACACGAACAAACACGTTGGAAATTTGGAGGTTTAAAGCGAAAGAAATTATTACTACAGCTGGCATAACGACATCAAAACAGAAGAGAAAGTAAAATGGAAGCCAAATACTTTCGCTATTAATTAGTAGGAGTTGTTAGTGTATTTCACTCTCAAAATTTTGGATTATTCATTTAATGGTCGATGGGGTTTTTAACTACGAGTTAATCGTTATTCAAGTCTAATAAAATCGCCATCCGTTGATGATGACAGATGGCGTTTCAATCTAACTTTTTCTCTGTTCTGCCAAAAGTAGGTATGTTTTAGAAACCATAAGCGAACTGGATGCACAGGTTTATTTTCTAATTAAAGACGGTTCTCTTTCTCTGTTTTGGTGAATTTGTTCAAAGTGTAAGCTTAATACAGACAATTATTTTGAAAACAGGTCAGGAGATGGAGCTGCTAGCCATGCTAGTTAACGATGTCTCAAAATAAATGTTACTTTGAAAAAAACAGATGTTTTAGGAACTGTAAGCGTTGCCTTGATTTGTGATTTACTTGCTAAAGTCATAAGCTTAATATAGAAAATTATTTTAAAAACATGTCAAGAGATGGCGCTGATAGCAAACTGGAAATACGGATTTATTTTCTCATTAAAGACAACATAATCTTCCTTGCCTACCAGAAACTAACATGTTTCAGAAACCGCAAGCGTTGCCTTGTTTTAGTGAATTTGTTGTTAAAATTGTAGACGTAATATAAAAAAATATTTTAAAAATAGGTGAAAAGATGGCGCTGTTAGCGCCCCAATTTGATTACGGACTTCTCTTCGAAGCTATTCAAAATTATTTTATTTAGTTATTAGCAAATATTACGTTTTCGATGGAAGACTAACTTAAAACAAAAAGAGAAATGCAGTTAATTGCCGACAGATCATGCTCCGTGCCCACTTTCGGCAGCAAATATTTGCGCTAACTGGCTAAGAGATGGCACTGCTTACGTCTCTGTTTGGGTACTGTTTTATTACATTCTACGAAACCCTGGAAAATTGTTCTTATTTTCTAAAAGTCATTAATTAATAATAATAACAACTACCATAAAATTCAATAAATTAACAATTTTTTGCATCAATTGGTCAAAAGGTGGCGCTGTTTGACTTTATTTAGAGCCTTTCTCTTTAAAATTTACCATTTTTTTTAAACTATTTATAATTGTTTATTTTACGAACGTATATTTAATACAAATCCATCGCTGTCCAATAGATGGCGCTTGTAATGAAGAAAACATCAAAATTTGTTGTGAATTTAACCGTCTTTTATTTTCTTTTTATAAGCAAATGAGGGGTTATTTACAAGTAGGTCAGTCGTCTTCTATTTTCTATTTTTCTTTCTGAAGCAAATGTTCTTATAGGCATTCCTTATATAATCGATCGACTTTTATTTTTGATTTTGAAGAAGAAAGAAAATATGCGACAGGCGTGGACCTCAAAAATATGTACCTATATTAATTGTTTTCAACAACGAAAATCGATAATCTCCTGTTTGTTTTTTTGTTCTTATTGTTTTTCGACGCAGAAAGAGAGCAGAAGAGAGCACAAACAAAAACGATTAGGTGAACGATGGAGAAGAGAAAAGAAATTTGTTACACGATCTCTTTCCCTGTTTCTTTTCTTTCTGAGCAATCGATCGTCTTTTGTTTACTTTTTGCTCTAGTTATTCGGCGTGGAGAAGAAAAAAGCACTAATGGGGAAAAGCAAAATGGAAATTTGTCACGCGATCTTCTTTTGTTTCTTCTAAGGAAGAAAAAACGGAATACATGATCGACTGATGATCGAAAAGAAAGGCGGTTGCTCGTTTTTCTTTTTAATTGCAGCGATAAAAACCATGTCACAATTTCGTTAGTCCTTAGTTTTTCTTAGTTTTCTTTTTCTTTTCGAAAAATTTAGATCGCGACATCCTGCGATCGCTTTTTGCAACATTTTTTTTTTGTTTAGTTTTTGTAGAAATAAAACAGGTGAAAACTTTTGATTTCGCTGATTTTTGTTTTTCCTTATATCTGTTGTTGAAGAGAGAAGAAACGGCTTTCGCCAGTTTCTCTTTAAAAAGAATGGCCATCAAAGCATATCCTACATTCGGAACTCTTCTGTTTTTTTCTGATTTTCTTTCTTCTCTGAACGAACGAACGAACGAACAATCGGCTGTCTTTTGTTTATTTTTCGGTGCAGTAAAAAGAAACAGCACACTTATTTGAAGATTTCTTCTGTTTTTTTTTTTACTTCTGAAGAAAAAAAAATGAAAATGAGCGACTAATGATAGAAACGTGACTGTCCGTTTTCTTTTCAATTACAGTTTGTTATAATTTCGTTTTTCTCTTCTCTTCTTTTTTGGTTTTGATGAAAAAAAATGTTGATTAAAATTTCTTACAAATAAAATCGTGGAGAGCTTGTCACAATCACAATGACGTTTAATTTTTTCTTTTATTTTTTGACGACGAAAGAAGAAATACAAAAGAAGACGACTTTCGCTTTTTTTCCTAAAAGAAGACGCCGTCAAAATTTATCGTAAATTGGAAGCTCTCTTGTTTTCTTTCTTCTCTTAATGATTGTTTTGATAAGGACATTTATTGAACAATCGACCGTCTTTTGTTTTTGTTTTCTTCGACGCAAAAAAAGAAAAGCACGTGCATGGTTAACTGATCGGCTATCGTTTCTCTCTTTTTTATCAAAAGGTAATAATAGTCTCATCGATGCTTTATTTTATTTTTATTTCTTAGTTTTTGATGTTAAAAAAAATGCGAAACAGTGTTGGTTAGTTTTTCTTAAATAAAACAGGTGAGAACTTATCGTAATTTCGATAGATTTTCTTTTTTCTTTCATCCTTTGTTGAAAAAGAAGAAACGCAAAAGATGATGAATTTCGTTAATCTTTCTTAAAAAAAGAGAACCTATGGGAACTCTTTCTGTCGCTTTTGTTTTTTCTTCGACTCACAAAAGCACATGAATGGCATCTTTTTCTGTCTTTTCTGTTCAATTAAGAGAAGAGAAACGAATCAATCAATTTATTTAGTTCCATAAACAAAAATTACATTGTGCGGAACAAGTCATATTTAAGTCTAGAGCGAGGTGAGCTTAAGAAAAGTTACCAAAGTCAATTGAACAAATGAGTCATCACTATTTTGTTCCTTTTATATCTGAGGAAAAAAATTGAAGACAGAATCACTGATGGTTTTTTTTTTATTTTCTACGAACAAAGAAGAAACGCATAATTAATCGCTTTCATTTATTGTATTATTTTCTTTGAATACTAAGTGTGGAATTCCACAGGATACCATATTTGGCCCTTTATTGCTTGCTTTGCATCTACATTCCTCAGTTTAACCTCATTAAACATTCTTCCTCACATTTCCATGCAGACGATTAGCAAATTTATTATCATCCTCTTATCCTTCCGATGAAATTTATTTCAAAATTGATTTATAAAACTCGGCAGCATTATTTCTTAATCAATATGGGAGGTTTATTTTTATTAAAGGTTTAATTCTAATTTGTTTATAAGTAAGTGTTTTAATTGATGTTTTAAGATGTTTTTCATATTAGCTCTCTCTCTCTGTCGGGAAAGTGCCATCTCTTGACCAATACTGTAAGTTTCTATATTGTTAAAAGTGATATATTCATTTTCGATTACAAGTAAAACAGGTATATGATTTAATATCTATCAAGGTACCACCATTTTGCCTCCAAAACAGTAATGCATTGGAATAATAATAATTAACCTAGAATCTTTAATATTCCATTGTCTAATAGAAAAATATTTTTAAAGACAAAAAAGGAAAGAGGTAAAGTAATAAGTGAAGTAAAAACAAAGAACGGTGTTTTCTGATTACTCAAAAAGTATAAAACGTTACTTGCATCCTTTCGACAAGAAGCGATTGATTCAATTAGAATATGAATAGAAATCAAGGTTGGCAATCGCCATTGAGTAGGTATATTTATGAGAAAGGAATGCAGACGTATTTAATTGCACGTTTTCCTTCTGACAAACACATTTTTCCATCAGCTAATTAAATGTGTAGCGGTACTCGTTCATAATCGGGAATTGTGTCAGAATCCCACGGCGTCGAAGACACAAATATTTGCATGCGATGCCTAAATAATAGTAGGTAATAATAATAGTGGTAATAATAATAAGAGTTGATTCAATGGCGAGGTTTCTAATTATAATAAAAGGCGCGCACGCTGCGGTGTGTTTTCGTACGAAATTCATTCCCTCTCCGGCGCGGTGTGTATTTTCCATATTGTGTGTGTTTTGTGCAACGTGTGCCAGACTGGAAACAAAGCGGTTTCGGCATCGATTGTTTCCCACAGCTGAGCTATGCAAATCAGGCTCGCCGTGCTCCGGATTTTATGCGGCACTATCCCATGCCAACCTTTGCGGTTTACATGTTAAAACACACTAGCGCCGAACTTGTGTATGTACAATGCGCTTTACGTGCCTGCTTAATTCATCGCAACCGATGCCGAGTAAATATTAAATCGCGCGCGATTTTACGCCGATTACTCGTTACAGCACGTCCCTTAATCCTCTAGCCTTCTTCATTATACAACCGCGACTTCATTACCACACGTGAGCTTATTTGAAAACAACTCAATGAATCCGAAAGAATCAAATAGGAACGAAAAGTAACAAATATCATCTTCGGTAATAAAGAAATTTGCGCTGAGGATCAAAAGATGGCGCTCTGCTGCTACCTGACCTACAAATTACTTAAACTCCGGAATCAAATTAAAGAAATCTGAAATGTAATCGAAATTGAATTAAAATTTTAAAGTATCGTCTTTGATAATAAAGAAACTTACACCGTCGGTCAAAAGATGGCGTTCTCCTACTACCAATAAACCTGCAAATTATTTAAAGCATGTTGAATTGTTCGACTACAAACGAGTTTAATTAGTTTGATGTCAATCAGATTCAATAAGTCTGAAATATAATCAACCTACCTGTAATGGAAATGGAACGAAAATTTAAAATATTAGAAGAAGAAGTAGAAGAAACTTGCATTGTCGAACAAGAGGTGGCGCTCTCTTATTATAAATCGACCTGTAAATTACGTAAATTCTGATGAAACTGTTCGATTTTTCGACTAATAATTTATTCGATATCAAAACCTAAATCAAATATCAATTAAAATACCTACTAGTAAACAAAATGGAACGAAAATGAAAGAATATCGTTTTCGCTAATAAAGAAAGTTGCGCTGTCAGTCAAGAGATGGCGCTCGCCCACTACGAATTAACTGCAAAATATTTAAACCGTAATGAAACGCTTTTCACTTTTAGACTAAGAACGAATTTATTTATTCCATATCAAATTGAAATAAAATTTAAATATCTAAGTATTTGAAACGGAACGCCATGTGTCGACCAACATTGAAACAATATCTCCATTAGTGCGGATTCACAAATTGTTTTCAATTTTTTAGTCGATGTGGCGAAGGGTTACATTAAGACTTAAATAATCTGTAGATTTAATTATATTAGGAGAGAGCTATCTCTTTTGTAATAAATAAACTTGCGCTGTCAATCGAGAGATGGCGCTTACCTACCTAAATTATTCAAATCCCAATCAAACTTTTCTAAAAACAATTTGTTCGTGTTACATCAAATTAGATTCAGGGACAAATGAAATCATTTAATTAAAATACCTACTTGTAATCGAAATGGAAGGAAAATGAGACAGTATCAATTTTGGTGACATAGAAACATGTAGTATCGGTCAAGAGATGGCGCTCTCCTATTACAAATCGACGTACAAGTTGCTTAAATTCTGATGAAGCTCTTGGGGTTTCTCGATCGAAAACGAATTTCTTTATTCGTTCCCCAAGTCTGATTCAATGAATTTGGAACAACAATTATTGAAATTGCTACTTACAATCGAAGTAGAACTGAACCTTTAATAACAAGGAACCTTCGACATTAATTCGAGAGATGGCGCTTTGCTGAGCCATAACCCAACCTGCAATTTACTTGAATCGTAATGAAACTCTCGCCTTTTCAATTACAACTTAACTATGCGCTGTTGTTTGTCGAAAGATAACCTCAAAACATTGCATAAATAACTGAAATTCCCAAGATTTTCTTTTTCTAAAATGAATTCTTTACTTGAGGTTAAGTCGCGCAGCAAATTTAAAAACAGCTGTGATGTAGATGTTACTACTTTTAGACAAAGTTAATTAATTTCTTAATCGTTAGATTTAATTAAGAAATTTTGAGAAACTTATTCTTATTTTTTGCTAATTAATAATTATGCAAGGAAAGAATTTTCGTTCACGACTAACAGATGGCGCTTATGATCACTTATTCTTTCAAAACATCATTTTCTTTTTAATACAAAACATAATCCGTTACACACATATCATTATTTAACATAGCTTTTAATGATTCGTTTTTTTTTCCTATTACAATTGAATTTCAAATTATTTAAACCATTCATTTTTTTTAACGAAACACATTAATGATTTTAAAACAGAATTAATGCGCCGAAAAACTTTCACTGTTGACCTACAGAGGACACATGCTGTAAACACAAATCACAACTTAAAGAAACTGTTGGTCAAAAGATGGCGCCCTCCTACGCACTGTAATTACAAGACTCGAAAGTTGTTGAAGAAAAGTTTCGTAACTTAACGTGAAAAAACCGTGTTATAGATACTTTTTTCTGTTTTACAAGAAATGGCACGCATTCAAAGTTGAAACATGCTGGAATATTCTTTTTTCTTTTCATAAAATTATTGCAACAATCTTAGGTAATACAAAAGCGCTGTGGTGTAGGTACTTTTATTGTTGTGCAAGAGGGGGCGCTTTTGGCAGAATTCTTCTGTTTTTCGGACAAAAGTTAATATGCCTATAAACCCAAGTTAAAACTTGCTCAAACAAAAGTGCATTTGTTTTTTTTTTGTTTGGTAAAAACTCTGCTTAAAGTCTAATAGAATTACCCACATTATGTACACTTCTGTTGATGGCTAACAGATGGTGCTTTCAGCGGGTAAATTTTCTGAAAATCGATAAAAAAATTGAATTTATTATTAAAATACTGCACATAAATTTTATTAAGAAATGTAATCTAATGTATCTTCTTTATAAATCTTGTGACTTGACATGTATTATAAGTCGATGTCGAAATAAATAGACAAACAAACAAATGGCACAAACATTATTACTTTGTTCTAAAACTTAAATAAAATATGTAACGATTTTGGTAAAATTTTGATGTTACTACTCAGGCCCTCAAATGTGGTTATAGGTTAACGTGGCCCTGAATATAAATCTTATTATTTTCAATAAAAAAAAAGTAATTATCGACAACTTAATGCGTCCAAATGACTACAGAATATTCAGAATTTATATGATATTGGGTAAATATACAAGTTTTAGTTTGTTTTATTTAAAAAGATTAATCTAATTTAAAAATATTGTTTTTTAACTAAAGACTTTAACTTAAAAAGTATTTTCTATTTAGAATTGTTGATTATTGTTATTACAGAAAACATGAAATTGGTGACGAAAATTTAAAAATCACAGAAGCAAATGAAGAGGTTTAAGAGAAAAACGCAAACTAAATATTTTCAGAAAAAAGAAATATTGCCCTTGAAGTCGTAAAACTATTCATAATTCTTTCGTTTTTTTTTTATTTTCTATTTGTTTTCATGAATACAAAAAATGTTTTTAATAAAACCGTCGAAAACTTGTGATTTTAAGAATCTTTTAATACTTCCTTTGTTAAAAATAATAATAAACAAATGCGATGAAATAATTAACTTAATGACCATAATATTTAATGAAAAGTTTAGATCGCGACATCCTGTACTCGCTTTTTGACCTAATATTGCATTAGGATTGACAAATATTAAAAAAAAAAATTAATAATTAGAACAAAATGAGAAAATGATTTTTATAAAAAAAAATTAAATAAAATAGAGAAAAGGCAATCAATGAGGAGGTTTTGTAGTGAGGAAATATAGAAAGATAGAAACGAGAACGTTGTGAAACCTTAGTAATAGTGGAGCATCGAGGAATTGTAAATTAAAAGAAGGAAATTACAACAATAGCAAAAGACGAACGCAAAAATTTAATAAGTAATTAGCTATTTGAAGAAAAACAGAAGGCGGTCGAATTCTTAGATCACAAACAAATTTTACAAGAAATTTGACGGAAATACGGCAAAATTTCAAAGAACAACAAAAAATTGTAAATTAAAAAACAAATACAAAACACAGAATTTGAAGAACGAAGGGCGAGCGTACAATTTAATATCTGGTCAATGGAAGTCTCCGGAAAAAACGATCGTTCTCTTATTATATATATATAGGTAAACGCAAGCAAATTCTACAAGTACAGGGAGATCGAAATTGATTTTCCTGAACCTACACTACTTTCCGTGAGCTTGATATCAATATTTACATCTACCACATGAAGGTTAGAACAAAAAGCAATGCCGTGCGTAGAACGTTCATAAAAGTTATATAAAAAACTTACCTAATTTAATCGAGAACATAATTATTGTTCAATCAAATTGCTATTACAATGAAATAAACAATTTTTTATGAATCAACGGTAATGAACTTTGAACAAAATCTTGGGGTATCTAACTTCACCTTAATAATTGAATGTAACTATCGATATGAAACTCGTGGAAAGTAGTGTAGGATCAGGACAATCAATTTAGATCTCCCTGTATAATGACAAAAGAATAATTAACCTAATGACAATAATGTTTAAAAAGCAAAATTAAATTAAATTAAACGATTTCGTAAAAAATAAAATAAAATATAAAATTGGCAAAACGTAATTAATAAATAAAGAGGTTTCGTAGTGAGAAAGTAGAAGAAGAATAAAATACAAAAGAGAGAAAATATTGGTCATTCCAAACATATTTTCAAAATGAACACTGATAAGACAGAAAACAACAAAAACAAACACAAAAAAATTCTATTTCAAAGACCAAAGAACGTGTTGCTTCCCCGCAGTAATTATTTAGAAAGAATATATTTTTTTAATTTTAGTTGCGTTGTGTATTGCCAACGTTTTTATTTTATTCGTTTCATTTTTATTGGCTCGAATTGCTTTTTGTTCAAAACGAGTGTGACCCACACAGTTTATTAAAACTCGTCGCTGAACAAACATCTGCACGCTAGTTCGCATTTTCGTTGTTATATAAGCCGCTGGTTTAAACAGTGTTCCCATTCAACCACCGGATTGATGCATGCGAAGCCCGTAGTCGACTCCATATCCTGTAGTTTCAGGAAAGAATTGTCCAGTTTTCTCCCATTTTTTTTGAGCCAATTTCTCACAGAACGTGTGGCGTATGAATAGAAGTGCGATACCCTAAGAGAAGACAGCATCAAGATATTGTGAAAGAAAAACAAAAGACAATCGCAAAAATATAGTTGGTAATTATCTAATTAAGAAAAAACAACAAAAAGCGATCGGACTCTTAATATCACAAAGAGACGATCGCACGCGAAAAAAATTAAAAAACGAAAATACTGTAAACTTTCAATGAACAACAAAAGAATTGCAAATTAAAAAAAATAATAGAGAATTGGAAGAACAAAGAACAAACAATAAATGTCCGAGAAACAAAAAATTCTTCAAGCATAATTAAAAAGAAAAGTATTTCCTTTTGATAAAATCAAAAGACTTTTGGTAGTAAGTTTTTCTTTATTAAGAACTTGTCGTACTTTCGATTATTTATTTTGTTTTTTTTTTCCTGCTATTAATGACGAAGAAAGTCGAAATTTGCTGCAAAATGCATCGTTTTTATTTATCATAATCTTTTAGTGAAGGATAAGTAAATATTTGACAAATGATAATTTGCAAGTGCACTCATTAGATTGTAAACTTGGTGGCGCTGTTAAAGCCGATCATTACATCAATGGGCAACTGATTTTAATTGTTCCGAACCAGTCGGAAACTGTTGCTGAAACAAACCTAACATAATAAGTAGGTAAATGAAAAAACAAACAACTTCTTATCCAAAAAGAGAAAATCGAGTGTCTCCTCATGTAGAGGCAATCGTTTTTTGTTTGCCCTCCTGTCATGACGTACAGGACTTAATTGTTTTTTATTTTGAAAAAAAAATCTGTCAAATTACACCACAAATAAGAAGCAACACTCGCCGCTAAGAAAATTTATATTTCCAAAATTAAGTAGAGGCCGAGGCGTTAAGCCGCCGGCAAAACTTCGCAGGAATGAAAAGAGCAGGGAGATTTATGCAGCGGATTTCAATTTATAGCCGAAAGTTTTCGCACGGCCTTAATTCTTTTCCAGGCGAGTCATATTTTATAACGATTACAAGAAACACTTTCGCAATTCATATTTTTTCTTTCCTCTGCGTTTTCAAAAATAATTGAATTTCTCGGTGTCGCAGTTAAAAAAAAATTTACGTAAACTCAAGTTGGGGCTAACGTCCTCCGGTCCTCTCGAAAAACTCGCTGAAAAATCGGGCGAAGCTCGAAGTGAAGTTCCGCGACACCTAACGGCGTAACCTGCAACCCGAGTCAACCATTTTGTTTCGTGTTTCTGCCGAGAGTCGCCGTTGTTTCACCCCGGCGCATGCCTATTGGTGAACAGCCACACCACGCCTCCTTTTTTTTCGCCTCTCCTGCGCTCTCCCACTCATCCGCCCCCACTTCGCGCGTCTTCTCCTCGTGCCGTTGATGGTGGGAGGTTGAAAGAAGGAGGCAATAAACACATCGTTATGGTAAAGCTGTGCTGAGCTGTTTTATATCGCATAAAATTGTTAACTGTACCTCGATATTGATTTATGTATGTATTTATAATTTTAAATGTCTGTTATACAAACAGCAAGGACGAACAGGTATTCTGGACGTGCGTGCCGCATTCAATAAAAATAAATTATATTAAATTACCGTGGCTGGATTTATCGCCGCGTTGCTGCGGTGTTAGGGACGAATTGTGTGTTGCATCTTGTTTTCTTTTTGCGCGATTGATTTATGGGATTATTGTTGGTTCTTTTTGTCAAGAAACGGAATTAGTAGATAATTTATCCCATTCATACTTGATTGGGAAAGAATTTTTTAATTTAAATTAACGGAGATTTAATTAAGTTCACTTTTAATGCCATCCAAAAGGAATGAGTAGTAAAGGAAGAAGTTCCATAAAAATTAAAAATTTTACAAATATAGAATATAAACAAGTAATATGTATAAGATCCAAACTTAAGAACTTAATAATAAATGTAATGAAAATACAAACAAAAATAATAATAAAAGAAATATCAGGGAATGTTGAAAGACACAAACACTTGGATAAGATACCATCTCAGGTGACACGTAATTAAATGCATAAATGTTCAAAAGTTTAATCAAAATAATAACTGGATATTAAAAGACGAATAGCAAAAAAAGATTAACAACAATGATAATAATTAAGAAAATTAATTAAAATTGTGTAACTGGCAATATAGAAAGTGTTAGGAAAGAGTTTATACATGTATTTCGGCCTTATTGGACCTCATCAGAACTCTGTACCTTAAAAACATTTATGGTTTATGGAAAAATTTAGAAAAACTTACTCCTTTTTTTAATTTCAAAAAAGGGGAGAGTTGATGTGGACCAATAAGGCCGAAATACATGTATAAACTCTTTCCTAACTCTTTCTATATTGCCAGTTACACAATTTTAATTAATTTTCATAATTTTCATCTGGCAAGAAAACTTGATTTGATAATAATTAACATAGAAAATATGAGATAATGAAGCAGACATTTATAAAGAAAAAAGTTAAATTAAATTAAGAAAAGTCGATGAATGTCGAGATTTGATAATTTGCAAAAAAATGCTACGTGCAAGAAAAATACTGGGGAGGAGAGAGAGAGAGAGAGAAATAATTTTGATTACTTCAAATTTTCGAATTCGTTGAGGTGGCAAAATTAAAAAAAAACACAAAACTCAAAGATTAAAGACATAGTGACATAGGAAAACAAACGCGAAACGAAAACATCGTGAGACTTAGAGGAAGATCAAAAATTATTAATTAAAAAACCAGAATTTTTAAAAACAAAACACAATCGCAAAAATTTAGTACAGAATTATCTCTTTACAAAACAAAAGGCGATCGGACTCTTTTGATTAAAAAAAAAAAACAATTGCAAAACGCGAAGGTTAGTTTCTCTTACAAGTAAAACAGTTGAAACACGTTCGTAGTTTCTCTTACAAACAAAAGGCGATCGGACTCTTTTGATTAAAAAAAAACAATTGTAAAACGCAAAGGTTAGTTTCTCTTACAAGTAAAACAGTTGAAACGCTGTCGTTAGTTTCTCTTACAAATAAAACAGTTGAAACGCGTTGGTTAGTTTCTCTTACAATTAAAGCAGTTGAAACGCGTTGGTTTCTCTTACAAATAAAACAGTTGAAAACTTTTCGCAATTTCGATGACTTTATAATTTTCCGTTTACTTTTTGTTTTGATAAGAAAGAAGAAAAAGATGGACGTCTTCGTAAAAATTTCTCTCAAAGAAAAAAATGTCAAAAGTTATTCGTTTTTTTTTTTTTAAATAATTTTCTGGTATTTTTCTGGCTTTAATGATGAAAATAAAATACCATTGAGAAATTGAATTGACGTGGAGGTTTTGTAATGAGCAACAAAAACGCATCAATAGAAAAAAATACTGAAAGAGTGAAAAGCAAATTTTGATCGTTTCATGTTTTCAGAACAAACTTTGCGTGGATGGGCCGCAGAATTGAAAAAAACACGCACATGAAAACAACTGACAAACGAAAATATCGTGAAACTTTACAGAGGAGCATCAAAAAAAAATTCGCAGACATTTTGTACAGTGTTACTTACTCATTTCAAAAACAAAACGCGATCGAATAATTTTTTGCAAGAACTTTAGAAATTGCTTCGTCGAAAAACAAAAGACGATCGCTCCTTTAAATTGCGAACAAATTTTGAAAAAACTTTGACGACTACTTGTGCAAGAACAGCAAAAAAGATTAGATGTGGATGGAAAAAAAATATGTGTTGTAACAAACAGGTTGTTAAATTTGAGAGCAGAAAAAAAATTGAAAATTAAAAATATAAAAGTTTAAGAACAAAAAAACGATCCTAAGAACAAAAGGCGATCGGATCTTGTATCGTTAATAAATTACTTTGACGACTGCACCTGAAAAAAATTGCAAAGAAAAATCAATTACATCTAAAAAAAATTAAGAAAACCGAAAAGTTGTTAAACTTTCTAGAGCAGCATCAAAAAGTTTTAAATTAAAAAATGAAGGACAATTGCACGAATTTTGGTACGAACTTGCTTTTTGTCGAAAAATAAAAAACCATCGATCGGTCCTTTAAATTGCGAACAAATTTTGAAAGAACTTTGACAAGTACACGTGAGAAAACGGCAGAAGAAGATTACACGTGAAATAAATATTAGAAGCGAAAGGTGAAATTTTAGAGCAGTTTAAGATGTTTGAAAATTAAAAAAAGAAAAGTTTAAGAACAGAAACGATCACAAAAATTTAGTACAGGATTACCTGTTTAAAAAATAAAAGGCGGTCAAGTTGTTTTGATTAAAAAAAAAACGCAAAACACTTTCATTAATTTTTCTCACAAATGAAACAGTTTAAAACTTGTCGCAATTTCGATAAGTTTATATTTTTTGTTTTATCACCTGATGGGAACTTTCCTAAATTCTTATTAAAAAAAATAAACTATTCCGTCTTTCAGTAAATAATTTGCAAAAATTTAATAAAGGTTTTGCTATGAGGAAATAAATGCGTTAAAAAAAATTGTATACAAAGAGAGATGGAAAAGCAAATTATATGATTATTTCATGTTTTCAGGACGAACATTAACAAGATCACAAAATTAAAAAAAGAAAACAAAACTCTGACAAACGAAAATAAATATATAAACGAAAACATTGTGTAACTTTATGGAAGCATCAAAAAATTCCAAATTAAACGAAAACCAGAATTTGTACATTTAGTATAATTTTAAAAACAAAACACAATCGGATTGCTATGTTGCTAATAAATTTCGCAAGAACTTTGGACAGCACTTGAAAAAACAAATTCAAGAAAAGATCAATCAAACAACACAATTACATCGGGAAAAAAGAATTATGAAAAACGAAAAGCTGGGAAATTTTAGAACAATGACAAAAAATTGTAGATTAGAAAACAAATTTAAGAAACAAAAATTTTGGTACAAAGTCGCCTCAACGAAAACAAAAGACGATCGGCTTTTCAATTTCAAACAAATTTTTGAAAGAACTTTGACGTCTACGCGTGAAAAACAATTGAAGAAAAGATCAAAGAACACCGTTGCAAGTGAAAATGAGACATTTTAGAGCAATAGCAAAAATTTTTATGCAAACTAGTATGCAAGAATTTTTGTAGGAAATTGCTTTATCGCGAAACAAAAGACGATCGATCCTTTACATTGCAAACAAATTTACTTGAAAAAATAATTGAAGAGAAGAACAAAGGTCAAAAAAATAATTACACGTGAAAAAAATTACGAAAAAATTGTGTCGATTGCAAGAATTTTAGTTGCTTTACCCATCGAAATGAAATTTAAATTACTTTGACGACTACACACGTGAAATTTCAGTGCAGTAGCAAAAGAAATATGGGTAAATAATAAAAAAAGGAAACTTGTAAGAATGAGTGACGATTGCAAGAATTTTGGTACTAAACCCAAAACCCAGAAGGCGACCGAACCATTAAATTGCAAATGAATTTCGCAAGGACTGCGTGTAAAAAAAATGGAAACACGAAAATATTGCAGCAAACTTTAAAGGAACGACAAAAAATGTAAGCTAAAATTAAAAACAAAAAAAAAAGAGAAATTTGAATAATGAGAGACGACCGTCGCCAAAATTTAATGCAACGATGCCTCGTCGATGGAACTCTCGGAAAAACAGAAAACAA
Source organism: Serrognathus titanus (assembly GCA_039766575.1). Lineage (NCBI taxonomy): Eukaryota > Metazoa > Arthropoda > Insecta > Coleoptera > Lucanidae > Serrognathus > Serrognathus titanus. The sequence continues at coordinate 52,145,066 of CM077914.1, read as the reverse complement.
TCATTCAAACAAATTCTAAAGTAAAATAATTTGCTATAATAATAATCAATAAAACAGAGAGAAAGCGATTGCATGTGAACAATGATAACTTATGGAATAATCCTTTGGGGGCTATCTTCTGATGCCAATCGTGTGTTTGTAATACAAAAAAGAGCTGTCAGACTTATTGCTGGTATTTCACATACACAGTTCTGCCGCGATGTTTTTAAAAATCTAAACACTTGTATGTGTGTATGTATTTTAGAGATTGTTCCTTTATTTACCGAAATAAAAGTAAATTCTTAATCAGCAATTCATTGTATAATTACAATATCAGATCTAATGATCATTTTCATTTAGTCCAACCACATATTGAACTTGCCAAGAGCTTTTTGACTTAAAAATGTATTTTTTTAATGAACTACCATCCTACATACATTAAAGAGATTCCGACTTTTAAATCAACTCTAAAGTATTTCTTATAAATAAAAGTTTATGCATTCTCAGTGAGTATTTCAATCTCGAAAAATAATTACCTTCTGTTTTATTTTCTTATTTATGTGAATTGTTTTTATTATTATTATTATTATCATATCAGAGTAGGACATAAACGTAGGGAAAATACCAGTTTCCTTATAAATCAAATATTTTAAAAATTTTTTTTGTATGCTTTCTATTATTTTCTTTTGATAACTATGATAAGGAAGCCAAACTAAGGAGGCGTACTCAAGGATCTCTACAATTGCGTATTATGAATCCAAGAATTTTCAAACCTCTATTGAAAGTGTGTCCGACATGCACTTCGAAAGTAAATTTATTATCAAAAGTTACCCCTAAATCTTTTATTAATGACTCTTTAATAATTGAGGTTGATGAAAGTTTATAGTCAAACAAATGAATATTTTTCTTTCTGGTGTAAGAAACCACCCTACATTTGTCAACATTAATATTTAACTTATTAATCCTGCATCATTCTTCCAATTTGAATAGTTGATCTTGCAGTTGTATATTTTCAATAACTTTAAAAATTTTGGCATCATCTGCGAATAAAAAAAATCTCACTTAGAATTACCTCTGGCAGATCATTAATAAAAATTGAAAACAGGTGTGGACCAAGGTTAGAGTCCTGAGGTACTCCCGACGATGCAAGATATGGGGATGATCGGTAACCATTAATTGTAACAAATGATTGTCTATTACTTAAGTAGGAAGCCAGAAGTGCCACTAGTTTACAAGAAAACCCCATTTTTTAGCAATTTTCCTAAAAGTATCAGATGATTTACATTGTCGAAAGCCTTTTTCAAAATCTGTTTGACATCAACCTATTTGGTATTGTCCAAGTGATTAGCCACAAATTATGAAAAACTACTTAAGTAGATTTGCCTACTGTAAATTCATGTTTATTAGGACTAATAAAGTTCTTAACAGACGCACACATATTATTATAAATCACTATTTCGGAAACTTTGGAAAAATTGTTCAGGATTGCCACTGAACGGTAATTAGTAATATTAGAGGCATCCCTTTTTTGTAAATGGGAATAGTTTTAGATTGTTTCCATATGTTTGGGAACGTGGCAGAACTAAGGCATAGATTAAAGATGACACTTAATGGTTTCGCGAATACTGCTGTACAATCTCGTACTAAGAAGGAAGGAATATTGTCGCTGCTTTTTAGTTTTTTACAAGCCTTATTCACTTTTTCATTTGCAACATAAGCCAAATTACAATTATTTAGCAACTGATTCTGTGTATAATCCGTATCATAATTAATTAGTTGATGCTGTTCCGAGTTCTTAAAAATATTGCTGAAGTAATCAGCAAACGCTTCCCCTATCTCTGCATTTCCTTTAAATTTATGAGTTCACTTAAACATTTCGGATGGTAAAGAGGTTCCATTGGGCTTCATGTTAATAAATGACCATAGACTTTTAGTAATAGTCGTAACACTATTTTGTGATTGTTCTAAGTTTTTGTAATCCTGATTCAATTGAACCTTAGTCATAGCTCTAAGTTCCTTGAATTTGGATAAGAAGAATGCGGACTTAGTTCTTGTGTATGTATCACATACCAGTTGTATTTCTCCATGACAAATCTCATACATAGGAATAATGTCTTTGAGAGGCATAGATACATTGCATTACAATAAGTTCATAAAAGCTTATATTACAATATGAAATACGAAAAGAAGGAGAGAGAATATATGTAAGAGCTAAAACAGTTAAAATAAGAAAGAAAATTAATTAAAAATAAATATGAGCAATGGAAAGAAATTTAAAGAATAGAGAAAAAGTGTTCCCATCTAGTGTATTGCTCACATTTTTTCGCATGTTCACGTATGTTCCTTTCTTGATCAGTAAACGCCAATTTGACATTTAACCTTGACATAACATCAACAGAAAATCATAAACAATAATTACGATTTATTTCATATTTTAAACCAAACAAATTAAAACATTCAAAGTAACGTTGAATGTGAATTCACAACAGATGTTGAAAATGGCCTCCGCCTTCTTCGAGGCATTTTCTAACTCTTTTGCGACATCCATTAATAACATTTTGCAAAATGTGGGGAGAATTGTCTATTTCATCACACTTTCAATGATTCTTTGGGTAAGTTCCTGTAAATCATTAACGGGAGTTTTAAAAATGGGATTTTTCAAGTAGGGCCAAACAAGGAAATCCAAAGGAGTTAGATCGTAAGCCATATGTTTGCCATATTTCTGCTAATTATCCGATCTCTCAAAAAACTCTCGAAAGAAATTTAAAGTATCTCCGGCAGCATGGGCCGTTGCACCATCCTGCTGGAAATATCCAAATTGCAACTCGTTATCATGCAGTTGATTAATAAAAGGATGCAAAATCTCTTCACAATATCTAAAAGCTGTTAGTGTACCATTAAAAAATATTGGACCTATCAATCTTCTCCGACTTAAACCTATCCAAACACCAATTTTTTGTGGATGGAGTGGGGCTTCGATGAAAATATAAGGGTTTTCTGTACTCCATATCCTCATATTTTGGGAATTAATGTATCCTGTTAAAATGGAACCAGGCCTCATCGGAAAAGAAAGTTTTGTCCAACAAATCACCATTGTCAATATTGATTAAAAACCAATGACAGTATCTTCGCCCTGGTTCAAAGTCTACTGGAAGCAATTTATGCACGACAATCAAATGATAAGGGAACATTTGCAAGTCCTTTCTTAGAATAGTTCTGCAGGTCCTGACAAAAAGATCAACTTGTTGTGACAGGGGACGGATGGAAGTGCAAGGAGCATCACTCATCATTTGTCTCACATTTGCAACTACCATCGGTTTTTACTTTAGGTCTATCTGATACCTGTTTTCTAGCCACAGATTCTCTGAATAGTCCTACAGAGTACTGAATTTGATTAACAAATTTGTGGTACAGAAATACAATTCCTCGAAATTTTTCCTGAAATTCTGCGATACAGTCAAGAATAGAATAGGTCCATTCGCCATTGATTTTTTGGGCGTTTCGAAAGTAGGATTCAACCATAAAAGATTTTTCTTCCAATGTGAAAACCATTGTAAAATGAAATCAATAAAACATTTTTTAAGTTATGTTTGTTTGCTAGTCTGTTTAGGGTACGGAGCAAGTAAGAAACATACGTGAACATGCGAAAAAAATGAGAGCAACACACTAGATGAGAAAACTTTTTGTACACGTGTTGTAAAAGATTGAAAGGAATAATAAGGAGAAACAAATAATAATAATGCTGTCATTTTTATTATTGCAAAGAAAAAGGTTCGTTAAAACCAAGAAAGATAATCAATCAAAAAAATTAAATCATAACTTAGTAACTTTCTAAAACTGTGCAGTTACTTTATTTTAAAAAAACTAACAAAATTTAAATTTAATCTTTCAATAAATTATAAGACGATAGTAAAAATAACATTAAAGGAAAGTTTTACAAACTGAGAATTCTCAAAAAAAGAAGTTTCGCTAATAAAACAATTTGTAACAATCATTAACTATCGCCTTTTTTAAGGTAAGTTTTGATTTATTTTTTAATTTATATTTATTTGTTGCATAATAAACAATAAGTATGTCGGCAACACGTTAAGTATAATACAAATACAATACAAGCAATACAAATTACAGTTAAAAATATTATCCCAGCATGTTACTAAAATGTTGCTTCAAAATCTGTAATTCATGTATTCTTCGATACTATAAAAACTTTCTTTGATCAAAAATCTTTTCAAATGCTTTTTAAATTTATTTAAGCTTAATTCTGTAAAATTTATAGGTAGTTTATTGTATAATTTGATGTGAATGTAATTCATTTTAGTTTTTGATAATTTATGCAAAGGTTCCACAAGTTTATATTACATACGAGTATCATGAGAATGTAAATCGCTGTGATTTTGCATACCAATTTTATGTTTATGTACATTAATCAGACTAAAAAATATGAAGGCAGAGGAAAAAGTCAGTAATCTGTATAATTTAAAAATTTCTTTTCAGGAATATCTCGATTTTAAATAAAATATAGATCTAATAGCTCTTTTTTGTAGTTTAAAGACTCTATTGGAGGATTTTGCGTTGCCCCAAATTAATATCCCATAAGTCATAATTGAAAAAAATCGCGAATAATATACTACAAATGCTGCATCTTGGCCAGCTATCAATAAACATTTCTTTATAGCATATATACTACTTCGAAGTCTAGGGCATAAATTGTTGAAATGTGATTCCCAAGAAAGGGCGGTGTCAATGTGAATACCCAAAAACTTTGACTTTTAATATTATTAGATCTCTTGTTCTCAAAATTTAGTTTTACAGTTTTATTAGCATTGAGTCTTTATTTGTTTGCTGAAAACCAGGTTAACGCTACTTGTTCAGTATTTACCGTTTTTGTTTTTAATTGTTCTTCGTCTTTGTCCCATACGAGAAAACTAGTATCGTCAGCGAATAATACTGGAAATGAATTTATATTATAAGGCATATCATTAATATATATAATAAATAGTAAAGGTCCCAACATAGATCCCTGTGGAACTCCTACGTTTACAGTGATTTGCTCACTTAACTTATTGCTATGCTATTTTTTTGGTGCTAGGCTACAATTCCACATCTAGCAAATTACTTTTCTCTGTTTCAGCGATCATTTCTTGTTTTTCGGAAATTTAATGCGCAATTGTTTTTCTTTTTCTTTTGAATTTGCGATTTTTTGTTTTTAATTTCTTTTTCGACTGAAGTGATGTTAATCGAAGGAGTTTTACCTATTAATTGAAGGCTTCCTCTCGCTGAAGCTCGTCTTAAAAATGTGCTTAAAGATTACATTATGAAACTCATTTGGGTTTCATAAAGCATATGAAATTTTATTATTATTATACGAAATTTTATTCAATTAGGTTGGCAACGACATAGGTAGATATTTGTTGATACTTCAAATTACAAGAATAACCTCAAAGTGACATTTGTTTGACACTGTTGCATCTAAAATTATAAATATAACCTCCAAATTGACGTTTGTTTGAACTTATTGCAAGCGTCAGCCAATGTCACCAACCGCCATATAACAAAACATATTTTTTTCTGTATTTGAATTAATTTACAAAATGACACAGATTCTTAAGCTTTCTTTATAGCTAAAAAAAAAAAATTTTGTTTTTTAAATATAATGTGCGTTCAAAAAAGTCCGTTATCAAGAAGGCTCTGAACTTGCTTTTATTTTATGACAGCACGTCGTAGCTTAGTACGTATGTTGAAACCCGGAATTACTGCGTGCCATCAACAGCCTTAACTGTCAAATATTTTGTTTATATCTTCGAAGTATTTGTAATAGTATAAATGTTTTATTTCATTAATTAAGTTTTATTATCCATTTTGTAGAATATCATAATTAAATGGATATAAAAAGTTAGGTTATGTTTATAATAATCGTATAGTTACGACGTGACTTTGCAAAATTTGCAATTGACATAAGCCTACTTGATAACGGTTTTTATTGAACGCACTTTACTATTACTAACGAATTGCTTTATTTTTATTTTTTTATTATTGTTACAGATTTTTCCTGCATAGTTAAGGGACCGATCGTCTGTTATTTCTATAAAACGATCACAGGTGAGACAAACTTGTTTTTATTCTTTTACAATTTTTGTTGCTCCCCCAAAATTTCACAGTGTTTTCGTATTTCATGTGTTCTTTAAAATAATTTGTTTTTTTTAAGTGTTCGTTTTGAAAATAAGAAACAATCAATTGTTCTGTTCTTTTTTTCTTTCTTTACTTATTAATGAGTTACTTTTCTTTTTTTCATAATTCTTTATGAATTTATGAATTTATGAATAAGGGGACGTTATTTATTTTTCGGAAAGTTACACTGATAGTGTCTACTTTGCATTAATTTTTCCTTTTTGTTTCGTCAAATGTTCTGTCTCCTTTCCTTTTTTTTTTGCTTCCTTTAAATTCCTTATTTTCTGTTTCCAATTTTTTTCGTATTACATATTTGAAAGAGACATTGTTTTTTAATTAACCGATATCTTCTTGTCAAGGTTTCTATGCCTCTTTCTTCATTCTTGCATATTTGTTTATTTATTATATTATTATTTAAGTAAATTCTCGCTTTAGTATCCAAACCCTTGGATGTAGAATTCCCTAACTTGAGGTACCGCAGCGCCGCCTATATGTCAAAAGGCTTAATCACGTCGTTATTTTGCCCCTGCTAAGAGAATCAGACTTAAAGAAGTTTGAATGACAGGGAGTACTGTTGTAATTATTCTTACAAAATTTGTTTGCGTATTTAAAAGTCCGACGGTCTGAATGTACTAAAAAAAATTTAAGGTTTGAGAATGTTTTCTTTTGTCAATTTTCTTTTCCACGTGCAATCGTGTTTTCGAACTTAATATGAACAAAAAAGACAAAGGCGAAAGAGACTGTCCTTTTTTTCTAAACTTCAAAAGAAGAAACTGCTGCAAAAAAATAGGTGCACTAATTGATAGTAAAAAATTGCCAATTAGTGAAGATAAAATACGAAAGAAGAAACGAGCTATTAAAAACTAAAAGAAGAACACTGGAAATTTAACCAATAAATAATTAATAATTAAAAAAATAAAACAAATCAAATAATTCCAAGATAAAACAAACAGCTTAGTATTATGTCAGAGTTGAAGGATATTTCAATGTCGTTGGTAAAAAAAAGGACCTCAGGGTATAGAAGTAGAAAGCAAAAACGATAAAATCGATGGAGGTAACAATTTTGTTCAAAAAGAGCAAGTCGATGAAAAACAAATAAACAAAAGAAAAATTTACAACTTATTAAACTTAGTTAAATTTCCTTCTGGTTGATATTTAGAGATGGCGCAAATATGTTTCTTGTGTAATAAAATATGGAGTGTTTAAAAATATTTTTATATACATATAAACACTTGTGCATCACACACTCACTCACTTGCACACACCCATTTTATATCTGGTTATTAACATCCTTGAAGTGAACGTTATTTTCAGTATGTAAAGCGTATAAAACCTCCTCAACATAGCACTTTTATAGCACACAAAACAGTCCAATACATCAGCCGACTTGTGCCGCGAGAAGACTGGCCATTCTGCAAGCAACAGGACGGACTATTTTAAATATTTTAATATTAATAGGTACAAAGTAATTACGATGTCGTTTCAGTAAGAAATACATAAGTATAAAAGAATAGCGTCTCCCTGCCTACCAGCGCCGGCCGTAATTATTCCCGAGCAAATACATAAATGCATGCGAAAATCTATTAACATTTTAAATCTACCCGATCCTAATTCGTGTGTGCCGTAAAGGCTTTAATATTTATGAGACGCACTGTGACATGTTTGCGTATACGTGTATGGGGTTTCGTTCTTGTAGAAATGAAGAAAAACCATTTCGGCTTTAGGTAAGTGAGGTTTTGGCCAGGCAGAAAACATCCCGCTGTTCTTCTAAGTGTAAACTCATTATTTCAGCTAGGAGGAGTGAGAAAATTAATGTGGCGTGAGGTTCTTGGCACACACACACACTGGAACAAGGAAAGAAATCAAAACCCAGTTCTTTCTATACGATAACTTACTAACTGTATTTAATGGGTGTGCAGATGAAGATCTTTTAAATTTAATTTACCTATCGCAAAAGAAAAGTTGGAGGGTGCCCAATGAACCTTAAAATAAAAGTAGAATAAAAGAGACAGTAAAAACAAAATTTGAATTTTTATGAAAGTGGTTTCCAATAAAGACTGATAAAGAAACACTTTGGAAAATTCCCAATAAACCAAACAAACCGCGCAATACATTTCCTTCATTCCTCTTGGCCCACCAGAAATTTAATTTACTTTCCTTGATTCGTTTCTTGGCTATGAACGTGATTTGTTTAGCAGAGAAATTAACCAAACTTTAATTATTTTCAACTGAAATATTCCCGACTAAAAACAACCTTGTTTGTTATATAATGTTCGATTTATTTCTACAGTAGACCTTCGGCAACTGAAGCTGATGGTATAAAAGAATTCTTGGTTCGTTTCTTTGCTAAGATCAGAAACAAACCGAAACATACTCTGGTTCGTTTCTTTGCTAAAATCTAAAACAAACCATGCAATGAATGTACACTCAGCGAAATCTCGCTTTATGTTGCTCGTGTTTCAGCTAAGAACCTTATTTGTTCAGCAAAAACATAAACCATGTATCATAGAGCGAGTTTTAATTATTTTGTATTAGAAAATCTCCTGGCACTAAAAACTCAAGCTTGTGGAGTATTGTTCGCCTTATTTTAAAACTGAACCTTCAACAATAGCTGAACCTTAACTTAGGAAAAATTTCTCTGGTGGGTGTTAACCGAAACACCTGCTCTGGTTTATTTCTTCGCTAAGATCTTAAACAAACCTCGCAATTAGTGCGTATTCAGCAAACGTTAGATACTGTGTACTAGAAGAGTTCCTTAATACAGGTAATTACATCAATTTCCACCAAGAGAATTTATTAGCTTGCTTTACTCCATGAATCTGACTCGTTTAGCAAAGATATCAACCAAACTTTAATTGTTTCTAACTGAAAGATTCGTCGCAGAGAACAACTTAAGCTGTGGTGGATTGTACGACTTGTTTTAAAACTAAACCTTCAACAACAGCTGAAGCATACATCCAAAAAAAATCCTGGAAGAAGAGACCTAATCTGCTTCGTTTCTTCGTTAAAAAGTGAGACAAACCGAGCGAGCAAAGAAATAAACCGCAACAAACTTTAATTATTGAATAAAATGAATCAGAGAGATCAGCCAGAGATCTGTACTTAAGCTTGTTCTTCAACAAGAGCTAAAGCCTTAATACTTAAGAAATCATGGTTAGCAATAAGGTCGTTAGCAAGGAAATAAACTGGTTATGAATTTCGGCTATTCTGTACAAGGAGACACTTTTACCTAGTAATCAGCTTTGACTCCGAACAAACAACAAACTTTTCGCCTGCCCTCCCAAAGAAGTAATTGTAAGGGAGTTTCTGCTTTATTAGTATTTTTTTAGTGTAAACCCAACGAAAGTGATTGCTACGACGAGTTAACCAACTGTTTACAAATCATTGCCCCAGTGCTCAGCAGTAGCGCTTGGTTTATTTCTTCGCTAAACAACTTGAAACTTTAGCCAAGAAATAAACCAGAGTACAGTAAATACAGTAAACTTCAGTTATTGTCCTTCTGAAGGGAAGTAGCTAGAACTGACTATACAAATCATTGTTTCAATAACTAGTATCGGAAGCTCGGTTTGTTTCTCCGCTAAACAAAAAAGGATGCCTCTAGCAGGGAACTAAACCGACGGTAAGTTTCATAATCTTTTTTAAATCTAGTAAGGGGCGTTTTTCTACAGCAAGTTTAATTTAGTCCTCAAAGAGAGCGCTCACACTCTATACATTGATCTTTAGCAGAATTTTGATTTATTTCTCCGACAAACAACTCGAAACTTTAGCCAAGAAACAAACCACAGCGGAATATGCAATAAAATCCAATTATTGTTCTTCGGGTGATAAGCTCCTACAGGAAGGAAAGTAGCTAGAACACGTTCTACAAATCATTTTTCTATTAGACAGTAGATGAGGCTCGGTTTGTTTCTCCGCTAAACAAGAAAATGATGCCCTAGCTGGGAACAAAACCATGATGAGTTTAAAAATCTTTTATACAGCAAGCTTTATCATTTCTCTAGTATGGAAAGTTTTTCTACAGTAAATTTCAACTAGTACTCAATAGAAAGCGTTTACGCTGTATTTGTTAATGTTTACCTTATTGTGGTTGTGACCCAGCAACAGGAGCGGCAAACTTTAGCGCACTCCCACCAGAGAAAGTCTTTCTTTTGTTGTAATTAACAGCTTTTAAGGAAATTGTTTACACAAATCGTTACAGCCTAAATTTTGGTTCACTTCTCCGCTGAACAACTCGAGACTTAAGCCAAGAAGTAAACCATAGCTTGGTTTATTTCTCCACTAAACAACACATGTGTCTTTAGCTGGGAACTAAACCGACGATGAGTTTCAGTAATCTTTCTTTTATGCGGCATGCTTTATCATCTGTCCAGTAAGGGGACAGTTTCGTTTAACGCTCAACAGAGAGCGCTCGCGCTCTATTTTTTAATATTCACTGCAATGTGACAGGAGAACTTTAGCACGTATCCATTAGAAGAAGTTTTTTATCTAAAAAATTGCAGTTTTATTCATCTAGGAGCGTTCATAGCCTACTTTCTCTTAATGTAATTTTAAACCGTTTTCAGCGAAATTGATTACACAAACCGTTACATCCGGAATTATGGTTTATTTCTCCGCTAAAGCACGAAACTTCAGCCAAGAATAACTTCTGGAGGAAAATAGCTAGGATTGATTGTACAAGTCATATCGTAATAGACAATAGTCGAAGTTGGTTTGTTTCTCCGCTAAACAAGAAATGAAACTCTAGCTGGAATCTGAACCGATAGTGAGTTTCAGTAATATTTTTCTATAAGGCAAAACTTTATCATCTGTGTGGTAGGGGGAGTTTTTCTACAGCAAGCTTCAGCAAGTACTCAAAAGAGAGCACTCGCACTCTATTTGTTTTATGTTTACCTTAATATGACTGTGACGTATCAGGAGAGATGACGAACTTTAACACATATCCAACAGAAGAAGTCTTTTATTCAAAAAATTGTTAATAATCCATCCAGGAGTGTTAAAAATCTACTTTTTTTATGTAATTAGCAAATGTAGGCGAAGCTGCTTGCTCAAATCGTGGTTTATTTCTCTGCTAAATAACTCGACACGTTAGCCAAGAAATAAACCACAGTGGGGTACCCTCCAGCTTTCCAATTTCTGAAAGAAAGTAGCTAGAATTGATTGTAAAAGTCACATTCTAATTGACAATAGCTGGTTCGGATTGTATCTTCGCTACAAATCATTGCCCCAGTACTCAGCAGCTAGCGTTCGGTTTATTTCTCCGCTAAGCAACTCGAGACTTTACCCAAGAAATAAACCACAGTGGAATAAAGAGTCAACTTCTGTTATTGCCTTTCAGATGACAAGCTTATGGAGGAAGGAAAGTAGCTAGAACATGTTCTACAAGTCCTTTACTAGATAGTAGATGAAACTCGGTTTGTTTCTCTGCTAAACAAAAAGATTAGGCTCTAGCCGGGAACTAAACCACAGTGGATTTTTTTTATACATCAAGCTTTATCATCCCTTTAGTGAAAGGGGGGGGAGGCGTTTCTAGAGAAATTTTCAGTTGGATCTCAACAGAGAAATACTCGAACTCTATTTTTTTTAATTTTATCTTAATGTAACTGTCAGGAAAAATGGCGAACTTTAATTCATGTCCAACAAAGGAAGAAAGCAGAAAATTGCAGCTTTATTCATTCAAACGTATTTATGGTATATCTTAAATACCTATAATTGAAATTGATTTTGGTTTGTTTCTCCGCTAAATTTAACGAAGAAATGAACCACTGGCAATATGTCTAAAACTTTTTCCTTCAAAGGACAGATTTATACAGCAAGCTTCAAATTTGATCTACCAGGATAATCTCTTTTTATTCAGTGGGGGAGGGGGGGAACCATACATTTTCTTTAATTTTTTAGTTTTGACGAATGGATTGGAGATGTTTCTTGCAAGAGTTGCTTGGATGTGAAGTGCTCGAGTAAGCATAAATATTTTTTTTAATTAGATTAAGCAAGTGGTGTTGCAAGGAAACCACAGTTGTCTATTGTAAACAGGCAGCGTCCGTTATAGAATTACACAACCTGCAATAAATTCCACGACATACGCGATGGCACCGCGATAATATGTAAATCTTCGATTTATAAATATTCATTTTCGGGACAGATGCCGCAGTCGTCGGCCAACCGGAATCGCAGTTCCGGTTCGACATGTCTTTTGTTTCCCGCTACGCAGCGCCATACGGCGGTTGTCAATTGAACCGCCGAATTAAATATGTATCCCCGACGGGATCTCGCCATAAATAAACTTTATCGCCGGACGGATCTGTTCGGAACTGATGGTTGAGTGTATTTATTTGTAATTACGGGGCTTCTGTGAATGGGACCGGGGCCGGTAATTTCATGCCGCTCTTAATGACCGCAACGTGCATTCTGCGGACGATATTTTTCCCAAAACTATGATTAACGACTTCGCTCGTCACTTTGAGAAATTCGTTTTTTATTACCTCAACAAGAAAATAATCTCTTTTTAATATCACTCTCAATTTATTATTATTGTGTTATCAAAGACGAATAGTCCAAATATTTGGGAAATTTGAAACGTGAAATAAAATCGTTTCCAAATACTCCAGGGTTCCGATAATGAAGCCATTCATTATCGGGAGAGAGGTCAAATTAAACGTATCGTTTCTTTATGTTAATAGAGATCAGCGTTTCTTTCTGCGCGCGAGAATCTGCACGGAGCACGGCGCTGTTAAAAACGCGTGAGGAAGATTGATGGCCGCGCGCTCGTCATAAATTTGCCTAAAGAAATCTCGGGGGAGTTTTATTTTTGTTTTCTTACATATTCCCCCTCTGTTTTATGTTTCTGGTTCATTCTTCGGACACATTGTTCGTCTCGACTTCACAAAGAAGGATGCGCTGCCGGATTATGCTAAACCTTTACGGCCTGTTCGCGAAAACGGAATTTTTCCGAAACATTAAATTAAGAGCGGCCCCGGCCGGCCGGGGGATTCCCGGAGATATATGTTTTGTTTACGTAATCCTTACTTAATGATATATGGACCGAACTGGAATTTATCGATGCCCCGAAGTATACCTATGGATGAAATGCTAAGCGCGCAGAATGTATAAAAGAATTAAATCACTTCATCGTAGAAAGTGAAAAAAGAAGAATAATTTGGAGGGCAAGAGACATCACAGTTCATTTGAGGACGAGAAGCAAAAGGACTTCGGTAACGTTTTGGAAAAAGTCATCTCAGCGTCAAGTCTTTGAAAGAGGTCGCCTTCAACGAAGAGAGAAAAGTTTCTTGAAGAAATTAACAATTTAAAGAGCGAAACGTCAATGAAAACTAAAATAAAGAAATAAATCCCATGGCCACCTTCCTACTCAATCCAATGATAAGAAGTCATTAAAAGCTTACTACTCATTTACTTACTGATGGATTGGCTAGAAAGTATTTTATTTCCAAGCAAAATATGTTATTTATTAAAACCAAACCGTGCAAATTAAGCAGCTTTCGGACGCGTAATAAATTTCTATCGGATGTGAGTTTTCAAGATAGCATGGCAGCCCGACTTGTAAAAAATGGGCTGGCGCGGGCAGGAAGGAATCAGCGGGCGTTAAAGAATGCTCTCGTAATTACCGGCGACGGTTCCTTATTTTGATTTAATTACCGTGACAGAACAACGCGCGAAGTTCATCATACATGAGAGAAAAGCCGTTTCCCACGTGGCGGAACAATTAAGGCCGAATTTTGGGCGAACTCGATAGAGCCTGTGAAAACTCACATGATCGCTTCCTATCTAAAAGACTCAAATTGCTTACGTTTATGATTATAAGGAAGGAGGCGAAACAAATTAGAGTTAAATTACGAATTCATTTCACGATAATAAAAAATATTCTATTATTCTTCGACTGTTCTGAACTCATTCTAACCAAATCTTTCAAAGCGCACTGTTAAAAAAAATAATTAAATTTCTTAATTTTAGAAGGATTACTCTGCTTGATCTCAATTTTATCATCCATTTATTCTATTCGTTAAATTTGTTAATTTTTGTAACTACACAAACGTTCAGGTGATATACATAAATTCGATCAGTGCGTGATATTAAACTATATTCTATAAGTTGTTTATTCTATCCATCAACTGCAAACTTCAAAGTCTAACTTTCTTTGTTTCTTGAATTTTCATCGACGTGATAACTGAAGAAACTTATTGTTGATTATCATGTAGGCCTACTAAACGATTATTCAATCTACCTGATCGGCCTATGTACTCACAGTTCTAGCTACCGTTTCTATTCGTTAAGGTAAAGAAAAAAAAATCTGTTAATTTTTATTCCTATATAAGAATTTACGTGCTATTCCTAAATTCAGTCGGCAATTTAAAACCTAATTAGTGCTATCTAGTGAAGAATAACTAAAGCTTCTTCTGTAATGATTCACTGTTCACAGTGGTAGTATTCTTAGGTTTAAACTGTTGTTAAATTTTGGATAAAATAAATGGACAAATAATTATTCTGTGCGTCTGTTAAACGATTATTCTACCTACTGATTATTCTGCCTTTCCACGTTTCTGGATAGCTGTTGTTCTACTCATTAAAATAAAAAAAAAATTCTGTTAGTTTTTGTATTTCTACCCATGATTATTGATATTTTTAAATTTTCTCTGCAATTTAGAAAATGAGTACATCTAGTGAAGAATAAATGAAGCCCTCTTCTGTAATACACGATTCATAGTGCCACCTGTCAGCGAACAATAAAAATATTATTGAGTTTAAAATTTTCTTAAATTTTAAATGAAAAAAATTGACGAATAATTTTTCTGTGCGCCTTTTAAGTGGTTATTCTATCTACTGATTATTCTGTCTATTCGCAATTCTATCTGCCTGTGTTCTACTCGTTGTAGTAAGGAAAAATTCTGATAATTTTCGTTTCTAAGCAAGATTTTTGATGATATTTAAAAAATTTATTCGAAAATAAAAAAAAATGAAGGCATAAGTGGCGTAGTGAAGAATAATTGAAGCACACTTTTCTGTAAAAAGAAATTAGTAAATGAGCGCTATCTAGTGAAGGTGACGAATAACTGAAGCACTCATTCTCTATACGATACTAGTGCCATCTATCGATAAACAGTAAAATGATTATTAAACTTTTCTTAAATTCTAAGAGAATTAAATGAAACTAACTTAAAATTCTGTTATTTTTTATTTCTAATCAAGAGTTTTGATGATATTTATAAACTGGAACCGCAATTAAAAATAAATGAGTACTTGAACGCCACGGTTCATGGTGCCATCTATCGATGAACAGAAAAAATATTCTTAACTTGTGCTTAAATTTTAAGAAAATAACTTAAATTCTGATAATACTAATTCCTGCAAAAGATTGTTGATGATAATAATAATAAATTGGAGACGCAATGAAAAAGAAATGGGTATATCAGCGCCATCTAGGGAAGAATAACTGAAGCTCTTTTCTGTAAAAATTCTTCACAAAATTTATATTGCCAATTGTCGCCGAGCAGTAAAATATTTCCTAATTGAACTTTTCTTGAAATTTTAAACGAAATAAACTAACGAATCATTGTTTTATGCGTCCATTAAAAGACTTTTCTATCCACTGATTATTTTATCTATTTACAGGTCTAGCTATCGTTTGTTGTATTGTTATAATGAGATAGATTTTATTAATTTAATTGGCAATCAAAAATACGAACGCATAATTGCCATAAGTGAAGAGTAACTGAAGCTCTTTTTTGTAAAGATTATCTACAAGCCAAATCTATCGATGAGCAGTGACCATATTCTTAAACTGTTTAAAATTTTAGACAACTAATGATTCTGCGCGTCTATTAGATGCTTTTTCCATCAATTGATTATTCTGTGTACTCGCACTTCTACCTGCCTTTTGTTCCACTCGGCTATTGTTAGAGCAAATTCTCTTTCTTTTTATTTTTGCACGATTTCTCGAACAGTATTTATAAATCGAATCAACAATTTAAAAAAAAAACGATAGAACTTTAGCGCCATCTAGTGCACAATAACCGAAGCTCCTTTAAGTAATGGTTCCCTTCTTTCGTTGATTTATTTTGTCAAAAAAATTATTAATTTTGTTTTTAATTCAGTTTCGTGTTCTACTGTGAATGCCTCTTTCAGTGTTCCGTGTTCTACTGTGATCGTCTTTTTTTTTATTTATTAAAAAGGACTGTAGTTTAACTTAAGAGTAAGAGTGAAAGCTTTTATAGTGCCACCTATCGATGAAAATTGAAAATATTCTCGATTTTGTTTAAATTCAGTTTCCGTGCCGTCATATATTATTTATTTAAAAGAAACTGTCCTCTGAAAAAGCAAAAGTGAAAACTTTCGTAGTGCCATTTATCAGTGAACATGAAAATATTCTTTAGTTTTTGTTAAGATCAGTTTCCGTGGTCTATAGCGATTAATAATTATATTCTTTTATTTATTAAAGAATTCTATAGCTCACCTAAAACAGCAATAATGGAAGCTTTAGATTATAAGAAGTAGTGCCACCTATTGGTGAACAGTGAAAAGATTCTTGAATTTTTGTTTAGGTCAGTTTCCGCGTTGTATGTATAATAATAACATTCTTTTGTTTTATAAAAAAAAAACTCTAGGTCACTAAAAAGAGTAAGAACGAAATATTTCTACTATATTATAAGAATGAAAGCTTTCATAGTGACAACTTCAGCTTCCGTGATCTCTAGTGATTATTTATTAGAAAAGCTCTACAGCTCACCTAAAAAAGCAAAAATGAAAGCTTCAGATTGTAAGAATGAAAACTTTCGTAATGACATCTATCGGTGAACACTAAAATTATTCTTGAATTTTTGTTTAGGTCAGTTTCCGATTGTATGTATAATAATTAAATTATTTTGTTTAACAAAAAAAAACTCTCTAGGTCACTAAGAAGAGTAAGAGAACAAAAGATTTCTATTGTAAGAATGAAAGCTTTCGTAGTGACAACTATGTGAACAATCAAAATACTCTTGAATTTTTATTAAGTTCAGCTTCCGTGTACTGTAGTGATTATTTATTAGAAAAGCTCTACAGCTCACCTAAAAGAGCAAAAATGAAAGCTTCAAATTGTTAGAATGAAAACTATCAGTGAATAGTGAAAATATTCTTGATTTTTTGTTGTCTTTTCGAATTCTGCGGTGATTACTTTTTTTATATATTTAAATAAAAATTATAACCCATTTAAAAGTATAAGAACAAAAGCTTTTGATTGTAAGAATGAAAGCTTTCGTAGTATTACCTGCTGCAATATTTTAGAGTTGTTTTTTACACAGTTTTCGTTTTCTGCAGTGATTAGTTTCTCTGTGTTTCCGTAATCTCTAGTGATTTATTTAATTTCTTTTATTTATTTTAAAAAACAAATCGAAAGAAAGCTTACAGTGCCATCTGTTGGTAAATGGTGCTTAATTTTTTCTGATGGACAGAACTTGCGCGCCTATATTTTTTCCTGCTTTTTCTTTTCTACAGTGATTCCGTTTTTCTTTTATTTTTATTGTCCTCGTAATGGGGAATATTTAAAATATTGTTGAATTTTCTCAGAGGAATTAATTAATTTTTATAAAGAATCCGACAAATAGAATTATTCTGTACATCTGTTAAGCGACTTTTCTATCTACTAATTATTCAGTCTAGTTGCACATTTCTTCGTACTTGTTTCGTTAAAAAATTCTACTTTTTGCCTATTAACATGAAATAGAAAAAATATCATACCACTGATGTGCTGAATTTTCTTGAATACATCTATTTTCATTTTTCTGTTATTAGCAATAAGTAAATAACATATTGCTGTGTTATTTAGTAATATAAGAGACACTTGTATATATATTTGTTAGGTTAGAAATATTTTGTATTTATTTTATTATTATAATTTGTTAAAAACAATGTACATTACCTTATAAACCTCCAGAACTCAAATGGAAATTTAATTACCTGCAAATATTTAATTTAAATTTCTGTTTTACTTAGAAAATGTCGAACGAAGTACTAGAAGTCTCGCTATCACCAATGACAGAGTTTAATGTGAAGAACTTCTGGGGCTGCAATCTCAAGGCTCCAGAATTGACTTCTGAGACCTCTTGTCTTGAGAAACAGTTCCAGCACTATAAAGAACAATTCCAGGCCGATGACGCAACGCAGGGATGTAGTTCACATTCTTCAACGTCACTAGAAGATGCCATCAGGGACAAGCCTCGAGAGTACTTCTTCAAAAAGGATGGTGGAAAGCGTTTTGTAGTAGTAAAACTGAAAAACTTTAAGACTTAAGTTAAATTAAGACTTTTCAAGATAGAAGCCGCACGGCTAAGTTTATTTAAAATGTAATCGCATAATTAGAATCAGAAGGAGAATGTTTAATTTATTTGAAACTTTAAATTTTGAAATTTTTGTCTAAGTTATTCAATAGATTTCTGAACAAATACCATGTGAATAGTTCGAAGGATTATTTATAATCTTGTCTGTATCATGGCTATTTGTTTAGTTTAAAACTTGAATTGATGAACTCCTTTAAACAACAATACAGATTGTATCATTCATTTAAATAAATGTTAATCTCGCAATTCTGATAAATAAATTTAATTAATGTTTGTTAATTAATATCCAAATCAAAACTTCCCATTGTAACAATTTTCATAACCATAGTTACTTCTGTTCGCAAGAAGGGCTATCATTGCATTTTTGATTATAAGTCCATGTGTGATTTCACAAACAATTAAAATGATTAATTTGCAACAGCGTCGAAATTATAGTAAATAAATTTTTAATTCAACAAATGTCAAAATGACAGCGAAATAGCTCGGCATTCGCTAGCACATGAAATTTTATTACTGTAGATTCGAAATTTTATGAATTGTACGTTACTTCTTTATTTATTTATTTTTTTTTTATTTTTCCTGTACTTTTTTTCTTTAAAGCCTGTTGTATTCATGATTTTATTGTGACTAAAATACAAGTGCATTAATTTAATACCACGCGATCGAAGATGAAATGATTGAATGTAGGTCGTAATCCATTTCTGAAATAACTTTCAACGAGCGTGTTCCAACTCGAACATTTTGAAACAATCAAAATGTCACCGTTGAGTAGAGTACCACAGAGAGTATTACCAAAGTTTCTTCAATATTCATGGCCGACTCTGAATCGTTTTATTTTCGATCGCATGGTATTATTGAATTATTAAACGTGTCAGTTTTGCTAACTGTATCTAAAGCGAATCTATTAAATACGAAAGTAAATTAAAAAAAAAAAAGAAAACATGAAGGAAAACATGCGAGGAAATGAATTTCCATTTCATGCCGTAAAACGGACGGTGATTTACGAGACAAATTTATTTCGCTGATTTTTTTCCGCCACGCGTCACACATCTTGCATGCGCCACATAATTACATCGTGCGTGACCAACATAAAAAAGAAAATAGTGAAATAAATAATTCGAGAGTAGAAGAAAAATTCATCAGTGGAAATTTGAGGGGCCCGCTCGCCCCCAAAAAGGCATAAATAACGTAACTAATCCCCCGAATTGCCTTCGCTAAGAGACTGACGATGTATAAAAGATCTTTTCCGCGCTTAAAAATTCCGCCTTCAGGACAAATATTTGCGGAGGACTTAGGTTTTCACCGTCGGGGATTTCCCCATTGTGCAACAGTTTTTTCTTCCGCTGTTGCGGCCACACGTCTTAATTCAGTATTTTCTTCGTTCGTCGGAGGCACTCAAAAACGCGCGCGGCATTAAGAGAAAAGTTATTTTAAATCTGCATAATCCCGATTTCATAAAGAGCCCGCGCGCCTTCCGCGCGCGGACATATAGGGACATTTACAAGTAAAATGGGGCTGCTTAGCGGACTTTTTAACTGTTTACTTTACACTCTTACCGCTTCCGAGGACTCGCCGCCGGGAAATAAATTCCAATAAGCGAAACACAACTACGGTATTAATGGCTTTCAAATTAAACCTGGAGGAATTTGAATAAAACGCAAGGCGCGCGCGATGCGAATTCCTTCTTCTTTCAAGGAAGAATCGCGTCTTGTTTGTTTATTTTATCTGAAAGGAAAGAAACTAATCCGTAAGGAAATTAATGAAACTAATTTAATATTAAAAGAAAAATTCTGGCTGCGTTTTACTTTGTAATTAAATAACTATAAATGGGCAATTCGGAGAGTCCCTCCTCTAGATGTATGGTTACCATCAATTCAGTTTAGTATGACAACGACGCCCGTTTAGGCGGTGATATTTTTTCACAAATATTTCAATTACCCCTGCGAAAGTCGGAAGGGAGAATCTATATAACGTTACTTTCGTCTTTGGCCGTCCATTTTTGTCGAGGCCATAAAAAGATATATATGAAATATCTCTGTAGCAAGTTCCGCCGTCCGGAGCTCGGTGCTCACTCAATATATCCTTATTTCGGACGATTTTATGTGTTTATTATACCGCAGCAAGGTTCATAACGGCGACTCGGATTTGCCAGACTGTAAATTCTACAAAAGTTCCTTTATGATACGCCAAACCCCGGCCTCGTGTTACATTTTATTAAATTACTTTACTTTCTTCTTTATTAAAACTGCCTGGCTCCTCGGCCCGAGACTTACGACTGCTTGTCATTGTTGAATTTGCTAATGCAAGAAAGTTGTAATTTTTATATGAAATCCTCGGACAGACTTTATTGCCGGCGATAACCAAACGAAACACGACCTACAATGTTCCTATTTTCAAAATAAAACAGACAGAATTTAATCCGATCAAACTTCAAATAATTCAAAACTTTCAAGAATGTTTCACCCACCACCGATATAGGGTGCCTTTAAAAAAACCTTACCCTTTCATTCAAGTTGCAAAAAAGCACTTTACAGAGCAACTTGCATGTCAATGCAACAATAAAAATCCTACACTTTTTAGAAAGTATTCGTATTTATTTAGAATTGACATGAATTAAATAAATTTTCATAGGTAAAATAGAATTCAAAATAAGATCCAAAATTTTAAAGAAAATTAAAATAATACTAATACAAAAATCAGTAAGGAAAATACAAAAGAAAAAACGATCAAAAATTACTTCGAAGAGAGAAGGGACGGTATTCTGTACCACATTTAAAACTTTTGTTTTTTGTTTAGTTTACCAAACGTTGAGTGTGTTTATCTTTCCGAAACTCGAAATTTTTAATTTCAAAGACGTTTCGCTTACGTCGTACTTAGATTAGATTAAAAACTCGAACTGTGGGGAAAATTAATTAATTTTTTTATGAAAACCGATCTGAGGACACACAGAACGAAGATGGAAACTCTCCTGAGGGACTGATTTTTCTTCCCGAACTGCAGTCTTTAAACCAACGCTATCGGGTTTAAATATGTTAAATATTTCTGTCCCGCGTGAAGCTTCGAAGTGAGAAATAGCTTTCGCCCACGCAATGGAATCATAACTCGCCTCCACTTGCTGAAAAACAGAATTTTCTTAACTTGCGGGTTTAAGGGTACTCAGAATGGTGCCAGCTTCGTTAAGAATTAATATTTTCCGCATAATTTCTTCTCTAGTTTGAAATAATAAATTTTTCTGTGCACAATTCCGGTTTCTTACAATTCTATATTTAAAAAAAATAATCATACAGTGAAATATCGCTTTTGATCTGCAAAAGAAATGAAGAATGGCGCAAAAAGAACAATACTTAATATCGCGACGTCGATAAATCTATATATTTATAATTTAGTTACGCCATCTGCGAAAAATTCGACTATTCAATAACTTTCTAAGCGCGCTCTAGATGACTCTTGAACTTACAAAACGTTCTGTACTTGTTCCACTATAAAAATAGAACCAGGCGCGCGTTTTTAACCAGTTCTTATTTAGAATATTCTATAAGTCTACTGAACGATTATTCTACCTACTGATTATTCTATTTATTCTATTTCTATGAACTGTTTTTTATATTCTTTGAGCTAAGTTTCTGCAAGTTTTTGTTTTTTATCTGCACAGGTTGCAGGTCGATCACTTTGTGTTATTAAAATATATTCTTTAAATTGATTCTTCTATCCACAGTACGTTTTCTACTTACATACTTCAAGGCACAATTTTATTTAAAAAAAATAACTTTCCTTTCATAAATTGGAATGATAACTCAAGGCTCTGACGGATGATTATTCTATTAGTCTACTAAACGATTGTTCTGTATACTAATGATCATTCTGTCCATTCTAGCTACCGTTTGTTCTATTCATTAGATAATATTTATCAATTCGATCGGTAGTTTAGAAACAAATGGGTGCCACCTAGTGAATAATATCTGAAGTGCTTTTCTGTGATAATTCTCTACGCGGTTTAGGGTGCCATCTCTTGACGAACAGCGAAAATATTCTCAAGTTTAAACTTTTCTTAATCTTAGATGAAATAAACGAAGCGTCTATCAAGCGCTCATTGTGTCTACTAGCATTTCTAGCTGCGTTTCATTCTATTTTTAAAGTTAATTTTTATTTCTGCACGAAATTTTTATGTTGTTTATAACTACGATCGGCACCATCTAGAGCGTCCCATGAGATTAACAGCGATTTGTAGAACGGTAAGTAATAGAAGTGTTATTTGCTAGAAAATAGATAAGCAGTAGCTGCAGCTCGCCAAACAACTGTGAACAATTAAAGAATTTTTAATTTAATAAGCGATTATTTCGTCGAATCCCGAATTTGTAACAATAAAATAAAAGAGTCCGTTCAAAACAATCTCTTAATAGAATGCACTGTAACGAGAACAATATGAATTTTTACGTGAAGATTATTATTCTTAAAGAACGTGCCAAGCCACAATCGATGAATAACATAATTAAGCTGATAGAATAATCAATTAGTCGAAATCACAATCAGTAGAATTCCAAGTTAATAAAACAATGAAGCAATTCTTGTCCTTCTTTGTCCTAAGGGATAAAATAATCTATTATTAGACTAATCTAAGAATAGACTACTCAATAAATAGACTAATGCTGAAATTAAACCTTGAAAGTGAATTGCAAAATAACTTTCTTCGCTTAAAAAGTCAGGCAGTGCTAAAAGACTAAAAGAAGCCTTTCCTTAGAAGGGTTGCAGTTACATCTATTATTGAATAGTAAACATTTTTTTAAGTTAAATAAATGAAACGATCGCTAGGTAGACATTTAGAGATGGGAGCAGGATTCTTTTAAACACAGCCGGAGTACGGTAGAGTAATTTGCTGTTAGATCAATCGATGAATGAACTACACAGTAAATAGATTCAACGTTGACTGCTTGCTAGAAATTAGCTTTTTTGAATTGCTAAAAGGGAGTAAAAATGGAAGCTTTTTCCTAGATGGGTTGCAATGTGGCGCTAGATAGAATTTCGCTACAGGCGCTAGTTTGTCTAGTTACGATCCTGCTCGGTAGAATTATTAATTTATAAAACACTCAGAGACACTCAGCCAATAGGATGGAATAATTAGATCCCACTGAATTAATCAGTGAATAGATTGCTTAATGAATAGATTAATATTTTAATGTAATGACTAATGAGTTTTTCGATTTGCATTAAAGTTAGTTTTTTTTCTTCTCATTGTAAAATTAAAGTTTTTTATTACAAGGATTACAACGTCATCTATTGGTGAATAGTGAATTTACATCATCACGGAATAACCGCTGTATAGAATAATCAATTCATCGAAAACTCAGTCAGTAGAATTGTTAATTTATAAAATGCTCGGAGACACTCAGCCAGTGGAATAGAATGATTAGATGCCATTGAATTAATCAACGAATAGATTAACCAATGAATAGATTACTCAATGAATTAATAAATGTTTTAACATATTTAGTTATGCGCTGGAATTCAACGTTAATTTGGTTTTTAAATTTGCAATGTGTTTTTTACCTACTCAAAAAAGCTTGTTTTTTTTTCATTGTTGTAATAAAATGAAAGGCCTTGTATTAGAAGGATCACAGCGCCATCTATTAGTGAATTGTTAATTTAAATCGGCGGAATAGTCACTGTAAGTCAGTCAATCGAAAACTCACCCAGTAAAATTATTAATTCATGAAACATCCAGAGAAGAGAATAGAATTTCTTTTAGATACACTCAGAGTAATAATCATTTAGATCATATAGATTACTTAATAAATAGATCAAACCTTTGATACTGAATTACCCATTCAACTACAAAAGCCTGTAAAGGTAAGCCCGCTGTGATTTACAGATTTGGATCGTCATAGAAAATTCCGTTCGCAAACCAAGGTCGCATTCTGAAACTTTTCGATAACCAGTCATAAAATTATGCAAAGATGGATTGGACTGTCTTACTCCAAAATTAATTCAACTCAACCAGTGCAATATTATTTTTTTATCAATTTTTCTCTGAAACTATGAGGCTTTGAATTATTTTGTTGAATTTTACTGCGCAATTAAGCATAGAAATATTTTCCAGGTTTTACACACTCTACACGATTACTAACTATTCCGTCGAAAATAATTAGAAACCGAACAGTTTTATGATTTGAAACATCAAAATCAAAATGGCACGAAAAATGTTCGTCTTATCGAATTGCTACAGGGGACCAATAATCTCGCGAGGTCACGTACACTGTTTCAGTGTCGAACTGGGATATTGTTGTAAGAAATCGGCATTTTGCAAAATTACTAAGTTCATTGCGTAAGTTAGATTTGATACAATGATACGGGACCGCGGAAAATAGCTAAAAATTATGTAAACTAACGACTTATTATGAAAATTAACTAAAATTGTGTAACTGACAATATAGAAAGTGTTAGGAAAGAGTTTATACATGTATTTCGACCTTATTGAGCCTCATCAGAGTCACCTCCGCGAGAGGTAACCATACCCTCAAATCGTTCATGCAAAATGTCAATCGTGGTGTTCGCTGTGTGGCACTTAGCGCCGCCTTGCTGGAACCACATGTCGTCCACTTCCATATCGTTCAATTCGGGCCAAAAGAAATTGGTTATCATCGACCTGTAGCACTCGCCGTTGTCGGTGATGGCCTCACCAACGTCATTTTCAAAGAAGTACGGACCGGCCCAAAATCCGCACGAAACGGTAACCTTTTGTAGATGCATTGCCACCTGATGAACCTTGGGTGGGTTGGTGTCTCCCATATACAGCAATTTCGCTTATTAGCGCAGTCATTCATCCAAAAATGCGCCTCGTCGCTAAAGATGATTTTTCGGCCAAAATTGGAATCCTCTTCCAAACGCTCCGAAGCCTATTCAGCGAACAAACGGCGTTGTCTATAGTCATTAACTTTAAGCTCCTGGGTCGGTGCAGGCCCAAGTCCTGACGCAAAATTCGCCAAGTAGAAGTCTGCGAAGGGCCGAGGTCTTGTGCACGGCGAGGAATTGTTCTCCTGCATACTCTCGCGGACAACGGCGATGTTCTTGACCGATCTGGCGTTCCTTTAACGTACGGGTGTTCGCTGATTGTTCACCGAACTGGTCGTCTCGAATTTGGCCACCAAACGCTGGACTTTGAAGAACCACCGCGTTCGTCGTGAAATGGGCGCAACACGCGCAACGTTTGCACAAACGAACACTCATTTTGATAATAAAGTTTTATCATTTGACGTGCTGCTCAATAGTGTTTCTGTAAGGATCCGGAAAAATGCTTTAGAGATTGTATTGAATTAAATTTATTTTTATTTTATTTTAATCATTTGATTATCAATTCTGCTTGTTCTTAGAAAGAAGCCGGATGTTCGTATCGCTTTTATGAGCTTCGGATGCGTTTTCAAATCAATCCTATCAGGTTACGATAAAAATTTTCTCATTGAATCAGCAAAAGGAAATCACGCCACTGTGCGTCTCTGCCCTTGAATGAGCGACGTGGGTAAAACAAGACGTTTACGCCCTCTCGTAACGAGAAAAGTTTCGCTTGGAAGCTACTGTGGGGACTGTCTGAATTCAAATTCTTGCTGATCTCGCAGAATTTCCTTCCTCACTTTTCCAGGAGGTGACGAGCCTTTAAGTAGCTTAAGCGAGGGAGATAAGGCTAGTTTCCGGTTTCCTTTTGTTTGGTCCGCGTTAAAGCTCTCGTCGTCTTTTTTAATTTATTTTTCTTTTTTCTAAGTTCGAGTTTTGATTTTTTGTTATAAATTTTCCAAAAGTTTGTCAACGGTTTCGGTCAGGAAAAGCAGAAGTTTTTCCCGCGCAGTTTTAGTGTTCATCTAAATTAAATTCGTCGTAATCGAAGCAAGTCTCGAAAACCTAACTTTAGAGTTTATACCCAAAAATTTCGGATACGAGAAAAATCTTTTGATTCGTCGCTGGTAAGCTCAATGTAATTGTTGTCAGAAAAATTAATTAACTAAAAGTATTTCTCTATGTGAATTATACCTCTCCCCTTCTTGTCGAAATATATATTTTTTTGTTGTCATAAACCGTTTCAGATATTTTGTATCACCGAAAATTAACTCATTATTGATTCTGTAATTTTCTTGATATTTATTCTTGTTGTAGTTTCGTGTGTTTTAATGGAAAATCATTACGATTTGTTAATTTTAAAATTTGTTGTAAATTCTTTGTTCTCGTAAAATTTTATTTTAATATATACTTTATTTGTTAAAACTTTCGATTTTTATTTATAATCTCAAAGTAGTTTTTTTAGAGAATCTTTAATAATAATTCTAACAAGAAGTTGGAGAAGAATGATCCAACAAACCCAAAATAAGTAAGTCTGAGGGTAAAAAGGGCCAAAATTCAAATCAAGTCCAAAAAGAGTGGGAAGAACGATTGCTGGCTAACTTTTGGCTAAAACTGGAAACTTCTTGCGTCTCGATTTTGTTTGGAAAAGTTTTGGTTAAAAGGGTGGTCAAGTTTAACAAGGGAGTTCAGAGAAGTCAGAATTTGGGACTTCCAATCTCTTTTAATTTTCCTTATACAAGATTTCTATTTTAGAAATCTCGTATTCTGGTTGAGAACGTTTGTGACAAAATATAAATTACCCTTACTCCCGTATTGATCAAGTGCTTACATAACTTGCCATGGTGATTTGGCGTCAGTGACGAAATAATAAACAAGAGATTTGACAGACGTCGTCAAAACAACATGGCCGCCACAGCCTGTCAACATTGACCCCACCATATTGGAAAACCCTTTACATGACTTCGAATCATTGTTTTAACTCTGTTTACAGTTTCGTTTTATGCCAAATTCCTTAAGTTGATTTTACCTATTTTGAATATACACTCTTGTGTATACTTTTTCTTTTATTTACAACTGAAAATTCATACAAATGAAAAATTCAAAAGAAGAAAAGGTATAATTTCGTCAATCCCCAAAATATAATGTAGTAGCAGGTAAGGGCTAAAATCTCATTCCACTTAAAAGGGGCATTCGAGAGCAATTTCTGGCTAAAATAAAGCTCAAATCAGACACGTACAGACATGGTTTCTATGTTTCTTTCTTTGATAGGCAAGTTATCAGGTTGCGGAATACTCCTCGTATTTTTAGGCTCTAACTACTAAGACTATCGGAAGGGCTACTAGAATCTAGGGGAATTCTACCCCAGTAGGGATTCTTGACGTGCCAAACATCATATTGGCTTTACTTCTATTCGAGAAGAAGGCATGTTTGCGCTTTTCATCCGCAATTGAAAAACAAACCGCCAGGTTGAGAACTGACCCCAGGTCCTTTGGATCCGAAGGCAAGCATGCAAACTTGTGGACCATCCAGGCGGCATCTGTGTGGTTTGATTAAAATTTTGGCAAAAGATTGAAGAGAAAAAGTGGAAATTGTTGTTTGTGTCTGTAAAGTGAATTAAGAATTTGGGCTTAATAATAGAATTTCTCTCTCATTCTGGTTGTGACATCTAGAAGAGGCCTTTCAACGAGGCCTTTTAAAATTAATAAATTTGAAAGTGAGGGATAATTCTTTGATTACCAAATGCATTCATCAAAAAATAGAATATTTTGCGAACCACCAAAATAGATGTGGATAACGACATTCTTCTCAAGATTCATTCAAAGCATTTTTTTCAATTAAAATACCTTTTTTTGATAGATTTAAGCTTCGTTGAGGTCTACCAAAGCACTCAAAAGAAAAAAATTTAGGCTGTTAACAAACCAGAAATGTTCATATCTACCTGTTGAGATAGAAAGAAAAAGCAAAGACTTAGAAATATCTTCTTCTGTGCCACTTAATGGTACATACGTACTACATAGGTAGCTAAGACATCGTTGTAAAAGAGATTTCTTTGCTTCCTCTTTCTTTCTATCTCAACATGAGTATTCCTCAATCTCCTTTGTTGTTAAGTAAAAATGTTATTATTTATGGACGACGTTTGTTTCTAGTCTGATAGAATTTAATGGGGTGAAAAGAGGGCGAACGCATTCGATTTTATACGGCGCGATAAAAACGGTCTTCCGCGTCATCGGCAGCGCGCAAGAAGTTAAAGAATAATATAAGAGCCGACACCACATTAATTTAACGTCAGCGGAGATAATAAAAAGCAACTGCAGACCACTCGAACTGAAAGCTTCTTTCTGAATTGGCCACTCTCCTGCAGACCCTGCCTCATAACTTATGGATACTGATGACTTCAGCAATGAGCCGCTTTGATACACCAGCAGCACCTTGTTAGTTCTCGTCGAAGGCCCCGTCCTTGTTAAAATAAATTGGAAGTCGATGGGCTTTGATGTTTCCCACTGTTTACCTTAGTTTTAACGGAACTCATACTCACTTTGGCGCAGAAGAAAAAAAAATTTATTCACCCTGCGCTGCTTTTTTAAATTGCTTCCCGGTGGCAAATTTGATCAATATAATAAACTGCAACAATTAAAACGTGTGATGGCATTGTTGCCTGTGCGGCGTCACATGTTGGCGGTGTAACGCTCATTACGGCCGACAGATAATGAGATAATTTGACGCGGTTATAATTACCGGCCGGAAGGAAACGCGAGCAAAAAACCGCTCGGAGATTCATCTCGGATACATTTCATTACAATAATTTAGCATAACTTAAAAACGGTCAGCGCGCCCGCCAGATGAGCCCCCCCGATGCCTTACGCCGAAGAATGTTTGTTTAAGCGGAAATTTACGCGCGCGGAAAATCAGTTTCGGCCGCGGATTTTCACCACGTAATGTATTCGGCCTTAATTTTCATGAAGCTTCGACTTGTATATCTTATAATCCCCCGAAATATTATGTTATATCGGCTACCGGTAAATACGCAGGTTTGTTTTCGTTTTGCCATGTTCGAGGGAGAGCAAACAACAACATCAAAAACACCCTAAATTTTTCAACTGCTTCCTCTTTTTTGCATTTGCAACGCAACAACATAAACAAGTTGTTATTTTCAATTGTTTTTCTAAGGTTAGAGTTCCTAAATTTTAAACCCCCTTAAATTTCAAATTTTTCATCGATTTAATCTATTTTTACTTTAAAAGAGAAACTAAAGGAACTAAAAACAAGGAGAAGTCAAAATTAATTGCAGCGAAATAAACAACACAATCTGTTGGTACCCATGGAAGTTATTTTTTTAACAAAAGCTGACGCTTTCAGTTACCCTGAAACTAACCTCATTTATTGAGGACAGATAAAAATTCCTTAAACAAATTAATAAAACAATGATTAATAGAACAGTCAAAGAACAGAAAAAGCTGATGACGGAAAACAAAAGCAGAAATCTCAAAAGAAAAGTTAATGTTCCGACTTTTTTTTAACTACAGTGAATGAAACAGCACCATCTGTTGGTAATTGATGGAAGTTTTTTTTAAACAAAAGCTAACACTTTCAGTTACCCGAAATTGACATAATTTGTTGACGATCGATGAAAATTATTTAAACAGTTCAAAACAAGTACATAATTACTTGAAACACCTGAACTCGAAAGAGATTAAAATCCTAATCACGGAAGAATTCTGATACTGACAATTACAGTTAATGTAACAGCACCACCTGTTGGTAATCCATATAGGTTCTTTAAACAAAAGCTAGCGCGCAAAGTGTAAATTGTTGGAGAAAGAAGTTACAGTCAATGTAACAACGACATCTGTTAGAAATTGACTAAAGTTAATGTCGTTGGACATGTACCTGAATAGATGAATTCGAAAAGAAACTAAAATACTAAAGCCAAAAAATGGCAGAAGAAAAAAATTCTGACTCTTTCAGTTACAGACAATGTAACAACACCATCTATTGGTAATCGATAACAATTCTGGAAACGAAAGCTTAAAACTGAACTCGAAAAAAAATGACTCTGACACTTCCAGTTACAGTTAATGTGACTACCCCATCTTTTGGTAGTTGAAGAAAGTTCTTTAAACAAAAGCTAAAAAAAAAACTGGTACTTCAAACAACAGAACTCGAAACAAAAAAAGAATCAAAATCGTAAATCAAAGCTGGCGCTTTCAATTACGCCAAATGTAACAATATCATTCGTCGAGATAATTGACAAAAAACAGAAGCAAAAACAAAAGCCTATCGTGCGGTGTATTCTTAAAACAACTAACCTCGAAACAAAATTCTAGAAGAAGAAATAAGAAAAGAAAGAAACTGGAATTTCAGTTTCACTAGTTTACAGCACCATCTATTGGTAATTGAAGAAGATGTTCTTTAAACAAAAGCTGAATCTATACATCATCATTTGGTGGAGTGTTTGACCAAAATTATTTTAACAAAAGCTATTGAAACAGATGAACACGAATGTCCCTAAGACGCCATCTTCAAATCCAAGATGGCCGGCTTGTAATTGAAATTATTTATGTTAAATGCGAATCAAATTCAATATAATTAAGTAAACTCAATTCAAGTAAACCAACCGCAAAAAAAACAAAAGCAAGTGAAAAAAGAAATTGCAGGCGAAACAAAGAAAGGCTCTGGCACTTTCAAGTTATAATTAATAATAACAACACCATCTGTTGATGATTCGGGGACGTTTTTAAACAGAAGATCTGAACGTAAGATGACATCATCTGTTGGTGATTTGATCAAAGTTCTTTGAACATAAGCTCCGATGCTTTCAGTTGCACCGAATGTAAAAAACCATCTATCGGTGATTTAAGGATATATTTTTTAATTCCTTTCCAAGCTATATGAATGAGCAAAGAGCGACAATAGATGTCGATTGTTAGAACTGTTATGGTGCCATCTATCAGTGAAGAATGAAACTATTATAAACATTTTATTCATTTTTTGTTTTGTTTTTTATACAATGATCTCCTTTCCTTATGCCTGTGTTTTCTTATAGAAAATTCTTGCTTAAATTCTTGAGTATGGATAAATTTTTTTACTGCAAAAATCGTGATGCCATCTATTAGTAAACGCAGAAATTTACTTAAATTCTTTTTGAAAGAATGTATATATTTTTTCTTGCTTTTTCGTCTTGTTCTGTTTACCTTCTTTAAAAAAAATATATCACTTGTAGTTCGCATAAATTTCCTTAGACGATTTTATTTATATTTATTTCTTGCTTTCTCTTTTTCATAATGCTTTCCTTCTTCCGTTATATTTGTTTTTTCCATTTAGAAACACACTCTTGCTAAAGGTCATACAGAAAAGTAAAGAAAAAACAATTATTTTGTTGATAAGGATAATGGTGCCATCTGAAGGTGAACAGTGAAAGTAGTTTTGAATTTCCTCGTAAGAATTAATTATTTTCTTTTTTTACATTCTCTTTAATACTATCTTTCTTTTAATTATAAACGTTATTGTAATACGTTATAGACTCCTGGACAAAATTAACGCATCAGCAAAACTTCTCATTATAATTTTCTTTTTTCGAACTTTTAAATTATAGTACCTACGTGATATTATAATTAAATGATTTCAACTAATGTTTGACAACATAGAAATGGTATTATCGGGAAAAAGAAGAATAAATAACAGAAAGAAACAATAATGACAAATCCAATAAAAACGGTGTCAATGAAAAGATTTAAAAAAAATTGACAAATCGTAAGAATTTGAATTCCATAGCGTGTAGATCCCTTCTAGCTCTTATTACTGCTTCCATTCGTCTGGGCATGCTATTAATTAAGTTGTAAATGGTTTCCTAGGGAATATTCTCCCATTCGACAAGAATGACCTGTTCGGGTTCCCCAAGATTCATAGGAGCAGGTATGTGGCGCCTAACTGATCGTTTTAGTGCATCCCAAAGATGCTCTATGGGGTTCATATCTGGGCTTCTTGGTGGCCAGTCTATAGTGGGAATAATCACAAATCGAAGGTAGTCCAGTAACTCTCTAGCAACGTGGGGCCGAGCATTATCTTGCATAAAATGAAATTGTCCCCGACAAGTGGGGCAAATGGCATCACATGTTCTTCTACGATATTTTCTACGTAGAAATGTGCATTCATGAATCTCCCCCGTATAGGAACCAAATCCGTGCGACCGTCGAAAGAAATTCCTCCCCAGAACACTATTGGATCCACCAAAAATGGGATCCTCGGAGAAATATTACAGGCAGTAAACCTCTCTCCTGGCCTCCACCAGACTCATTCACGTCCATCTGGTGAATTAAGTCTTACTCTTGTTTCGTCTGAGAACAAACCTCGCTTCCAGTCATCGGTGTTCCAATTTACGTGATCCCTTCCAAAATGGAGTCTAGTAACTCTATGTTCCCTGGTGAACAGTGGTGCAATAGCTGGTCTTCTACAATTCAATCCTCCTTCATTAAGCCTTCTTCTGACCGTTCGTCCAAAAATTGTTACATTTCGAGTAAGCGCTAGGGCTTTGGTTAGCTCCAAACTGGTAGAACGCCTGTTTCTTAAGGCGACTTGTATAAGATATCGCTCATCTCTTGCATCTGTAGACTTCTTACGACCTTGTCCTGGGGTTCTACAATAACTTCCAAGTTCAAACTGTTCGACTAATTGTTGATTGTCTAACTCCTAACAAATTAGCCACATATCGCTGGCTACGTCCCTCGTTAACTAGAGTTATCGCCTTGATTACTTCGTCTTCTTTTAAGTTGCGTGGACGATTCATTGGTTCTGCTCTAAGTGCACTGAACGAAGTGTTTTAGTCACTTAATGATATTAAATTTGGAAAAAAATCACTAACAAAACTGAATTTATTGCCCTTTACAAATCACTTTAAACAGCGTTAAATTTCTTATCAACAAGCAATCGCAAAATGTTACTTTCCTTCTGTCAAACAATTCCAATTGTTTATCACTAGTGACAGAGGATATCCTAGGCCAACTACATAAAAATAAAAAGTTTAATGACTCAAAAATTCGAGAAAATAAAGGTAATAATGAGAAGTTTTGCTGATGCGTTAATTTTGTCCAGGAGTTTATATTCCTGAATTTTCTTGAAACGGTCTGTATACATATTTTTACTTCTCTGCTTTTCTGTGAAAAAATTTCTTTTCTCGTTTGTTAACTGAAAACGGGCGAAAGATGCCATTTATCTGGCAACAATAAAAATATTTTTAAATATTCTGGAAACAGTTCGTATTTTCATCCTCTGTAGCATTATCCTTCTTTCTTTTACTTTTGGTTATACGAATCACGGTGGATACTTAAAGTAATCCTGTATCTTTTTCTCTTTTTACGACGTTCTTGAACTGGTGTTTCCCAAAAGCATTGCTGACAGAAAAGGCTAGAAACAAGTACCATCTATCGGACAGTGAAACTATTTCTGAATTTTCTCCAAAGAATTTTTCTTTCTTGCTTGCGTTTCTTTGTAATGTTTTCCTGCCTTTTTGACATTTCACTCAATGTATGACGCCAATTAAAAAAAAAATAAATAAACGAGTTGTTAGAGATGTCAATTGTAGCAACCATGTAGCGACATCTTTTGCTAAATAAAGAAGTTTCCTTAGATTTCCGATGGTAAATTGTATTAACATTTCCAAACACATCTGTAAGGTCATTTGAATCAAGTCTTCCACTCAGTATTCTCCCACCAAGCAACATTTTAAAAATAAAAACTGCATTTGCTTTTATAATAATTAATTGATTGATAGTTATTAAAAACACTAACGAGATGGCGCCGTGTGGAGTAAGCTGTTATTCGAATTAAAACAATCACGCAATTGTTCAATTTGCTGTTGGCCACGGAATTTTTTTTGCCAGAATATAAGCAACTGTAGCAAAAAAAAACAAAAAAAAATGTTTCCTTTACTTATTCATTTTTCTCTTTGATTTACGCTTTTGCTTGCATCACTTGTTACTGGATGCAAAGGAAGATAAAATAAAAAGTTTTAATGAATCTCAAGGAGTAGAACGTAGGCACTGATCTTCCCTCTCTCTCACACTGTTTCTTCATTTTTCTTGAAGTGTGTCATCTTTTCTCTCTCTCTCACACACACACACACTGTTTCTTCATTTTTCTTGAAGTATGTCATCTTCTCCCGCTCAGATACACTGTTTCTTCATTTTTCTTGACGTATGTCATTTTCTCTTGATTTAACGCTTCTTCTCACCACAAGTGCAAGTCTTCTTCGTTTTTTTCTTTTAAACATTTGTCACTGACGGTGATAGGGTCCCCGTAGACCCCACAAATATGTAAGAAATTGTAAACCTAATTTGAAATAATTGATGGACAAATTTTTGAAACAAAAACAGTGGCGATTTGGCAGTTGAGGACCGTCCTAATGGAGGTTTCAATGGCAGTAAGTGTTTCGATTTACGTGTATTATTAGGTGTTATGTTTATTTTAATTACGTATATGATTGTGTAAATTCCAATACCTAATCGCCGCCACTGACATTAGTCTTGTATTCGACGTAAATAATTCTAAGAAAATTCTACTCTTATCATGACTGTCAGGAGTTTATTGAAATCGAGAGGCGTAAAGAAACGAAGTACTGATTATAATCGTGGTTTAATAATTAATAAGCGGTTAACAAAAAAGAATAAATGAGTACAAGCTTGTGGCTATCGGTATTGCCAACCAACAATTGTCTGTTCGTCTTGTATTGGCCAGGGTTGTAGTGACGCATCCCTACGGATGGAGTTCGAAAGGGAGATCGCGTGAAGATTATGTTCTAGTAACGACTAACATCATTCGAGAAATACCATACACGTGTAACCTTCAGAAAAATGTTTTGTTAGAAAGTGGACGCACACCTGCATTCGTCTTGCGTGGGTGTACCAAGAAAACCAATGAAAAGGGACAACAACAAGTTATTCTTTCCTGGTTTGCAGAAAACCTATTCACCAGGATGTAACGATTCCATTGAGGTTCTCTGCGAGACAGTTTTCGCAGCATTTATTCGAAACCTGCGTCGTTTACAAAAAATACTTCAGCAATTTGTATCGTAATATCCAAAATTTTCAATTTCAATTTCCTGAATGAAGTTACGCGCTGTAACTAACATGAAACTTCCTTTCGAAATTACTTATGCATTTGGATTTTTTTTTTTAATTAACAAAAACGAATTCTGCGTTTTTTCCCTCTTCAAATAAAGCTGTGAAGAAGTAACTCAGTGATGATGTGTGGAGTGGTTTATGAGACACCTTGGGGAAGATTTACCGCGCGCTCGTCCTGACTGATCGAGATCCTCCCGGCAGGTGACGCAGGACCACACGTGCGAAGCCCCGTCGTGAGTGCGAATCCTCTGGATAAAATTTGAAATTCCCTCTCGAAATCCCGCCGCTAAAAAATGTTTGCCCGCATATATTTTCATAAATTTTCTATTACGTTTCCCATCATGAACTTACTTTCAATTCTCTCCGAATCTCACTCACACACACTCTTAATAAACACTTAAATAATTTTCCTAATACAATTTTTTCCTTTCGAAAACTAGATGATACTTTTTTTTAAATTAATTTGTGTTTCATGTAATATCCTCTGCAATCTTGTTGGTCGTGTTTAGTTTGACACACGCTATGTTTGTGTGTGTGTGTGTAGAAAACGAATGTGAGTGTGCCGATGTGAGGAATAAAGGGAAGACGTCCTAAGTTATGATAAGTACACATTTTATACGGAGATACTTGGTGTTGATGTGCTGAATTCATACATGTGAATGTGCGGCTTATCCGGGGGTTTAGAGCTCGAGCGGCTTTTCTATATTTTTACAGCATCTTCTACCTTTGACTGCTCCGTTCCATTTGATCGAATCGCGGGAGATCCCCGTCGGTGTTCGCCATGTTTTTATAAACAGTTTTTGTTTTCCTTTCGACGGAATTTCCTAACGCAATATCGCACGAACTGAACGGGCAAGAGCCTTCTATTTTTAATAAAAAAATAATAAATAAACTTTGTGTCTACCACGTAACTTAATTCTAGTCCACGTGAGCATTTCAAAAACAAAGTCACAATGATTTGTTTGTAAAGGTTAAGCTGTTTATAATAACTGATCACGAACGCCGAATATTTTACTAAGTGTTCTTTGCACGATTTAAAAAATATATCCGCATACCATTGCACCACTTCTGATATGGGCCATCATTAAAATAACCCTACGTTTAATATTGTACTGGATTGTGCAGAACTATTTACCCAGCAAACATTCAGTATTGGGCAAAAATCATTTTCATTCGTAGTACATATCTTATGCAGATAAACAGAAATTGGCTCTTGGTAATTTGATGAAATTTTTTAATTTCTTCTCTTTTTCATTTTATATTCTTGCTTGTTTTTGGTCGCAGTTATCTATTCCCCAGTATCTTTACGAGCCAACTTCTCTTCTCCACTTTTTTATTTTCTGTCGCCATTCTTTCCAAGTTCGTAGCCTGCCTGTTCTGTTTATTTTAGCCACTTTTCTGATCCCCTCTCACGTATTCTCATTTTTGTTTTCTTTTTGTGGTCAACTTCCTAAAATTATCTGATATTTTTGAGGATTTGCAATTTCTTTTCTCTATTTTACTCTTTTCTGTCGTCTTTCTTTCTATGCTCTTCGTTTGTCCTGGGTTTTGACATCTCCCAATGATGTTACGACCAATCGTCTTCTGACTGTCTGAGGCGTACGACCATACGACTACTCGTGTTGTGACGCATAATCCGATTCCAGCTGCCTTTTTTATGGTTCCGACCAGTAATTCCGATTACGTTAAAGACTATATGTGAGATAAAGTTTTACAATTGCCCTATGAGTCGCCGAGGCTTTCCTTGAATCGACTGCTCTCTTTGATTTAAAATAAACAATTCATTTTATATAACGACGGCATTCTCTATGAGTCACATCGGTGACTGATGACGCAATATGCAGCTGTTATTCTGCGAATGCAATTTTATTCCAAAAGCTAATCAAGACTCATGATGGCAAAGCAAGTCGCTTGTTTATATAATCTTTTGACGACGTTGTATTGAATTTAACCTGCGCGATGCTCTTCATGATTTGCGAAATGCCGTTTTCTTACGTAGTGGACTATCGTCTGGACGACTTTCTCTTATTCCGTTGTTTTCTAATTTAATTAGCTGCCCTTTTCTTTATAAATATTTCCATTGTTGATTCTACTGTTTTTTGTCTCCTCAAACCTTTTAAGCCACCAAGATTAAAAGCTATAGAATGCGTCTTTATTCTCTTGTTTTCTGTTGCTTTTTCTACATTCCAAAACTTTCGGTTTTACGTTTCTCATTTTAAACGCTTCTTCTAATCGCTTCTTCATTCATAATGTTTCTTTGTTTTTAATTTTTCTCCATACCATTACTTTTCGTCTTCACCTTTTACTTGTCAAAGTCTGCAAGACATGCAGACTTTGACCACAGTAGAACTCGGAGACGAAAAGTTTAAGAAGATATCTTAAACAATGGAATTGTTAATTTTGACGGTTTCTTTTGTTTTATGTCATCTTTCTCTAGGCATCCATTGTCGTTTCACAAATTCGAAAGTTTCTGACGACCAAAAGCCACTTTTTCCAATTCTGTTCCTTCTCTCGCTCTTACTGTCTTTATTTACAAAACTCTCTTACCACTTTCTCGATACAATTGTGGTTTGTTGGTCACTATATTATCTACCTACCGAAGCTCTCAAATCTTCATAAAACAATAGGATTGGGGTTTCGAACGTTTTACATAATTTCTGTTAATACTTTATTTTGACCACCACTCTTTCCCCTATTCTTTACAATTTTATGGTAGTTTGTCTTCGTCGTACAGTTCATCATCAAGGTGATCAGATCTTTTTCAACGGAATATTTTTTTTTGATTTTGAATCTTCTGTATCTTTTAGTTAAACCACATTTCTTTATTCTTCTTCTCTCACTATCTTTAATCGTCTTGTAACATATTTTTGCTGATTTTCACAGTAAGATCATTTTTAATGTTACTCCTGCCAATGAGTTTACAGCCATCTTCT
The DNA here is from genome assembly GCA_039766575.1 of Serrognathus titanus. NCBI lineage: Eukaryota > Metazoa > Arthropoda > Insecta > Coleoptera > Lucanidae > Serrognathus > Serrognathus titanus. The sequence continues at coordinate 52,106,723 of CM077914.1, read as the reverse complement.
GATTGTGTGATGATGTTTCATGACAACACCGCCTTTTATTTGGTGCGCAAATCGGAAATTCTGATTATGAACAAAATTCTGCGTGTTTAATCAAGTTGTATCTTGATGCACATTTGTCCCATGAGTTATTTCAGTGTTCCCTAGGCAGATCGCTCTCAGTCATGTTTTGTTTATAATTGCATTGGATTTAAAATAAATAAACTTCTGTGCAGAATATCGGCTTCTGTTATCATGCAATCTTACTTCAAAGTTTGTTTCATTATCATGACAGTAAAACTACCTTCGAAGAAGCAAGTCGCTGTAACATTTGCTTACATTACATTTGTTTAGATTATTCCAAGTAGGTGTGATATTCGAGGTCGCGAAAGCGACGTTCTGTAGAGTACTTGCGAAATTAAATAAATGATTTACTTCTGTGAAAAATACCGGTTTTTTACAACAGAGAGCGGTTCTTATCATCAGCACTTGTTTTAGGAATTGTTGTTTCCTTGTTTTGTGTTTAACCGTTTCACTATTATTTTGACAAGGAGGTTCGTTTGCTGTTTTCTAAACGGAAATATTCTAATGATGTTTTAAATGCAGATTTAAGAAAACGAAGAAGTAATCCATCTTCGGAGGAATTTTGAGCGTCTGGCGCAATGAAAGGGTTTTAAAGAATTTTTTGGGGAGGCATTGTAAAAATCAGCTAATATTAAAATAATGTCTGCCTTGGCGTCTTCTCTTTATAAAGATAGCTTCAGGTAATCTCTTTTATCGACATTTCACTTTGACACTTTGATAGATAATTAAAAAGAATATGAAAAGTATGGCAACTAAGAAAAGAACTGACATTTGTGCTCACCTCCAGATTAATAAAATAAAATAATAAATAAACTATTTCGATACTTTATGTTAATAAGTTTGACAGTTAATGAAAAAGTTAATACAAGAGAATTGAGAACAATTGCTTCAGAAAGAAAAAAATTAAGTAAATTAATATTTTGTTATACAGAAAGCTTTCGAAAACGAGACGACATTTCACTTTAACAACTTTGACAGATATTTAAAAAATATATATGAAAAGCATGGCCTAAAAAAGCAACTGCATTTGCACTCACCTCCAGATTAAAAAGTGTAAAAAATTAAACTCCCTATACGGGATACTTTTCAGAAAGTTGATTGCTCTTTTATCAACAATTTATGTCGACAAGTTTGACAGTTAATAAATAAGTACATGTAGAAACCATGCATCTACGCCACTGATCAAAGCGACATTTAGCTCAATGTTGTCCACGCCAGAAAATAATATCCTCCGACATTAACTGATTTACATTCGCCCACCTTGTACAAACTTCCACAAAAGCATAGCACCATCTCTTAGCCAATTGTGAAATTTTCTTTATTTCAAAAACTTCGAATATCGAGGAATAGATGGCGGGCTCTTACTTCGAATCTTTTTAATAATAGTAATAATTATTATTTTAAATAAAATTGAAGCAAAGAGCGTTCGCAATTTAATATAAGATTTATGTAGATTATTGTGAACGTAATAGAATTTTGAGAAAACTATATTTCTGTTATTGCACCCGCGAGAATATAAATTGGGGGATTTCTAGGGGATTGGGAAAACTGTGACGAAGAAAATTTCAATGCTGAAGAAGAGATGGCGGTACCAGGTGTTTGTTTGTTTAGTTTTACTTTGAAGAATGTATGTTGTGAAATGCGAAACAAATACGCTTTTGTTTTTTAAAATTGAATTCCGTCTAGCACGGAAATAAATTGTAAAAGTGTAACTGTCATTACGAAAAAAATTGTTCGTTTAACTCGCTACTAGATTACTGATTTCTGCCTGTTCCGCTTCGTCGATGAAGCATTGTAGCTTTGAAGAGACTAGACAGCGGAGTTCGTTGTTCCTGAATCTCACACAGTTAGTTCATTAACTTTTTTTATTTTTATGTTTCTAAATACTGATGTCGTGCCTAAAAATTCTACTAAAACGTATTTGAATATATAAAAGAAGGTTGTGAAGGAAATAAAGTAAGAAAATGAAGATCATAGCTGTGAGAATTAGGAAAACAAATTACGAAGAGAATACTTTCTTGTACGCCGTCTCCCGTATGTTTGCTATGAAAAATTGACTTAATTAATGTTTGCTTAAAAACAAAGAAAAAAATAATTAAAAAGAACTGAAAAAACGAGGAATGAAAAAATTGGTAGGAGAAAGAGAAACGTAATTAAAAGAAGTACGAAAAAGAAAGAAAAAAAGATAAGAATGAAAGGAATGTGGAACGACAAAATTGAATGTGAAAATTTCAAAGAAGAATTTGGTAGGAGAAAAAAAAACGAACGAAAAAAGTTTAGGAAATGAAAAAATTAAAGAATAAAACAAGAGAAGGAACGTAATTAAAAAAGATACGAAAAACATTGCTAGCTAGGAAGATAGCAGTCAGATCTCTAAATTTAAATTATTCTTATTTTTTGTTACGTAAATCATTTCAAGGATATTTCTTTTTAATTGAACAGAACAACATTTTCTAAATGGTCTATTACTAAATTAGCCAAAATGGAGAACCCCTTGGCTAGCTAAACCGTGTTTTTGATTGTATTATACAGATTTTAAATTGGCATGTCCTTCGATTGACTGCCATTTTTATATTGTTACATCAATTTTTGTAAAAAGTGAAACATTATCAAATTAGTCCAAGATGTGATCCTTAAACAGACCACTTAAAAAGACCACTTATCAACATCTTTTAAGCAACAATGTCCATAGTCAGTAACATGCATAAAATTATCACCTTGAACCGATACACCTACAAGTGCCATCAGCGTAATTTAATGTCTTGCAAAATAAATACTTTGTTGATGACGAAGGATCATTTATAAACAGGACGAAAAGTAGCGGGCCTAAAACACTCCCTTGGGGCACTCCATAAATAATCTGGATTCGCTGCTACAAAGCACTCTCAGAGTGTTTCCATCTTGTATAACCTCATGTAATGATAGAAGGTAGAGACACTCTAAGAATCCTCTAGAGGAGGCAATAAACTGATTGCGGTTATGAAATCGAGTATTAATTACATGAACTTTCTAATAGCTTTAATACTCAATGCCTCCCGGGGCGAGTACTCTCTCTTTTGAGCCAATCATCATTTTCCTGGGCGGAGTGAATACTTTAAAATGAGACGACCAGTGGCATTTAAAATATTCAATCGGTAGCTAATACATCCAAATTTATTTCTTCAAAGTCGCGCCTTAATCTCTTTCTCGTTAAGGCCCCTCACATTCCATGTGACAAAAATTTAAAATAACGTATATACGGATGTAAACCGCAGTATTTATCGATACGAACTGCACCAAAACCGCTAGTTTGGTTAAACTGCTTATTTCCTGTCCAATCATACACATACTAGGCGGAGCAATATGCGAATAATAATTCTAAATCCCTAATAGAACATACAATAAAATCAGAATTTTTCTAAACGAGTGACGCTTCGAACTAAAGTGATTATTGGTTATTTTTCTAGCCAATCACGTCGAGCAATACAGATACGTAAAATGACTTTCCAACCAATCAGGCGTACAATGGACGGAGCGATACATTCAAATGTAAAACAACGGCGTCTAATGTATATTCTTAAAATCACCTCCAGAACGCTTTTGATAAATAAAAGAAAATTTTAGAAGACATTTTTAAAGTTGAATATCTGTAAGTGCAGGTTTAGACTAATTTTAGATTATACCAATTTTTTTTTAATTAATCACATTAAACTGCAAGTAGATATGTGTGTGAGTGATAAAAACAGAAATTACTTTCCATCCAATGAAAGGTATTCTGGGCGGAACGATATATTTAAATGTGGGGCAGCGACAAATAGTAATCCTAAGCCACGCCTCTTAAAGCCTTCCATCAAATAACAGGGCACTCATAATAATATCAGTAAACTGTTGAGGTTTCGGACTGTATGTATCAATTGTTACCAATTAAGCTGCTATGCAGATATGTATGTATTAAAGACGATTATTACTTTCTACCCAATCAAAGGTATGCTGGGCGGAGCGACGTATTTATAGGTACGCCAGTAACAAATAGTAATCTTAAGCCACGCCTTCTAAACCCTTACTCAAATAACAGAGCGCTCATAATAAAATCAGATATGCTGGGTGAAGCGAAGTAGAGCAGCGGCGAATAGTAAGCTTAAGCCACGCCTCCTAAACTCTTGCGTCAAATAACAGAGTTCTCATGAGAAAATCAGGATTCTTCTACGCTGAAAATAAATGCGGCTTCGGACTTTATCAATGTTATTCAATCTTTCCAACTAATCATATTGCGATACAATTCAGCGAACACAACTGTCTACCCAATCAAAAGAACGCTGAGCGGGCGAATTATTTAAATGTTGGACACGCCCCCTAAACACTTCTGACAAGTAACTGAGCATTCGAGAGATTTTCTTGGCTGAAAATGAACGTGACTTCAGATTATTTCGACTATTACGTAATTTTTGCAGTTAATCATACCTGGTGTGTAAGGAGCACAAACGAAAATTGCCCAAATTATATCCAATTAGAAATAAACTGGGCGGAGTAATAACTAACAGAAGTTTCATAATGCACGCCTTCTGCTCTCTTCTGACAAATAACATCTGAAGTAGTTTCGACCCAGCTACGTTAGGAATTTTTGTAGCTAAACATATTTGGATTATAATACAGAAATGAATTGACGAAAACCATTGCAACCAATCAGACGTAAGGTAGAAACGCCCCCTGAAACATTTCAACAAATGAGACATTAGGAAAAAAGCTCTAAGTCTTTCTTCTGTTGTGACTCGCGTGCTTATCCGTTGATAATTTTCAAGAGTTGTTTTATTGGCTATTGTAAAAAAAAAGTTTGAAGTCTTTGGCCTACGGTGTGCATAGTTAGAACACTTTCCACCCCGAAAAAAATGAGGCATTTAATATTCAATTTTTTTTATTTTCAAATCCGCCGTTCTGTCGAGATTATGTATGTAAATGTGGAAATCCGCAAGTTCTCCAGGTTAGCGCGGACCACCTGTGCACGTCCTTGAGAAGAGGGTGGAAAGAAAGTCAAAGTAATTTCTTCGCGTGCTCTCCGAAGCCCATACTTCTTCATTAGGGGGTTTAATTTTTCCTCGCTGCATACATAATCAATAAGCCTCTTTTTCTTGCCATAATTTTCATATTTAATTTATTTCTAATTTACATCGTGAATTATGCGGCCATCCCTCGCTCTCGCCGTTGCATATTCAGATTCGTCCTCTCCATCTCCCGATGAAACGGTATCGAGTTTTCCGGGACGCGATGTGGAGGGATGGGGCGTTGAAATCTCCGGTTCGTAGGCGGAAATCGCAGGGTTGTTGAATATAAACATACGTGTGTGTGTGTGGTGGTCATCAGCTATTTACTTATGATTCGACGCCGCGTGCGAAGGATAGACGACGGCGTGGAGGTCGTTATATGCGCCTTGGAAATCCTTCTTTCTTCTTGCGGCGCTCGGCGTCGCGGTGCTGAATATAGCGGTACTTTAAATTGTATGAAACATACATGAGTTCTGCCCTCCCGCTGAATATATACCGGCCTTAGTTTACAAATGAATACAGCTATTGAACTTACTTATAATATCAATGTGGCGTGCCGTCTCCGTCGCTCGTGAGGACGGCGCGTTCTCCGCTCTCCGTCGGCGGGAACCAAATCTAAAACCTCTTTCCAACGGCCATACAGAATGGCCATATTAACTTGATAATTAGGTGTGTTATCCGACTTGCAGATGAGCGACTGAGTCTGGATGGAATAAAAAGTGTTTTGCCCCCTCTTTGTAGCTCGACACCGTGGTATAAAATTGGGAAGGGCGTTGGTGATGGCACATTCTGACGTCGGTCGTCGGGGTTCCTGCTCGCGTCGCGACGCCGTCCTCAAGGTGCTGTGATAGTGCTCCAGGTGACCAAACTCACCTCCACGTCCGCAACCACTAAACATCATCAACTCCTCTCCGTGTTGCATGACATCAAGTACGCCACTGTTTTATCTGTTGTTGTCTTTCTGCACAAAAAAAGAACTTCTCTTTTGCCTTCGTCTTGCCGAAGTCTACGCGCAGAGATTGTAAGGTTATGTTATATTGCACATGGCCGCCATGTTTGTACCACTTTAGCAACATACTCCTAAACACTTTGACTACTGCTGACTCTACTAACATTTTTTTAAGAACTTTTTTGCACAAAACAAACTAGATTCCTAACTTTTTTAAAAAAATTTGAATACAAAACAACACTTCCAAGATTATGTTGTATTACCCGCGGCCGCCATGTTTATGTCTCTTTTCTACAAACTCCTACAAACACTTTGACTACTGCTGACTTTAATAATAATTTTTAGAAACTTTTTTGAACTTAAAGGGATTATATTCTAATCTTAAGAAAAAACGCCGATATCTTTGACGCGTCGCAATACAAACATCGCGTAGCAATACAAACACAAAACAATTGAAAATCGATATTCTTTTGTTTATAACCAAGTGATTTTCAGTGGTAGTCTCACGAGTAGATAAAACTCCTCGTACGAAACAGAACAGAAGTTATAACAAGTTTCTGCATTTTGATGTCTCCAAAACACAATTGTTTCGCATTCGTTCTAGTTAGTAACTTTAATTAGTTTCTTTATTTTTGCCCCCCCTCCTCCTCACCAATCCTCTGTGCAGTCGCCCTCTCCAAAATCAGGGATCCATTGAGCTATTAAATAGTGAGGGCCAAAATATTTCTTTTACAAATGTGACACGACGCTCTAAGGACAAAAAACAAATGGCGTTCGTCCTTTATACAATACAAAAATTAAAAAAAAAAGCTCTTGAAAGTCGAAACTTCTTTTCTCAATCCTTCTGTCCTTCAGTGCACTCTCTCTGTACGTTTTTTTTATTTTCATTTTTTTTGTGTTAAGTGGTAGTTGCCTGCGTTTCGGTTGCTAAAGAATCCTAGTCAGTGCTAATCTGATTGTCAAAGTATTTTGATAAAGTTCGTGTAGAAAAATATTTCCATTCATCATTGAAATTATTAAAAATAAGAATAGTTACTAGCGCCGCCATCTTTTGGTGAATGTCTAATTTGTGTGATTTTCATTTGTGTAACATAGACAAATGGCAAATAGATTGTGATGAAAAGCTACTAGCGCCATCTCCCAGTGAATATCTAATTTGTGCAATTTTCGTTTGATTAATGTCTAAAATACTCAAAGTTTCAGATCTCAATCATGAGGTGCGAGAAAAATTGGATTATTTTGCCAAAACCTGAAATTTGATAGTTGCTGCGAAAGTTTAACAATGCCATCTTTTGTCTGATGTGCAATTTTAGTTTCCACTCATTCCTTTATCATCAAATGTAAATGTTTTGCCCAAACCTGAAACTTTTGCAAACAAATTTGCTACGAAACTTTAATAGCGCCGATGTGCATTTCTAGTTTCTACTCATTCTATTGAATTCTTTTGTTACTAAGCGATTGTTATCTGCATTTCGAATGCCAAGGAATTCTCGTCAATGCTAGTCTGATTGTCAAAGTAGTTTGATAATGTCGGAGTGTTTGTGCAGCAAAATATTGCAATAAGTCATTCAAATTATTAAAATTGAGTAACGCGATTGTAAAAAACAAATGGCAAATAGATTGTGATGAAAAGCTACGCCATCTCTCGGTTGATGTCTGATTTGTACTATTTTCATTTGATTGATTGATATCTCAAATACTCAAAGACTCAGATTGCAATCATGAGGTGTAAGAAAAGTCGGATGTTTCTTGCATTGTGCATTGATTTGATTGTTTCTGCGAAAGTTTAATAGCGCCATCTCTGGATTTATGTGCAATTTTAGATTCTACTCATTCCTATATCATCAAGTGTAAAGGGAACGGTAAATCCAAAAGGAATTTCGCAAACATTTTTTTCGTAATTATGTTTCTTTCTTGTTTCGTCAAACAAATATTATGTATTATGTAAGGTTTGATCGTCTTTAGTTTTCTCTTTTTTTAGTCAGAACGAAAACACTAAGTAAAGACAGACAATTTATTTTCGGTAATCATTCGATTTTCATTTCACCGAATCACTATTTTTGTAATTACGTTTCTATCACTATTTTATACCCAATTATATTTCTTTCTTGTCTCGTCTAATATTTGATTATTAAGTAAGATCTGATCGCCTTTTGTTTTTCCTTTAAGAAAGCTCGTTTTTAACCAAAACGATAACTGTAACGAAAGACACCTTTATATATTATTTAAGATTTTCATTTCACCAGGCCACTATTTTTGTTTTTCCTTAAACGTAGGTCTCTTCTTCCGACGTAAAATTCTCTTGTATTCCGCTTGATTGATATTTCCAGTAATTCTGACTTAATTTCGTATTTATGACCTAAAGTTACGTAATAAAAGCACGGATCGATGCACAAGTATTTTCCTTTAGACTCTCTAGGTAGAAGTTATAAGTTTTTATCAGACCTAAGGTTTTTCCAGTTACTTAGAAGTTCTGCTGGAAGATCAACAACGCCATCTCTTAACCATTATTATAAACTATTTCCCTATTTTTTGTTATAAAGAAGTGCGGCAGATCTATCATGTTTTGTTTTTACTAACTGTAGTTTAAATTCTTCCAACACCATCTCTTGGTGATAATGGAATGTAAACATAATTTTCTTTAGCGAAAATTGACTTAGTTCTAAAATCAATCTATGTATGTATTACTTAAAACTCTTGCAAGGTGACTCAATAATTCTACAGAGGCGTCAACAGCGCTATCTCTTGCCCAATGTTTAATTCAAATTTATTTTAATTAATTTATCAACGTACAAGGCTCTGCACGAAGTTTGAATTTTATTGTCGATCCGAATTTATTACAAACGGACTTGTGATTGTAATTCAAAATGTTTCCAGCACGATCTCTTGGTGAAAATGTAAGATTATTAATTTTTTTTAGTGGAACGTCGACTTCCTAATTGATCAGGCAAGGCCGTTGTGAACTGTGTACAGGGTGTACCAAACTTATAAAAGTCTAATAATGTCCGTTTATCAAAATAATTTCTTAATAAAAATTGCGTGTGTTTCCATTCCGCATAATTTAAAATTATTTGCAACTATACAGCGCTTCATTTAAAAGTTACAGACCTAACTTATGATTTCTTGAATGAAACACAATATATTTTATTGCTGTTTTGGTTTAGCCGTTGAAGAATTGATGAAAATAATATAACATTTTATTATTTTCAGTATTTACTGAGTTATTTTAAGTTTTACTGTCATTTTTAATAATACGAGGCTCAATTTTGGATCAAACTGTTTCTACATACCTGTACTTTTAAAATTTTCAATATTTTGAAAATAGGGCGACTACAGTACGGTTCAGTTCGAGTATTACAAAATAAGTCATTTTTTTCATTTGGTACACCCTATCGTAACACGTGTGAATAGGCCTTTCTACGAGTTTTCATTTGATACCACATTTTATGGGCTTACATTGATAACTTGTGAGTTATTATCATTTCTCTATCAGCAACTTGCAGAAATGCGCTACAGTATATTTTAATTCGTTTCAGAAATATTTTATCAATCAAGAGGTTCAAAACTAATACAAATGGAAATGAGAGAGATTAAAAATTTGTATCGAACCTAAAACTCTTGCGAGGGGTCTAAGGGGTTCTACTGAAAGTAAACGCTACCTCTTGGCTAAACTATCGACTGATTTCTTTAATTTTTTATCAACTCTTGCCATGAAGTCTGGACGGCATGTCTTAGCTTAAGTGAAAAGTACGTCATTGCACTCCTTGATATTATTTTACAGTGAAGCTAAGACGTGGCGTCCAAATTCCATGGCAAGAGTTGATAAAAAAAAATTAAATCGCTTGGTATTACGGACTCTTGATTGTAGTTCAAAAGTTTCTAGCGCCACCTCTTGGTGATATTGTAAATTTACTTAATTTTCTAATTGAAGTTAAAAATTTCTCATCGTCTTTTCTTCGTGATAATATAAGTTTGTTTTAATGGTTTTAGTAAAACATCGGGTTCCTACGATATTCCTTTATTTTCTCTTACCCAATATTTAATGATAATTTAATTAATTAAAATATTTTTTTGCCGAAACTATTACAAAATGAAGTTGTGGTTGTAGTTCGAAGATTTTCAGTGCCATCTAATGGCGAATATGTAATTTAATTTTGATTCTTATCCAAACATTGATTTTTCTGAAACTGAAACAAACGGAAATGACAGAAATTAGAATTTTTATCGGACCTAAAATCCTCGAAGAAGACTCAATAGTCAACATCGCCATCTCTTGCCCAATATTTACATTTTCTTTTATCTGAAACGGTCTTGTGATTGTAGTTCAAAGGTTTCCAGTGTCTCGGTGTAAATGTAAGTTTATTTTATTCATTTTTAGTGGAACATCAGCTTCCTAATTGGTCACGCAAACTATCTACATTCTCTTGTTTATGGGCCTTGTTCAAAACTAATGACAGAAATAAGAAATTTTTATCGAACCTGAAACTCTTACGAGGAGACTCAATAGTTCTACTAAAATATCAACAGCGTCATCTCTTGCCCTATATTTAATTGAAATTTGATTTAATTAATTTATCGATGTACAAGTCACTATCCGAAGTTTAAAATACAAAAGTTTCAAGCGCCATCTCTTGGAGCAAATGTCATTTAAATTTGATTTTTTAATAAAAAATTAGATGGGCAAAAATTGTGTTAGTTGTATTTGTTCTTTTATTTTATAATAATTATTATCATTATATGTTATTATCTTGGTCGGAAATCAAATGAAATGGACAAACAAACGGGCTTACAGTTGTAATCTAAAGATTTCTGGCGCCATGTCTTGATGAATATGTAATTTAAATTGAAATTTTAATTTTAATTTTATTTCCTTTCTTTTGTTGCTGTGTATATTCTTTCATTTCACGTCAATGCCTTTCTGGTCCAAACGGTCTTGTAATTGATTTTCAGCGCCATCTTTTAGTGAAAACGTAAATAAATTAAGCTATGTATATTCCTTTATTTCATATCATTGTCTTTCTGGTCTACAAACGGTCTTGTAATTACAGTTTAAAGACTTTCAGCGCCATCTCTTGAGCGAAAAAGCTCATTTAAACTTAATTTTTTTTCCTGATCAGTTTATTAACTGTGTCCATTGATTTATTTTCACATCATTATCTTATCGACATTGTACGAAAGTGAAACTATTGCAGTCAAGAAATGAACCAGAGTGGAATATACAGTAAACTTCAGTGATTGTCCTTCTGGAGGAAAATAGTTAGAACTAGTTATACAAATCATTATTCTAATAACCAGTATTAGAAGCCCGGTTTGTTTAAATTTGCTAAATAATAAATGAGGCCTCTAGCAGGGAACTAAACCGACGGTACGTTTCTTAATCTTTTTAAAGTCTAGTAAGGGGAGTTTTTCTACAGCAAGTTTCATTTAGTCCTCAAAGAGAGCGCTCGCACTCTATTATTAAGTTTAGCAGAATTTTGATTTATTTCTCCGACAAACAACCCTAAACTTTAGCCAAGAAATAAACCACAGTGGAATATGCAATAAATTTCAGTTTTTGTCTTTCAGATGATAAACTTCTGCAAGGAGGAAAGTATCTAGAACATGTTCTACATATCATTTTTCTAATAGTTAGTATGAAGCTCGGTTTCTTTATCCGCTAAACAAAAAATGAGGTTCTAGCCGGGGACTAAACCACGACGAGTTTAAGAATCTTCTTTTATACAGTAAGCTTTATCATTTGTCTAGTATGGAGAGTTTTTCTACGATAAGTCTCAGCTAGTACAAATCAGAAAGCGCTCCCGCTCTACTTTTTAATGTTTACCTTAATGTGACTGTGACCCATCAAGAGGAGCGGCGAGCTTTAGCGCCTTCCCAACAGAAGAAGTCTTGCTTTTAATGTAATTAACAAATTTAGGCAATTTTTAGGGAAATTGGTTACAGCCGAAATTTTGGTTCATTTCTCCACTGAACAACTCGATACTTTAGCCAAGAAATAAACCACAGCTTGGTTTGTTTCTCCGCTAAACAAAACATGTGTCTTTAGCTGGGAACTGAACCAACGGTGAGTTTCATTAATCTTTCTTTTATATAACAAGCTTCATCTTCTGTCTAGTAAGAGGAGTTTTTCTACAACAGTTTTAGCTAGTGCTCATCAAAGAGCGCTCGCGCTCTACTTTTAATATTCAATAGGAGAAATGGCAAGCTTTAGCGCGTGTCCAATAGAGGAAGTTTTTTTATCCAGGAAATTGTAGCTTTGTTCATCCAGGAACTTTCACTACCTACTTTCTTTCAATGTAATTCACAAGTTTAGACATTGTTCGACGAAATTGGTTAAGCAAACCATTACATCCAGAATGATGGTTTATTTCTCCGCTAAACAGCCCGGAACTTTAGCTAAAAAATAAACCAGAGTGGAATAACCTTCAGATGACGAACTTCTGGAGGAAAGTAGCTAGGATTGGTTATACTAGTCATATTCTAATGGACAACAATCGAAGTTCTGTTTGTTTCTCCACTAAACAAAAAACGAGAACTGAACTGACGGTGAGTTTCAGTAATCATTTTGTTACACAGCAAAGCTTTGTCATCAGTCTAGAAGAGGGATTTTTTCTACAACAATTTCAGTTAGCACTCAATAGAGAGCGCTCGTGCTCTATTTTTTAACGTTCATCATGATGTGACTGCAATCTATCAGAAGAAACAGCGAACTTTAGCGCATGCCCAAGTCTTTCGTGCAAAAAATTGCAGCTTTATTCATCCAGGAGTGTTCACAGTCTACTTTCGTTTAATATAATTAACAAATTTAGGCAGTTTTTAGCGAAAATGGTTACACAAACCGTTACAACAGAAATTATGGTTTATTTCTTCGCTAAACAACTCGAAGCTTTAGCTAAGAAATAAACCACAATGGGACATCCTGCAGAAGAAAGTAGCTAGGACTGGTTGTAATCATGTTCTAATAGACAATAGCTGAAGTAGTTCGTGTGATTGGTGTTTAAGGGTTTCCAACGCCATCTCTTGATGAAAATGTAAATTCAATTTGATTTTTTAAATAAAATAGCTGAAATAGTTCGTGTGATTGCCGTTTAAAGGTTTCCAACGCCATCTCTTGATGAAAATGTAAATTCAATTTGATTTTTGAATAAAAATATCAACTTCGTAATCAAGTGGGCGCAGGTGTTGTTAACTGTGTGCGTTCGTTTATTTTCACGTCTTGTTCTAAAATGAAATTATTACAAACGGATTAATAATTGTTGTGTCAAGCTTTCCAGCGCCATCTGTTGACGAAAATGGAAGTTTTATTGTTTTCAATGAAATATCGACTTCCTAATTAGTTCTGCGCAAGCTTTGTTAACTCTGTGCGTTCTTTTATTTTCATCACGTCTTGTTCTAAAATGAAATTATTACAAATGGACTTGTGATTGTAGTTTAAAGGCTTCCAGTGCCATCTCTTGGTGAAAATGTAAGTTTCTTTCGTTTTTTTTACTGAAACATCGACTTCCTAATCACTTGGGCGCAAGCTTTGCTAACTGTTTATATTCTTTTACTTCCACGTCATTACCTTTCTGGTCTTGTCCTTTTTTTTTCTTCTAGAATACATGCGTCGTTTCTTGAAACGTTAAAAAAAATATCGCCAGGTCTTTGTTGCGATGGGAAAATCAAGGCGACTCCGTCACAGTAAACAATTCTCTCCTTCTCCGTATTCCTCAACAAAACAAATAGGAAAAACCTTGCACTCTTCTATTTATAGCGCAGGAAGCAATCGTGTGTCTGCCAAGCGGCAAGTCATGTACCGGTGATAACGTCGACTCTCTTTTGAAATGCCTCCGTGCGTTCCAATTGGGATGCATCGCGTATACGCAGGACGTCTTCAGCGATGTCCGTGTGCTTCGTACGTGTGCGTCACAAGGTCAGGCGCACCTTGAAGATGGCGCCCACAAGCCTATAAAGCGTCTCTCCCTCGTCCCGCCTTCTCTTCATGCTTTGCCTCACAACAAGTAGCTCTTGTATAACTTAAAAAAAAAATCGCCTTTTTGAAAACTTTTAAAATACCATTTGGATGGGCCTTCGAACCAATAAGGGATTTGGAAAAAGAATTTCTCTTTCACTGATGATAATTTTTGTATACCACTGAGAATTGGGGACCTTGATTTCTGTTTCGACGTTTTCTCTTTCGTCATTCTACGTTTCATATTTTCATTCACAAAACCACAAAACTTACGCTCACAATATGAACTGGTAATCTCGGAGACATATCAGGAATAACAATAGATCAGTAATTGTCTTGGCGCAGCGTTCGTGAGCAGCCACGGTCGGCCGTTTTTAAAGAGTACGGATAGAAACAGATAAGGACGCATATTCTCCTCATGTCTTTTGACCACGCACGAGGGACGTGCAAGGACACTGGATGTCACCTTCTGCATCGAAATACACGCTAATCCCTCTGCGTTATATTCAAGAGTACGAGCGCGATTAGAAACCTAAAAGTCGAATGGGTATTCTTTTTTCTTGAGCTTCTGGAAACGTCGCCGTGCAGTTTCCTCTTCCTCAATTAAGTACTTCCTATTTGGTACTCGGTGTGTTAATGGAGGCCGTCAGTCTGGACATGACAGGTTTAAGTGATTATTTTGCATTTCCCTAATAAGATGATTCCTAATCGACTCATTAAATATGTGATTATAAAAAGACTCGATTCACTCTCTCATGTATAAGGTGAATCGGGAGGAACGTACTGATGTGTACTTTACAGATAAATGTAAAACAAAAGAATTGATCAGGTGCTTGATGCATTCCTCTGAACTCACCTTGTACATTAATTTTTAATACATAAAGGTGTTTTGTTTAAGACAGTTTCTTTCGGGTGCTTTATGTAATAAAACAACTTTAAAATTAAGGATTCCTCAAGAAAATAAATAATGAGTTACACTTAGTTCTTTTATAATATATATATATAATATATATAATAATATATAGGGTTTAATGAATTTTTCTATTGATTTTTTTTTCTAAAATAAGTCTTAATTGAAATAGCCGTTTATGTTTGCAAATTCAAATCGGAAAATAAAATGTCTCCTAAAATAACAAGAGAACGTTGCGTTCTTTTTACCTCGTGTTCTGCTTTCGATATTTTTGATTTTGTTAAAAAACTATTGCAAACGAAAGTATGCACTGTATCTTTTCGTCATTCTAAATGAAACATCCTATATATTTTTACACAATATGCAATAATAGCTGCGGCAGAACAAACCTGTGGGGCTACAAATATACATAGTAAATAGAAATATTAAAAAAACAAAGTAATGTAAATAATATTAAAAAAACAAAGTAAAAACAGTAGTAAAGAAAAAGAAAGAAAATTAGAAAGAGTACTTACAAACAAAAGAAAGAAAGGACTACGAATAATATAAAAATAAAATATCAAACGTAAAAAGTATAAAGAAGGAAAACAAAATAATTGGAAGGGGTTTGGAAATAAAATGAAAACAGAAAATTAATGAAAATCAGAAAATATTTTTTGAAGTAATACGCAGCAAGGGCAGACCAAGGAAAAGATGGAAAGGAGTTAAACAAACGCTGGATAGAAGAGGAATGAAATGGAAGAAGATGGAACATATTGTACAAGACAGAATTCAATGGAGAAACATAGAAAACCACCTACGATAGAAATCTCAACTCCACTCAACCCATGAGGGTAGTTAGGCTTATGAATTAAGTAAGTCTAAACGAGAAACTATGTTCCTAAAACCCAAAACTCTAAAAATCGTTGTTTGAGTCTAGGGTTGCCATATTTATTTCCGTCATATATAGGAAATTTAGGACAAACTATAGAAAATAGAAAAAATAAACGATGTCCTACACCTACTACCCTTCTAGAATGTTTATTTTTAATCGATTTATATGAAATTCGAAAGGGATAAATTAAACCAAAAAAAAATAATTCTCCGACATACTGCACTGCAGGACTTCCAGTTTTGTCAAAAGTGATATCAACTTTTTCATTTTAAATGGAACACTATATTTTTACGTATTTGGATTCTGCAGATTATTGCAAGTTAGAATATTTGTAATTTTGCTTTCCATGACAACGAAAAGACGAAAGCATCAGTGTCTGTTCGGGGTTCGCAGAAGCGTAGAATCAAAGAATCATAGATGGCGTGACTACTACAAAACAGACTCGAGTTGAAAGACGTAAAAATATAGTACATTCTAACTATATTATAGTAGATAGGAAATTGAGCTAAAATATACGAGACTAATATTAACAATAGTAGGTCTAGCAACCCTATTTGAGTCTTCCTCTTTTCTTCTTAAAAAATTTGGGTCTGCTAAATTCGGGAAATCTAAAAGAAAGGCACAGGTTGACTGAAAAACCCAAAACGAAAGACTGACGAAACAAAATGGAATGCTTCAATAAGTCCTACAAGTTGGTAAGTCGAACTAATTTACCGTGGCCACTGAAATTCAATTGAAAATAAATATATTTATAATTTCCTTATTACTTCGTAGTGCCATCTCTCGCCTAACTAATTATCTTTACCTCAAGGTGCTGTGTTTAAAACAAGTTTTCGCCGCCGAAGTGATAGTCACGGTTCTTATAGAAACGATGCTTTAATCTCTCTGACGAAATTCAATTTATAACATAAAGCGTCTAACGACAGCCAAGAGATGACACTTCGAAGCATACATCTAGGGGTGAAACACGTTGGCTTGCAAAGTGGAAACTGCCACATCCGCCCAATAGATAGCGCTACGACCAAATGTTCAATATAACTAGAAACTGAATATTTCGATTTCGTAGTAAAAGACTGTCAGTGCCACCTGCTTGAATTTTTTAGAGCGTTAGAACAACTTTAACAAATTCATTTTATAATGTAAAGCTTCTGTCGACAACCAGGAGATGGTACTTCAAAGGATACATCTAGGAGTGAAAACTTTATTTTAAATAAAAGTACATGCATCCCATAAAAATTGAAATTTTATCATAAAACACCTTAAATTGCAGAGTGGAAACTGCCGCATCCGTCCAATAGATGGGGCTGCAAGCAAACGTTCAACATTTGCTTGCAGCAATCCGATAGATGGCACTACGAATAGACGTTCAACGTAAATAGAAATTGAAAATTTCTATTTCATAGTAAGTAAGATTGCTAGAGAAGCGCCAACTTTTTATCTCACTCTCTTCTATCTCTTTTAATTTGGGGTTAAATTCATTCATAAACTCCATAGCAATGGTAACTTGATATGTATCTATTCTTTTTCATCTTAGCGCTTCATCTATGGTTTCGTCGCGTCCTTTTTAATTTGGGGGATGCAAGCTACGGAAATGAGTGGTGGTCCCTTCTAAATAAAGTAACCTTAATAGTAAAAGACTATGAATGCCGCATATTTTAATTTGTTAAAGCGTTAAATTTATAACGAAAACCTTTTATCGACAACCAAGAGATGGCACTTCTAAATACGTTTTCGATTTCGGACTCTCATTGCCACCTACTCGTCTGAATGTAATCGATAATAATTTATTTTGATTTGTTCTCTTCAGATTTAGAAGAAATTTGTTGATCTGTAAACAGTGCCACCTCTTGACAAGCATGTAATTTTAATTTATCTAACTTAATAAAATCCTGAAGTCAGATCTAATCGTGTCTAACAGAAAATTCAAATAATTTGTCGCAAATTTAAAACCCTAGCATATGGACAAACAGTCTAGCAGTAATTCAAGCGCTATCAGCACCATCTCTTAACATACAGTGTTAATCAAAATACCAAACCCAGTCCTGAAATTTTTTGTCGAATTTGAAACCGTTGCAGACGCACTTTTAAAAATTACCAGCGGCACCTCTTCATTAAAAATCAACTTTAATTTAATTCACCGAAACCTACAATATGCGCAATCTGTTCCGTCAGAACTTACTGAATTGTTTGTCGAACCTAAACTCTTGGTTCAATTCGGCAGTTACAATGAAACATTAAAATTTAAGAATTTATTTAGAAATAAGAAGGAGAAAATAAAGTTGCTTGTGAGCACCACCTCTTGATTAATATGTAATTTAATTTATTTAATTAAATGTATCAAATGCTCAGTCTTAGTTCTAGTCAAATTCGATGAAAAGTTTCTTGTCACATCTTGCCACATGTGAAATTAAAACAGACACTCTCATGATGCTAGCGCCATCTCTTGGTTCACACACAATTCTAATTTTTAATTCATAAAAATAAGGTTTAATCAAGTGTCAAATTCAATCCTCTCCTGAATTTTTTTTTCCAATTGGAAGACGCTGCAAACACACTTGTGGTTGTAGTTCAGATATTACCAGCGCCATCTCTTGGTTAATATGCAATTTTGATTTAATTTTCTGTCAATTTTAATTTAATCAACCGCCATCAGTTCTTACTCGTTATGTCATTAGTTATTGGCGAATATAAGTCTTAGTATTTAGCAGCTTAATATTAGTTCAAATTAAAGCCATCAAGAAAATGTTGTCCCATATCTGACAACGTGATTATAATTCAAACTCTACTAACGCCATCTTTTGATTAATACGTGCACGGTTCTAATATGCTTGATTTAATCAATCAAATATCAAACCCAGTCCCGTCCTGATAAGAATTTGCCGGTTTTTTTTGTTGAATGCGAAACCATTGTAGGTATACCTACTTGTGGAAGCAGTTCAAAAGTTACCAGCGCCATCTCTTGTTTAGTATGCAACTAAAATTTAATTGAAGGAAATAGAAAAATATTAGTTTTCGTAAAAACGTACCATCGTCATCTGTTCATCAATAATAATTTCGATTTAACTGATTTTCTTTAACGAGGTACAAGACAGAAATTGCAGCGAAAGATTACTAGCGCCACCTCTGGAACTGTGTTAATTTTAATTTCCGAAAGTCCTACTTTTATCATCATCGAACATAAAGAAATCTTTGTCAGTTTTTGAAGGAATGAAAGAAACTGAAACACGCAGTGTAAGGAAAATGGCATTCAGTTGTTATGTTATAATCAGGCTTCGGACATTTCGGAACGTTGCCATGGCTACGCAATGAGTGAACACTTTTTGTTGGTCCTCGTATTGCAAACCATGGTAATGTTCGGTTATGAAGAAATGACTTTTCTTCCTATTTTTAATAATATTTCTGTTTCTAAAATGTTTCATAAATTTTATTTAGATTTGGCAAACAACTGATAACGTTTAACATATACAGGTTGTTCGAGTATTTCAAAAAGAAACAGAAGTAACCGGCGTTTTCTTCCATGATAATGTGTCTTCTAGTTCTGTTTTGTTTGTAAAACGTTTACGTCTTTCATTTGCTCTTACATATAGTCCTTAAAACGCTAAATTGCCATTACAGAAAGCAAACCGTTCCGCCGATATCATTATCGCCAACGTAACTAAAATTCTAATTACCGCAACAAATATTTCATTGCCGTCGGAGAAGGAGGAAAAGGAGGGCGGAGGAGGAAAACGGTAAAATAAAAATGCAAAGCAGAGCGCAATAAAGGATAATCTTTGGAACGATCTCCCCTTAAACACACTCGTTGTGTCAAAGGTGTATTAATAACGACGCCGGCACAGGTTGCAGACAGCGGAGACTACGGTATCTTTGAAATATAAGGCCGTTTGATTAATAAGTGTGAGAGACACGCACGTTTCGACTTAATCACGCCGTAAAATGAACAGCATTTGCATGAGGAACGATGCTTTGTTGATGGTTGTTATTGTCGTCGTCGTCGTCGTCGTCGTTGCCGTTAAGTATTTACTAGATTTCTTTCGACCCATTTAATATTTTCTGCACGGAAAACGTAAGGCATGATATAACAACGATTACAACTTACTTTTCTTACTTCATTTTTTTATAATGATAGTGTGACAATTCCGTGACAATCAGGAGGCGTTATGTAAAGAAAAATGCTAGGAATTCTTAACACGGAGATTTGGATTGTTCTCTTGTTGTAGTGACTTATTTGTTTATCTGTCAAAGTAGGTGTTCAAAGTGGGATCGTTATTATCCTTATAAAATTTGTACGAAATAATTTACTTCAGATGATTTGTATTTGTCAGGTAAATGTTTTGGAGCTCGTATTTCAGCTGACCACATTAATTTCGTTTAAAGGTCAAGTTCGCGCCCAATCCGCGCTATAACATGAAACATTTAACCATCGTTTTGGGGATAATTTTCATTCATTCATTCATTCTAGAAAACTAAAATTACATAATACTATTCTCTCACTATTTTGTCTTTGTCGTACTATTTAAGAATCACTCTGTATGTCAAATGTCATTAGCTCTTTGCTAAACCTAAATAAAGTTTGACATTTTTTAGAAATATTTTTAAAATATATAATTGTAAGAAGACAATTCATTACAACATAACAAATGATACCTTATAACGCGTGTTTCAGTTTTTTCAAGCATTATGTATTACGTATACGTGTTCATCAAAAGATGGCGTTAGTAGCATTTGAATTACAACCACGCTATTGCTAGGTTTTCAGATGTTACGCAAAATAGTTAATTTTTTTGTTTGTCTTAATTTAATTTGAACTGACACTAAGCTTTTGTTCAATTAATTAAATTTTCAAGAGTTTTGAATTCGTTAAATATATCAGCAAGAACTGATGACACTTGACAGTTTTATACTTCGATAAATTATATTCGAATTGCATATTAACCAAGAGATATGTAAACTTTTGAACTACAAACACAAGTGTCTGCAACGGCTTCGAATTCAATGACAAATTCAAATTTCTGCCTGAATCTGGAAAGAATTTAATCCAATATTTGACTATGTCTGATATTTCTCGATAAACATAATTACATGTCAACCAAGAGATGGCGCTGGTATCTTGTGAATCACAATCAGGTTGTCTGCTTTAGTTTGAGGCGCAACAAAATATTTGAATTTTCTATGGGATTTGACTGCAACTGAGGACTTTAAAACTTGAATTAAATTAAATAAATCAAATTACATATTAATCAAAAGGTGGGGCTGACAATCTCTGACAGCTGTCAAAGTGACAGTTCATTTAATATTTTTTTAACTAAATAATGTGTTAATCTTATCAAAAAGTAAAGTTCCTAACTTCATTCTTCTTAGAAAGAAAAATGAGATTAGGAAGAACTAACTTCGCTCTTCGTAGAGAGGACAGTAAGAGTAAAATGTCCATGTTAATACTTCTTCAGCCAATGCGTTTTGCTTCGTGCATAGCAAGATTTATTTATCAAGTACAGTAGCGAACAATAAAATTCGGGCACATCATTTGTACAATGTAAACTTCACTTTAATATTCTTGACATTTGATACATTTACCTACATGAGATGTCACTAGTAATTCTGACGGGTAATACAAATTTTGATAGAAATATAGCCTCGTAAAACCCTGATTTAGCAAATTTGTCTAAATACAAACGACATGTCAAACTTTTGCCCGAATTCTATTGTCCGCTACTGTACGTTTAGAAACCATTTTTGTACTAACATAGTTTTTATACGACAGATATTTTAACATGAAGGCCTTCGCGGCCGTTGTCCATAATTGAGTTGGCTTCCAGCTGGAACTGCTTCTACTGCCGACGTTTCGTTCTCATCAACTAACGAGGAGTAGCAGCAACACAACCAGCGGCACCAGCAACCCTGAGGAAGTTCTTCTGCAGTGGAGAACGAAACGTCGGCAGTAGAAGCAGTCATGACGCGGTTCCAACCGGAAGCTAATTCAATTAAGTTCATTGAATAATTTCCCATTGTGAATAATTTTAATTTCCTAACTTCACTCTTGTTAGAGAGAAAAGCAACTTAAGTAATGATAATAATTTTATAATCAAACAAAAAAAAACACAAAAGACGTTTATTAAGCATGTAAGTGAAAATTGAAGGAAAAGAAGAAGTTGATGATAAAGAAAGCAAAGGCGATCGGCAAATTAAACGAGAAATTTGTAAAAAAGAGAAAATTGCAGAAAAGTTCAAACAATATCCTATCCAAATCGAAAAACAAACAAATGAAAGACCATCCTGATATGTTTATATAATACAAAACATTTTCTGGAAGGCGATAAGCCCAATTGAGTGAAAAATTGAAAAATGTGGGGAAAATTTGAATAAAAAAAAATTAAAGAAAGAATTTCTAAATTTGATTAAAAAAATAACAAAAGACGATCGACAAACTCAAGATATAATTGAGAGGGAAATGGACATTTTCTGAAAAAAAAGCAAAAACGAAAGTTTGCAAAGGAAATAAAACAAGAAAAAAACAAAAGCGCTTAATCAAGAAACAATCATTTATTATTTTTTGCCAAGAAAGATTACAATTACAAAGAAATAGATAAAAACAAGCGGTATAATATCGAACTTCCAATGAAGAATAGAAGAGCAAAAGATATTTCAGTTAAGAAAACAAAAGACGGACGGCAATTTCAAAATAAAATTCAGAGAGATAAAAAGGAAAAATTTCCGGTGAAAAATAACCGCAACAAGTAATGACAATTAGGGGTCGACCAATACCAATAAATTTATTGGTATATCGGCCATATCGGCCAGGAAACCGATAATTCACGTCGACCATTGCGACTGCCGATATGACCGATATAGTAAATAATAACTAATTGATAAAAAATATTAGATATAGTATAATTTTCATAATTAAACCAGATTCTGGTGAAACTGTGTAATAAAATTGGCACTAATGCTCTACGTTTCACTATCGTTTGACAAAGCTATGAAACGATAGTGAAACGTAGAGCGTTAGTGCCAATTTTAGTGTCCGTTTAAGATAATTTTCATTTATAATATTTACGAAAATTAATTAAAATTGTGTAACTGGCAATATAGAAAGTGTTAGGAAAGAGTATTTCGGCCTTATTGGGCCTCATCAAAACTCTGTACCTTAAAAAAATTTTGGTTTATTGATTTTATAATATTTACATAGATTCATAGAGAGAATAAACAGTTTAATATGAAATAAGAATTGTGTATATGTGTACATACATACAAAGTAATTGTAAATATTCCTACGCCAAGCCAAATCTACAAAAAAAAAATGTGTGTGTAAGAATTCCTAACGGTGACATTCACGAACTCTATTAGAAGACAAAATGCTCTCTTCTTTATTGCTTGAGGTATTCAGGATTTTGTTGTGATGGTCATAAAAAAACGAATCAAAATTCGGTCGTTTCAGATAAAAAACGAAAAACGCACCCCTTGTGAAATGGTTATGTCACAGTGCTTACATAATTCCTTCGCAGATTTTGACGTCGTACATTATACATTCGTCATTGTAAACGGCCACACAATGTGGCCTGCGATTACAATACAATGGCCAGACACGTAGGCAACCGATTATTAGGGGGCAGCACGTGAAAACGCAGTGTCCCCGCGACCCACACCTTGGCCGGTGAACAATCGAAAGGTGTAGAAATATGCCGCATGAATATGTAAGCGCGAAATATCGCATACTTGACACACATTGTAATTTCGAACACTCCCGGAATCGCATCAAATCACAACGACGCAAAGTAATGCCATACCTTGGAGGAGTTTTCGTTTCCCAACTGGGATTCCGCAGTTTCCACCGCGGTTAAAAAAAAATAAAAACAAAAGGCAACTTTTCGTTAAGAATTTATGGTCCTATCACACCTGCAATACCTAAGAGTGAAGGTATCCCTCAGGAACTTCAAGAACCTCACGCAGAAATTAGGTTCGTTCAAGTAGACGAGTTCGGCGGTTTGAGCCGACGGCAAAATCGACACGATTACGTCGATTACGAGGTTGACGTGGGACATCTCCGAGACGACCGACCTTTCCGGGTATTCCGTGTAAACGACGTTTTCTATCGTCGCTTCCTTTTTCCTCACCTTCACTTTGGTCCTCTTGCCGCATTCACGTGACTTCGTCAAGATCGAAGTGTTCGGCTTCGCATCCACCTCGTAATACTTATAATTCAACACCCTGATGAGTCTATCCTGTGAAATTACGAGTGTTAGTGGAGCGTGTGTGGAAAACCTAACCTTGTAGTTGCCTCTAATTCGTCCCAGTTTCTGCTGTCGATGGGCGTCATTTTGAAGGAATTTGAGGGCAAGTCCATGCGTGACCGGACGCGCTTTATTGGAATGCCGGGGTTGTCTGAATTCGAGAGGTCATCAAGATTCATGAAGGCATGCAGTTTCCATTGGCTTTCGTCTGGAAAAGCGAATGTTTTAAACATAACCTTGAAAGACTCAAGGACTCACTCCTTGCTCTATCAATTCTAAAGTCTCACTCAAGCAAAAGTAAGAACTTTATGGAACTGTCAATATTGACAGATCAGTTTCGCGGCAGTTGAGAATTGAAATTGAACGCCAAATTTTCAAATTGAAAGCTCATGAGTAATGATAGGAATAAAATATTTTGACGTCATCACTTCGCAAATATTTGCGAAATACTCAGCTGATATTCGGGTAATTACTTGGATCACAGATGGCAACATGAACTACTAAAGATTCTTGCTTTTATTTCGACCGGAAGTGCGAATTAAGGAAGCGGAAGTCTTCAAAATCTTCGGTCACGCATTTTGTTGAGGCATTTCGTCTGGTTACTCCAAAGATGGCGGAAGTAATCAAAATCTTCGGTCATACAATATAAGTATCTCATTTGGTTACTTTAAAGATGGCGTTGTTTCTGCAAAGAACGACTTTTCATTTTCAGTCAAGAATATTTAAAATCTCCGTTAAGCTGGCAATTCTAAAACGAAAAGTTAAGAAAACCGCGTAGAATCAACAGATGACGTCAATCGACCAATAGATGGCACTACGAACCAGTATTTAAAATGAGTGAAGTTTTCTCTTTTCTTCATTCAAAAATCTTTATTAGAACCGAGAACCATATGACTAGAAATGAAAAAAGCGTTGTCGAAGCCTATGAAGAATTTTGCACATATTTTCGTCATCTGAACAACAGAAGGCGACAGTCGACCAGAAGATGGCACCACTAAACCAGTAGTAAAGATGACAAGAAAGATCTCTTTTTTCTTTTCTTTATTCAAAAATATTTATTGAACTGTCAACTTTGAAGTAAAAAATGAAGAAATTATTGCCGAAACTTGTAGAAAATGTCGCACAATGTTTTCGTCATCTGATCAACAGATGGCGTCAATTTACTAAGTACTTAAAATGACAAAAAAGTGTTCTCTTTTGTTTTCTTTATTCAAAAATCTTTATGAAAATCCAAAACCATTTGATTAGAAATGATGAAATCGTTAACAAAACGAATGTAGCACTATGATTTCGTTATCTGATCAACAGATGGCGGCAAGTAACCAACACTTAGAGATGACGCTCTTTTTCTGGAAAAAAATGACAATACTTACATTGTAAAAACAAACTGTAGTAGTATTTGAACAATCTTCCACAAACTCAAAATTAATTTTCACATTCGAAATAATGTAACGGAAACTGTAACGACAACAACAATAGAATTCTACTCTTGTCCAAAAAATGGCAAGTGTAAGACTTCAACCAATATCTGCGGTGATCAGTGTACTCTAAAACTTTTTTCAAATTATTCGAGAGATGGCGTCCTTTCGGTAAAGATTGACGTTTCCAATTCATTCGAAATTTTCACTAGAACTGGCGTTAAGGAATCGTATTTGAAACAACACGGAGTTTTTGCGTACAATTTTTCTTGAATTGATCGACAGATGGCGCCACTAAACGATTTTCAAAAGGGCAGTCAACCAAGTTTCTCTTTGATTGAAAAATCTTGATTCATTTTTACTAAAATCGAACAGTTGAAAATTAATTGTTGAAACTAGCGGAAACTGTTGCGAAAACTTTTCGACGTTTGGTCAATAGATGGCGTCTAGCTTTTATTTTGATGAGAAATTTGAATTAAGATAAACCTCATTCTTATGTAAAAATTTATCGTGAAATATTAATCGTCTGGTTAATCAAAAGATGGCGCTCTTGACAAAAACACACTGGCAACCGCGAAACAAAAAGTTTCTGTCTTTATTCTCGCAAGAAAACGTAAGATGAAGAGTGTCAAGTAATTGACGTATGTCATCGATATGCTTGGTCTTAGAACCTGTTTTGAAAAAAGCATAAAATCTTCACTTCATTTACAAATCTTCTTGTCAACTTCATGAACAGATGTAAAAGAAGAAGAAAGAACTGCAAAAAGTTTTCGAAATGATTAAAAAATACTTTCCACAAACGCTAATAGATGGCGACAGGAATTACTAAAATGTTAAATGGAGATCGAAAAGAGAAACCAAGAAAAAAATTGCACAAAACTTTTCGAAATTATTCAAAAATATTTTCTCTCATTACTAATAGATGGCGATACGAACTACTTGGGTTTTAAGACAAAAAATGCAAAACTTGAATTTATTCAAGAGAATGCACTGTTTTCATGACCTTTTTATTAAAATAGACAACCGTAAAAAGCTAAGAAAAAATTGGAAAGCTTTTCAAAATTATTAAAAAAAATACTTTCCACATTTGCTAATAGACGGCTATGCGAACTACTAGATTTTTAAAACAATAAAAGCAAGACTTGAAGCTCTCTTGGTATGTAAGAGGTGGCGTTGTTCTAGAGAAATGTAGTTGTTTGAAAATCTTTGACATTAAATCGAACAACTTCAAAAGGAGACGATAGGTAATTGTAAAAGTTTCTAGAAATTATTGAAAAATATATTCTCCCTTGTCAATAGATGGCGACACCAACTACTAGTATTTCAAAGTGGGAAATACAAAATGAAGTCTCGTTTTTTAAAACAAACACATAGACAAAATGACATAACCATAATCAGTGTCCTTGAATTACCCATAGATGTGACACAACAGAATCAGGATCTTGATTAAATCTATCCAAACACTCCCGAACTCCTTTTTTTTTTTTTTTCATTTTCATCACCTCCTACTTACTATATTGCAAAAGAAGTCGCCGTCAGTAACTTAATTGCCTTAAACTAAACAATTTGCTCGGCTTGTTTACACTGATTTAATGTTATTAGGCTGAAAGCGATTCGCAGCTTTTTTCCTCGTGCAAAATTAATAAAACATAAGACGCGTATCGTAAATCTGCGCGCCGGGAGAGAGAGGAGCACCGGCGCTCCTGAATTTGCAATTCAAGCGCACGTCAATTAATGAACGATGTAGTCTCGACTAAGTATCCTTGTTAAATTATCATAGGCACGAGCTTAGAAGGTGAATATAATCAATTACGCGGCCTAATAGCGGCGGGCCCCGTGATGCATTTTAATTAATAGCGAAGTTCAAGTGTGTTCCCATGGTTTTACTTTCGCGCACGGATACACACGCAAACACGGAAACGGAACACAAGTTAATCGCAGTGAACCCGAAGTCTTTTATGGTGCAGGTTTGTTGGATGTCAGTGTACTTTGAGTACATCGATCGCCAAAGTTGTTGGCCCTGTACAAACACATTTAAAAAGGCCAAAGATAACGTCGGACTCTTTTATTTATTTTAAAAGAAAAAGACCCCTCCCCTCGTTCAATTGATTAAAGCGCCATCTCTAAGAGGAAAGAGCTTAATTTTCTTTTTTATTGCAGTTATCGTTGCGCTGTTTTGATGATTTTAATCAGCTTTGAAAATTAATTTTGTTGTGTCTGTTGACGATTGTTTAGACAATGCAGGTTGTAAGTTTCAAGGTTCAAGCAACTTTTTTTTATATAAAAGGATCGCCCTCTCTTGATCAACTAGAATATGAGTGACCAGTTTTTGAATTGGTTCTTTCAATTCACATAAAAGAGTGAACTTAATCGGATCGTCGCACGCCATCTGCTGACTAAATGCTGAAAGTATTTTGCAACAATTTCCGTAGTTTCAAAAGTTGCCTTATTTACTTCCATTTGAAAACCGTTTAGTGGCGCCACCTGTCGGTCAATTCGGAAAAGTATCAGGCGTTAAATTAACAAGTTCATTAAGTAGACTTTAAACTTTTCAACATCGTAAAGGTGTTGTATTAAATGAACACGAAAAATCGCCTTCGGGTTAAATAAGATTAGGTTAAAAGGTAGATAAACACTTTGACTGTTTGACAGCTGTCATCTGCCAATCCAAAATCCATTAGCAAGTTATCCCTCTTTTGCGACGAACAGACGAATAACACTTTAACTTTTTGACAGCTATCATCTGTTAATTGAAAAACCATTCAGGAAATAATCCCTTTTTTAGCTAGGTTCGTATTAGATAAATATGAAACATCGTTAGGTCACGTTAGGTTTTAAGATAGATAAACAATTTGACTCTTTGACAGCTGTCACTTGTCGATCGAAAATCCGTTAGTCTTGTATTAGATGAAAATGAAAAGTCACTTTAGGTTATTTCACGTTACATTACAAATGAAAAACTTTAACTGTTTGACAGCTGTCATTTGTTAATCGAAAATCCATTTAGGAAGTCACCCCTTTAAATAAACACGAGAAATCACTTTTGGTTTTCAAGTTAGGTTGTAACATTTTAACTGTTTGACAGCTGTCATCTGTTAATCGAAAATTGATCCAGGTTATGTCACATTACGTTTTAAGACAAATACTTTAATTGTTTGACAACTATCAACTGTCAATCGAAAATCCATTTAGAAAGTCATCCCTTGTTTACAAGTCTTGTATTCGACGAATAGTGACCATTTATTTCCAAGTTTTGTATTAAATGAACAGGAAAAATTACTTTAGGTTATAGGTCATAAGAGAAACACTTTAACTGTCTGACAGCTGTCATCTGTTAATTGAAAATCTACTTAGGAAGTGATCCCTCTTTTACAAGTTTTAGATAAACACGAAAAATCACTTTAGGTTGTCACGTTAGGTTACAATAAACACTTTAACTATTTGACAGGTGTCATCTATTAATCGGAAATTCATCCATTCTTTGGAAGTCTTGTATAAATGAACATGAACAACTATTTTAGGTTATGTCACGTTACGTTATAAGAGAAATACTTTATAATTGTTTGACAACAGTCATCTGTTAATCGAAATTGCATGATAGAAATACTTTAACTGTTTGACAGCTGTCATCTGTAAGTCAATCCATTAAGAAAGCCATTCCTTTTTTGCAAGTATTATATTAGATAAACACGTAAAATCACTTTAGGTTATCACGTTAGATTATAAGATAAATACTTTAATTGTTTGATAGCCGTCATTTGTTAATCGAAAACCCATTTAGGAAGTCATCCCTTTTTTGGCAAGGTTTGTATTACATAAACACGAAAAATCACTTTAGGTTTTCAAGTTAGGTTGTAACACTTTAACTGTTTCACAGCTGTCATCTGTTAATCGAAAATTCATCCAGGTTATGTCACGTTAGGTTATAAGACAAATACTTTAACTGTTTGACAGCTGTCATCTGTTAATTGAAAATCTACCTAGGAAGTGATCCCTCTTTTACAAGTTTTAGATAAACACGAAAAACACGCTTTAACTGTTTGACAGCTGCCATCTGTCAATTTTCTTATATAAAAGAAATATCTAAACCAATTTAATGAACTTTACAATTCGCAAAAATTATAATTAATCTTTTGCAATTAATTTTGAACAGGATTTCTTAACTTCTTGTTTGTTGTGAGCTCTAATAAATGGTTTTGAAAGAAGTGGAAATTTAATTCTTACTTGAAAGAACGCCATCTCTTGAATACCACGAAAAATTACATTAATTTTATAACCAACGATATCAATGATTATAAGGAACACTTTTGCCATAGCTTTTAATTAGGATTTCCCGCCAGAATCTTAGCAGTGCTTGCGCCATCTGTTGACCAAATGAAAAAGATTTCGATTATTTTTCACAGAGTTTCTCGAGGTTTTTTTTGTAGTTGGCAACACTAATAAAGATTTAGATGATTTTCAGGGGTCTCGCTTTCACGTTTTCATTGCTCCATCTGTTGACCAATCGGGAAAATATTTTGCAGGAATCCGGTGTCATTTTTATTTTGCATTTTTCTTGTTGGCTTTTATTTTGTTACGTTTTTAATGGAACACCTTGTATAGTAGGTGCATTTTCGGCTTTTTAAAGTGTTTATATATCAAACGACAATTTTTCTAATTCGTAACAATATGAACAGAATATAGAGATTATGTTTTTTGATGAACACTTATTTAAAAAAAAATAATACAACTAGTGATGCCTTACTCGTTTAAATGCTTTAACGGTGCGGGCTTATTCGAAAAAAATGAGCGTTGAGTGTTTGGAGAAAGAACGGACGAATAAATATCCATCGCCGCTGCGGCCGCCGCCAGTTCGTGATTTAAATAATGGACCGATCGGAGTATATTCCCGAATTACAGTAATTTCAGGGGAATACCGATCCACGATTTCCAGATATGCAAATCCACGATCGGCGATACGGCGTGACGAGTTATTGTCGAGATTAGGCCTTTTCGAAATCGGCTTTAATTGCGACATCTGCTCTAAATCAACGGAACGCGATCTATTACGTCCTTGCGAAAATACATCGCAAATTGGTCGGCCACGATCGAAAAGAACGATTTCGAAAGCTAGCTTTTATTAAAACGAAAACTACTTGGAAAATAATTTTAAGAAAATGCAAATTGAAAAGCACTCAAAAAATGTGGTCCTGAGGAAATCTTGAATCTTTGAATTAGTTTAAATGAGTTTCAACATTTTCTTTAAAGCTAAGAACATTAAACTATTTTGCTGAAATTTATTAACGAGAGCGTTGCAAAATGTTTTCACCGGTTAATCAACAAATAGTTTCACATTATCGCCTTTAGTTTGAGAGCAAATTCGAATTGGAAAATCTTTTCAAAAAAAATGGCTATTAATCAAAATTCGTCAAGAAAAAAGGAACAAAAAGCGAAAGGCATTTTAGAAGCTGAAAGTGAAAGCTCTAACTCAAGAAAGATAAAAGAAAACAAAAAATTCGTCAACTTTTTCTCTCTAAATTCGGCCAAAACATGATAAAATAAAAAAACCAAAACGTAATAAAAACAAAATTAAACAAAGGTGAAATTAAAACAAAGGAGGGAAGATCGTTTAATTATTTAATCTCAACCCAACAAGACTCGAACGGTAAAGAAAACAAAAAGCATCTGACCCTTTAAAAGCTCGAAAAATAAGAAAAAATAATGAAAAGGAATCAAACACGAAAAGCAAAATTTTTTTTATCTAAATGTTACCCCCCTGTGATCGTTTAAAATTAAAATGTCCAATGTAGATTATACAAAATGAAATGCGAAATAAAAACTAAAAAGAGCAAGAAGTATGAAGTAAAAGCGAAGCTGGCTAAGAAAAAAATGGCCACAAATATCCTTCCAAAAATCAAAATAAAAAAAAATATTACGAACTACAAAAGACAAGCGATTTTTTATTAAACAAAAAAGTGAAAAATATCACGAAACTTCTACAGGTTACAGACATGCTGACATCGACTCGGAATAAAAACGAAAGTCGATATTCTCGGTCTCAATTAAAATCCAGAAACCAAAAAAAAGAACGCGAGGAAGTAATCAGAAATCAAAGGACGAAGAGTGAAAAAACAAAAAGTTTCACCATCTTGGTTTCTTTCGCAGTTATAATAACACTATAGTCCGTTATAATAATAAAGAGACATAGAAACTTTTAAATGAAATTCAAACTCGTATTAGTATTAGTTCTTTAAATCATTTGTGAAAAATATTTTTGAACAATTTTTTTACGTTTTTTCTTGACTTCTTTCACAGCTGTTCGTTTAAATAACAAAGGTGTCACGAAAATTTTTAAATGAAAACGACTTCGCTTGACTTCGATTCTAAAATGCAATGAAAACTTACGTGTCTAAAAACAGCGCCATCTATTGAACAATGTTGTTTTTTCCGAAACCACTGCCATCCCTTGGATAGACAAACTCAACTTTCGCATCTCCCCTTAGAACCTTGACGGGGAAAATATCTTTAAAAAAATTTCGAGAGGCTTTTGCAGTTCTATCTTGGCTTCTTTTCACTTCTTTGTTCTAATAATGAGTATTTCTAAATGAAATTAGTGAAAACACCGCCATCTATTAGATAAGTAGTGATTCAAATTTTTTATTTCCCACCTTAAAATCCTTGCAGTTTGTGTTGCCGTCTTTTGTTGGAAAAGGCATTTTTGAATCATTTTTTAACGAAAGGAAAACTTTTACCTTTCTTTTCGAAACAGTTGAATGACTAGAGAGATTCGTGTTTTGCATTTTTCGCTTTCAAACCCTAGTATACTGTTTTTTTTTTATACTTGTCAGTTTAAAAATTCTAGAGTTTCTGTTACAACCTTGTTTTTATTATTAGGTATTATAAAAAAAACGGAGTATAGTAGTAGTGTCGCTGATTGCTGAAAAGGAAAAGTGAAGAGAAATTTCCTACCGGAAATGATCAGAAATAATATTAAAAAAAGAATGAAATTCAAGAAAGATAAAATAAGACAAGACAAACTGTCATTTAGAAACGACATCAAAAACTTGACTACAAATGTTCACAAAAACTGCATGTGAATTGTTAAGGATACAGAAAAAGAAGAAGGAAATCGATTTCATCTGAATAATAATCTCTAAACGAGAAAAACAAAACACCTACATCAAAAACATCAAACAATTTCACTTTTCAATTTTTTTAATTAAAAAACTAGAGAAAAACAATTGAATAACAATACAAAACTTTGAGAAGAGAGAGAAATCAAAAACAAACAGTCCAAAAACGACAAGAAAAATCATAGTTTAAAAAAACATGAAAGCATGAATATTAATAGCGCAGAAGAAAAAAGAAGAGAATAGACTTCAACTAAATAATAAATAAAGTGAAAAAGAGAAGAAACGAAAGATTAATAAAACAGAAGATAGTTACATTGTTGTAACGACGACAAAACCAAACCTATCAGTAAGTTCCGTTTTTTATTTTACAAACATCGCTAGTTTTCGTGATTCCTTTTAAATAAAATCCCCAGAGAAGAAGAAACAAGAAACGAACTGCCTTCTAAAAGCTACTCTTGAAACACGTCGAAGTCAAAAACAATTCAACATTCCTAACCAAAAGAAGCTAAGTATCACATTTCAAATGTGATGATCACAGACTAATTAAAAAAAAAACAACAAATGAAACGCGTTTGTAAAACAATTGTCAATAGATGAATGAGATTAAAGACGTTCGAACATTCCGACTACAGGAAACTTTCCCAGTTGATCAAGAGATGGTATTCATTGTTTTTCGTTTCTTCCTCGCCATTTTTTCAAACAAAAAACGAGCAACAAGGAAAAAATGAAGTACTGCTGAAAAAGAAAAATGAAATAAAATTATGAGAAATCAAAGTTAAGAGAAAAACAAAAGAACGAGCGATCTTAGAAAGGTTTCACGGAAAACAATGTCTCTTGAAATCATCAAAATGCGACTTGTTAAGGAGCTAGAAAAAAAAGAAGAAAGTCGACTTTTATAAATAAAATGTATAAAAAAGGAGAAACAAGGGAAGCAAAAACAAGGCACGTAATCTTATTACCGACAAGGAATTCCCCCATTAAGTTTCGAACGTTTTCCAAATACTCAGTGAGAGAAAAAAAGACAGTCTTTAAGAAAAACTAGAGTAAATGAGCAAAAGGAAGAAACAAAAACGAAACTGAACAATATTATCGACAATGAATTCTGTTACTAAATTGAATCTTACCAAAGCAGAGAGAGAAAAACAAAAGACGATTTTTCAGAAAACGTTTGCTTTTTATGGAACAAGTGAAAAACGTTTGTAAAATTGTAAATCTTATCTACTATTAAATCTTCGAAACCGCCGAAAGTTTTTTGTTTCTCTTTCTGAAATTGAAATTCATGTAGATTTCAACACCTACTTTTAATAACAATAAGTGATCTCTAGCGCCATCTATCAGGAATTAATGAAAGTTTATTGCTATTTTCTTGTTGATTGATGATGAACGTCATTGTAACTCATTTGTTTACTGCCTAAACATCACAGAATTTGCATTTCTTGGTGTACGTTTGTAAAAAAACGCATACAAAAAAGTGAGAAAGCAAGAGAGAGAAAACGAATTGTTCTTTCCATCGTTGTCGTTCGTTCATCTTATCCGGACGCGAAGCCAGAGATAAAGACAATCATTAAGCAAGCCAGCGTGTGTGAATTTCTGTGTCGTAATTGTCGGCACGGTCGGCTACCCTGCTCCCGTGGACCAATGGGACGCCACTTTAATTACCATCGCTTCAGTCACTCGGCTAATTACCCTCCGCAATATGGCGCAATCTGTATCGAGGATTCGAGATTTCGATCGGAACGAGCGAGCGGGGTAATTAAAAAAAACAGGTTCAACGAGGTCATGAATTCTCTAAAAATCTCACACACTTCTTTAATACACTACACGTATAGTTGGAAATGTGATTCAGACGTAATTCGATACGATCATTACTTCCATGTAATGAGAAATATCGCATTGTGGCATTGTGATTCCGTGACAAGTTACTTTAGGTAATAAATAAGAGATGGCGCTCCAAACTGTGATAGAACGACATTTCCAAGCTGGTGGAAGTTTGTCCTCAAAATTTGAGAAACAAGTCACGGTCGATGCGATGGGTTGCGTTTAATAAAATTGTTGCTTTGTTTTTCTAAAAAAAAAAGAAAATCTCGGGCCTTTCCAAAGCATTCGAGAGATCAGGCTAGTAACGAAGCATTCATTTGCAGATAACATTTTTTTTTAAGATTGATGCAAATGTTTGATTTGATTTCTGTGTTTATTACTGAAACGAACGAACAACGAATGAACAAAAGAAAACGATCGTCGTTTTTCATTCGGCCGGAAGCAACTGAAAATTAAGACAAAAATGCAAAAAAAAGGAAGCTGAGAATAAATTAAAAATCGATTTTTTTAGCAGAGAAATTTTCATTTATTTCTTTGCATTTCATTCTTTTTTTGTTTCCTTTTGTAACCAAAGAAAATATTTCCGACGAACAGCTTTTGAAAATTCAATCAAGCTTTCATTTGTTTCTTTATATTTCTATTTTTTCCTTCCAAAAAGAAACAAAAAGATCGACAATTTCTAACTGATCTCGCTTTGATTTGTTGCTTGTATTTCATTTTTTTTTAGGCAAGAGAATTCTACGAATAGTCGAAAAACGTCGAGTAAATAAAGCTTTCGTTTGTTTCCTTATATTTCGATTTTTTTGCTCCCAAAAAAAAAAAGATTGACAATTTTTAATTGAAAGTTTTTAAAATCAGAACAAGTTTTCATTTCTCTTGTAAACAAAAGGATTCTACGATCCAAAAGGAGACAAAAAGATCGACAATTTCTAGTTTTTAAAATCAGATCAACCTGTATTTAATATATTTTATAAATAAGAAAAATCGACAATCATTCGAAAATAGTCGATTAAATAAAAGCTTTCATTTGTTTCTTTATATTTCAGTTATTTCCTTCCAAAGAGAAACAAAATGATCGATAATTTCTAACTGATCTCGCTTTCATTTATTGTTTTGTATTTCATTTTTTTTTTTTTTGAAGCAAGAGAATTCTATGATTACTCGAAAATCGTCGATTAAATAAAAGCTTTCATTCGTTTCTTTATATAAAAGACCGACAATTTCTAACGCTTTCAATTGTTTTTTTATATTTTATTTATTTTATTTTTTGTAAGCAATAGAATTCTACGATTAGTCGTCGATTAAATAAAGTTTTCATTTGTTTTGTTATATTTCAATTTTTTTGCTTCCAAAAGGAAACAAAAAGATCGACAATTTCTAGTTTTTAAAATCAGATCAAGCTTTCATTTGTTTCTTTGTATCTCATTTTTTTGTAAGCCAGTCGAAAATCGATTAAATGAAGCTTTCATTTGTTTCTTTATATTTCGATTTTTTGCTTCCTAAAAGAAACAAAAAGCTTTCATTTGTTTCATTTGTTCTATATATATTTTATAAACAAGCAAAATCGACAATCAGTCGAAAATAGTCGATTAAATAAAAGCTTTCATTCGTTACTTTATATTTCGATTTTTTTGCTTCTAAAACGAAATAAAAAATCGACAATTTCTAACGAAAAGCTTTTAAAATCAGATCAAGCTTTCATTTGTTTCTTTGTGTTTCATTTTGTTTTTCTTTTTGTAAGCAAAAAAATTCGACGATTTTTGACTGGAAATCTTTGAAAATCAAATCTATCAAGGTGTGATTTGTTACCATTTCGTTATTTTTTTGTTTCTTTTTGTAAGCTAAAAATAGCAAGGGAAAAGTCGATGACTTTCGGCGCGAAGCTTTTAAAAACGAAACTTTCATTTGTTTCTTTGCATTTCAATCAATTTTTTGTTTATTTCTGTAAATAAAAGAAAGATTATTTCCAATAAAAAGCTCTTGAAAATGAAATCAAGCTTTGTTTGTATTTTGTTATTTTTTGTTTCTTTTTATAAGCCAAAAATAACAAATAATAAATCGACGACTTTCAGCGCGAAGCTTTTAAAAATGAAACTTTCATTGTTTCTTTAGATTTCAGTCATTTTTTATTTCTTTCTGTAAATGAAAAAAAAACACTATTTGACGAAAAATTTTTGAAAATTAAATGAAGCTTTCATTTGTTTCTTTGCATTTTGTTATTTTTTGTTTCTTGTAAGCGAAAAATAACAAATGAAAAATCTACGACTTTCGAAGTCAAGCTTTTTAAAATAAAACTTTCATTTTTTTTTATTTCTTTTTGTAAGGAAAAAAATCACCATTCCCGACGGAAAGCTTTCGAAAATCAAATCAAGCTTTCATTTGTTTGTTTGTATTTCCTTTATTTCACTTGTTTCTTTTTGTAAGCAAGAAAAATTGACGTTTTTCGAGTGGAAGTCTTTGAAAATCAAATAAATCAAGTTTTTATTTGTGACATTTCGTTATTTTTTTGTTTCTTTTTGTAACCTGGAAATAACAAATGAAAAATCGACGAATTTCGTCGCGAAGCTTTTAGAAAAAAACTTTCATTTATTTCCTTGCATTTCAGTAATTTTTTTATTTCTTTCTGCAAATAAAGAAAAATTCTATTTCTGACGGAAAACTTTTGAAAATGAAATCAAGCTTTCATTTGTTTCTTTGCATTTTGTTATTTTTTGTTTCTTTTTATAAGCCAAAAATAACAAATGAAAAATCTACGACTTTCCGCGCGAAACTTTTAAAAATGAAACTTTCATTTGTTTCTTTCCATATCATTCATTTTTTTGTTTCCTTCTGTAAGAAAAAAATCACGATTTCCGTTGGAAAGCTTTTGAAAATCAAATCAAGCTTTCATTTGTTTCTTTCCATATCATTCATTTTTTTATTTCTTTCTGTAAGAAAAAATCACGATTTCCGTTGGAAAGCTTTTGAAAATCAAATCAAGCTTTCATTTGTTTCTTTGTATTTCCTTTATTTCCCTTGTTTCTTCTTGTAAGCAAGAAAAATTGACGATTTTAAACTGGACGTCTTTGAAAGTCAAGTAAATCGAGCTTTCATTTGTTTCTTTACATTTCGTTATTTTCTTAATACTTTTTGTAAGCAAGAAATAACAAATGAAAATCAACAAATTTTGTTTTTTTTTTATTATATTAACTTGTCGTGTTACCATCTGTCCAAATATATTTTTAATAAAGTTAAACTATGGAAGTGTAAACACATGTCATAACCAAACAGTTTTTGACGTTAGTGTCGCAAATTAAACTTCGATTTTACTTAAGAACTACACAATATTTGAATGTAAATAATAAATTATAATTTAATAGGCGTGAGTTACAGTAATCGTAATTTGGACAACAAATTGACAATTCATAAATTGTCAAGTAAATAAATAAATTGCTGTAGTAATTTGAAACAAGCGTTTATCAAAATTTATTTGGACATATGGTATAATAATAATAGTGCTCCAGTTTCTTATTTTGTTTTTTGTTGGCAATTTGATTGAATCCGCTCCAGAAACATGTTTTTATTCATCATTGTTTTTTTATTTCTTCTTCTTCAGTCTTGGTTTTCGAATAATCCGCTTTTTATTTTCTATTCGTACGTTGTTCATTATTAAGTTTTCTTGGGTTACTTACTTATAATCGAAATAATTTTTCATAATCCGCACATTCATTTCAGGCAGATTATTCTTTTGTTCCTTTGTTTTTCTGTTGCGATTTAATTATCTCACATCATCTTACTTCACCAGAGAATTGTGGATCTGCTTTTATTTCGCAAATTAATATAACCGCATTTTGTTAATTAATTCATTTAATAGATAGCAGATGGCACCTGAAATTTATAACTGCTTATTAATGATAGTTTTTAAAAAGACTTCAAGATTTTTAATTCGAACGTTTTAAAATCTTTGTTTTGCTGCCTTTATTGCGATTTATTGAAGTAAAAGAATCTTCCTTTATTAGGTATAGATGGCGCTTCAAATTTATAACTGCTTAATAATAATGGTCTTTAGAAAATATTCAAGATCTTTCATGCAAATGTTTTAAGAACTTTGACGCAAATGTTTAATTTACTTTCTGCCTTTATTGCGCTTCATTGAGTAACAAATAATTTACTACACGTTATTAGATAACAGATGGCGCCCCAAATATGTAACTACTTAATTTAACTTGAAGGCTTCCGCGGCCGTCGTCCATTGTTGAATTCTTGGCTTCCGGTTGGAACCGCGTGTCTCGGAGACACGCGGTTCCAACCGGAAGCCAAGAATTCAACTATGTAACTACTTTTTAATAATGGTTTTTAAAAAGACCTTTAAAATGTTAATGTCAATCTTATTAAGACCTTGGAGATGTAATTGTTAAATTTGTTTTCCGCTTTTATTACGAGTTATTGAATTAACCGTTCATCTTCATTTAATAGATAATAGATGCCGCCTCATGTTTATAACCGCTAATGATAGTTTTTAGAAAGATCTTCAAGATCTTTGGTGCAAATGTTTTGAGATCTTTGGCGCAAATGTTTAGTTTGTTTCTGCCTTTATTACGATTTAATTCTAAATTCAGATTTTTTTAAAGTTTTTGATACATCATTGATGAATTATAGCGAACAGCAATGACAGAGTGGTTTGTTCTGTGCGCTTCATACGCAACAAAAATACCAACGTCGAAAGATAAAAATTACCAACACGACTATGCGCTAAATTCAAACGCTTTTCAATAATTTATGAACCCTCCATGTTTTCTCCTCCCTAAAGTTGTTTTTCCTGCTTTGGAGATTTGAAGAATTGAGTATTCATAGTACATAGTTCATAGTTCATAGTTCGTTTTATCAAGGGCTCAGTTTTATTTATTTACACAAACTCGAAACTAATTAAGAATACTTAAATAATCAGTAATGTCATGACCGTGTAGTTTTATGAAAATAGCTCTCCACGTTCAATTATTCTTAGTTATAAAATTAGCCGTGAAAGAATTTTGTAACGGAATTTAATTTTGGATTTAATTGTATCCTCGTTCTGTTCCAGATGGATTGATTGATTAGTGGACGAAGAAGTGGTACAGCGTGCGGCACGACGGGCGAGCGGTGCCAATTCGAATATTGTGTGATTCGGACGAGGAACGCCGCTTTTGCCGCCCCAGGTAAATGGTTTCGTCATGAAATTGTTGAAACACGCGCCCGACGAGTAAACAAATTCAATTATGCGCGATTATGGCCGGTAAAAATCATTTCTTTCGAACGATGCATGCAGCGAGTTAATTATGACCGTTCTACGAAGAAAACGACTTCCTTCTTTTTTTTGCAAGTGTTCATCTTTTTTAGATGAAAAAATTAAGTAAAAAAGTTTGCACAAAAACAATTTAAAATACAATAATAAAAATACAAGTAAAACAAACAAAAACAAAAACAAAAAAAGAGAGGCGAAACGTTATTCCGTACATTAAAAGTTTTTAGCTAGTTGGTTTCTGATATTTGTCTATTTGTCTAATAAGTCGGCTGAATCTAAATTCTTCCTGCAATCGAAAATTTGGGACACTTTCGAGGACGTCCCATTTCCGACCATCTTAAATTTATTAAAATCAAACCAAAAACACTTTCCTATCGAATATAAAGACAACTAAGGAGAAAATAAATTGATTTATCAAGAAACCGAACCGTTGGAAAATCGCGACGAGATTTGAACGTAGATCACAGTATTTAAATAATCTGTGCGGCATCTCTAAGAGGGGTAAAATGACATCGCCCGTAACCGTCAAATTCAAAATATCTCCATCAGTATAAATGTCG
The DNA here is from genome assembly GCA_039766575.1 of Serrognathus titanus. Classification (NCBI taxonomy): domain Eukaryota; kingdom Metazoa; phylum Arthropoda; class Insecta; order Coleoptera; family Lucanidae; genus Serrognathus; species Serrognathus titanus. The sequence goes on along the minus strand of CM077914.1, from coordinate 52,066,568 downwards.
ACCCGCAGCGAAACGTCGCCCTTTTACAAACTATTCGATTAATTCTAATCAAACTCTAATTTTTTTTGACATCTATAATCTGTAATCTATTTTCGTTTCATTTGAGTAAAGAATGAAAGTAAAAGTCGAGCGTTTCTCATAGCAGAAAATAATTGACTGTAAGTAAAATAAAATACACTTTTCATGAGCGAATTTTAATGCTAAAAATAAACAGGCAAATTAAAGGGGCGCACAAACTTGCCGCGTTGTTGGTCGCGTCGTTCCAATTCCACTTAATTAATTTCCGCGAATTTTTTTGCGACGTAAAAGCACAATTCACCGGAGGAAAGCGCGCGCGCGTTTCGTAATTAGCGGCCGTTTTCATGCAAATTAATAAATAGCAAAAAATAGGCAGACAAACGCGTAAATACCTGGAAGTTTTATTCGGGCGGGTGGATTTTCAACGGGGCGAGCATCTATGCAGGCATGCATGCATGCATGAACGTATGCATGTATATTCATCAACGTTAATTAATAAAAATGTGAATGAGCGCTGCCCACGGTCAATTCCGCCGGGGATCACGTTGCCTGCCGCATTGTTTCGAAAACTTACGTGTGTGCTAGCAATTTGCTGCTTTTTAATTATTACCGCCACTCTAATATTTTACGTAAGGTAAGGTAATCTTTGCATACATACACGATAAGGTAGAATAAGACAACCAATCACCATAGGTGTACTAGTAGAATAAATAAAAGGCTTTCTTCCAAATTTAGTATACCTAAGATACCAGAAGATACCAAAATAAATAACAGTATATTGATTTATAAGTTTAGCAAAGTGATAGTTTCCCAGTGAGTGTAAATGTTTGAAATTCACGAGTGAGCGTAGCTGACGAGTGGATCAAATTTACACGAACATGGAAATTCACTTTTCTAACGTGTAGATCATGCTATTTTTTCGTGTAGTTGACGAAAGTAACGCTAACATTATGAGAGTGTCGAAGAATAATATGTTATCAAAGTATGTCAAGCATTTGTTGACATACTAACAAAACATATGAGCAAATAAATAATTCAACACTATGGTCAGTGTACTCGATGCTGAGAAGTACTTTACAAATAAATGAAAGTTGGATATTTCTGCATATAAAAAATTGCTGGCTTACCTGAAACGTCAAAAAGGCGTTTATATGGCCAAAAAATCGAGATTTCTATCGATGGATAATGTGAATGAGTTTTTAGAAAAAAAAAAAGTTTTCAGCTTATGAAGGTAGTGTTGGTAATTGCTTTGCATGGAGCAGTCGGGCGGAAGAATTACGTTTACTAAAAGTGGATGATGTGGAAGATTGCGGCCATATTTTGATCATAACATTACATGATACGAAAACAAAGAAAAGACGAGTCTTTACAGTTACATCGGAAGATGGAGTAAACGGAATTGAGCTTTACAAAAAGTATTTGAATTTGAGATCCAAAAATGTGGACCATCGCAGACTATTTGTATTTTATAGATAGGGCAAGTGCACAAAGCAGCCAATTGGTATAAACACCTCCTACAATTTACCAAAGAAAATTGCTGCGTACTTAGGGCCACCGGAGACGAACAGCTTCACAGGCCAATGTTTCCGAAGGGCATCAGCAATCTTTTTGGCCGACAGTTAAGCTGACATCCGAGTTTCGGAAAGACACGGCGGCTGGCGAAGTGGTGCTGTTGCAGAAGCCTATGTCGAAGATAGTATCGAAAATAAAGTAAAAACTTCAAAAAAAATTTTTTGTAATTCCACTGAAAGACAATCTTCGACTTCTGGAACGTCAGCATCAACAGTAGCAGCAAATAAAGTAATAAATTCTAATTGAATTCGCAACACAAAATAAACTAGTGATAAAAAGTACCTATTTTAAACGTAAAGAAATTCACAAAGGAACATGCACATCACACAATTAACCAGATAACTAGTTGAGGAAAAACAGCCAACTAATTAAAAACGTGAAAAGCTGCAGAGCGACAGAGGCAAATTCAGACCAGCTTTTGGTAAGAGTAGATACAGAAATGCAAAAACCAAAAATTGGAAGGAAGAGTAGATCAAGGTAAATAGAACAAAACTTCGACATACAGACATTACTAGCAAAAGAAAACATACTACGACACATTAAGGGAACAGAACAAGCGACAAGAAGGGAGCCGGCAAGAAACAGAATTGCGAAGGTGACGCAAGAAGTCTTGGGAAAGAAAAGGAAAACCAAGAAGGATAACAGCTGGTTTGGCGAGGAATGCTATCAGGCTCAAGAGAGGTCCAGAGAGGCAAGAACAAGATACATGACGAAACCCAAGCAAGTAAAATGTATTACAGAGAACAAGAAAGGAAATATAAAGCAGTGTGTAGGCTAGAAAAGCGACAGAAGATGGAAGAACAGATAGACAAGATAGAGGAGAGCTTCAGCAAGAAAGAAACGATATTTTTTCCAAAATATTAGCAGCGACAAAGATGAGACCCTTATAGGAGACGAAGAAGAAAAAATGAAGAGATGGGGAAGCTACTTCGAGGAACTGCTGAACACAAAGGAGGTAAACATAAATCCAACGACAGCCAGCGAAGAAGAGAGCGAAATAGAACAAGAAGAAGGACCTAAGCCAACACAAGAAGAAATAGACGAGATAATAAAAAACTTGAAAAACAATAAAACCCCTGGAGGCAACAATATACCGGCGGAGTTAATAAAGTATGGCGGAGAGAAGAAGAGACTCATACTAGCATGTCGAACAGAAGAGAAAATACCATCAGATTGGAGGAAAGCAGTTCTATGCCCTACACATAAAAAAGAGACACCTCTAAATGCGAAAATCACCGAGGAATAGCGCTGCTGGACATGGTGTACAAGATAATGGCAACATGACTAAACTAGAAACTGAAGTATGAGATGGAAGGCATCGTGGGTGAATACCAGGCAGGATTTAGGCAGAACAGATCAGATATTTACTCAGAAAGAACTACAAGCCGCCCATTACGACAAAGTTTTCACATTTTTATTCAAATTCAGCACGAGCAGAATATAAATTTAAAAAAATACAGGGTGCATCATTACCACGATTTTCTTCAATAGCATTTTAACGTGTACAATCATGTTTGAAAATTCAAGGACCTCACGCGCTAATCAAAAAATTCCATCAACGACCACTTTCTGGTAAGATGACGTCTTTGTCGACGATTCTTCAGATGCAAGAACTAAAGATGATGACCTTGAACAACACATACATACCTGTTTCAGAGCAGCGAATTGTCCGACACATCATAAGTTACAAAAAAAAAGACTAAAGGGTTACTTCTTCAGCACAAGAAACAATCCCTCTGGAAGAGAAATGACCTTAAGCGATAGTCACTTCAGATGGACCCAAACTTGTCATCGACTGAAGTTGCTCTTGAAGATATGCGCAGAATAAATGCGCACATAAATGAGGTAAAACAAATGAACGTCGAAATTAAGGTAATGCGAAGAGAAATCGCCCGTTTTGCAATGGCCGGAATTGCTTCTGCACGAGTTTTTAATTTAAAAGTGCCACCTATCGGTTATATTATTAATCCTTGCTGACGTCTGTGTTTTTGCACTTATTCTATTGTTTTTGTTTAAGTTTCGCTTGTCTTGCCAAGACCCGTGTTTTCTGAAGATAAGAGCGACATCTATTAAGTATAAAATCACCAATTTGATTTCTCTCACTTGTTTCATCTCGGGGCTCTGATAGATTGTTCATTTTTCATTTAATTCAACATAAAATTGTCATGATTCACGTTTTTATGGGTAAGAGCGACATCTATCGAGAGTAAAACCTATCGTTTAGGTTTCTTGAACCCTCGTTATTCAAAATGTCTGTTGCTTGAGTGACTTTTTTTTTTCAAATGTTTTTGCTCGAATTAAAAGAGAATTACTTTTGAAGTTACCAGTGACATTTATCGAGAATAATATCAATTGGTTTAGATTCTTTCGAAGCGTAAGATTGTCCTTCGGTTACAAAACGTCTACGAGATGTCTCCCGTTCAAGCGAATTATTTTCTGTTTCAGTTGTTTTTGCTAAAATTAAGGTAGGCTGCATTTTGAGCTAGCAGCGACATCTAACGAGAATAAAATCAATCGTTATGAGTTTTTTTTTTGAATCGCGATGTAGTTTGCTATTTGCATAACGTCTACGAGATGCCTCTTATTCCTTCATTCTTTTATTTGTCATTTGTTTTAGCTGGAATTAATAAGAGTTGAGTTTACTAGAGTAATTTAGTGAAGACATGAAGTAGCAATTTGGAAGATTAAAGGCGGAATAAACAATCGAAAACGAATTGCTCTCTTTATAAATGGATTTAGTTTCTTTGATTGACAGCTGTTTAATCCACCAAACTGTCACTTCTTTACACTCTCTACACTCTGGAGTTTTCGAATTACCAGAGACATCTATCAAGAGTAAAAGTAATTGTTAAAGTTTCTCTTGAATTATTTCGATTATAAAACATCCACAAGACGTCACTCGTGTGTTATATTTTTGCTAAAATTAAAGGGAATTTTATTTTAGAGATAAGAACTAGTGAAAATAAAACCAATTGCTTGGCTGGAACCGCAAAATCGTTTGTCGATTGCTAAACGCCTACGAGATGTCGCTCACTCTAGTACGTAGTTTTTAAATCTTATTTGGAAGTGCGTTTTAGAGTTGAAAGCGACATCTATCGAGAGTAAAAGCAACCATTAATCTAAAATTAACTTTGCAAGTTGTTTCTGCGCGAATATTGAATCGAAAAACGTAATAACTTTTACATTCCGATCTCCTTTTCCATCATGGTAGTCGGTGTTGCCACTTCACTTGCCTAAGTATCTTTCACTTTAGACGTAACCGCTTACGAATAAAACGTCAGTTACTGTGCGGCATCTATTGAACGATTATTGAAGTTTTTTTGTACATTTTACTATTAGGCTCAAGAAACCATATCTGTGTGATGTTTTGTTAAATTTAACTAATTTCAATGGATTATAGCCATCGTACTCTTTAGGAAGCACATATTTTCTTGGGTAAATTGAGCCATATCTTTTAAAAAGAGCTTTTTAGTTGCAATGTCGCAAAATAGTTTTTAAATTATTTGAATATTTAGTGCCAGAGAATTTGCTCCGTTCTCCTTTTCTTTTATATCGCGTGAAAATTGTGGAAATTTCGAGCGCGCTTAAAGCTTGTCGTTTTGATAATTAAGTTGGATTTGTAGGTAGGACTTCGGTGGCTTCCATCGCGAGGACGATTTCGAAAAATCGATGTACGAAGAAGAAGAGAAAAAGCGGTCGGTGCACGCGGGCAAGTATGTCACCGCGCAAGTAGCGCACCAATCAAGTCGAACGCCCGTACAATGTTGAACTTTTGCTTTATTTTTGTTCATGGCTTTGCCGCTCCATTGGTGATCTGCTCCTGCCGCCTCTCGCTAAGATCCTCCTATTTGGCATTGTTTTATTGTGCCAGATTAAATATGAAGGATAAAACACATTAGAGCGGAATTTATGGTGCGAGCTTCTGGTGATGGACGTCGAGAGGTTTCGTCGTTTTTTTTTGTGACTATCACGATCTTCCACCACGAAAACATTCCGACTTTTCACGTAATACTGCGTTTTAAAAGTCACACTTTCATCACTTACCACATCATTTTTTAATGATACAGTAGAACCTCGATTACTCTTCCTTCGGAGATTTGAATAATATAAAGACCAGCTGACATTTACAGGAAAACTTTAAAATTTTCGCATGGATTTGATAAGTTTACTCATCTTCGAAATATAATATTTTCTTAAATAAATAAATAATAGTATTTGATTCGTGAAAATCTTTTTTTAAATTCATCGATAAATAACGGAGAAATAAGCTTTGTGACGTCACTTCTTCACATAGCTGTAAGTGACTACTCTGTTGCACAGCTAAGTAAAGTTAACATTCATTCAATTTGACACGTGTTTTACAATGTTTGTTGTTTATTACCAGTGTATTTGCATTAAAATGGTAATGGATTTGTTAACGTTCAAAGCGACATTTTGTCGTATAGGAAAAATGACGTCACGTCGCTCGGAAACTATTGTCACAAAACGCAATTTCGAACTCTTATGATTCGCCCATTTTTAAAGAAGTTTTGATAATTCTTTCTTTCTTAAAGAAAAAATAAACTAAACTTTTCCATGGAATTTACTTCCAGGTGCTATTTTGACCACACATTCAATCACTTCCTTTACAGTTCCAACGACATTTTTAAGTTCATTCCCCAAATTTTACAATTGTCAAAATGCGACTAGAAACTTTGATAAAACGTAAGGAAGCTTAAAGCGTGGCTTCCGATAAAACAAAAATTGTTTCAGAGGAAACGAATTCGGATAATATTACCTCGGGTAAGTAATCGGGGTTCTACTGTATTTAAAAAATTTAAACCGTTTTCGGCATAATTATGGCCTCTGCGTTTTCATGAAATAACTAGATTGATTAGAAAACGTATTTGATTATAGGGATTTCCCCGAAATTACTATTAAAACAAACATTCTTCTAATTTGACATTTTTGAGTACGCAATCTTTAAAAGAAATTAAGAAATGGTGGCGTTCTTTTAGTAAAAAAAAAAAAAACTATTTCTAAAACATAATAAACCGTAATAAAGAAATTTTTGTAATTACTCAAGAGATGGCACTCCAAATTTGTAGTCTGTTCATAACAACAAATTTAGAAAGTAGAAAGTCCCTTCTTCTTCTATGAAGGAAAGAAATTATTGCAACTTCGATTCAAGAATCTGTGCTTGATTAGGAGCACCTGAGGGAAGGGGGGGTCTCTTGAGTTTGCGACTAAAATACTTACGTTTATTGTCTTGAAGATAGGCGTGCTGAATTGTCCATTTTATTCACGAAAGAACAATCTGTAAACGCTTGCCTGCAGAGCTGACTTTTGTTTCCAGAAATGTGATTTAGAAAATTACGTTCGCAAACTGTGTTATCGAGATGTCTTTTTTTTTCTTGTTACCATCTCTTGATGAAAATTAATTTCAAAATATTGTCAGTAGGTGACCTGATAGCTGAACCACTAACGGAAATTATTAATACCTCCTTTTCCATCATATTTAAAGATTTTAATAATAGTACTGGCGTCCCTCAGGAGACTATCCTCGGCCCAAGTCTCTTTTTGCTATTTATTAATGATCTTCCATATTATCTGCCCGAATATGATTTAACCATATACGCTGATAATTTTGCCTTATTAAAAAGTTTTCTGACTTGTCGTCTCCTTTCCGTGAGGTCTTCGTTCCACCAGGAGACTTTCCTGTTGGTGTTCCTCACAGTCATTGTAAGCTGACATGACTGCATCAGTTAACTAATCTACAGTTACATCCAGCTCAATATTGTTGTTGACCATAGCCATTGTTTCCGCGAGATGACTGTCTAGGTCCGCTCCCAATTAGTCTTACGCGGATTACGGTTTAACCCTGTGATATCGAAACAAATATATCTGTGATCTGAGCAGCTCTCCTCATTAAATACATACCAATTTTTAACAAAGTTACTTATAAAAGAAGTGCTTATTGTTAAATCAATGACTGCCTGCCTTTGTGATGTTACAAAGGTAGGTTTATTGCCTACTTTCAATATGTTGAGGTTGTTTGCCATAGTGAATTGTAGGATATTGTCACCTCTGGCATTGGTGTCCCGGCTTCCCCAGGCAATATTGTGAGCGTTTGCGTCACAGCCGATGATTAGTTGGGATCCATCTGCTCCACAACTTCTCACCAGCTCGCTCACTTACTCAGGCGGTGGTTGCTCTGGTTGGTCGTAAGGTAAGTAAGCTGATCCGAGGACAATCTCCTTCAGCCCTTCTCCCTTCGAAGCCACTTTCACTGCCACCAAGTCCTTCGAACAGAAGTTTGTTAGTGGCAGTGCTTTAATTGTTTTACTAAACAATATACAGGCCCTCGGTCTGTCAGAAGTTCTGCTGTATATTAGCTCCCCTCCGACTATCCCAAGGCCTAATATCTTCCCCTTGCAAACCCAACGTTCTTGAATGAGGGCGATATCGCGCCCTTCCATCGCTTTGCAGAGAGCCGCCGAGGCTACTCTACTATGGTGGAGGTTCATTTGGACCACCCTCATCCTTGTTGGTCTTGAGGGGCTTGAACGTCACCGTTCTAAAGCCAAAAAAGGCTTGTTCAAGCTCCCTAAAGGATTTGTCATCCACGGAGAAGGCTAGGAGGGTTCCTTCCTTCTCTTGTTTTTTGCTGAGAACACGCCAGTCTGCCGTGTTGATCTTCGGGTTTTGCAACCCGATACGGTTCCTGGCGGCTTCAGCTTCCACCTGGCCCGGCAGCCAAACGATAGCCTTGGGTCTATCTCAACATTACGCAGATCTATAACAATCTTCCTGAACAATTCAAAATATTCAACATTTCTCGTTTTAAAATTTATTTCTATAAACTTCTATTTGCTAAGCAAGATGACAGCTGTTCCTCTCAAATCTAGTTATCTGAGCATTGTCAACTCTCTGTTTTTCTCACAATATTCTCCCATTTACTTACCCTCAAATTCCACTTCTCTGTGACCTTAGAATTATAGTTCTTTAGTCTAGTTTGCTTAACTTAAGCTAGTTTTAGGCATATATGACATTGTACTCTACATTTTTTAAGGTGTAGGTGGAAGACCACTTTGTGAACCCTCACCTTAAGGTTTCCTCGTTTATCCAGTCAATATTATTGTGTTGCTGTATATACATTTTTGGGAAATAAAATCGTTTATTATTATTACTATACAGTGGAGTGGTCAAAATAGAGTTAGCTAGTAGATGCACGAAGCCATGATTTACTGTGAACGTGGATGACTGATGTGAATGAGACAACGTGTCCAAGGAAGTATGCAACAAATGGGAAACTTGTTCATCGAACATTTCTGAAAAACCCACAATAAATAATAACAAATGACATACCACTTTAAATAACAAAGATATCAGTATTTAATTTATTGCTTATTATAATTAAAATTTAGTTTTTGGATGAAGCTACCACATTCAGTACAAATGGTGCAGCTTGCTCACAAAACCGTCGTTAGTGACCAATTGACGATCCAAATTTCCAAATTGACTGTAAAAACCAATATTCTCAAAAAGAGCTGAAAGATATTTAAGACAGTTTGCAATTGCAAGTGCAGTGACTCAATATTTAAAGGAGAAATTCCTCAAAAATGTGTAGGAAGATATTCATCATTCCTCTAACCTAAACCATCTGGATTACTTTTTACGGGATTAGTAATAAAATACGATATATTCAGAGAGGCCATTTAGCAGATTTGGAAAACAAAATAGGGATGCTATCACATTTTCCCATAACAGTCCAAATATTCTGGAGAACGCTCTCAGGCGGACAAATTTATGAATTGAGAGAGGAGGGTAACCATATCAAGTGATTTTTATTTAAATTTCATATTTTATAATAATTATTTAGTACAGTCTTCTGGTTTTAGGTTTTTTATGGGTTTCAGACTTTTATAAAGAATAAATTTTTTTAAGAAACATTAATAAAAAAGTGTCCATTCTTTGTTGAACATGTAGTATAATTTTAACGGTAAATTATTAAACATTTAAATCAAAAGATGGCGCTTCACAATAAGTGAGTGCTTTGGCTCTGTTTTAAGAAGACCAGTTTCTTTAGACCTTATACTTCATCTGGTTTATTTCTTACAAAAAAATCTTTTTTTCGTCCACGCTTCTTTTAGTTCCATGGTCCTTCCAAGTTGTTTGGTTGCTTTTTCTATAGCCCACTACATATTTTGACAAAAACAAATAAATCTAAGGTAAATTCTTTGAGGACTGAGTGTACCGACCAGCAAGTGGGTAATAATATACGAAAACGTGTATGATTCAAATGCGACAGCAGAACGCGCGGATATTCCTCGTGACAGGCGTCTCTCGTAATCTGCGGATTTGCGTATGAATGGCCTCCGCAGAAGAGTGGTTCTAGTGCGGCATTGTGGTAGGGTTATTGTCCGGGCCTCCCGTTTGACACCGTCATTTTCTGCTTGACTGATCTGTGATCTTATCGGACTGCGTGGAGGTGACGACTGCGAGGCCCACGACAACCAACGCCTCGCAGGGAACACAGAAAGAATATCTGCATAAATTTCTAAGTGCGAAAACAGACGGGGGACGATGACGGATAAAGCACACATGCACTTCAGAGATTCGACTGAAAGAAAAAACAAACCGTGGAGGAAATAGCTTCTTTCGTTTAGGTTTTCATATTTTCCACCACAGTTTGTCAATTCGACTTCGTTAATTGCAATTAGTTTTAACATCCCCATTCTATTGAGATGTAATCCCAATGAAATTATTAAAGAATTCGTCGTCGACTAATAACCGACATTAAGAGCTATTTGTAGCGTTTATCTCGTCATATGGCGGACCATTAACTTCCTCGCGACAGTTGTGCGGATTTGTCGCCACCGTGGCAGTTGTGGGGGTGTGGTGGAATGATGGATCTGTAGGGGCACCCAAGTCGAACTGCACCCGAGGGTGAAATACGCTCGTAGCTGTTTCCATGGGACAATTGTGCGTGCATTTTGCACGACCGACTGTTATTATCTCGTAAATAAACGTTCGAAACTGAAATTATCACTGTATCAAGCTTGAAAAATTGACTATGATTAAAGCTTTAAAATAAATTTTTTTTTTAATTAAATTGGAGTTTGTTGACTAACGCCAAAAGACTGTAACTGGCGGTGGCTAACCTTCGGTAAAAGCTCAACGATGCCACAAATTAAATTACGTGTTTGATCGTAAATGGTTACCTCGAAGCTGAAGACATTTATGTCTTACTTTGTGAATTTTTTCTATTTCAGAGAAATAGTTTTCGTTTTTTTAATAATTGTTTGAAGATCATTCATAAAATACCGCGAAATGATATTTTCGCTCCAGTTTTAGGTGGCAAATTAAGAATCAATTCGATTCATAATTTTTGTATTTCTCGGTAGCGTTACTGTAATTTTTGGTAATATAGAGAGAATCAATTTGTTATGTAACTAATCGTCACTTGTTTCTTTCACTTTAGAAAAAGTGAAAATACTGTGCCAAAGAAAATAATAAAAGAAACGATCGTTTGTTTTACTTCAGGAGAAGAAGAAACAATTAAAACGCAATCGGCTTTCAGTTATTCTCTGAATTAATACTAAAGTTGTCATCATTTCAGCAGCCTTTCGATTCTTTTCTTTATATTGAAGAAAAAAGTCATTAATAATCGATCGTCACTTGTTTCCTTTCGTTTTAGAAGAAGAAAAGAAAAATTCAAATTCAGAACATGATTGATTTTCATTTGTTTTCTTAATGAGCGCGACCCAAACTTGTCGTTGTTTCAGTGATCTTTCTGTTCTTCTCTTTACATTGAAGAAAAAAGTCATTAAAAATCGATCGTCGCTTGTTTCTTTTAGTTTTAGAAGAAGAAAAAAGAATTCAAATTTTGATTGATTGATTTTCATTTGTTTTCTTAATGTGCGCGACCCAAACTTGTTGCTTCAGTGATCTTCCTGTTCCTTTCTTTATATTGAAGAAAAAGTCATTAAAAATCGATCGATCGTCGCTTGTTTCTTTTAGTTTTAGAAGAAGAAAAGAAAAATTCAAATTCAGAACATGATTTATTTTTATTTGTTTTCTTAATGAGCGCGACCCAAACTTCTTGTTTCAGTAATCTTTCTGTTCCTTTCTTTATATTGAAGAAAAAAGTCATTAAAATCTATCGTTTCTTTTAGTTTTAGAGAAAGAAAAAAAATTCAAATTCAGAATATGATTGATTTTTATTTGTTTTCTTAATGAGTGCGACCCAAATTTGTCGCTGTTTCAGTGATCTTTCTGTTCCTTTCTTTATATTGAAGAAAAGTCATTAAAAATCGATCATCGCTTATTTCTTTTAATTTTAGAAGAAGAAAAAGAAATCAAATTCAGAACATGATTGATTTTCATTTGTTTTCTTAATGAGCGCGACCCAAACTTGTTGTTTCAGTGATCTTCCTGTTCCTTTCTTTATATTAAGAAAAAAGTCATTAGAAATCGATTGATCGTCGCTTGTTTCTTTTAGTTTTAGAAGAAGAAAAGAAAAATTCAAATTCAGAACATGATAGATTTTCATTTGTTTTCTTAATGAGCGCGACCCAAACTTGTCGTTGTTTCAGTAAATTTTAGGAGAAAAAAAATTCAAGATACGTTCGAATTTCATTTGTTTTCTTATAATTAACGCGTCCTAAATTTGCCGTTTTTTCTTTTCTATGCATCGATCGTCACTTGTTTCTTACTTTAAGAGAAGAAAAAAAAATTAAGACGGAATCGAATTCCATTTTTTTTTTAATTAACGCAACCTAAATTTGTTATTACATTTCAGCAGTTTTTCTGTTTTTTTTTCGTTTACGGCGGAAAAAAAATGAATCGATAGTCATTTGTTTCATTTATGTTAGGAGATGAAAAGAAAAATTCCAGACGCGATCAACTTTCATTTTCTTAATTAACGTGACCGAAACTTGTCGGTATATTTTCAGCGGTCCTTTTCTCTTTTCTCTTTTTTCTACAGTGCCAGTGAAGAAAAGAAATCATTAAAAAAAGCGATTGTCACTTATTTCGTTTACTTTAGGAGAAGAAAAGAAGAACTGAATCGTCAGTTCTTGAAAATCGATAGTACACGTTTTTCTCTTTCGACGAACAAATACTCTTTCAATTACGGTTGATAGTCTTGTTTTATTATAGTTTTGTTTTATTTATTTTCCGAAAAGAAAAAGCAAAACATGTAAAACATCGATTTTTGGTTTTTTTTGCATTTCTCAAGTTTCTTAAAAGCAATCGATATTGAAAGGCACATCTGATTATGATGGCCATCGTTCGTCTTTTGTTTTGTCCTTGACTTTTTTTTGTTTCTTCAACTTTTGACCTCCCCCCCCCCCCCAAGGGCGCCAGCATTTGTTTTGTATGAAATTTACATAATTATGTATTTTCTTTTCTAATTCCAAAATTTTGTCGCAGATCCTAAAAATTCGCATAAGCCCAAGGCACTGTGGCTAAAGACGACCCTGCTTCACTAAGTCAGTCTTCTTTTTGTTTAGTAACTGTGGGTTTTTGTTTCCTTAATCTTTAATTAATGCTTTCGTTTTTGTTTCCAATTTCAATTTAAGGTTTTCTTTTAATTTATTTTATCTATAGAAGGTTTTAGAAAAATAATTAAAAAATTCTTGCGGCATTTTTCTTTACTTTATCGGTCATCAAAGTGAAACTCGTTATTTTAAACTTTTTATAACGTGACTTTAAAATATACTTAAACCATTTATTTGATATTAAAAAAAATCACACCCAATCGTTCCAAGTTTTGCGTCACCCTGTATATTTAAAAACTAGATGACGACCTCCGTCTGACAAAATTATTTACGAGTTTCCTTCTTCCTTTGTTTTAGAAGCGTGCTTTTGCTTTTTCTTTTTTAATTTTCTAAATAACAACTCATTTTCTGTTCTTATTTTAATTAAAGAGCTTCTTGAATTTATTTTAGAATTAATCGACGACCAAATTATTTAAATTATCTTTTCGATGCCCAGCTTTTGCATTACTGTAATCGTTATTCTTTTGTTTTGTAATTGTGGGATTTTATTTAATGATTTCTTTTTATTCAAAATTAAATATTTATAATCAACCAGATAGAAGAAAATCGCTTTACAACGGGGCATTAATTATTGGTAATATATCAAAGCCAAAAAAATGATTATCTAGCTTGCTTTGACACTGACTAAAATGAATATGTTGGTAGCACAATTATCGATTGCAGTGCTGCCAAATTAAGGGATAAATCCTTTCCCAAGGGATTTCTTTAAATCGTTAGAGATTAGGGGCTTTTTTAAAGGGGTTTTCATTTCGTAAAAGAAGCTGGAAGCCAACAGCCCCTAGACGGCTTAAGGTTGTTCTTTGACATAGAAGGAAACCAGCATCTATTGAGCAAAATTTCTACTGACAGTCATTTTTGGATGGTAACAAGACACAGCGCCATCTATCACAGTTTTTTTTTAATAATCTGTTGACCCTGAAGCCAAATCATTCTTTGTTTTGTCACTATTTGTTTCAAATTGTTTATTTTGTTAATTTATGAATCTATTGAACTGTGCTTCAAAATCGATTGTCTTTTCCTTTTCTTTTTTTTTTAATTTTGTTCATTCGTTTTCTTTTCTTTGTCACCTTTCCTCCCAAAGGGTTTTTTTTAAATTTATTAATCTGCTGAATTGTGCTGTAAAATAGATTGTCTTTTGTTTTTATTTTTATTTAAATTCTACTATTTCGAATTCCTTAAAAATTCTATTATTTCGAATTTCTTAAAAATTCTATTATTTCTCTTGTTTTCTTCTGGTTCCTTTCATTTTTTTGAAATATCGATTTATGAAATTGTTATTAAAATCAATTGTTTTTTTGTTTCTATTTTTTTAATTTGATAAAAAACTTTGATTTTTTAATATGTTTATAGTTTTGTTCAAAAATTTTACTAATCATGGATAACCCATTATTATTATTTTTTTAATTTATTATTAATTTACAGTCTTTTACTTCGATTTTCTTAATGTATTTTTAATGATTTATTATTTTGTTTACTTTGTTTTGTCATCATTCTTTTTAAATTGTTTTTTTTTAGATATATTATTAATTAACTGAAAGATCCTGTAAATTCAACCGTCTCTTGTTTGTTTTCTTTAACATTATGTATTTGCAATAATTTTTTTAGGTTTTTCTTTTCCAATTTATTCCCGAATCTAGTAACAAATTGAGAGATTTTCTTTGTTGAGAAGGGATTTTTTAATAACGCTTCAGGGATTTCTGTCTTTTACGCGTTGGCAACGCTGATCGATTGTCGTTCTCTGTTTTATCGATGTTTTGTGTCTGAGTCTATGTTTTCTTTAAAACATGTGAAAAAAAAACTGCCATTGCAACAGGCATCGAAACACTAATCAAATTGTTTGCCACAGGACATAAAATGTTTATTGTAGGCAGTTACTTTCGAACCAGGGGAAAATGTGTCAAAAAATATAACCTTAAATCGTTAAATGTCAAATTCTGATCGAAGCTCGAAAGGAATAAGCGATGCCAGTACTGC
The DNA here is from genome assembly GCA_039766575.1 of Serrognathus titanus. NCBI lineage: Eukaryota > Metazoa > Arthropoda > Insecta > Coleoptera > Lucanidae > Serrognathus > Serrognathus titanus. The sequence continues at coordinate 52,051,461 of CM077914.1, read as the reverse complement.
CAACATATTTTTTTAAGTCAGTTTTCTTTCAGAACAAACTAAATCATTATTATTACCGACTTAAGAACTTTGAAAACTATTATAATAAATATGATATTTATAATAATAAGTGAATAATATAAATATAAATGGTTCACTCAGCGACTGACATAAATATGACTTTTAAAATTCTATGGGATGATGTATTCCGCAGTTTAGAAGCTTGCGAAAAACTTCGGCATTAAATCTAATATTAGTGTTTTACGAGGTGTCGACCTTAATGAAACTCATTCGGCGAAGGGGTGCGTCGGGGGGGGAGGTGGGAGATTTAGGGGGGTAACGAGGGCCGCAGCGTACGCCGCAATTAAAAACATCTCCGACTTAATTAAGGAGCCATTATTAAAATCCGTCCGCGGCGCGATATGGCGGAAAAATTGTTACAAAGAAGGAGTGCATTAAAAGCGCGCGCCCGAGAGAGAGACGGACCCAAGGTGGATTATACAAGGCGACGAAGAAAAATACGCGAACGCCCGAAATCCGGACGGATATTACGTTTTATAATGAATCCGCGCCAGATGTTGGGGACAAAGAGATGGGACAAGAAACGAATCCTTTTTTCATGCGCTTGTTCGTATTGCAAATTTTATTCGGGAATTACCCGACGAAGGGTTTTTCTCCAAACCAAAAGAAAAAAAAATGAATTTGGACCTTTTGCTTTAATTGAAGATTCCCGCGCACTATTGTTATAAGTTGATCAGTATTTAATGTGTACATCAGGTTCTACCTTGGCGATCGAGATAAATTAAAAACCTGCGCCGATAAAGCACATGTCGCTTCTTGCGGGGCCCGCTTTTTCGTCCGGCAGATGATGATGAAATGATGGCATTTATATTCGGAATTCGCTCGCTCGCTTCAGATTTGAAATTCATTACGCGCAAAAAGCGACGGCCGACACAATGCCTCCGTCTCGTCTGCGGCTTCCAAGAATAACAACGGTGCACGTACTCGTTTCTTTTCGGGCAAGGCGCATTATTGGTTTTATTGGCCATCGAATTGCCAAATTCAAAAAGAACTGATCGCAAACATGAAGCATACAAGTCAATCGGGTCTTATGGGAACAACATTTTGTACGCAATCAACAGATGAGAGCGTATTATTTATTACGTTAGCACATATCACATCAACTACGTCACTCCCTTTAATACTTATACACTTATTATATCATTTTTCCAATAGTCCTTCTTTAATTGCTTCATCATAATATTATACTATTAAACGCAATTATGTTTATACATTTCGCTTTCGCTTCCAATTTTTCATGTAGCTCATCCGAATCTCATAAAAATCCCATAAATTGAAAGACCTGAAACTAGTTCATTAAGGAGTCCACTAATCGAAAGCATCGTTTCATTTACGATTTCAAGCTTTTGTCTCATTGAAATCGGTGATTGAATGTCGCAGTTTTTTTTTTGTGTGTATGTCGAAGAATGCATCATAGAATTTAAAACTCGCACCGCCAAACATAATAGTCCGTGAACGTGGTTATCAATGGCGGAGTTATCCTGCACCAAACAAAAGAGCGTCGTCCGATAATCGGCGCCATTGTTGTCACGTAGCTGATTGCAGTTTGAGTATGACGGATGGCCGGACGGTTCGAAACGCTCGCCTTCAACCCTTGTGGTGTAATACATCATTTCTGTTGTGCAGATTAAGCTCCATGTTTAGAAATATTCATTTCGTAAATCGAAATTCGCTGACGTCAGCCGAAGGCCGATATAAATCTTTTATTATATTCAAATAAAAAAAAATATATTCGCCCTAATTTACCAAAGTTTAGCGGAAAATTGTTGCTGCGCGTTTTTATAAAAGTAAGCAAAATAACTGACGATCAAATAATTAGGTTGACAGTTTGATTTTTTTTACCAGAACCCGTCTGCAAAGGATGCACCGGAGGCACCGCAGCCATTTAGGCTTATTGTGCTCGCCCTGGTCCTCTTACCGTAACCATTCAGTGAGGCACGTCCCCTGTACCAGCTGGTATAGGTTTTTCACTAATTGCGTGTTGAAATCTTCGGGAACTATCATGAGATGTCCGAATATACGCTGTCTGCGTTTTACTAACGCATCTCAGTTACACAAAATGTGCATTGCATCGAGTAAAGGACCCCTTATGCTGCCAACGAAACTTGTATGACCCGTACTTGTATTAAGGGTGACATCAATCTGTGAAGTCCTCGTCTTGCCTCTCCCATTATCACAATGTGTAAGGGAAGGAGGTCTAGAAGGGTTTCCATCGCCCCCAAGCAAGTCTTTGGACCCTGCTCAGTCTAAGTTTGGTGGTTTCATGCTTGATCTTGGGCCACCACACCGAGGCTGCACAGGTTATTGTGGGTCTGACCATTCTGGTGAACAACCAATGCACCATACTTGGTTTTAAGCCCCACGTTCTATCATAGGCTCGTCTGACCACTGCGAAAGTGGTCATCAATCGCCTGACTATCTTGTCTAAGTGTTGATTCCAGATAAGTTTGGAGTCAAAATTCACTCCAAGATACTTTACCTTCCCCGACAAGACTATCTCATTTGCACGAAGACGCAGAGGACCTAAACCCTCTAGGTTTCGCCTTCGAGTGAATGGCACAATGGTGGTTTTTTGAGGACTGGTCCTCAGACCTTCTTCCTTGGCCCACCTTATTACTACATTCAGGGCAACCTGCATTCGGTTCCTGACAGTGTTATTGAATTTCCCTTGTGCAGGTATGACTAAATCATCATGACTAAGGAAACAAAACCTTCACCGCTAAGTCGTCTCAGAGACCCGTCCATGACGAGGTTCCACAACATAGGGGACAGTACACCCCCCTGCGGACAGCCCTCCGCCACCCCAGTCATCAGAGTGTCGTCCAGTAATGATGTGTAGACCACCCTCCAAGTGAGATGATGGAGTGCTATTTCACTAGATAGACCTGTTGAATAGGCAAACTGGTAATGGTGTAGAACATCACCCCTTATATGCCCATCGAGTATTTTCTCCATTGTCTTTAGTACAAAGGACGTAAGATTAATGGGTCTAAGAGCTTTTGCCTGAGTGTAGTCCACCCGACCAATTTTTGGTGTGAATATCACTCTGATTAGTCTCCATACTCTTGGCAAATAGCCTAGAGCCAGACAGGCTCTTAGAATCATGCAGATTCTGGTGAGCAGAAGGTTCGAGCCCTTCTGCAGCATGGCAGGTATTACCCCGTCCGGACTCGGGGATTTATTTGATTAGTTGGCAGTTTCGTAGTTGACAGCACTGATTTCAAAATGACAGTATGAGGCAGAATAAAAATGAGGTTATGTTACCAAACTCCTTGCAGCCGAGTTAACTATTAAACCTAATAATTTGGATACTTTCATTAACTTTTATTTACAAAATTTAAAAGAAGTTAAATTTAGCTTAGATGCCTCAGTTAATTCGAATCGAACTTCACTGTAGCATAACCTCGTTTTTGACATTCCGAAGTGAAAACTGTCAAATCTCCTTTTTGACATTTTTATGTAAATGCTGTCAATTTTCTCAAATTCTATTCTCTCTCTGACACAGCAAGGCGAGAAACTGTTCTCAGTCGATATTGTTCAGTGTAAATTGCAGCAATTTTTTTTACCTTAACAGAAGATAAAACATGATACGGAAATGGTTAAAAATGAAGAACCCCAAAAAGAATTTTTTTATTCAAAATGAACATGGATTCGATATTAATCATGAACATTTTTTTCATTTCAAGAACTGCTTTATTACTCAAATTAGTCAAACTGTCAAATATAAAAATTAAAAAACTAACTAAGTAACTATTAAACTACAGTAAACTCGCGATTTAGTGAACCGATTTTGGCAAAGCCGGTTCACTAAACTAAAATGTTCATTACATTAAAGATTGAAAAAAAAAACAAGGGGAAAATAATTTTTTTAATAAAATACATACTCCTAAATAATTAAATTGTAATGCTGCTTTAAAATTTGCACATAATAAAAAAGAATCTTAAATTGTAAGTCGAACATACATGCAAAATAAGCAAAAACATAAAAATATTCATGGTGCTTATGTCGGAGTAAAAAGAGACGTTATTTTTAAATGCTTTTATTTTACACTTAAAGTTAATGATACTAGTTTTTGTCTCAAATTGTGTAACACAACTACCTGTTTCATCCAGGTTTCTAATTCCTAATTATCCTTACCGTAAAAACTAATGTAATCAAGTTGACTGTTTTTCACACTTAGCGGCAACACTAAATTGTCATAACAACCGAGGATATTTTTTTTACTTGGTTCTCTTTTAAACCAAAAATTTCTGGCTACAAAATAATAAGCCTATTGATTTGTAAACAAATTGTAACAAGATTGATTAAATAAAAAGGTAATTTCAAAGTTAGCGCCAAAAAACCAATTGCCATGGCAACTTTGCCTTAATTTAGAGATTTCTAGTTCGATTTTCAATAAGACCGGAAATTCTCGAGCAGGAATTATAAACACAAATTAAAATCGTTTTATAATATTACAGTGTAGAATAAATAAATAAATAATTAAAAGCTCTTTGTTAATTCAAAATTTGCGCCGCCATAATCTGATTGTCATGGCAACTACATTTAGGTTAGATTTTTTTATAGTTGAACTGATAGTGTCGACAGTTAAAAAAAAATTTATATATCCATTTTGTAAATAATTAATAAATAAGATAAATAATTAAAAGTTCTTTGTCAACTGAAAATTGACGCCGAAACCTGGCTGTCATGGCAACTACATTTAGGTTAGTTTTTTTTTTTATAATTGAACTGACAGTGTTGACAGTTAATAAATTACAATTATAATTCGCTTAAAATATTAAGAGGCTCCCAAAAAACTTTTCGTCTTCAACAGTTAACAAATTTGGGACAAAACAAAAATCACCAGGTTTCTTGACAAGAAAACAAAAGAGCAACGATCGTTAAACGAACAACAGAAAAGCTTTGCCGACTTAAATTTGGCGCCAAAATACAATACTCATTTGAGATATCCTGTATTAAGAAGTTAAAAGAACTTGTATTTAGCCTTGACGGAGCAGTGTATAAGCAACTTTCTAGAATGACGTCACAAAAGCAACGTAATTAAAAACAGAAGCTATCGTCCTTCCTTTGTTTGGAAAGTGCCATTCAACTATTTTCAAAACGCCTAATAGATACACTACTGCTTCTCAATTAGTATCAAAATATTTATTTTTGAACTTCTCTCGCTATTAAGATAAGAAAAGGCAGGCAAAACAACCAACTTCAAATAGCGTTGTACCAAATTGGGACACTCTATATATTTTAATTTAATTGTACAGGGTGTAACTTAATGATTACAAGCAAAAATGAAGAGCCAATTCCTGAGCTTATTATAAGTAAAAAAGTTCCTATAAACACGCAGCCTGAAATAATTAGTTTTCGATGTACAGAGTGTTAAAGTTTACAGTTTTGATTTTTTAAATTTACCTCATGTTTTGTTTCAACGAACTATAAAAGAGAGGAAGGAAGTAAAAGATCGCATAATGTATTCAAAATAGTGTCTCAAAATATCCACAAAACGAATTTTTTTGACGGGTCTAACCCACGGGTATGTTTCTAATTTAAATTGTAGTATATACAAGCTGTTTGCGAAAGTTAGGTTGAAAACATTCCTTCCTTTTTGTTAGACTTCGTATCTGAACTGCACACTATACAAAACACAACTGACCATGTCTGTTTATTAGAAATTGTCTGCTATAACGACGTTCATTACTATATAAAGAATGAAAACAAAATAACAACCAACAACTAACGAAATAAACTAAAACATCTATCACACAATGGGAAATGTCATTTTGACATGGCTCAAAATGGCGGAAATGACGTAGTTTCGTTTTTATCATCGGCTGTAGATTTTTATACACTTGCTACTCCCTCTCACTTTTAGCACAATGAGTCTTTTTTACGATAATGAATGAAACTTGGTAGTTTTAGGTAATATGTGTGAGAAAATATTTAAAAATCATTTATGATTTCAAAAATTAAAGCAAGTGTAGGTAATTACCAATCCTCACATCGATGCAGGATTCAGTTCTCCTTTGCATTGACTGAATTTTATTCAAAATCCCTGGGTTACTTTAGAAAGTTTCACATGCTGCAACTATGAGGTCGTTTATCACCCTGTGTGCCGAGAACGAAGCTTTTCAGGCCACATTTTTTTAGGAACTTTTTTCTAAAAATCAACCCCTTCATATTTTTTGCAAGCATTTAGTTACACCCTGTATATAATTAATTAATCTATATAAAATATTTGTATCGCAAATTTTTTCATATATTCGACGAAAACAAACTTTAAAAAAATGAAATTGTCAGAAATTAAATAATCTTATACGAGCGACTTCCGGCGCATCCACCTTTTCTTATTCCCACGGAAACCGTCGTCAGATCTTTTTCCTTTTATTAAAAATAAAATTGCGTTTATTTTGAGCGATCAATACACAAGTATCGAACCTCCACCTCGTCTCGGCCCCCAATAAAATTAGTGTACGCAGAAGAAGAAGCGCTTCCCGCGCTGAAAGCCGGTGATGAGAGTTTGCGAACACACCTCCTTGCTTTGATCTACTCCTTGATTGCACGACGCGTTATACACGCTCTGTATGAAAGCTATTGAAGGCGATATTGGATCTGTCTTCCCTCACTTACATCACTTTTTGGTTCGCCCCAGAAATTGCCCGAGCGATCGAGTATCAAAGGCGGCTGGTTCCACCAACTATATCCGGAGACCTTCCAGGAGCGCCGCATTTTTCTCTTTATCTCTAGTATATTAAAAACTGTAAATACCACCACCAGGTTTAAAGCGTATGTAAATGAAAGCGCGGGAATCAAAAGGACTCGGCCTTCTTATTCCGTACGGAATCGAGCCCGCGCTCGCTGGTAAGAAAAAGCGCGGTATTTGGTCTGTCTGATGCAGCTCTCCGGGATCAACCGGTATGCAAATAAAATGCAAATGGGCGCTTTATGTTGGGGTGAGCTAAACCCGACTGACTCATCGCATCTCGTCGCATTAGATACCTTTAAAACTGATTATAGTTGGCGTTGGATATAATACTCGACGAACTCCGATGATTTTGGTGATGGTAAATAAATTGCATTTTTTTAAACAAGGGTGACTTCTGTGGAATAGTTTCCAATCAATCGCACTTTTGTGATTGGTTACCCTAACCATAACTCACATATGGATTGTTTCGTTAAATCGTGAAAAAAGATGGTGACAGAAGAAATATAAAATAAAGAACGTAAAACGCAAGAGTTCGCTTAAAGGTTAAGGTATACATTCTAAACTCGGGGCTCTTATACAATCTTTGGGGTAAAGAAAACGTATATAAGTTTAATAAATTATTATCTTGAGGAGAAGCATGATGTGTGATCGAATAAAAAACACTTCGGCACCATAAGCTAGTCTTTTCAAAGTTGGCAGGGCTGATGCCACAACGTCAACAATGACAGCACCAAAGTTGCCAGCCCCTAACTTCTAAAAAACTGAAATGACACCTATTATTTTTTGTGGCAACACTGGTGATTTGAATTGGAAATGTCAAATAACAACAACAACCGTAAGTTGCTTCAATTGTACTATTAAAAATAAAATCAGCACTGCTAACTCAACCACTTTGTATTACCTTTGTATTGTAGGTATAGGCCGTCAAAAGTTGGCAGCAGATTTAGAATTGGTCTTCAGAGTTGGTAGCATTGACATTTGAATATTATTAATGGCAAATTAGAAGTTTAGGTCTTCATAGTTGAATTAGTCACTAGAGTTGGTTGCGTTGGCATCTAAATGTCATTAACGACACATAGTTAAATGCTACTTGTGCACTCTACAAGCCTTCAGATTTGGCAACAGATTCAGAGTTGGTAGCATTGGTGTCCAAATGCCATTACCAACACATTAAAAGTTAATAAACTTGCGTAGAATTTCAAAGTTGGCAGCTGTTTGAGAATAGGTCTTCAGAGTTGATTTGATCGACGTCTCGGAAAACTGACGTTGGTAGAGTCTGAACCAAAAATGGAAATCAGAAAGAAGAATGAACTGAAACGACTTAAAATGAAGTACTAAATTGTTAAAATATTTTGAATCAAAAAAGAAAGGGGAAAACATAACAATTGAATGTTTTCCTAAATTTGTATAAACAGTAAACGAATACAAAGGACGACCCTGAAACGTAACAATATGGGCCAAAATATTAGCAACTTAAAAAAACAAAAATAAGCAAAATAACAGCACACAATCCCAATTGAAATAAGAAAAAAATAGGAAAAAATGTAACTAAAGTAAAACACGATGCAGTTAAAAGAAACAAGAGCAAAATATAGGGTTTCACATAAAAATTTTAAAAAGGAAAAAGAACTAATGTGTTAAAACAAAAAAAAACAACAGACAAAAGACAGCGATATTTTATTAACGTGCTCTAATGTTTTGAATTAAAAATTTGTGAAAATGAAAAGTCCAAAGTTGGTCCAAAATGTACAGTCACAAGCATTAAATTTTGGCAGTCACTGCTAATCAGAATGTCAGTTTTAATTCCAGAATTTAAAAAACTTTAGATTTACCAAAAGAATGTCGAATATAAATAAAAATTTTATCATCATTCCCAGTAGGGTCAAATTGGCAACAGTGAATCTCTTATTTTTTTGAGGGACGTAACTTTATACTTTATAATTATAAGACTAAAATTAGACGTCCATGTAGTTTGGTTATTCTAGTTTAATAATGAGATATCCTTTTTTTTTTTGGGAAAAAAAGAAAGAGAATTAGCACATTTCTTAAAAAAAGGGAAGTGATCCATTGCGTACAGCAGGGCGGGTACGGTGGCTCAGCCCATTGTACAAAGTAACCTCGCAGTGGTGTACAGTGAATCAGTTTGTTTAGAATATCTTTTGTCAAAAGAAAAAAACTATTTAATATGTCAGAAATAACATTTATTAATTTTAGCAAAAGATTAAACAAAAAGTCACGTGATATTGATTTACTTTGAAAGTGAGTATTGGCCAATATCTCTAGAAACTCTGACGTCTCGCACTTTCTTAACCAATCAAACAGCGCAGCGCTGTAGGTAAATGCATTACAAAACGAAGGTTACTCTTCGGGTCAATCAAATTTAGTCGAGTAAACAATAGATTTTTACTGTTGGAGCAATGGTTACGAAGAAGAAAAACAGTTGAAAAGGAATTTGTTTTTAATTGAAGACACTCGCGAATTATATTGGACTTTGAAAATGGAAAGTGTGTCACTATTGGTCAATTTTTAGACGTCAGCAGTTTGCCAACCAATCAAACAACGTAAAGTTATGCAACGTAAAGCAAAAAGCAATTGTTTGTAATCGAAGAGCTCCTGGAAGTATTGAGCCAACCTCCAAAAAAGAAGAAAATGAAGAACAAGAAGAAGAAGTAAAACTAGATTAATTAGTAATGCGACGAAATTTCCCTATCCAGCTGAAGCTTAAATTGTTTAATTTTTGTGAGTGATATGCATTTGTTCGTAATGAGACTATTGGCAGTGTTGCCAATATGAACTAAATGTGGTAGATTCATTACCTCACCTAGTTAGCATTTGAGTTTAAAAGGCAAACTAAATTGGAAAAAAATTAATGACAACTTAGTGCGCTAATTCGACCTAAAAGTTAGAATTTTTGCGTCTCATGAGGGGGTAACCTAAGAAGAAATATTCTACTCTTGAAGCTTGTTTAAAAAAAAAACGCTACTAAATAATTACACTGTAGATCTAGACACCGAGAATGACATGAGTGATGTACAAGAAGAAAGATAGCAAGTAGAAGCACGAAGCCTCGCCTCACAATACATGTTCAGATACATATTAAAAGAGCTATAACATCAACTCTCTTACTTAAAAAACGTAAATGTAGATGACGTGATCAAATGACATTGATTGTTTTTGGCTGGGTGAAGTCTTAGAAGACGGAAAGCAGTTGTCATTTGTTCGAAAAACCCCTCAAACTTAATTTTTGTTATTTTCAATAATGTGACACATGAAATATTTTAAGTCATTTCTTAGATGTTTCTTTTTAACATATACAAGTTTATTCGTGACATACGCTATATACGAGGGGAGATCTTTATGTAATCTATCTAGTCATGAAAACAACGATAATTGACAACGATTTTTAAACGTCAAGTCACTATTTGACGTTGACACTTCAACTTTTGTAAACATTCTGACCAAGATTTTGAAATTGAAAGATATTTGTAGTTTTGCCAGCGGTTTGAATAGTGAAAAATGAGCGATTTAAAATTGGAACCCAGGAGCGTTTTAATTTTTTTTACTAAAGAGGAAAATGGACCAAAAATTATCCATGATTGTTGCTTATGGTGAAAATGCAACATATCTGAATCTGTTCAAAATGATTCGAGCTCTAGTAGACCTCTTGAATCTAGGGGACCCAAGAAACAATAAAGCAAATTGAAAGTTTAGTGTTGACAGATCGAAGAATAAAAGTTTCGGTTATCGCTAGGGAAGTTCAGATATCAGAGGCAACAAGTTTTGAAAATTTCACAAGATTTTGGGTTGAATAAGGTGTCAGCGAGATGGATTCCGAAGTTTCTCGTAGCGCAGAACGAGAAATTTGTAAGGAAAATGTGGGTACATCACTGGGACCCTCCAGCGAAACAAGAGTCCATCCATGCAGTAGATGCATAAAGGATCTCCACCACTAAAAAAGACGAAAACGCGGTATTCACCGGTGATGACAACGGTTTTCTGGGATTATGAACGGATTCTATTGGTTGAGTACATGACGAAGGGCACTGCAATCAGCGGTGATGTTTATACAGGTACTATTAGAAATCTTAAAGCTGTCATCCGAATAAAAAGACCTCAAAATTTAGCTGAAAAAAACATGCTGCTGCATGACAATTGCAGGGTGCATGAGGCACAACAGGTTCGACAATTTATCGAGGAATATCGTCTTCAGGAGTTGAGGCATCCACCCCACAGTCCAGATTCCCAGACTCCCTGCGATTAATATCGTTTGCCTAAGTTGAAAAATACAATCACGAGGGCAGAGATTTTCTTCTATTGATGACCGAAGAACTTGTATTATTGATTATTTTGAAGAATTATCAAAGCAATTTTTATGAAAGAATTTCGTTACTGCAGAAATGTTAGAACAAGTGTATATAAATATTGAAGAAAAAAAATTTTTTTTTTGATTCTTCATTATCTTTTCCTTCGTGCCTACGTAGATTACATAGAAATCTTCCCTCGTATAATGACCAAATAAAATGATTTTAAAACTTTACGCGACAAAAATATTGTCCGCTCTATCTGATTTCCTCACGTGAAAAAATTCTTGGGGGCATCACACTCATCATAATAGGATAAATACGAGACTTAAAAAATTGGACTGTATTTCATCATTTACGTCACACTTGGCAACAGTGAGCGCTAGTGATTTTCAGTAAAATTTAGGAAGTTAGGAATCCTCATAGCGTCACGTCAAACACCTGACAGACGTTGCTCCGCTTCAACGAAAAAGCGTACACCAGGAGGAAGTCACTCTCGTTTACCACTTCAATGGCCTAAAGTGGTATCCTTTACAATCTTGGTTTCCGGGTTGGGAACCGCGTCAATTCTTCGTCTTGCTGACGTTTCGTCCATCTCGCCGTGGACTTCTTCAGGGCTTCGTTGGAGGCTGTAGCTGCTGATGTAGTCACTGCTGCTGCTGTGAAGACTCTGAACTGATTATGGGTAGCTTGTGCGTATTTATGCGGTCAGTCGTCATGGGTCGTTGCGTCTCCCAAATTGGGAGTGTCTAATTGGGTCGAGGTTGCGGGCCAATGAGCGTGTGCCACATCGGATGGATGAAATGACCGGTGTCACGGTTGAGATTTTCAGGGTGTTTAATGATTTGTATGGCTTCGTGTATTTTACGCTTCAAGAAGTGTGAGGAGCGGACTAGAAGTTTGGTGTCAGGGAAAAGTATTTGATGTCCGGTTTCTAAGTTGTGTTCAGCTAACGCGGAACCGGTTATCTGTCGCAATCTAGTGCAACGCTCGTGCTCCTTGACACGAGTTTTTACCGATCGCTTAGTTTCACCGATATACACGTGTCTACAAGAACAGGGAATGCGGTAGACTCCTTGGGCTTCTAACGGAATACGGTCTTTGGCAGAAGGCAGGCAGTCCGAGATTCTGTTTGTCGACGTGAAGATAGGTTTGATCTTATGCCGCCTAAGGATTTTGCCGATACGATCTGTGACACTGTGGATGTATGGCACAGATCGTATCGTCCTGTTCTCGGATTTTTGGGGGATTATTCAAATTTTTGGATATAGATCTATGGATGTCTTTGCGATTGTAATTGTTGTTGAGAAGTACTTTGGTTAGATGATCTAATTCGGGCTGTAGGGAAGGGGGGTCCGAAAGTGAAAAGGCTCTGTGAGTTAGAGAATTTATGACAGAGAGTTTTTGGGCTGGATGTTAATGTGAGTTAGCGTTCAGATAGCGGTCTGTGTGAATCGGTTTGCGATATACGAAATGTCCAGTTTTGCCGTCAGGGAAGCGTGTTACTAGCACGTCTAAGAAGGGGAGTTGTCCGTTGGTATCATGAAATTCGAAGAACGTGATCAAAGATTCACTACCATGTGGCCAAATTACAAAGATGTCGTCAACATAACGGAACCAACATTTTGGCTTGAGGCTGAAGGAGTGCAAAACCTGTTGCTCAAAGGCCTCCATGAAGATGTTGGCTACTACGGGCGAAAGGGGTGAACCCATGGCTGCTCCCGACACTTGTTTATAAAATTGATTTTGAAAGAAGAAATAAGTGGATGTGAGGCAGCATTGGGCTAGATCTTCTGGTAGGTTGTGTTGGGTGAGTAATTGACGGATAATTGAGATTGTGTCCGGAGTGGGTAGTTTTGTAAATAGGAATTCGACATCGAAACTAACGAGAATGTCCTGGGAGGTTATCGATAAACCTTTGAGTTTGCTAACGAAGTTATGAAGGAGTCACTATTGCCGGAGAGTGGTTTGAGGGTTTTGGCTAGATATTTAGCGAGCTTGTAAGTGAGTGAGTCAATGGCACTGACTATGGGCCGGAGGGGAACTTCTGGTTTGTGGATTTTGGGGAGACCGTAGAACTTGGGCATTTTGGAATCGTGTGGGACTAATTGTTTTTGAACTTCCGGGAGAAATGATGATGATTTAATCAATGATGTCACTGTACGTTCTATTTGGGAAGTGGGATTGCGATTCCGAACTTGATAGGAATCCTCTTGTAATATTGTTAGTATTTTTTGATTATAGTTTGTCCGGTCCATAACAACGATGGAGTTCCCTTTATCAGCTGATAATATGATTATGTCTGGGTTGTATTTGAGATTCTTAAGGGCTGTGATTTCTGATTTGGTGCAGTTCGGTTTGGGTGGTTTCGCGTTGGTCAGGATTTTGGTAGATTCGTAGCGGATCTTGTTAACGATATTTGTAGGAAGTTTGGTTATCCTTTCTTGTTTAAGTAAGTAACTCTAAGATGGCGGACCAAAACGGCTAGCATACGCCATTAATCGAACCGTTTCAACGATGCCACCATAGGTTTTTTAGCTTGCCTCCGGTTACCAAACTCCGATAAAGCGTCCGGAACGTCGTGAGGGTGAACAGAAGGTGAAATAAGATAATATAAAATATACTGAACAGAAGGAGAAGAAAAGAAAGAATTAGAATCGACGGACAAGTTTGGAAAGGCCTGCAGAACGAAAGGCCTTGGACTCGCAGCAAACAAATCACAACCGAATTATTACATTCGTTTACTTTTTCACTCCAGAACACACATAGTTCAATGAAAATTTAACCAATTTTCCATGCGTTCTGTTTGCCAACCGAGCAGCAACAAGACTGTCAGGAACTTTTAGTCGGGCCGCTTACAATGCGCAAAGTTTGCGATGGGAAGAAGAATCACATGTTTCGGATAGGCAAATAGGAGGCCTAGAATTCAAACGAGTTTCTACCCGGGACAGACTCAATACAATAAAGAGGGAATGTACAGAGGCGGCTCCTTTGGCAGTCAGATTTCCTAAAGATCAAACGGTACTTCGACCAATATACATACAGGATGACTCAAAAACTAAAAATGAATTTAGCGAAATTCTCCACCGGAACACAACATTGTGGCCACTGATCCCAACATTTATTCAATGAAGTCGCTTCGTATAAAAATAGTAAGTCAATGAGAAGAAAAAGAAGTGGTTGAAAAGGAAGAAGAAGAAGAAGAAGTACTAGGATAAGTTGCAACGAAGAAGCATTACTTTAAAAATGATTTCCACTTCTATTAAGAAGTACTTAACGTTGACGTTACATTAAAATCGCCTGTTACTGTCAATGGCATTCTGTAACACAACCTCGCCCTGTCAATTATGACAGTCTAGTAATATCAGTGCTGCCATCTTTTGTGAAACTTTTTAATTCAAAATTCTGCTTCCTCTCTATAATACATAGATGTTATTCGCTATGGGCAACGAACTTGCGATACGAAGTGAATTAGTTTCGCGTTTATTTGACGTAACATTCTCAGGATGGATAAATAGTTAGTACGTCGCACTAAAGCGAGCCGTTGTAAATTGTTTACGCGTCGCGATAAATCATTGATAAATCCGCGCTACAAAAACAGCGCCGTCGTAAAACTTTCAGCACGTTTTGCATTGTGCCGTGTAGCACCCTCTTACTGGTCCGACCGTCTATTTAGCGGGGTGAAATGGAGGATAAACAATGCGTTTATCCGAGGGGGTAAAAATAATGCAGTGGCCACGGTCGCACTGTATTAGTTACGGACACAAAGACACAATGCGCCCTTTTCGGTGGTGGTGGTGCCGCTGCCGCCTAATGCCACCTTTTTCGGAGGGTGATTCGGTTTTGATAGATGGACGTTAAAGCGACTTTAATTGTTCGATGTAAATTCGTGTTGATGTTGCGACACGCGGCTGTGTTTACACAACACGGATTGCGCTCTTTCATAAATACTAAGAAGCGTTTGCCAGACACAAAACGTGAACTCTCAAAAACAACATTGGAGATGGACAATATAAAAAGCGAAGAAGCGTACTTTTAAAACAAATGAAAAATACTTTCTTAACCAGGGACGTATCATGGTTTTGGGTGGAATTTTTTTTTATTAATTATTTCTTATGCTACAAAGAACTTTAACTTTTTCCCATACTTTCTGATATTGCCATTCATCATTAACGCAATTGGCTTTCTTTATTAAAAAAAAAACTTTCGTTCGGTGCTTGTGCGAGCATCATACAAATTAATGCGCAACATCGAAACACAACGCACAACTAAAACCCCATTGTGTGCCATACATTAGCCAAAATTAATTTAATTATTAAGATAACCTCAATATCAGCAATAACGTGCACATGTATCGCGGTGGCAGTATGTGTACATATATGCGTTTCCTCCCCAAAGCGAAATCCCCGCTGCGAGACCATATGGCCGCCGCACTTTAATTTGGCCGATTGAACCTGCCTTAAAAGGTTCGATTTGTCACACTCATGACGGACGGCAATCTGTCGTCTTTTGGGGGTCAAACGAGGTGGCCTTTTAATTTCCGAAACGAACAAATAAGTAGAGGATAAATAAATAATTGCGGATGCGGCGAGTTCTCTTAGGAACCGGCCGGGGGTGCGAGGGAGGAGTGTCGCTTTTGATAACATGCAAATGGGCTCCGCTGAAAGCTTCTTACGTTGTTCACACGGAGCTTTGCCGATGCTCTACACCTGATAAGATCCGTGTGCTTCTGTCATGTCACACCGTCATTGATTGCGCCGACAACACTCGATATTGAGATAAAACCGAAGACCCTAAAGCTAAAGCTTCAGAGACTGCTCTTTTGGAGTTTACTGTTATGTTAAGCTGTGAAAAACATTTCGAATTCATGCCTTTTACTATCGTTTTATTTTTAACGTGAGCTTGGGACAGGTAAACAAACCTATAGGTAGAGTATTCCACACTATAGACATAAAAAGAATCAAAAAAGAATTCTATTGGAATTCTGTGAAATTATCTGGTGTTATTTTTTTGAAAAACTAGCTAAGAAGTCTTAGTTTTTTTGTTCAGTAACGAAAAAAAAAAAGAAAAGAATCGAAACTGGTTGTAATTTGCCTTTTCTCTTTTGTTTTTAATTTTCTTTTTGTTTTCTTGAACAACTGAAAACTCAAATTTTGTTGAGATTAACAATACCTTTTCTCATGCTTCTTCTAAACGAATCAAATGTTATCGTAATTTGTTTTTTGGTTTAAAAAGAAAACAGTTTAAATTCGCATGAAAAAAAATTGAACGCGTTTGAGAGCTTTTATTGTTCAGTGAAGAATAAAATCGGAACGAATCAAAACTAGTTGTAGTTGGTTTCTTTTTCTTTTTTTTTTTTAAAAAGAAAGCAGTTCAAATTCGCAGTACTTTCATTTTTTCTTTTTAAATTACTTTTTATTTTCTTGAACAATTGAAGCCTAAATTAGTGTTGAAATTTTTACAAAAGCTTTTCTCTTGCTTCATTTTTCTTTCATCGGTACGTTTGAATCTCGAGACAAACTGTTTGCTATTTGTCAATTTTCAGACAATATTAGCTCAAAAATCGGCTGCTAGATGTCGCGTCCTAAACTATTAGTAAACTGGAAAGCTTTTTTAATAGTGAAAACGAAAATCAGAATAAATCGAAGCTATTTCTTTCTCTTTTTTTTATAAGGAAAACAGATCAATTACGCTGTACAAGTAAACGTCTTTTGTTTTTTTAATTTTCTTTCTGTTGTGTTGAACAGGTGAAGGCCAAACGTTTTTCTCTTGTTTCTTTTTCTTCTCTAGTCTATTTTAAACTAGACTTTTTTCAGGTAAAAAAAGAAAATCGGAACAAATCAAAACTAATCGTAATTTGTCTTTTTTTTTCTTCTCTTTTAGATAAGGAAAACGGATCAAATTCGCGCTACAACTGATCGTCTTTTGTTTTTTCTTTTAATTTTCTTTTTTTTTTTTTCTTCTCTTTTGGATAAGAAAAACGGATCGAATTCGCTCTACAATTGATCATCTTTTGTTTTTTCTTTTAATTTTCTTTTTTTTTCTTGAACATCTGAAAGCGAAACTTTTGTTGACATGTTTATAAAAGCTTTTCTCTTGCTTCTTTCTTCATCAGAATTTTCATTTTTTTAATTTTTGGGGAATGAGCAAAAAACGAAAAAACATCTGGTGAGGAAGAAGTCGATTTTCGATTTTCTTTTTTTTTTTCTAAATGAAGAAACGAATGAAAAAAATAACGAAAAGTCTAAGGTACGACATCTTGCAATCGCTTTTTGACCTAATTTTTATAAGGATTAACAAATTACACACAGTTTGCTACTTAATAAGTCATCCTATACAAGACGGCCAAGTCAAAGCATATTGAAAGTTTTTAAAAATTTTGTTGAACATCCTCTGTACAGTTGTTTCGGCCCTATTTGGAGCCTTGTCAGCAGAAGCGTAGCTCGAGAATCCCATTACGCTTCTGCTGCTTCGAGTTACGCTTCTGCCCTATGTGGGGCCGAAACAGCTGTACAGAGGATGCTCGAGAAATCCATTGCAATAAATCGTAATTATTGGTTACGATTTTCTGTTGATGTTATGTCAAGATTAAAGGTCAATTTGGCGTTTACTGATCAAGTAAGCGAAAAATGCGGAAAAATGAGAGCAACACACTAGATGGGAAAACTTTTTGTAAACATATTATTATTGATAGCTGGGTTAGGCTTAATGATTCTGTTAGTAATTTCCAGAGGAATTTGAATGAAGAAATTGTTGAATGATTCAGAAATAACATTAAGATTGTCAATACAATGATCGTCGCTCTCAATACTGAAGTTATTATGTGGCTTCTCTCCCGACAACTGTTTAACTACTTGCCACGATGCTTTAGAAGGGACGTTGGCATTAAAAATTACATTCTGGTAGTACCTTTTTTTGATATTAAAGATTAGATTAAGGTGTTTACGTTTGACGAATTTATAGGTAGGCTCAAGAACAGGATAGTTACATTTCATATTTACAGGAGATCCTTAGCAGTTACCTGTCAATGGCGAATATGCTAACATACGAGGGCGACTTTTAAAGTAATCTACCGAGCTTTGATTGTTTACTTTCTGTTTAGCTTTATTAATTATTGTGTTCCGTGCGAAGTCCGGCCCTGCTCTCAATTAAAACGAAACCGAATTACCGGCTCCTTATTCGCCACGACGCATAAATCATTTCTTGCGTCCCGACTGTATGCAATCAGCGGGCGGTAAAAACGGCCGTAAATCAGCGTTGGCCGAGTTGGCAAAAGGTTCGCAGCACACACGCCGTCCATCTTCAGCTGACCGCGGATCCTGCGGCCGGAAGCCGCACAATGTGACCGCAGGAAGGCCGGAAGTTTTCCTCAGATATGTGATATTCAGGATCGGCGCTCGTTTATCTTATGCACCGAAATGTTGTGTGTGTGTATGAAACTGTTGAAACTGATTTATGGGGCCGACCATCATCCGAACGTTGAGAGATTGTAGAAAATTATTACGTTACTAACTTATCTACATCCTTGCGATTTCAATTACGTGAAAGTATTCAGTGAATTATCAAAAGTAATCGATGAAAATCATTGGTATACACACAGAATGTCTTTAAAATGCGTAAACGTCGTTTAGCCATATGTTTCTGAACCTAAAATGAGAGGATTTAACTCAACTAATGAATAATAAAGTGAAAGAAAGAAAATCTTAAGATACGTAAAAGAAAGCAAAGGAAACAAAAGTAAGAATTGAATATTATATAAGAGATGGTGACAACGGAAAAAGGGAAAGCAATTGTCATTAAAAAAAAATTCCGTCATATATATGGCGAAAGAAAGCAAAACAAAACTTTACGAAAAGATGGAAGCTAATAATAAAAGTGTTCTAGGTTAGTGGTTACTGAAAGCAAAGTGGAAAAGAACACAACAATGAAAATTAAAAACAAAAGGAAAACAAAGAAAGAGAAATAATAACTAGTGACCAAGTGAAGAAATTGTTTAAATATTTGAAAAAATTTTGCCAAATACTCCTCTTCGGATGATTATGTCATTGGGACATCTTCGATATAAATTCAAATCCTTTGTTCATAAATCTGTGAATCATTCAAGGTCAAGCGCGAAAATTTGAAAAGACACATTGAAAATCAAACAATAATTGTCGACTTCTTTTTCATGAAAAACAAAAGATAACTGATAATGCGAAAAGAAAGAAAAGAAATAAAAATCTCAAAAAGAACTAAGTCCTATTGCATTTGTCCTTCTCTTGTAAAAAGCATAAATAAAACTAAATGGATTAAGTATGCAGTAAGTATCAACTTTTTCCTTGGTGAAAAAATATCAAAGAAACAAAGAATCACCGGTAGAAAAAAAATACATCCCCCCAAATGGCCTTCTTTTGGATTTCTTTTCGATTGTGGAAAAGTTTCAATTTTTTTTTCATCATAAAAAAAGAAAACAAAATAATCAAGAAGAAATGAAAAATAAAAGCGATCAGAAGTACAAATAAAATCGATCAAATGTGGGAAAACTTATCACTTCTTTCTTCACCAAAAGAAGAAAAAAATAAAAGATACTCAAAAAGAATTGAAGGCAATGTCCTCTCACTTTTGTCCTTCTTTTGTCAAAATCATAAATAAAACAAAATGGAACGAGGGTGTAGTAAGGTATCTACTTTTTCTTTGAGGAAAAAATGGAAAAGAAACAAAAGATCACTGGTAGAAGAAAAAAAAACAAAAGAAGAAGGAGGCTTCTAAATGGATTTCTCTTTTTTTTCGATTGTAGAACATCAAAACAAAAAAGCGAATACAAAAGAGTCAAGAAGAAAGAAAAAAAAATCTAAAATTACAGAAGGAGAAAACGAAAGAATATCGATAATGAGAGGAGAAACATAAATCATTGATAGTGAGAAAAGAAAACAGAAAAGATCGCTACTCAAAAAAGAAACTAAGGCCGACCTTCTTTTTGCGTGTCATGCCTTTATCAAAAACATAAGCAAAAAAAATGGAGTAGCAAGTTTTAACTTTTTCCTTCATCAAAAAATAAAAAGGAAATAAATCAGCACTAGTAGAGGAAGAAAAAAAACAAAAGATCTCCTCGCAAATGGCCTACTTTTGGAGTTATCTTTTCTTTCCAGTTGTGTAACAAGTTTCAAATTTTTTTCATCATTCAAAGAAAAAAGTAGATAAAAATTAAGAAAGGAAAAAATAAGAAGAAAAAATAAAAAATTAAAGTAACCGAACTTCAAAAGAAGGAAATTTGGAACAAACAAAAGATTATCGATAGTGAGAAATGAAAGGCAAAACAAAAGGTATTTGTCCTCTTTCTGTCAAGGTCAATCAATGTATAAAATCAATTCTTCTTCTTTATCAAAGACATCTCCGTTAGCATAACTAGAAAAGAAACAAAATAGCCTCTTATTGCATTTTTTTTCTTTTCAATTATACAACGAATAGGAAAACACAAAGGAATTAGAGACGAATTGAGATCAATTGTCTTTTGCAAAGGCAAAGGATTCTCGATAGCGAGAAGAGAAAGAAAAAAAACAATTGATTTAAGGAAGGAAAAAGGTAAAAAAGTCACCGGTACTACAACGAGTAAGAAGAAAACAAAAGAAGTCAGAAACAAAGTGAAAACTTTCATTTCTTTTTTTTGTCATAGAAAAGAATCACCGATAGTTCAAGATGGAAAAAACAAAAGATATTCGAAACGAACTAAATTCGCATTTCTTCTTTCTTCGTCGATAACAAAAATAATATAAAACATAAATTATAAACCAAATTTAACAAACTTTTCAAAAAGCGAAAGAACGAGAGTGAACTACATAACAAAAGAAATGCGAACAATACAACGAAGAAAACAAAAGGCGTTCTTTAGAAGGTCTTTTGTTTTCTAAAGAACGCCATTTGTATTGTTTGTATATCTATTTCTTTCGCATTGTGTAACAAGTTGTAACGTTTTCTTCGAGAAAGGAAAGAAAGGAAACAAAAGGCACCACAAAAAGCACCCACAGTATAACGAAAAGAAAAAAGCAGAACAAGTTCGAAACGACCTAACATTTCTTCTTTTTTCTTCAAAAGCAAAAATAAAACAAAGACGTTCAATTGTATATCAAAATTCAATAAATAATTTAAAAATATTAAAAATTCACAGACAGTAAAACGAGAACGAAAAAACAAAAGACGTTTCCATAAGTGCCTTTTACATTTCTCTTTTCTTTTCGATTGTCTAAGAATGTTCGACTTTTTCTTCAAAGGAGACAAAACAAAAGAGCATCGATAGCACAAGGAGAAAGAAAAAACAGAAGTCGTTCAAAACGAAGTGAATTCTCTTTTCTTCTTCAGAAACAAAACTAAAACAAAAAACGATCGATTACGTTTAAAATGTCAACTTTTCTCTTGATTGAAAGAAGGAAAGAAGAATAAAAGACGTTAAAAGCATTCTAAATGCGCATTTCTTCTTTTTTCATCAAAAATAAAACACAGGCGATCAACTGTATACGATTGGCAGTAGGTATGTAAAAAAAATTAAAAAGTATTAAAAATTTACAAACAGTACCACGAAAATTAAAAACAAAAGGTGTTCCAAATCACACCTTTAAATTACTCTTTTTTTTCGGTTATGTAACAATTTCTTCATCAAAATAAAGAAACAAAGCAGAAGAGCCATCGGCGGTCGCTCAAAACGATCTGAATTCAACCGCCGTTTGCATTTTTTTTTCTTCGCCTGAAACAAAAATAAAGCAAAAAACAATCGGTTATGTGAAAAATGACTTCTATTTTCACTCACTGAAAGAGGAAAGGAAAGGAAAAGGTAATCAAAACCTCCTAAATTCGCATTTATATTTTTTTTTCGTCAAAAGCAAAAATAAAAACAAAATGTATTGATTCCATACGATCAACCGTATATCAAAAAAAAAACAAATAATAAATAACTGAAAAATATTAAAAATTCATAAACAGTACAGTAAGGACGAAAAAACAAAACCTTTTCGATTGTGTAACAATTTTCAGCTTATTCTTCTTCAAAATAAGAAAACAAAACAAAAGAACCACCGATGGCACAACAACAAAGAAAAGGTAAAAGAAGTTCAAAACGAACTGAATTCAATCACTATTTGCATTTCTCTTTTCTTCGCCAGAAACAAAAATAAAACAAAAAGCAATCGATTATATTAGAAATTTCAACTTTCCTTCTTCGCAAGAAGGAGAAAAAAATGAAAGACGTTCGAAACGATTAAAATTCAAATTTCGTCTTTCTTTGTCCTTGTTAACAAACTTCCAATTTCTTACAAAAGAAAGCTAAAACAACAAAAAATTCGGGGATATCATGAAAAGAAAAGGAGCAAAAATGTATCTAAATGCGCATTCTACTTTCTTCCTTCAAAGTAAAAACAAAACAAAAGAAAAAAGAAAGATAACAAAAATTTACTGATAGGACGACAACAAGAAAGAAATAGGAGGTCCAGAAAGTTCAATCGTGAAACATTTTTTTTAAGAACGTTCGCCTTTTCTTCATTGAAAAACAAAAACAAATCAGTGAACAAAAATGGATCGACTAAGCCAAGAGAACTTTCATTTGTGATTTATTTATATTTGATTTCATCTTCCTCACTTTTCTTTTGATCAGATTCAAAATTCGTTTTTCTTAAACCAAAAAGTGACGTTTTCGTAGTCTTAAAAAAGCATATTCTTAACTATTTCAAGAAAAAGTAATCGAATTTCGATGTGGTCTTTAAATTTAAAAAAAATATGAAAAGAGCATGATGGGAGAGATTTGCACTCCCCCTCCTCCGCCACTTAAAGCTGAGGGGATAGTTTTAAAAAATCATTATATTTCGATCAATACATTTCCAATCGCATTTAATTCGAAAATGAAAATACGTGCGGCTTAGAAACTTTCGCGCCCCCAAAACATCCATCCCCGGAGCTTTATTGGCGGGCCGGCTTCGCCACAGCACATCTGCATGTCTTTGAGACCCTTTGGTTTTTGCCGCGCTCGAATTACCGTTCCTCCGGGAGTCCCCGGAATTAGCGCCTCCGCTCGCGAGGCCCGCCCGGACTTGGCCACAGCTTTGATTGAGTCATTTGAATATTTTAGCGTCGGGGTGAAAAGGGTTGCGGCACTTTTATATCGCCGCGGTTTTGATACCATCTACGCGTTTATTAAAGCCTCCTCGCGTCTGTTTATCGAATCTGGCGCTTTTAAGAGCCTCCAGATCATTTTAATCTCTTCATAAGTAAGTAGAAGAGCTTCTTTTGTTTACGACGCAAAAAAAAAGAAACACCCCTCGTAAACCTATATATTACGTCGGTAAATATTCAAATCTGTTATGAAACGCAACTAAGTAATCAGGGTAGAATACGCTGTTGTTCGTTCGGGAAGGCCGTAATTTTCCGGGCCCGTCTTCTTCCCAGTGTAAACATCTTCGGTAATGGGATTGTTTTATCTAACGTTCATTGGCATTAAGTGCTCTGCTGTCTCTGGCAATTTTATTAGCTCCGGCGAGGCAATACGCGATATTACTTCGACCCCCGCCGTTTCCAGTTCTTCTTACCTAAGCCCGCAATTAGCGGGGCGCGCACCCCGTTTTAAGTCGCCGGTTGGTCGTCTTAATTGCGCCCCAAAAATACGGACAGACGGAAACGAATAAAGGGACGTCAGATTAAAACTCTCGAAAAAAAAATCCCGTGCAGGACCGTGGAGCAAACGATATTATTCCTCTTTAAAATTTACGGCGTAAGAAACACACCCAAAGTTCTAACCGATTAAATTAATTTAAAAAAAAGGAACATTTGAATTTTTCAAATTCCAGAGAAAAGAATCACCGATTTCAAAATGGTTGTCCTGCTCTTCACGACTATAGATGCTCACTGAGGTGATCGAGAGTTGATTATCAACATTGTGGATATTGCATCCGGACTAAAGAGTTTTTAGGGGGCCTTCCAATTACGTCCAAAGTCTGAAAAACTCTATTAGCGTAAAGAATTATTAACATCGAGACTCAATTTCCGGATTACACAGATTTCGAGACCTCCCAAGCAACTTAAAATAAGTTGTCCCACTCTACACGACTTTAGATGCTCACTGAGGTGATGCTGCATCCGGATTAAAGAGATTTTAGGGATCCTCCAATCACGTCCAAAGTCTGAAAAACTCGTTGGCGTTATTAGCGTGAAGAATCGTTAACACCAAGACTCAGACTTCCGAATTGCAGAGATTTCGCGTCTTCCCAAGCAACTTAAAATTACAGATATTGCACGGGTTATTGACCAACTCGAAATGAGTTCTGTTTTGTACGACTTCAGAGAGCATCTGAGAACATCATGACAAAGTCTGAAAAGCGCAATTTATTCGTCCGCACCACCAAAATACAGATTACCGGTTTACAGAGATTTCGCGGCTTCCCAAGCAACTTAAAATGAGTTCTCCTAATCTGCACGACTTTTGATGCTTACTGAGGTGATCGAGAGTTGAATATCCTCATTGTAGATGCTGCATCCGGATTAAAGAGATTTTAGGAGGGCCTCCAATTACGTCCAAAGTCTGAAAAACTCGTTCACATTATTGGCGTGGAGAATTATTAACACCGAGACTCAGATTTCTAGATTACACAGATTTCGCGACTTCCCAAGCAACTTAAAATGAGTTGTCCCACTCTACACGACTTTAAATGCTCACTGAGGTGATCGAGAGTTGAATATCTTCATTGTGGATGGTGCTTCCAGATTAAAGAGTTTTTAGGGGACCTTCCAATTACATCCAAAGTCTGAGAAACTCGTCCGCGTTATTAGCGTGAAGAGTTTTTAACACCGAGACTCAGACTTCCGGATTACAGAGATTTCGCGGCTTCCCAAGCAACTTAAAATGAGTTGTCCTACTCTGCACGACTTTAGGTGTTTACTGAGGTGATCGGGAGTTGAATATCCTCATTGTGGATGCTGCATGCAGCTTAAAGAGATTTTAGGGGGCTCTCCAACTACGTCCAAAGTCTGAGAAACTCGTCCGCGTTATTAGCGTGAAGAGTTATCAACACAGAGACTCAGATTTCCGAATTGCAGAGATTTCGCGGCTTCCCAAGCAACTTAAAATGAGTTGTCCCACTCTACACGACTTTAAATGCTCACTGAGGTGATTGAGAGTTGAATATCATCATTGTGAATGCTGAATCCGGATTAAAAAGCTTTTAGGTGGCACTCCAATTACGTCCAAAGTCTGAAAAATTCATCACTGTAGCGCAATTTACTCGTCCGCGTTATTAACGTGAATACTTATTAACACTGAGACTTGGATTTCCGAATTACAGAGATTGCACGGGTTATTGAACAACTTAAAATGAGTTCTTCTGCTTTGCATGACTTCTGAGAGCGTCTGAGCGCATCACGACTTCAAATATTGTCTGAAGTGACCGAAAGTTGAAGATTCTCGTCGTAGACGTTACGTCCGGATTAAAGAGTTTGTTGGGGTTCACTTGAAGGGCCTCCGATTACGTGCAAAATCTAAAGAACTCGCCACTTTAGCGCATTTACTCATTCGGGTTATTGGCGTGAAGAGTTATTAACACAGAGACCCAGTTTTCCGGATTACAGAGATTTGCTTGGGGCTGCCCGAGCAATTTAAAACGACTTCCCTGCTCTGCACGTCTTCAAATGCTCTCTGAGGTTATCGAAAGTTGAATAATATTATTGTGGATGCTGCGTCCGGATTAAAGAGTTTTTGAAGTTCACTTGAAGACCATCCAGTTACGCCCAAAATCTGAAGGACTCGCATTTACTCGTTCGGGTTATTAGCGTGAAGAGTTAATAACACAGAGACTCATATTTCCAGATTACAGATTTGCTCGGGATTATCCGAGCAACTTGTAACGACTTCTCCGTTCTACACGTCTTCAGATGCCCTCTAAGGTGATCGAAAGTTGAGCAATCCCGTTGTGGATGCTGCGTCCGGATTAAAGAGTTTATGAGGTTCGCTTGAAGACCGTCCAGTTACGTCCAAAGTTATTAGCGTGAAGGGTCATTAAGAGTTGAGGCTCAGATTTCCGAATTACAAAGGCTTCAGAGCTTCTTAGCTCTTTGAGGTAATTACTGGCTGAGTATTCCAACTGCGACGATTTTATTCGGATTAACGAGGTTCAAGTTTCATTGCAAGTCATGCCGGAGACATCCGATTCATTTGAAAACACTGATCGCCTATTTATTTGCCGATTATATTAATTCAAGTGACAGTTAGATGTTCGGACTAACGAGACAGAGGCGTTTCTCGGCTACAAGTAGACTCAGAAGGAACTGAAGTAGATTATTCCATATAAAGGATAACAACGGCTCCTGTTTGAACACCTGTTCTTTAAGGTAAACAAATAAATCACTAAAACGAAAAGCAATTCAAATTGCCGTGTTAAGAATTCGTTTGCACGCACTTGTTCTCCTGTTCTCGTCGAGAAACCGACTCTCTTTGGTTCGCGGCGAAGCTTGCACGCTGCTCTAGAATAGTTCGTAAACAACGTACACACTTGACGAATTGGTCCATTTCATGCTTAATTACAAGTTCGGTGCGGACAAGTGTACGCAGCTTATCACTAGCGAAGTTTAAAAGAGCTGTACATAATAAGTTCTATTGTTTTGTTTCCGTGCGAAGTGTAGGCTAAAGGTTTTACAAGTGTAAGTTTGCAAGAATCGCGAATCGTTGTTTAGCCTAATAAACAAGATAAACTTGTCGGCATTGAATTTCAGGTCTAATAAATCGTTTTACATTTTCGGAGAAAACCGATTTGTTTAAGTGATTCCTCGGAAATGTAATCGTTGTCTTGTCGTGATAATTATCTATTAGTAATTTGATCTACATCAATTTGTAGTAGTCCTGCCTGAGCTTATGAGATTTCCAAACAACCCCAGCAATTTACATTTTGTCGTAATCTGTGGCATTCACGCACGCGATTTGATCAATTATTATTTGCGAATTTGTTACCCTTATTTTAGAAATTACTAATAATTACGTCTCGTAAAAGAAATAACTCAGATTTCCATTTCCCGATGTACAATGAAACGAATTGTAAGTGTCAAGCGCGTAGTCAATAAAAACTTTCACTTTCACTTTACTGCCGTATTTATAAAACGTGGCGTAGTATTTCGTACGCAATGCCGAAGCTGATTTTGAGTTATTTTTTCATGAATTATAAACTATTTAAAAGAATTTTTTTAACATTTTCCCATACTCTCCGAAATCGCTTCTTTTAGAGGTTCCATTTTGTCGGGCTAATTAACAGTCACCCTATATAGGGTAATTGGAAAATTAAATCGAGCGAAAGTTATTTTTTGGCGAATTTTGGATCACCGTGTGTATTGATTAAAAGCAACAGATTCAATTCTCGTGCTTTTTTAAATAAAGAAAATTGAACAGAAATTCATTTTCGTTAGATTCCGTTTATTAAAAGTAATTCTGAAACATACAAATTGTCGGCGCCTCCACCATACGTAAATCTACCGTAAAGTCTATAGCCTATGTTATCTAAATAAAATAAGTTAGTAAGGTCCTGCTGAAAGAAATTAAACAGTTAAAAATTTGTTTTTATCAGAACAATTAAGAATCATCCTGTATGTGATTATTATTATTATTATTATTATCGTCCGTGTTTCTTTTTCACTGACAAAAAATAAACTTTAATGTGATGCGTTCTTGATCGTTTTAAAATTAATTGGAGACGCCGAGCTTTTAGCACGTACTCCACGTGCTCGAAACGTCGAAATCAGCGTCGGCGATGCATAAATCTGCATGACAATCGGCGGGCGCACGATTTACAAACGAAACGCGAGTTATAAGCACTCTGAATTGATCTGCCCTTTGCGACGAGACGAAAGTGGACGCGAGAGGAGGAGGAGGAGGAAGCCCCGGTCTTCGCCGGCGAGGAACCCTAGAAAAACAGCCGGTGTACTCGGACGGACTCATGCATATTCAACGGCTAAATATTTGCAGGCGCTTCTTATAATGATCATCCAGTGATTCGAGAGGAGCTCGGATATCGTTTCGCGTCGGAAAAACCGCTCCCATATAATGCGAAACAAAAACTAGGAAATGATTTTTGTTTGTTTATAATTTTTGTCTCACCCTGTATATTACTTAAATGCAAATTTTCGGGGTCCAGCTATTATTTGCTCTGTAATTTGGATATTTCTGAAACGAGAACAAAAAATGCAAGGAGATATGTCTAAATAATTAAAAAAATTTTAAAATTCACTAAAATTGAATGCAAACAAAATAAAAAAAGATTTCCGGAAAAGAAATGTAACAAGAAGAATAACGCCATCTGTCTCACAAAAAAAGATTTTAAAACAAAAGCAAAAAAGTGTGACATAAAAGAATGACAGAACTGTTTGATAAAGCACTTTTTTCTTCAAGAAATTCATTAGCGCCATCTGTGTAGATTTTGCGCAAGCATTTTTTTTTTGGGATGAAAAGTTTAATGTAAACTAAAATTTGCCGTATAAAGATAAAATATAACTGAATAACAAAAAAATAGAGAAAATGTAAAAACAAAGCTTTTCTCTTTGTAATTCAGTGGCGCCATCTGTACAGCTTCTGTGCAAGTTTTTTGTATGCAAAATTCCACCTTGGGGAATTTCATAGAATGTAAGAAATAAACAATTACCTAAAATGTAAGAAAGAGAATGACGTAAACTGTCTGATAACTGATAAGACACTTTCTTTGCAAACCAGTGGCACCATCTATATGGTTTTAATCCTAGTTTTTTTTTTTTTTTTTAATAAAATGTACTCAAGCATTTTCCCTGGAATTTTTCATTGGATTTTAATGAAAGAAACCAAAAGAAAAATTAAAAATAAAATGCAACGAAGCAAAACGATTATCCAAAAGAAGAAAGTTAGAAGAAATATAACGGCGCCATCTATGTAATTCTCGTTCAAGTATTTTTTGAGCGGGAAATTTAATAAGAATAAAAATAACTTTTATTCAGCTCAATAATTTACAGTTTCGTCAAAATTAAAATTAAAATTAAATTAAATTAAATTGCAATTACAATTTTAGGGTATCTTCAAGATATTCATTTACATTATAATACGCCTTGCCTATTAAATGTGATTTTAATTTTTTGGCAAACACTTTCTTTGGCAATTTGGTCCATCCTATCGGTAGTTTATTGTATAGGTACAAATGTCTAGTTTGTACTGCCGTGGCATTTATTCTTCGCATTGATACTTCTAATTTGTAATGGCTTCTTAAGTTTACAGATATCGTAGCTCCTCTTTTCGGTAATGTGTCAGCTTCGTCATGAGCTCTTGTAAGGTGAGAGTGAAGCTACAGTGATGTCATTGTCATTATGCCAAGTTTGCGAAACAAAGGTTTGCAATGACTTTGTTGAGCAACGTATTCAATAATGCGAACTGCCTTTTTTTGGGCAACAAAGACGGCCTGGGCGTGAGCAGATTCTCCCCAAACTTGGATGCCGTAACTCATTCTTGACTGAAATAGGGCGAAATAAGCAACTAATGAGGCTTCTTTATCTACAATATCCCTAATTCTTCGGATTGCGTAGGTAGCCGCGGCAAATTTGTTTAGTAGTTCATCTGTATGCGCTTTCCAAGTTAGTCGGGTATCCAGTGTAATACCAAGTGTTTCGTTTGGTACTGAATGATAATTTCGATGATTTATCATTGTTTAAGAGTAGTTTATTATCAGAAAACCAGATTGCAGCTTCTTTGTTTGCTTTGTCCAGGTTTACTTGTGCTTCTTTGTAACTATGGCCCTTGCATATTAAAGTTGTATCATCTGCATATAGTATAGTATGAGCTGGTATTTGATGCGGCAAATCATTAATAAAAATACTGAAGAAAAGTGGTCCCGTCAGTGAGCCTTGTGGAACACCAGTAAGAATGGGTGACAGGTTATTGATTTGTCCACCTAGATAGACGCCTTGCTTCCTATTTTCCAGATAAGCTTGTACGAGTTGCAGAGTGATTCCTCTTATGCCATAATATTCGAGTTTCGAAAGGAATATATCGTATTGCATGCAGTCGAAAGCTTTACTCAGATCACACAGTAAAGCTTCACAATCGCAATGTTCTTCAAAAGCATCCCATGCATAATTCAAGAGCGATAGTATTGCGTCTGTCGTCTTTTTCCCCTTTCTGAATCCGAACTGGCAATCAGTCAAACAGTTATTTTTGGAAAAGTAGTTATTCAACCTGGTGCATACGTCAGCTTCGAAGATCTTAGATGGGACAGGCAGAATTGAGGTGGGTCTGTAGTTGGTGATGGAAGAACGGTTTCCTTTTTTGAATACGGGCACAACCTTCGCTATTTTCATTTCGTCAGGGACTACACCTTCTTGGAAGCACGTGTTGATAACATTCGCTAGAGGATGAGCTATGTATTTGGAACATGTCTTAATGAGTTTTGTATTCAGGCCGTAAACATCTGTCGAGGTTTTTGGGTTTAAGTCCACCTATAATTGATCTGATTTCCTCTGGAGTAACAGGAGTTAGGTAACATGTAGAGAAATTTCGCGTAAGTGTATTCAGGTACTGAGTTGGATTGTTCCTGCTTACAGGTAGTATTGGAGTGTATTATTTCCAATGTTACAAAAAAATTGGTTGAACTCCTCACATGTGATATTGATTGGTTCATTCGAAGAATGAGGCGACATTTCTTTTTTTATTATATCCCACAGGGCTTTCTGTTTATTAGCTGACATTCCAAGTTCGTCGACGTGTCTTTTTCTTTTTTCTTCCACGACACATTTTAGGTAAAACTGTTTGTAACTACTGAATATTTGTTTCAGGTAATCACCCCCCTGCTGCATAAGTGTTTCATGGATTAAATCCAGTGTTTCTTTGATCTGTCTCAATTCATCAGACATTTTAAACTTTTGCGTTTTTTGTTTCTTCGTAGTTAAAGGGAAAGCACTTTCAAAATGACCTAAGAGGGTATTTAGGAAGTTCTTATATTTTGTTGCTGCATTTGTAGCTGTATATGATTCATTTGTAAGGAATTGAATGAAAATGTCAATATTATTCTTTGAAAAATTTCGGTATTTGTCTCTATTCATGGGCAATAATGTGAAGGCAATTCGTAAAATGAAGAAAACAACATATTACTGAAACAGAAACAGAAACGAAACGGCATTTGTATGATTTTGTTAATAATCTAGTGGCGCCATCTATATATACTTATAAGAACCCAGAAATGCTGTAAGAAAAATTCAATTTTTTATTATTATTAAAAGCTATAACAAATAAGTTCTCACGTAAAAAAATAGAAACGCAGGAGACTATGCCTTAGCAATTTCATACAAGGGAAATTTTATATTGCTGAGATAAGATTCAAAACGTGACTTAAAACATGGGAACTCTATCCAGGCATAGAATTACGCGCGTAAAAATTTTGTTCTTTTCACAGGCTGTCTCCATAGGAAACGCTGATTCAACAAATTCGTAGCTTCTCTACTGAGTCGACAAGTGGAGCCAAAAGTAACGTATTTCGTATACGTTGCAACATCAGAACTGATAAAAAGCGAGACTTGTCCGCCATCTAGGAGTAGCTATTTTTTGTTTAGAAGCTCCGCACGGGTAGTGAAATTCGAATTTGGTTGACTCAAATGACGTCGCCCTACGTAAAAATTCTTTGAAAAGGAAGTTTATAAAAAGCCACCGCGGAGAGGAAAGAAGTACGCAATTCTTAACGTCTAATAAATATGACCATGATGAGATGATAAGTGATTAAGCTAATCGAAGTGGCCATACAGATGAATTCGCATGTGCGACTGTAGATGATTGTGCTCGTAACTTGCAGGTTTTAAAAATGATTTCAATTTATTTTAAGCATAACAAAAGCTTTACTTTGAAAAATAACACGTAAAAGTACGTACTTGTTGAGATTTGATTGAGCGCCATTCCTACATCGACTGCGACATTATGATCATAAGCAAAAAAAAAAAAATCGCAGCGTCATCTCGAATTTTTTGCTCAAAAAAATATGCGGGTTGATAAGGAACGCCATCTCTGGATAGGGGGCAATTTAAATCTGACATATCATGTTTCTGACAATTATAACAACTATGCATTCATAAGTTTCGAGATTGTCAACTTTTTAAACTGTCAGGCGAACTCAATTTTTGACGTCAATATAACCGCTGATGAGATAGCGCTCAGTGATTGGTATAATTGAATTGACCAATTTAATTCTGATATTTCTTGACTTTGAATTGTAATAACTGTTAGTTTTGAGCTTCAAATAAGAACGCATTCTTTGACATCGAATAAATCTAGAAGTCATTATCGGATTATGTTTTTTTAACAACAAATTTTGAACCCTTCCTTTTCTTTCTCTAGTTCAATAGAGAATCTTATTCGCTTCTTTTAATACCTGGATAACAAAGAATGTAATTGTTTTACACATGGTGGAGGCGCCGGTGGTGCCATCAGTTATTTATTTTATTAGCTGTTACTTTATTAGTGTTTCGAAATTACGTTTTTTTTTTTTTTAAAGAAAACGCAATGAAATTATTTTAAGAATGCTGTATGTTTGCTAAAATCGTTTCTAATGTTTGGCGTGGTTTCTCTTCCTCTCGCCCAAGTAAATATCCTTATTGTACATCTGAGGGCATAGAGAAGAGATGCAAATGTAAAAAACACACAATTTGCCTAATACAATTAAAAGTCTCTCCAATCAAGAGAATAAACTCGGTTGATTCTGCGTTTTTGCAATCAGCGAAGGAACTTCGCCGACTGTCAAAACAAACTTAATGAACTCGCCTCTCCATTATCCCGTACCACCTAGCTTTGTGAATTTGCGAATTTGTTTCGCTCCTTATTCCCTTATACATTCCTTTGTTGGTGTATGTAAATCGCGTTCTTTCGGCGGCGCTGCTTTTTTTTTCTTCTTCCCCCCGGCCGATGGAGAGAGAGAGTTATTATTTAATTACGAAATTACAGGTATTTTCTTTATCGTTAATCAACGCGGCGGCTGCGGCCGCGCTTCGTTAGAAGTTTTTAGAGATTATTGATTAAAATATGAATTATTCATGGCTTTCTTTAATTAAATCTAGTCCATTAGGTTTGATTTATTCGGCCCGCTTTGGCGAATTCTTAATTAAAAATTATGTGTTTCCCCGCATGGAACCACCAAGAGTATGAATACAAGCTATGATTTGTTTCAACTTTACGTCGTCAAGAGGAACTTGGTAAAAACCCAGATTTCTGAAGATTAACATCGACCACAGAAGCATTCAAGTTTATCTCTGGCTTCGTTTCAGTTTTTTTTTTACAAGAACGAAAATAAGGAAGCGAAGAAGTCTTTTTTTAAAGGGTGTATAAACATAAACTCAAACCCAACTATAAACAGAACCTTCACCTTTTGTAAAAGGAGTCTAACACACGCTACAGTAAACTGAAGCAAAAAGGCAATTTAATATGTAAACAGAAAATCGAAAACATTGACATCAACGTCATCTATTAACAAGTTTCGACAAAAGAATCTTGGTTATATATTTCACTTAAAAGATGTCGCCATTAGAACTCATTCGAATTCTGTTAATTCTGTGGCAGAGTTTGTTGCTAAATTTATAAAATATTTTAGTTTTGTCACCGAAATCTAACGCACACTACAATCAAGCCCCAATCAACTTACCAAGAACAAGAAACAATATTTTCAATCATAAAGAGAGAAAATCGAAAACATTGGCATCAGTTCCATCTGTTGACGACTTTAAACAACAAAAACTTGAGTATTCATGGATTTGTCTAAGGCCTTCGATTGTGTAGACCATAGTATACTTCTGCTTAAACTTCACAAATTAGGATGCAGGGGAATTGTGAATAACATTATTAACTCGTATCTAAAGGATAGAAAACAGTGCGTTCAAATAAGTAACATCAATGGATACGAAATAAAATCTGATCTTAAAACGATAAATCAGGGCGTACCACAGGGATCAGTCTTAGGCCCACTGCTGTTTTTAATATACACAAATGACTTACCTAATATTCTAAATGATCAAATCGTAATGTTCGCAGATGATACGTCCTTAATAGTGACAGCTGAGAATAATAATGCCTTGACTGTAAAGATTGAAAATGATATTTCAGTTATGGAAAAGTGGTTTCAGAGTAATAACTTAAAACTGAATGTTGATAAAACTAAAATATTGAAATTTACTTTGCAAGAAGAAACTCCATATAGCCTTATTTACAATAATAACATACTTACCTCAGTAAACCATACTTCGTTTTTGGGGATTGAGATAGATCAAAACCTGAAATGGAATTTTCATATCCAAAAGCTTGCAGAAAAAATAAACAAGTTTACTTACGCCTTAAGGATTACAGCCCAAGAAATAAGTCTGGAAGCAGCTTTAAGTGCGTACTTTGCATTTGTAAATTCGCGAATATCCTATGGCATTGTCTTCTGGGGCAACTCTTCCGAAGCTAGCAGGATTTTTAAACTACAAAAATTATGCCTGAGAAACATCTTTAACCTGAAACAGAGGGAATCCTGTAAAGAAGATTTTAAAATGAACTCAATACTTACCTTACCGTGTTTGTACATTCTGGAGTGTGCACGTTTTGTTAAGAGTAACTACAGTGATTTCATGTGTCGGTATGAACTTCAACATAACCGTGACACGCGTGGACAGAGGAACATTAAATTATGTGCACCAAGGACTCGTTATTCACGTGTACAAAATAGTGTAATTCAACAGATGATAAAAATTTACAACCATATACCTTTGAATATAAAAGCACTCCCGCACAAAGACTTTAAGAAAAAAATGAAAATATACTTAACCGAACACTGTTTTTACTCCTTGGCAGAGTTTTTTACAATTAGATTTGAGACTCTATAGGTTAACTATTTTATATTTTTATATATATATATTTTTATTGTAATTGTAACACTACGTACATAACTGTTTTGTGTCTGTTTGGTACATGTATATTTATTTACTTTGCATATTTGACGTTTTCCATGCTTTATTGGCACAAGGGAAATAAAAGTATATTATTATTATTATTATTATTATTATTAATTGACTTAAAGATGTCGCCATTGGAATACATTCGAATTGGTTGTTAAATAAAAAAATATTTTAGTTTTGTAACGGAAATATAACACACACTACAATCAAACCTAAATCAACTAAGCTTAGAAGCAAGAAGGATTACAGGATTTCAATCATACCAAAAGAAAATTGAAAACGTTGGCATTAGTGCCATCTGTTGACGACTTTCAACAATAGAAACTTGACTACATAGTTCACTCAAAGATGTCGCTTTTGTAACTCGTTAGAATTTTGATGAATTCAGTAGCAAAGTTCGATGAGAATTCAATAAGAAATGTGTGATTAATTTAAAAATAAAAAAGAGAATTTCAGGATAAATATGTAAATTGATGAAAATTCTTACAAATAACAGTAGTGGCATCATTGAATGAAGAGACATGAAATAAGACAAGACACTCGCGGGAGAAATTCGAAAAATGTGAAAGATATTAAAGAATAAAAACATAAATTGCGCGCAAATTGAAGGAATTTTTTTTGCCTCTTGTTTTTCAAGTTAATTCAACAAGAAATTGTTTTCTCAAAAATAAAGACGCTAGCCAATCCAAGAATTAATTCGACAAAGAATCCAAAGAGAAGTGAATCACACACACCAACGAAGTGCAAAATTGCATAAGCAAAAAACAAAAGATTCTCATTCCGCTAGGACTGATTATTGAAAAATCATTGATTTCCGGTGAGAAAGTTTTGAAAATTTTCAAATAATTTGTTTCTTTGGATTCCATTACTTTTTTTTATTTCCGTTGTTTTATTGTTTTGTGTTCTAATTTTTCTATTACGTGCAGGAATTCGTTATCAAAATACGCCATTGTCCATTATTTGTTTTCTTTTCATACCATCGGAACCTCGTCTGTTTTCCTCAGAACTTCTCCCAACAATCGCTTGCGCTTCTTTGGTGTCTTCTTTCAAATGTCAATCCCCAAAGCCTCTTAGCGTATTCGTAGGTAACACAACATGAAAAATATTTATTAGATGATAACAACAACATACAAAAAATATAAATTCGAAAGACACCTTGGAGGGGTTGACTCCGTTGTACACAAGAACGTGTTCCAACCAATGCATTTCAATTTTATTTCTTAAATGCATCACGGCAATGACTACGTTCTTTATCATTGCCTTTCATTAGGACCTGAATTACCGGCTTCGATGATTCCGATGAATGTGTGGAGTGTGAGTGATATCTCGACAATGTCTGCAATAGAAGTGGTATGCTTCTGACAATGACTGCACAAAAGGCTTGTGTGCGCTTCCGACAATGACTGCACAGAAAGCTTTGAATTGCTCCCACATCCCTGCACGTAACAGACTAAAGCTAGAGCGATTAGAACTCTAGTTTTTATAGGGCTTTCTCCTAGCGGGAGTGAAGTAACTCTGCTTCATTGGGTTTAAATGTGTAATCGAATCACAGATGACCAAAAGCTGTCATATGTATCTTATTCGTCAGGGGGCAGTCTTTTAGCGTTTATTAACCCTTCCGCGTGGAGTGACGTACACGTGTACGTCATGCATAAAATAATTTTTACTTCGGAGTGACGCACACCGTACGTCATGACAAAATAAATTTTCTTGGGAAGCTCCGTACTTGATACCTGTAACTAGGCAGTCGTCAGTAGATAATTAACAGTCATTACGCCTCCCCAAAAAGCTTAAGAAAAGCTTAGGGCTCGAATGGCATAAAAAAATGAAAAACAATAACAAAATTAAAAAAATTATTTTATTAATATTTTGCCGCTAACAAAAGTATGCTTTTGTTAATAATTTTCATGAGTGTGGTAAATTTTGAAACACGCTTCTAAACATAATCCAGCTTCACAATCAGGGCACCAATAAATGGTTTCTCTCCTGCGTCCACGTTTGGGGCTTTGCTTTTTGCTCAGTTGAACTTTTTCTATGAAATGACGACTAATAAGTCGAGATACATTCCTAACTTGAGAATGTTTTTCTGGAACCTTTCTCCGGCCATCTCTTGCATATTTTGAAAAAAGCTGTTCAACAAGTTGAACTCTAAATTTAAGGTGGTCAACTTTTTGTTGCTTGTTGATCTTGTAAATAACGAAACTATTCAGGACAGTATCATTTAATAGCCTTCTAAATAGTTTCATGTACCATTTGTGCATTTTCTTTCATTCGAGTAAGAAGGCTTTGATCTTTCACATTCACTCCACTCATATGTTTATTGTGGTCAATAACACTGACAGATTTTGTTACTTGTCTATTCCTCTTTAGTTTCCTGTCCATGATATGTCGAAATCGTAGTTACTGGTTTTTTGTCTATCCATTTCAATATCGATATGGCTTCGCAATGTTTAGCTACAATTTCACCTTTTTTTAGTTTGGCATTTTTTATTATATTTTCTATTCAGGCGTAGCGTTCCTACACAATCTGTACCCCACGACTTTAAATCTTTTGTCAGTTCTCAGGAGTTATAAAAATTGTCCATCCATACAGTCTATCCTTTATGTAACAAGGGCTCGACTAGTTGTAGAACAATTTTGCGGGTATTTATCATATTAGGCGTAATAAGATGTATATTCAAGCAGTATTATTTATAAGCGGACTTAACATTTCAGTAAACGAATCTCTCACACTGTGGAAAGGAAGATTGTCCTTCAAACAACACCCTCCACTGAAATCTGCTCAATTTGGACTGAAGACATATGAATATAAGATTCAACAAATGGTTATGGAGTTTCATAGTTTATACTGAGAGGAGAGAATTTACATCACATCTTATTTCGCCGAATATGATAAATACCCGCAAAATTGTTCTACAACCGTCGAGTCCTTGTTACATAAAGAACACACTGTATGGATGGACAATTTTTATAACTTCCTAGAACCGGCAAAAGATTTGAAGTTGTGCGGTACAGATTGTGTCTGAATGCTACACCTAAATAGAAAACATTTGTCCTCTGCCTTATAATAAAAACATCAAACTAAGAAAAGAAAAAATAGTACTTAAACATTACAAAGCCACTTCAATATTAAAATGGGTGAACAGTAACTATGATTTCGACAGGTGGACAAGAAATCATGCCATTATGAAAAGGAATAGAGAAGTAACAAAAACTATTTTTTCGAAATATGCAAACGATGTCCAGAGAAAGGTTACAAGAAAATATTTCCAAGATAAAAAAGTGTATGTCATTCATTGTATTCATAAAAGAAATCCTCCTATTGAGCAAAAAGCAAGGCCCCAAAGAAAATGTGTCGTTTGCTAAAAGCGTGGACGCAGGAAAAAAACATTTATTGGTGCCCCAATTGTGAAGTTTGATTACGTTTAAAAATGTGTTTCAAAGTTTTTACTCAAAGAAAATTATTAATAAAACACATTTTTGTTTAACGGGAAAACCCAGTTCAAAGAATCCGAACATGATCTTTAGAGCTACAACCCGTTCCCATTGACCTAACCAACTCAGCTATGCAACTACAGTAAAATTTTGATTATCCTGATTAATTAATGCATGTCCTGATCCGGAGAACCTAAAATCCGAAGCTTGTGCAATCCGAATAACATGCAACAGAAATATTTGATCCGGATAACCGCTAAATCCGGAAAATCGAAGATCCAGATAAGTAAAATTCCACTGTACTTAAATAAAAATATTTTTATTTAAAATTAAATAAATAAAAAATAATAAAACGTAATTATAAAAGTTTTTCTTGAATTTTCTCCTCCCTCATCTCACATAGTAAATTAAATTTTTAAATCCCACGCGATAGGGTTAAGGAGGTTGTCTTAGAGACCAAATTTGAGGATGCAATCCTATTTGCTGGCCAATCATGGAAGAATGCGATTTCA
The DNA here is from genome assembly GCA_039766575.1 of Serrognathus titanus. Taxonomy (NCBI): domain Eukaryota; kingdom Metazoa; phylum Arthropoda; class Insecta; order Coleoptera; family Lucanidae; genus Serrognathus; species Serrognathus titanus. The sequence goes on along the minus strand of CM077914.1, from coordinate 52,012,536 downwards.
CTTAATTCTTCAAGGGGTGACTTAAATTTTGTTTATTTTCGACGATCGTCGTCGTTACCTGACGCTGTCAATCTGACGTTACTTGATGTCTGTCATTTTGACGTTTCTAGTATCTGTCATTTTAACGTTTGCCGATTTGACATTTCAGATATCTGTCATTTTGTTTGTTGTTATGTGATTGTGACGTGTTTCGTTGGTCGCTAAGCAACGTGCGAGCCTGCACAGCCTTTTAAAACTCAACAGTTTACCAGTTTCATCTCCTATTATTAAAAGTGGTTAAAAAGAGTGAAGATGATTCGAGGGTGGTTAGAGCATTGAATCGAAAACGCTATTAGATTTGGTGTTCAAGCGATGATAGATGATGCCATCAAGAATCTTACCTTTTAGTTTTAATCAAAGAAAATCCAATTAACGCAAAACAGAACTATTTTTGAAAATTCATTAACAAAAAAGATAGAAAAATGTTACAATAGAATAAACATAATGGAGGGATTTAAATTTCGTGCTCAGGGAGGTAAGAAAAATATTTCACAGAGGGCAGTGTCAACGGTAAGCTTTGTGTTTGACCAGTGTAAGAAACCGACATTTTTGCAAGTCCTTAAGAGCATCGCGTAAGTTAAATTCGACACAGTATCGCCTACACGACCGCAGAAAAGCGCCCAACTTAAAATTATGTAAACAAACGACTAACTTTATCAAAAGCTTTGCCGTCAAAAGTCATAACTGAATAAATAGCAGCTGCATGTTGCATTATGAAATAGACTCATAGGGAATGCCGCTGTTATATAAAGAGATTTGTTTATTTTAAATCAAAGAGAACAGTCGATTCAAGGAAAGCCTCGACGACTCGTAGGGCAATTGTGAAATTTAAAACCCACTTACAAGGTCTATTCATAATCGAAATTTCGGTGTGAACCATATAAAAGAGGTCTACTTTTACGAATAGGTATCACACAACGAGTAGTCGTGTGGTCATCCAGAGTCCGATGGCGTGGATTGCGGTCAAAGAAAGTCATAATGTGTGATCAAATTCCGAAAATCCTTCTATTTCTTTGTATGTACTACCATGGTTTAATGATAATACCAAGACGAGGGGAAGGAACGTAAAAGAATTGTTTGACTTCCTCTTCATCCAATCCCTCAAAGCAGAAGAAGAAATCTGGAAATGACTTTGCAACGATTCTTTAGCTTTTGGTTCAAGTTAGATAAAGGCAGAAAACTTGGCGATTAACTAAAATTTCATTTGGCAGAAGGCCCGCATCGATTTTTCCCGCCCTAATCATACCTTAGTGGAAATCTTCAGGTGTAATTTGAAAACATCAATAAAGCACGCAAAAAAAGCAGCACTTGCATGCGACACACTTAGACTTCCGATATACCGGAACGGTCGGGCGGAAGTATGTGCGATAACCGGCCGGCATTCTTTCAGCGACTTCCGGAGCCCCGGCCACTTTACATTTCCTTCCGTGGCAGTCGGAACACTCCAAATGAGTAATGGCGGACCCCATATTGGCCTGATTGCTAAAACGGATATTCCGTGCCACGTTTCCACCAGCTACAAATACACGCCGAGCTCGCATATCGTTCAGACTGATATCTCCACGCCTGTTACAATAATTAGCGTGCCGGCGCTGACGTCAACTACAAGAAGCAAAACGGTGGAACGGTAGTTTCTCCCTGAAATATTTGGTGGAGGCGCCGGACTATTCATAAAACAACAGAATGGAATTTTATTTTCAGAAACATTCGGTGGAGGCGCCGGTACGTTCACGGAACCATCGTTTTCAAATTGTGTAAAACTCCACCGACGTCGACGACAACTACAACAACAACAACACAACAACATACGAAATTAAAGCACGGATTAACTCGCAAATTATCAACAAAGCGAACGATTTCCGGGGAGACGCGTCGCGGCGTGTGCGAACTCCACAATCGAAATCAAATTGGTAGAAAATTGATAATCACCGCATGATACGCAAACAACGGGAGCGCCAGAGACGGGCGCAGGGGCGCCCCGGGAATCGGACAGAGACGGCCGGGGAGTTATTAAAATGTAAATGCGGACAAGTTCCTGTGACAGGAATGAAACTAGATTGTGGGGACCGGGGCAAATAATCAGTCAACGAGTGTGAGTATTGTTAATTAATGAAATTTGAGCCCGGTTATCCTCTGTAAAATTGCGCGGGCGAGGGCGCTAGGTGTTTGTTAGAGACTAACCAATTGGACATAACAACAAATTATGTATTTATTAAAAAAAACTACAAGCAATTGTCTGTTGTTATCTTAAAGATGGCTTTCTTTTCCTTTTTTTAAATTTGTTGTTATATTAATTGAATTGTATCTCTAAAAGCGATTATCTTTTGTTTTCAAAATAAAAGCAAAACAATAACGCAACCTTAAAAGTAAAGTAAGAATTATTGAATAAAGTCATTCGAGTTAAAAGAAGAACAAAAAAAGTAAGATTCAATCATTCGGAAGTGAGATCGAAGCGAGACAAATGGAAGGGTTTCTAAAACAAAAGAAAACTAGGAACTTGAATATTAAAATTTGAAAAAGGGCACAAAAAGGAAAACTTTACAAGGAGCGCAAAGAAGGAATGCCGAAAAAAATTCTGAGGAAAAGAGATGAGGTTTGAAAACAAAAGAAAAATTTGAAAACAGAACGCAATTTCAATTTTAAAAAATGCTTGAAAGAAAACAAGTGAGAATTCAATTGTTTCACAACGAGAAAAATGCCATCGAAACAAAAAGCGGCCGGATTATAAAAATTCATCTGTCTCTTCTTATCTTGAGGGTCTCTCTCTTTCCTTGTTTGTTATACTTTTATCTTTTTATTTATTTTTGGCATTTAAACCTGTTTTCTGCAAAAGTTTTCTTCTTATGTTTTCTTACGAATTTTTATTAGTTTTCTCTTGTGCTTTCAATCGATTGCCTTTTGTTTTTCTGTTCTGGAGAATCGACGGCCCCAAGAATAAAAACCAATTATTGATATGCATTTGTTTTATTACACTACGTAATATTGTAATATTAATGCAATAACTTAATTTAGTGTGTATTTTTGTTATTTCCTCGTTCGCTTTAATTCGATTTTATTTTTGGGGCCGTCGATTCTCCAGAAAAGAAAAACAAAAGCACAAGAATAAACTTCATTTGTTTTACGATTTCACAATGATTGTTCTGAAGCGAAATTTGATTGATTGTTCTGAGGCGTAATCGTAAAGTAAAACAAATGAAGTTTACTCTTTATTCTCCAACAAAGAGAAACAAAAGCACAAGAGTAAACTTCATTTGTTTTACTTTACTTTACGCTTCAGAACAATATTATTACAATTGTTGTAATATTATTACAATTGTTGTTCTGAAGCGAAATCGTAAAGTAAAACAAATGAACAATTATTGTTCTGGAGCGAAATCGTGAAGTAAAACAAATGAAGTTTACTCTTTTTTCTCCAGAATAAAAAAAACAACAGCACAAGAATACACTTCATTTGTTTTAGTTTACGATTTCGCTTCAGAACGATATTATTACAATTGTTGAACTGAAGCGAAATCGTAAAGTAAAACAAATGAACAATTATTGTTCTGAAGCGAAATCGTAAAGTAAAACAAATGAAGTTTACTCTTGTGCTTTTAATAACAATAATTGTTCTGAGGCGAAATCATGAAGTAAAACAAATGAAGTTTTCAGAACGATAATGTTGTGAAGCGAAATCGTAAAGTAAAACAAATGAAGTTTTCAGAACAATAATTGTTCTGAAGCGAAATCGTAAAGTGAAACAAAAAAAGTTTTCTTTTGTACTTTTAATCGATTGCCTTTTGTTTTTCTTTTCTGGAGAATCGAAGACCCAAAAATAAAATCGAATTAAAACAAACAAGGAGAAAACAAAAACACAGATTTAGGGCCGGTCTTTTCACTTCCTTGCAAACTCGCTTTTTACTAAAAATGAACATTAAATTAGGTTGTCATAGCAACGTGCATTACGCGTCTCTTTCTGATTAACTAAGCGACTACATCTATCTCGCTCATATTTTAATTTAATATTCATTTTTGTAAAAAGAGAATTTACAAGACCGGTCCTAAATTAAGTTATTGCATTAGAATCACAATATTAGGAGTATCTAGTAAGAAGTGATCAAATGAAAAATGAATTAGAGTTGGTGATGCAACTGAACACGCATGTGTGCATTTAGTTCATCGAACGTTCCTTCAGTCACTTTGACGCTTCTACAAAGCAAGAAAAACGTTTTATTTAAAAAAAAATTAATACAGATGCGTAGAATAACCACTGCCTGCCGCATCAAGATTGATTAACAATTAGTATTAATATGACGTTATTCAAGACATGAATTTAGATTCCAACGCCTACCCTAATTCATTTTTTTGTTGGTCATTGATTATATCAAAACAAAAATATAATGAAGCAAATGAAAATCGATTGTTCTGAAACGAAATCGTAACATAAAACAAATGGAGCTTTGTCGTGTGCTTTTAATGGATTGGGGCCAGAGTGAATTAAACATTCCGTCCGCGGGCCACATCAGTTGGTACTATTTATATTTTTTTTATTACTAAAAACAAAAACTTTTTTTAATATATTACATTATTTATTTTTACACTAAATACAAACTAAATTGTTTTTCTTTCATGAATAAAACTAGATAATTAAAACAGAATAGTGGAAATAAAAAAATTCAAGAAAACATAAGAACGTAAACATTTAAACTATTTCTCGATACAACCATACGATGCTGCATCGATTTCGCATTTCGTCAAACAAAGAATAACAACTTTTTATTTAATGCGAAATTTGGTGCTGTACAGATTTGGATAAAATGTTGATGTCCGGTTGAATATCTGTAGTACTTAAGCGTAAGTTGTTTTCCAAATTTATATCGGCTATTCTACTTCTATATTTGGATTTGAGATACTTCATTTTTGAAAACATTTGTTCACATTTATATGTGGAGCCAAATAAAGAATATATAATCTTTGCATGTTCGAATATACTCGGAAATTCCTTATCAGCAAATACATACAAATACATTTTTATAAAAATCGAGTTCCAAAAGTTCCATTTGAAATTTTTCTGGCACATTTTCGATATCAACAATTGAAAATGGAGAAGAAAATAAATCCAAATAAATTGATTTCTTCTCAAAATCTTGGAAACGCTCAGTAAGTTCCGAATGTAAATGTTCCATTTTTTTTACATAAGTTTGAGCATTATATTTGTCAAAATGATTTGACAGTGTTGGAAAATGGCATAAATTTCCTTTTGCCACTTGGAATTGCCACAAAATTAATTTACTCTTAAAAGATTTAATATGACCATGTAATTGTGCGACATGTTGATTTTGTTTCTATAATTCTTCACTTAAGTGAAATTCGGTAATTCGAATACCTACAGCTTTGTTTGTTTCTCAATATTGAACATTAAACCGAACTAAAATTCAAATCTGTTTTAAAAAAGAATTCTTATTAGTTTTATTACGCTACTGAATAATTCTACTGTAACAAAACACAGACAACCGAGCAACATGACGTTTGACAACGAAAATGAGCGTATGACGATGATTCGATGGCTGATATGCATTTGTTACAGTTGAACTTACTAAGATAAACACTTATAAAATTATAAGTAACAGTTAATTAATGGCTACTATCAGGAAGCACGTATATATTTTTTAATATTTCACATTTTCGTTTTTATTAATATTTGCTACTTATTTAGTTTAGATTTAGGCCTCGCGGGCCGGGGGTTGCCCACCGTTGTTCTAGAGCAGTGATGGCGAACCCACGACCTGCGGATCACAGAATGACCCGCTAGAATATTTAAAGAGACTCTTGTAAATATTTATAAAGTGGACTTATTTTCGCCTTGATAATAGGTGTTACAATTTTTGACTATGGCTATATAGTTTGAACTGGTATTGATGAAAAGTTTCAAATGTTATATTTCAAAATTCAAATTGTTTCTACTTTCGAATTCTGACGCCACAAATTAATGGCGGATACAAAACCTCTGATGTTGTGAAGATCAACCAACTACTTTCCTGATACTTATGCAAAAATTATCATCAGGAAAGTAACAACAAATTTCTCACTCTAGTGAAAACTGCAAATGAATTGATTCACGGTACGGCACTGACGGTTACGTTGAATGAATACACATAAATTCCACAGCTGTCACTAATAAATAAAATAAATACAAAAATTTTTCCCATCTAGTGTGTTACTCTCATTTTTTCGCATGTTCACGTATGTTCCTTACTTGATCCGTATCCTAAACAAACATAACTTTAAAAAAATTGTTTTATTAATTTGATTTTACAATGGTTTTCACATTAGAAGAAAAATCTTTTATGGTTGAATCCTACTTTCGAAACGCCCAAAAAATCAATGGCGAGTGGACCTGTTTGTTCTATTTCTGATTGTATTGCAGAATTTCAGGAAAGATTTCCAGAAACTGTATTTCTGTGCCACAAATTTGTTAGTCAACTTCACTACTCTGTAGGAGAAACTGTCAGTGTGGCTAGAAAGCAGGTATCAAGTAGGCCTAAAGTAAGAACTGATGAGGTAGTTTGAAAATGTGAGACAAATTATGACTGATGCTCCTCGCACTTCCATCCGTCACCTATCACAACAAGTTGATATTTCTGTCGGGACCTACAGAACTATTCTAAGAAAGGATTTGCAAATGTTCCTTTATCATTTGACTGCCGTGCATGAATTGCTTCCAGTAGATTATGAACCAAGGCGAAGATACTGTCATTGGTTTTTAAACAAAATTGACAATGACGATTTGTTGGACAAAACTTTCTTTTCCAATGAGGCCTGGTTCCATTTAACAGGATACATTGATTCCCAAAATATGAGGCTCTGGAGTACAGAAAACCCTCATATTTTCATTGAAGCCCCACTCCATCCACAAAAGATTGGTGTTTGGGTAGTTTAAGTCGGAGAAGATTGGTAGGTCCAATATTCTTCAGTGGTATACTAACAGCACTTAGAAATCGGGAAGAGATTTTGCATCCATTTATTAATCAACTGCATGATGACGAGTTGCTATTTGGATACTTCCAACAGGATGGTGCAACGCCCCATGCTGCTGGAGATACTTTAAGTTTCCTTCGAGATTTTTTTGGAGATCGGATAATTAGCAGAAATATAGCAAACATATGGCCTCCACGATCTTACGATCTAACTCCTTTGGATTTCCTTGTTTGGCCCTACTTGAAAATTCCATTTTTAAAACGTCCGTTAATGATTTACAGGAACTTACCCAAAGAATCATCGAAAAGCGTGATGAAATAAACAATTCTCTCCACATTTTGCAAAATGTTATTAATGGATATTGCAAAAGAGTTAGAAAATGTCTCGAAGAAGACGGAAGCCACTTTCAACATCTGTTGTGAATTCACGTTCAACGTGTTATTTTGTTTAGTTTCAAATACGTAATAAATCGTAATTATTGGTTATGATTTTCGGTTGATAATATGTCAAATTGATGTTTACTGATCAAGTAAGGAACATACGTGAACATACGAAAAAATGAGAGCAACACACTAGATGGGAAAACTTTTTGTACACATGTTAGCTCTTTAATTAAAGTAAAAAATTCTCAGCGATAGATTGCAGGTAAAATGAAGTGTCTTACACTTTCGGAAGAAATCGATATGCTTAAGCAATACCTTATAAGTGCAATCGTCGCGTCGTGTATATAAGTATAATACTCGTATATCAAAATTAGAAAAAAAATATATATTTTATATACCACAAAAATTTAAAAAATCAAGTTTTCTTGCCAGATGAAAATTATGAAAATTAATTAAAATTGTGTAACTGGCAGTATATACTGCCAGTTACACAAAAATTTAAATTTAAATTAAACCCTTTGCGTTGGTAGCAAAAAGTTTGCCATCCCTGTTCTAGAGCAGTGAAACGAAATGAATGAAATGGGGGTTCCAAATACTTATAAACGGAGATGAAAATCAATAATTAATTAATTACTTAATAGAAAGAGAGGAAGAAGTAGTAAACTAGCAGAATCAATATTATATTAGTTAAGCAAGCGGGTTGGTCTAAGGTACATGTAATCAATTAAATATAATCGATTACTTTAAAAAAAAACTTTTGAAAAACACATAAATTTCTTCTGGAAAGTTATTAATTTGTTTGCGAGCGCATCGTTATTATTTTTTTTTCCTTCTTCCGGCGACAAGCATTAACAAGGAGTCGATGCTTATTTGGACAAATAGTCGTCCTTATGTCACACTCGATGACATCCCCCGATGGCGAAAGGACGCTCATTTATCTTAATACACTGTTGACAAAAGAAACTGCTCCCTTGATGCAATTCTTTACGCTGCCGTGCATCCCCCATGAATTACTGACCACAATTTGGAAATTAGGGAAAGCGACCCTCGTTTGACGTTCTTATGCAAACCGAAAACAAGCAACACGATAATGTTTACTCTAACTATCAATTTTTATTAATTAAATTTGCTTCTTGTTGTCTTGCGAAAATTTGTAAATTCGCAGGTAATTAGATTCATGTTAAAGAGAAACGGATTTACCTTCTTGCGAATTATTTCTTGCTCGTATTTTTTTTTTTGCAAAGCAGATTTAATATTCAATAAAGAACTCGACCGTAAAGAGTGTAATTATGCATTCATCTTTTATCATAAGCAAATCACCGGTGGAGTCATCGAAGTGAACGAATTTTTTTAAGCGTTCAAATCAAGCAAATTAGAATATAGGTACATACTTTTTAATATTTATAAGTTCACGAGCATACTTTTCAGATTTAAAATTAATTATAAATGTGAGGGAAGTTTAAAGAACGAACATGAAATCAAATTTAGAAGTTACTCACAGGTTGGGTGTCAGCGCGACAAATCCCAACCACTTCCTCTCTTATTTTTGAAAAAAAAAAATTCATAAAACATAAAACTTATAGGGAATAATTTCCAGTTTTTGTAAATGTTCACAAAAGAAACTAAAATTAGATTTTTTAGTGGAACTGTGTTCGTATATACAGGAAAGGTAAAAGCAAAACTAGCGTGCGGTTCCTAACGAGTGGGAGTAAAATGCACTGCGATTTTGTAGATGTAGAACAAAGATGGATACAACAGCAATGCTGTCATAATTCCTGCTCTGCTCTTTCTCTTGCAAGGCGATAATGCATAAGTTTTAACAACGACGGTTTTATATCTATTTCTGTTCTATATCTAGAAAATCAAAGTGCATTTTACACGCACTCGTTAAGACACGCACGCCGGTTCTGCTTTTACCTTTTCTGTATTTGAAGTTTGAATCAAATTTTAATGACATTTTGTCTACATTTAAAAAAAAATAAAACAATTATCCAAAACAATTAGCTTTACACATTTTGTTTGCGAGATACATATTTATATGCATGGAAGGTGATTATTCTCTCTCTTATTCTCTTATTATTCTCTCTCTCTTATTTCCTCTACTGAAATTCTCTAAAAAAATACCGTGTAGTAGAAAATAAACCGAATAGTTGAAAAACAGAAATTCAATTGAATTTTTAAACATTTTTCGCGATGACTGGAAATAAATTCTATCCACAGAGGTCGTCAGCAGGAGTATTTTCTAGTTATAAAATAAATTGAGTTCAAAAAATAAAAAAGAATTCGAAAATTTGAAGTTAGGTTCGCGGAAATTAGTTATAAATTATAAATAAATATAGAGAAATCTAAACTCCCTAGATAAAATAAAGTACAGCAATGGGGACGCCATTTTCAGGCTAATTATGCGCGGGAATTTCAAAATGTAAATTTTGGATGATTGTCACGACATTGAAAAATACATACCTGTAAAATTTTTTTTATTGGATTACGGATACCTTTAAAACGGTAATTTATAATAATACACTTGAATAAATTGGCTACACAGTGCGACAAGGAAATTCTGAATTCGGATTTCTGAACGTAATGGTAAATTTGGAAGGAAGCATCAAATGAGGTTTTTCAATGCTAGGTCATTTAGGATTTTATATTGAGGTTTGAACTTTAGAAAAGGGTTTACAATAAAACGCACGGAACACATCATTTTTAAGAAGAATATTAAAATAAATTTAATTGGTAAAGAAGAAAAAGAAAAAAGTGTGAGAAAAGTCTTGAAGCATAATTTTTGGCAATCAAATTTAAATCAGTTTCATTAAAGACTTCAAGGTCGTTGTGATTGTAGAGGTTGAATTGATGTCGATGGTTCAATTTGGAAGTCTTCAGGACTTATAAGGCTCTCCATGCTGTCATAGCTGCACTGAACGACGGAATTATCTAAGGTGTTTTCGAGTTCTAGGACTTCTTATTCTTCATCGTCGTCTCTGTCGTAAATTTTTGGTACTCATTAACTATCAAAACTTATTGAAAAACTGGTACATAAGCAAGTTATGGCATACTTATTGAAATATAACATCATTACCGACCAATCAACATGATTCCCTTACTGGAAAGTCGACAGAAACGGCTGTGGTTACAACACTAGATCATATATACAGTGAATTAGACGCAGGAAACCTTGTCATTGGACTTTTCTTTGACCTCTCCAAGGCTTTTGACACCATGAATATTGAACGTTTTCTGCGGAAACTCGACCAATACGGGGTCTTGCTGGAGACTGGTTCAAGTCTTTCCTTAATAATAGGCAACATACTGTTAAACTTGGCAACACAACTTCTAATTCTTATGCAGATAACACAACAATAGTGGTCTCAGCACGGACCATTGAGCTGTTACTATCCAAAATTAATACTTGTAATAAACGAAATGGAAGATTGGCTGTTACTAAATTTAAATAAAACTGTAATCATGCAGTAGGATTAGATGATACCATTTTTTCTCAGTATAATCTAAACCTGAGAACCTCACATAAATTTCTTGGAACAATACTTGATTGTCAGCTTAATTGGCAAGAAAACTTGACTGCAATATGCACCAAACTTAATAAATGCTATTATGCCATACTTAAAATGAAACAATATCTTGATGTCAAATTTTTACTGAACATGTACTACAATTTCGCATACTGCCATCTTCAATATAACATTATTGCTTGGGGATATTCTTCCTATAATGTATTTAAATGTATAATAGAATAAGTTCTAATTTTTAAGCGCAGCCTCAATTAAGATACGTGATGCATGGTGAAGAGAACCACACAGTGTGTGTACGATGCCTTCTCCAAATTGTACTGCTTGCGACAATAATATTCGTGTAAATTAAACAGCGTTATAAGAGTTTATTTCACCCCCAAGTTTTGAATACTACAACTGGCGACGAGAATGGGATTGGATCATTAATGTGATAAGGAACACTTTTCACTTGGCGAAAATGGCTACGCCGGAACCTTTTGCTACCGGAATCACCGGAAGATGCAGATTATGCGGAAATTATAACAAACTTAACAAAACATTTATCTCCGCAGCGTGTATTGTTTGCAAAACGTTATAAATTTTACAACGCACGCAAAAGTGAACCCAACCCAACCCACATGGGAATTGTTAAAATGAAGTCGTTAGCTCGATATTATGTGTGGTGGCCTTCTTTGGACTCAGATTTAGAAAAAACTATTAAAAACTGTTTAGCTTGCTCTAAAATTCAAAATAATCCCGTAAAAGGTGTGTTAACACCTTGGCCTATAGCTCAAGAGTCATGGGAGAGGGTTCATATAGACTTCTTGGGTCCACTGCGTAATAAATATTTTTTAGTTTTGGTGGATGCTTTTTCTAAGTGTACGGAAGTGTTCACAATGAATAACATAACGTCACTGAACACAATAGATAAATTAAGAGAGTGTTTCTCTACGTTCGGACTTCCGAAAATTGTAGTTTCAGACAATGGGCCTTAGTTGAAATCTGCCGAATTTTCGAAATTTTTAGAATCAAACATCAAACATATCACTACACCACCATATCGCCCCGCCTCGAATGGTTTAACTGAAAATTTTGTAAAAACCTTTAAAACATTTCTTTTAAAGCAATTAGAAGAAAACAAACACGTCAATTGCAAGTTTCTTATTAATTTACAGAAATACAGAACACTGCAGCACTGGAGAAACTCCTGCTAGAATAATTTTTGGGAGACCTCTTAGAACAAGGTTAGACTTAATTCTCCGACAGCTGCTCGTAGACTGAATAAACCTGAATGTGTTATTAAAAAAAATATTGAAAGTAGTCAACATAGAAACATAAAATATTTTAGAGGCAGACATAAAGCTCGATTTTCTCCAGGCCAACAAGTTTTAGTGAAAGATTTTCGTTATTCAAAACCTTGTTGGTCAGGTGCAGTTATTTCTAAGAGGTGGGGAAAGCAAGTATATGAAGTGATGATACCAGATTCTGATTGCAAATGAAAAAGGCATTCTGATCAAATTAGAGTTAAACATTCACCAGAAATTATTTCCACAGATCAGAGTTTGGCAAATGTTTCTGATGTTAAAATGGATGTAGATGGCCCATCAGGAAACATAAATTTTAATAGTCCGATTAACGAACCTATTTCAAATTCAGATGTACCATCGACCCCCATTAAACCACAACGTTTGCGTAAGAAACCCTGTAGGTTACAATATAGTTGATTTAAGTATTAAGTCTTGTTACATTTGTTCGGAATTAATTTTAGTTGAACGTTTTCTTTTAAAGGGGAGGAAATATAATGTATTTAAATGTATAATAGAATAAGTTCTAATTTTTCCGCGATGCCTTGTCCAAATTATACTGCTTGCGACAATAATATACGTGTAAATTAAACAGTGTTATAATGATTTATTTATTTATTTATTTCACCCTCAAGTTTTGAAAAGGATAATCAGAGTGATTTTTAATTTATCTCCAAGACAGTCCTGTAAACAGGTTTTTAGAGATAATAAAATTCTAACTCTACCGCCCATATATATATTTTCAGGTGTGCAATTTATGTTAAACAAAATATGAATGAGTTTAATATTGTTGGATGTACTCACCAGCACTATGCTCGTCATCGAACTTTATTGCAGTCTGCTTGTCACTCACTCGTCATTAAATATGAGCATAGTCCGGAACATAATTGTATAAAAATCTATAACGTGTTACCTAGTAGCATAAAACATTGTACTAACATGTTTCACTTTAAAACTAAATTAAGATTTAGAATGTACCCACTGACTTGTCCTATCCACAGATGTGGCAAAAAAGGGGATCAATAAAGATTATTACTATTATCACTATTACTATTACATTAACAATCTCAGCCAATAAGACGTGTAACTTTTTACCATGGTGTGGGAATCCATAGACATGACTACTTTTGTGAAACCTTTCACCATGCTCATCCAATTCTAATGCTAATTGCTTGCTAAAGTTATCCAAGGAATGAATTTTATAGTAAATTCTATCAACAGGTGTCACCAGAAGTATCTACTATATTTAGAATCTCTTAGAAAGTAAATTTCATGTATAAGTAAAACGAGGAGTTAAAGAAATTAAAGTGCAGCGACAGATGAGAAATTGAATTTCATTTTTCAGACAAACTAGTAACAAGTCCTACCAACAGATATCGTCAGTAGCATTTCTAAATTTAAACTGCATATGAAAATAATTTTGGGAGCTTTTACTGCTATAATTGGTCAGGGTGTAGCATCTACAAGATGAAATGGGTGATTTTTATGAGACATTAGGTTACTTCCCTTGAATATAAAGTTCTTAGAACTGCGAATACGTAAGATGGAATAATTGCAACAGCTGATTCCAGAATTAGTAAAAAGATTTGGGTAATTAGGAGGATTCCCATCAAAGAGGATGGAATTGAGGATCCCATATTTCCTAGGACGGTTATAAGTAGATGACCTGCAATTATATTAGCGGCTAGTCGTCAGCTAAGGTTCCTAGACGAATAAGATTTCTAATTGTTTCAATACATACTATGAAAGGTATGAGAAGGGGGGGGGTTCCCTGAGGAACTAGATGAGCTAATATATGAATGGTGTTATTAATTCACCCGTAAACTATAAAACTTAATCATAAAGGTAAGGCAAGAGTTAATGTTAATGCTAGGTGCCTTGTTCTTGTGAAAATATACGGGAATAGGCCAAGGAAGTTATTATAAAGAATTAAGGAGAATAATGAAATAAAGATGAATGTTCTTCCTCGAACTCCCGGTCCTAAGAGAGTTTTAAATTCTTTATGAAGGGTGATGATAACTTTATTTCATAGGGAATATGAAATTCTTAATCAGGACAATCAAACCAAAAACCCAACAAAAAAAAAATTATAAAATTCTATAGGGTCTTCTCGTCCCATAAAAACATTTTAGCTTTTTGACTAAAAAATAAAATTAATCCAACATCGAGGTCGCAAACTAATTTATCAATAAGAACTCTCCAAATTAATAACGCTGTTATCCCTAAGGCAATTTAATCTTATAATCATAAAAATGGATCATAAAAACACAAATAAGTGAAAAAATAAAAGAAAAGTTTCATAAATTTTCCTATCACTCCAACAACTAGAAGTGTAAGGGTTTTTCTTGAATAAGAAAGAAGAATTATGGGCGCTAATTTCTGTCAAACAGTAAATAAAACAAACTTGAAGAAAATTAATTGAAGTAGAACCAAAACTGAGAAAATAATTTTTTAAACCATTTCTCGCGAAAACTAGTAGTAATTCTATCAACAGGTGTCACCAGAATTCTGAATTTAGAATCTCTTCGAGGTAGAAATAAGACGAACAGTTGAAAAAAGAAATTAAAGTGCAACGATAGATGAGAAAGTGAAAAAGCGAAAAAGAGTGACAAATCCTACCAACAGATATCGCCAGTAGCATATGCTAGATTTAGACTGCATTAGAAAATTGGTAACACTGTGTATGAAACTAATAAAACGTTCTTGTTATTGTCCGTTTTTTTTTATAACACCTGTCAAATGTTTCTGTTGTTGGTACCTATGTACTACATTCTCTGACAAAAGCAGGCTTCCAACAGAAACCCTAGACTTTTAATACTGACGTTATGATATATGTCAATTTGTTGAATTTCAAGTAGAGATACCGATACCCGATAATTTTGTTACCCCATACCCGATAACTACTTGGATAGCTACTGGATAAGTATCGAATAACAATTTGAAAATCTATCATAGAAATATCCGAAGTAACTGATATTGCAAAACAAGATTAACACTCCAAACATTTATTTTATGATACCTAATTTAAATTTTGAAAAATCTCACTCAGTTGTCGGACACTTACTGAGTCTCGGGTAATCGGGAAAGTATCGGGTACTCATCGGGTAATGGGTATTCATAAAGAGGAACCTGTTCCATTCAAATAAACGGGTACCCGTCGTCATCCCTAGTTTCAAACAAGACTGGTACACAACTAACAATTCATAGCCAACTCAAGGATGAATTTTTAAAAGAGGCACGTTATAGAGCACAAAGTGTTCCACTTAGAGAAAACCTAACTTTAGTTTATATCTCGCTTAGGCGATGCTCAAATGTTTTTTTTTCGTGATCATCTACAAAGAAAATTGAATCAGCAGCTATAAGTTTTGTATTTAAAATGTTTTCTAAATTGAAAAATAAGAAAGTTAAATTTAATGGAATTTCCCCCTGTGCAGAGTTTTTGTTTATATTTTGAATGACACCCACACATTTTATTATTAGTAAAGAGCGGATTTTAGTTAGAATACCTTTCTTTAGTTTTCAAGTTTGTGAAGAATTTTCTTTTCGGTGGAGTCAAATAACTCTGTTTCTAACGAAACGAAAAGATATATTTAAAAAATCTTTACTAACTTAAAAACTAAAGCAAGGTATTTGACCTAAAATCCGGTCTCTAATTATTAGAAAAAAAAATCAAAAAGCTTTGAATTAACTTTAAACAGGCAAACGATAAACGCAATCCCAACAAATGAGTATCGACTTTGTTATTTTAAATGGAAAACTTAAGGAAAAGTCTAAGGCGCGACATCTTGCAATCGCTTTTTGACCTAACATTGTATGAGGTTTGTCAAATTGCGGCCAGTTAATAAGTCCTCTCATACAAGGCGGCTAAACGTGCTGTCAAAGCATATTGAAAATTTTTAAAAATTTTGTTGCTAATCGGCTTTGATTGCAGTGGATTCCTCAAGTATCAGGTGTTTCGGCTCTATTTGGTGCCTCGTCAGCAGAAGCGTAGCTCGAGAATTCCACTACGCTTCTGCTGATGAGGCCCCAAATAGGGCCGTAACAGCTATACAGAGTATGCTCGATGAATCAAAACAGATGAGCAGCAAATTTTTTTGGAAAAATTAACGTTTCGCTGTACTGGTAACAGTTTTTTGTGTAAATTATTTAACACGCAATTCAATAAACTTTTTTATTTCAGGAGAATATGCTGAATTCGCTATTTTTCAGCAATTCTATTTCAGTTTTTCGCAAAGCTGACAACCTTCTCTCACGACTATCTTCTGCCCCAAGTCTTTCAGTTTTCATGAGAATTAGTAATGATTGTTAATAAAAATAAATATTTTTATTTTATTGCATTCTATGATATTAAAATCGCGCAAATACAATGTCTAGGTTCTAAAAGATGCACAGATTAATGTAGACATGATTTACGGTCTAAACGAAAATTCGTCTACAAAAATTTCTCGTTGTTTGTTAGACTTTTTCATCGCGATGAAAATAATTATTAAGTTAAGCTCTGATAATATAGACTGTGTAATAAACTATTTTAGAATAAATATAACGTACTTCGCAAATAATTTGTCTAGAAAACTTCTTTCAAAACGTAGGTATGTACATAAACATACGTAGATGAAAAGAAATTGTTTCTGTTTATAAATAAAATAAATATTTTGTTACTCTCCAGCTAATAAATAATTAGAGTCTCTTTTTTTTCAGATACTGCAAGAAGACTATCTCCTTCTTCAAATGCGATGAACCTCTGGAAGCTTTCAATATTCCGTGATGCCAGTTATTTTACAAGACTGAAGAATAAACGATAAAATTTCGTTCTTTTTTCCCTCATTTCTTTTAATGTAAACTCAACATACTGAGCACGTATGCCACACGACTGTATCGACGTGTAATTAATTTCGAGCCGGAATAAATTTCCCATCATCCCGGAGAGTGTTTTTCTTTATCCGTTCCGAAGAGCCCCGGCCATCTAATTTAACAACATACATTATTTATAACAAAAATCAGCATTTGCGTCACGAAAACTGCAGTTTTTCATTGGTCATTTAATAGTTGACCAATCCTTTCGGAGCCCGGAGTCAGACTATTGGCCGCCCCGGAGCCGGGCGCGGGACTCCGGGCGGAGCCACCGCCGGCGTTTTCTTATCTCAACGCCTTATTGCTCCGGTTCCATCCACTCAGAATATTTCCGGTCCTCCGGAATCGCTCTCATATTGATGGATTTTCAAAAGCGAATTGAAATTTTATTCTTGCGCTTACCTGAATTGAAACCGAAATGTTACGCTCCGCGTCCCGCCGATCAGGTTACCGGGTAGTTGTAATAACATACAAAGTCAATATTATCCTTTTCGGGGCTGTAATTGCGGCTGTAAATATCTGCAATCCGAGTGCGGCATAAAAATGTCGTAAAATGTTGAATTTGTTGCACAAACTCGTTTACAGTTTATACGTATGAGATCGCAAAACGTTTTACTTTATCGATAACAGGCGTATAAGTCACATCAAACTAAATATTGAGCAAGAAAATAGTAGTTCAAACGTCTATATCACATAACGTTACATATACGTTTTTAAGTCTTGCCTTCCACCCCTTAAATAACTTCGAGATAAATTTAAATAAGATAATAAAATCTTTTACTTTAGTTGACAACAAGTTGAAATCACCAAATATCTACATATATTTACATCAATTGAAAAAGTTAAAAACGTAAAGCTTTAAATAATAGCCACTCGGTAACAAATTCTAGACGTGTAGGTTTTTTTTTTTATTTTAGAAAAATTAATAAGAGTTTGTGATCAAGGAAAGGCGAATCGAATTTTTAATTATAGTTTTTTTTTACAGTAAATTTAAACCTATAAAACAAATTGTTAAAGAAAGAGAAATAAATAGTTTTAAAAGGTTGAAGCGCTATCTCATGCCCAATGTTTTCATATTTCTTGATTAAAACTTATTGATAAGTTCCCTATTTTACGAGATAGTATGTAATCCTAGCAGGTAAGTGTTTAATTTCAAACTTCATCTGTTATTGAAAAAATAAAATAACCTAGCTGCAAATTAATTAATGGTAAGAGATTTAATGATTATCTGCAAACGCATGGGGTGCCATCTCTTGGATAACATTTACAAGTTACTTGTCTACAGGTGTTTAAAAATTCGTCCAAAACATTCCAATTTCTTCACTGAATATTTACCACAGATCGCTAACCTGAAGGTCACATAAGCAGTAAATTTCATTCTTTAATTATTAATTTTAATTATCATTTATATTTATGCCTTGTTTATTCACTTTCAAGTAACTTTAACCTTCAGTTTATTCCCACAGTAACAATTATTTATACAATTATTACTGTGGAAATAAATCGGAAGATAATGTTAATTGAAAGTGAGCCTTAATATAGTAAAGCGAAATTTTTAATTTTAAAAAAATAAACAAAAAGATTTTAAATATTTTCTAAACGCAACCTTAGATTGAAGCTCCATCTCGTGGCTAATGTTTGAAATAGTCTGCAAACGCATGAAGCGCCCTCTCTTGTTCAACGTTTAGATGTTACTCGACTACAGATGTTTAATAAATTCATCCAAAATAATTCGAAGAAAAGAAGTTTAAATTATGTATCATGAAATGAAAAGCAATCAAATTTCTTCTCCATCTAAAAGTGATGAAATAAGTAACTAATCTTATTCTCTTTTTTCGTTTTAATTATTATTTGTATTTAATATTGTAAAGCGAAATTTGAAATTAAGAAAAAAAGACAGACAAGAAAATAGAAAAAATTTTAAGTAAATTCTAAACGATACCTTAGATTGAAGCGCCTTTTGTAGCCAATGTTTATAATAATCTGCGAATGCCCGAAGCGCCCTCTCTTGTTCAATGTTTAGACGTTATTTGACCACAGATATTTAACAAATCCATCTAAAACTAAGTAATTCGAAGAAAAGAAATTGAAATTATCATGCAACGGAAAGCAATAAAATTTCTTCACTTAGATCGCTTTCTAAAAGTGAAATAAGTAACTAATTTTATTGTTTTTTTTTTTAATTTTAATTAATATTTGTATTTAATATCGTACAACGATATTTAAAATTAAAAAACATAGACAAAAAGGTAGAAAAGAATTTAAAATATATTCTAAACACAACCTTAAATTGAAGTGTCATCTCGTGACCAATGGTTAAAATAGTCTGCAAACACTTGAAGCGCTTAATAAATTTAAATTAAAGTTAAATAATTCGAAGAAAAGAAATTGAAGTTATCATTCAACGGAAATCAATAAAATTTCTTCACTTAGGTCGCCATCTAAAAGTGAAATAAGTAACTAATTTTATTCTTTTTTTGGTATTTTAATTATTATTTGTGTTTTCGTAAAGCGAAATTAAAATTTTTAAAAAGAATAAACAAAAATGTAAAATTTTAAATATTTTCTAAAGCAACCTCAGTTTGAAGCGCCTTCTCGTGGCCAACGTTTGAAATAGTCTGCAAACGCATAAGGCACCATCTCTTGTTCAACGTTTAGATTTACTTGACGGCAGATGTTTAATAAAATCATCTAATTTTAAATAATTCGAAGAAAACTAGTTAAGGGTGTCATCCAAAGGAAAGCAATCAAATCATTTGCGTTTAATTTAAAGCGAAATTTAAAATTAAAAAAAAAGACAGGTAAAAAAACGCAACCTTAGATTGAATTGCCATCTTGTAACCAATGTTTAAAATAGCCCGCAAGCGGATGAGGCGGCATCTCTTGTTCAACATTTATATATTTCTTAACTACAGATGTTGATCAAATTCGTCCAGAGTTAAATAATTCGAAAAAAATAAGAAATTACTATTCAACGGAAAATAATCAAACTTCTTCACTTAGATTGCTATCTGAAGGTGAAATAAGTAATTAGTTCCATTTTTTTTAATGTTCTTTATTATTTTATATTAAATTGTAAAACAAAATTGAAGATTGAAAACAAAAGGTAAAATTAAAGCGCCATCTCGTGGCCAATACTTGGACGTTCCTTGACTAAAAATATTTAAAAAAATTCCATCGAAGTTTCGCAAGAAAGTGATCGCATCAAATAAGTAGGTACTTTTAGTTGGCGCCCCTCTCTACTCTCCTCTAATTACAAAAACTTACAACTGATGCCTTTCTGATTAATGATTAGTGATGCGAATATAGAAGTTGAAAATTGTAGCAGATTTTCTTAGACAGGGTGACTGACAATTGTTCCATCAAAGAAAGGGTAAGAAAATGAATGTTACGAAAACTCCGAAAATTAGAGTACTCTATCACGTGCTTTAGCTACACCGAGCACCCCACTCTGGGCTAGTTTTCGTAAACGCCTAGTATTTAAACATTCTGACAACCTGGCAACTAATTGTAAAATCTTTCGGACCAATGTCGCACGGAGACGTAATACAATAACTTTATTAGAAACAGCTGTAGAATGCACGAGATTTTAACGTCATAGGCGCAATTTTTTATCACTTCCACAAAAAAAAGTCACCAGATGACCAGAAAATAGGTATTTTTACCCACTTGATCAACAAAGTAGGTATGTTTAAACTAAAACCTCAAATTCACAGCTACACGTGTTTCATAAACATTTTACGATATTTGCTCAGAGAACAAAGCATGTAAGCACGTTTTAACTTGGCACAATAACAGCTGATGAAATAGCAATGCGAAACTCGTACGATAAACTACGAATTAATTTAAATCACTTAAGTTATTTAAACTCAAACAAATTATTCAAAATAGTGGTTACGTTGAAACAAGAAGAACAATTTACAAATATTGCGCTAAAAACACAGGATAGATTGCAAACGAGTCTTGAATTTGTTAAACTTTTAATAGATTTGTGTTTGCAATTCTTCTTTTATAATAGAATTTGTTTCTCATTGAACGGCGCACACAAAACGATTACAATAATTAACAATTGTGTTTACTAATTATAATGTTTTAAATTCTGGTTGTCAAATGTTTATGACAGACACGTTGCTTATGAAAATAAATTTCATTTAGAATAAAAATGAAATTAAAATAAAATAAAATACTAGAAATTCTCTTAACACGGAGATTTGAATTGTTTTCGTGTTGTAGTGATTAATTTGTTTACCTACGAAATGGGTCGTTGTTATCCTTCGTACGTAATAATTTACTTCAGGTGATTTTCCTAATAATTTCGGAGCTCTTAGATGTTTTAAAGGTCAAGTTCATGTCCGACGCTGCGCTATAACACTAATAAATCTATGAAACAATTTTATGACGTTCGTCTGCTTCTATTTCTTAACTAGGGACGTATCGTCCTTTGAGAGACAATTTATTTTTAATTGTTTTTGGAAAACTGATGTGCGTAGTGTTTTTTTACGTTTCTCTCATGCTCTCGGATTTATTGTGGTTTCTCTCTGGCGGAATAATAACCAGTCACTCTGTATATTTATAGATCAAAGGCGAGAGTGAACAAGATTAAACAAATTCAAACATGAATCATCCTGTAAACATTAAACTTATTTACGCTAAACAACTTGTTAAATAGTTTGTTTAAGACAATTCTATAAAATATAGTTTTAAAAATTTAATTTATTTTGACGTAATTAATGTTTTGATTAATTATTTTTTCGTCGCCTGAAATCTTTGGCGCCTTTATTATCCTGGCGTCTGTGTGCGTCGCACAAATTGCACACTGTGCCGGCGCATCCCTGACTTAATCTGAAAATCTGTTGTTTAAAAAATAAAATAACCAAATTGCAAGTCAAGAAGCGAATGAGGCGCCACCTCTTATTCAACGTTTAGATGTTTTTTGACTGCTTATTGTAATGGTGTTGTTAGACCCCACGTTGGGCGCCATTTTTATGTACTGATATTTATGATGGAAAGAGAGAAAGATGTTGGTTTAACTCTTTTGTTTGTAGTGGAGTTAGATTTGTTTTTATTTTATTTATAATATTGTTGCTTTTTACTTTCTTTTGTTGGTGAATTTATTTTTCATTGGTTTTTTTATCTTATAATTTGCTTCTTTTCTTTTTTCGACGATGACTGGGACTTCCTTTCTTATTAATCGAACTGATCCTGCAGGTATTCAGCTTTTTCTTAGATTTTGATTCTAGCAAGTTTTTTAATAAAAGAAATTATAAATGGAGTAATTGAAATGTATTTGTTATTAACAAGTTATTCCAAACTCAGACAATCATATTTTATACAAATCACATAAGCATTCTTCTTGGTGTTAAAATAATCTTTTTTAAATCGACGTCAAAATTTCTTAATTCAAACGAAAAAGTAGAAAATCATGTATATTTTTCTGAACCATTGATTTTTTGGCAATTCTTTTTCGCTTCGAAACTTTATTTAAATGTAACTTCTTACTTTGTTCAGTGATTTTAGCATTAACAAATTCGGGACTATCCCGAAAAATTCGGACGTACTACACTGTGATCAAAAAACATCGGGAATGGTTCATTAAACTGCGTGCGTGCAAGATTTGTCGTTTCTTTTTCTCAGGTTGCTTCATCAAAATCTTACAGCAATCTGCTGTATCTCGTTTGCTTGTTTTGTATATGCTTTTAAAATATCGAGTGTAACTGAGCAAAGAACGTGTTTTCGGAACAGAATTACTGCCACAAAAACATTGGAAATATCGAGAAAACCTTTTGGTAGCAATTCTCTATCATAAACAGAAGTTTTCGAGCCTTACACAAAGTGTTCAAGGACATCAGAAAATGAACCACGCTCTAGTATTCCATCAACCTCAACTAATGAGCAACACGCCACTCAATGAACGTCGTTTAACTGTAAGAAACAGATATTCAGCACAGAGATTTGTTAATTTCAAATGGAACGAAACTATAAACAAAACATGTCTAATTTTGGGCGACTTTGCAGCGACCGTAAAACACATGTGATCGTTCTGGAACACGTGTGCGATGAGTAAACTAGCTTGATTCAACCTGTAGAGTTTGATCGTAATTAATTGGAGCTTTTCGATCTAATAACTAAATAAAAGACGGCCGTTGTCGACAATTGGTATCACGTAGTCGTTAACACATCGGCAAAATTGATATTTGACTAATGTTATTAATTCGGAGCGATCGTAACGAGTTCCAAAATTCCCTTTCCTCTCTCTTTCAACATTTGTTGACCACAAACCAATTTAATTCTTGCTATTATTGTTATTAGTAGTTAATAGCTGCTTTAATTGATGTACAGAATGCCGTTTCTTCTCTTTATAGAATTGTTTTTAATTTGTTTTGGTGTTGTTTTGTATGATATCATTTTGAATTAATCTTTCTTTTGAATTTTACATTACACAAGGTGATCATGCATTACGTTTGGATAGATGCAATGTTTGGATAAAGGAATTAGACTAGCTTGTTATATTAACAATAACAGTAGTTTTTGTTTTCCGTCACACGATTTCTTTACGTATGTTTTCTAGACTTATTCTACTCTCTGTGGTTGTTATTGTATTGGCTTTCGATTTAATACATTGTTGACATTAGTACCTTGTATATTTAGGACAAATAAAATAAAATAAGAACCTACTCTACAATTCTTATTTAATCATACATTTTATTTATTTATTTATTTATTTTATACATTTACAGTTATTTTTTAACACTATTTTCTTAAACAGAAAAAAAATATTCAAAGAGGCGTAATTTCGACAATCCTGAAGAATATGACTTGCTTTCTTTTAACTGCTCCTCGTAGTTGGCTGTGAATTATTAATTGTGAACCAGCCTTGCTTGGAACTTTAGAAATCGACGTCTATCATAACCTCACTTTTCTTGTTGAAGGAAATGTCATTAAGTTCAGAAAAGAATTTTCTTAATTTTATTCAAAATTCAAAGTCAAATCAAAATAGGTGATCAAAGTGTTCACCATTCTCACTGGCCAGGCTTGGATTCTACGTAGAACCCATATTTCAAACGTCAGGTCGATCGAGGCTGGTTCACAACTAACAATTCACAGCAAACCATGAGAAAAAATTTAAAAAAAAAAATAAAAAAGGAGACTAGGTACTTATGAACTCAAACCAGAAACGTACAAAGCTAGTAATTACGACTTGGGTTTCAGTTTGGCTAAAATTTTGGTAAAAGAAGACGTTTAATTATTTCTGTGTAAAATTTTTCAAAAATTTCAATTAAATTTTGGACTTAAAAACCGAATCTCTCCTCACTTTCGTCGAAGTGTCAAGAACAACGTAGTGTCTCGACGAGGCCTTTTAATCTCCATCCTTTATATAACAATTAGAGACATTATTGAACTTGATCGTTTAGATTTCGTTAAGCAATTTTAAAAGGTCATTTGGTTAGCAGTCCGTCGAATGGTTCTGAAACCATTGATTCTTTTGCCAAAAACAATGAGTTCAAGTTGCCAAAGAGATGCCTTCTGAAGGTGAATCGTTCTTTAAACACACCATTAGAGGATTTTCTCCAAAATTAAAAGCAGTGACTTCGAGGATTTCCTTGCCTGACGCTTCAAATATTTTTTCTTTTTATAAAATGTTTCGGCCTTCACCTTATACAGTTGCCTTTCCGCTTCTACCTCATCCATTTAAATGGAGCATGTGGAACATACATATAGTAAATTTTTCTTCTCATTATTAGATCCATCTTTTTCTGTTACAATAACTTTGCATTTATCACAGTGCAATACTTCATTTTGCTAGAAAAATTAAGCTTTTTCTCAGAATTTTTTAACGAGAAAGACATATAGAAATATTTGAAAGGTCAATTAGGATTATTTTTGACCTTTCAAAGAAACCAAAATAAAACATAGCCTCAAGAAGAAGTATGTTACACCAATTTGATGCCTCCCTCTCTTATTAATAGGGGATTATCCTGTTTCGCTTCGTTTCGGGTTTGATGGTTTGTAGCCCTAAGGATTTTATGTCAATAAATGAAAACAAACTGCGTACAGCACGAACTTCCTACTTATAAAAAAAGGAAGTTATTAGAATGTGCGTCAATTTCACTTTTTCTGGGGCATTTCTTTTGGGAAATCAAACCAAATGGAAAGGAATTTCGAGCATTTAAAGGCATTGAACGAAGGCTTAATTGGTACTCATTTCCTTGGATTGATATTAATTCATCGGTTTTAAACTTCACAGATTAAATACTTGAAATTTTTCCCCGACATTCGCCCAAATATCCCGTAAACTGCAACAGTGCTGGTGAGATATTGAGGATGAGTTTCGACAAACTGAAACGAAGTTATTAAAAAAAATTTCAACCCTCCCTCCCTACATGAATATGTTTCCCGTTAGTACTACAACTTTTAGACGAGATCACATGTGGAAGGGAATTTTATCGATGTTTCTATTTGTTCCAAGAGGATTGTTTGATCCAGTTTGGTGAAGGAAAAGTAGGTAGATTGCTGATAAAAAAAACCTTGAATAATTAAAACTCAAAGCCACAGCTTATGGTCATGTCTTCAAAGGAGCTTCTGATTGAACTCAGATGCATGTTTTTCCATGGAATATAAGTTATTATTTGAGGACGATATTAAAGGCGATGATGAAGTTGAAGACAAAAGTAAAGGCGATGGTGAAGACGAAGAAGGTGAATTGAAAATGAAGACAACAAGCAGGATGAAGATGAAAACAGGAAGATAAAGAAAACATTCGAAGGTCATTGGGGAATGTCTAAATGTAGGGGGCGCCACTTGCCAGTAAGAAAGCCTTATATTTTCGGTGATAGACACAAAGGCATTGCAGTCAGTTGTTTTTTGATCGAGTACGAGTAACTATGGTATGTTTTTTTCTTTCATAAAATGTCAATGAAGAAGTCACTTTTAAAAAGACATACGATCATTTTCCAACACTCTCCATTAGCCTGACATTTTTGGATTCATTTTATCTGGCTTCATTTTTCGGTTGTTTTGTGAATGTAATGACTTTATGTTTCTGCCATCAATTGGATGCGGAACATGACTTTGTAGCAATGACGAAACACGTTTTTCACTTCGCAGCACTCGCCCATTTCACTCTCATCAATGATTTATGAGACTTAATCCAGTTACAGAGTCCTCAGAAGACGCACCTCTCAAATAAATATCTGGCAAACATCCCGCCCCGTCGCCGGCGAGAGCCTTATGAATTTTATATATAGTAGCTTATATCAAAAAATGCAAATCGCATTCCTTAAACACACTTCATAAAGTATTCCGGGAAAACTTTACTTCATAAAAGTTGGCGGCGGCGGCGGCGACGACGTCTCCGAGCAAACTCGAAAGAAAAACACAACTTTTCCGCCGGAATCGCCGATTCCCGTGCCCTCCGAGCAAGCCGTTTTACTATTCTAATGAATGCATATCGGCTTAGACGCGGACTTTACTCAAAAACAGGCAGTTCCAAAACATTTCGTGTTTCTAAACTTGTTCTAAATCATTATTTGTTCGAATGCGAATGCGAATGCGAATGCGATTGCGAAGGTAAGGTGAAAGATGCGATCAGAAAAAAGGCCATCACGAGTTAATATCTCGTCCGCGCTTCCCACCCCCATGTACCACCATTGTTTATCTGGTTTCATCCCGAATAAATAAGAAGCCAATCTGAAAGCAAATTACCCGCTTACGACGTAAATTGGGGATTTCTTCGGTGGTAAACGCGCCAGGATTTCCACCGGTCCTATTCCGACCGGCCAAATTTTATTTATTAATTCGATCTGATCGCGATTAGGCCCCCTGATTGTATAATCAAAACTGAAAAATTATTAGGGCACGCCACTGGAAAATAATTGCTAATATAGACAGGACCGGCTCCGTCTAATTTTTTGTTAATGCGGGATTTGAAGTGAAACTTTAGTTGCGTGAAGTTTTTCGGCTTGTAGTTCTGCTTCCTCCCTCAGTATAAGCTTGAGTTAATAAACCGATGATTTATACGGGATGGTGTCTGCGGTTGGCAATGGGTTTTACTACGAATTTAGGTCCTTATGTTTCGCAACTGTCGGTGACAAAACTTCTTTTTCTCCGACGATGTGCGACGTGATTTTTTTTACGGTCGTAACTTGCATACACCAAAACAGTGAATATATCAGAATATAATAATTGATTTATTATATTTTTAGGAATGAATGGTTAAATAGTTCACAGGATTCCTTAGAATTCGACAAAACATTTATCAAAACAAAATTAAAAACAGAAAATTGCATTTTTATAACAAACGAACCTTACTCTATAGAAACAACAAACATTGTTTCTTATATAGGGTATTTCATAGGTAGCGATGAACAATGAAGAGTTGTTGAAAATGGAATTTTAGATAATTTTTTAATATAAACATAGATCTGATTATCTCTCCTTTACCAGTTAATAATGCTTGAAGTTCTTAGGTGGCGATGACTTGATTTCATTACGCACATGTCAGTTTGTTTATTGTTTAATGTTACAACGTTTTCGATTCATCTGCATCTTGTTTTAACCTCATGTCATAATAAGAGATGAAGAAACTCTAAATGCATACTGGTGCAGTCAATTGAAAACGTGGTTGGTTGCAATAGCCAACAATAAATAATAAACAAGTTCAGTTCTTCTGAATATTTAGATATTGTTTTTCTATCCGTGGTCTTCCTTAGATTTCCATTTATGGGAAATCATAAAAGAAATACTTGATCCTATCGGGATGCACACAGAAGAATGCTTTTGAAAAGAATTCGTGTAGTTTGAAGCAAAGTCTTGCAACTGAAGAAAGCGCCTGCATCTAGTAAATGCGTAGAAATTGGACACGTGTTTCTCTACAACTCCTTTCATTTTTCGTCACAATCTTTAAAACACCCTGTATAATGAAAAATTAAATCTAGAATCACGAAGGTTGGTAGAACCACAGATAATAAGATCTCTCCAGATAGCCAACGAGATAGGAACGAATGGACGCTCTAAAAATAGTTTGTTAAATGCACGATAGATGTCATTTGTATGCACAAATTGGAAAATCGAACATTTGTCACAAACCATTTGCTAATTCCAAATCTCAATTGGCTCACCTATCGCTATATGTCTCGTTGAAATAATAGAGAAATACTTTTAAAATGGGGCCAGGATCCGATAATGTGACGTACGATTATAATATGCTGTTAATTCTCCTTTTAAACTTTGCAACACGCCTCTTAGTTGTAGAGTTTGTTTAAATATTACTTATATTTACAGGTTTCGGTTTTCCACTCTACTAGTGTAATAGTAGCGCCACCACATATTTGGTGCGCTGTCTCCAAACTAACGTTACGTGGCATTCCTGAAACCTACTGGGTGGTTATCCCCCAGTAGACTGTGAGGAGGGAACCTCGTGCGTTATCCCTTGGTTCTCATTGCACCACCTACAGCGGACTATGGTTATTCTAGCCGGGGAAGGCAGGTCTATTAAATCTAGTATTTGGATTCCTGAAACCTACTGGGTGAAGAGGAAGTCTAGCACATTATCCCTTGGTTCCCATTACACCACCTACAGCGGGCTATGGTTATCCTAGCCGGGGAATGCCAGTCTATTAAATGTAGTGGTTAGATTCCTGAAACCTACTGGATGGTTATCCTCCAGTAGACTGTGAGGAGGGAACCTCGTGCGTTGTCCCTTGGTTCTCATTGCACCACCTACAGCGGATTATGGTTATTCTAGCCGGGGAAGGCAGGTTTATTAAAACTAATATTTGGATTCCTGAAACCTACTGGGTGAAAGGGAATCTCGCACATTATCCCTTGATTCCCATTACACCACCTACAGCGGGCTATGGTTATCCTAGCCGGGGAATGCCAATCTATTAAATCTAGAGGTTAAATTCCTGAAACCTACTGGGTGGTTATCCCCCAGTGAGGAGGGAACCTCGTGCGTTATCCCTTGGTTCCCATTGCACCACCTACAGCGGGCTATGGTTATCCTAGCCGGGGAATGCTAATGATAGTTAATTTCTAAGTTGGCCCTGCAGGACGAGGAGCTTTGTGCGTAATCCCAGGCTCCTGTGACATTTGCTAGCGTCGGCATTGTAATGCCGGGGACAAAACGTAAACTAATTGATTCACGGTTACCACCGTGGAAGCCTATCTTTAATTACTGTTGAAAGTTGTTTAAACTACAATGATTATCGAGATGGCGATTTTCTGCGTAAAACGATAAACAGCCTAAGTGTGTACACTTATTCGAAGAACAAAGTTCATTAGTAATATTAGGTGCAGTTGAAGTTTTACATAATGGTTGGACCGACACGTTTCTGTTATTGACCGCCAAAACGTTAGATAATGATAATGATAATGGAATTCTGATATCTAGAAAATGCTGCAGGCGGTTTATTCACGTAATTTAGTAAAGTAGTTATTCGACATTGCGACCCCGTGTAAAAAAAAAGAGAAGTAATTATTGATTCGAATTTAGTGTTTGTTTGAAACCTTAGTCTTACAATTGTTAACTTAACTCAATCCGAACTCAACCTAATTTTACACTCAAAGGTGCCAAATAAAATAAATTAGAAAATATTACGTACCACATATTTCATTTTGAGTTGGAAACGTGCGTACGGGCTTATCTTGAATAAGTTGTCACAGTGACAAGCTCTCAAATAATCTTAGACAAATGTTTTGCCTTTTCAAGTTCGAGGTTGGGACAGACTCTAATCAAAAATTTATCAAGACATATTGTATGTAATTATTTAGTTTAAAAATATATGTTAAAAAAGCAATTTTGAAACGTTTAACCAATAAACGAGCGCGTAAATTCCAGATCCTAAACGACATTTTCCAGCCATGTGAAATTCTTCCCATAATTTTCCCCCGGGGTGGCGGCGAGCAGAAAACACCCCGAGCGTAATCTCAATTTGCAAAAAAAACGCTTTACAAGCGCAGAATTATTTCGGTTCCGCGTCCGCGTCCTCTAAAGTTACACTATCTTCACATTTAATTTAAACGGGCAGTTTTCGGGTAATAAAAATGCACGCCTTCTGGCCCCGCGAAAAACCGTCTTTTTATTTATTGCCGCCTCTACTTCCTGCCCCCCAGTTCGGGCGTGCGGAGCTCGTTCTCCGCGCGAAACTCGGCATCGCGACGCGGCCGTCGTCCTGCAGGGATGGGGGCGCGAAACTGGGAAAGAGATAAGTTTTTCTTTCGACCGAGAAATTTGTTACGATTCGCGAAACATTTATACACATTAACATTCGTAGGTTATTACGGCGTTATTTATATCGTCTGGCCCCTTTTTGGCTTCCGCTCGCGTTTACTCTTTCGGTTTAATTTACGGGGAGCGCTCAGTTAATTTTTATCGGTGGGAAAGTGGATAGGATATTTTAAAATATCTCTGCAAATACATTGAATTACATCAAATTACACGCAGTGTCAAAGATACTTATTGTTAAAATCACGAGCGGACTTTTTCAGATGATTTATATCATTGTACTTCACTGCAGAATTCGTTGCAGCTTTTTCATTTTTTTGAGGAAGGAGGGCATTGTTTGTTTTGTGGGTGCCCCATGTCCATCAATAAACCGAACGGGAGAGAAGCTCGAGTGTGATATCATCGAGTAATTTGGCGTGTAATTGTTGGGAACTATCGGGATGCGAACCTGTGCTTGTTTTCGGGCACTATTTTTACAATTCCGCGCGGCTGACTGGCTCACGTGTCGATTTCTCATCGTATCAGCACGAGAATATCGTTCCATAATCAATTCTCTCTGTAAACGCCAGGCTCTGTACTTCTACAGCCACTTGGCAAGCACGTACCATCGCCGACACAAAAAACGAAAATTAAAAAATTTAAATGTTGCAATTGGATTACTTTTAACGTTAACTTGAGTGCCACTTACGACTACGGTTTTGGCACACCGCAGCGTTTCGTTTTTAATGGTTGACATGGTACGTGCTTAATCACCGAACCTCGTCGTAATTCTAATTCATCTTGTACATTTCATTTCCGAAAGAAGCATCCTCGATGGATGTGTAAACACGATGCAAGATCATCACGCGCATCGTTGCACCTGATATCCTTACCCCCTCGTGTTTATGTTACAACCCCGTTATCCGCCGAAAAATGTCCGCGGGCGACAAAGACGAAAATCTCTTTCGGAAAAAGGAAGCGGAACAAAAACAGCTGTTTTGGCTAAGCAAACATTTTAATACGAAACATTCAAAAAAGAAAAAAACAAATCGAAAGTAAACCAGTCTTGGACTAATCAAAAAATATGTATTTGCGTTTTTAATCTTTCGCGCCGCAAATAAAAAAGAAAACAAAAGTGGAGAAACAAAAAAGCAGCAATATTCAATCAGAAGGTAAGAGGAAAAAATAAACGACAATCGATTAATAAAAAGAAAACATATTCGTGCACAGATCTAGACGTTTTCTTAAAACTTAAATGATCAATGAGCGAAAACAAATGAAAACAGAAATGTTCGATCGAAAGAAAAAAGAAAAAATAAACAAACGGCAATCGATTAATAAAAGAAAAGCAATCAATTTCAGTGCGCAGGAGAAGAAAAAGAAAATGCAATTCATAGAAAGAGGAGAAAGAAAATTAAGTTCAAGATTCTTAACAAACAAGAAGACATATTTTTATCTTTTTTTTTCTTTCGCTCCACAAATTAAAAGCAAAGACAAAAAAAACTTTAACAATGAATAAGCGAAAACACAAGAAAACCAGAAATGTTCGATTGGAAGAACAGAGAAAAATAAACAAACGACAAACGATTGATAAAAGAAAAACAATCTCACAGAGAAGGAAGAGGAAGAAAATGAAATTGAAAGACCGAAGCAAAAAAGAAATTTAATAAAAAACTTAACAATTTTTATTTTTTCCTCTTTCATGCCACAAATTCAAGGCAAAAACACAAAACTTAAATAATCAATGAGCGAAAACAAAAGAAAAGCAGAATGTTCGAACGAAAAAAAAAGAAAAATAAACAAACGACAATCGATTAACAAAAGAAAACAATCTCAGAGCGCAGGAGAAGAAAAAAAAATGAAATTCATAGAAAGAAGAGAAAAAATTTAATTCAAGGTCTTAACAAATCAAGAAGACATATTTTTATGTTTTTTTTCTCTTTCGCGCCACAAATTAAAAGCAAAGACAAAAGAAACTTTAACAACGAATGGGCGAAAACAAGAAAAGCAGAAATGCTCGATTGAAAGAAAAGAGAAAAATAAACAAACGATTAATAAAAGAAAAATAATTTCACAGAGAAGGCAGAAGAAGAAAATAAAATTGAAAGACAGAAGCAAAAAAGAAATTTAATAAAAAACTTAACAATTTTTATTTTCTCCTCTTTCATGCCACAAATACAAGACAAAAACACAAAACTTAAATAAATCAATGAGCGAAAACAAAAGAAAAGCAAAATGTTCGAACGAAAAAAAGAGAAATAAACAAACGACAATCGTTTAATAAATGAAAATCAATCTCAAACATAAGGCAGAAAAAGAAAATAAAATTCAAAGACAGAAGCAGAACATGGAATTAAAAATAAGACTCTTAACAATTTTTGCTTTTTCCTGTGCCAGAAATTCAAAACAAAAACAAAAGAAACTTTAATAATCGTTAGTGAAAATAAAAGAAAAACAGAAATGTTGGATCGATGTTAGAAAAGAGAAAAATAAACAAACGACAATCAATTAATAAAAGAGAAACAATCTCAGAGCGCAGGAGAAGAAAAAGAAAATGAAATTCATAGAAAGAAGAGAAAGAAAATTAAATTTAAAGTTCTTAACAAATCAAGAAAACATATTTTTATCTTTTTTCTCTTTCGCGCCACAAATTAAAAACAAAACAAAACAAATTTTAATAACTAATGGGTGAAAATACATAAAAACAGAAATTTTCGATTGGAAGAAAAAGGAAAAATAAACAAACGACAATCGATTAAAAAAAAAACAATCTCAGATAGAAGACAGAGGAATAAAACAAAATTCAAAGACAGAAGCAGAAAAAGAAATAAAAAATAAGTTTCTTAACAATTTTTACTTTTCTTCTTTCGTGCCGCAAAAACAAAACTTTAACAATCGATGAGTGAAAAGAAGAGAAAAACAGAAATGTTCGATCGAAAAAAAAAAAGAGAGAAAAAATAAATAAACGATAATTGATTAATAAAAGAAAAACAATCTCAGACCGCAGGAGAAGGAAAAGAAAGTGAAATTCAAAATTGTTAACAAATCAAGAAGACATTTTTTCATCTTTTTTCTCTTTCGCGCCACAAATTAAACACAAAAACAAAAAGAACTTTAATAATCAATAGGTGAAAACACAAGAAAAACACAGAACCCTTTCATTTTAAATCTTTTGCTTGATATTTGCGGTATAACCTTTCATTTATAAAAACCTTCGACTTTTAGGATTGGAAGAAAAGAAAAAAGTAAACAAATGACAATCGATTAGAAAAACAGAAAAACAATCTCAGACAGAAGACAGAGGAAGAAAATGAAATTCAAAGACAGAAACTTTCGTGCCACAAATGCACAAAGTTGAAAAAAACTAATAGAAAATTCAGAAAAATGTCTATAATTAGAAAAAAATTAAATAAACTAAACAAAACTGCATAATAATTTTTTTCACCAGAGAATTAATTTAATAAAAGAAAGAGCACTAAAAAAAGTAACAATTAATAACGACCAATTAGCTAAATAGAGAAATAATTGATAATCAACAGCCACAAAAGGAGATGGTGATGTAGTAGACAATGAAACAAGAATATAAAACAAGTGAATTTTGGTAAGTCATCAAATTTAAAAAAAAAATAAAAAGAAAATATTTTTTAACACTCCATAGGAAAATCGTCGATATTCTTTTGTTATCACGAACAAATCAAAGATGACTTTTTTCTTGTTTTTTGTCTTTCGCGTCACAAGTTGAAAAAAAATTAAACTTTATTTTAAAAAAGTGTAGATAATATAATAAGAAGAAATAAAATAAAAGAGAATAAACAAAAGCACGAAATATTTTAACACCCCCTTCCTCTGGTAATCATCGATGTTCTTTTATTTTTCATTCATTTTATTACTGTCTTAGAAAATACAGATTACCAATGTAATTACTGAGGCGGAATTCTTTTCCTAACGCACACTACAATAAAATATAAATAAGTCTAACCTTAAACAGGGTGATTTACCTAAAAGTAAAAACAATTTCCCTAAAAACTTTTGTAATTTATTTTCCTAACTGCCTAACCTTATACAGGGCGATTTACCTAAAAGTATAAACAATTTCCCTAAAAACTGTTGTAATTTATTTTCGTAAGTAGAATATTTAGAAAGAAATTACGCTTACGTTATATCTATCTTAAATTACTTCTCCGTAATATAATTTTCTTTTTGCGAAAAAGATGTTGACTTCACTTGGCCGATGGCGTCGGAAAATCTATTTGTATGTCGGAGACGTGTGCGTCCGAAACGGCCGCGAGCGAAAACAATTTGAGAATTGGCTTGGTCCCCCGGCAATAACCGCCGCAGTAAAGAATATGTAAATGGAATGGTCAGCTAAGACGGTCAAGATAAAAGCTACGGCACCGCGGAGACCGCCAATTGAACGATCAAATTATGCGGTGCCCGGCCCCGGCTAATAAAAAAATATGGAAAGTGTAAACGAATTGCGGCATTATGCGGACTCAATATGGAATTGAAAACGAAAATAAAATGAAAAATAGTCGGTCGCGGTGGGGGAGGAAGGAACTCATCTCGTATCGTTCAGAAAAGTGTATAAATTGAAGTTAATTTGGTTCGTCCGAAACATGCAGCGCCCTCTGTTGACACGCGATAAAAACTTTTTAGTCTCACTTCTTCTAAAACATTACTGTAATTAATCCTTGTAATCAAGAGAGATGTCCTATACATCTTCGGTTCTTTTATAAACAAGGCCATCAACAATTCTTAATTTTCGGCAATCAACACCATCTAGTGATGGACGGAGGAAATTGTATGCTCTGAAGCTAAAATTTTAACTTGCCTTAAAACTGCTCTGACACGTCACAATCTACTATGTAAATTTCATCTCTTAAGAAAAAATAATTTCGAAAATAATAAGTAAACAAAAAAACAAAAACAAAAATCTCATTTTCATAAAAAAATTACTTGACACTTTTATTTATTCTACTTACTCTACTTACATATGTTAAGTGAAGTCGACTGATGATCAGCACCATCTGTTGAAGAACAACTTAAACTGTTTAAACTGTCCCATCATCCTCTGCGATGAACTTTTTATGTTTTGTTTTATTTTGTTTCTTGTCATGAAATCAAATGTATTTTCTATTAATTTATTTATTTGATATCATGCTGTAAATAGTAGTTATAAGAGCTGCTATGGTTAACGCCATCCGTGTAGCAGCGTTTGTCCTTCTGACTTTGTTGTAGATAAAAGTTTGATATTAAACATATCGAGCGTTCAATTAAAAAAGTTGATTTTGATTTTTTTATTAAAGAGAAAAAAGGGTTGACTTCCTAAAGAAATTGACGTTTGAATTAATGACAGCTGTCAGAGAATTGTTGTTTTGTTCGTAACCTAAAGTGACATATCACGTTGAATTAATTCAACACCTTCACAATTCAAAGACAACTCCATGAACCTTCTTTCAATTGAACACCTTATAAGCTGCGCTATTAGTAGTTTTAAAATTCCGATGCGCTCAGTGACATCTATTGGAGAATAACAAAGACTGTCTTTCAGCGCGATATTTCCATTTACTTGAATTTTGTATTGTTTAACCATACTAGCATTTATAGTTAGAAGTTAGCACTAGCTTATTGAATTACGGCAGAAACTTCTTTAAAGATTGAACGCTTTTTTGCCACATCGATTGGACGATACTTTTTATGCTTTTAAATTATGAATGAGAAAGATATAATTACTCAGTATGTGCAACGCCATCTATTGAAGAATTACAGAAACTATTTGCCGCAATCATGATCAACTTCCTTCGCTAAGAATATGTGTTAAATAATCTCTTCCAGGTGGTAATGAGGCGTCATCTGTTGATTCTCTTATGACGCTTTCATGAATTTACTTCTTTTATAGGTAAAGTTGAAAGTTCTCAGCGCCATCTAGTAAAGAATAACAAACACTGTTTACCCACTGTAATTATGACCAACTTCGTTCCCTTCGCTTCACGTCTACTTCATATCGTGTCAATTCGCTTGATTCAATTCAACTCTGCAAAAGTACATCTTTTATGATCGTGATGCAACGCCATCTATCGAGAAATAGGAAATAGTGTTCATTGTCAACGTTTTTGATCTTTTGACAAATAGGAAAATCAGAGCCAACAGATGACGTAAGTTTTCCTCCCTTCTTTATTGTTTCCTCTTTGTTTAAGTTAGAACTAGATGGCATATCGTTTTCTCTCCTCTTTATTTTTTATTCTTTGTTGAAGATATAAGCTTGATAGTGAGCACTGAGCGCCATCTATTGAAAAACAGCAAATACTGTCTACTATAATATTCTCTGTCCCTTAGCTATCGAAAAACAATCAAATTCAATCGAAGGCGTAACTTTTTCTCTCTTATTTGCTGCTTCCTCTTTATTGAAGATATAATCTGGATATTGAGCGTTCAGTGCCATCTATTGGAAAACTGCAAATACTGTGAGCTATAATCTTCTTTGTCTTAGCAATCGAGAAAAAAAATCTGTTCCAATGGAAGGCGTTATTTCCCCTTTCCTTTATTATTGTCTTTTTGTGTTTGTTGCTAGTTTTCAAATATCCAAGCAAATAGGAAAGTAGCAAGTACCATAATACTTTCTTTTGGAAAACGAAAATAATAATTTCCAATAGGTGGCGTAATTTTCCCCCTTTTCTTTATTGTTTTCTCTTCTTAGTTAGTTATCGCCACCAAATGCCAGCTGCTTCGTGGATGACCTTATGCTCTCATTTATTATGTGTTTACAATAGAAGAAAGGAGAACGCAGTGAATTCAAAAACCTAAGCAAATACAGTGTGAACAATAATGATTGCAGGTTTGCAGCTGAAGTATTTCCGGAATATTATCAATCAATCTTTCATTCCGCAACAGCTATTTACAGTCTACAAGGATATCAATAATATTTTCTACATAGCGGCGTTAAAAGTGCTCGTTAATGATCAATCATCCAATAAGTGGCGTAGCTTTCCCCCTTTTTACAAAGCCATAACGAATGACGTTACAACGATAAGGCTACATAACGATCGAACTCTCACAAGAGGCGCTGTTGGTTTAATTATCCAATATAATCCTTTTCGTAGAAAAATACCATTATAGTTTTGGACCGCGTATAGTACGACCAGAAAATCAATACCCTATTAGAGGACCCTGCCTACCATCCCTTGCGACGCAATCCGACCTTCCGGGAAGACAAAAAGTCCTGATCCCCCTTGACTCCAAAATACCCAGATTTTATGGTCTCCCTAAAATCCACAAACCTGATATACCTTTACGTCCCATAATCAGTGCAAACAACTCACCAACTTAGAGAGTTTCCAAATATCCAACACCCTCAAACCATAGAATTGGTAGAAGCCGATGTCCCCATGTTCGGTTGGACCGTTTGTTTGGATGCGGTGCAAGCGATCGACAATATTGATGATATTTTGATCGCTTTGCTGGGCATTTTCCACCTCGGTGGGAAGATTGGTGACTTCTATCACTTGTACAATCTCTGGAGGCAGTTGACGGTCTTCGTCAGTCGTTGTGGGATCTACCGGGCTGGTAGGAGAGTTATAACTTGAATTACTCGGTCGTATGATGCCATCCATGAGCATTTCCTCAATTTGTTCGTTAACACATTTCTTTTTTTTTTTCAGAACACCGATACAGAGGCTGCCGGATCGGCCTCTTGTCCCGCAGGCGTGGTAGCAATTCTTGTGAGTGGACCCTTTTCAGAAAATACATCTCCTAATAATCCGCGAGGTGCTGTAACTCGACTTTGTATCTGGCGGAAACCCATGTTGTAGATCGGTAAGACTTGGAGATTATCCGGGCACTTGCTTTTTCTTAGCAATGAAGTGTTTAGTCCTCCTCTTCGTTTTCCCGAAGTGAACGCAGCCTCGACGAGAGTCGATGACGACGTCGTTTTCTAAAAGCAAGAGTTGTCCAAGAATAACACTATCTCGTAACTCATCCGTCAGTAGCAAGGTCGATGTAAACTCTTCATCATCTAATGGTAGCAGACTGGTTTACTTCCGCAGTTAGTGAGTTCAGAGCCTTGGCCTGCCATACTGACTCTTACAGAGGTCTTGTTTGGTGTTGGACCTCAGGCCAGTTTAGTTCTGATGAAATTACTGGTGGCAGCAGTGTCTACAAAAACCTCTGCTTGAACATGGCCAATTCGAATTGGTAGCCGGGGAAGAGTGACTAGTCCTATTTGATTTACCCTATGCTCGGGCCGGTGTTGTTCTTGACACCAGCCCTTTTGGAGTTTTCCTTAATTATTAACTGGGCAGTCTCGATGAAAGTGCCGGCCTGAAAGTAACGGCACTGTGGTAGGTTATCCACTAGTTTTGAGGTTGCAAGCTGTGGAGCTGCAGGCCTTGGGACCTTAAGTGTGATAAGGTGCCTTGTCATCCGTTGGTGACATGGACCTTGCTCGAGACCTTAGGTCTGCTTCAGACGTTGGAGGCATGCACGACATTCCGATTCGTACGTCTGGTCGTACTTGATTTATAATGATAGCGATCCCATTTTCA
This sequence comes from Serrognathus titanus, assembly GCA_039766575.1. Classification (NCBI taxonomy): domain Eukaryota; kingdom Metazoa; phylum Arthropoda; class Insecta; order Coleoptera; family Lucanidae; genus Serrognathus; species Serrognathus titanus. The sequence goes on along the minus strand of CM077914.1, from coordinate 51,973,752 downwards.
ATTGGAACAATTGCGGCTACGCGAACAAAAAGTTTCCACTTACTGGTAATAAATGGCTCCGTGTATTCTGTCGTTTTCTGTTGCGTAGAGTACAGTTTCGCGCATAGCTTCATCCTGACATGGACTCCGGAGTATTCTTCTGTGAATCGTTCTTGAAACTCAGCCCATGTGAGTTGGATGTTCTGTCCAAGGCTTGGGCGTCACCTGCGAATTTTTTGCTAACGATGGAGACCCACAACCAAGATTGTAAAATATTCTTCCAGCGTTCGAAGAAATTTCTCCGGACACTCGAAGTCGGAACCATGAAATTCCGGAAGAACAGACGTCTTCAGGGTGTGACTGTAAACGACCTCTTGTGTAGCGGAAGATTTGTTGTTCATTCTTGCTGTTGCTGGGCGCCACTGGAGCTCATCGGCGTCTTCAGAAATACGTGAAGATTTTAGACGGGTATTTACCATTTACTGAGTAAAGCAAGGCTGGGACGAATGGGGACGGCTCTGGCAGCAGCTGAAGTTTCGTCTAACGTTGACGTAGCCAAATGTAGGTAGGGTTGGTTGGGGACGTCAAGGAACAGATAAGGTTTCGAGTTAAACGCAGTGCAATATTTAAAATACTTATTTTTTTATTAGCACAAATTTTTATTGTCTTTTTTGTTTCTTGCCTACTATTTGCAACCCGATGCTATGAATAACTCGGAAGGAAATGTTCCAAGCGTAATTTGAATTTGAATTATGCGATGGTAACACGGCACATCGTCCAAAATCACAAGATATCCTTAGACCCTCAGGACATTCTGATCAGCTTCGATGTAGAATCTCTTTTCACCAAAGTCCCTATTCCCGAGACCGTCACAATCATCCAGCAACTGTTCAGAGCCCATAACCAACCCGAAGACTTAATTCCCTTAATAGAATGCTGTTTAACCTTTAACCTCAACTTATTTCATATTCTGTGACCAATATTACGAACAGTAATAGCACTTTTATGGAGGCATTCGAACAACAAGCTCTTACTTCTTTCTCCCTTAAACCCAAGTATTGGTTCAGACATCGTGATGATATTTTTATAATTTGGCCACACGGTAAGGAATCCCTGAACAACTTCTTTGAACACCTAAATTCTCAACATCCTGACATTCGTTTCACTTTGGAATATGAAACTGATGGTCACTTACCTTTCCCGATATCTTGATAAGCCGTCTTCCGAACGATAGATTAGGACACTCTGTGTATCGCAAACCGACACATACTGATCGGTATCTTTCTTTTTCCTACATGACCAGAACCCGTCCGCAAAGAATACACCGCAGCCATTTAAGCTTATTGTGCTCGCCCTGATTCTCTTACCGCAACCATTCAGTGAGGCATGTCCCCTGCACCAGCTGGTACAGGTTTTTCACCAATCGCGTGTTGAAATCTTCGGGAACTATCATAAGATATCCGAATATGCGCTGTCTGCGATTTGCTAGCGCATCACATCTACACAGAATGTGCATCTGGTTCTCCATTGCAGAGTCTGCAATTTAGATCCCCATTGAATTTGCCGATCCTCCACAGATGCTCCTTAACAGTCAGGTGTCCTGTTAGCAACCCCGTGGTGATCTTGAGTAACGCCCTGCTTAAAAGCAAAAGTTCTGCAACTCTCTTTTTGCAAGGTCCTCTAACGAAGGTCTTGCTATGGCGATGTCCTGGCCTGCTCAGCCAGTATCTGTTATGTTCCTCGCTTATCCAGTCACTAATAAAGCCCCGAAAAGCGTTTTTGGTTATGCCTAGGACAGGTTCAAGGCCAAAATATGCCATACCCGCACCCTGCCTGGCTAGTTCAACGGCCCGTTCGTTGCCGATAATACCCCGATGACTTGGCACCCACACCAGCGTGACGCAGTTGTATTCCGCCAGGTCATTGAGCTCACTTAAGCATTCCCATACCAGTTTGGAAGAGATCTTTGGGCTCACCAAAGCCTTCAAAGCCGCCTGGTTATCGGTTAAGATAAAGATCCGCTTATTTGTGTAAGCCCTCCTTTTATTTTCCCGCGCACATTGTAATATGGCGTACATTTCTGTTTGGAATACGGAGGCAAATTGGCCCAAAGAGAAGCATAACTTCTCCTTTGGTCTATGCCCATATATTCCACACCCAGCAACAGTCTCAGTTCTCGAGCCGTCCGTATACCAGATCAAACTTCCAGGAGGAAAGTTCTGTTCAGCTTCCCGATGCTCAGGAAATTCATTAATTTCTATCTTGATGAGCAGGTTTATGTTACCTTTGGGGGCCATATAGTCCGTCCTCATATCGAGTAAAGGACCCCTGATGCCACCAACTATACTTGTTTGACCCGTGCTTATATTAAGTGGGTGACATGAATGCTGCAATCTGTGGAGTCCTCGTCTTGCCTCTCCCATTATCACAATGTGTAAGGGAGGGAGGTCTAAAAGGGTTTCCATTGCAGCGGTGGGCGTTGTGCTCATCGCCCCCGTTATGCCTAGACAAGCAAGTCTTTGGACCCTGCTCAGTCTAAGTTTGGTGGTTTCCTGCTTGACCTTGGGCCACCACACCGAGGCCGCATAGGTTATTGTGGGTCTAACCATTCTGGTGAACAACCAATGCATCGGTATCTTAATGTGCACTTGCATCACCATCCTTCTCAAAAACAGTCAGTCACTGACTCACTAGTTACACGCGTCTTTGCCCTTTCAGAACCCTCTTCTCTTCAAACTGAACTGAACCACGTAAGTCCTAAAGTCCTACTCAACAACAACTACAACAAACACGACATCCAAAGATCCATTTGTCCGTCATCTCACCTCTTTTCCACCACCTTACATCCACACCGTAAGGGACCGAATTGGCAAAATTCTCAAACAGAAATCAAATCAAATTTACTTGTCCATGACAAAACCCTCTACCATCCACAAAAGATCACATCGCCTTACAATCCGAAGGTTGTGTATCAAATTCCATGTTCCTGTGGGTGTGTATACATCGGTAAAACAAAACGTGTTTCTAAACATGAACGCTGTACTAGATTACTCTAAACAACTGGCTCCTCCTTACCTGAAACAAACTAGAAACCGGTCACCAATTCCTGTTTTCCAACACAAAACTTTTAGCTCATTTTTTTCAACCGTAAAATCCGTGAATCTATAGAAATCTTCAAACACCCCAATAACCTAAACCGTGATACTGGCTTTTACCTTCACAATACCTGGAAACATCTCATTAGCGATCCGTCACGCCCAATTCCCGCTCGCCATTCCGATCCACTGCCCCCAGCGACCACTATAAGTAACTACTCAGTCTCATCAACTAAGGAGCAGCGTTGCCAGTGGTAGTACATATGTACTGTTTTCAGTACTTTCTAGTGTTTAAGAGTACCTCAGTGCCACTTTCGTACCCTTAGTACCTTTTCATAAACCAACAAATAATTGTTGGATTTAATACTTACTATTATTTCAGGGATTTGTTATTGCAATTTCTTATATGGTATTTATGTCAACGTTGCTTCCTACCCTGAGTAATCTGTATGTATGTAGTTTTGGTTCGTTGCTCTGCTATCCTTTGTTAAGGTTAATTATTAATAGAATATCAGCATGTATTAAAATATCGTAATAAAAATTATACTGAGATTATTTTATATTATATTAATATATTCCATTTTCTTATCCGGAACATTATTGCACATTTCCTCGTGTGGTGTTAGTTTTCTACGTTTGGTGTATAACTGGTTGCAGAAGAAAATTATCAAAAAACCGTCTTTTTAAATGACTTTAAAATGGATATGCTTATTTCTAATATTTCATTAATTAGGTAATTTAAATTTGTCTGCAGATAAAGTACTTGGCGAACTTAATACGTAGGAGTACTTTTTGTCTATAATTAGTACTTTTTTCCTCATCCATCTAGTACTTTTATTTTCTTGGTACTGGCAACGCTGCTAAGGAGAAGCATCAGCAACACCACCAGCAGCAGCATCACAGCCAGCAGCAGCAACAGCAGCCCTAAGGAAGTTCTTCTGCAATGGAGAACCAAACGTGGGGAGTAGAAGCAGTCGTGACGTGGTTCCAACCGGAAGCCAATTCTTCAATTAAGGACAATGGACGCCAAAGCCATTATCATTTGCGCCCTCTAAAATTCGTTCGTACTGTCAGTATTTTATGCCAACTATGAAGATTTTCCATCAATATGATGATTTTTAAGTACAACTTATTTCTGAGAGTCTCTTGTAATAGATCAGCGTAGCGAATTTAATTTCTTTTCTGTTTTTTTTTTTTTTTAGTTTCATGCGTGCTTGAACAAATAATAATCTTTCGAACAAACTGGCCGTAACAAAAGACGAAAGACCATTCGAAACACTTATTGAAATAACGCTAAAACTGCACGGGACTGTTGTAATCTTTTATGTGCACGACGACATAAAAATAAAGAGCGGACCATTCTCGCCGGTCATTACCTAGCGAAGAAAGTGATTTGCATAGATATACTGCGAACCCCCGGGCTCGTTGCTGCAACTGTCATCTCTGGACGCCGACATATTTTCTCTTCTTCTTCCGCCCCACTAAGTTCCAGCTAAAAATTATACCTCATAGCTTGACCGGCGGACATCTCAACTCGCGCGGTTATTACGACGTCCTATCTGCCTCATGCATAATGGATCCTGCTCGCAACTTATATGCGATATATGTTTCGTTAGGTCTGGCTGGCCATTTTCGACCGAAAGGGCTTTCGTTAAGCTGCGACCATGACTCTGCGGAAATAGATTAAACGGAACGAACGATCGCCCTCCCCCCCCAAATATGAACAACCCCCAGAAAGACGCCCAAGTACATTACAATTGAAATTACGTAAGAAGTTGCTGCAACATTAACAAAAATTAACACAAGTTAAATAAACTGCATCAAGAAAGATTTGTATCCATCCCAGTGCGTTCTGGAAACGGCGCGCGGCAGAGTCAATAAGGAAGAGCAGAATTCCGCCCGGCTCTTGCATAAAGTCATGAGCTCATCTGGTTTGATTGAAATCCTCTCTTATTCTTATGTTTTATTTGAAAAACCCCACCCCGTCGGGTTTCATTGTTCCATCGGCCTCATGCATACTTCATGTTACCTTAGAATGTGATGGCGCTTACAAATGTTCCCGAGAAATTAATATTGTCGTTTCTACCTTGCAATCGTATTTTCCTTGCTCAAAGAACTCGACCCGAGACGGTTTATAAATTACAATAACGGATTCGTCTCGCAATCGGTAAACAGGGGGTTTACTAGAATATCAGGTGCGTTCAACCAAAGATAGCGATTACTAAAACTATTGGGAGCATTCAGCCAGAGGTAGCTTACAGAGCGGAACGCACGATTGTAGCGAATAAAATTTGGTTGAACGGTCTAATGTTTAACAAAGTGTAAAATTGCGTGTTATGACTTATAACAGCCCTTAGTAAAACGCCAAATGATTTCTTTTTACATAAAAGAGCTGCTGTGGGCTAAGCTACGATTTTTTTATTCACGAGTATACAGTAAGATACGGTAAACGAGAACAAAGTTGCACTTTTTTCGTTCTTCCATTATTACATATTACCTTTGTAATAGTCTGTTAATGTTTTTTTGCAAAATTGTTTGCACTAAAACTTATAGATTTACTTTTATTTATGTAAACTTTTAGGTATTATTTTATTTATTAGCCAAAACAAAATATTTAAAAATTGATCTTACATTGATTTTTATGTAGACTTCGCTCTTACCAGCAGTGTTTTAAATATACCGAACGAACAAAACAAACATGATTGGTTTGCTAGTTTTTCTATTATTCGTGAAAAAATATGGAAATTTTTTAAAAGTTTTTAATTTTTTGACTGTCCATTTTGATTGCAGTGATGAGATTGCATAGCAGTTCCCGAGTTACTATTCTGCTGCTCAATTAAACCCAACTTGCAACAAATTTTTAAATTTCTAAGGGCCTGTTTCATAATCGAGTTTAAGGGAGACTTTAAAATGAAAGTCACTTTATATTTAAAGTCTCCTTTAAATTCGATTATGAAACTGGCCCTAAACGTTCAAATTAGTAAATAAATTGTATGTAGTTTTATTTGTGTTTCATTTCTAAAATATAACGTTTGACAAGCGAAAAGTTAACATAAAATTTCAACAATGTGATGACTGTTTGACAATTAATCCCTCAAAGACGAAAATGATTCTGTTCACAAAAAAGAGGAAAGTTGAGATCCGTAGAGTCCCCAAACTTTTCCAAACTGAAGTAACCTTTTCAGACGAAGTCATTTTTGACCGGAAACTGAATTGGGGTAAACATGTTAATGTAAAAGTAGCAAAGGCATGTGTCGCTTTTTGGCAGTGTCGCCGTGCAATGGGCGGAATTTGGAGACCATCACCAAAAGCTGCCCTATGACTGTACACTGCCGTAATTAGGCCCATGCTTTGCTATGGAGCGTTGGCTGGTGGCCCAGAGCCCGACTATCGACAATAGCATCGGAGCTTTCGTACGTACAAAGGTTGGCAAAGGTCCGCTGAAATCCACCCCTACTGACGCCTTAGAGGCCATCCTTGGCCTCCCTCCACTAAACATGTATGTGGAGGAGATGGCACTGGAATCGGTCCTTAGGCTGCGAGAAAAAAAGTTGTGGAATAATAAAGGTCTCGGAGGTAGACACCATCTCATCCTGGATGAGATTCTACAAGAAACTCCTCTTTTTGGGGCGGCGATCGACTCCCTGCACCTACATATATATTCAAGATGCTCTTCAACGTTTTCTTGAACGCTGACCTGCACCTTCACATGAGTATAGCACTTGGCCAAATGACAACTGTTTTCCAAGCAGAGCTTAGAGGAAGAAACAGCTGAACATATCCTCTGTGACTGCCCCGCACGTGCCTCAATCAGAGGTCCCATGTTAGGGGAGTTCTGGCCTGACATAACTGAAATTCGCAGTGCCCCTTGTCGGACATTCTTGGCTTCATCGAAAGAGTGGGATGGCTCGAGGATCGCTAACAGTCAAACACTACTGAACCTGAGGATAGTACAATGGGCCCAATTGTGGCCTAAGTTCACGTGGATTCTTATTTATCCCCTCACCAAATCCAGAATCCAGAATCCAGAGGTATGATCTTCTAACTTACCCCCTTATCCTATAATTCATAATGACATCGTTAAATAACAAAAATAGTTAAGTGACATATTTTAACCAAATCTTCGTCCTGATTGGTCAAACGATTTTCGTTATTTAAGAATGTCGTTATGAGTAACAGACTAGAGGGGTTCGAAACGTCTCGGATCCCCTGCTTAGTAAGACTATTAGAAGACAATCTCGACTAGATCCAGTTTGCATTCCAGCTTGTCTATTAACTCAGTGAATCTATTCGGTGTCGAAGGAAGAGGAGAAACGAGAGTAGGCAGCTGGACTCATGAAAAAAACCTTTAAGAGTGTGTCGCTAATGACGTACCTCCTTGTTTCTTCTACACATTAGCTGTCCGACCTGGTTTCGACGAAGTGTGTGCGGTTTACCGGATTATTCAGCACCAGCGTTTAAGGTATTTGATTTGCCGGACTTTCCATCACCAAAGTGTGTTTTGCGTTTTGCCGGACTATTGCAGCACCAGCGGTTGAATGTTCAATGTTGCCAACTATCAACAGTCATTTCTACCTCACACTAGGGCAAGAATTCCCTTTTAAGCTTGTTTTTTCCTTAAACTTCAATTTGCTACTTTTTGTCAAGATTTTCCCGTTTCAAATTTAAATATTTTTTCTCCAGAAATTCTCTTGCAATTTTAAGGCACAAAAATTCCCTAAAAAAGTGAAATTTCCTTCCAGTTGGCAACACTATGAGTATTGCTCTACCATTCAGCACAAGCAATTCTGCCTTGAACTGACTAACCCTCTACCTTTTATACCCTTATTTCGTGGCGAAGATTAGGTGACTCTCCATCATTGGTCTGTTTGCTTGCACGAATCAGGAATAAGCAGAGATGCATGCTATTTATCGGAAGGCACTCCTTTTGTGTTTGCTCCGGTTGCTATCCTATTCGTTGACTAATCAGAAACAAATGTGGTTGCGTTTTAATTCGTTAAGGGGCGGTCCTAATTTTGTATATTTTGGCATTCGTCATCGTTACTCTGTTCCTTAGATATCAACGTGACGTTTCGCCCATATCTAACATAAGGCGCTTTCCAATTAAGAACTCTAAGCACCTGAACTGATCTGATCCGAGCTACACTTTAGAAATCGTAATGGGAACGCTAGCAAGCGTTAGTTGTGACGTATATGTCAAACTGACCATGTGCACGCCACATGTATTTCCTTTCCCCACCATTTTGGTACTCGAAACGCAAATGATATGACAAGTGCTCGAGGGGAAGAGGGAAATCAAAACTGATTAGTTCAGGTGCTTCACACTCTTACAATTGTAACGCTTCGGATCATCTCCGGACTAGTCCCGAGTAGCACAAACGTGTAATTTGAAAGCGCCTGTTGCTTGACGTTTGTGATTCTAACGTTTCTTGTCATATGTCATTTTGACATTTGCCATTGTAACGTTTCTTGACATCTGTCTTACTGACATTTGCCCTTGTGACATTTCTCATCGTCTGCGCAGGGTTGCCAGATTGGAAGAAATCATTTTGGCTTCATATTAAACAGACTTGGTGCTTAAATATTTTATTTGGCGACAGGCGCCTAATCTGGGCTATGCGCTTCACATATTGAACATTCCAGATATCTCTAGATATCCATGGAAACAAAAGAACAGTACGGACAAAAAATTGGAAATCAAACGTTTACAGGCGCCGTCATAAGGGAGGGGGGTCCAATTGCCTTCCGTTTTCTTTTTCTACACATTATTTACTTTCATTTTCAATTGTTTTATTTTTTATATTTTAAATTTTGTTTACGGCTTGGTTTTCGTTTTTTCATTTCATTTTTGGTTTTTGTTTTTCTTTTGTTCTTTTTAATTTTTCCTTTCCATTGAGTTTTTGATTTGCCTTTGGTCTTTCATTTAATTTCTTCATTTTAATTTTCACTCGTCTCTCTTTTCATTTAAACATATTTAATTTTTGCTTTTTTTTTAATTTTCCTTTACTTTTAGATTTTCATTTGCCTTTAGTTTATCGTTTCATTCTTTTTTCATTTTCGTTTTTTCCTTGTTTTTCACTTGTCTCGTTTCATTCTTTATTTGCTTTCCGTTTGGGTTTTTGGTTTCTTTTCTTCAATTTTGGTTTGCTTTCAATTTTAGTTGCCTCCTTTTCAATTTTTATTTGTCTTTTACTTTTCATGTCATTTTAGTTTCTTTTTCCTAGTTTCTCTGCGTCTGCTAAGATTGGCAACAGTTGGTAACATTCTGAGAGCAAGTTGGCGACATTGTCTATAAAAAATCTCAAAAATCTTGCAACTCTGGACGAACGCTTGCAAAATGCTTTGTTTGGTTAGAAACTAAAATAAAATAAAATTTTTAACAGTTTTAAGCTAAAAGTCGTTACATGCGGTGCTGTTGTTTTGATAAAATTAAATCTTGCATTTCAATTTTAGTTGGAGAATTTTCCATTCAGCAGTTGGTAGACCTGGCGAAAGAAGCAAACATTTTTGTTTGGTTAGGTCCTAAAGTAAAATGCAATTTTAAACGGTTTTAATCTAAAAATGGATTCAAAGAGAACAGAAGAGCATTTTCTGCAATGAATAGGCGACGATGGAACTAATCGTAGTAAAGCTACCACAGTTAAAAAAGAAAATATATGAACATAACCTCAAAATTTAATTCTGTTAGGATTACAAATGATATAAATATTTTAAGTAAATACAATTCGCTTATATTTATGTAGAAGGCAATGATTAAGCGAGTTTTGACTTTAAAGAGAGTTACAGAATCTTCTAAATTCTGAATTTTCTGTAGTAAATTCATATTTTGATATAACTCGTTCAGTCACAGTTTCATGTTTGTCTTAATTTGGAAGCATATTCGTGCCTTTTCTTTAAATAAAAAAACCATTTCTCTTGTAAAAAGGAAAATGAAAGTCATTTTCAATTATGATAGTCACATTCAATGTATGTAAGCAGGGGTGTTTCAAATGAAGTGAAGTCCACACAAATACGTAAGACCTTTATTGAAAAACAAAATAAATATCTTTCTGTAAATCACTAGAGCTATGCCTGCACAGAAAATAAACATAACAATTTTCTCTGCAATGAACAATATTCAGAATTGTGTAGTTAACATTTATGTAGAGGAGAAAGAAAGACATTTTTATTGCACATTATCAAAAGGGGAAACGTCTCAATTCTGAATAATGTTGCTTGCAAAATGTGTTGCAGATTAAACGTCCTTGAATGAATGTGGTTAAAGGATGCCTCTTGTATTATATAAGACAAGAGACACACAGCGTTTCTTTGGCAGTTTCAGCTACATTAAAAAATCTGGGCGTTAAAAAAAACGTATGCATGACAGGACCGGGCTCCAGACACTAACAACCAAACATTGTCATCTAAATAATCCTAGTTTTGATTTCATTGGTATTTAATAATACCACTGAGCCTCAAAATCGTTTTTATTTCAACTATGTGTTCAAAAAGCCGGCCCTGTTTTTTAGAAAGTGGTAACCTCTCATATTTCTCCTACTTATGGCACTACAGTTACAAAAATACTTTAGAGAAATTCATGATATTCACCTCTGCTACTACTATGTATATAAAATTCGTTTCTATTTAATCTATTATCACCATCGGAAGATGATTTGCAGCGAATTTTAATTTAATAAAGGAACAAATTATAAACTTAACGTAACAAAAAAATATATATAGAATGCGTACTTGCCAATAGAGCAAAACAAAATTAATCCTTCAGTCAGCGCTTTACACTTTTGTTACAAAGTCTACAACAAAATTACAATTTTAAAATTATTTTAAAAAAAAAACATACACACGGCACTAAAAAACAAATAAAAATTGCACCAGGCGATTTTGATAACTGATACAATACTGTATGATCCAGACAGATTGTAAAAAAGAATCCACACTATTATATGTGCCATTTAGAAACAAATGTGAATAAATAATTTTTTTACAACCTGTGTGATTAACACCCTTTCAGTTATCAAAACAAAAAAAAAACGCCAATCATTAGTTAGTTCAATAAAATGAGTAATATCACAACAATAACTATTTACTTGCTTATTACAGTGAAACCTAACCAAGTGATCCAAGCAGACGAAGCAACTTACACATTTATTTTAAGCAATCACCATCATCAAAATGCTGTTTATTAATACCTTCCTGCCTGGTCACTTGCGTACAGGTAGTTTTAAGCACCTAAACTGCGCACAGTTTCCACGACCCTGTTTGAGCATAAAGTATAATTTACTGTAAAAGACTTACCGACATACTCTCTGCGTTACTTTTTAATTGCACACTTACTTTTTAATTGCACACAAATCACTCTTCACACATCCTAAAGTAAATCCCTGAAAATTGCCACAGCCTGTGGCAATCGTAAGCATCTGCCTAAGTTGATCCAGCGACTTCAAGCAAACGACGACGCAGCAATTCTCCCCCTTTTCGTTGCAGTTATCCGTGTGCGGTCTCACGATGGCCTCCTCCTTCTTGTCTGCTCCGCAACATCCGGATTGAGAAGAGCAACAACAGTTAGTTTTCTTCGGGTGACAGGAGTTAGTAGCAGCAGCAACAACACTTTCGGTTATCACATGACTAGAACTAGCGTTAGCTTCGCAGTGATTTAATTCGTTGGTGTTAGTCTTGTCAGAATCCGCACTCGTTTGGTTACACCCGTGGCAATTGTTATAAGGGTCACACTTACAATCAACGCACTTACATATATCTGCATCCGCTGTGAGGTCTTTCAATACATTCGCATTTCCGTTCTTATCGGGCGATAGAAAATCGTCGGATAAGAACTCGGGCACTTCACCGTCATGTTTGTAATAACCGTCGGTTTTGTTTTTAAATTCATCTGCCATGGGCATGGCGATGTTAGCTTCCGGCCTTTGTACGTCGATGTATGATTGGATGCCCGTAGGGACTGCACCGACGGGGTTTTCAGTCAAAACTGGTTGTTCATTTACATTTGCGGGGTTCATCAGCAAATTTATGGCGTCGATCCAAGTCGAGGGAGCTTCCTCCTCGCAAGCCAAGCTCATCTGCAGGGCCTCCGGCATATACACCTGTTTATTGATGTCTTCAAGCGATTGGAAATTCCCTGCGGGGGGCAGGCTTTGCACGCTGAGGATCTTGACGTTCGGTGACTTTCTAGCTTCGAATACGTCTTCAATTAATTGTTCCTGGTCGTTCGCGAAGATCTCCGTGACGTCGAAGTTACCGACGTTTCGGTCCATGTCCAAGAGATCGATTGCCGCATTCTCTATTTCCGTTATAATCGAGTTCTCTTCCAGCTCCATTTCGGTGTTGTTTAGGGTCTCCCCATCTTTTCCATCTTCGACGTTCTCACTGCCAATGTTGTACGATAATTGGATGGGGATGGGGTCTGCTGTGTTGACTGTGGCGTAGTGCTTAAGCCCGTTCGTTGTCTCGAAGTCAGCCGTCTGTTCTGCCGCGAACTTCTGCTTTTCATTAGGTTCGATGTTGGCGTTGTCAGCGATGTAATTGTTGTTGAGTTTCGGGGTGGGAAGCAGATCGAAGGAATTGTTGCCGGTCATCAGAATATCAGGTACTTTGTTGGGGTGGAAGTCACGGTAACCTACAACTAAAAATTATATTGTTATAACCAGATAGGGGAATTTTTATGGGAGATAACAAAGCAGCTCAATCGATGAAGCGCTAATCGACATTGTTTTACCAGCACATTTTAAATTTGAGCAAATTAGGATTAATGGAAAAAAAACAGAATTAAACCTCACCATTGGCTAGCTTTCCATTATCCAAATGTCCCCAGCTGTTTTCATCTCCACTCTGATAATGGAAGGTGCTCTTAAAATCAATGACGGGGTCATTCGCAGCTTCTGCCTTCACATTCCCCTGTCCAGTCACAAACTCTTCCATCATGACTTCATTCTTGACGGTCCGGTCGTTGCATTCGTGCTCGAGTTCGTCGGGAACTTCCCGTTTGAGGGAGTCGTCTTTCTGTGCGGCTTCACTTGATTTCTGATCGCGGTCGAAAGCTTTCTGATGGGTCTTCGCGTGTGATTTCAGGCTGTGGGGGGTCGAGAAGGCCCTCGAGCAGTCCGACTCTGCGCAGGCATAGGGTCGTTCGCCGCTGTGAGTTCGTCTGTGGGTTTTCAGGTGGTGGCTGGCTGTGAAAGCTTTCCCACAACCATCCTCGTCGCATCTGGAAAGTTTCTAATTTCAAGAATTGACGTTATAAGCAAGCATTTAAGCAAACGGCAAGTTGGTTTGGTAAAAAGTTGGCGGGAAATTTGAATCTTCAATTTTAAACTTGTTTTGGATTGGATGATTTTTAAAAACTTAAGAGATTTGATTGGCTTATTGTAGGTGCTTACCTCAGATCAGGTAAACGTCATTTCCGTTAGCACGAACAAGTGAGTTTGATTTGAGATTTCGACCTCCCACCTTGCCACTTGAGCATTCCCATTGGTTGCTAGGTTGAAATATCCGTTCGTGCTAACGGAAGTGACGTTTAAGTGATCTGACGTAAAATTTGTAGCAAAAGGAACGCAGCTCAGGTTGCGAGGGATATATAGTCGCGGCCAAAAAGAAAAATTAACACTTTTTATAATAGTGAAACTTTTAATGGGCGGTTGTAATTATTAACTAACAGTTGCAGATGACAATCAGTAACAATGATTGTTTTTCGTCTGTAAATATCAGTTTATAATTACAACCACCTGGTAAAAATGTCAGTATTATAAAACTGACATCTAAAAATGTCCACTATTTTTGGCCACGACTGTAACTTTGTGAAAAATAAAGATGTTGATAGCGATATTACCGGAAGTTCAGATACTTTGAAAATATTTTCATTAAAAAGTGCAGCAAGTGCCTCGACTTGTAGAAAAACGGGTTCTGTGAATCACCCTGTATAAATCAATGTTTTAATTCACAATCTATTTATGCACATAATCGCCATTTTAATCGTTTTCATGTTAATATCACTGCAATAAATTTACATATAATTTTTAGAGTAGTTCAATTGCACGCAATAGATGGCAGCACTAGGAACCCCCCCTCCCCAATTACATATGCAAGAGGTGATTGGAGATTTGGAATTTTGAAGGGAAAGAGGATGAAAAACTAGAAATGATTAGAATTTTGTTCTCCGAATCTTTTTACCACACATCATGACCAACTTCATTCGTATAAGCACTTTTCATCTCAGTTACAGCTTTCAATTCACAATGATCTACAGTACTCGAAATTTCACCATCTCCTATTACTATGCTACATTAAAACAAGATCTAGCTCTAGATCAGTAAATCAAAAACTCTATTAAATTGGAATACTAAAAAACTGAGCCTTTTGGGACAAGAACTGGTGCCATCCATTAACAGCTGTAATGAACTAACGAACCAACTGTCAAATTGAAAGCATAAACAATCAAACTTTGCTTTGATTTAAAAATAATTTTGGATTTCTTCAAACTTGTATTTCATGTTAAAGCAAAAGTACACAATTTTTTGAATTGCCAACAACAAAGTAAATGATTGGTTAATGAATAAGTTTATTTGGACCATGGCTACCTGTCATTTATTAATCTAGGCAGCCATGATTTTGACAATTGTAGTTGTTACATGCTTCATATGGAGGGCACTGGTTTCGTTTCCAGCCTTTTCAGAACTTGAATTAGGATGCAGCAAATACAAATGAGATCGATCATATTCTCACAAGCACTTACTTGTACGGTCGTTCTCGTGTGTGCGTTCGAATGTGTTTCTTAAGGTCACTGAGTGTTGTGAAAAATTTCAAGCATCCGTCAGAGTCGCAGTTGAAGGTCTTTCCATTGTGCAGCCTTTCGTGGGCCCTCAAACGGTACAGAGTATTGAAAGCTTTGGCACATCCATTATGAGTGCACTCAAAAGGCTTGACCTTAGTGTGAACCCGCACGTGGATTTTCAAACTGTACGAAGTCAAGAATGCTTTACCACAGCTTGGCTCGATACACTTAAATCGATATTCTCCTAAAACACAAAACACGTACAGCTGTACAATTATAATAATACGAATTCAGATTAAGAAAGTGAAGGGGTGACTTACTTACAGAGAAAGTTTCAGCCAGAAAGCTGCGTGTAAAATGAATTTCAAATGAAAATAAATTTGGGGCTCATTAGTAAATACGAACCTTTATGTGTCTTCATGTGAGTTCGCAGGTTGCCAACGGTGCTGTAAGTCCGCGTGCATCCGTCGTATTCACAGTGAAACCTGTTGACTAGCGTTTCTTTCGTTTCCGGGTTTGTACTGTGGATCGTAATGGTCGCATGCGATGGTTCTTCAGGCATATCTTCGGACAAGCCAGGATTAATGTGCATGTAGATTTCATCTGGAGATATCGTGTGGTAAATGTAACTGGAAGAAAACACAACTTGTTGACATGTCACTGTCAGAAGTCAGACCTGTCAAAAATTTAGCGCAGACGCGAACCCTGAAATGTAATTCTCAGCTGATTTCTGAAATCCGCGTATTACTAAATTTGGGCAGAATAAGATTTATGGCTTCCAAGAAAGTATTGATTACCAACCCCGCATTTTCGTCGTGGCCCTCTAACTTGCCGATATATGTCGTGTTTTCTGGTTTTTCCTTCTCCTCGGATATTTTGCTGTAACTTATGACTGGTAGCTGCTCGTAGACCTTGTTGAAATCCAGGTCTAGGGTCTCGTCCAGGCAGTCCTGTAAATCGTGCGTTACGACGATGCCCGCGAACTGGTTTTCATATTGGGTTGTTTCGTTTTTCTCTGGCCAGGATTCCATTTTTCGCAACAGTCAACAATTTTATCCTTGCGTTAAACCACATCACGCCGCACTGCCGCAACGTGAACGAAAACAAGATTAAGCACGGCTTCAAACCATTTATCGGCGTGAACATGTCAATGTCAAAAATAAATTAAAATTATTAACAATTGTGCGCCAGTTGAGAATACAGTGTGATTGGCTTAAAATCCATTTGGCAGTCGACTACAAAAAGGGTATTTAAAAATGGCGCCTGGTTGGATTTATTACCAACCGGTAAAACAGAGTGCGAATTTATAGTCCGCGCCAGTGTTGCCAAAGGTGGTGATTCAGCACCAGATCTAGTGATTTTTGTTGTTGATTTATTAATTATCTGGTGATTATTTTTGAATTTTTATTATTTTGTCACCATTCGTTTCAAATTGTTTTATTTTAAAATTTATTATTATTTAAGTAACACATTTAAGAACGTCTTCTGTTGAAACAATCAATTTATTTCAATTTATGAGTCTGCTACTGTTTGTGGTTTGTTGTGTCTTTTGTTCTTATTTTTCTTAATATTATTGTTGTATATCTATTTTTTTTATTTTCTTCATTTCTTCGTTTACCACCTTTCAGTTTTTCCTTTTCAATTTATTAATCTGTTGTCAATCTACTTTTTTAATTATATTGCATCATTTTCTTTGCTTTCTTTCTCATCGTTCTTTGTTAACTATTAAATTATGTTGTGTGAGGAACGGATTGGTACGACTGGACGTGAGTTGGCGGACCTGGAGAAACATTCAGATGGCGACACTGCGGACAGGGAAGGACGGAAAGTCGGCGATTGCGGGGGGATTCTTTCCTCAACTGACGTAATATTTATAGTGTGACGTTGGCAATAAATTATTTTTGGCGTTTTGATTTTTTTTTTAACTTAGGATAACAGTTGTCTTTTGTTTTTATGACATTGACAGCTGTCAGTTTACAAGCATCGTTTGCGATGTCATTTGACATTTCAAATTCAAACACAAACCTACGATTTGTCGCTGTTTAGATTACGTCAAATAAACCAACAGAACATATATTCGGTTACATTGTTGCAAATAGCCGAATAAGACAATGCTTTTAATTGTATCGCCAACTTTTCTTTATTGACATAAGTAAATTTAATCTTAATTTTGGTAACGAATTTTAGATATTTTCTATGTTGAAGCAGAATTTTTCGGTAACTCTTAAGTAGTCTTTCCATCTAGAAGGAATTTTTTCATTTTGTAGAAATTTTAAAGCCGAAAGAGAAGAAACGGGATTATTTACTGAATCATAAAAATATACGAAAAAGGTTGCGACTTCTTTCTATTTATTACCTAATTTAAGAAAGCTGGCTGGCTTTATATTGACGAGGGATTTTTTTTAATATTAAAGAGAATTACTTCAATTTACAGGGAAAAATCATTGCAAGAGATTGGCAACACTGATTTTAATGGATTTCTATTTTTTTTCTTACACATTAACAATTATGGTTATATAGATAATGTTATGTCGGGAGCACTAAGGGGTTGGTAAAATAATCACCGTAATTGCTGTTGATCAAAATAATTTAGGTTATATTTTATTAAACACACAACACCTCCATCTTTACATCAATCTCTTCCCTCACTGTTGCCAACTGTCTTTGATCTAGGGTGGCGCGAGATTACCGTACAAAGCGGAAGATTTAAATTCAAAATAATTCTTACAGTTAAAGAAATCAAAGTATTTATTTCATTTATTTCAAAACTAAAACTGCAAATCGTAAATTGTGTTTAGCAACAATGCATGTCGGTAAAATAGAAAAACGTGTTCTGAAGTATTCTAAAGACGGTAAAAGTTAAACACACCGCAGGCATTTATAAAATTAGACATTCCTTTTTATTTATTTGAATAAATCAAAATAAGAAATACCTACTTTATTTGAAAGCTAAAATTGTAATCCGTTTTTAACAACAATAACACAGCATCGATGAAACAGTTTGCGCATTTACCGACCGAGTAGCAGTTGTTCTCTCTTCTGTTAAAAACCTTAAGATGGTGAGTTGGTTTCGTGCGTTTTTCCAAAAACATCGCCCCTCATCCACGACTTTAAATTAAATCGCCTTCAATATCGCGATGTAGAGTCCACGATCTTCCTTTCTGCGGGATTATAACGATCGTTTTCGCTTATGCGATGGTGTTTTTGATAAGTGTGGTTATGGGGCATGTTTACTCCACGCAAGAAGTTTGACACAAATGCCTGTTTAATGAAGGAAGCGTTTATTGTAGGCTCGAGGCCCTATAAAACACTTGAAGCGCCTGAACGCCCCGAAGGCATGGATGTTGGACAAGCTCGGGGGTGTATTCGCCCCGCGTCCCTCGACAGGCCCCCACAAACTGCGAGAGTCGCTTCCGCTCGTGATTTTCCTGCGAAACAGGCTAAAGTACGCCCTGACGAACAGCGAGGTAACAAAGATTGTCATGCAGAGATTGATTAAAGTGGACGGTAAAGTAAGGACGGACCCCAACTATCCCGCAGGCTTCATGGGTAAGTTAACTACTATTTTTTTGCATAATTAAATTGTATCGAGTTCTTATTTTGTAGATGTTATAACCATTGAGAAGACTGGTGAATTTTTCCGCTTAATTTATGATGTTAAAGGCAGGTTCACCATTCACAGGATCACTGCAGAAGAAGCCAAGGTTTGTTTTGTTTTACTTTATTTAAACGTCATAGTTGGGGACTGTTTAACTACATCTCGTTTGCAATTAATCAAAATATAAAATTCTGTTTTGTGTTTATAACCAGAGGCGTGACGTAACCTCAAAATTGCAACTTGACAGGTATTGTCTGCTTACTTGACATGGAAGGAAGGATGACAAAACAAAGAAAACAAATGAACAAAGTTAAAAAAAATAAACAAAACAAAAAATTAATTAAGAAAAGAAACATTTGAAAACAAAACTATTTGCTTCACACATGGTCAAGAGATTATAAAAAAACAGATGGCGCTGTTCAGTATTTTGCTTAAATACGGTTCATTTCGTCTGTTACTAACTTTCAGTTTGTTTTAATAGATAATTGTTATTGAAAAAAACAACTTTGAGCTGTCTAGAGGCTGTTAACTTACAGCTTCTTTCTTGATATAAATTACTTAATTACTTACCTCCATAAAAACAAACGAAAGAAAACTTTCTGCATGACTCTCAGTTGAAACTGCTCTACAGATGGTGGTTTTTCAATATAAATGGGTTTCCTTCTTCTGTAGGTTGAAGCTTTTTCTACGAAATGAAATTTTGAAAATGATTCAAAAATATATAAAGAACTTAACCCATTAAGTTGGCACCACTGGTCGGCAGATAAATATGTGTTTTCTGCTTTACCGACTTTGGGTACGTTAAGAACGTTTATTAAATTTTTTTAACGTTTCAATTCTCATTTCACGGCCTATTTTATGATTTTGCCTAATAACAGAAATTTGAGCGGGAATATGACGGCTGTGAACAATGTCATGCATACACATCTACCCACCATAGCTTTTTTTTAAAGTAACAGTCGTTAAAATTTTTATTGCAAATCGGTTTTGATTCCATGGATACCTCAAACATCTTCTGTACAGCTGTTTCGGCCCTATTTGGGGCCTCGTCAGCTGACGCTTAGCCGCCTTGCATGAGATGAATTATTAAGTAGCAAACTGGCTGCAATTTATCATTTTTAATGCAATGTTAGGGCAAAAAGTGATTGCAGGATGTCGCGATTGAAGCTATTCATTAACAGTCGTTAGTTTATTATTTAGAGACGCCAAATAAAATTTTCATTTCATTCAAAGGCGTCGTTTTCATACAAAAGCGACAACACTGGTTGTCTCCTAAAAACTCGCACACTGTTTTACCGGTCAGCTTTTTTTTTAATCCGGCGCCATTTTGAAATAAGTTTTCTATAACGTAACCTCAATGTTTCAACATGGAAATTAAAAAAAAAATTGAGATTCTCCTGCGTTTCTCAACATTTAGAAAACAAGTGCTCAATAATGCTTCCAATAATGAATTTATCTGCAATTTCCTGGTTAAATGCAACATAACCTCGATGTTTCGATGATGAAACAAAAGAAGGCACACAAACAAGTAGAGAGTGTCTCCTCACATTTTCCTTGTTTCACAATGAATGTAAACATTGATTTATATCACTCTTACTCATCTGATGGCGACGCTGCTGCCACAAACTACTTACAATCCGATTTATAATACTGTCGAATTGCTCTTTTTTTTTGTTTCTAGTACAAACTGTGCAAGGTCAAGCGTGTCCAGACTGGACCCAAGGGAATCCCGTTCTTGGTGACGCACGATGGGCGCACCATCCGGTATCCGGATCCGATCATAAAGGTAAACGACACCATCCAATTGGAAATCGCCACCTCGAAGATCTTGGACTTCATCAAGTTCGATTCGGGGAATCTCTGCATGATCACTGGGGGTCGTAACTTGGGGCGTGTCGGCACAGTTGTGAACAGGGAACGCCATCCGGGGTCTTTTGATATTGTTCATATTAAGGACGCGCAGGGACACACATTTGCAACTAGGTAAGTCATTTTATAAAACCAAGGAAAACTAACAGTGTACAATATACAGGGTGTTTATAAATGTTTCCGTGTCAAGCGTGAAGAGTTATCATCAGACTTCGTACAATTCGGTTACGCCATGGTTGCCATAATTACGCAGTATGAGGACCAATGAAAAGTGCCCATTCATTGCGTAGCCTTAGCAACGCTCCGAAATATCCGAAGTCAGATTATCATGCATTTACCACCTTCTTGAAATAATGAATCATGTAGGAGTCTTACCTAAGATGGAAAACATGAAGAACAAAAAAACAACTAATGTCTGCGAAAGGCGAAACTATTAAATACAGGTCAATGACATTTGTATTTGATAGGTGACAGAAAACAAATACTACCTACTAGTTATTGAAACAATATGAACAGGGCGGCACATTAAAATTGGATTTCTTGTCAGAGACATTTATAAACACATTGGCCCATATTCTCATTCTATGTTTACTTTAATAACGTGTTGAATTCCCATAGCAATGCACGTCCGTCTTTCTTTTACGTAAAGCTACATCGTTTCTTGTTTATTTTAATCACAACTTTAGCTAAACACGATTCTAATCATAAGATAATAATACGGACCAACGTCTCTTTTCTGAGATAATTTAAATACAAAAAGTTATTCAAATTTATCTTTGGCTCTTTCGAAGCTGTGTTGCATCCTTCAATGTGTAACACAGTCAAGCAGATGCCTAGATTAACATCTGCAATGGTCACTATTTAACCTTGATGATGGTTAATATAGTATTACCCAAGCAGATGACATTTACCTTCAGAGTCAGGCCATAAATTGAAAGGGTGTAATGTGCTGATGTTTCCAGGTTAAACAATGTATTCATCATCGGCAAGGGTGCGAAGGCTTTCATTTCGTTACCGCGTGGCAAGGGTGTGAAGCTGACCATCGCCGAAGAAAGAGACAAGCGATTGGCGGCCAAGGCACACTGAAGTATTGTGTTTGTACTTCGTTTTCAATAAAAAGAGAAAATTGTAAATCTACATTTCGTTTTTCTTATCCACCTAGAATTGCCTGTTGTTGTGTGTTCGATTTAATTTCTTTTATTTTTATGAAACTCTTAAAATGGCTCTTTCGAAGCTGTGTTGCGATTTTTGATGTGTAACACAGTCAAACAGAAGCCTAGATCAACATCTGCAATTGGTCACTGTTTAGCTTTGACTATAGTTAATATGGTATTACCCAAGCAGATGACATTTATCTTCAAAGTTATGCCGTAATGTAGTTTAATGTTTGACTATAACTTAATTTGAAACGTTTTCCTGTATTTTTTTTTTTTTAATAAAGGCACTTCACTCTTAAGCCCTCTTTATTTTTTTGGTGTCCACGCTGTATATCGTACTCGGCAATTTCCAATTTGATTTGAAGGAATACTCCATCCTTAAAATTTAATAAAAATCAATGATTTAGAAAAATTCCGTTTGTTGCACACTTTTTGGAAGGTGCTGCATTTTTTTTTATCGTCGATGTTCGGTATAAACAAATTAGATTGTTTGTCTACATGAGTTAATTTGCCATTTAACTATTGATGGGAAAGCGAGTAAAAGGCAAAGATGTTTCGTGGGGTATTGGACTATTATCAAAACTGATTTTTTTTAAATAATTTTTCGAGTAAAATATATGAAGTAGGTGTTCAATTTTTTTTAACTCAAAGAAAACTACATTTCTAGTTTATCTCCAAAAAAAGACGCCAAAAAAATTTAAATTTTTGGAAGAAAGAAACTAACCACATGCCTAAGAAACGAAATTGTTGCTTAATGCCAAATTTCCACGCTAAAGCAAGTTACTAAATTTAATTACTGGCAAGATTTATTATACTAAACAGCATTGTCTATAATATGATGCCAGTAAGCAAATTTAGTAACTTGCTTTAGCTAGTAGAACGAGAATTAGCGACGGATGGATTTACTTAAGTACAGGGAGATCGAAATTGATTGTCCTGATCCTACACTGCTTTCTACGAGCTAAATATCGATATTTACATCCAATTATTAAAATGAAGTTAGCAACATAAGGAGATTAGGGAGACAGTTCATTCATTTAAAACAATAATTATGTTCTTTATTAATTAGGTTGGGTTTGGATGTGAATTTCAAGAATGTTCTAGTTCTGACTTTCATGTGATAGATGTAAATATTGATATCAAGCTCACGGAAAGTAGTGTAGAGTCAGGACAATCAATTTCGATCTCCCCGTATTCTAAGTAAATAGTATATTGAAAAACCACTGACGTTTCGCAAACAGCTTCTTTGCTTTTTCAAAGTGAATAACCTTATAATATTAGCCTACTAATTTTTTATTTTGTAAGTTTTTGTGAAGAGAATGTAAAAAAATTATATCAGTAATAGTACAGCTTGTCAAATCAAATAATAAGTTTATAATTACCAATGCGGCTACATCTATCTTAACAGATCTCCAGTATTTACTGCAAGAGTTAGGGAAATCCTGCTAAAACCTAACTAGAATATGCAGTGTAATTGTAATTATAAAATCAAAAATTCAAAAAAGGGGTAAGTTTTTCTAAATTTTTCAATAAATCAAATTTTTTTAAGGTACAGAGTTCTGATAAGGCCGAAATACATGTATAAACTCTTTCCTAACACTTTCTATATTGCCAGTTACAAAATTTTAGTTAATTTTCGTTGTAATTATAGATTTTTTTGTCACAATCTAAACTTTTCAGTTGTAATAATAATTTTTTTTTCAAAAACATAATATATGATAGGGTACGTCAAATTGTATGAGAGTAAAGTGGGGGCGGTTGAGGACAAAGCATCTTAAAATAGTTACAAGTGCATAAATTCACAAATTTAAATTGAAATGATTTAAGTTTGTGCCTGAAAATGTTTTCATTTGAACAAGTACTAATATAATCCGGTAACAAATTGAAATAATCTAAGCCTATGTAATTTGGTGAACTACATTCAACCTGCTGAAGGGTGGCCGAAAACGGTCCCCGTATCTCACGCATCTCGAATTGATATCTCTACTTTTTACAAACTTTAATTGATTTTGAAAAATATGGACGCACAACTCGAATATATATAGAGGGAGGAAACAGTCAAAATCCGAAGATTGCTGAAAATTCTCGTCGTGACGTAAATTTAAAAACACCTGTTATTAATCTAATAACTTTTTTTGAGCAAGAAAGGCAACGAAGTTGAGTCACCCCAGAAGCGGAGGCCATACCGAAGACGGCTCTCGGCCTGAGCGAAGTATAAACATTTGAGTTGTTCAATATTAAGAAAAACTTTAAGATTTCGAAAAAGGAAAATGAGAGAATTTAGTTTAGATATAAATCGTTGACAGTGTTGCTTCCAGCAAACAAATTCATCTACAACTAGTCCCAAAAAGAGTTGTTCACCGGTAGCGTTAACAGTATTATTATTAATTTCCAACTTTATAGGGGAATCCTACGTTGGCGATTGTGGAAAGCAATGAACTGAGTCTTTTCAGTATTAAGGAATAGATTATTGTCTGAGACCCAATTATGAAGTTCTGTTAAAAAATTGTTACGTTCAAGAATAGTTTGTGACAGAGAATCATCGGAAACAATCACAGACTTATCGTCGACATACAAAGTGAAGTGGACGGAGTTATTGGTAGTAGTGATATCACTGATGTAAAGCAAAAATAAGATGGGACCAAGTATTGACCCTTGTGGTATACGAACGGATATAACGGAAAGTTATTATCGGTGTGTTTAAGAGTAACAAATTGAGAACGATCAGTTAGAAAAGATGAGATCCAGTTTAGGGCCACATCCCTTATATCCACGTGGAAAAGTTTCCTTTTCAGAATGATGTGATCAACACAATCGAAAGCCCTGCTGAGATCACAAGAGATCCCAACTGGGCTCTCGTCTGCGTCGATACAACACAGAACTTCCTCATGAAAGGACCGAACTGCAGAGGTCGTAGACTTACCTGTCAAGAATCCATGCTGGGAGTGAGAAATTATCTTAAAGCGAGCCATGAAATTAGTTACAAGAGTTAAGAAAATGTATTCGATGATTTTTGAAAAAAAAACAATTTTCCAACTTATGGGGATTACCTTACAACAAAGTGATATTTGTTATGTATATTTTGATTTTTATTTTCATTTTTGTACATAGTAGGATAAGATTTTTAGTTTTGTAAACATTAGGGTTTATTTATTTGAATTAAAATTATATTTTGGGTGGGAGTTCCAGCAGAGTTCCATCATCCCCAGGCCTATTTAGACGCAGTGAGGGCAGTGACCAGGAGAGTCATCCGTCTGACGCTTTGCGATCTGTGGTATGTTTGAATTACTCATTATTCCTCCTTACCTGTCTTAGAATGAGTATTTCACTCAAACCGACCTGACACGGGCGTTTCGTGCATCCATTTCTGAATGAGTGTTTCACTCATACTTACCGTTTCGTTTATCCGTCTTTGAGTGGGTATTTCCCTCATACTTACCTGACACGGGCGTTTCGTGCATCCTGTCCTTGAGTGGGTGTCTCACTCATACATACCTGGGCAATATCCTCCTGCTTACTACTTAAACACAATTTTCAGTCACTCAGTCAACGTCGAGATATCCATGAAGACAGATTTTTCTGGAAGGTTCTTCACAACCAAATTGATTGTGCTGAAATCCTGGGATTGGTGAATCTTCTAGTGCCACGTTTTAACTCTAGATGGACCACAACATTTCACCTACCAACTGCTAGCACCAATATTCGTTTAAAATCTCCCCTTTACTTCATGTGCCGTAATGCCCAAGTTATCTATAGCGACATATTTTATGATAAGTCTTAGTTGCGTTTTAATTGTTGTTTGTGTTATTTGCATTTCTTAGTTTAGTTTAGTTATCTTTAATATTTCTATTTCGTTCTATAATTGGGAATTTTCCTGTTGGGCGACAACAACGTGTTTCGTGTATACAGTCCTTGAGTGGGTGTCTCGCTCATACCGACCTGGCGTTTTGTGTACCCCTCCCTGAGTGAGTGTTTCACTCATACTTACCTGACATGGACGTTTCTTTTGCATGAACCATGCAAAAAGATTCCTATGCGAAAATGACGCAATTTTCGAACGATTTGTATAGTTTTGTACGAGAGTGTACGTCATTTTAACGTCAATTACACGTACGAATCTTTTCGAATGGTTCGAGAATCGGGCCCCTGGAGCACAAAATCATAACAATTGCATAAAAATCAAACAAATGAATATAAAAACTAAAATTAAAAAAAAAACATGAAAATTATAATCAGAATGACATTGAAAAACAAAACAAATGAAGACTGTAATCGAGCAATCAGGCTTAGAATCATCTGATAATTAAAGAAAAATACATCACGTGATATTCAGAAGCAAAAAACAAATGAAAATTTTAGAGAAATACATATAATCCATTCTTTACTTATGTACCATCGCAGTGGGCCGTTATTTTAAGTTAGTATTGGTTGGCTATCATAGTAAAATTTAGACTGATTTAATTTGATGTCATTTTAACTTACGTCAAATTCTGACAATTCAAATCAGATAGATCAACGAAACAGATTTGAAAAGTAACCCAACCAAAATTAAAAGTGAAAGGAAATGGCTGGCTGTGTAATTAAATGTTTGCAAATATGTGCTCTCCATTACAATTTAGAGCGAAATGATAAAGAAATAATTTGTTCAGAATTTGAAAGGGGCGCCAAAACATGTTTTGCACGAGGGCGTTCGACATTATTTTGTTTTTGACGTTTTCAGAATCCCTGTTTTATAACAATAATAAAACAAAAGACGATCGCAAAGTTTCAATTGATTAGGTATAAAATTGAAAAAGATGCTGTCGCCAACACTATTTCTATTTTTCTTTTGATTGATTAGTTTGGTCAACATATTGAGCAAACGTTTGTGTTTTGTTTTTGACTCTTGAGGCTCCTATTTTACAAAACAAAAAGAAAACAATTGCCAAAGCTTCAATAAAACATTCAGAAAAAAAATCCCATCGCCAAAGCTACTTTTAGGCCGCTTCTTTTTTTCATTTCATGAGTTTGGTCGCGAATTGAACCAACCTATGTATACTTTACGGATTTTCCTAAATTTATCCGTAAATCTGGTGACATATTCTAGGGACTTTTGGTAAGTCTTGAGAGATTTCTGCTTTATGTTTAATCGTTTCTAAACTTGCAAAACATGGACCGCCAATGAATATACGAAAGACCGAGTGATACCAACATGACTAAATCATCCAATTTGTGGGATATTCAAACATAAGACATTATTTTTGGCTCACCCTGTGTTGTAATCTTCTCATAAAAAAAAAAGGAAATTTGATTTTATATTGCATTTGTCCAACGTAGTAATGAAAGTCCAACACGTAAAGAAATCAGAAAATTTTATTTGGAAACCAATTACAATCTTGTTACAGGCGATTTACGTGCACAGAAAAACGCAAGGCGTGAATTTTTTTGTCCACGTAAAACGAAAAGCAATAAATCTTAACCGTTACAGGCTATAATAGCAGGCATACACATTATCTATTACAAACAAACGAGTTAACGAAACGTCCCCAACAAAAAAAATTCTCGGTAAACAAAACGCGTGAATAAAATGAATACGATTACGCTAAAGTTAGTAAGTAACAAGGAGAATATGCGAACGGAAATGGGAATAAACAGTGCTAGACGTTAACAATGGAAAAGGAATTTTATTATCATAGCTTACACAGCCTCTGCCAGAAGATCATCCAATTTTTTTTTATAACTAATATCACCTCTTAATTTCGACACCGCCCCCCAAAACAACAAAAGGGCGGTGCTCTCATATCCATCCTTTGATAGTAAATTATAAACAGCAGTGGGTGCTCACAGTCACCGAAAGACAGACAGATATACTCATTTATTTATTTATTTATTTAAACGATAGAAGTTACCCTAAACTTAAAATATACAGGGCTAGGTTAACACCTATGGGCCCTGTATAATACTTAAAAATACAAAGTGCGTTAACAAGCGTTACTTCTGATGATACACAGAGTGATATGAAAGATCAACAATTTTACAAGAATTAATAGTGACCTTAACTTACCTCTAAGTATTTCATACGATACAATAGATCACCCTGTAGATTATAAGCAATTATTATTGCAAGTACAATTTTGGCAAATTCATTTTGCAGTCATTTAACGCGCGCGCGCAAACGAACCTGGGACATGTAAAATCACAACTAATTCTGCGGTATTAATGAATTAATTCTGAAACACCACATAGATATAATAGTATTGGCAAAAATTCGAACACTTACGTTCTATTATTATTATTAATATTATTACAGACATTAAATAGAAATTTTACATGTAGAGCATTACACGTGTGATTATTATTAATTATTATTATTACTTTTGCTTGCAATACGTTTACTGCTGGATGAAGAAAAAACGAAATCAGCTTTAAGTACACACAAACATAATAATAAAAAAGCCTGTCATCAGCTGCCAAAACCAAAGTTACCGGATTATTATTATTATTATCATTATTATAGGTCGACTCTTGCGTGTCAAAAATATCAATCATTCGGGCCTCGTTTCGACTTTATAAGTGGCAAACTATTGCAAGGGTTGCAGGACTCTTCTAACCTGCAAAGAAGAAAAAATTAACTGGTCGCCGTCTTTATTGGATCCGTTTCGAGGTCCTCTTACTTTTACTCCTTCACGATGGATGTATCCATGGGACTAGCTGGTTGAGGAGCTGGATTCGCTGGCTTGATGAAACGATCACTGGTACGACGATGAGTGGGTGCAGGGGGGCTGCTAGAACCGACCGGGTGCAAGGCAGAAGGAATACCGGCTGGCGGTTGCATTTGTCCGCAAGTTGGACAGCGAGGTGTGGTCACTATCAACGAATCTCGAGGAGACGGAGCCTGAAGTGATAAACCTGGAAAGCAAAAGAAAAATCAAAATGTCACAGAAACATTTTTTAAATATAATTTTTTTATTCAAAGTAACTTAACTTTTTTTCAAACAACCCCTGTATATTACAGTACTTTGAAAATGATGCTGTAGCTCAATGCAGTGAGGAAAAAAAATTGAAATTGCAACAGATGTGACAACTCGATAAGAAACATATGACAATCGATCAAAAACGCATCCAAGTGACATTCAAAAGAAAAAAAAAAACATGTTACAAATCACAAGGAACGAAACAAATGAAATTTTGAACGAACGAACGACGTTACTTTACATAAATTGAAAAACAAATGACAATTGTGACGGATGTAACAAATGCGATAAAAGAAACATCTGACAATCGAAATTAACGTCACGTGAAATTGCAAAGTTAAAAAAAAAAACAAAAGAAATACGTAAAATACTGACCAAAAATAAAAAATGAAACTTTTGGTTTTTGGCTCGTTTTTTTTTTTTTAATTTTGTTATTTTCTATCTCTTTTCCTTCTTATGGTGCAAGAGTAAACTTAGTTGAGAAATCAATCGTCTTTTGTTTTAGTTTTCCAAAATAATCGTTTGTTTGTTCAAAATCGAAAGGGGTGAATCGACTTTTGTTTTCTATTTTTTCTATGTCTGTTATTTTGTATTTTTTTTCTTCCCGTGGTCAAAAGGTAAAATTAGTTGTGAAATCAATCGTCTTTTATTTCTGTTTTCTAAAAGCATTGGGCGATCGCCTTTTGTTCGTTCAAACTTGGAAGGGGTTAATCACCTTTGGTTATTGTTTTTTATATATTTCTTTTCCTTTTTATAATGAACAAATGAAATTAATTAAGAAATCGTTCGACTTTTGTTAAAAAAAAAAAATCGGCGCTTGCTTAGCGTTCGTTCAAAACCGAAAGGGGCGAATCCAGTTTCTTCTGTCTTTGTTATTTTGTATTTCTTTTCTCCTTCTTGTGGAAAAAATAAAAGTGAATTCAATCGTCTTTTGTTTCTGTTTTTTTTTAATAATGACGATCGCTCTTTGTTCGTTTAAAACTAGAAAGATCAGAATCAGCTTTTGATTCTTTTTTTTTATTAATTTTGTTATTTATTGTCTTTGTTATTTTGTATTTCTTTTTCTTCCCGTGGTGAAAAAGTAAAATTAGTTGTGAAATCGATCGTCTTTTGTTTCTGTTTTCTAAGAGCACTGGCGATCGCCTTTTGTTCGTTCAAGCTTTTAAGGGGTTAATCACCTTTTGGTTAATGTTTCTTTTTGTATTTCTTTTCCTTTTTGTGATGAACAAGTGAAATTAATTAAGAAATCGTTCGATTTTTGTTTTTGTTTTCCAAAAAAATCAGTGCTTGCTTAGCGTTCGTTCAAAATCAAAAGAAAAAAAAACATGTTACAAATCACAAGGAACGAAACAAATAAAAAAACAAATGAAATTTGAAAGACAGGGGGAGGTTCACGATGATAAAACAAATGACTTTTTAAAATCAAACAAACACACAGTAAACTGACAGGAAGAAACAATTGCATTGAGCATTAAAAAAAAAAAACAAGGTAAAAAATGAAAAACGTGAAACAAACGAAAACGAAAGGAACGCATAAAATAATAATTAATGAAGTTTCAAAGATTAGGCGTTCAGCAATTGTTTGGTAACAGGATTATTTAAAAAAAGATTTATCTTCTTTTGTCTCTCTCGTTCTAAGTATTTAGCAACTTGATACAAATATCAATTGTTTTGTTGACATACGAGGTGTTACTTTGCAATGATTAAGAGAAACAAATGAAATGTACGAGACACGAGGAAGAAACAAACGATTTTAAAATCAAACAAACAAACGGAATAATTATCAATTGTTTTGTGGCATTTGACGATTTCCCTTTATTCGAATTCGAAAAAATTTTAAGTACATAAAGCAATGATCAAAAGAAACAAATGAAATTTCAAGGACGCGTTAAAGAAATCAAACATATGAACGGGAAACTAACAGATGAAGCAATTGCGTCGGCGATTAAAAAAAAGGCGTAAAAATGAAGAGAAGGAAACAAAAGAAAATGAAAAGAACGCATTAATTAATGATAAAAAAAAATGTTATAGATCTCCCTATCCCCCTCCCTCCCTCTCCCTTTCCCACCCACCCTTCCCTTTGATGTAAACATCGTTTTATTGCATTTGATGTAAATATCGTTTTATGGCATTTGATGTAAATATCGTTTTATGGCATTTGATGTAAATATCGTTTTATGGCATTTGATGTGAATATCGTTTTATGGTATTTGATGTTTCACTTAATTTCAAATCTGGAAAAACTTTGATAAAAAAAAAACTTGTCACTTTTTTTAATCATTCGAAATGTAATAATACCTGGACTAAGTGGTCTGCTTTGACTTGGAGACGGATTATATGGAACAGGTGACACAGTGTGCTGACGTACGCTCAAAACTTGCTCGTTATAATGACGTTCCTCTTCCATTTCTAAAGAGCTCTCGCTTTCAGACAAATGTCTGCACAATGCCTCACGTCTCTCGACCTCCAGCTGGAGCTTCCTTTGCAGCCTCAGGTTCTCCTCACGAATGCACCTCTCCTCCTGAGCATATCTCTGCATCTTCTGGGTGTGCTCTTGCTGGCTGATCGCCAGAGTTTGCCTAAGTCTCGCCACCTCAGATCTCAAAGTCTGAATATGCGTGCTTAAGTTGCTCGCAGTATCCCCGTTGCTTATATCACGAGGACTAGCCGGATCAGACACCGGTTGGTCCAACTTGATCTGCAACATGCGTTTCTCCGCCTCCAACTTATCCATGCGCTTCCACAACTTGTTCACCAGGGCCTCCTGCTCTTGCTCCAAAGTGTTCTCCAGTTCGACTTTCTCCCTGCGCAGCTGCTCCAAGTTGCTCTGCTTCGCCAGAATCTCGGCCTCCAGTTTCTCGATCTTTCGCATTAGGCGGTTTACAAGGCACTCTTGTTCCTGTTCCAGAGTCTGCTCCAGGCGGCATTTCTCCTGACGCAATTGCGTCAGCTTGCGAGACAGATCATTCGTCAGACATTCCTCTTCCCTCTCGTAGTGGTGGGCCAGAGATTCCTTCTCCTTCTTTAAAGCCTGGATCTTCTTAAGGAGGGTATTCGAGATGAACTCTTCTTCCTGTTCCGCTTTCGCTTGCTGAAAATAATTAACAACTTAGGTTGGTTTGCATTTGTTTTTTTGTCAAAGGAATGTCGAAAAATATATGATATTTAATTTGCCGCTTTATAATAATTGTTTATTGTTCGCTGGAATGATTATTGATTTCCTTATGGGTAGTAAATACTTGACGCAAACCTTCAAACATTGTTGATCATAGATCGTGCAGATGCCTCTTCGTACACGTAATAGATTTTCATTTGTGATAATAGATGACGCTATCATAATAGTGATTGTAGTATTAAACTGTGCCTTCATTAGCACAGTATGGCATTGTTGCACTTGCACAATGTTTTACTCTTATTATTTTTATTTGCAACAGTGTCAACATTTCAAATAATAGATGGCGCTGACTTAAGGAATTTTGTTGTAATTGAGAGTTAACCATTTTCTGGCTTGAAGAAATATTGAAAAACTTGAAAATGTAATTAATTTTAGTAATTTTGTAAAATTTGACGTTCAATTCCTTACGAATGTCAAAGTAACAGTGGCGGAACGCGACGCGGGAAGGGTGGCAGAGTTACAAGGGGCATAATACAATAGACATTAAATGCACTGAAGAGCAGTATCGTAAAGTTTCAATTTCGCCCAGTAGAGGGGGGGGGGCAAAAATTTGAAGTTCCGCCATTGCAAAGTGACATTTTACTTAACCTATCGCGCATAAAAACACCGAGCAAATTAAAAAATAATATTTGAATTTTTGAAAAAATGTCGAACCGGCATTATAACCAACAATTAATTATTGCCTTCTGAAACGGAAAGTTAGGAAAAAGCAGAATTACATAATTTCACTTATAGGTTATGCCATGACAGTTGTCAATCAAGTACTTATGTTCCCAAAAAAAAAATCGGCAATCGCCTGTCATTCGTTCAAAATGAAAAGGTGTGAATTGACTTTTGTTTTCAGTTTCTCCTGTCTTTGTTATTTTGTATTTCGTTTCCTTCTGAAGGCAAAAATAAAATTTAGATTGATTTCAATAAGCATAGGCCATTGCCTTTTGTTCGCTCAAAATTGGAGGGGGTGAATCAGATTGTCTTTTGTTTTTTCTTTTTGTTATTTTAATTGATTTACATTTCTTTTCCTTGTTGTGATGAACAAGTGAAATTGATTGAGAAATAATTGTTTCTTAAAAAAAAAAAATCGACGACTACCTTTTGTTCGTTCAAAATCCAAATCGCCATTATTATTTTATATTTTTTTTTTCTCCTTCTTATGGGAGAAAATAAAAGTGAATTCGATTGTCTTTTGTTTCTGTTTTCTAAAGGCATTGGCCTTTTGTTCGTTTAGAGTTAGAAGGAGCGAATCAGCTTTTGGCTCTTGTGTTTTTTTTTACTTTTCCTTCTTGTGATGAAAGCGTAAACCCAGTTGAGAAATCGTTCGTCTTTTGTTTTAGTTTTCCAAAATAATCCTTTGTTTGTTCATAATGGAAAGGGATGAATCGACTTTTGTTTTCTATTTTTTCTTTTTCTTTGTTATTTTGTATCTCTTTTTCTTCCCGTGGTCAAAAGGTAAAAATTAGTTGCGAAATCAATCGTCTTTTATTTCTGTTTTCTAAAAGCATTGAGCGACAGCCTTTTGTTCGTTCAAGCTTGGAAGGGGTTAATCACCTTTTGGTTATTGTTTTTTATTTATTTATTTTCGTTTTTGTGATGAACAAATGAAATTAATTAAGAAATCGTTCGATTTTTCTTTAAAAAAAAAAATCGGCGCTTGCTTAGCGTTCGTTCAAAACCGAAAGGGGCGATTCCAGTTTCTTCTGTCTTTGTTATTTTGTATTTCTTTTCTCCTTCTTGTGGGAAAAATAAAAGTGAATTCAATCGTCTTTTATTTCTGTTTTTTTTTTAACAATGACGATCGCCCTTTGTTCGTTTAAAATTAGAAAGATCAGAATCAGCTTTTGATTCCTTTTTTTTATTAATTTGGTTATTTTGTATTTATTTTCCTTCTTGCGGCGAAAGAGTGAAATCAGTTGAGAAATCGTTCATCTTTTGTTTTAGTTCTTCTGAAAAATCGGCGATCGCGTTCAAAATCAAAATGATAATTTCTACACAACTCTGCGAAGACAAAAACATATTTGTTGAGCGACACATTCAACCACTGTTGATCACAGTGTACAACAAAAGTCGTCCGTTCTTTGCATTTGAGTTTTTCAAAACAAAAAGAAAAAACGATCGATTTCACGATTGTAGCAGCGGAAATCGGAAATACTACACGAAACGCGTCGCACTTTGCATAACCATGGCAACGCTCCGAAATGTCCGAGGTCTGTTTATAATTCAGGTTCTCTTGTGTTATAATTTCGGCGACCGATGACGCGGGGCTCATCCTTTCAAATAACCACTTCGATAATCGATCTATTACGAAAGCAAATGCATTGGCAACGCTGCTTACATCAATACTAAAACAAAAAAATTCGAAATGCGCGTGCGCATTATTAATTGTTTGCCAATTTGAATAACAGATGGCGCTAAATTAACCCAAGTTTGTTGACATGAAATTAAGAATTGATAATTTTCCAACTTAAATATTTGTGGAAATTAGAAAAAAAAACGTTAAAAATTTTGTAATAACGTACTTACTGAAATTCAGTAAATAGTAACATATCTATAGCAATAAATAAATAATAGGACTGGCAAAGCTGGTTTAGATAAATATTTGAAACAAAAGATTTGAAATGCGCACGCGCATTAATTAATTTGTCATTTTTAATCACAGATGGCGCTAAATTAACAACAAGGAATTTTTGACTTAAACGCTTGAAGAAATTGAAATCCAAAACAAGAAAAGCGTTTTATTTTGAAAAGATTAAAACGGATGCGTAAAATGGCCAATGCCTGCGCGTGTGCACTCATTAGATTGTCATTTTGAATAACAGATGGCGCTAAATTGACCAAGTTTGTTGTAATTAAGAATTATAAATAATTTCTTGAGTTAAACGCTTGAAATTTTTTTTATTGAAAATGTATCTGATTTTACCAATGAATGCAGAATGGTTTTAGCTGTTACAGTAAGAGCGGATTAAAAACAAAACAAGTCACTGTTGAAATATAAGTTAAAAAAAAAAAAACCTGTCAGCAACTTGTTATTGCAATGAAGGACAGATTTAAAGAAAAATCACCACTGAAATGTCAAAAAGATTGTCCATTGTCTGTCATATTTTTAACGAATTTTTTTCGTTTTCTGTGTATTTGTCCTTGGATTTTTAAAAAAATTGAAAAATCATTATAGAATTATCAAATGCGAAGTCTGTTCTGCACACTTTTGTTTCCTAAAAAAGAAAATCATTTGTCAAATCTGACATGGAAACAAAAGAATGTAAGCGACAGTAAATGGTAAATGGATTTAAAGGAAACAAAAAAGTCATGACTGGAATGTCAAATGATGACTCACACTTAATATCAATGATCCACATCAGAAATATGCTAACAGATACTCAGATAATACTCACAATGATAACAGATGCCTGTCTTAGACCGCGGTTTTCTTCTTGCAGGGCTTTGACTCGGAGTTTGTATGTTTCGAGCTCGACTTTTAAAACCCGGTTCTGCTGTTGAAGACTTTCGATGCGTTTCTGAAGCTGCTCCCTGGTGACGGGGCTAGGTGGCATCATGATGGGGCCCCCATCGATGCTGCTCGAATCAGACTCGCTTGCAGAATCAGCCATGTTCATGAACTTTCTTTTTCTCACGTGTGTTTGTGTATGTGTGTGTGTATGTGCTCTTGCTCTCACAAACAGCTGCGAATTTAAGCGTTCGCAAATTGGTCTCTTCCTTCGAATTCCCGTCTCCTCGAACACGCGTCTATTTCATCGGAACGCGAGAAACCTTTGATCTCGTGGCATGGCCCATTAATTCGACCCAAAAACAAAAAGAAACAAACTCGTGGAATCCGACGGATTATAAGCGACTCGTCGTGCGAAAATATTTCGTCGGTATTTCGCTGACAGCAGCCGCCATGCACACACACACCACAATCCGCAAGATATT
Organism: Serrognathus titanus; assembly: GCA_039766575.1. Classification (NCBI taxonomy): domain Eukaryota; kingdom Metazoa; phylum Arthropoda; class Insecta; order Coleoptera; family Lucanidae; genus Serrognathus; species Serrognathus titanus. The sequence continues at coordinate 51,938,223 of CM077914.1, read as the reverse complement.
ACCAGCACCCCACCACTGGCTTGCCGGCGTTATTTTTTGGAGATTTCCAAAAATAGGCCTCGCATCAACGTGCTGCGACTTAAGCGATTTAGATTAGCGGAGAATTCACCGCGAAGGCGGCGACGGGCAGAGAGCGATCACCTTTTTCTGCTGCGACGAACCGCGAACTGTCAGAAAGGTTAGGCCGGCCTTAACAACACAAATCCGCGGCGAACGGATACTCAACCGGCCGTAATTCGCTTTGCAATCTACACATTCAAATCATCCACCGTTATTTTGTGCATATTTAATTGAAAAACGAGCTGAAATGCACAGCGAAGCGAACTAATGACACGCGACATAAACTACTGCGAAAACCTAGATTTTTTAAGTTGGCAGCACTGAGTGGAACTCTGGAACACAGATGAAATAACTCAGATAGGACACTGGGGGGCCAATTTTGTGTTTTCCACAGAAGTTTTTGTTTGCTCAACATTATTGAATCGAAACTGTCAATATCAAGCAATTCTTTTGAATTGTTTGATTGCTCAACATTTTTTAACATGGTAGGTAATATTCCAGGCTTATTTTTTACATTGTCTGGACGTAATTCTTATGTACAGCTGCGGAATCATAAAGCGGGACAAGTCTTATAGTAAAATTTTATGTTATTTCGATGTTTAATTTTTTTCTTATTTATACGATAAGATTTTTACCATTTTATATTATTTAATTATATTATGAACCACAAAGGTTTCTAAGTTACCATATAGTTACCAGAATTAAGAAATAATATTTAAACTGACATTATACTGTCCTGCTTTATGATTCTGTACTTAAAGCATAATTTCACCGCATTTTTAATTATTTATTAAATGTAAGATGTGACAATCGTAAATATACGACAGCATATGTCAATCACAATCTAATTGACACTTACAACAACAAAGAAGAGGTTATGACTCTAAAACGATAGAATAACAAAGTATTTTCGATTGACTGCACTTATCTCGTATTATTACTACATGAGGTGCGCTACATACTCTAAGTGCAAACGCAGTTAAATTACTGAACGCGCCCAGGTAACCCACAACCAATGTTGCCACTTGAAAGAATCTTAATTCTTTTGCTTGGGCCTTTTAAGACAAAAAAAAGGTAAGGAACTCCTTTAAAAAGAATAACTTTTACAAGCAGATATGCTTTCAGTGGTAATCCATAATAAAATATTATCAATATTTGGATCAAATATCAAGTATAGTGGAATAATATAATGTTCTAAACATCTGGCGTCGAAGTTGGCCATGAAAATTTAATTGTGAACCATCATCATGACAGTTGTCAATTTGACATTTGAACTTGCCATTTCTAACCTTGCTTTCGAGGTTTCGAACTCAACAGTACGATAAGACGACACGAGAACGTGATTTATTGTAATAAGCGAAAAAGGATCAGAAAATAAAATTTACAATAAATAATCAAAATTGTGGTATGTTCACAGTTAGCACCTTATCACGGCCAACTTCGACGCCATATTTAAAAGAACACTCCATATTTATTAGCATGCATTTCCCACCAAATATACAAGTGTGCATTTGGATTGTGGTATATCAGACTGTATGTTCCATATGAACGATAGTGGCGCTATCTTTGGAAATATCATCACTCTATGTGATAGGTAACTGACATAAACCAAAAGATAAACTGACACTGACATTGACCAACCATACCAACTGACCTGACCTGTCCCTGTCGCTGTTGTTTATAAAATTGGCAACATGAGGAAGTACGCGTTCTAGTCTGCTTTTTCGTTTACTATTTTTAAGTATGCATTCAAGTATGCTTAGTATCTTTTTGTGAAGGTGAGAATAGGTGGGCACATGCGACGTAAAATCTAGTACCATTTGACGTGCATTTGAAACACAGAATTAGTGTAAATGGAGTATATTTGTACGAAAAAGGACAAATTTGTGTTCGAAGAAAACCGCTATTTGGCAATACTGCCTACGAGCAATGAATTCAATGATGCCAACTGAACTCATTGTTTATAGGCAGTGTTGCCAACTATTGTGAAATTAACATATTTTAGGGAGTTTTAAGCCCATTTGGGGTGAGTTTGTCAATCACAAGTTACTCTAACCTACAGTTAGTTGCCATGGCAACAATTGTAACAAACTGACTTCAGAGTTAACTAGTGATTGATAAATCCTCCCTTAGAAAACAAAAGGAATTTTTGCAAAATTTCGGGAAATTGAGGCGATCTTGTTAAAACAGGAAAAAATATTTAAAGAAAAGAAAGATTGTAAGATTTTAATTACTGAAACAGAATTTAGTTCTTTCCTGTTTGCTGGCAATTATAATTGACCCGATGATATACATACGTAGACATGATTATAATTGTTCCATAATTCCAAGTAGAGGAGCCTGAAAAAGATTGGTTAATTATTTTCTAAATGCTTTACAAAATCGACTTACGATGCCAATTTATTTTTATAACGAATTAAATTATAGGTTGGCAACACTGGTTACATTCAAAGGGGGCGCTTTGTGCTATCTATTTTGCATTCTTTTAGAAGCCTTGAATTTGTGTTGTATGTAATTGTCAACTGTCAATCGAGATTTATTTACTTTATTTATTTGCCTAATTCATTTATAATTCCATTTTATTGATTTAAGTAAATTTAAAATTGTAAAAACTAAAAAACTGGATATATGACCAAAAGATGGCGGCACTCTCGATTTTGGGAGTTTCTTATAACGTTTTCGATTTACCAATCTTGAGCAATCTCGGAGTATTCTATCTTATTTTAACTTCATGTATTAATAAGGGATGGAGATAATCTGAGAGCGTTGTAAAGCAATCAATCTAAAATGATATAAGTAAGGATTGCCAACTTAGGCGATTTCTAAACTAAACTTGGTGCCAAGAGTAAATTTGCTTATCTATAAAATGCATTAGCGGACGATCTTTAGTTTTTAATTTGGCGACTAGGAATTCATCTCTCGTATAAAAATTATCAATGGGGGATTTCATTGTGAAATGTTGGCAACCATGTTCACTATTACAACAATTATAAACTGAAAGCTCGAAATTAGTTTATTATAGCATTTTTGATTGACGCACATCTGTTGCATTCAGTGTATTTGCATCTTTTTTTAATCTCGCGTAACAACACGAGATATAAAGATACTCTGAGTGTGGACTAGTGCGGACAATCGAAAACGCCATTAGATTGTTTTTATGATTATTGAACGCACTGTAAATTACGTTGACATATCAATTTACTTGATTGGCAATACTGAATTGGACGTTTCAATTCGTTTATAAAAACAAAATTAATTAAGTTCTTAAACCGCTCGCTTCTAAGCAGCAACAACAAACAAATGCAATACTATGTCATGATTGGTTGAAGTAAGCGCGAAATTAGAAATAGAAAATAATTTCCATCGCTATGATTTTATTTCCGACTCGGTCTTGTCAATACATCAAAAATAAAGTGAACCATCTTCAGAAAATTATAGACTTTTCGATTCATCTGCATCAGTTGCACTCAATGTATTTACATCTCCTTTTAACCTCATGCAATAACAAGAGATGAAGATACTCTGAGTGGGCACTAATCGAAAACGCTATTAATTGCTGTGATGTATTGGTTCACCTATATGGATTGGCAACACTGGATTTGAGTGTTTAATTTTTAATTCATTTATGAAAGCAAAATTGACTCATTTTAAGACCAACTTAGTGCTAAGCCACAATAACGAACAAATGCAATACCGTGTCGTGATTGGTTGAAGTAAGCGCGTGATAACGTTATTTTTGGGGGCGAATTTCGGTTTACCTCAACAAATAAAGAATAATTTCCATCATTACGTTTTTATTTTCGAGATAGTCTTGCTAATACACAAAAATAAAGTTCATCATCTTCTGTAAATTACTTTGACGTATTAGTTTGTTTCGATATGTAAATTGGCAACACTGAATTTTGATGTCAATCGTAAAAGCAAAATTAATTCAGCTTTATGTCCACTCCAATTTGCAGTACTAAACAGTAATAACAAACGACTGCACTACAGTGTCTTGATTGGTTGAAGTAAAAGCGCCAATACAATTTTTAAGAAGAAGATCATGAAATTCAAATTTAGGCAATAACCTTATTTTTGGAGCAAATTTCAGTTTACTTTAGCAAATAAAAAAACAACTTCCATCACTACGATTTTATTTTCGATTCAATTTTGCCAATACACTAATAATAAACTCAACAATCATCGTATTGGATTCGTTTTATGAATTGGCAACACTGAATTGGACGTTTTATTAAAAAAAACATAATTAATGCAATTTTAAGGAGCAGTAAGAAATGCAGTGGTATCGTAATTGTCGAATTAAGGACGTCAATACAATTTTTAAGAAAAAGAAGCAAGAAATTCAAACTTACATAACCTTACTTAAGGTGCGAATTTCGGTTTACTTCAGCAAGAAAAAAACAATATAGTTAAAAATTTCAATAACTAATGATTTTATTTTAGATTCAGTCTTGCCAATACACCAACAACAAAGTTAACCGCCATAAAATTTAAATTTGACTTTATACGGTAATGACAGGCAAAAGTTTCAAATAATTTATTATAAAAATATCATTCATTCATAGTTCGTAGCTAACAACTTACAAAATCAAAAGAGAACATTATAATTATACATACAATACAACAATAATACAAAAGAACAAACAAATGCTCAGAAATCGGTGCTAGTCGATTGTTTAAACTTTTTAGCTTCGCTGCTATCAGTGTTTTTATGTCTGCTAATTCGCTTGGCCTTCAAATAAGACAAAGTGTCTCTGCTGCTCTGCTTTTTGATATCACTAAGGTCCGGTCTCACCACTGTGATTGTCTTTTCGAAGTTGTCATCACTAGAAGGCTTCGTCGGTGATTGAGTGTCTTCAGTCTTGTAAACAGTGCGGACCTCCACCTCGCCCTCTTCCAGCTCACCGTCTTGCTCCTGCTCCTCCTGTTCCTCGAATTCCTCTAACATCCCTTGGTTTGCAAGCTCATCGAAGTTTTCTTCGTCTTCCTCCTCCATCTCCTCCTCATCATCTTCCTCCTCATCTTCATCATCATCTTCAGGCCGCGGCACTAATTTGCCTGCAAAGTAGATACCCTCACATGAATACCAAAATTAAAAAAATGAGAGGGGGCCTTACCATTGAGGGTCGGGAATAAAATATCGGGTAAAACATTCGGGTCTTTGTCATACTTGATCATCAGCTCCTTGATTAGTTTGGAAATGTCTTCGCGCTTTCTGGTGACTGTTATCTCTTCAAACCAGTTTACTAGTTCGGAGATGGGCATTCGATAGTCCTTGATTGGATCCTGCATGATAAAAAAAGCAAAATTAGTGTTTTCCTCGGATAGGGTGGCCGGGAATACCAACCATAAAGAAACTCTCGACGTATTGGAGAAGGTACAAACCACAATCGGTGAAGTTGGTTTGCTGAGGAACTTTCGGGCAGGCGCACTTCATCAGGTCCTTGTTGAAGCTTCGTTCTGCCTTCATTTTGGCGGTGTATTCGCAGGTGAGATAGTCGCGAAGGGTTGCAACCACCCTGGATCTGCTGGCACCGGCTAATGAATCGAATATAAGTATGCAAGGCCTGAAACAAAAAAAAAATTGTTTCGTTTTTAGGGTGAAACTGAAAAATCCTAGTTAACTTACTGCTTTATTGGAGAATTGTTGTTTTTAGATGATTCTTCAAATTCTTCCTCAGAGTCCAACTCACTGTCATCCCCTTCCGCTTCATCTTTATCACTGGCGTCGCCGTCATCGCAATTTATTGTATCTTCTTTTTCTAGCTTCACTTGCGTTATCGTCACGTTGCCTATGGTCGTTGATAAAGATTTTTCTATTACAAAAAAAATTATTCGTATTAATTCAATAGTCACGAGCAGCGCCCTCTGTTAGTAGCAGAACTAAACGTCTTAACTTTTAAACATTTGTAAAAAAAATTGTTCCATGATAGTCCTTTCTAGTGTGGCTTCTTCTGTGCAATCTTAAATTAAATTTCCACTGTTGCCATAGTTACCCACATTAAATGTTCCATTTGACTTTTGATTTGAATTTTGGGCATTCAATTATTTTTAAGCAATTATGTTGAAAATTAACGCGGTGGAAAAAAAAAGTAAAAACGAAAAAACAAATGAAAATAGTAATAGATAGATTACGGTGACAATCGACAATCGAAAAAAATAAATTTGAAAAAAATAAATTTGAAAAAACAAAGCTATGAAAAAAATTATTTAAAATTTTAAAAAATAACATAAATTGGAAAATAAAAAACAAACGAAAATAGTAATAATAGTCACAACAAGAAACACTTGACAATCCGAAGACGTCACGTGAAATTAAAAAAAAAAAACTAAAGAAAGGAAAATGAGTGTCAAAAAAAGTAAACAAATGAAAGCCTTAAGGAAATACATACATAAAATGGCCAAAAGAAACAAATGAAATTTGACAGACAAGAAAACCTGAACGAAACAAATGAAAATTCGAATGAATGTAGCAATAAACTCGATAAGAAAGATCTGACAATGAAAGTGAAATTTGACAAGCCAACAAGAAATCGTGAAGGAAAAATGGCGTTAAAATCAAGCCAAAGAAAAACACTGATAAGAAACAAATGAAAATTGGAAATAAAACTGCAAATAAAAGAAAACATCAAATTTGTAATGAATTTAATCCACTGGATAATAAACATCTGAGAGTTAAAAAAAAAACAAATGAACCTATTAAGTTAAGGAAACTCATGGAAACAGATGAAATTTGACAAACAAGTAACAAACCGCGTTTTGAAGAAAAAAATGGCATTAAAGTGAACGCAAAACATTAATAAGAAATTTTAAAAAGTAATGAAAAAACAAAAATTTTAAAAAAGTCAATTAATTAATAGTAATAAAACTACACATCTTGACTCTTAGCATGGCCACTTAGGTTAACAATAACCAGTTACTTTTGTAAAAAAAAAAAGTTGCATGACAGTTTTCATTAGTGTGGCTCCCTCTGTACAATTTGGATTTAAACTTCCACCATTGCCATAGTTACCACCTCAAATGTTTATATTTGTCGTTTGATTTAAATTCGAATTTTGTACATTTCATGTCAATTTCATAATAAATCATAAATATAGTGCATTCTTATCATCCCTAAATGCCAAAGTGATTCATCGCAATCCAACATGTCATGATTTATCTAGAAACATCACTTCACTGAAGGTAGCCATAGAAAATTCTACTGTGGCTCCCTCTTTGTATAAAAAAAATGGTTTTGAACTAATCTAGGAAGTGGCGCTCTTAAAGGTGACAGAGAAAAAATTTACTTCTCTTTGTTTTCGGTTCCAATTTCACCGATTTTCCATCGAACGTGTAGGGACCGTCCAGGCCGGGAAAACAAATGATGGCCAGGAACCAATGGCTGCTTTCATTTATTGGAACTATTATGAAGTCCTTCTCGAACAGGTTCACGCTTTTCGTCCACGTTTTCACGCGGGCGTGTCTCTTCTGCGCGGGCGTCAAAGAAGAGTCCAATTCCGAAGGATGGGTTCGCCTGAAATTTAAAGTAAATTTAATTAACAGAAAAAATATACCACGAAAGAACAAAAGAAGGTATAAAACAAAAATGAAACATAAAGAATGAAAATTGAAGAAAAAAAACTGTCATCATGTAAGAAAAAGAAAAATAAAAATAGAAAATAGAAAACAAAAGCAACGGAAAACACAAATGAAAATAAAAAAGTGAAAACAAAAGTCAAATGTTATTAAAAAAAGCAATTACAGAGTCAAAATTTTAAATATTTAACAATAATCAGAAATTACAAAAAATTAAGGCAAATGTTTGTCTCCTTTTAAGGGAAAAAAGCGAATGAAACTCAAAAGGAAATATAAAACGAAAACAAAAGCTAAATGTCATTTAAATTTAATTTAAATTTAAAGAATCAATTAGAAATTGCAATAATTCCATCAAATATGTGTACTGTCATTTAGAAATAAACAAAAACAAATGATTATTTTTGTTTACCAAAAAAAAATAAAAAATTTGGTCTCTGTACTCCAACGATAAGAAAAACTTGAAAGAAGAACTTAAAAAACGATAAACATCGAGGAGAACAATAAACACAGTTGGCAACATTGACTAATTTAACTAATTTAATAAATAATGATTATTGGCAACAATGATCGAAAGAAAACAAGAATGAACTGAATTAAAAGAAAAAAAAACAAATGATTGCGAATTTGTTTAATTTACTAACGAGAAGCATTGACATATCTAAATAAGTTGGCAACACTGATGGCCTGATTCGGTTGGCAATACTGACACATCTAATTAAGTTGACAACACTGATTTGTGTAATTAAGTTGGCGACATTGTTGAGTCTAATTAAGTTGACGACATTGTATCTAAACGCTTCACACTTTTATTTCCCTTTTTTAATTAATTAATCAATTTTATATTTAATGACGCCAAAGTACATTAAATAAACGCATATGTTCTTTTTCTTTTTAGTTTTTCCCATAACGACTTAAGTTATGTCTAAAACGAGACGTTCAATGTTACAGTGTGACTAAAAAAAATTCGAATCAACTGTTTAACATTTACATGATAATGTCAATTTAAAATAATGTCAGCCAACAGTAGTGCCATTCTTGCAATTTATAACGTAATAGTCCTCCAGTTGGTAACATTGGTTCGTCTAATTAAATTTAAAACGCTAGTACTACCAATAAAGTTGGCAACACTGCAAGTCTTTTTCACAGCATTGTAGAAACGGCAACACTGCATCTTTTATTTTATTTCAATAACAATAACTCATCCACAAATGTCAGTTTTCGATCGAAGTGACAATTACCAGAAGCGCCATCTTGAGAACCCACGTGTAAATTATTTTAACTAATTTAAGGAACAACATCGAGTCAAGATTTCGTAATGTTGGAACCGACAGACCATTGCGCCATCTTGAGAATCCAGAGACAAATTATTTTTACTAATTTCCACAATTGATTACACTGAGCCAGGATTTCATAACGTTGGCAACATTTAAAAGTCTAACACGAGTGGCAACCCTGCATTCATTATATAATTAAAAAAAAAATTTGTTAAATATAATTTAAATAATTTCTAAGTTTGAAATTCTTAAACTACTAGCGCCATCTTGAGAATCCACAAACAAATTATTTTATCTAATTTACACAAACTACTATTGATTACTCGTAGTCAAGATTTCAAAACGTTGGCAACATTTAAAAGCATTGCACGAATGGCAACACTGCATCTCTTATTTAATTTCAAAAAACATGTCGGCATATTTTTAAATTATTTCTAACCTTTAATTATTTAAATTATTAGCGCCATCCTGAGAATCCACGAACAAATTATTTTGTTGTCTAATTAACACGAACTACTGTTGATTACAGTGAGTCCAAATTCATAACGTTGGCAACATTTAAAGCATCGAATGAGTGGCAACACTGTATCCATTATTTAATTAAAAGAAAACATGGTGACGTTATATTTCTTAAATATAATTTAAATCATTTCTAAGTTTTAAAATTCGCTATAAAATAATTTAAAAAAGTCGATTGAATTGTTTAAATCCTTCGTGGTTTGTTTAACAAATGATAAACGAATTAATTAAGCTATGTAATACTAAGAAGAAGAATATGTCAAACGCCTTTCTACATTTGGCGACATTGAATCAGCTACGCTTATAATTACTTGTGACAACACTGACATTATTACCTACAGTTGGCGACACTACATTTAATGATCGGATGTTTCTGTTGGCGACAGTGAGTTGCAATTGTATTATACGTTTGGCAACATTGAATTTTAATTAATTATTACAAATGTAATTAAAACGCAAAATTCGGTGCAATTAAAATTTGTTTAACAACAGTTTTTATCGTTGATTACTGAAAATTAAATTTTTTTTGTAACAAAATAGAATTTTGTTTTTAAATAATTCTGCCCTGAATCACTTACTTTTACTTACAATTTCAAGTCGCAACGCCTCCTACACTGTGGTGGTGGAAATTAGAAGTACCTTCTGTTTTTTTTTTGTTATTCACATATGCGCATGAACATTTCTGAGCATCAAAATTAATAACACAAGAATCTTAAAGAAACTTAGAACTAGTTTATTCAAGTCAACGAGTGCGAGTTGCCACAACTGAATTACAGCGTCAAATTTAACAAAGAAAACTACATTTTTCTTCCTCTTAAAATGAGAGTGCAAGATAAGAGGAAATGATTTAATCACTACAACGAATACGGGAAGCACATACCTAGATGCCTTCAACGGTTTCGTCGTTAATCTTTTATAGAAAAAGGTGGAGAATACGTGCACTTTCTCTTGCTGTTCCTCGGGCAAGTTCAAGACGGTGTATTTCAAGTAGAAGTCGATTATTACATCGTTCAAGAACTGATCTTGAGCCAGACATAAATAATCCTCGGTGTTAATCGAGAGACCACCCTTGCCAGGCGGATAAATCAAAAGAGTTTTCACTTCGGGGAAACTAAAACGACACAACAGGAATAACGTTGGGGGGATTTATTTAACTCGAGAAGGTGTTTACCTTAGCGGTGCATTTATGGCTTTTGTTATTTCCTTCGGGCACGTCTTCAAGAGAATATTATTCGCTTCTTTCGCGGTCAACTCATCCATGATGCTGCAGGGCTTCCCGTAAACCTGCTTGAAGACAATTTTGGTTTCATCTGCGAGTATTTCGGGTAAAATTGTAATCCGCTTGTACGCCTCTTCCTTGGACAGCGGATCAAAATATGGCTCACCACCGCTCACCATGCCTAGCTGGGCACGTATTGAATGCCCGACAGTTGGCATTACATAATAAAAGATAACCGGCAGTTGCTTCTGGAAGTTCACCAGGACTTTTACGATGTGTTTCCTCTCGATAGTAATTGTCTTGATTTCCTTCGATTCTTTCGGGAGAGGAACTCTTATTATTACCGATGTGTTATTAACGACGATCTAAAACAAAGAAGAGTTGCAGAGTTTAAAATTACAAAAGAGAACAAAAGTGACTTACATCTTCAGGGGGGACGAATCTGTAAGAACCGATGCGAACAGTTCGGCAAAAGATAAACGTCTCCACATTGGGAGAATTATCTTCTTTCCCTTCACCTGTGAAACAAACACACTCGCATTATAGTATTCGATTTTTAAATTGATTTTTATGGCAAGGCAACGTTGAGCAGGATATTAACTAAATCGCAGTTAAATGAACTTATTATTTATAATAGGGCGAATCAATCTCCTTATCTTTATTTTATGAAACCAATTTAAAAACGAGGTACTACTGTGAGAGTCAAAAATGAATGAAATAGTTGGTAGCACTGGTTTTAGTGGCAAAGTCTTGAATAACACCAAACACAAAAGAATTACTGGAAAATCACTGGCAACTTGTAAGGGTACTAAGAAAGCTATTTCACCTTTTTGATTCGCAACATATAATTATTAAACACACGACCTCCTAGATTTCACGAGACAATGTGTCTTATCCGGCCTGCACAATTAGTTTTCATTTTCAATTTTCAATGTCAAGTTCAGGCGGTTTGTAAGTACTGTTGTATTTTCTTGCTCAATTATAGTGTTCTTGAGATTTTCTTTCCGTTATTTATGGTGTTTCTTGTTTGGGTAACTAACGCCAAAACAGCCGGATAAGAGCTCTGTCTCGTGAAATCTAGTAGGTCGTGATAAAACGAAAATGACAACTTACCTTTCACCCCCTGTATTGACAGCTCAGTATCGCTCTGTTTTATATCATTAATCGTCGGCTCCTTCTTAACCTCAGATAAAGCCAGATGGGTCTCCACCAACTTCAATGGTGAAGACACGATGGTTTTATTCGAGTCATCCTCCTCCTCATCCGAACTTAGGGTTAAAATTATGGGCTCCGCGTCGACGACCTTGGGCTTCTCTCTTTTCTTGGGTCTCAGGCTCACTGTGCACAGTTTCGTACCTAACAAAAAGTCTTAATTGAAATCAATGATTGTGTTGTTGATTTAATGATTGATTTAACTCTTAGTGTCAGTGATTTCATAACTGATTTAGTGATTTTATTTCCAATTAATGTTAACCAAAAGTAGATTAGCAAGTAGCTTGGGGATTCGAAGCCGCTTCCCCATTTAATTTAATTTAGTGAATTGAAACTTATTCTCAGCATTTGTTAATAGTGCTTTTGGTGATTTATTAAAGTTAAATGTTCAGACTCTTTTTTATGATACCCCAATTGGTAAGTCTTACTATAGAAAATAAGTACCGTTTGTTTTGCAGGGGGGCGAAGTCGATGGCACCGGCTTTTTATCCTGTCCTTTCAAAGCCTCTTGCTTTTTCAAACCCGACTGATCCGCCGCCGAAACAGACTTAACATCTTCTGGCAGCTTCCTCTTGCAACGCAGGCATTTGTTGAAGTCTTCAGATAAGTAACCGCAGTGCCCGCACAAGGCCAGCCATCCGGGGATGACTCTAGGAACTTCTTTCGGCGGTTCTGGCGTAGGGGCTTTCGGAGGTGTTTCCGGGTGGGAAGGTTTCGACTCGTCCGTTTCCATGCTTTCATCAGAACCCTATCAATAAAAAAAATAACTAGGATACGTTGTTTGAATGCAGTGGAGTTACTCTTCTCCTGAAGAGGCCCCAAATAGGATGCAATTGCAATAAAAACCGACTTCTAACAAATTTATTTATTTATTCTTACCGAATCCGATTTGACGTACTGATTGAGGCCTACGGTCACGATGTAGTTAATTCCGTTCGTGTTGGTTTCGGTGCATTCGATTTTGGTTTCCGGAAGCACGGTGACTCCGACCTGAAACACATTAACCCCCTGAAGCTTCGCTGCAAATCTCAGGGCCGCCCAATCAAATACCTGTTCCAAAATCTCTTGAATGGAACACTGTTCTTTCGGCAGAGTGAAGGTAATTAAGCGCTGCTCGCCGTTCGCCAGTAGCACCAGCATTCTGATTGAATCGATGTAGTCATCCCCAACAGGTGTGTTCTCTGAAATAAATTAAGTATGAGGTGGTTAAGGAAACTTTGGGGGTCGGACGTCACCGTACCTATGAGCTGCCGAATTTGATTTGAAGGAACAAAATGGGGCAACGACGGAGGCGGTTGTTGCTGCTGCTGTTGCTGCTGTTGTTGTTGTTGATGGTGATGTTGGGAAGGTGGTTGGATAATGTACTGAGGCTGTGCGGGTTGTTGAATTGGGGGTATCGGAGGTGCGATTTGTCCGGGGACATGTCTCTGAGGTTGCATGATCATTTGGGGGGGTTGTTGTTGTTGTTGCTGGGTCTGCATGAATCTATTCTGCGGTGGATTATTCGTAATCATGCGCCTTGGCTGTTGATTAGGAATTTTTCTTTGTGGCTGTTGCAGCGGAAAGCGAGATCGTTGCGCCTGATTTTGATTCTCTTGCACAACACCATACTGCATGTTGTTTAGGTTGCCTCTGTTGACAGGCCTGGGATTACGAACCGTGCCGCTACGAGGGGAACGAGGGGTGCTGTTGGTTTTACGTTTCGAGCCTTGATTAGTTGGGTTAACGATCGGAGGGGCCTCAAGTCTAAACGATTCAAAAGTGAATTTGGAATTCAGATCCCAAGGAGCAGAATGAAAACTCACCGCTCTTGAATTGCAGGCATCTGACTGGCCAAGCTTTGTTGCTGTTGCTGCTTTTTTTCCTGCACCATTTGTTTATATTGGGCCAGGGACACGATTGTGCCATTGTCTAGGGCAACCGCCTCATGGTTATCACTTTCAGTCTGCAACAAACATGATTAAACAATGAAAGAAAAAATTAAAACTCATAAACGTACAATTTCGTCGGTGTTGATGATGGGTTGTTGAGTGCTGTGCAAACTGGGTGGTCCATCAATGGGCCTTCTTCCTCTGTTCTGAACACCGGTAGTACGGGAAACGGTTTGAGCAGTCGCACTGGGGGCTTTAGGCTATGCAGAAAAATTAATTAAACTTCTCATCACAGATGAATTTGTTCCACAAACAAACCTGAGCGACATGGGTGGACCTCTGGCACTGCATCTGTACCGTTGGAGGTCTGACATGGACCTGTACTTGCCTCTGGTTTTGTTGAATTTGAAGTACGGGGCGCTCCTAAAAACAATTGGGGTAAGCAATTGCAATTTTTTTATTTGATTTTTGATATTTCACTGCTTAAGTTGTCCCAAAAAAAACCTTCAATCAATAACTTTCAATCAGTCAGTTAGTCAATCAACAATAACCTGACTGTCATTGTTAGTCATTTCTAGTTGATTGTCAAAAAATAAAACAAATTAATTATAAACCGTTTTAAATTGGCTCTTGACGTGTTCTAAACAACTTGAAGTCAACTCTTATCCAACTCTTGACAAGTAAGTTAAGGCAGACTGTCAATTGTTTAAATTGACTGTCGATTGTTAAAAAAGTTGAGTGCTGAGTATCAATTACTCGACGTCCTTTAATTGAATGCCAACTGTATAGTCATTTTTTTTCGATTTTCTGTAGCCAACTTGTCCTTGAAAAAGTTGAACTGCATATAATATACAGGTATAGCAACAAACATCGACTAGAACACTTGTCATAAAAAGAAAAATATATTCCAAACGAGGCAAAAGAAAAAATGATTGAAACAAAAGGCGGTCGATTTTGAGCGCAATGAGAAAGATACTTTAAAACAAATGAATTGAATTCTCAAATATCGAACAAAACAGCGATTATTTCTACGACAAAAAAAAACAAAAGAAATCGAGATGTCGTGAAAATCGCCATAATATTTTACTCTTCTTCAAGCCTACGAATATAAGGAAGCTCCTTTTACTATTGCCGACGCAGTATGGTGACGGACGTCAAGAAACGTCAAAATGAACAGTCGTCATGAAATGCCAAAATAACAGACGCGAAACGTTAGAATGACAAACGTCAAAATAACAGACGTAGGTAACGTCAGAATGACAGACGACGAGAAACGTGGGGGCTCACATGTTGGTTGGTGACCAACAACTCATGTCACGATGACAAATAACAGCAAACGTCAAGGTGACAGACGTCAAGAAACGTCAAAATGATAGACATCAAAATAAAAGATGTAAGAAACGTCAGAATGACAGGCGACGAGAAACGTGGGGGCTCACACGTTGCTTAGTGACCAACAAATCATGGCACGATAGCAAATGTCAAAGTGACAGAAGTCAAAATGACAGGCGTCAAGAAAAGTCAATATGACAGACGTCAAAATAACAGACGAAACATCCGAATGGCAGACGACAAGAAACGTGGGGGTTCACACGTTGCTTAGTGACCAAAATATCATAGCACGATGACAAAAAACAGCAAACGTCAAAGTGACAGAAGTCAAAATGACAGACATCGAGAAACGTCAAAATGACAGACATCGAGAAACGTCAAAATGACAGACGTAAGAAACATCAAAATGAGAGACGTCGAGAAACGTCAAAATGACATACGTCAAAATAACAGATGTATAAAACGTCCGAATGGCAGACGACAAGAAACGTGAGGGTTCACACGTTGCTTAGCGATTAACAAATCATGTCACGATGACAAATAAACGCAAACGTTAAGAAAAACAGAAACGCCAAAATTACAGATGTCAAAAAGCGTCAAAATGAGAGACGTCGAGAAACAAACGTCAAAATAACAGACGTAAGAAACGTCAGAAGCGTCCTCGAAAAAAAAGGCAATCGATTTTTAATAAAAAAGAAACAAATGAAATAAAGCACTTCTAAAAATTTACAAAATGTTCAGTTAAGCAACTAAAAATAATAATGTAACAAACTAATCGATCGTCATTTGTTTTCCAACTTGTTTGAGAACTGAACTTCTTTTATTTAGGGTCATTAATCTTTTTTTTTTTTTAAATCGATCGCCTCTTTTCCAAGTCGACAAATGTAAAGTATTTATAACAAAAAAAAAATGCTTCCGTTTTGAAATATTAAAATTTGAATTTGAATTGAAAATTTAATTGAATTTGAAAATTTGAAGTTGAATTTCAACGTGGAATACAGAAGACGATCGCTTCGAGCGAAACTCAAAGATTTTCTCTGATTCTTTTAAAGCGATCAACTTTCTCTTTTTTGTGCGTTTTTGTTATATTTTGTGCTACGTAAGCTATGAGGATCGCGCATTTCACTTGTTCCGTCGTTTCTCTCGCAAAAAGTGAAAAGAAAAACAAGAGACGATCGATTTTGATGTAGTTTTCAACTTTTTTTTTATGAATTTGATTTTTTCACATCTTTCAGTCGTTTTTTCTTTATTTATTGGATCGCTGTTTATTCTTAATAGACATTTTTATACAGGGTGACCAATTTAAGTGGTGACTCAATGATGGTTTTAGAGAAGGCAACTAGAGATGGGCCCGTGAGTATATTTTAATCCACTGACCCATCCGCACACGCAAATAGTCTTGTTATTCACGCCGGTCACGCACGCAATATTTCGCCATCTTTCACATCACGCACGCTCACCACAACATGCACAACTCACTCATTCCATTCTAACTTCACTCACACACTTGTATTCGCGTACACTCTCAATCAAAAAGAAAAAAACAGTCCAATTTCGAAAACACATATAAGCGATCCATTCATTTCATTTCGGGCGTTCTTATTGGGACACCTTTTAGTTGCATAGCCGAGTTGTGAGTTCGGTGGCAACAGCTTCGACTATTGGTGGGGCAACTAATAGGTGTGGGTTCGAATTCTCACTTGGCACATATGAGTTCTAGGTGAGAAATAGCATTCTCATGGCTCTGCCTGATCCACATCTTGGCAAATATGAGGATTTTAAGTTTGACAATGAAACAAATATTTAGACAAAAACGTGTATATTTGCCAAATATCCGAATGTGCGGAGCCGGCTTAAGGCGAATGCCGAAAGAGAAATGAACATTTGTAAGTCTTTCGTAGCAGAGACTAAATTTGATTTGGTTACTAAATCTTTTTGAAATATTAGTACATGAAAAAATTTCTAACTGCACGGACATATTCGTCTTGAAGAGTAGTTTAAAAAAGCTAAATGTAATTTTGCTGTAAAATAATTAGGGAACACTCTAAATTAACATGGGATTTCCTATGTTGCGTTCATTCTATATAGATTGGTAGGTTTCTGTGAGTGTTGTATTTTATGTTCTTAGAACCAGTGAGGATTAATTTGTGTCCAATAACTAAAATTTTGTTTATTTACGATTTAAATAGATTGCAACTTCATCAGAAAATAATATTCTATTTATCATCACAGGATTTTGATGTAACATTGTCGATCGGGATCATCTTCATTTAATTCTTAATCAATTATCATGGAAAATTCTTTGCATTAATTTTTGTACAGTAGTCCCAGAATTCTATCGGTTTTATGGTAAGTCAAAGTGAGGCAAGAGAGATAAGCTATTTGCAAACAGACCGTCCGCATGCGGCGCATGCTTAGTTTACAGGGATGTACAGAAGAAGGGATGCATTCGTGGGAAATGCAAACGTAAATGCCGGGCACCGTGAAGAAATTTTTATGTATGTATCCGTTTCCTACATACTTTAAATAAATATCGATCTTGAAGAAGTATTTTTGTATATTCTTGTGAATATGCCGAGTGAAACAAAAAAAATTAACAGCACTGCGGTCTGCTTAAGACCATAAAACTGATGGAATTCTGGGACTACTTATACTAGATTCATTTTGTAAGGGTGCGGGTGTTACGTTTCTTCAGATACTCAACTACAGAATTTTGACAAACTTTCTGATTGACAACAACAGCTACTTATGTGAATTTTCTTGCAAATCCAGTAACATATTTAGGAGGGTGTCTTCATCTGTTACAGGACGCCCACTCCTTGGTAGATCCCTGACATGACCAAGCCTCTGATCTTTTTGTTGTACTTTACTGATAATTGATTGAAAAATAAGTCCGCTTTCTGGGTGATTGTTATTAAAAAAAAAACATCCTTGTTTATCGCCACATCCAAGCATTATTAAAAATTTTAATTCTTTCTCGTTGGAGTTAATTGATTCGTTTAATTATAAACGAGATTACAACTGGAAATTCTGAAGAAGCTGATGGAGGACATTTTGAACATTTACTTTGAGATAATTTTACTCCTTGACGATGTTTTATACCCCAAATTTTGTTTATTAAAATGTATTTGGCACGTTGAAATTAAAACTCTGCTTTTCCGTATTCATTACTAAATTTTGTAGCATCGTTTTGATAGCCACGAGGTTACTGAGGTATCAACTCACACTTGAGGGTTGTCATTAAAAAAATGTCAGTGATGTCATCACTCTTACCTGTGACACCTGCAATTTAAATCCAAATTGGTTTTTTTTTTATATCAATAATTTACAATTTATACTGAGTATTCGAAACTTTATACACATGTGTAATCTTTTCTTTTTTCAAAATTTTATTAAAAATTTTTTAAGTAAGGAAATAAAAACATGCTTTGGATGTTGTTCTACTCTATATATAATTATTATAATTAATCATGCATATACACTTCAACTCTTTCATCCAATTGAATTGCGAATGCTTTGATTTTGAGTTGTAGTTACTTAATAAAAAAAAAAGTTTACTTTTAAGATATCTATCGAAATGTGAAATAAAAATTTGTACATTCCATTTAAAAAAGTATAAGCTACTATGGAACATGCTGTGTATGTGAAAACAATAGTCAATTGTTAAGGAGCTATTGAAGAAATTCATAGCAATGATGCACCCTCTACGTTATTGTCGCATAATATATATCACTGCGCGTACATTTTAAAATTACATAGAACTTTAACAAAAATAGAATCAGGTAAGAAACTTAATCACATCCACTTACGAATAATTTAAAACGATATTCGCATGCTCACACATATTCATGTCACGAATGTGGTTTTCTAAAGCCCCTCACCCACTCACGTAGGTCACAGCGTGACATGGATGAACCAACGTCACGCGCCCAACACCAAATAAATAACTTTGTGTTTTCATAATATCCCAAAGTGTCTTTATTGTACACATAAGGTTAGCACATTGTGAACTATGATGATACTTTCTATTCGAAGGGAGAGGAGAATGAAAGGACCCTTATGACGTCATAATTGACGTCAGTTGCTTAGCTTTCGTCTAAATTCATACATGTCAAATGAGATTAAATAAATCAGCAAGTATAGCTCTGAGTAGGACCGAGAGTAGAACAGATATAGTCCATAAAAATATGAAGAGTTATTTCCATAGCTCCACGAAAGCAAATGGAGTTAGATCAATTCAGGGTCACTTCAAGTTCTAATTTTTCTTATTTTTGTTTTGGGGGAAAATGTGCCTGTAGGCGTTTTCATTTCATAAGTGATCCGCCTCTGATCTGAACTTGAAGTGATCCTAAACTGATCAAAATCCATTTGATCCCAGGGTGGTATGAAAAGAACGCTTTTTGTACGGATCAGATATGTTCTACTCAGTGCTGCTCAGAGCTACTCCACTCGTTAAAACGAAAACAGCTATAATAAGCAGCTATAATCACAAATTAATACTTTACTTTTATCAATTGACATTTTACTGATAATGACATCGGCTCGAGCAACAGAAAAATACGAGTCGAGTCCTTTTGAACATTTAAACCAAATTTAAAGGACATATGTGTGATCTGTGTATAGTACAGTATTTAGATTAGTTTGTGTTAATAAACATTGCCCAAATTTCAAACTTGTGCAGCTGAAAATTGCAAAAGTAATTCGGGGGAGGTTTCTTAATAATATTTCAAAATACACCAAAATTTTACAAAACATCAACAACTACTCAATTGTCTGTATATGCAACCAACTGTACGTTGGTTATAACGTCGTATGTGCTAACCTTTTCCGAGTGATTTTTAGATTTTTTTATCAACTCTTGCCATGGAATTTGGTTGGCATGTCTTAGTTTTACTGGTGATGTTAGGAAACTCTGGTGTTTGCACTCTGTTCATTTGTTTTAAACTAAAACGAACCGCAATCTCACGGTCTGCTTCAATGATTTGCCGGTAGATGAGATTGACACTGCTACAGAAACCTGTAATACCTACTGTAATAAACGTCAAAAAAACTTCAAATCAAATTTATTCTTGGTCATAATTGTGCGTAATTAAATTGTAATCAAGAGTCGTAAAGTGTTGCTGCTGTTTCTTGTTCGTAATTCTTGTAAAGTTTTGTCGTTTTTCTTGTTCGTAATTCTTTTAAAAAGTTTTGTTGTTTCCTGTTCAAATTTGTTGTTGCTCCTTGTTCCGAAAATGCCAAGATATTGTTATCTATGTTTGTAATCTAAAAGAGATAAGCAAGATTTAACTTTATTTGCTGCACCCTTCTTTTTATTAATTTAAAAATTGGGTTATTTCAGAGTAAAAAAGAATGTGAAGCATGGGGAATCTTTTTTGGAAAACCAATTCCAGCAACAGGTTTTGTCTGAAATAAGCACGTTTCAGATAAATATTTGAAAAAAAAAAAAAATTCAACTAGATCACTTCTTTATAAATCTTTCACAAGCGACTGGTAAGTTTTATCACCATTTCAAAAGTCAAAGTCGTCAAACGTCAATAGGTGTCAAATAAAATGATGCAAAAAAGATCAAAACATGTGCAGGCCTCTATTCTTTAGTTCTCCATCTAGCGGAGAGTCTTCGAACTAGACCATGAACTTCTGTTGCTACGGGTTGAATGATTTTGCGTGTAAAATATTGGGAGTGGAGACACCATACTTTCGTAACATCACTGTTTTACTGTAAAACTTTGTAAAACAGCATCAATGACATACTTTTCACTTAAACTGAGACATGCCTTCGAGATTTCATGGCAATATTTAAAAAATCACCTGGTACAATAAAGTGACTTTGATAATTTCCTATTTTTAAAGTAAAATGGGTTGTCTATTTTCAATTTTTAAGGCGTCGCGATTTAAAATGGGCACCAAGTGCAATAATTATTTTGAAAATAAGGTGTAGGATACGAAAAATGTTGACGTGCGTAATTAAGAAGCTTAGTTTTTGACGTTCGTTCATAACCTCACTTTTTACTCCATAAGACACGCAAATTGTTACAAATGTGCAACTTTGAGCTGTCCAGGGGTTCTCAGTTTCTTTTTACGAAATAATACTTGGAAACTCCTTTTCCAGAAAAAAAATCTCTTAAGTCTTAATGATTTGATAAAAACCTTAAAAAGAGATTTATCCCTTAAATTAGCAACACTGCGATACCTCTGCTTTGCCATGTGTGACTTTGAGCTGCTCTTTTATGTAAAATCTATAAACCATGAACCACTTATAGCGTTGTTGTGTTATTATGATGCTGTGGGAAATTGTAAAATGGATTTCTGCTGGGAAATTTTTATGAAGTAACCTGGCAACACAATACTCAGTGTGCCAACCGTAGCAGAATTCCGCAAAATGTCACTAGTTTATTTTTTAACTAGGAGGAGTAACAGCACAGATAATAGAACTAGACAGATCGCTCATCAAATGCTTTAAATTTGACGCTCCAATTTGGAGACAAACTCGGTGTTAGTTTGGAGACAGCGCACCAAATATGTGGTGGCGCTACTATTACAAAAGCAGAGTGGAAAACCGAAATCTGTAAATATAAGTAATACCTAAACAAACTCTATAACTAAGAGGTGTGATGCAAAGTTTAAAAGGAGAATTAACAGCGTATTATAATCGTACGTCACATTATCGTGTCTTGGCTCCATTTTAAAACTATTTCTCTGTTACTTCAAAGAGACATCTAGCGATAGGTGAGTCAATTGAGATTTGGAATTAGCAAATGGTTTGTGATAAATGTTCGATTTTCGAATTTGTGCATACAAGTGACATCTATCGTGCATTTAACAAACTATTTTTAGAGCGTCCATTCCTATCTCGTTGGCTATCTGGAGAGATCTATTATCTGTGGTAACAGTTGTCGGCCCGTTGAAGATAGATTTACACTGTAACACTAAATCAGAAATTAATTTGGTTTGCTTCGGAGGTTAACGAATTCTTCAAATAATCATTTTTGACGACAGATTTGCTTACAAGTTTGCAACTAACTTAAAATTATCACATGAATTATAAGATTTGCTTTTTTAGGTTTGTGTAAAATCATCTGTCAAACAGCCAATAATTTTGCGAGTTTCTGGCGGGTAAAATTCAAATTACTCCTCCTGGTATAAAAACAAACTATAGCAGCAGATTTCTAATTTTGTAACGGAATTTAGTAGTTATAGTTTGTTTCTTTTTATACCTGACAGTGTCAAAATTCTAGGGTTTCTGTTGGAACCCTGCTTTTGTAACTAAATGTACGACATAATTTTCTAAGATTCAGGTAACAGGTACCAACTTCAAAAACATTTGACAGACATTATACATAAAAAAAACTAAATATACCTACTGGAATATTGTCAGTAGATACTAAATAATTTAAAAACTTGAAAAATTTCTAAAAATTGAATAATTTTCATCACAGAGACAAAGATGGCGGCACGAAATCAACTATTTTCTTCTACATTCGCAACATTATTGGTTGATTTTGGAATTTAGTGATACGACGAAGCTCTATAAACGTAACTTGACACCATTGGCTTTGTTATTATTAATTTTTTTAATTACTTAGTGTAGAATAAAATATGTTATTATTGTTTTTACCTTTTAATGTAAATTATACGAAAAAGACAGATTATTATCGAATAAATAGTATATTAAATTACCACTGACGCTTCGTAAACAGCCGTCGTAACAGAACTCCAGTATTTACTGCAAGAGTTAGGGAAATCTTGGTAAAACCTAACTAAAGTAAGTAGTGTAATTGTTGTAATTACAAAAATTTTCTTTTCGTGGTCTAAACTTTACAGTTGTAATCATAATTTAAATAATTACAATAATTCTAACAATAAACTTTATAAAAACATAACAATTTAATTTAACTTATGTTTCCGATTTGTATTTCATTTAATGAGTTTAGAAAACTGCAAAAAGTTTCATTTAAATTTGCTAAGTCTACTTCTTTATTAAATGCGTTATTAGATATTTTTATTTTACACGTTTCGAAAAATTTACGTTTAAAAGTGTTAGATTCACGAAAAAAAAAGTATACAACAATTGCACTACATAGTCTAGTTGGGGCTTACCAGCATTTCCCTTACTCTTGCAGTAAGTACTGGATTTCTGTTAAAATAGGCCTGGCCGCATTGGTAATTACAAAGTTTGATTTCACAGGCTGCATTATTACTGATATAATTTATTTTTTTAAACATTCTCTTCACAAATATAAATTTTAAACGTAGCGGAATTTTTCCATTAGTACAGCAAATAATGAATCGTTTATACAAAGTAGTTAAGAATTACTGTTTGAATTGGCAGTGCCGAATTTCTTTTTTAAATGGAAACTAGAGTAACTTCCGGTTGTTGACAGCTCGACACTGACAACTGTCGCTTTACAAGCATCATTTGACGTTTCAAATACAAATTAGGCGCTTTCCAATTACGAACTCTAAGCACCTGAACCGATCTATCAGAGTTACACTTTAGAAATCGTAATGGGAAACTGACCATGTGCCACAAGTATTCCCTTTCCCCACCCTTTTGGTGCTCGAAACGCAAACAATATGACAGGTGCTCGAGGGGAAGAGGGAAATCAAAACTGATTAGTTCAGGTGCTTCATGCTCTTACAATTGGAACGCTTTGGATCATCTCCGGACTAGTCCCGAGTAGCACAAACGTGTAATTGGAAAACGCCTATTAAAACGCTATTTTTTATTCACATAACCTATAATCTTGTCGCTGATCAGGTTATATCAAATAAACCAATAAAACATATGAGGAGCTCCAAATCACTTTTCGACCAAACTGAAAAATTGGTCGATGGCATCATAACTTTAGCAGGTATCGCCCTGTACATTTAATTTCAATGTCATATTATGGTTATAAGTACAGGGTGGGCCAAATTTGACACTTTTAATGGGAAACACCTGTTTCTAGAGGATATAGATAAAAACTGACCTTGGTGAAGACCGCATTTTGATATCTTGTACCGTTTCGGAGCTACAAGGTGTTTTTTGAAATTCTGAAATTTCTAAAAACCATCGCAGCTCTTTTGTTTAGGGAAATTTCTGATTTCTGTAAAAACTTTCTTAAGGCACTTTTTGCCATAGAATCCATTGATCTTAATTACAATTTTCTGAAATGCATAGTTTTCGCGATATAAGCAAAAGTTCAGAATTTTTATGTGGAACAGACTGTATATTTTTGCATTTTTAAAAGGAGCATAAAGTGCAGTCTTCAGTTTTTATCTAAATCCCGTAGAAGTAGCTGTTTCCCATTACAAGTGTCAAATTTGGTCCACCCTGTACATAGTCTCTAACTGTAAGAACTCTTAAAATTGAATAATCAGATTATTATCATTTTTTGATGAACCTAGTTGTCAAAAACTGCATTTTGATTTGAAGCTTCTCATATATCCAGTTGCAGTATTGCAGATAGCCTAATAAGAAAAAGCTTTTAATTGTGTTGCCAACTCAAACAGTTATCCTTGACCACTTTGTAGCAGAAAAGTGTTTCAAAGAGTTGGCAACACTGACAGTAGTTAATATAATTTAATAATTATGTGAATAGTTCATATGTAACATGATTATTATACCTAATTGGGACAAAATGATGCAGAAGAAAGAAAATCAGCTCTGAGAAAAACGATTTGCTATGTTGGGAGGACATAAGAGGCGCATTCCAGGTTAGCGTCGGAGTAGCTCTAAGTTACTCTAGAGTAGCTGCTCAGACGGTAACCTAAAAAATGAATAAATTGTAAAGGAGCTTTCTATATTTGTCACAGATGTCACCTCGTATTATTCAGTTGCAGTTCCAATAAAATTATTTCTCTTTGAAATTACTGAGAACAATAATCGTGTTCCTTTTTAGTGATCTCCCAACATATTTCTATTTTTTCCTGATTCACCCCTGTTTATTGACAGTTTAATCATTTTCTTTTTTTTATTTTTGGTCACCCCATATAAACCGCTTTTCAATGGAAGCAAATAGGATAGACACAAACTTAAGTTGAATTTGTTATTAATAAACTCAAATTTTAATTTAGAAAACATAACCTATCCTCAACCAAATTCAGAAATCCATCTAGCGAACGGCCAAGGCCAATTCAAAAGAGGGAAAGAGCTTGGAGGAAATTAAAAAAGAGAAACAAGAAAAAGGCTCTTAATTAATTAATATTAATAATAATTAACTACTAACCTGTCTAATAGAAGAAGAAATTTGATTTTGCCTCTGTACGTTAGTAGCGCTAACGACTTTCTGACCAGCATTACCACTCAGCTGAGTTCTAACCGGAGAGGTTCCAGGCAGCTGGTGATTCAAAACAATGGGTTGCTGCACAGGCTGTTCGACCTGCACCACGTCTGCTCGATGGTTCGCACTCTCATCCATATAATAGATGGGTTGTTGAACTTGCCCGTCTTGAAACTCTACCTTTGCGTCTTGAAAGACATACTGTTGGCCCTGGTAAGCCACCTGCGATTGATCTATGATGACCTGCTGGGACTGCCCGTCGACCACCATCAATCGATCGGAGGAAGAAACGAGAATCTGCGATGCACTTGGGGATCAGCGAATTGTAAAATAAAGTGAGGCCTAAACTAACCTGTTGACTTGGAAACACCTGCTCGTCCGGTTTCAGCACGTACTGGATGGTCTGCGTCTGGTTCTCGACAATATTCGGATAGAACTGTCTGATTTCTTCCGGCGTTGGCTTGTCAGGTTGGCTCAATACATGGAAGTACTGAGCCATATTTTCTAAGGTCTATGCTCCACGCATATTCCTCTTGCCTTACATTCCCTTGACGGGATGGAACACGTTAATTTTAGCGATGGTTTTCCGTCGAAAATATCCGCGCTGGCAAGATGTGAACGCACGCGTCCTCTCTGGAAGGGTTTTCTGCGGAATAAACGCGACACTTCGCCGATTTCTCTGCGTTAATAAACCGACAGCAAAAGCCCGAACCGTCACACGGTAAAATGGCGAAAGAGAAGTCGATCAACAAAACGCATGTGCAGCGACGTCCTGCGGCCAGGAATTACTTCCGAGACTATCAAATAACATTATTTAAACTCACTTACTTCGTTTTCTGTGGTAAAACCGTGCAATTAACGCCTAAAACACGGAGAAAATGTGCAGTTTTCACGAAGAAACGTTTTCCACATCGGCAGTGTTGCCAGATCTACGGCAAGCAAATTTTCGTTGATTTACCAGCAAGAAAAGCGTTCAAATCACTAAATCAATGCGTGCATATCGCAGATAACTTAAGAAAACACACTTACGCATCAAAATGCAGCCTCAGTAATTCCTAAACTCGCGATTTTATAATCGAAGCAGTGTTGCCAAGTGCACCCGTTAACGCTTCTGCAAGCTAAATTCTCATTAAAACATTAGTTTTTTCAATCCACATTGATGTTGGAACGATAAACACGCTCGCCTCGTTTTAGAAAATGCGAAACCAACGGCGCTTTTGGAGTTTCTATTTACATAACCTCAAACGTCACCGGAAGATTTCACGCAATGTTTTGGCGTAGAAGACGTCGCCGTTTCCAATGAAACTGACTCACCTCCGAGATATTTTCAAATAAATAGCGTTGCAGAAGTTTCTTTGGGGGTTGAATATCGTTATTCAATGATTAATTATTTGAGTAAGTTTCCCTCCAAAAATTTCGACTTCAGTGTTCCCAACGCTAGCATCCGCCCAGTGTTGCCAACCTGATCTAAACAGAATCCTTCAAACTAAGGCCGCGTTCGGCTTTTATGCTTTTATGTACTCTATGAGAACGTTCGGTTATTACTGAGAAAACATTAACTCTAACCGTTTGGAAATTGCTGGACGAGGATCCTGTTGTCGCTCTCTAATTTTCAAGTGACGTTCAGAGGAATCTACTGTTGAGGCATAGAAAAATGCGATTTGGAAGATTTAAGTGAACAAATTAAATTGAAAAGTACAACGTAAAATTATATTAGATCTGTTCGTATAGCAGTTTGTAACTAGTTTGGAACCGTCAGAACCAGTCGTTCATCAAAATAATGATCAGTTTCGATAGTTGCGTTCAATGTAAAACATTCATTGGTGCATATTTCCAACGGTTCCAAACTAGTCAGAATTGCTCTACGAACAAACGTCAAAAACCAATGAATCAACCTTATAGAAACATATGAAAAGAAATCCATCGGTAAGTTTTAATAGATGGCGCTGTTGAATGTCTTACAGTAATCCAACAATCAATAGTTTTAAAAAGAAAGACTAAGTTTATCTCGCACGTCTAATCCGATTGAGATTTCAGTGGATTCGTGAATCTGAACTGTTTTTGATCGCTTACCTCAATTCCACCATTCTTTGAGTTTCAACCACTGTTGCCAACTGCTAAAAACCTGTTATCCCTAAAAGTTACTTCAAACCCCCTAAAAAGCCACAAAATAGATTTCAACACTTCCTAAAAATCCCGTCAAAAACCAATGAATCACCGTTACAGAAACAAATAAAAAGAAGAATATCGGTAAGTGTCAATAATAGGCGTTGTTGAATGTCTTACAATCCAATCAACAGTTTTAAAAAGATAGATTAAGTTTATCTCGCACATCTAATCCGATTAAGATTTCAGTGGATTCGTGAATCTGAACTGTTTTTGATCGCTTACCTCAATTCCACCATTCTTTGAGTTTCAACGACTGGTGCCAACTGCTAAGGACCTGTTATCCCTAAAAGTTACTTCTAAAATCCTCTACAATAGATTTGAACACTTCCTAGAAATCACCTAAAATGCACCTCCTGCACGCAAACCTCAACCTTAAAACCTTGTGGTACTAGACTCACAGGACTGTCAAGTTGCAACTCTTAAGCTGCGCACGGCTGTACAATTATACTTGAAATAGGTACATTTTGGAACGAATTTTGTTTAACGAAATGGCCTTGTCATAGTTAAATAATCATAGAATCAGAATAAGGCATAAAAGAACTAAAATGATAAGAAAATAAACTAAATATAACCAAGCAAATTCGTGAAGAATTGAAAAAGCTCAATTTGCTACTTATTTTGACTTTCTCTCTAGAAAAACCTTAAAGATAATGTACCCCTAAATTTCTCTCTAATAAAGGAAAAAGATGCTAAATTTAGGGAGAAAGAACCCGAGTTGGCAACACTGGTTCCAACTGAGAGTTATTTCTGAAAAATCACAAAAAATAATTGCGTTGTTATTCAAAACTGCCACCTGTAGAAACATGTGGAAAGTTTTTTTCGTTTGTTTTAATTTATGAATCTACTGAATTCTGTTTTGTTGTGCCTTTTGTTTTTATTTATTTTGTAATCGTATTGTTACTTATTTTTTGAAGTTTTGTTTTTTTGTTTTTTTTTTGTTTTGTTACCTTTCCTTCCAGCTTCTTTTTAATTTATTATTCTACTGAATTGTTCCGATTGTCTTTCATGGTTCTTTTTATTTACAAACAATTGTTAATTTAGCCGCCGCCGGCTAGGCGAGTGTATGACTCATTTGCCGCCCTTAGTTCGTCACACTATATTAAAAAATTTTCAAATTATTAAATCCATTAAAGTGCATTTGATGTTATTTTTTTAAAATAATATACTGAAGTTGGTAGAAGTGTGATAACCTAAGTTTTAAGATGTATAACCTTACAATTGTCATTTAAAGCTAGATACAATCAGGAACAAAATGGTGTCCTGTTTTTTATGTTCGCCACTGTACATACTATATCTCAATAAATCAAAATCTGACGTAAGATGTAAGTGTTAATATTTATACCACCAGCGTTTAGACTTCAGACCACAAATTAAAAACCAACAATCGATATTTATATAAATTTCTAATGTGCGGGTGAAACGAAAACGATATAATTAAATATGGCGTTCTTAAGGTCGCGTTAAGTTAAAACTCCAGCAGCGTTGCCAATTTAAGTAAGTTCCAATTGTCGAAATTAAGCAAAATTTCAATAAGCGTAACACATTTCGTGTAATTGATTGGAAATGTCATTTGACTGAGAACAGAAGTAGTATTTGAAAATTTTTAATATATCAATAAAGTTCTTAAACCGTCGCAAATTCAAAATTCCCGCCAATAAACAAAACAATCAGAGTTAAGTTCGGTTATTCACACGGTGCAGGGATGGAGTAAAATTGAGCGAAAATGGATAAATTTTAATACAAGTAAGAGTGAGACAAAAGTGCGAAAAGAGTAAATAGAGTGAACGGAGTTGAATAAACGAACGCAGCTCAGATCGACGAACAGTGTTGCCAATTCGAGGAAATTTTCCCGACTTGTTACTTAAAGAAATAAGCATGAAAGGGAATTCTTATCCCAATGTGAGGGAAAAGCAACTGTCAATAGTTGGCAAAACTGTCGACGCCTTATAAACGTATGAAAAATCAAAATATAATATTTCACTGTCCCTCTTAAAACAAACGAGTCAATTACTTTATTCCATAGCAGAAGGAAAGAAATGACTAACCTAAAAATGCCATGCAGGTATTGCCAACTTAAATTACGTCAACCCGGAAACTCCGCCCATTTACGTTGGCTAACATGAGGGGGTGTCATTTCAGCTGTGATAAGGTTAACTGATAGTAAACTTAAATTCCTCCGTTTCTAGTATTATAATATTTTTTAAGAAATAAGATTAAGACATGGTAAGCGGAAATAAATTCAACTTTGCACGTGTCATTTAAGTATTTCGTTTTTCAGTCGGGAAGCGTCAACATATGTGAAGTCACCGACGAAGTTAAAACCGCCCTGAAGCAGTTCCGGTTCAGCAAAGCACAAGAAACGTGCGCCCTAATACGTACGTATTCTTAAACAATAATAAAAAAAAAAAACGTAAACAATAATATAAAAACCACTTCCTTATAGCCGTGTACTCTGCAAATTAATTTTTTTTGAAGCAACCCCCTAGAGATGGCGTTGCTTTATGTTTTTTTTTTCTTTCACAGTGAAAGTCGACCGCGAAAAACATCAGATCATTGTCGATGAGAAGTTGGAGAACACGACGATAGATGAAGTCCGGGAGAGTTTGCCGAGCCATCAACCTCGCTACGTGATACTCTCGTACAAACGGGAGCATAGAGATGGGCGCGTTTCATTCCCGCTGTGTTTCGTGTTTTACACGCCGAGGGATAGCCACGCTGAGTTGCAGATGATGTATGCCGGCTCGAAGGTGGCGCTGCAGCACGCCGCCGATCTTAGCAGGGGTTACGAAATCAGAGAGCTCGAAGACTTCACGGAGGAGTTCCTGGAGGAGAAGCTCGGAAAGTAGGCTTGCCAAATAATTCTTGCGATTCTGTTCTTTATAGGTATTTAAGAGTTTCCATTGATTTGTACTATGCGTATATTTGATAATGTATACAGTTTTTTGAGATATATATTTATAAATGTAGTTATATTTATTTCTAATATATTGTTTATAATCTTGTAGCGATAACGACTTTAGCTTGTCAAGTTGTTCCGTCCTTCTTTAGTCTTGTCCGTAGATACAAATTCATTTTGGCCAATTGTTACTCTGATATCCAATCACGTGACAAGTGACAAATGACAAGCAAAATGTCATCTGGTAAACGTTGCTTATGTCACACATTTTTTCTGTTTCATCAAACTTTCATTTAAAACACTCCTTTTCACTGCTTGTGCAAATATACATGCGCATTTCAGTTACAATGCAATCCTAGTCAATACTGCAATGTGATAGATTTTACTTTTACGTTTTCTCCGACTTTTCATTTAATAACTTTCTGCCACTTCCTTTTTATATTGTCAAATAGATTTTTTCTTTC
The DNA here is from genome assembly GCA_039766575.1 of Serrognathus titanus. Lineage (NCBI taxonomy): Eukaryota > Metazoa > Arthropoda > Insecta > Coleoptera > Lucanidae > Serrognathus > Serrognathus titanus. Next base: position 51,907,364 of record CM077914.1, on the reverse strand, counting down.
TTTTAAATTAATAATAACGTGCGTTCAAAAAATCCGTTATCAAGAAGGCTCAAGGTTGCAAAGTTTGCATTTGACGTAAGCCTACTTGATAAAGAGTTTTTTTTTTTTACAATTTTATTATCTTTTAACAACAAAACTTTTAATAATTCTTTTCTTTCCATTATTGTCGATGACAGTTACAATCTTCTCCTGCACTTACCATAGTACATATTCAGCTTTTAACAATCGACTGTCTAGCGTACGAGCGATTTAAATAGAAACAATTGCTTTCTTGCCACGCCCTTTCTAAGCAACCTAGTGTAATCCTTTTTGCAATATAGAAACTGCCATCTTATTGTAATTTCTGTGATTATTTCTAACAGTTGTAACAACACAGAAACAATGGACCTGATTCTATGCATTTATGGCCTTTTAATTATACAACTTCATTGTTTTTAATTGTTTTATTTCAACTCAATCAAGTTTTTTCTGACGTATCTCCAAAGTCATCTGACAGTTTTGCTTTTGTTTCTGTGACAGATTACACAAACAGTTGTAATCTAACTAAGGTGTTCAGATATTGTAGTGTTGCAGAAACAATTGCCGTCTTGTCATTCTCTTTCTAAGCAATACACTTTTTACTGTCATTTTTTGAAGTATATATATAGAAACAACTATTATTTTACTGTCGTTTCAGTGGTTGTTTCTGACACAACAGAGAAACAATTGAATTTCTTTTGTGGCAGTTTTTAATTAATTAAAATTCAATTATTTTTAATTAAATGTTTCATTTCAATTCGCCCAAGTTTATTTTGATACATTATTCGAATTCATGTGTTTTCTTTTGACTATAACGTTTCTAGACAGAATTTAGAAACAATTGTAATATAACTATGACATTTAGCTTTTGATTTCATCTATTGTAGTATTGCGGAAACAATTGTCGTTTCGCCACTCTCTCTCTCTCTCTCTCTCTCTCTAACCAATCTACTTTTTACTGTCTTTTTTGAAGTTTAGAAACAATTGCCGCCTTACTGTGATGTTTAAGTGGTTGTCTCAACAACACAGAAACAGGTCAGGAAATTATCCCAGTGTGGAACACAGAAACAATTGATGTATCTTTTCTATGGCAGTCTTTAATTATACAATTCAACTATTTTTGAATAAATGTTTTATTTAAATTCAAGTCTCTTTTGACACTTATCTGAATTCATCTGTTTTCTTTTGACAATGTTGCTTTTGCTTCTGTGAATGAATACAGAAACAATTGTAATCTAACTCTGACGTTCAGACAACGTGTCTTTCGTAGTGTGACAGAAACAACTGCCGTCTTGCCACTCTCTTTCTAAGCGATTCGCTTTTTTGAACTATAGAAACAACTGCCATCTTACTGTCGTTTTAACAAATTGTAACTACTCAGAAACAATTGAAGTTTTTAATAATTATGCAATTCAATTATTTTTGATTACATGTTTCATTTCAACTTGTTCAAGTTGCTTTTGACGCTTCTCTGAATTCAACTGTTTTTTGTTTTGTTTCAATTGACTGATAGAACAGAACAATGGCATTCACTTTTTGGCAGTTCAATGAGCGATTTCTAAAAAAATTTATCAACTCTTGACATGAAATTTGGACGGTATATCTTAGGTTTACTGTAAAACAGCATCAACGAGTGTAGTGATGTTTTAGAAACAATTGCAATAATCTTTCTAACAATTATTGTAAAGGCACATATACAATTGAATCTTTTCTATGCCCCCTTATAACCTTTTAAATTACAAGTTTCTATCCTTTTTGATTAATTGTTTTATTCAGCAACTTTTTCGAGTTTCTTTGACACATCTCTGAATTCATTCTTGTGACATTTTTGTTTTTGTTTCGACTAACTATGACAGTGTAGAATTGTAATGTAACTGTCACATTCAGCTAAAAACAGTTAAAAAAACCAACTGCCAACTTGCCCCGCCCTTTTTGAGCAATCCAGTTTTTACTATCTGCTAAAACAATCGAATCTTACATAGAACATAGAGAGAGTCAAGTGTATATTATTGCTCGTTTTTAATAGTCTGCTGTACATTGTAGCACATTGTAGCTTAGTTTTAAACAACTGACTGTCCACTGTAGCAATACATAAAAACAATTGCTAACTTACATGTTATGCAATATAAGTGACATTAACTGTTACCGATTAATTATTTATTACGATAGCAATGTAGAAACAATAATTCAACATTGACAATTTGTTTGTTTTTCCTGTGGCTGTACATCAAATAAAACGCCGCTGTACGTTGTAGCTCAGTTTTAAACAACGGACTGCGTATCGTAGCAACATAAAAACAATTGAATGTATGATATTTTGGTGACATTCACCATTACCAATCAAATGTCTATTACAATAGCAATCTACAAACAAATGATCGATGAAAATTTTGTACTTTAAACGCCACTGTATAATGTAGCTTAGTTTTAAATAATGATTTATTGGGTACCTATTAATTTGGTAAGATAAAAACAATTGAATCTATGTCATTCGCGTGACATTCACCGTTATCAATCATTTGTTTATTATGACTTAGGACAGCATAGAAACAATTGAACAACGACGATTTATTTTTTTTTTCTGAGGACCAGTTTTAAATGAAATACCACTGTACAATTTACCTAGTTAGAAAAAAATTGACTGCTTATTTTTACAACATAAAAACAGTTGCCATCCTGCACATCAAAATTTAATCTACGAATGTCTTTTAAGTGACATTTATTGTTACCATCAAGTATTTATTGTAATAGCAATGCAGAGACAATTGAACAATGACAAAATTTTGTTTTTGCTGTGATTGTGCTTTAAACGAAACGCCAGTTTTAAATGTGTATTGTAACAATATAAAAACAATTGCTTTCTTACATAGCAAGATAAAAACAAATGAATCTATGTCATTTAAAAGACATTCGCTGTTACCAATCAATTGTTTATTATGGACAGCAGTGTAGAAACAATTGAACGACGACAATTTGTCTCTTTTCTTCCGAAGTGTCACTATACATCGTAATTTAGTTATAAAAACGACTGCTTATGTCAACGATATAAAAACAATTGCCATCTTCATGTCATGTCTTGGCAACACAAAAATTGAATCTGCAAACGTCATTGAAGCGGCATCTGTTACCATCAACTACTTTGTATTATAATAGCAATGCAAAAACAATCAAAAGATGACAAGTTTTGAAAGAAACGCCACTGTATTGTGGTTTGACTGCTCATTGTAGACTATATGATCGCTGACTGTACCAATATAAAACAGTTGTTATCTGACTTGTCATATCTGTGACATTGAATTTCCTGGCAACATCAAAACAATTGAATCTGTGACTGTGTTTTAAACGACACGCCACTGTATATTTTAGGTTATTTTTTAAAAAATGACTGCCTATTATAATAAACAATTTTCGTACATGTCATGTCTATGACATTTAAATAACATCCAGTGTTACCAATCAATTGTTTATTATGGGCAGCAGTGTAGAAACAATTGAACGACGACAATTTGTCTTTTTTCTGCCAATGTGCCACGACAAATGGTAATTTAGTTATAAAAAAACGACTCTTTATGTTAACAACATAAAAACAGTTGCCATGGTCATGTCATGTCTTGGCAACATAAAAATTAAATCTGCAAATGTCATTGAAGTGACATTTATTGTTCCTATCGGCTACTTTGTATTATACTAGCAATGTAGAAACAATTGAAAGATGACAACTTTTGAATGAAATGCCACTGTATTGTGGTTTAATTTTAAACGACTGATTGCCCATTGTAGCAATATAAAAACAGTTGCTATCTAACTTGGGAAATTTATAATGTTTTCCACTGGTTGCACTAGTGGATCTTCATTTCTTATTATTACACAAGGTTAAAGTGAAACAAAAATATAATGAGAATTCACTAGTGCAGCCAGTGATATATTTCTTGACGTCAAAACAATTGAATCTGTGTCACTTAAGTGACGTTCATTGCTACCAATCAACTGTTAATTACAAATAACGATGTAGAAACAATTGAACCTTGATGATTTTTTGTTTTTCCTGCGGCTGTTTTAAATGAAACTCCATTTTTTTGGTCAATGTATACAAATTATATTTTAAAGTTTAACAAATTACAAGTTAATTGCGATCCTACACAGTAAGTAATTAAAAATTAATAATAATAAAGGAAAATGTGTTAACAATGGATGATGATATGCTCAAGAAAATTGAAATAAATTAAGGTTTTTTTTAAAAGGAGATTTCCGTTGGCTTATTATGCATCGTCTGCGTGAGCTCTGAACTATTATTGTTAGTGCATAATAAGAACCGAAATCCCCATTTGTAATGCGATGCACTCCAATTGCTTCGGCTCAAAACTTCTCACGATGAAATGAGACTATAAATCATTCTGTAACAGACAGGACCAAATTTAAGTTATTATGGGATTTCGGTTCTTCGCGCGGCAAAATTATTAACAATTTTAATATCACACATCCACCTCCGACAGTTTCGACGCGTTTAGCCTAGAAGCATCGGATGATTATCGAATACAAAAATAAGGAACATTTAAAGTTTGCTAAACGTCGAAATCTTTATTGATTTAGAAAAGAAACACCGCCGACGTAATCACGTTACGTGCTGATCGTGTGCCCTCTCTAACGTTATTACATACCCATAGAGATAATAGAAGAATGAAAGCAGGTAGAACGCCAGCTTTATCCAGCCCTCACGCTGACACTTTGTCAGGACATCCGCGTTCATTATACTGGTTGGATCGTAAAGTCCAGGCCCGGACATTACGGGCCTAGTCCGGTACCTATTTATGTGGTATGCTATCAAGGGAATGTTCAGGAACAACGAGAACCATTCACCTGAAGCAGCGAACAGGATGTTAAAGAACAAGTGGAGGAGGTATTCGGGCAGCACCAACTGAAAAATCACAATCGCCATTTTAACCACTTGAAAATAACTACGGTAGGTTAACACAGCAAAAAGTTCTTACCGGGTTCAGGCTATTGCACTGGTCGATGGGGTTCTTGTAGTCCGTCTTTAACTCGTCGAAGGCGATGACGTGAAACAGCGAGAAAAATATAAGGAAGGCGTCCACGATCAACGCTATGATGTAGGCAAACGCCGAGAAGTTAAACGCCATGTTTATTATTTAGCGGCAATGAATCGGATGATATCATAGAAGTGTCAAGAGGATCGCCGTTGTTGACGCGACTTTTTAAGGTTAATCAATTACAGTTATCTGCTTTACCGACATCATCTAAGTGTTTATTTAAAAAAAGTATTTCCCAATCAATATCATGAAATACACACAAGTGGACGCTGCGATTTAATTAGGTTTAAAATAAAATAGCTCCATGTAAATAATAAATAAGACCTTGGCCATTAATAATTTTTAAGCTAGGGCTTTGATCGTCACCTACTTTAGCGACATTAAAATATTTTTAATTTCATATTTAAATTCATAACGCGCTAACTTGAAAGGACACTTTATATGTTAACTAAATTTAAAATAAGTTGAGCATTGGTGAAAATTGCAAAAAGAACATTGTGAATTTATACGTTTACAGTTACCTGCTTTACTGACGTTGTCTAACTTTCGTACTAATTTTATTAATTTCTTTTCTGTTAACTCAGGACGCACATAAATTTTCGACAACGCTTAACATTTAACATAGTGTTTTGTAGTTGAGCCGGAATTATTAAATTGTTCGAATAATTTTTGAAATTCAGAGGGCGTCCGCTAGATGGCGCCATATATTTTGTAACTTAATTTTTAATTTTTTTAAATTTAATATGCGCGTTTTTGTTCTAATTATGTTATACATTTCTTAAGCTTTAGACAGAAGCAAAGTGCACAGCAAGAGATGTTTAAATCGGCGAATTATTTATATGAGGTATTACATACAGTATGGTTATCATAAACACGAGTATCTATTTTACAAAAAGGACGAATAAGATTTCGATTTAAGTCTTGTTTATAGAATATTTTCAATGCATACGTTTAATTTATAATATATTTTCATCTCAGATGAAACACATCGGAGCGTATTGTGAAGAATTTGATTTGAAAACACAGTCGTGCCCGATTACGACCAAATCGAGCCGGTAATGTAAATAATAAAGTCGTAAGTCAGTTCTCTGCGTGTCGCGTTCTCCGATTACTAAAGACAGCAAACAAAGCGACCGTAAACCTCGCGCGCCGTTGCCTTTTTTAATGTGTCGCCGTAAATTTCAAATTGATTCTTAAACAAAAACAAACGTCCGGGGCCCCGCCGTAATATACATGTCCGGGGACACGCACAGGCCTGAGTTACGAGCGGCCTGTCACACCCGTAACAACTGGGCCCTTTGTGCCTTTATGACCTGGCCACTAATTTCAGACCTGATTTTGCTTTACGGTCTGTTGATTGTTTTGTTTTTCTTTCGCCGTTGCTTCGCGTTTGTTTTCTCGTTCAGCAGTTTTATTTTGAAAGATGTGTGCCTCGGCAAATAATAAACAAAACGACCACATATAAATAACACACGTGACACGACATAACGAAAGATCATTAAATCATTCATTAATAAGAATGAAACAAAAGTAGCTTGAAAAATATTTTTTTTGTGTGACGCGATGTTCGACTTTTTTTTTTATAAACTGCGTTTCAAACTCCAGGGAATGTTTGTCAAATTTTTTTTTTAGAAATGCAGTCGCTTGGTTTATATTTGAGTGAAACAACGTTTATTTCTTTTTCTGGAAATAACTTTCGAAACGTTACAAAAATGTTCATATTTGAGTTTTTTTTTTATTTGACAGTTTCTTTTGAAACTTATCCGAATTCATCTGTTTTCTTTTGACAATATTGTTTTTGCTTCTGTGACTGAATACAGAAACAATTGTAATCTAACTCTGACGTTCAGACAACGTGTCTTTCGTAGTGTGACAGAAACAACTGCCGTCTTGCCACTCTCTTTCTAAGCGATTTGCTTTTTTGAACTATAGAAACTATAGTACTGTCGTTTTTAACAAATTGTAACTACTCAGAAACAATTGAAGTTTTTAATAATTATGCAATTCAATTATTTTTGATTACATGTTTCATTTCAACTTGTTCAAGTTGTTTTTGACGCTTCTCTTAATTCAACTGTTTTTTGTTTTGTTTCAATTGCCTGATAGAACAGAACGATGGCATTCACTTTTTGGCAGTTCAATGAGCGAATTCTAAAAAAAATTATCAACTCTTGACATGGAATTTGGACGGTATGTCTTAGGTTTACTGTAAAACAGCATCAACGAGTATAGTGACGTTTTAAAAACAATTGCAATAATCTTGTGCACTTTTTAAACATCCAGTTTATGTCGCCATTTTTGCAATATAGAAACAACTCTCATCGTACTTTCTTTTCAACCGTTTCTAACAATTATTGTAAAGGCACAGAAACAATTGAATCTTTTCTATGCCCGTTTATAACCTTTTAAATTATATGTTTCTATTCTTTTTAATTAATTGTCTTATTCAGCAACTTTTTCGAGTTTCTTTGACACTTCTCTGAATTCATTCTTGCGACATTTTTGTTTTTGTTTCAACTAACTATGATGGTGTAGAATTGTAATGTAACTGTCGCATTCAGCTTTTGACAGTTAAAAAAAATAACTGTCAACTTACCCCGCCCTTTTTAAACAATCCAGTTTTTACTATCTGCTAAAACAATCGAATCTTACATAGAACATAGAGAGAGTCAAGTGTATATTACTGCTCATTTTTAATAGTCTGTTATACATTGTAGCTTAGTTTTAAACAACTGACTGTCAACTGTCGCAATACAATTAATAAGAATAAAACAAAGAATGAAACAAAAGTAGCTTGAAAAATATTTTTTTTTGTATGACGCGATGCTCGATTGCTTTTTTTATAAACTGCGTTTCAAACTTTAGGGAATGTTTGTCAAATTTTTTCTTAGAAATGCAGTCGTTTGGTTTATATTTGAATGAAACAACGTTTATTTGTTTTTCTGGAAACAACTTTCGAAACGTTACAAAAATGTCCATATTTGAGTTTTTTTAATTTGAAAAACAAGCATTTTGCAAGAAACTTGCCCAAGTGGTATATCAAATTTCTTTAAAATAAAAAAATCGCTATTTTATTTCTTTACAGGTGTACCATTAAAAAGATTTTTTTAAATTTATGTTTAATAAAACGACGCTTAATTGTTTTTCCAGCAGCAGCTTTCCAAACACCAGCTGTTGTCGTATTTGACTTTTACTTTCTAATTTCGGAAAAAATAGAGAAAATATACAGGTGTCTCTTTAAAAATGAAATCTAAGTTCGCTTTTAACGACGCTCGGTAGTTTCTTCTTTAAATAGCATTCGCAAATCTATGCAATTTGTATATTTCACGTTTTCTTCTAATTTCAAAAAATAAAAGAGCCTAAACTGCATCGCTCTCTTTTCTTTCTCACTGACGACCAAGAAATTTGAAAAAGAGAAAAAAATTTTCAAATTTGACGTACCATCGGCTGCGTAGAAAACTAAGACAGTGGAAAAGCGCAGTTACCCAAATTTTTGAAAATTTTTATTTTGTAAGTTGTATTCTTATCAATCAAGTACCCAAGTAGTGAGGGTTTGCATCTTTAAAGTCAGTAGAGCGTGCTGAATAGAAAATTGAAAAAACTATTTTATTTAATAAATTTATTAACGAAGAATTATGGTAATCACATTTCGTTTGAATTATAGCTTCTTGAGTATCGTTCAGTTGTGGCATTTTGACTTGGAATTAGAAAGTGACAGTCATAATCACGGGTGTTTATTTCAAGTTGTCATTTTGCAGCTCAAATCAATTAGTGTAAAACTGACTGTACCAGATTTCAATGCAGGCGATGGTACCTAATTACTTTCACCATTAAACATTATTAAATTATATTTTAAATCGAAAAAAGAAACAATAATATACAGGTTGTTTGATTTAAGAATATCCCTATTTGGTTTATACATTTGTATTTCTTGTATGAAACGATGGTCACTTGTTCTTTCTACGTTCGATGTCTCAGGGAACCACACGCGTCTTTTATAATTGACATGTAGTCTTTTGCTTTTTGTTTTAATGTCAGAAACAAAAGAGGTTAGATTAACATAATTAAGTTCACACTTCTTACGATTTCAAAAATGATTCGGTTTACACTAACTTTGCGACACATGAAATTACGCTTGAATTAGATTTAAAAATCAACAATCCAATAATCAAAATACAAATTTGGTTTATATCTTGTTAAAACCTCGTCCATTTGTTTTTTTTTTTACAAACAGCATTCGACGTTTCAGAGAAACATCCGCAGCTTTTTGTAAATGACGTCAGAAACAAGAGAAATGTCGCTCGTCCTATCCCCGACGAATTCCAAAACCCCTGACCGTGTACCCATAATGCAATACGAGAAATCGGACGCAAGAAACGTTAAAATGACAAATGTTAAGAAACGTCAAAATGATAGATGTAACAAACGTCAGAATGATAGATGTTGAGAAACGTCAAATTGACCAACGTCAAAATAATAGACGTAATGAAAACGTAAAAAAACACCAGAATGACAGACGTCGAGAAAAGTCAAAATAACAGACGTAAGAAACGTCAGAATAATAGACGTCGAGAAACTTGGAGGCTCAAAGTCGTTTACTGACCAACAAATCATATCATAATGACAAATAATTACAAACGTCAAATTGACGGGACAGATGTCAAAATAACAGACGTAGGAAACGTCAGAATGACAGACGTCAAGAAATGTCAAAATAACAGGCGTCAAGAAACGTCAAAATAACAGACGTAAGAAATATGAAAATGACAGACGTCAAAGTAGAATTCGATTTATAATTAATTAAAAATGCAATAAAATACAGGCTGTTCCGTTATAAAAAATGTAACTTCGATTTATAACTCGTTAAAAGGACGTTTGCTTGTCTTGTTTTACAAGCGCCATTCGATGTTCTGCAACATTTAAAAATGTCATTTTCATATAACGTCAAAAACAAGAAGATTTGCGCCTTTATTCCCAAAACCGCTCATCGCAGTCTCATCGTGCGACATATGAAATCGCATTAAAATTCGATTCAAAATTCAATAACTCATTAAAATACAGATGTTCCGTAACAAAAAAATTTAACTTTGAGTTATAGCTATTGTGCGGAAATGATTTCAAGGTTATCAGTGAGTGAAATGCTTGAAAATTACACCGAGCCGGTCAGTGGCGTTCAAAAAATAGTCATTAGCATGCGAGGAAAAAGCAACTAATTTGTAAGTACGCTCTTCTCCCACCGCACGCAATTCAGTGCGACTCTGACTGATATCCTTGAAAGATATATTATTTCCGTACAATAGTTATAACTCGTTAAAACGACGCTCGTTTGTTCTTCCACAGGCAGCATTCGACGTTTCAAAAAAACAAACGCAACTTTTTGTAAATGACGTTTTCGCTTAACGTCAAAAACAAAAGAGATGGCGCTATGTAAACTTACGCGTGACATTTCGCCCTATCCCCAAAACCGCTAATCGCAGAACCATCGTGCGACACATGAAATCGCACTAAAATTCGATTTAAAATTCAATAACGTAAGGAAATACAGGCTGTCCCGTAACAAGAAGTGTAATTTCGGTTTATAACTCGTTTAAACAACGTTCGCTTGTTTTTCCGCAGGCATTACTCGATGTTTTAGAAAAACATATGCAAGTTTTGTAAATGACATTTTCGCCTAACGTCAAAAACACAAGAGATGGCGCTATGTAAACTTACGCGTGACATTTCGCCCTATCCCCAAAACGGCTAATCGCAGAACCATCGTGCGACACATGAAATCGCACTAAAATTCGATTTAAAATTCAATAACGTAAGGAAATACAGGCTATTCCGTAACAAGAAATGTAATTTCGGTTTATAACTCGTTTAAACGACGCTCGCTAGTTTTTTCGCAGGTAGTTAGTACTCGACGTTTCAGAAAAACATATGCAAGTTTTGTAAATGACATTTTCGCCTAACGTCAAAAACAAACGAAATGACGCTATGTATACTTACGCGCCGACATTTCGCTTATCCCCAAAACCGCTCATTGTAGAACCATTGTACGACAATTGAAATCGCACTAGAAAAAAAACGCAATAAAATACAGGGTGTACTTCCGCAACGTATTTGGTTCCTGGCTCGATAACGCGATGCTCTTTTGTTATTTTGTGAACTATTCTCAAGACTAGGGGCAGAGAAAGATAATCATCACCCTGTACGTTACATTGCATAATAATTTTTTTTTTGATGATATATTTGTAAACGTTTTCAAATTGAAGAAGTGTTACAAAAATAATATAAATATATGTGAATGCAAGTAGGTAATGGATAAATTGAAAACAACAGACGATCGTTTTGCTTTTTTATATTGGAGCAAATCGCCGGAGCTTAATTAGCTTGCAATCAATCAGTCAATGGCCAAAGATCTTGTCACCGATTCGCCCGGTGATTTACCGTTACGCAACCGACTGTTGGTAAATAGGTAAAACGAGACCGACGTTTACCTTCTGGGCGTAGCAACGCCGAGATAAACTCCACCCTCGCCCGCCATTGGCCGATCTCCCGTGCATCCATTGGGAGCAAATCGATTTTCGTGGCCCTGGCAACCTTGGCGGGTTGCTATTTTCCTAATAACGAAAAATTTACCAATAGCGTCACGCTCTTCCGCAACCACCACCGCTCTTTTGTTTCATTGATCGGCTACTAATATATTAATAACGCGTTCGATTGTTTCAGAGACCCCAACTGTACTGCCATTGCCCATAAATTAAATTAAAGGAAAAAAAAATGTACAGGGCTTTTTTTTAACTAAATTTAATATTGTCTTCAATTGTTTGAGAGCTCACATGATTTATTGGATTTGAATTTTCTATAATTTAAAAATAAAAAAAAACATCGTATTGGGTGTAGCAGCTACAGTATGGGATTTAACTTTTCTTTTTGTTGAAAATTGTTCTGTACATAAACACCTTCATACTCCAATTTATTCCGTGGTGCATGAAATCGGTTTGTTTACATGTAATTCAAGGAGAGTGCGGTAGGTAGAGCACGCGGATCGAGGCAGGCTGTGATGCAAAACAAGTGCTGCGCACGTATCGGCGTTCCCCGATCGCGATTATTGTTGTTATTGCAGGTCGAGCTGATTCAGCGACCTACTGGCCGCCCTGTGTCAGCAGATTTCGACATGCGTTTTCCAAACAGCGCGCAACGCCGACCTGGATTTAAATTTCCATTGGTCCAAACTCAATTCAAAAAGCTACCTTTTGTTTTTCGGTTGCAAGCAATCGGAATAACTTCAGCCAAAAAAACAAATGCACTAAAAAATAACAACGAACATCTTTTTTTAGATTCAACGAATGATGATGGAGAAAAACATCGTGTCAGTCGGTCACAGTTGCAATACGATTTAGAACTTAAGATCTGTTGTAAAAAGAAGCAAATGTAGTCACAAATTAAATTGAATTGCCTAAAAATTATGACCAATAACGAACGAAATGCAAGTAATACGAGCACTCAATTAAAAAACGATCTAATCTATAATCTGTTTTTATTTCTGTGGCTTTTGTTAGAAACTAGTAGAATCGAGAATAAATGAACAAGGAAGTGAAAGTTGTTTGAGTTGATGGATGGAATTAGGGAAACGTCGAGTAAGTCGGTCACAGTTTGAGTCTTGCGGATTTGGTTTTTAAATCGTCTTTCAATGATGTTTTTGATGTGAACGAGCCTTCCAATGACGCCTTCCAAATTCATTTAGTACGAACAGGGAACTAGAATCGATTCGGCTCTTAATTTTCATCCCCTTAATAAAAGCTGGTAGATATAAGAATAAATGGAAGGTGAAAATAAAGTTCTTATTGAAAATATAACATCCTTAACGTCAATGGTGTAACAATCGGGAGTGCAGGAGCTGCAGTAGGCACAGGAAATTATTTAGTTCCTATAATTATTGATAGAAAACAACATTTTGTAAATTTGAATGTGTTATAGTTGGACAGAGTTAATTTTTTTTCCGCTTTTACCAATTAATGATAACGCATTATATTAAGTTAACCAATTTTACAAAAAAAGGCTAAAACGAGAGAGAACCTTATTTTTAGAATTTAAAACAGTCTGTCAAACACTTGACTGTCTCCTGTCTCTATTGTTTCTTGATTTCTGTGTTTGTTATTTTAAAAATGAAAGACATTTGACAAGTGACGAATTGATTTTATTACATTTGGCAGTATGTCACTAATAATAAATAATAATAACAACAATAATAAAGATGAACCAAGAAAAGACACAATGGATTGTTTCCTAATGACATTTCCAGTAAACATCTTTTGAAAGGCCATACAAACCTTACTTAAATATTTTTGACGTTTAATGCATTTGCAAAGTGTCTTTAGTAATTTCGACGTTTAATTTTAAATTTTATTTGTTTATTTTGACAGAAATATAACCTCAATAATGCAATACGAGGAATCGCATGCAAGAAGCGTTAAAATGACAAACGTTAAGAAACGTCAAAATGATAGATCTAACAGACGTCAGAATGATAGACGTTGAGAAACGTCAAATTGACCAACGTCAAAATAATAGACGTAATAAAAACGTAAAAAACGTCAGAATGACAAACCTTACTGAAATATTTTTGACGTTTAATGCATTTGCAAAGTGTTTTTAGTAATTTCGACATTTAATGCAAATATAACCTTTGACATTGACAACCTATAAAATTGATACCTTGTACCGTTTTTGTTGATTTTTTAATCGCGATCTTCTTCTCTCTTTGACTCATCTCATTCTTTACAATTCCGTGTCTTTTGTTTCGCTCCTCTTTTGTTTGAATCGTTTCTCATCACATTTCATTGGCCCTCTTTTATAGTTTTTTCCTTTACTTTATTTTTTTCTTCGTCTCTCAGTCTTCATTTTGTCGATTTTTTTTTGAATAAAATTGACGTCTTTTGCAGTTTCTTTTGACTTTTAATCGGGGATCTTCTATTTCGCCCAGTTCTATTTCGGCGATTTTCTCCTGTCCTTGGATCAAATTATTCTTCATATTTTCTGTTGGTCGCAATCTCCGTTGACTTTTTAATCAATGATCTTTTTCAGCCTTTGCATCACCTTATTCTTCATATTGTTTCGCTTCTCTTTAGTTTCGTTTGTTTCTGTTTGTAGAATCGATTTTTTCGCGACCATTGAACCTTTTTACATCTTCTTCTTTAACTTATTTTCTTGTCAGTCTTTCGATATTTATCTCGTCATTTCTTTTCCCGGAATTAAATTGACGTTTCGTGCAGTTTCTGTTGACTTTTTAATCGGGGATCTTCTTTTTTGTTTCATTTTGTGGAATTCTTTCCTTGTATTTCTTTGACTCATTTCATAGTTTCTTCTTTTGCTTTACTGTACTTTGAACAATTTTATCCTATCTTTGAATCAATATATTCTTCATATTTTGTTTGTAACTTTTGTTTTGTGGGATAGTTATTTTGAATTCCATTGGCACTTTTCATAATTTCTTCTTTTGATTCCATCGGCGGTTTTTCGATCTTCATTTCGTCGAATTACTTTTTGGAATTAAAATGGACGCAATCTACGTCGATTTCTTCAGTCTCTTAGATCACCTTATTCTTCGTATTGTTTCGCTTCTCTTTATTTGCTATTTGTTTCGATTGTTTGAACCTTTTTGTAGCTTCTTTAACTTATTTTCTTGTCAATTTTTCGATATTTATTTTGTCATTTCTTTTTCCGAAATTAAATTGACGTTTCGTGCAGTTTCTGTTGATTTTTTAATCATTAATCTTCTTCTGTTGTTGTGTTAACTTTCTTCATATTGCCTGTGTTTTGCTTCTCATTTGTTTCATCTTAGGAAATTGTGTCTTCGCATTCCATTGGCACTTTTTATAGTTTCTTCTTTTCACTCTGTTGTCAGTCTTTAGAACTTCATTATGTCGAATTATTTTTCAGAATAAAATTTGCGCTTTCCAATTTTACTTCTCTCGATCTTCATTTTGTCGAATTTTTTTCTAGAATATAATTGACATTATCGACTTTTTCATCGAATTTATTATGTTTATTACGTTTACCTCACTCTTCGTGTTTGCGTATGTATCTACTGTTTCGCGTTATTCTTTTCTTGTAATTAAAATAGGCAATTGAAATATAAATGTTTAAAACGTATCTCTAGGTTTTGCTTCTCGGCTTACACCCTAAAAAAATTAATTAAAAAAAATTCGGCTGATAGGTAGGGCAACCAATGATTTTTAATAGACATTTTTTGTGATTGAAATTGAAATTGTTTATTTTGTGCAAGTTTTAATTGCAACATTTTCAGAATTTACGTATATTAATTATAAAAAAATGGGGATTATATTTCGTAGAAAGTAATAGATGGAATTGATATTTTTTATTTTAATGTTTAAAAACAAGCAAAACATCTTCGAAGACGTTATATACAGTCAGTAAGGATTTCTTCTATTTTAACAAAACTGTAAAGTACAGGTGCAATTCCAGTGGCGGCGGTGGCAAAAGTTTGTCCATAAATTCTCATCAATTATTTCTTTTCCAACATTTACCAGTTTTCAATTGTAAATTATAACGCCTCAGAACAAAAGTTTGTATATGAGTTCATAAAATACATGAATTCTGAGCAGCAGATCTGAAGACTGTATGATACAAGGTTAAATTTTATATAAAATTTGCATGTACATTATCCAAGAATTCTATGCAGCTGGAACAATTCTGTTTGCTTTAGTACAGTTTTTTTTTCTCCCTAAAATTTACAAATTGACAACTATAAAATCAAGTTTTCTTGCAATATAGAAAGTGTTAGGAAAGAGTTTAAACATGTATTTCGGCCGAAATACATGTATAAACTCTTTCCTGACACTTTCTATATTGCCAGTTACACAATTTTAATTAATTTTTCTAAAATTTACAGTTTGTAAAGTTAGTCCACTTACAAATTAAGGCTTGAATTTTAGTGATTACACCTCGAAAACTGCGTACCAAAATCGACAATGTTTTATAATATTTTAACAATTAAAAAATATGTGTTTCTCTATAAAATTCCATAGTTTTTATGTGAATGCTAATTTTTATCATACTAAATCGTATATGTATATTAAAAAGCTTTCAGTTTTATACAGGCTATGTTAGGTAAATGTCCGGCGCAGTTTTAAAGACAGCATGGTAATCCGAAAAGGAAACGAATTTTACTTTACCATTGTTTTCTCTAAAATGTGAAATTATTAATTAAAAATTTGGGAGCTACTGACTTTTTTATCATGTTAATCCAAGAGCTGTATAATTTGTGTATTGAATAAGCCAACTTTATTTTTGATTGTTGTTCAGCAAATCCCAGGATACCACCAATACCACTTAAAAATGTTACAGTTACAGTATTAAGTAATTTAAGATTATTTATATTATTTTATTAAATTGATTGATCAAAGGAAACAATGACGCAATAATTTAAATTTATTGTGTAAGTGACTTTTGTAACACAAAAAATATCAGCGATTACCAAATGGTGGAAGTGTATCTATTATCTGCCGAAATATGCTTTATAATATCCGAAAATAATTACGGACTTTCCGGTTCTAAAAAGGTTAACAATGGCGCATTTGAAAATGTGCCGGACATTTACCTAACAAAAAAAACTTATGTACATTTATCTGTCCCGCAGAAATCGCAGAGATGGCAGAGATGACACAACAGATGGTTACACTTTGGGAATTTGTACAGAAACAATTGCCTTTCAACGCTATCGTGATGGTGATCGTGATAGCCTATATGTGTTCTTCGCTTCTAGAGAAAAAAGAAAAAGAAATAGAGAAAAAAGAAAAAGAAAAACAAATAGAGGAAAAAGAAGACAATGAAGACATAACAAAATTACACGTGAGAAACAAAGACCTACAAGTGAGAAACAATGACCTCAAAAACGAATTAGTAAGTTGTTTCAAAAAGTCAATCTTGGTAGCTTGGTTTGAAGGCTTCCGCGGCCGTTGTCCATCACAATCTTGGTTTCCTGGTTGGAAACCGCGTCAATTCTTCGTCTTGCCGACGTTTCGTCCATCTCGCCGTGGACTTCTTCAGGGCTTCGTTGGAGGCTGTAGCTGTTGATGTAGTCGTTGCTGCTGCTGTGAAGACTCTTCACAGTAGTCAAAGAAGTAGAAGACAAGAGTCTTCACAGCAGCAGCAGCGACTACATCAGCAGCTACAGCCTCCAACGAAGCCCTGAAGAAGTCCACGGCGAGATGGACGAAACGTCGGCAAGACGAAGAATTGACGCGGTTCCCAACCCGGAAACCAAGATTGTGAAGTCAATTTTGAATAACACTTTTCTATTTTAGAAAACAAGAAACACGGAGTATTTGCGTATTACCCGTTCTTTACATATTCGCAGTGTTTGCGAGGAATTTGAGGCATCAATTCCCATTTTAGCAGTTAAAAATGGGACAAGGCAAGAAAAATGGAGAAAAATGTTGGAGTCAATCGATTGTGTAGAAGTGAGAGAGCGCTTGGAATATTTTAACCACGGAAACTCCGGCATATCTGTACAATAAAATACGTTATAGAACCGATGTACATAATATTAACATCAGGAATAAAAATGTGATAACTCCACCTCTGCATAAAACTACTCTTTTTGAACGGTCCTTCTGTATATAATATGCTTCCAGCAGATCTAAAGTTATTACCTAGGTTCAAATTCAAATCGAAATTTAAAAAATTGTTACTCGATCGACAAACTAAAAGTCTCAGATAAACTTGTCCTATAAATATCAATGGTTTTTACTTTAGTTTCGTTAATTATAACTTGTAATGATATTATAATGGTTGATTATGTATATTGTTCAACTTTTGTAATATGAAAATATTTAATACTAATTATACTTTTCTTTGTTAATTTCATCTCGGCAAACTTTACTTTGTATTTGTTTTTTTTTTAAGTTGTTGGTTAAGTGGAAGAACAGGTCAACTGAACTTCGCCTACATTTCATAATTACTTAATTGAAATTTATACATTGCTTTTTCTGTAATAAAGACCATTATTATTATTTTGCAATGGTTTCATCTGGAACCGGTGAAATATTCAGACCACAAGACTGTTGATATATTTTTTTATTTTACCAGCTAAAAATTTAAAAGCATTGTTAATCAGAATAAGAACAATTTCTGTAACGGAAAAAATTGTTGTTTTATAGTAAATCCGTTTTTTTAAAACGAGTAGGGCGATGTTTCAGTATATTTTTGGGTGATGTTTATAGACCATACCAACGCTCGACCATCGACCGTCTTCTGTTTAATAAAAACGCTCAAAAGTCAAAATGCGTTATTAAATGCTTAAATTTAAGCGCTGGACGATCGAGCGTATTACGTGCGTAAGAAATAAATTTAGATACAATTGTTATGTACACTATAATTGAAGGGTTTGGTGCAAAAACCGGTCAGCTCCATTTCTTAAAATTTTTCAGTAGCAACAAGTAAGGAAACTCAATACAAACTAGAAAATTTGGTTTCAAATATTTCGTATTAGAAACCGTGGAGCTATTCGTTTTCAATTCCAAACGATGTGGCGCGAGAAGTAGAATGAAATCCAACTAAAAAGTGACTTTCAAAAAAAAAATGGAGTTGGCCGGTTTTTGCACCAAACCCTTCAATTAAATTTCATTTTTTTAATCAATAAGAAAATTAGCATGAGCAATATAATGTATTCAATCCGAAAGCGCTTGTATAAAGTCTATTTTAGGCGTGTTGGTAAAATATTTGTGTTCAATCCAAGGGATCTCGGGTTCGAATTTCCGCAAATCCAACTTTTTTCATTTCGTAATATTGCGTAATTCGATAGATTATTATAGCTGATTAGAAATTATAATGGACAAGACCGAAGTAGCTCAGTTAGTAAAGAGTTAGATAATTACAAGGTTTTGGGTTCGATTCCTATCGCGCTTTTTTTTATTGAGAATGCAGTTGTTCTTAAATCTGAACTGGTGAGATCTCGAGTGGCCATAGAGATTTGATGACCCACGAAGATTGACGGGCAACTGAGTGCTGCCAAATATTCTCAAAAGATTTCTCGGTTTTGGGACTCTTCCATCTGTTCATGACTTACAGTAATATCGAACAATAATGACCTGTCCTGTTAATTCGCCAAAGGCTCATGAGTCGAAGACGTATTCAGGATTGATGGTCCTGCCGATGATTCTCCTCGATAGACAAATACCTATAAACGGTATAAGCTGTCGTCAAAGAGGAGATGCTGTAAGAATAGATCGGATTGCAGTCTGGATGAAAATGGGGAATGTCTTGCACTTTTTTTTATTAACTCTTTTAGTATTTTTTCGGTTCGACATTTTCATTTTATCCTGGTTCATCAATGAAAGCCATTTTGGGGTTCCTAAAAATAAGGAACCTTGGCCCTCTTTTCATAATTTTTAGGACTAATTCTCCTTTTTCTTATGCGCGCCAATTGCTCTGGTCTAGAAATAAAAATCCACTTTGGGGTGTTGAAAACCGAAAGATTTGAATAACATTTTTGGCTCTTTTTCGGTCATTTTTCAATGGTATTTGCATGCGTCAATTGACTTGGTCCAGAAATGCAAAGCTATATTGGGGTGTCTAAAAACCAGAGATTGTTGTAAACTTTTTGGTTCCTTTTAAGGTAACTTTGCCTGATTTTGGGTGAATTTTAACAATTTTTTGGTGTACCCAATTTTTGGTGGTCTATAAATATTTGGGTACTTTTGGGGTGCATAAAAATTAATGACTTTTTGACGCTTTTACTTGATTTTAGGTGATTTTCAACAGGGCTTTCGAGTGCCACATACCCTGGTCCACAAGTAACATTTTACATCCTACTTATTTTGTATTACGATTTAATGTTATTTTTTATTTTTTAAATTAGTTTCAATTTTTGAATTTTTATTATTTTCAAAGCCTTTTCAATTTAATATTTATCCACGCAAATAATATTTATTTGACCAATTTATTTTTATAATTGTTATATGTTGGGATCATAATAAAAAAAAGTCTAAACAAATCACGCGTAAAAAGAATTTCTTACAACCTCGTCAGAACGGTAAAACAAAAATAACCAATTTACTAATTCCAACAACTCATTCAGATGAGCTGATTGGTTACCTTTATTGTTTTCCTGGAATTAACGATGCAACATAAATTACCCCAACAAATAATTCTCAATCGACATTTTTCAGCAATCACTTCCAATTGGACAGATCCAAATTAACCCTCCGGCGAACATTCTCCTCTGGATGCATTTTTTTGGGTCGGTCCAACCATCTGTGCGGATGACAAGAGGTGGGGCGTGGCCTGCGTCCCGCCGTGTAGTGGGGGGGCCGTGATACGCTCGCAACGCCCCCTACATTTCAGCTGTCACATTTGCATACGATAAACCGACGGGTAGTTCGACGACGGGCGCCGTCACTTAAGCTGTTTACCAAACAACGTAATTACAACTATAAAACTTTTACCGCACGCGCGTGCAAGTGTACTTTAACAACTGTTTTCCGACAAAATACAAGCAAAGCGCCGTTTTATTTTCTAAATATCGCCGGAGTTTATCGCGCGCCCGCCGACAATAAACAAATAACTACGAGCCCGGACCTTAGGATAATATTTTTATTTATTTGTTTTCTTTTCGTTTAGTTTTACAACTTAAATTTATTTGGAAAAAAGGGGGTGAACATGAGATTTTTTCCTGCATTTTTTCGTAATTTATTGAAGTAACTAAACTTGATGGAAAACTGTGAGCAAGATTGATGATGTGCTTTAATCAAAAGTGAACGAGTTTTGTGTACCTAGTTCGGAATCGAACTGACTTGGAAGCTTTCCTTTTTATTTATTTAATTTTTTTGGAAAAAATGAACGACCTGCCAGAGGCTTTAAATTTCACTGGAAGATCGACGTTGTCCTCTTCGCATCCTCATATTTTACACAGTGTAAGTTTGAACATTTTTTTAAATAAGTAATAAAAGGCGTAGCGGAAAGATGGGACACCTGTATTTAAAAGTCGGAGAAACAAAAGAGAAATCGCAATTAAGGAAAACATTTTTTTTGTTGAAATTTTTACTTTGTATTTGTTTGCTTTTTTTGTAATTAATTTTCGCGAATAAATCAGAATTTAACAGGATTTTTTTATAAGGGTCTTTCATTTGTTTCTTCACGATTTCAACATCAGCATATTTATTTACACTCTTTTAGAACTCTTTAGACTCCTTCGAAATTTATTAGAATTATTTAATACTATTTTGCTTCTAACAAAAACATTTAGGCTCGTTTAGAATCCGTTAGGTTATTTTAGAGCTGTTTGGACTCTTTTGTAACAAATTATTGGACTTTTCAGATTTATTTGGACTCTTTTAGAACTATATAAAATTATTAGACTTGCCAAATAAATAACTTTGAAAGGGTCTAGATGGTTCTATGAGAGCAGTAATTGAACTCTAAGGGAATTATTTACAATCTTTAGTCTCTTTTAGAATTATTTAAACGATCTTAAGATTTTATTGCACTTTTTAGATCTATTTAGAGTCTTTTAGAATTATGTTGACTCATAGAAAAACGTAAATTTCATTTGTTTCCTTGTTTGCATTACAAATTCAATTTTTTTAAATTCATCTGTTAACTTAAACTTAATTTTCTTTCATTATAATCAAAATTTTGTTAAAAAATTGAAAGAAAATTTTATTTACTTATTTTTGTTTAATTAATTTAACTAACTAATTTTTTTAATTTATTTTATGTTCTATTTCCTTGTGATTTTTTTTTATTATACTCCGCAACGCAACGCAGAAAGACAAAGTCAAAATTAAGACAAAAAATAGTAATACTACTTTGATTGTAGACTTTTTCTTATGTCATGCGACAGTCATTTGTTTTTAATCTTTTTATGACTTCAAAAGCTGTGCCTATTAAACTGTTTCTTTTTTTCTCAAGCCTAAAAAAGTGGGGCATAAAGTCCGCAGCAACGCAGAAAATTCAAAACATATGATTGTAAACACACAAGGTCAAGCGCTATTTTGTTTGGTATTTGTCTTTTTGGTACGTCATTTGTTTTTCCATTTTTCTTTCTTGATCACATGATGTATCTTCCCCCAAAAGGGCCTATCGACGATCAAAATTCAGTAAAATGTAAAATTCTACCGCAAAGTCGTTTTTCTATGAGTGACAAAAATTCTAAAAGACTCTGAATAGATCTAAAAAGTGCAATAGAAGTTTAAATAGTCCTAAAAGAGACTAAAGATTGTAAATAATTTGCTTAGAGTTCAATTACAACTCTTTTAGAACCATCAAACTTATTTATACGATAAGTTTAATAAATAATTGTAGATAGTTCTAAAAGAGTCTAAATAAATCTGAAAAGTCCAATAATTTGTTACAAAAGAGTCTAAACAGCTCTAAAATAATCTTACTGATTCTAAGCGAGTCTAAATGCTTTTGTTAGAATCAAAATAGTATTAAATAATTCTAATAAATTTCCAAGAAGCCTAAAAGAGACTAATAAAGAGTTCTAAAAAAGTGTAAATAACACCAACCCAAACGATCAACATTCAATAAAATGTTAAATTCTACCGAAATGTTGTTTATTTATGAGACAAAATAATTCTAAAATACTCTGAATAGATCTAAAAAGTGCAACAAAAGTCGTAAGGTAGTTTAAATAGTTCTAATAGAAACTAAAGATTGTAAATAATTCCCTTAGAGTTCAAGTACTACTCTTTTAGAACCATCTAGGCTTTTTCAAACTTATTTATTCGATAAGTCTAATAAATAATTGTATATAACTCTAAAAGAGTCTAAAAAAATCTGAAAAGTCCAATAATTTGTTGCAGAAGAGTCTAAACAGCTCTAAAATAACTTAACGGATTCTAAACGAGTATAAAGGTTTTTGTTACAATCCAAATAAATATAAATAAATAATTGTAATAAACTTCCAAGAAGACTAATAAAGAGTTCTAAAAGAGTAAATAACATCAATCTAAACGATCAAAATTCAGTAAAATGTTAAACTCAACGAAATGTCGTTCTTCTATGAGTCAAAATAATTCTAAAATACTCTGAATAGATCTAAAAAGTGCAACAAAAGTCGTGAGGTAGTTTAAATAGTTCTAATAGAAACTAAAGATTGTAAATAATTCCCTTAGAGTTCAATTACCATTCTTTTAGAACCATCTAGGCTTTTTCAAACTTAAGTCTAATAAATAATTGTACATAGTTCTAAAAGAGTCTAAATAAACCTGAAAAGACCAATAATTTGTTGCAAAAGAGTCTAAACAGCTCTAAAATAACCTAACGGATTCTAAACGAGTCTCAATGTTTTTGTTAGAATCAAAGTAGTATTAAACAATTCTAATAAATTTCGAAGGATTCTAAAAGAGGCTAAAAAGTGTAAATAATTCTGCTAATGTTGAAATCGTACCAGATAAGTCTAATAAATTATTCTAAAAGAGTCTAAGTCGATCTACAAAACTTCAATGAGTTTGTAAAAGAGGCCAAATGATTATCAAGACTTTAAATAATTATGTTAGAGCCCTATTAGTATCAGATAGGTCTAAAGAGATCTAGGCTATGTCTAATAAATAGTTGCAAAAGAGTGTAAATAGTTCTAAATTGAACTAAAGAGCCCCAGAAGAGTTTAAATAATACTGTTAGAGTCCAAATAGTTTCAGATAAGTCTACATAGATCTAGAAACCTCTAGTTTTTTTTTTATTAGGTGTAAAAGGATCTAAATAATTCTAAAAGAGTTTTAACAATCTGTTAGGTGTCAGATAAGTCATAAGTAGATCGAAAAAAGTCTAACAAATAATTGTAAAATAATTCGAAATGTTCTAAATGAGTTTAAATAATACTGCTAGAGCCATAACAGTATCAGATTATGGTGTCGATAAGGGGGGGGGGGGGTTGTGTGCGAGGGCCTGTGGCCTCAGATTTTATTCTAAAATATAATGTTTCGGTATTACTTTTTGTTCGCTGTTTTACGTTTCATAAATAAAATGTTAAGAGGTCCGGTAGATTTTCTTGTTCGCCCCAATCCCCCACCCTGGAACGAATTTCTATCCAGTCCAATGGTGTCAGAGAAGTCTAAAAGAGTTTAAATAATTCTGTTAGAATCAAAATAGTATCAGATAATTTTACTACATAGATAGAAAAAGTCTAATAAATAGTTATAAAAGAGTCTAAATATTTCTAACTTCTAAAAGAGACTAAAGAGTTCCAAAAAGTGATTGAATAATTCTGTCGCAGTTCAAATAGTATCAAAAAAGTTTAAATAGATCCAAAACGTCTAACAAATAGTTATAAAAGCATACAAAGTTGCAATAAATCTGTTAAATAGGTCTAAAAGAGTTTAAACAATTCTATTAGAGTCCAAATAGGATCAGATAAGTCTATATAGAACCAAGGAGATCTAGCAAATAGTTATAAAAAAAAGACTAAAGGGTTCTAAAAGAGTTTAAATAGTTTTATTAGAGCCCGAATAATATCAGGTTTAAGAAACTCGAATAAATACTTGTAAAAGAGTCTAAGTAGTTCTAAAATAGTCTATATAGTTTGAAAGGATTATCCTTAATTTTAACGGGATCTAAAAAGATCTTTGAAAGTTACCAAATCAATTCAGGAATAATGCAAGTAGTTCTAAAGAGAGTTTGAATAAAATCTTCTGGTTTATAAGGATTTATGTATTTGTTTCCTAGACCAATCACGTGTCACACATAATTCAACTGTTTTTTTGTTGTTTTATTTGAAGAAAGAAAGCTATATTTAAACTCATAACTCTATTATCTGGAGATGAGTGTTAACGGCAAATAGCGACTGACAGAGTTGATAGAGATTACAAAGTTCCACCCCTCGTCAGTTATTTTTTTTTTAAATAAAATGAAAGCTTACTTTCAAATTACTTAAATTAAATGTTTTTATAATAATATTTTGTTCGCCATTTAATTTTTTATACGGCTCTTTAGATTATTGTTTAGTTAGTCTCAAGTTTAAGACATTAAAGAGTTCTAAAAGTGTTTGAATAATTCTGTCATAGTTCAAAAAGTATCAAATAAGTCTAAATAGGTCTGAAACGTCTAGCAAGTAGTTATAAAAGAATCCAAATTGTTCTAAAAAAGTTTCAATAATTCTAATTACTATTTAGTAAGTTTTATAAATTATTATCTTTACCTTTCTCCCACACATCTTGTGTTAGTAATTTATTTTTGCCTCTGCGTAAGTATATTTTATAAACATCTGCGAAAATATGTTACTCTAAACAGTTTTCTAACAGTGTTCTAACTTCTTCTGACTCATCGCAAGTACCTTCGTCCTTTCCGTCGCTTCTCAACCACGTCCTTTTTACTCACGAACTTTACTCACGAATTTCAGTAGAAAGGGACATCCTATTATTTTATTATTATTACTAAAAAAATTAAAGTCCAGTTCGCTCGCAATTTGTTCTAAATTCGTTTGGACCTTCCTCCATTCAATCTTTCCGTCGCTACCCAAACAAGTCTTCCTTATCCTATCTGTTTAAAAACGTCATCCTATATATTATCAGATGAAATATGGATGAAGAGTAGGACAGATAAATTACATTAAAAAAAAATTTTTTTTTGGCTTCTTTTCGCCCATTTAACAACTTTTACAGTAATGAACGTTCCTCCTTACCTTTCATTGGTTCACAATCAAATCACTAGATAATTTAAATCAATTTTCAACTTTGTTGCTCCTGCTTTGTTGTTGTGGTCATATTTATTTATTTTTTTCTTCTTGCACATTGATTTTTGTATGTTTTCTTTTTTCTAGAGAGTATTTCTTTTTTTTTTAATTTACTTTCTTGTTCAAGCATTTGCACGTTATATGTTGTCATTTATTTCCTGTTCATTTGTACTTTTCCATATTAATTATTGTATTTAAATAAAATACAGGGTATTCCTTAATTTTCCAGAAAAAAATAGATTTAGACATACTAAAAACTTGTAGTGTTTTCAATTCGAACTTTACTATGTTTTAATCTCATGTAATAAGAGACGAGAGTGCTCTATACATATAGAACGGTGAATTGAGAATTCTATAAGTCATGCGATTCAAAGTAACGACGATGATATCCTTCTTTAGAAATAATAAGTAATCGTTCTATGGTTTGGAATTTTTTATGTGGCCTGATGCCACCTGAGCCACTTGCAATGCAAAACAAAAACAACAACAACAAAATTGCAACGCGACTAAGTTTAGAAAGCGAATTTTTTTTCATCTGATTCACGAGATATCCTATGTTGTTGGATCCGCTTGTTATGGAAAACCGATAAACGAAGAGGTGCGTTGTTTTAATGCGCGGACGTATTTACAAAATACGGGCCCCGGAAATATGCGAAACACAAACACCCTCTCGGATTACTCCGTAATCGAATTTCTCTGGAAAAGAAACAATCGATGGATCCCGATCGAAATATGAACAGGTTGGCGTTTGACTCATTGCAAATGTTAACTATTTTATGTTAGTTAGTTAGCCTCGGAAACAAAAGTAGATTGAATTATACAGGTACCTGTGAGTATCGCAAGAACTGTCAAAATTGGGAATTTAGGTTATGCGAAGGTACAGAATTAAGACAACTTATTTTAATATATTCTTTTAAGAACGAGCTTTCAAAATATCTTTTTTGCTTTGGTCACCTCCAACGAATATGTGTCGTCCAGCAAATGAAATTAACGATTAAAAGCTATTTCTTGCCAACATACATTTTAAGGTTAATCCAATGTTTGACATGTAAGAAATTGATTATGCAAGCTACGATATACGATTTTTTCCATCTCCGAGGCTAACTTGAGGTACTTTCTTGTTACAAACCCGATACATATTTTTCTTTTTCTCTCTTTCCTTTATTTTATATTACGGTCTTCGGTTTTGAAATCGAAGCAAATTGAAAATGGTTTCTCAATTCTCTTCACTTTTTAACCGTGACGTTTTCCAAAACACATCTCCGTCTGATTTTGACGATCCAATATCCAAAGTGATATTTGCTTGTTTAAGTAATTGTTTACGTAAACAGGCGATTTACATGGCCAAAACACGTTTCGGTCGCGTCGAATCGTTACATCGAGCCCATATTGCTCGCCGACAAATTGCTCATATTATTTACATGTCGTCTCATAAATTGTTATTATTATTAGATATGAGTTTGTAAACTTGTATCTGCTTTAATCTCGCGTCACATTCGCTCGGGACTGCTAGAAGTCATCGTGCGTTTTCCTTCTTTTAGTTTCTGCCTTCATTTAAATTTGATTGTTTATTTGTCTCGGATGTTAGCATGTTCGCTTTATATATATATTATCATGACTTTCAATCTCTTTGCTCTTTGACTTTTCCATATTTAAAATCAAAATCAAAATATGATTAAGAGTAGAAATGTAAGTGTTATAGTTTGTATAGAAGTAGTAGTAATAGTAATTGAATATTACTTATTCCAGAACTAAACTTTTTAATTACAAGTTGTTTATATGTCCAATTATATATAACAATTCATTTGTTCTCATCGCACCCTATACAGTGAGAGTCTCTAACTTGAAATAAATTCGGTAAAGCAAAGACAGTTTTTTTTTCGGAAATATGCTCGGACACGTCGATTAGTATTTTAAACTGCGCTCTTTTTCATGTAAGAACATTTTATACAGCGTGTCCCAAATTTGAGATATGACATCATCGACTATTTTTCATTGCTTTAAATAAGGCATATTTGAATGTTTTAACCGTATTTTCCGCAGCTCCATTGCTAGCCGGATGAGCAACTGGTGTTGCTATGTGTTTAATACCATTTAATTCGCAAAAAGTCATAAATTCAGAAGATACAAACTGAGTGCCGTTGTCACTTATAATTTTATCTGGCAATCCAAAGCGCGCGAACGTTTCCCTCAAATTACTGATTGTAGTTTCAGTATTTATTTGAGGACAAATGAAAACTTCTGGCCACTTGCTAAAAGCATCAATAATTATAAGAAACATTTTTCCTTCCACAGGACCCAAAAAATCCATGTGAATTCTCTCAAAAGGTCGAGTCACTTCTTCAAAAGGTATAAGTTTAGCCTTGGGTGGTTCTTGTCTACAAGACAGACAAGCATCACAAGAAAGTACTTGATTTTCAATATCGGTATCTAACTTAGGCCACCAAAAATATTACCTGGCCCAATTTTTCATTTTCACAATGCCCATATGACCATTATGTAATTCTCTGAGTAGTCCATTTTGTAACTGTTTCGGAATAATAACTCGGTACCCCCACATAATCACTCCTTCTTCCATACTGAGCTCATTTTTTATCCTTGAGTACGGTTTAAGTTCCTCATCTACATTATTCTGCTAACCAAGTGCAATGTATTTGCTAACTTTAACTAAAATGGGATCACGACGAGTAGGTGACCTGATTTGTCTGAAATCCACCGGTACCATATCCATAAGAATATATTCGGATTCATAGTGATCTGGAATTTGTTTTGTAACAGGAACTCTTGACAAGCCATTGGTTATCACGTTTTGCCCTCCACTAATACACTTAATGTCATAATCGAAACTTGAGAGATAAACAGCCCAACGTTGTAGCCTTCCAGCTGCCATCACAGGAATGCCTTTCTTCTCCCCAAAGAGCGCTAATAAAGGTTTATGATCACAAACTATCGTAAATTTTCTTCCCATTAAATACTAGTGAAATTTTTGTACATCCCAGTGCAGTGGATAACTGAATAACTTCTCTCTGACTTGGAAATAGTTCTAGATGCAAAATGAATGGGTTTCTCAACATTTCCTTCTAAAACATGCACCAACACTGCTCCTATACCATACTCAGAAGCATCAGTATACAGCTTGACTGGTAAGTGTGGGTCATAATGCACTAATATTTCATCTGAAGACATTGCTTTCTTTGCTTCTTCAAAAGCTTTGTCTTGGTCCTTGGTCCACCGTTTCACAGTTCCTTTTCTCAGTAAATAACACGGAGTTTCCAGGATTGTTGACAAATTCTTCACGAATTTCCCATAATAATTAACCATACCCAAGAAAGCACGAATTGACTTTTCGTCTTTGGGCTTCTGGGCCTTGAGAATAGCTTCTACTTTTTCTGGGTCCTTTTTCAAACCTAGAGTATTTATAATGAATCCCAGGTACTTTACCTCTTTCTGATAAAATACACATTTGGATAGCTTCTATTTTAATCCGGCCTCTTTTAACCGATGAAATGTTTCTCTTAAATTCTTAAAATGTTCTTCATTAGTTTTTCCTGTAATTACAATATCATCTAAATGTATTACAACGCCTTTAATTCCTTGCAGAACTTTTTCCATACACCTTTGAAAAATTGCTCATGCAGTTTTCACACCAAAAGGTAAACGATTTACCAAATAGATACCCTGTTGTGTAGTTAAAGCTAAAAGCTCCCTTGCTTTATCATCTACAACTAACTGGTTATATGCATAGGATAGATCAAGCTTAGTGAAATGCTTGCCTCCACTTAACTTTGCGAATAATTCTTCAATTTTCGGAGTACATACACAAGCTAAATGTCCATATTCGTTATATTTCTTGCACCTATATTTCTTGTACTTCCAGTTTTTATAATCATGGTTTGCCTTACCACATGCAAAACACATTGAAGAAAACGCCTTCTGGACTTGTCCCTTTGACACTGACTTACGTGACTGTTCACCATTGATAGTTTCCCTGCCTCTATCAACCAACTTCGAAGTCACGTTTGCATTTTTGCCCTTAAAGCAGACTGCGTTTATGTGAATAGCTTCTTCGATAGCGGCCTCCTTGCTCAATGCAGTATCCAACAATTGTTCCAGCGTTCTGTCAGGCTCCTCTTCACACAGACGGTCAAGTATTTTTCCTGATTGCAACCCTGAGATAAACTTGTCTTTCAGCGCTTCATTTGGCGATTGCCAAACTTACATTGCATTGACACATTTTTTATTCGTACAAACCAATCTTTTATGCGTTCATTTGGCATTTGACGTAAGCTGTAATATTCAATACGTTTGCGAAATACTGAAACCTTCGGTGAAAATTGTTTTCTCATTATTGAACACAAATCAGCATATGTTTTTTGCGATGGTCGAACTGGATCACAAAGGTCCCGCAAAACTTTATACGGCTGCCTTCCGATCACCGTCAGTAGCATGCTGACTTTGCGATCATCTCCGACATAATTTGCAATAAAATATTGTTCTAGTTGCTCCTGATAAATTTCCCAATCATCAGAAACCTTGAACTCTTGCAATGTTTCGATATTCCCGCAAATTGCATTTCCCAACTTGCCGCCATGACAGGATTCTGGGTTTTCTCAACTTGACATTTTTGACTATGCTGGATGCTCTTGACTATTAGTTTTACCTCGTCGCCAATTATGTTTGTATAGAAGTAGTAGTAATAGTAATTGAATATTATTTATTCCAGAACTAAACTTTTTAATTACAAGTTGTTTATGTGTCTAATTATATATAACAATTCATTTGTTCCCATCGCACCCTATATGTAGTAATATACTATTCCTTTACTAATAAACTACAGTAAGAAGTATAAAAGAAAGGCGAGAGAAATTACATTAAAAAGAGATCGACTTTACTAAGGACCGCGCTTTAGAAAATTATGTTTTAAATTGGTTAGATGAAACGAGAACTGATAACAATATGCAAAAAATATCGGGATAATAGGTTGGTTGTGGAAACAAAAATTCATGTCTTTGATTATACCTAAATTATATGTAAATGTAAAATGAGAGCCAGTGGATTAACCAATTCTTCGCCTAAGTTCAAATTTCATGGTCTGCATAGAATGGAAGTTTAATGAATCGCCTTTCACATAAAAAAAAATCATTTTAATTTTCCGCAGAAAAACATTTGCCCGTATTCTCATCTTATAGTTAAAGTCGTGATTAAAACTAACAAGAAACGGTATAGCTTTATGTCGGTTTAATGTGTAAGAGAGTGACGGACGAGCGTTGCATTGGGAAATAAACACGTTATTAAATTACTCATAGGGTGAGAATACGGGCCATTAATTTTTTGCATTTGTAATAAACTTTTTCAATAATGCGAATTGCGTTTTTTTGAGTAATGAAAATGGCTTGAGCGTGAGTCAATTCGCCCCAAACTCGGATGCCATAGCTCATTCTTGACTGAAATTGGGTGAAATAAGCAACTATTGAGGCTTCTTTATCTATTATATTCCTAATTCTTCGAATTGCGTATGTGACTGAAGCAAATTTGTTTAGTAGTGCTTTCCTAGTTAGCCGAGTATCAACGTAATCCCAAGAAATTTCGTTAAAGTTACAGTTATTAAATCAGTCTTTCGTTTGGTCGTAAACGATATCTTCGACAATTTTTTTTACTTATGCTTCTTTGAGACTGCGGCCTTTACATATTAATGTGTCATTCTGGATTGGTGAGGGGGGTGAATAAGAATTCACATGCACTTAGGCCACAATTAGGCCCATTGCACTACCCTCATGTTCAGCAGTGTTTGACTGTCAGCGTTCTTCGAGCCATCCCACTCTTTCGATGAAGCCAAGAACGTCCAACAGAGGGGCACTACGAAATCCAGCCATGTCAGGCCAGAACTTCCCTAACATGGGACCTCTGATCGAGGCGAGTGCAGGGCAATCACAGAGGATATGCTCAGCTGTTTCTTCCTCTAAGTTACAACCTCTACAAATTGGGCTGTCTGTAAACCAATGCGATGCAAATGTTTGTTTAGTTTGCAATGTCCTGAAAGTATTCCTACGAGTAGACGCAGTCTTCTTCTAGGTAGTTGCACACAGAATCCTGTCAGTTTGAGCGAGGAGGCCGTTATAGCCTTTTTCTATAGGTGACATTTATCTAGGTTTACCCAGATGTCGATATGTCGGTCCTGGGATCTTTGTTTCAACTAGGCATTAAACAGACTTGATGACAGTGCTATGGCCCCGAGTCCTGTCTTGACAGTTCGTCTGCCTGCCCGTTTCCAATTGTTCCGAGGTGTCCTTTAACCCAAATGAATTGCAGGGTGTTGTATTTGGCCACTTGTTCTAGTGTGTCGAGTCTTTTGAGTGTTATTCCTGAAGATATTTTGTTGCTGTTCAGAGCCAAGATTGTCGCCCTGCTATCGCTGGCTCATGTGAAAGTCCAGGTCGTCGGAGAAAGTTCCTGCGCCTGTTCCTTCCAAAGTCTTAGATCCATCAATGAAAATGGGTAATCGGGTTTGGGTGCATCTTCAGCGTTCAAGAAAACGTTGTAGTGCTTCTTGAATATATAAGTAGGTGCGAGGGAGTCGACCACCGCCCCAAAAAGAGGAGTTTCCTGTAGAGCCTCCTCCAGGGTGACGTGGTGTCTACCTCCGAGATCTTTATTATTCCAAACCTTTTTTGCCCGCAGCCTTAGGGCCGATCCATCTCCTCCACATATATGTTCAGTGAAGGGAGGTGGCGGTAGGGGTGGATTTCAGCGCACAGATAGCACTCATACATGCCACCCTCTGTACGTGCGAAAGCTCCGATGCTGTTGTTGGTAGTCTAGCTCTGGGCCACCAGACCAACGTTCCATAGCAAAACATGGCCCTAATTACGGCAGTGTACGGCCATAGGGCGGCTTTTGGTGATTGTCCCTAAAATCCGCCCATTGCAGGGCGACATTGCCAAAGAGCGACGCACGCTTTTGCTACTTTTACAATAACATATAAATTCAGTTTCCGGTCAAAAATGACTCGCGGATATTTGACTTCATCTGAAAAGGTTAGTTCAGTGTGAAAAAGTTGTGTCATCTGCATAGTGTGGGCTGATGTTTGATGGGGTAGATCATTAATAAAGATGCTGAAGAAGAGAGGCCCCGTCAGTGATCCTTGTGGAACACCAGTAAGAATGGGCGACAAGTTGCTGCCGTGTCCACCTAGACAAACAGCCTGCTTCCTATTATCCAGGTAGGAAGTTCGAGTAACTCCTTTTACGCCATAATGTTCAAATTTCAAAAGAAATATGTCGTACTGCATGCTATCAAAAGCTTTACTTAGGCTTCACAATCACAATGATTCTCGAACGCGTCCCAAATATAATTTAAAAATGCCGTGTTTTTCCCCAAACTGAATTCGAATTGATGTTACAGTCAAGCAGTTATTTTTGGAGAGGAAGTTATTCAATCTGATGCATAAGGCAACTTCGAAAATCTTAGATGGAATAGGCTGGATTCAAATGAGCCTCTAGCTGTTAATGGAACAAGGGTTCCATTTTTTGAATATGGGTACGACCTTCGCTATTTTCATTTCATCCGGGACTACACTTTTTTGATTACATTCGCTAAAGGTTGAGCTACGTATTTGAAGCATACTTAATGAGTTTCGTATTCAGGACGTAGATGTCCGTCGAGGTTTTTGGTTTGAGTCTATCCGTAATTGTTGATTTGATTTCCTCTAGAGTAATCGGAGGAGTTTTACGAAGGATTATTACTGCTTGCTGGAATGTGTTGCAATGTATTGCCGCCAATGCTACAGTATTATTGGTTGAATTCCTCACATCTAATATTGTTAGGTTTACTCAAAGAGGAGTGAGGTGATGTTTCCTTTTTTGATTACGTTCCACAAGGGTTTCTGTTTATTGATTTATTGATTAACGTTTCTCTTTCTTTTTTCTTCCGTAACACATGTAAGGCACAAATGTTTATAACTGTTCAATATTTGTTTCAATTAATCTCCCCCCTGTTGCACATACGCTTCATGGATTAAATCCATTGTTTCTTTGATCTGTTTTAAATCATAAGACATTCTAATCTTTTGTGTTTTTTGTTTTCCCATGGTTGGAGGGTTTTATGTGTATAAACATTCGATTAATCTCAAAATATTCGTATGAGGACAAGATCTAGCTTTTTTACACGTTAATTTCAGTTGTTAGACGATACATATTCGTAGGTAGAAGTGATCAACATAAAAAAATATTTATATTTATAATATGGGTTTTTAGTTTGAAATCCTACTTATGGCGTCCATACTGATTGAGAGAATTCAGCGCAAATTCCTGAAATATCTTTATTTTAGAAAGAAGGGCAATTATCCTAATCAAGGAATTCCTCAAAAGTGTCTCTTAAATATGTTTCAATTGAAAATTCTTCAAACACGTCGTGTGATTGCTTCGTTTGTATTTTTAGTCAAACTGGTAAAAGGGGACATTTATGTTCCTGAATTGCTAAGTGATCTGTCTTTTCGTGTACTACATCTTTGCGCTCGTTCCCACTCTCTAAGTTGACTTCTACTGCTAGAACAAACTTGTTTGAAAATTCACCATTACATGTTATGTACCGTAATCATCGATTGATTGAGAATGAAATTGATATTTTCAATTGCACGCTTCAACAAATTGCTAATTTTTTTGCGGTATAAACTTGCTAACTGAATATACACACAGTCGCTCTATAATTAGGCACTGGGCCTGTTGAGGAAAGAGACATTCATTAGTGAACTTTTTTGTGTATTTGTGCCTTTTGATATCTGTTATGAACTATATTCATTTTTGCAAAGTTCTTATTTGTTTTGAACAGCACTTAATATGAGCATGTAACAGGCATTTGTTTTTCTGTATGCG
Source organism: Serrognathus titanus (assembly GCA_039766575.1). Taxonomy (NCBI): domain Eukaryota; kingdom Metazoa; phylum Arthropoda; class Insecta; order Coleoptera; family Lucanidae; genus Serrognathus; species Serrognathus titanus. The sequence continues at coordinate 51,872,745 of CM077914.1, read as the reverse complement.
TAGCCTACTAAATTACAATTTTAAATTAAAACTGTTTGCTAAAAGGAACACTTTAGCAATTTAGATCTTTCTATTCCTTAACGGGCGTCAAAAGTCGCAAAGACACAAAAATATATACTATCGAATGATTATTTCTGAAAATAAATTCGGTATTTCTTTTTTTTTTGCATAGCCTACTAGAGTATATCTGTTTTCAATAAGGCACTGCATTCACTTAGATTTTTCTGTTTTGTGACTGAACCGTAAGGTATATTAAAAATTACAAAGATACGAAAAAGTTTTCTCTTTCTAGAAATTAGAAATTAATCGATTAAAGTTATCTTCCTAACCTCAAATAAAGTTATTGCAAGTTTTACGTATGGCAACCGTTTATAAGTTGGATTAAATCGTCTTATTTTGACCTCAAGGATGAGAATCTACGTCATTTTTGAGTGCGATTACTTCTCTGCAGTTCGAGAATAATGCCCCTAAACTTTGTGTTTAAGCCATGTTCACGGAATTAAGAAACACCTGTATATATGTATACATAAAAAATTGTGCTCCTTTTGAATTTCATGCTACATGAAACTGCCATGGTAGATGTATGTTTGAAATGTTTGAGATCCAGAGGAGAAAGATCATACGTGAGAATTTGAACAAAACTTGCAATTTAAGAAAATCTTGAATAAAAAATTACGTCACCTCTGGCGCGTTCAACGACTGTAACCCGATCGAATTCCCGACGTTTCCGCGAATGCTCGAGCGCACGTTCTTTCGAAATAATTGCGAAAGCGCGTTGAACATCTGTCGACAAAAGTGTCAGTCTACAGAAAATTTACACATATGTAGTAAAACTTCCCGGTCACATACTTACATACCAAAGAAATTATTACTAAATGTTTGAAATATACAAAAATAAATAATAAAATTATGCGCTTTTAAACAGAAAACTATACCTACAGTTGGATCCAAATAAGGTTGGATATGACTCACAATTTACAAGTGCAAGTGTTGACTAGAGATTATAAATATCTGTCATTTTCATTCGCATGTACTTAGCGGCTTAATGCTATACGTGCGTCAAACGAATGTATGTCAGCTGTTGGTAACATTGAAGATCATGAAAACGTATTCCTTATAATAATCCACCTAGACTGTGTCTATCAGATGTAAGCTGTCATTATTGCTTTTAGTTCGCCGATTAACTCTCTTGTTTTCAGCAATCGCAAGAGTTTTTAAGCTGCATTGCTCTTCAGATTTAATATTATTTATAATGTGAAATGTCCGAAAATAAAATGAGGGGATGAGTCATACTCAAGCTTATTTGGGTGCGACTATACATACTTAAATCAAAATTAATTTTGCATTTTTCTGCAATAAAGTCGTTGAGATTGTCCGATTATTTATACACTGCTTGACATGTACGTTTGAAGTTTAGACGATGTTTTTCGTATTTTATTTCAGATACTGACATCTGTCAAAATGCTGCTTGTTAAAGTAATGTTTGTGAATTTAAAAATAATTTTTTTTAATAAAACCACTGCACGTCATGCAAATTTCAAGTCCGGAAGATGTCGTTCAAATTTTATTTCAGATACTGACATCTGTCAAATTGCTACCCGCTTGTGGAATTAAAAGAAACTTTTTAGTCTGATCGTTGCTGGTTAAAACAATCACTTGTCGTGCAGATTTGAAGTCCGGGTGATTTATTTCAGATAGGTAGTGACATCTGTCAAATTGATACTTGTCAAAGTGACGCTTGTAGATCAAAAAGAAAAAAAGAATAAGTAAAACCATTGCCTGTTAAAGCAGTCGCTTGTCAATCTGGATGACGCCTTTCGTATTTAATTTCAAACACTGACATCTGTCAAATGGTTACCTATTAAAGTGAAGCTTGTGAAGTTAGTCAAACCATTGCCTGTTAAAACAGTCCGCACGTCATGCACATTTCAAGTCTGTTTATTACTTTTCTTTTGTTTTGTTGAATGTACATATTTTGTCGTATCTTGTTCTATTTATTGTATTTTTTTTTATTAATTTTAAATAGTGCACTGCAGATTTCTTTTGTTTCCGTTGGATTCGCGATTTTCAGATATTTCATCGGAGGAGTAATCTCGATCTTCTTTTGTTTTTGTGTTTTTTTTTTTTTTACAGTGAATGAAAAAAGAAAACACAAAACTGCATAAAAAAAACAAAAAGACTCAATAAAACAACTTTTTTTTATTTGGGATTATCTTTCATTTGCGCTTCTTATGGTCTTCCGCAATTTTCCGTCTTTTGATTTGTTTGATCTTGTCTTGAGAATCGTCGATCTTCTTTTATTTTTCGTTTATCCTTTATCTTTATAAAAACATCGCCGCATTTGTAGACTGTCGCATGTCGATGGTGGAATTGAAATTTCGTGCAAGCTCAATGTGCTGGGTGTTTTTATTATCTGTTAGTAGAAAGTTAATACTTATACAGGGTGTACATCTAAAGTATTTTAGGCCTGCACGTTTATAACCTATGATTCAAAAAGAAATTCATCAATGTGTGCCATTATAAATAAAGATAGATGTAATGTGTATATTTGAGATATGACAATCGGTGACATTTCAAAATTATATTTATTAGTTCTGTCAGATTTAAATTTTGATTATTTTGTCATATTTCAAGTTGTGGTACATATCAATCACCAATATGTGGCATGTTTATATTTACGCGCTAGCTTTGCGTAGTCGTAGGAATTACTATGAAGTTCTTGAGCTATTCTTCTCCTGATGAGATCTCAATTAGGGCCGAAATAGCTATACAGAGGAAGCCTCGAGAGTCCCACTGCAATCCACCCGACTTGCAGCCATATTTTGCAAAAACGATGTACGTTAGAAATACAAACACTGAAAAAATTTATGGTTTGTGGATTTATTAATTAATTAATACCAAACTCGTTATATGTATAACGAGTTTGGTATAGTTCGAACATTTATTACATTTTATATTCAGACGTACGTAATTTTTTTATGACATACTTTGGTGAAAATTTTTTGAATCGTGTGAAAGGGTTTACCTAAACCGAATCTACCCCAAAGTTAAAAAGAGAGGATGGGGGAGGTTGCAACAGCGCCCAGGAATTAAAATAGAAAGAAAAAGCTCATTTTTGTATTAAATTTTACGCGGCTCTTGTTTAAATAAGAATCCGATTTCCTCATTGGTAGACATTGAAACAACGCAAAGAAAAGAAAGATCCTGAGATAATATTCTTCTTGGTGGAAATAAAATATTCCTCATCCTTGCAACTCTGGCTGTATACTAGATTATGATTACGTAGAGCTTTTCTCGGATTAAGTAATAGGAGTTTAAATCGGGCAAAAACGAAATCGCAATTGATTGCTTTTCGTTCGTCGACAATTTATTAATACGTTTCATCACCTCGGCTGACACATTTTAATTCGTAGCATGAATTAAAATGACATGACGCTGCAGTTATATTTGCCCTACTTTATATCTTACAGTTCTAGTTTCATCATTTTCACAACCGCCATCTACTTCGTCGACTTATTAATAAATAGCAAAGAAGAACTTGACAGAAATCCTATATTTTCTTCTTCTTAGCGTAGGGTTTTTGAAGTCTCCTCTCTTGCCAAATAAAATGTGACAAATAATACACGAGAAGGTAGAGAACATTTTATGAAATATACTTTGGTTTAATCAGTCAAATAGTAAACGACCCAAACGCACCCATATATTCCGTTTTCTGATTCCGTTGGTACCTGTCACCTGAATGTAAGGCAGTTTCAAAAATTTCTGTTCTACATTTAGTGATTCCGGCAGAAACACTGACAGGTATTATAAAAAAAGAGCAAAATGGTCAAGAACTTCTGTTTGAGTTGGCAATGCTGTTTTTATTTTTAAATAGTACAACTGGAGTGGCTTTCGAATGTTGACGACTTAATACTTACAGCTGTCACCTTACAAGCGTCACTGCCGTCACTTGACATTTCAAATTCAACTTTAAACGCCAATTTTTATTCACATAACCTACAATATTGTCGCTGTTCGTGTTACGTCAAATAAACTAACGAAATAATAAAAAATAAAAAATAAATGCTGTTAATAGCATTTCCATCTCAAACGGTTATTCTTGACCACTTCGTATAACTAGTTCGCAGATATCAGATGACGTACTGCATCTTCTAATTGAAAGAACTATACTTTCGAATTTCATTCATTTCACGATGGAAGAACTTTCAGCAGTGTTTGTCGACGGCTGATGGGAGTTAATTCTATTGTAGTATTACGGTTTACCAACCTTTAATAATTTGTCGAAGTATTCTTATAGTTTCCTTGCGAAATTCACGATGTTACCAACTCAACATTATTAAAATCTGTAAAGATTTTTTTCAAACCACGTTGTCTTCGATTGTCGTATCTGTTGATGATTTCTGGCTAAATCCACGTTGCGATCGCTCCAGATTATTACCAACACTCAAACTACTCAATACACAATTGCCTTTCGGTTTTGTCGTTTTTTGTTGTATCCTTTACAGTTTCAAAAAGATTCGTTCTGAAACGGTACGTCTAATTAACACGTATATATTTTTTAATCTTAAGAATAAATGTAAAATACAAATTCCCATTTCACTATTTCACCGTTTCGTAACCAGCTTCAAGTTTTCGTCATAATGTAGTCGACTTCACTGCATTACCAACTGTCGCATTGTATCAAACTTTTAAGAAAAAAAGTCCCATATCTTCTTATTAATAATTAATTAGTTTAATTTTGGTATTTTTAATTCATTTTGGGAACCAAATGTTAAAATCTCGTTGGGCCACGTCAAGAATCAGAGATGGCGTTAGAATTCGATTAAAATATGAATGAATTGGATTCTGTTTAGTTGTTTAGTTTTGTTTTGTGAACTATCTTTGAATTACGTCTCATTTTTTCTGTGTTTCGATTTCCATGTACCGAAATTGTTTTTTTTTAAATTTTTTTAGTGTCAGAATTTCTAAATATTTTTTTAATGGGAAGTTGTCTTTCATTTTTTTCGATGGTGATTTGTTTCCTTACTAAATTCACATTGCGAGCTCTCAACATTATTACCAACGGCCAAATTGCAGACTTCTCATTATTTTTATGTCTATACAAAATTGCTTTTCGAAGGACTTCACTTGTTTCCAATTATCTTTTTGAATGACGTTTTGTTTTCGTTATTTTTCGAATTCCATTTTAAAAATTCGATCATCGCATCACCGATATTTACGTACATACATACAGGGAGATCGAAATTGATTGTCCTGATCCTTCACTGCTTTCCACGAGCTTGATATCGATATTTACATCCAGTTTACAATGAAGTTAGCAACATAGAGAGATCTGGGGGAGTTAGTAGATATCCCAAGATTTTGTTGACAGTTCATTGTCGTTCATTTATGAAAAATAGTTTATTTCATTGTAATAGCAATCTAATTAAACAATTATTACGTTCTTTATTAATTAGGTTAAATTTGGATGTAAGTTTCATATTAATAATATTCTATGCACGCCACTGTTTTTCGTTCTAACCTTCATGTGATAGATGTTAATATTGATATCAAACTCACGGAACGTAGTGTAGGATCAGGAACCAATTACGATCTCTCTGTACATGCCTCCGTTGAAATTGTTTCAGCTGGCATTAATGAATACGTTTTATTTCGGAAATATACCGTGAGATCGAAAAGTAAGGAACAAGTTCAATATTTTAGAATCGTTCATTTTTTGGAAAAATCACAGGGACTTGTTAATTTTTTCTTGGTTGATTTATTTTGGAAAATGTTTTGTATTACATAGCGTGTCCTAAAACAGCAGGGCTGAGATTGATTTTTTTTCGAATACCTTGTAAAACGTTAGATGTTTTTATGTCTTTCAACCAAGATTTGAAATCAATTGTTTTGGAGTTATTCACGTCTATTGCATTCAAAATGATGTACATTGTAAATCAAATAGAAAAGTTCCATTTATGGACAAAAAAAAAACGCCAAAGACGTTAATATTGCGTATTTTTTTATTCATTTATTCATATTTTAAAAAAATGCATTTCGAAAAAGTTGAAGTGAAAATTCTTGCATTTATTTTTATTAAACCCAACGCACGACCCATCAAATGAACACAACTGTCACGTCGGCGCCATCTTAAAAACAAGAAAGACCGAGATATGATCGGAAATGTTTGCAGAACAGTAAAGTATGACCCATCAAATGAACAAAACTCTCACATCTTAGAAACAAAGGAGGCTGAGATATGACCGGAAATTGTTTGCAAAAGGAAGAAAGCATATTGTCTGAATAGAAGTGCCAAACGCGAATATCACACCGACGCGACGCCTTCTTGGAATCAAATATGGCCAATGAACGTTACAGTCACACTATCACACCGACGCCATTGTGGAATCAAATATATCCAATAAACACAACTGTCACACCGGCGCCATTTTAAAAACAAAGAGGGCTGGGATATAACCGAAAATCTTTGCAAGAAAGCAAAGTAGATCGTGTGACCCATTAAACGAGAGATCTCGATAAAGTGAATACAATTGTCACACCAATGCTTTCAAATACTACTGTCACACAGGCGCCATCTTAGAAACAAGAAAGACCGAGATATGATCGGAAATGTTTGCAAAAAAAAAGTAAAGAATGTCGCCTGACCTATTAAGTGAAAGTTTTCGAATTTCCAAACACGAATATCCCACCGACGCCATCTTAGGATCAAATATGGCCAATGAATACAACTGTCACACTGGCGTCATCTTAGAAACAAAGGAGGCTGAGATGTGACCGGAATTGTTTGCAAAAAAAAAGAAGGCTTATCGTCTGAGTCATCAGATAAAAGGCTTCGAAATGTCAAATGCGAATATCACACCGACGCCTTCTGGGAATCAAATATGGCCAATGAACACAACTGTTACACCGTCGCCATTTTAAAGACAAAGAAGGCTGAGATATAACCGAAAATCTTTGCAAGAAAGCAAAGAAGATCGTGTGACCCATTGAACGAGAGATCTCGATAAAGTGAACACAACTGTCACACCGATGCTATCTTTTAATCAAATACGACTAATGAACACTACTGTCACATAGGCGCCATCTTAAAAATCAAGACCGAGATATGATCGGAAATGTTCGCAAAAGAGCAATTACGTGGTTTGACTCTTCAAAGGAAAAGGCTTCGAAGTGCCAAACGCGAATATCACACCGACGTCACCTTGGAATCGAACATGGTTAATGAACACAACTGTCACACTGCGCTATGTTAAAAACAAAAGAAACCAGAAATGTTTGCAAAAAAGCAAAGTACGTCGTGTAACCCATAAAATGAAAAGTCTTGGAAAAATGAACACAACTGTCACACTGTCGCCATCTTAAAAATACAAAAGGCCGAAATATGACCGGAACTGTTTGCAAATAAAAAGAAAGTACGTCGTCTGGCCTATCAAATGAAAGGTGTTGACATGCCGAATGCGAATATCATACCGACGTCATCTTGGAATCAAACATGGTTAATGAACACAACTGTCACACTGCGCCATTTTAAAAACAAAGAAAACCGGAAATGTTTACAAAAAAGCAAAGTACGTCGTGTGACCCACCAAATGAAAAGTCTTGAAAAAATGAACACAACTGTCACACTGTCGCCATCTTAAAAATAAAGAATGCCGAAATATGCAAATAAAAAAAAAGTACGTTGCCATGCCTATCAAATGAAAGGTGTCCAAATGCCGAATGCGAATATCACACCGACGCCATTTTAGAATGAAGTATGGACAATTATGGTCAAAACTAATTAGGAAAAAGATACTACAATGTCAACATTGTCAAGTGTAATAATGACATTAGTTATTTTGTTTCTGCATTTAAAGGAGCAAAGGCTGAAATGTAATAAACTTTTCAACGTCTACCTGCCATAGCAGTCTAACGTCTGCCTGCTTGACAAACTTCTTTAAAAATTAATTGCAATTAAATGCATATTTTGTTAATGATACTGGCAAAAATGTTTTAAAATGTTGAGTGTGTTTTCTAAACCAGCTGGCTTTTCAGACAACTAAAGAATTCGAAAAGGCATTTATTTATTTCTTGATTTATTCCATAAATTGTATGTGAAATTTTAACATAAATAACTCAAAAACGTTTCGAAATCGTGAAAAAAAAAACAAAGTAGATCTTAGTCCTGCTTTTTGGGACACCCTACGTAATACAATACATTTTTAAACCAACCGAGTGATTTTTACAAAAATTACTTTAATTTTCAACCTCACTGTAGGTTTCCATTTTTATAAATCCGTAAAATTCAGTGTCCTTGCCAAATTTAAATGTTACCAACTCAACACTCTTACCAACATCAAACATTAGAATTTAACAAAAAAATTTAATGCAGTTTTATCGCTGATTGTCGATTTTTTTGTTGATCTCACGAGGTACAGTATCAGAAGTGGGATGCTTCGGCTTCCCCCCGTTTATTTTCCTTTTTATTTGTCATCTTTTTGCCTCAAACTTTATGATTCCAATTCCAATTTGAACGGCGGCGCATTTTTCAAAATAAATTTTGGAATTCTTTTTGCCGATCGTATTTTGATAGAGCGCACTGGCAATAAAAACGACGAGTGTTTGGTTTTTGAAACAATGGGAAGTTGTACAAACAGAGCGGCCATTGTGTTGGAAGTATTGTTAACATTCCAGCGCACAATGGCCGTGTTTACAAACTCAAAGCAGCGGTGGGATTAAATTATTTTTGGCCCCCATCGATTTGTTTGCTTCCAACTATTATTTTATTCGATTGCAATCTTTATCAATTATAGTTCTTCAGGGGAACGCAACCTGATATACCTAATAGCTTCCTCGGAAAATATTATCGACGAGCGAAATTTCTTTGGATCGGTGGTAGAAACCGTCTGGTGCAGGTCAAGTGTTATTATAAAGAATTAATTGGCATATAATACGAGTGTCATTAACACTGGCCATTAGCAGGCCTTATCGGCGACTTGTCAGAATCGTTATCGAGCTTGTAATTTAATATCGCGGTTCAGAGCGGTCTGAGAATGAAGAGATGTGATATAACCGTCGTCTCTGTAGCCGGTTATCACTTATCACCTATTTTTAGTCCTGTTCTGCTCGGCGACTTTTATTTCGTCCTACACAAAACACTCCGTAACAACAAATAGTGAACAAGGGGGTCCCCTTAAAGCTCTAGTCAATTAACAAGTCTCTTATCCCACTTCTGAAATTGCTTTTCATCATTGGCGATACTTACCATCAAAAATATTCTTCTTTCTCAGAATCATAGCAGCTAAATAGTTTTCAATAACACCCTCTGTTAACTGATCCTGTAACAATTATGCTTTCAACTGTCGAGAACTTATAGAATCTTCAATCTCAACACCTGGCAATTTGATTTTTGGCTTCTCTTCGGTTCTCAGTTTGTTTCTTTACTTCTGAAAAATATTACGACAAGATGATCGAAACGTCAAATTCTACAAACCTTTTACACAGCAGTGAACCCAAGAATCGAAGAGCAGTCATCAATGGCGGCCGTGAAAGCTTGACGACTACGTTAATTTGAATTTTGTAAACGAAGTGTGAGGGAATGCGTTACTTGATTAATATCACCATTTTTGTTTTGATTGGTGCATGTGCACAAAAATATTGGTTCGAATTTTGATCAAATTTTGGAAATGGAATTCGCGGTACGGCAGAAAGGAAATTCAAAGAAAGTCCGGAAATTAAAAAAATTATCTCAAACAGATGACAGCGCAACTTTGGTCAAATTTGCAACTAAAACAGAATTCAATTTTGATATGTTTTAACACCATCTGTGATCCTTGACGTATAGTTCAACGAGATTCTATAAATTCCAAGATTCCGTTTTCAGAATCGGATTGAAAGACAAACGTGTTCTATTTAGTTCAGTAATGATAAATATGGGATTTTTTCTCGAAAGATTGATACAATGCGACGGTTGGTAATGCAATGAAGTCGGTTGCATAGAGAGATGAGCTTGAAGTTGGCTACGAAACGGTGAAAATTTGAATTGCAAAGTTTTTTTTTGTATTCATTTCTAAAATGAAAATAAATTAATTTATTATTCGTGTAGTTTTAGCAAGTACCTTCTTTTGACGATCGTCTTTTGTTTTCTAAGGTCTCTCATTTAGTTTTTTAGTCTTCCATGTGCATTTACCAGTCCTGAAGCAGGAAATTACAAAACGACGATTCAATTGCTTAGAATTTGATCATTTTTGTTTCGTATAAGACTCTCACCTTGTGACAGTTGGTAATACAATGAAGTTAGTTGCACTGCGATGAAAGTCGGAAGTTGATTTCGTAACTGTAAAAATATGAACGGAAATTTGTTGATAGTTGGTAGTGCAATGAAGTCGGCTGTATGGTGACATAGGCCTGAAGTTGGCTATGATTATTTTCCATAAAAGATTGGCACCGTGCAACAGATGGTAATATCGTGAAGTCAGTTTGCAGAGTGCTTCTTTTGGTGATCGTCTTTTGTTTTCTAACGTTTCTCATTTTGTTTACCGATCTTCGATGTGTATCAGGTCAGAAGTTTACAAAATTTTCATTAAATTGTTTAAAATTCTTTGATATTTTTCTCGTAAAAGAATGGCCCCATGCGACAGTTGGTAATGGAAGTCAATTGGAATGTGACGAAAGTTGGAAGTTGATTTTGTAATGGAAAAAATACTTGTTCGTGCAATTTCATCAAGTGCCTTCCTTTGTTTTCTAACGTTTCTCATCTTGCCTTCTAATCATCGATGGACTCGGAGGGTATTACAAAAATGTTATTCAATTGTTTAAAATACGGGGATTTTTTTCCCATATAAGAATGGCACAACGCAACAGTTGGTAATATAGTGACGTTGGCTGCGCAAATATGAAAGGAAATGATAAAGCTTGGCTATGAAACGGTGAAATTTTGAATTAGAATTTGTATTTATTTTTGAAATAAAAAAAAATTATTTCTACAATTTCATCAACTGCTTACATTTGACGATCGTCTTTTGTTTTCCAATGTTTCTCATTTTGTTTTCTTGTCTGCCTTGTACCTCAGTTTTGACGCAGAATGTCACAATCAGTTGTTCAATTATTTTGAAATTTGGGGATTTTTTCCACAAAAGATTGGCTCCACGCCTCAGTTAATAATGCAGTGAAGTCAGTTGCAGAGTGACGAAAGTCTGAAGCTGGCTTTGCAACGGTAAAAATATGAACGGAAATTTGTTGACAGTTGGTAACGCAGTGAAGTCGCCTAGGACAAAGTGAATGTTTGAATTGAAATTGCATTCGTGAAATTAAAAAGGAAAAGTTAATTGTCTATCAAGTTTTCTTTTGACGATCGTCTTTTGTTTTTTAATGTTTCTACTTCTGTTTTCTAGTCTTCGGAGTATCTCAGTTTTGACGCAGGATATTACAAAAATTTGATTCAGTTGTTTAAAACTCGGGATTTTTTTATTCAAGAAAGATTGACACCGCACGACAGTTGGTAATGCAGCAGAGCGACTACAGTATGAAGTTGACACAGTAATGCAATGCCACAATTTGTAATGCAGTGAAGTCCGCTACGTAATGATAATATGCTTGAAGTACGCCATCAAACGGTGAAAATTCAAATTTTTATTTGTATTTTGTATTTATTCTTGTCATAAGAAAAAATGTTAATGTTGTGCTTTAGTAGTGTGAACGTTTTTTGTTTTACTAGAGGTTCTCTCATTTTGTTTTCTGGTACAGATTCGCGCAGTGCAACAGTTGGTAACGCAGTGAAGTCAGTTGCAGAGTTACGAAAGTCTGAAGTTGGCTTTGCGGCGGTGACTGTAACTGATGTCTGATTCTATTTTGTTACTCGGCGTCGCGTCGCCTGATGTCAACCATTTGTAAAAAAAAAGTTGCTCGAATTTTTGACAACAAAAATACCTAATAATAAATAATAAAACGAAAACCATAGATTTCAAATGAGTGAATCGAAAAGTTAAATGTATTGGGTTTATTTGGCACTTCAAAATTGAAATGTATCAAAGTATTTAAAAAAAAAAGAGTTTCGAAAGCAAAGTGAAGACGATTTCTATTGCATTTTTATATTTTCTGATTCATAACTGTGTATAAACTTTTCCCCGACTTCATTGTGTTACCAACTTCACGCAGAACCAATTCTCCGATTTCACTGTACTACCAACTTTAAGCGGTGCCAGTTCTCCGCCTTTATTGTTTACCAACTCGAAGCTATGCCAATTCTCTGAGTTCACTGTGTTACCAACTTCAAATGGTGCCAATTCTCCCACATCATTGTACCTATTACCAACTTCACGCGGTGCCTATTCTTCAACTTCATTATATTGCTAAGCGACTTCATTGTGTTACCAATTTCATGCGATGCCAATTCTCTGACCTCATGGTATGTATTACCAAGTTTACGCGACTTTATAGTATTACCAACTTCAGTCTGTGCCAATCTTTTGTAAAAAAATCCCCATTTTTCCGGAAACAAAAACTTAAAATCTTTGACATCGACAACAACTGTCATATACTCATGTGGGTACTTATGAAAGAGCTGTATTATATTTCTATTCTTTCTAATCTACTAAATTAGAAGAAAGTATAACGGCGGCGTTATTCAGTTTAATTTCGTGACCCTCATAGCTTCAATCAACAACCTCTTGCAGTTTTGAAACGTCATTTCAAGATTGATGAAAAAGAAACTCGAAATTTACACTTACCTCAAATGTCAATACCAAATGAGGTTAGCCAACATAAAACCTGAAATTACTAACAAAAATGACAAATTTTACTAGACAAGTCAAACGTCAATCAAATACAGGCACTCGAATTCAGTGGGAAAGACAGAGATGGGTTAGGATCACTATAAAAAGTGAAAGTTTGATTGAATTTTGTTGTTGAATGCACCTCAAATTTCAACTAAAATTAAAATTGTCAGTTTGAGTTCTGAGTCTATATAAGAAGCGTCGATATGATTACGAAGGCTGACGTGTTTTGTTTCTTGTTTTACTTGATCCGTAGCTAAATTTACGATGTTATCAACCCAACAACAGTACCAATGTTCAAACAACAAATGTGTCGAGGAAAATTGGTGTCATTTGAAGATTCATGAAAAAAAAACTTTTTTGCATTTGAAATTTGCATTTTTGCATTTGAAATTTGCATTTACTTCAAACGTTAATGCCAAATTAGGTTAGCCAACATAAAACCTGCAATTACTAACATATATGACAAATTTTACTAGACAAGTCAAACGTCAATCAAATGCAGGCACTCGAATTCGCTGTGAAAGTCAGAGATGGTTTAGGATCACAATAAAAATGAAAGTTTGATTGAATTTTGTTAGAATGCAAGTCATATTTGAAATTTGAACTAAAATTAAAATGTCAGTTTGAGTTCTCAGTCTATATAAGAAGCGTCGATATGATTACGAAAGCTGACGTGTTTTGTTTCTTGTTTTACTTGATCCGTAGCTAGATTTATGATGTTACCAACACAACAACAGTAGAATGTTCAAACAACAAATGTGTCAAAGAAATTTAATTCAAGGATCACAATGACAACAAAGATTTTGTTAGAATTGAAATCAGAATTTAAATTTGTACAAATCGTAATACTAATTAATATGGTAGTTCGAGTGGACGAAGATGACAGACATTGTCGTGTTTTGTTTTTGATTTTATTTAATCCATTGCTTGCTAAACTCACGATGTTAAAAATCCATGAAAACTACTATGTTCGAAAAACAAAACTTCTTGATTGCGTAGTTGAATGTTGTTCGTTTTATTTAATCCATTGTTAAATTCACAATGATACCAACCCATCACCACTACCAATGTTCAGAAAACAAAACTTCTTGTTCGATTGTGTAGTTGATTGTTATTTGTTTCACTTCATGTATTGCTAAATTCACAATGTCACCAACCCATCACCACTACCAATCTTCGAAAAACGAAACTTATCGTACCGGTTGTGCAGTTGATTGTTGTTTGTTTCACTTTTCACACGCAACGTTTTTAAAAATATTTCCTAATGAAAATGAAAGCGAGTTTACTGCCAATTATTTTCAAACAAAATATGACATCCTCCTGTGAAGTCAGTTCCACTCGATCATAAATCATAAAATTACGGTCGACTTAAACCAAAATTCCATTTAACGGAAATCGATATGGCGCGGCGTAGGCAATCGGATCTGCACGAAAATAAATCGATAAATCACGCCTAAGTATATTTACGGAAAATTAAGTCCCGGTTTATTATCGCGTCGAATTAAGCACGCGCTAATATTTGGACAGGATTGAGCAGACATCGTAAAAAAGCGCGCTAGTAATTCATCGTGAAATATGCGAAAATAAACGGGGGGGTGCGAAACCCGAGCCGGATTTTTATCAATCGCCGCTTTAGTTGTACGTACAGATGTTTGAAGATGTCGAAGAGACAAAAGGACGAGACGCTGACGCGCCCTATTAATTCAGAATAAAATATCGGGGGGCCGAAAATAGAGCGACGCCGCTTTAATGCGCGCTTATTTTTAAATATAGATTCCTCATTTTATGTTTAACATAATACTAAACACATAAATATCCGTAATGATGGTTTTATTTCTTCGGCGCGGACGGCGAAAGAAAAAATAAATGCACTAATGTCGTACATTTTCCAGACGATCGTGATAGTATTTCAGCGGTGTATCCTGTCGTGTATTTTTAAGTCACGTAGAACATCACGAAAATATAATTCCGTTCTTATTGAACAAGCAGAAACAATGTAGGAAACAAAAACAAGAACGCATTCGCACGTCATCGACGTATATTTCAAGAAATCACAGAAATGATATATTATCCCACTTCTGATTCTTATTTTAATACAAGAAGGCGATAGGTATTAAGAACTGCAATGTCATATCTAATGGCAATAAGTATATTAATCAAAAAAAAGTGTTGCCACAAAACACTATAATTTTTTCCTTTTAGAATTAACAAGACGAGACTAAAACGTTAAGAGTACATAGAGCCTGCTGAAAAGACGAAATGAGAAAACAATGAAAGAGATAAACGAAATTTAAATTTTTGCAATTCATTGAATTTATTTTGATTCAAAATCAGAGATCTCAGAAACCGAAGAGCAGTCATCAAGTTGTTAAATAGTCACAAGAGCAAAATTGAATTGATTGTTGGTAATTCTGTTGAGTTGGTAACACCGTGAATTTAGCATGAACAGATATAAAACCGAAAGACACATTTGGAGATTCTATTGCTTGAGTATTGGTAGTAAAGTCAAGTTGTAACATCTTGAAGTTCTTGAAGACTTCACTTCTGAAGAAGAACATGAGAAGATGATCAAAACGTCAACTTCCCCACGGCAGAGAAGTCGAAACCAATAGTCACAAATACAAAATTGAATTGAGTGTTGGTAGTTCTGTTGAGTTGGTAACACCGTGAATTTAGCTTGAACAGATGCAAAAATCGATAAAACTTGAAGATTCCATTGTTTGAGTGTTGGTAGTGAAGTCGAGTTGCAACGTCTTGAATTTGTCAAGAACAGAAACAGAAGAAATCGTAACAACTTGTATTGAATTTTTTTTTAATTCTACTCTCTCAGTGTTGCTAACTTAAAGAATTATCGTAAAATAAAACGCAATTGTCAAACAAAATGGCAACCAAAGAAACATAAATAATAATAAAGACATAAAAAATAATTAAAGAACTAAAAAACGTTGAGAAACAAAATACGATTGCCAAGCAAAGGCAAACGTGTACAATATCAAGATCGTTGCGATCGGCGACAAAGCCAGAAAACAACTCTGCATTAAAAAGGTTCATTCAAGATTTTATTTTTTGACCGTTGGTAATAGTGTTGGGTTCATAAAATCTTTAATTTGCCAAGTAAGGAAAACCAACGAATTCCATACGATTAAAAGTAAATATTTCGAAAAAAAAAGAATATATAAAAGAATATAAGTTTCATTTGAACCTCAAAAAACAAAAAAAAAACTAAATATGTAGTAACAATATTGAACAAAAACAAAAATAAACCAATTTAAGAAACAAATGACAGTTGGCGACAGTTGGTAATGCAGTGAAGCCTATTTTACAAAAATGATGAGAAAAACATGACGATTGAATTTTTAAAAAAGAATTCGAAAGACAGCAAAAACTAAAACGAAATTCAAAGAGTACAGAAAACAACTAAAACGAAACACAAAGAGTTCAGAAAACAAAAAAAAAACAGTTGAAGAAACAAATGATAGAAGTATGGGATTTTTTCTTTGGAAAATTGGTGTCAGTTGGTAATGATTGCATAATGATGAGAAAAACATGTGACAATCGAATTTTTAAAGTGCAGTTCAAGAGATAGCACGAAACGCACGCGAAATTCAAAACTATAGCGAAATTCATAAACAAAAAAAAAAAAAACATTTTAAGAAACAAATCACAGAAATATGTTCCTTTTTTTTTTGGAAAATTGGCGACAGTTGGTAATGGTTGCATAATGATGAGAAAAACATGTGACAATCGAATTTTTATGCAGTGCTTTTCAAGAGACAGGATGAAACGAAAACGAAATTTAGAAACTTCGGAAAACAAGAAAAAACTTTTTCTTGAAAAATTGGCGACAGTTGGTAATGGTTGCATAATGATGAGAAAAACATGTGACAATCGAATTTTTATGCAGTGTTTTTCAAGAGACAGCATGAAACGAAAACGAAAAAGCAGTTTAAGAAATAAATGATAGAAATATGTGATTTTCTTCTTGGAACAATGGCGACAGTTGGTAATGATTACATAATGACGAGAACTACATGTGACGATCGAACTTTTAAAATGGAATTCAAAAGACAGCAAAAACTAAAATAAAATTCAAAGAGTTCGAAAAATAAAAAAAAAGGTTAAAGAAACAAATGATAGAAATATTGGATATTTTCTTGGAAAATTGGTAACAATTAATAATTATGATTATGATGAGAAAAACATGTGACAATCGATTTTTTTTTAAAGTGCTGTTCAAGAGTCAGCATAAAACGAAAACGAAATTCAAAACTATAACGAAATTTAGAAAGTTCGGAAAACAAAAAAAAAACAGTTAAAGAAACAATGATAGAAATATGGGATTTTTTTTGGAAAATTGGCGACAGTTGGTAATGATTACATAATCACGAGAACTACATGTGACGATTGAACTTTTAAAATGGAATTCTAAAGACAGCATAAACTAAAACGAAGTTCAAAGAGTTCAGGAAACAAAAAAAAAAACAGTTGAAGAAACGAATAATAGAAATATGCGATTTTTTATTTGAAAATTGGTGACAGTTGGTAGTGGTTACATAATGATGAGAAAAGCATGTGACTATCGAATTTTTAAAGTGCAGTTCAAGAGATGAAACGCAAACAAAATTCAAAACTATAACGAAATTCAGAAAGTTAGGAAAACAAAAAAAAAACAGTTTAAGAAACAAAACACAGAAATATGTGATTTTTTCTTGGAAAATTTGAGACAGTTGGTAATGATTACATAATGACGAGAACTACATGTAACGATCGAATTTTTAAAATGGTCAAAAATAAAACGAAATTCAAAGAGTTTAGAAAACAAAAAGAAACAGTTGAAGAAGCGAATGATAGAAATGATAGTCAGTTGGTAATGATTATATAGTAATGAGAAAAACATGTGACAATCGAAATTTTAAACTGCAATTCAAGAGAGAGCATGAAACGAAAAGGAAATTCAAGACTATAACCAAATTTAGAAATTTCGGAAAACAAAAAAAAACAGTTTAAGAAACAAATCACAGACGATCGAACTTTTGAAATGGAATTCAAAAGTCAGCAAAAACTAAAACGAAATTCCAAGAATTCAGAAAACAAGAAAACTAGTGAAAGAAAGGAATGGCAGAAATATGGGATTTTTCTTGGAAGATTGGCGACAGTTGGTAATGCGGTGAAGTCAATTACATGATGATGAGAAATGTGACGACTTAAAACGCAATTCGAAAGACAGCAAAAACGAAAACGAAATTCAGATTTCGGAAAACAAACAAAAAAACAGTTTAAAGAGAAATAGGGAAAATTTTTTTTAAGATTGGCAGTAGTTGGTAATGCAGTTAGTCAATTACTTAATGACGAAAGCCTTAAGTTGCCTGCGCAACGTAGAGAATACGAATGGAAATTTGTATTTTGCATTTATTCATAAAATTAAATTCGTGCTACTCTATCATCCGCTTTTCTTCGACCAAAATTTTTTTGCTTTACAAGGTTTCTCATTTTGTTGGCTATAGTTTATCAGTTTTCAGAATGGAGTCGTGTAAGCCAATTTACAAAGGGAATCGCTTTTACTTTCAATTCCAGAACCAAAGACACTTTCCTAAGTTTTCTAGACAGTAGAAATTAGTAATTATCAATTCTTGACATCTTTTCATTTCAGCACACAAACACTAAGTCATTATTGCATTCTTAAAGCAGACAGACTGTAGTTTTTCATATATGTCAGTTTTAATGTAAGATAATAACTATTACAATCTGATTTAATTATTTGAAATTCAGGTTTTTTTTTTTTTAAAGATTGGCATAATATGACAGTTGGTAATGCAGTGAAGTTCCAAGTTGGCTACGCTATAGTCAAATGATAAACAGCTGAGTGAATCAAAATTAGAGTGAGACATGTAAAAGTAAACGGACTTGGAAAAACGAACTTAGCCACGAACTATAATGTAGTTTCTCTGTCTTTACTTAATATTTATCTTTCGCTTTAAATTTAATTGGCGTTGCAGCTAAAACATAATTGACATTTCAAGTCTCTTTCTGTCTTATTCTAGGATATGAGCACGCCGGATATTCAGAAAATCAAAACGGAACCGGAAAGCAGCTACAGCCTGCCGTCGCTAATAACGGCGCTGCCATCACACGCGCACGGTAAGTCACTTTTCTCTTCTTCATACTTGTCGTTCGTAAATTCATCGGTGAGCAATCGAAGGATGAGCTTCTTCAATTTTCCAATAACGTGAATGCAACACAAACTCGCCGATAACATTGTCACATGTAGGCGCGAATCATTGCCAGTGTTATTTACACTGGATTCTCCTTGATGATGACGAAATGACTCACGTGTATCAATCACCGATTTCTTGGTCGTGATAAAATAAGTTCTGAGAAAATAACTTTACATTAATTTTTTTAGTATTTAGTTTCTTGAATCTGTGCCGTTTGATTATTTCCTTTTTATTCAACGAACCTCAAGGATTTTCTTTTTGTTTTTCCATCCTTACGTTTTCATGCGTAGTCATCAAATATTTGACGCGGCCGCTGGAAATTTGGAGAGATTCAATAAAAAATGACGCGAAACTGTTACAGTTGGTAACAAAGAAATACCAATAAAATCCGAGTGAGAATTTGACATGTTATGCAAGTTATGTTATGACCAAGTTTCTGTCAAAACATAAAAAATATTGTAAATGACAAACTTAATCAATTGAAGTCTCGTAGTAACTCTTCTGTTGTTGTAAAAATGTAGAATGTAAAAACGAAACGAAATCTCGATTAACAAAAGATGACTTTGGAGAGAGACTAACGAGGCTTCAGGCTTCTCTATCAACATATAAACTTACTTAAATCCGTGCACGCCATTTGTATGTTGTACATGTTGTCCTTACGTTCATATTTTTGATGTTTAGCACATATACTGAGAGGCAGAAAGTTTTTATTTAATTATTTTTGCTTTCCTTCGCTGCAGCAAGCAATTAAACAACATATTAAAATCTAAAGAGAAATATCGATTTTTAAGCGAATTGCGTAATGCCACTTACATCCGAACTAAAAGAAGGGCACGTACAGATCGGTCATTGGGACAGTACCAATTTTTTTCTTCTTCTTGTTCTCAAGTACGCTCTTCTCATTATTTCAATGTTGTTTTTGTTATAATCATCTTTCTATCGTCTGTCTTAAAAAGAAGGTCGACGGTCTTTTGTTTTCCGATTTCTTCCTTCTTCTTCTCAAGGCGAATGTCATTAAAAAAAAATCGTCGTTCGACAGAGCTGAAAAATTAAAAGTAGAATGTTTCACTGAAGTTTTTCTTTTCTTGTTTGAAGAATAATTTTCAATGTTCGATAAGTATAATAAGATACAGTCGAAGCTCCGTAACTCGAACTGCCAAGGGACCTGAGGTTAAATTCGAGTTATAGAATATTCGAGTTAAAGAGTCAAAGGACATGAATACATATGTATTTATTTACATATTGTGACGAACGAATTGCGACGAGTGAGTCATGCACTCCGCCGACGGCCGACGTGACAAGCGCCTTGAAGTCTGGCCGACTCCCGAAGGTTCTGCACACTACGGGAGAAGTCCGTCGCATTCGAGAATACGCTGGGGGTTGCTGGAGAAGCCGCCCTCTAGTATAAATACACGAAGACGAGGAGTCTTAGGCAGTTCAACGTAGAGTTACTTACTGTGTAATTGCTCGGCTTGTTATAAATAAATTAGTCTTAGTCCGTTATAAATAAATTAGTCTTAGTCCGTTATAAATAAATTAGTGTTAAGTGTTGTGTAAATAAATTAGTTATTAGTTTCATCAAGTGTTTCATTTAAAAACAATTCAAAATAAATCTGAAAACATTGCAATATTTTATTAAGAAGTAAAAAAAAAACATATGTAAACATTAGTAAATACACACACCAAAATTTATCACCATTAATTAATTTTATTGCCGATTAAAGGTAATTTCTGATTAAATTTTGATGAGTAGCTTTCTTGATACAATTTGTTTCATAAAAATGTTCAATTTTATTTAATAAGGAATAGACAGAATCAGTTGTACTTTTTTCCATCGTGAAGAAACGTTTTAAAATCTCAAAACTATTCTGAATTTCCTTATGGGAAGGCTTCACCGCTCCAATCTCTTTGCAGTCATCGCTATTTCCTTGAGTTACTTCTTGAGTTTCAGTTAAACTGACACTGTCTATAATTTCTTAATCTAGAGGATATTCACTGGTTACAAGGTCTCTGTCGAGATTCAAAAAATCGTCAAAGCACAAGTCGTCCACCATGAATAATTCTATACAGCTTTCAAATTTCTCTTTGAGATCTGAAATTGTATTAGACTTTTTTTCTTCTGTATGTCTAATCTGTCGCCCCAGTTCCGCTAACGGAATATCGTCTTCTTGAAACAGTTTTGTTTGTTTTTTGAATGGCATCGTTGTTCCATACTGCGGCTACAGTCTTTACGCAATCTAGGAAGTTAATTTTAGGAATTTCATTAAAGTTTTCGTAGTTACCCAAAATTTGAGTTAATATTTTGAGTTCGTAATGTGACTTGAAACTTTTTATGATCCCTTGGTCAAATGGTTGTAACTTCGATGTCATGTTTGGTGGAAAAAATGCTTGCAGTTTATGTTGAATTGCAGGATGTGCCGGGCAGTTGTCGATGAGAAATAAGACTTTTCTATGTTCCTTTATGAATCTCCTGTCTATTGAAAGAAGCCATTTTTCAAACAAATCACATATCATCCATGCCTTTTTATTATTCGTGTATTCCATTGGCAACCACTTTACTCCTTTGAAGCATCTTGGTTTAGCACTTTTTCTAAATAAAAAAAATTTCAGTTTTTCTGAACCACTCATATTTGTTGCAAGTAGACACGTAACCCTTTCTTTACTTAGTTTCCCACCGTAACATTTTTCCTTTTTAAAACACAGGGTCTTGTTGGGCAAACATTTAAACAACAAACCGGTCTCATCGGCATTGAAAATATCGTCTACGTTATAATCTGCCAAAAGACTAGGTAAAATATTATTAATCTATGTTTCACATTGTTATACAGCAGCAATTTCCAATAGGTTTTTAAAATTGTGAAGTATAAAAAAAGGTAGTAGCTTACCTTTTTTTTTAATTTGCCAAGCTTTAAAAGTTTCGTCACCTAAACTCTTTGCGAATTGCAGAGCTTTTTGTTTTAAGATTGGACCGGACACTGGCAAGTTTTGATTTTTAACCGATGAGAATCACTTAAAAATTGCTGCATTAACATTACTCTTGGGTTTATTGTGTTTAAGAACACAAGAATTTATAACTGTATTCTGAGAAAACTGTATTGTCGATGTTTTGTTTTTAATAATCGTGGATAATGTAAACGCCTCCAAAAATTTTCAAAAATTAGCAAAATTGGGAAATTTTCTGCACTCCCTTGACCAGCTTCACGTAATCTCCAATCTTCTTGAAGGTGCCCGCCTCCAAAAATTTACTTGCTGGTATTTTGTATTCTTCAGTAATATATTTCTTTTTGACACCACTCTCGGCTTTTTTTTTAATTTCAAGCTTTCCTTGAACTGTAAGACTTTTGAGTTGACGTTTAGGCATTATATTATGGAAATTTATATGTATGTAAAGACAATACCAAATTAATTGAAACACTAAACGCAACTGAAGTGCGTTGCATTATTGTCTCAAATCCGAAGTAGGTATTCCCAGAAGCAGTGTCGCTGGAAACGTCGTAAATTGATAATAAAAAGGTGGGGATTCTCGTAAAAATTCGAGTTATAGAGCTTTGTGAGACCTTTCTTCGTCAAATTTATTTCGAGTTATAGAAATTCGAAATAAAGAGCGAAAAATCAATGCAAAACGCTAGGCAAGTGCAGGGTACAGCAAGCAACTTCGAGTAATAAAAAAATTCGAATTATAGGAGTTCGAGTTACGGAGCTTTGACTGTATATCGATTTTTATGCGAATAAAATGATACCACTTACATCCGAACTGAAAGAAGGATACGTACAGTCGGTTATTGAAACAGTTTTCTTCCTTTTTTTCTTCTTGTCAAGTACGCTTTTCTCCCTATTTAAATTTAAATTTATAAATCATCGCGCGTTTTTGTTCAAATTGCAAATGACTCTTCACTTTTGAAGAATAATAATTTTCACTATTCTGTAAGTGTTGTAAGAAATGTCGACACGTTTGAAACAGAGTGTGCATCAACAAGATAGAATACTAGGGAGATGCTATCACGTGACTGAAAGCGACTTCAGAAGCGCCATGTTGATACTACACTTGTGTCAAATCGTTTTGATGTTATATATTATAAATTACCTAGGTTCCTTCGTGTTGATTTTGACTGGTTCGATAATTATATCAAATGTTTCGACAAAAATTTATAATACATAAAATATAGATGAAAAGTAAAATAAATAATAAATTACACGATAAATATTACAAAATACAATTTTATGGGCACTTTGGGTTTTTTTTTGTTTATGAAATTCATTAATAATCTAACGCCGACGAAGTAAGCGTAGTTGGTGTAAGGTGTATGCTGGACTATAACAGCATCAGCGAGCGAGATTTGCTTTGCCGGACTATAACAGCATCAGCGGGGAAGTACTTCCAGATTTTTCAGCACTAGCGAATACTGGCTTGCATTGATAAGCGTTCTGCCTGCCTTGCATTGATAAGCGTTCTGCCTGCCTTTTACACCCTTATTTTGTGACGAGGGTTAGGTAACTCTGCATCATTGATCTATTTGCTTGCACGAATCAGTGATAAGCAAAGTAGTCTCCTATTTGTCAGAGAGCAGTCTTTTTGTGTTTGGTTCAATCAGACACGAAACGATGCGCTTTAATTCATTAAGGGGCAGTCTTAATTTAGTTTATTTTGACGGTCGTCATCGTGGCCCTGTTAACTAGATGTAACGTGACGTTATGCCCGCATCTGTCATCGTGACATTACTTGGCGTTTGTTGTCGTCTGTCAACGTGACATGTTTTTGGTGGCCGCTAACCAACGCGTGAGCCCCTACAGTACTGAATTCTGAATAAATGAAACATTTTAAAACGTTATTGTTTGTATTTACTTGAGATTCTATTTTCCACCAAGTCTATTGATTGACTAATAACGCAGAAAGCAACACGAGCAAGTTTGTTTATTTTATCTTGACTTTGACCTGGCAAAGTGTAGGGAGCATCGGCTGGCGTTAACCTGGACACTCGTCGGTGATGGTGTTGTACCGTACACTAGCATTGGTCAGGAAAATGAGACCTAATCTTGGGTGAACGTAACTCTGTCTTTTACTAGCATTACCAGTCAAAAATAATAAAAAACAACATCTAGTCAACATGTATAATTACTACTCAATGAAGTCAGAAAAAGGGGGCGGTACTTACCGTGTTTTTTTTTTTGAGAAACAGTCGAACAGAAAACTACAGACACAGGCTACGAAAGAAATGAAATTTTGGTGGGTGCGCGAGCTTATCAAAAATGTCTCACAGGGGCAACATATTAAGTAACGATCTTGAAATATTTCCCAGTCGAAAATATCTTTTTTTTTGGGTTGCTTTGAGTAAGTTGCGATTTGAAAAGGGGCGATGTATGTATTTATAGTCGGTCGTGTTGCTGGTAAGAAAAAGAAACGGATCTTGGTCGAGAGCGTGCTCCGAGTGCGTCCCGTCGCCACGCACCGCGGCGAACACCCTCATGCTTTTACCGGCTCGGTTGCACCTGCCTCGCCAATCAAGTCGGCGTTGCCGCTCCATTTATATCCATCACATGGTGCATTTAGGCGATCAACCACTGTGAAATGCGTTTCATTAATTTAAGGCGCCCACTTACGCACGTGACGCGTACGAATGGGAACTCGCACACATCAACTCGTTTACGCAACGACGTACAGCCGCCTCCTTGTGACAACCTCATTAAACTAAGTTGCACGCAGTTTCCACATAGTTTCGTTCCTTCGGGAATAATCAAAGGTGTTGTAGATTCACCGCTTAAGAGATCATTGCCATTACTCTTTAAAAATCCGCATCTGATTCAACTGTCAATAGATGGCGCTCAAAGTTTCTTTCGTCATTTTTTTTAATATATACTACGACACGGTTTCACATACTTTCGTTTCTTCGGGAACATCAAAGATATTGTGGATTCACCGCTTTACATTGATTACTCTTTAAAAATGATACAAATTGTTTCCTTCAACTGTCAACAGATGGCGCTCAAATCATCTTGCACATTTTTGCTTTACAAACTCTTAAAAATAGTGATCGTCTTCTGTTTTTATTAAATATCCAAAAAAAAACCTTTACTTAAAAAAGGAAACAAGTGCAGACGACTGGTGTTTTGATCGACTTTTGTTTAATTGTAAATTCTAAATAATAATAATAATACAAATAATGAAGGCAATGATCGTCTTCTGTTTTCATCAAATTTCCTTGTCATTTCACTTGAGAAAAATTAAACAATGTTTAGATCGTCATTTGTTTGATAATTTATTTATCCTGTCTTTTGATCGTCTTTTGTTTGGTTAAATTTGAAACGACACTATTTCTTTGAGAATTTTGCTAAGGAATCGACTGTGTTTTGTTTTTACAGCAACACGAAAACAATGATATCGTCTTTTGTTCTTTCATTCGAATGTCCTAATCACTTTCCTTGAAAAAATAAATAAAATAAAAGAGCAGAAACGATTAATTAATTAATATATGCGTTAATCGTCTTTTGTTTGGTCGTAGTAATACTTTTTTTTAGAACTTTGCTGAAAAACCGATTGTGTTCTTGTGAAATTCACGTAAACAATGACACTCTTTTGTTTTTATCAATTGTTGCCTTAAAACACAGATAAATAAAATCCGAATGACGAGGTTTTGATCGACTTTCGTTTTGTTAAAGTTTGAAACAGCAATTTTTTTTTGGAAAAATCGTTCGTTTGTGAAACAAAAACCTTAAAATAATATCCATCTTTTGTTTTTTTTTTTCTATTCGAATGTTTCAGTCACTTTACTCAAAAAGAAAAACCAGACGATTAAATTCGATCTAAGCAGTGTTTTGATCGTCTTTTGTTTGTTCAAAATTCGAAGCGATAATTTTCATGTGTTTTTCAAAATTTTGTCGAAAAATCTTTTATTTCGCGAAAACGTGAAAACAACGAGCGACGTCTTTTGTTTTTATCAAATGTTTTTGTTTTAAACAAAGATCTGCAGGTAAATTTGATTCGAGTGGCAATTTGTCGATCGTCTTTTGTTTTAGCCAAATTTTGAATGTGTCTTGGCTGTTTTACAATCGAAAAGTCGACTGACTTGTTTCGCAAAATACAAAAAACAACAATCGTCTTTTGTTTTTAACAAAAGGGAAAAAAGTCCGATCGTGTTTGCTTCAAACAAAAGACGATTGAAAATCGTCACTAAAATCGCTGCTCATTTTTTGTTTTATTTTTAGTTAAAGCGAACACTCGTTCATGAAGAGGTTTGAATTTCGATAAAACAAAAGTCAATTTCTCAAAAGAAAAAGAAAGAAACAATTGAAAATTCAATCTATTGCTGCGATGCTTTTTTAAGCTTACGAAGTAATTCAATTTTTCTGTAGTTTTAAGAAACAATAAAAAAATGAATTCAATTGTTTCAATTGTTTTTGTCTAGTTATAAGAAACAATTGGAAAACTGAAATCAGGAATCGTTTGATGCTTTACTTCTAATTATATTATTAAGTTATTCAATTGTTTTTCTATAAATGGAAGACAAATAAAAACAGAGAATTAATTCTATTGCTGCGATGCTTTCTTAAGCTTCACCTCACCAGGTAGTCATTCAATTGTTTTTGTAGTATTCAATTATTTTTATGTAATTGTTGGAAAAAGAAACAATTGAAAATTGAATCTGTTACGGCGATGGTTTCTTGAAGTTTGTATTCTATGGAGTATGCACAAATTCAATTGTTTTATCTGTGCTTTGTAAGAAACAATTGTTCTTCTCTAATTGCAAAAAATCTAAAGTTGAATTTGTTATGGCTATGATTTCTTAAGCTTATTATTACTTTGTAGTTGCTCAGATGTTTTTCTCTAGTCATAAGAAATAATTGAAAAATGAAAACTGAAATTGTTTGATGCTTTCTTCTAGTTGTATTATTAAGTTATTCATTTTTTTTATAGTTATACAATTGTTTTTGCAGTTATTCAATTGTTTTTATGTAAAATAAACAATTGAAATTTGATCTTATTACGGTTATGGTTTCTTAAACTTCGTATTACTGTGCATTTTTTCAGTTGTTTTTTTCTAATTGTTAGAAAAAGAAACATTTGAAAATTGAATCTGTTGAGCTTTGTATTACTATGCACTTATTCAATTGTTTTATCCGTGGTTGTTAGAAACAATTATTTATTGTTTTTCTCTAATTATTCTATTGTTTTCCTCTAATTGTTCTATAGTTTTTCTCTAGTCGTTCTATTGCTTTTCTCTAATTGTTCTCTTGTTTTTCTCTAATTGTTATATTGTTTTTTTAGGAATTGTTATATTGTTTTTCTCGAATTGGAAAAAGAAACGAAAATTAGATCTGTTGCGGCGATGGTTTATTAACCTTAATATACTTTGCAGTTATTCGATTGTTTTTCTTTCGAATTCTAGAAAAACAATGAAAAATTGTAGTTGTTGTGGTGATGTTTTCTTCTAAGCTGTAGTACTGTGCAGTTATTCGAAAGTTTTTTCTCAGAAACAAATTAAAATTGAAAATTGAAATTGTTTTATGCTTTCTTCCAGTTGTAATATTAAGTTATTCAATTGTTTTTCTGTAACAGAAAATAAAATTGAAAATTGCATTCTTATTCTTTAATTGCTATTCGTTAGGGTTGTACTGAACTCTAGGCCTTTCAATTTCCAGCTTTTTTATCAAAATAGGACAGTCATAATCGAATGGTGAGTGTTTATAATCACATGATTCAGACATTTTGTCAATGTCATAGCAGTTCGGACATATTTTCTCCCTAGTTTCACAAGTTTCTGCTGAATGTCCGACTCTTCCGCATTTTAGACACACGGGTACTTTTTTACAATCTCTCGGCATATATTCATATATTGTACAGGCTGAGAACTTTACAAAAATGACACAATTATTCATTATTTTATGATAAGTTTTTGGATTACATTCCATAATAGCGAAAAATTTTGTCTTCATTTTTTTAAGTACAATTATTTCTACATTAGTATCATCATCAATGCATTTGTTTTGTTTCAATTTACATTCTTTTAGTCTTTCAGGTGTCATTTCCTTTTCAATTCCGACAATTTTTATTTTCGGTTTTTTCAACTTTGGTACTACGGCATTGATACGGTTTCCCATCATCTTCTTTGTTTCTTCTACGAGTTTTTCGGCTTCTGTTTTGTTTTCACAAAAAACAGCAACACTTCCATTTTGCATTTCACGAATTCTAGAAATCGATACTCCAATCTCAACCCGATCAAGATTTTGCTTAACATCCTTTTTGGTGACCTTCTTCCCAGGTTCGTTTAATTTGATTAGAATCACATTATTTTTTCTGCTAGTATCTGTCTTTTTCACAACTTCACTGTACCTTTTCTTTAGTTGATTATTTTCTACTACAAATTTGGGAGAAACAATTTGAGTTGTGAGTTTGAGCTCGCCAATTTCTTTTTTTAATTCTTTATTTTCATGTTTTAGGTTAGTCATTTCAGTTTCTAGTATATTACTATGCAGTTATGCAATTGTTTTCTCTGCGGTACTCAGAAATAATTAAAAAATTGAAAATAGAAATTGAAATTTTTCCAGCTATATTATTATGCAGTTATTCAAATGTTTTCTTTAGCTATAAACAATTTTTTGTTTCTAACTGTATTATTAAATTAATCAGTTTTTTTTCGCTAATTGTCAGCGATGCTTCCTTGAGCTTGGCATTACTCTGGTGTTATTTAATTGTTTTTCTCTAACTGTCAAAAGAAAATTGAAAATCGAATCAATTGCGGCGTTTAAAGTTTTGTATTACTATGAAGCTATTCAATTGTTTTTCTCTAGTTATAACAAATAATAAAAAAATTGAAAACTGAAATTGTTTGATGTTTTTGCTTAGCTGCATTATATTAGTATGCAGTTATTCAATTGTTTTATGCGTGGTGGTCAGAAACAATAAAAAAAATTGAAAACTGAAATTGTTTGATGTTTTTCTTCTAACTGTGTTATTATGCAGTTATTCAATTGTTTTTCTCTCGTTATAAGAAACAATTGAAAAACTGAAAACTAGTCGCATTATTAAGTTGTTCAATTGTTTTTCTCTAATTATCAATTGTAAAAAGAACAAAATTGAAAATTAAATCTATTGCGGCGTTGCTTTTTTTAAAGTTTTGTGTTACTATGAAGTCATTCAATTGTCTTTCTGTAATTATAAGAAAAATAAACAATTGAGAATTAAACCTGTTGCGGCGATGGTTTTTTAAGCTTAAGTATTAGTTTGCAGTTATTCAATTATTTTTCTCTAGTTGTAATCAATCAATTGAAAACTTAATCTGTCTCGGCGTTGTTTTTTTAAGCGTTGCATTACTATGCAGTTATTCAATTGTTTCTCTCCAGTTAATAATAATTAGAGTAATTTTTATCAAAAAACAGACAGAGTTGATTGCAACGAGCTTCAACCTCGAATATTTTTTTTTTGTTTCTTTTTTATGATCGCTTTTTTTTTAATAGAAACCCTAGGTATTTGTTGCTCACATTGCGTACACCCCTAGAAGCAATCCTGTTACTTAGGTTGGATTTATAAAATACAATAATGCAACCCAAAAAAGCAAAGAGGCAAAAATAACCTTTAGAAATTTTTTATGTTTCTTTTTTGTGTGGTTTTAGATTTGTTCCTTCGGCAATATCGAAGACGTTGTCTCTGATTCAAATTATTGTCTTCAACTGTCAACTTTGATTGTCCCTGATTCAAATTATTTTCTTCAACTGTCAACAGGTGGCTCCAAAGTTTTTTGACAATATTTTCAATACATAGTCTTTTGGTTACTTGAACTTTCTATTACTTCAATTGTTTTTGCCGCAGCTTTCTTAATCTTCGTATTATTATGCAATTGTTTTCCTCTAATTGCAAAAAGAAATTTGAAAATTGAAGTTATTCAATTGTTTTTCTGACGATTTCTTAAGCTTTGTATTACTTTGCAGTTTTTGTTTTTCTCTAGTCTAGTCTTTGATTGTCTTCGATTCAAATTATTTTCTTCAACTGTCAATAGATGACACCTAAGTTATTTTCTGTCAATATTTTCAACACGTAGTCTTTTGAAAAAACTCTGACTCACAGTTTCGTTGCTTTCAAAGATGTTGAGGATTCACCGCTTAAGAGATCACAACATTACTCTTTGAAAGTTTGTATGTAATTCAAATTACCTATTTCCTCTAACTATCAAGAGATGGCGTTCAATTTTTTCTATTATTTTTCTTTTAGAAGCTATGTGTACTGACTGGAATGCCTCAAGCCAAAAGTCAAAATCAAAGAAGAAGAAGAAGTGTGACATGTTGGAGAAGTAAAGAGTATTTTTAGAGCTGATTAATTGTAATGAGAGCACGTCAGCATTTCCATTTATACCTACCTAATAAAAATGACTAACACAATTAATATTCGTCGATCTCTGCAAGAAACTCGTCGAGTTGAACGCCTTTCTTTTCCCACTCAGCAGAATCAAGCTCGCGGCAAGTAACACCTCGAGTTCCAAACAATAAATTAAATAGGCACGCCATAAAACTCCTAAAATATTGCCCGAATTTCCAAGTGTCCACCCATTTATCATCGCCACTTGGAAATTCGAGACTTATTGGTCCGCATTCTTCGCGCAACCGTGCGTTTCTTCGTTGAAAGCTGAGTTTAGCGCTTGACTTACTTATAATCACGTTATCACCCGAGAATACGCAAACACAATAGAAATCACAAAAAGCGATAAGAACACGTTTAGTCATTCGCTGTTTACAAAAGGCTCCTCGTCCTCATTGTTATTCCAACTGCACAACCGCACAAACGTGGAGCGCAGAAAAAAAATCGAATTTATTATTTATTTATTTATATCGCACGATTATCGTATTACTAACTCGTATTTATTTAAAGTCATGCGATATGCCGGAGCTGTTTATCTCACGTTGATAAGTCGGCGAGAAAGAGGCCGCAGGAAATCCGAAGGAAAATAAGCGCGAAATGGCCGGCGACAATCCGCGAAATCGCATGAAATTGCTTGTGATTAAAACCAGGATGTTGAATAGCGGAGGGGGGGGGGGGCGAAGTCAGAGGATTTTCGCCGGTCGTAAAACGAACGATTTTCGAATTGTTTACAGCCACCGTAAATCGAATCGATTGAATTGAATTGAAATCTGGAAAAGAAAAAGAACTTCAATGAGAGGCGAAGACGCCAAAAATGTTTAAATATTACTAAGTTTCTAAAGAAAAAGTGGATAAATCGTAAAATCTTTAAAACAAAAAATGTTTGTATAGGGTGAAACTCAAATAAGGAAGAAACCTAATCTCGGGTGGCTGCTTTCTAATCAAAATCAAAATTAAGGTTCTAAACAAAAGAAAGTTGATATGCATTCTGTAATACAGAATGCATATCAACTTTCATTTAATAAATGAAGAAAAGAATATCTATAGAGGTCTATAGAGGGTTAAACTCTAATAAAGGAGAAACTACTTCATAATAAAAATTATTATTAAGATTTTTAACGAATGAAAGTCGTTCTTCATCGAGGAAGAGGCATTAAATAAAAAAAAAGTTTATACTTGCTTGCTCGAGTGACTGCTTTTAAAAATCATGATTAAGATTTTAAACCAAAGCATGTCGAGCTTGATATCGTAAATTCTATGTTATAACAAAAAGTACTTATACAGGGTGAAACTCAAATAAGGGCGAAACTTCGGCGAATTTAACACTAGCTAACACTAACATTAGCTGGTTGCTAATAAAAATTACCATTAAGATTCTTAATAAAAGAAAGTCGTTCTTAATCGAGTTTTGCATTAAAACGAAAAAAAAAACATATTCATACAGTGTGAAATTCTGCAGGTAATTCTGCAAATAAGGGAGAAAATAGGTCTCCAGCTTGATGAATTAAATGCTGGCTGCTTCCTGCTTTTTATTAAACTAGTGAAAAACAATTGAATAACTGCATAGTAATACAAAACATCTCTGCAACAGATTCAATTTTCAGTAATTTCCTTTTTTTTACAATTACAGAAAAACAATTGACTGACATAACAATGCAGCTAACAACTCTGCAACAGATTCACTTTTCAATTTTTTTTTTAATTAGAGAAAAACAATTGACTAACTGCATAATAATAAAGCTACAAAAGAAAGCGTCATTCATTATTGTTTATTACAACTCGAGAAAAACAATTGCACAACTGCATGGCAATGTAAAGCTTAAAAAACGTATCGCCGCAACAGTTCCAATCTTCAATTGTTTGTTTTTTTTTTCAATTAGAGAAACAATTGAATAACTGCATTGTAAATCTTATAAAAAACATCTCTGCAACAGATTCAATTTTCAGTTGTTTTCTTTTTTTACAATTACAGAAAAACAATTGACTAACTGCATAATTATACAGCTACAAAAAAGCGTCATTCATCATTGTTTATTACAACTCGAGAGAAACAATTGCACAACAATGCAAAGCTTACAAAAAAAGGTTATAATTTTCAATGGTTTGTTTTTTTTGCAATTAGAGAAACAATTGAGTAATTGCATTGCAATATAAAACTTATGAAAAAACAACATCTCTGCAACAGATTCAATTTTCAATTGTTTTTTTTTTTAATTAGAGAAAAACAATTGACCAACTGCATAATAATAAAGCTACAAAAGAAAGCGTCATTCATTATTGTTTATTACAACTCGAGAAAAACAATTGCACAACTGCATGGCAATGCAAAGCTTAAAAAATGTATCATCACAACAATTTTTTGTTTGTCTTGCAATTAGAGAAAAATAATTGAATAACTGCATTGTAATACGAAGTTTTAAAAGACATCGCCGCAGTAGAATAAATTTCATTTGTTTCTTTTTCCGACAATTGCAGAAAAACAATTGAATAACTGCAGAATAACCAAAGAGAGCGAAGTTGCAACAGATTCTTCAATTGTTTCTTTTCTTACAGTTCGAAAGAACAATTGAATAACTGCATAGTAACACAAAGCTAAATAGTCCATCGTCACAACATTTTCAATTTTCAATTGTTTCTTTTTCCGCCATTTTTTTACAATTAAAGAGAAAAATTGAATAACTGCAAAGAAATACAGCAAGAAAGATAGATTAAACAATTTCAGCTTTCAATTTTTTAATTGTTTCTTATAACTAGAGAAAAGCAATTGAATAACTTCAAGAAACATCACCGAAACAGATTCAATTTTCAATTGTTTTTCTTTTACAATTAGAGATAAACAATTGAACAACTGCATTAACATACGAAGGCATCGCCGCTACAGATTCAAGTTCGAATTGTCTCTTTTTCTAACAAATAGAGAAAAACAATTGTATAACTACATATTAGTACAGTTAGTAAAAGGCGTCAAACATTTTCAGTTTTCAATTTTTTGATTGTTTCTTACAACTATAGGAAAAACAATAGAATAACTTCATAGTAATACGAAGCTCAAAAAACCACCGCCGCAACAATTCAATTTTAAATTTTAAATTGTTTTTTTTTCTACAAATACAGATAAACAATTGAACAACAGCATTAACAAACGAAGATATCGCCGCTAGAGATTCAAGTTCCAATTATTTCTTTTTCTAACAAATAGAGAAAAACAATTGCGTAACTGCATATTAGTACAGTTAGAAAAAAGCGTCAATCATTATGAGTTTTCAATTGTTTAATCGTTTCTTATTATTAGAGATAAACCGATTGAATAACTTCTTGGTAATACAGAGCTTAAAAAAAAGCATCGCCGAAACAGATTCAATTTTCAGTTGTTTTTTCCAATTGCAGAACAACAATTGAATAACTGCAAGGTAATACAAAGCTTAAAAAAGCATCGTCGCAACAGTTTTCCAAAAATATGAAGCTTTCGTCATTAGTATTTTGGAAAAGAATGAACAAAAAATTTTCAAAAAGCGCAGGAGATCAAGAATAAACAATTGAAGTGTCGTTCTAAGCACAAAACTATATCAACAGCAAACAAGTGAAGGGTGAATTAATAGTTTGGCTACGTCAACAGTCCATAAATATGTCAGTTACTCAAAAAGTTGAAGATTTTGGAAAATATGCACCAAAATTCCCAAAATGTCACAGAAGTTAAGAACCAACAATTGACTAGCGAATAATAATTTTGCAGAATGACTAACGATAAATCACTTTCAATTGTCTTTTTTGACCATTAGAGAAAAACAATTGAATAACTGTATAGTAAATACGAAGCTTATAAAAGCAATGTCACAACAGACTCAATTTTCAAATGTTTTTCTCAAAATTAAAGAAAAACAATTGCACAACTACGTAGCAACACAAAGTCTAAGAAAGCATCGCGGCAACAATTCGATTTTCAATTGTTTCTTTTTCTTCCTATTAGAGAAAAAAACAATTGAATAAGTGCCTAGTACATTTGTAATACTTGTAAGAAACAATTGAGAATTGAGAATGTTCAATCCCAACAAATTTCAATTGTTTCGTATAACTACGAAAAAAAAACAATTGTACATTTATTTCTATAAAATAAGAAATGTTTTATTTTATTTTATTAGATTTGGACATTTTGTAATATTTTTGCTGCCATTTCTTTGAAGTATGAACAAAAAATAGGAAACAAAGCTGAAGAAATAAAATGAACAAAATTAACTCAAATTTAAGTGTTTTAAAACGGTAAAAATTTAATAACTAATAACAAGTGTTGCCACCACGAACTCGTATCACGTCTGACATTCGACGTGGCATGCTTCGCACCAGGTTTGGAATCGTTTCTTGGGTAATTTCCGCATAATCTGCTTCTAGTGCTTCCTGGAGTCCTTGAAGAGCTTCGGGGACTACTAAACTCTGCCAAAGGCAACGGCCTTTTCTTTATAGAGATTTAGAGAATCTTCGAAATAAACTACCGGATATATCTGACCCTGCAGATTCACTTCGACGTCTCTGTACGGGGTGCCTATCGCCTAAACTCCTTTCCTCTCTCAACATTCTGCGCAGGGGGTACCGCCTCTCGTCATTTCTTCCCCTGCGCATGTTGTCTTTTCATCTTCGTCCTCTTCTTCCTCTTCATCCTCTTCTTCTCTTCCTTTTCCTCTTCATCCTCTTCCTCCTCCTCTTCATCCTCTTCTTCCACTTCTTCCTCTGCTCTCCCTTGTTGCCTGTTCCTCTCGTCCTTGCATTTTTGTTGCATAATAGATAGTAACATACTCGTTACCGTCCTCCACATGCGGCCATCCCTTCCCATGAGTTCCACTGCGGTCTCCTTCTTTATTTCGCATCCGGCGTCCGTTTCCGCCGCGATGCGATCCGCGTCCCACCTAGGGCATTCGAAGATGATATGCTCCGGAATATCCTCCACATCCCCGCAGTACCAACAATCTGCGGTCTCCGACTTCCTGATGTCCCGTCAGCACCTGCGTGATGTGATAATCGACCTCCCCCTCGGGTCGATTGCACCAGATCTCTACGTTCTTTGGCCCAGTCCTCGTAACTATTCCAACGGGCCTGCCACTCCCTATAAAGCTGTCTTTTGGTTGAGTCTCTTACATGGTACCCCTCCTTATACAACTTTATGCGTTCTGTGATCTGCAGCTTAATGTGGGGGAATCACCAGGCCAGCCTCTGTGGCCACCGTCCTGTACGCAGACGCCACTCTTATGACGGCCAGTCGAGTAACCCTTTCGAGCATCAGCTCGTGCTGTCTAAACTTCATCGCTCCTTCCCAGATCGGAGCGGCGTAAAGTATGATCGAGGAGACCACCGTCGCCAGTAGCTTCCTCTTTTTGCCTCGCCAACACCATGTAGGCCTACTAGGCCTTTACGGCTACTTCCCTGATGTGGGTGGTCACTTTTTACTCTCTGTCGAGGTGGACGCGCAGGTACTTTACGTGTACCCTCGTCTCTATTTTCACCTCTCCTACCTTCAGGATCAACCTTGTTAGGTTTCGCTTACCCCTTATTATGGCCGTTTCTGTTTTCTGTCCTGCGAGAGCTCGAAGGCAACGGCCTAGAATATCCCTGAGGTACTCTATCGGGTTAAGGTCTGGGCTTCGAGCAGGCCAGTCTAATATAACAATTCTCTAGGTACTCCCTAACTCTAACTGCTATATCATACATTAACATGAATTGATTGCCGACAACTTGAGCACAAGGGATAACATGATCTTCAAGGCAGTCTGATATGTATCTACCAGCGTTAATTGTTCCATTTCCCATAGTTACCAGTGCTGTATGATCATTTAATGAAATGCCCACCCAAACCATCAATGATCGTCCGTCAAATGAGGTCCTTGGGGTTATGCCACACTCAGCATATTTCTCTCCTTGTCTACACCATACACGTTCATGGCCATCTGGTAACTTTAAGCTGAAACGGGAGTCGTCTGTAAACAAAACAGAGCTCCAGTCGTCCACCATCCAGTTGGCATGTTCTTGAGCAAATTGTAGCCTTGTTCTACGATAGGCTGCAGTTATTGCGAGTCTTCTGAGATGTAAATTACTTCTACTGACTGTACTTGTAGAAACCATCACTCTTCTAACTTCAGCTAAACGACCAGCAACGTTCCTTGCAGGAAAACGCCGAGTTCACCGATTTCTTGCAGTAAAACGCCGATTTCATCCTATAAAACGATCATCCCATCTAGTTGTTGTTCGTCTTCGACCTGATCCAGCTCTTCTAGCATAGCGTCCAGTGTTATTATACCGATTTATAGCATCGGCAATAGTGCTTGGAGCCACATTTAATGTTTGGGCTTTATAATGAATGCTTCGTCCATCTTCACGTAATACAACCGCTTTGATGACTTCTTCAGACCTCATTCTCCGATTAACTAAGGAAACAATATTTTTACAATATAAAATGACATTAAATGTGACCTTTCGCATAACGGTAAAAAAAAGCTTTAGGTTCAGAGCAATCACTTGGATTCTTTCCCCCATTTCCATTTATGCCTTACGGTTTGAGCCTATCTTGTATCCTCGTGTTGTAGTCCTTCTTGCAAACAAAAACTGTCATTATGTTCTTCTTCCTCCTTCTTCCTAGTTCAATTCTTATGCTTCTACTTCTTATTTTGTTTCTACTTGTTTAATTTTATCTTCCGATATCACAGGTTGTCCTTAAAAGATTCCTAAACGCAATTCAGAAATTTTTTAGAAAACAATCTTATGAATCGCATGTACCCCATTTGCTGAATGAAGTCGAGCGAACTCGCGTATTTCTTGTTTATGGCTTCATTATTTTTAGATTAGAATTATAATGATGTTATAATTAACGTTTATGGACGCGGCTTATCGCTCTGAAAACCAATTCTGAAATAATCTCGGAGCCGATAAGGAGTAAATGAATAGTAAACACGCTGTTGCCGGTTGCGAAACGGCCGGGATTAGCAAAGACGGCCGGCCGCTTATCTCGCCTGATTTTATGTACGTACGTCCGTCCGATTTTTTTTTCCAGGCCGATGAAAGGTTCGATCCCAGGGTCACAGGCGTCCGTCGATTTATAAATAAATACGTGCTGCGCGTCGTCCGGATGCGTGCCGTCATAAATAACGCGCGTTTCGGAAAATAATAGTAAATAAGACGGAGATAAGGAGATTGTTTTTATCTCGGGCCTTTATGTTTTGTAAACGCGGCGGCGTATTTTGTAAATTTCGTTCGCGAAAACGACCACCACAAGCAAAGCATATAATCAATTCGACATTCATTTCTGTCCTTTTTTCCTTACCCATTCAAGCGGTGATAATATTTACAACTTGTTTCATTCGAATTAAAAATCTAATTTTCGTCCGATTGATCATTTGCGACTGTGACCAACCAACTAGATGTGTTGCTCCATTACGTCATAAACTTTTTCAGCCATTTCGACTTTCAGTTGTTACGATTTTCAACCTGTTTTCCTGCATTCTCCAATTTCTTTTTCGAGTTTCGACTTTTTGAACGAATCAACAATCAATCTGAATCTGTTTATTTCGTTGTTTTTCAAAATTTCGAGAGAGATGAATTAATATCGCTCGCACGATTATTTCAACTCTTAATTGTTTTCTATTTTCGTCTCTTATCGCTTTTCCCATTTTTTTATATTCAATTATCTTCGGCTGAGAAAAATTTCGAAAAAAAAATAAAATGGCGAAGGAATTTTGTTAACTTTCAATTGTTTTAATTACTCAATAGTCTTTGCAAGAAGACCCAAAACACGAAAATACAAGATTGGTCCAAACCGTAAGGCGTAAGTGGGAATGGAGAAAAAATCCAAGTGATTGATTCCTCTAAACCCTTTCACAGCAATGGAATAATAATTAATTTATTATTGTTCATTTAATTAATAATTTATTTACATTTAATAATGTAAATGAAGTAAAATTATTTCGATGAAAAGGAAACAAAGCAAATAAATATCAAAGAAACGCCAACAACAATTATTTGTTTTTTTTTGTTCACATATTTCTTCTCTTTTGGATTACATACTTCATCAAGCCCAAAAATTAATTTGACCAAAGGCTTACCAAAAGAAAAACAAATGAAAAGCTGCAGTTACGTACGGGACTATGTGTCTTGCTTCTACTTAGGTTACACTTTTTCTCTTATTTAATGGCTCTCTTTGATGACATCGATGGATGTATGGTGTATAAGTGATGCTCTCGATAAGAGATGTGTGCGGTGGATGTTTCCGACAATAGGCTACACGGAAAGGTTGTATGTGCATCCGACAATAGGATGCACAGGACACGCACAGGGTTGTGTGTGCATCCGACAATGGGATGCATAGGACACGCACAGGGTTGTGTGTGTGCTTTCGACGATATGGCTTTGGATGTGTTTTCGACTTTTAAGCTACACGGAAGTGTTGTGTGAGTTGCTCCTGACAATTGTCTACACAGGAGGCTTTGGTGGATGTTCCCGACAATAGGCTGCACAGGAAACACTGAACCTAAAGCGACCCACCCTCACGCTTTTATAGAACTTTCATTGGTTAAGTGCGTAATCGAATCACCAATGATCAGAGTTGTATCCCATTTCTCAGGAGGTGTTTACTCCGGGGGGTTGTCTTAGCGACTATCCTATTTGCTCGATTGCCGTTTCAAGGGGTGACCTAAATTTTGTTTATTTGTGACGATGGTCATCGTCGTTTTGTTACACAAATGTCACGTGACGCTTCGCCCATATTTGTCTTTTTTGACATTGTCTGACGTTGCCAATGTGACATTTCTCGATGTCTGTCAATTTGACGTTTTCATCAACTGTCATTTTATTGTTTTGTCATGATCTGACATTATGACGTGTTTCGTCGGTCGCTGGGCAACGTACAAGCCCCCATACCTTTAATGCCCAATTTAATGGTATGTAAGTACCGTTGCTATATGATATGGTAGCAAACTGCAAAAACGAAAATACCCCCTCCCCACTATTGACTTATGCTTGTAGCTTTACATTTTGTAAAAAATATTAATCTATAAGGATTCCTGTATCCTTCTCGTCAAAAAACTCCCGAAAGGGGGTAAAACCCTCACATCTGGCAACACTGCCTGGAATCATATCTACTGCATTGGTTTTTAATTAAAACAACAAAAAGAGTAGAGTGACATCTAGAGGCAGAAAATTATAGATTGCACTGACCTATTACCGAGTTGACAATCGAAGCAAAATCATCGACTTCAGCGAAAGAAAGGTCAGCTTTCGAAACCGAAAGAAAACAAGAGCAAGTTGCGGTGGTCAAATTGGAGCCACTCAGCAGATCGCTTTCGGAAAAGACTCCGGCTTGTCACGGGCGAATTTTTACGTAACGATTTCCACAAATATTCGCATCCTTGACCTCTATTTGTGCGCGGACCTCTTGAACTATCTCAACGGATCCTACTACATAATTTATGTCACACGGTTATCGCCTGGAGTGACTCGCAGTTCGAAGCGCTGGTTTCATAATGTGTTTTTGGCCGGCGTTATCGAAGAGCCCAGGGAAGAATTCAAGAAAAAAAACTTAACAAAAATAAAGCCTCATTAAGTTTCACGCTTATGAACTACTGCCCTTTGATTAGTACTGTGATTACATC
Source organism: Serrognathus titanus (assembly GCA_039766575.1). NCBI lineage: Eukaryota > Metazoa > Arthropoda > Insecta > Coleoptera > Lucanidae > Serrognathus > Serrognathus titanus. The sequence goes on along the minus strand of CM077914.1, from coordinate 51,832,805 downwards.
ATCGTCTTTATGCGATCAAAATCACGTTATAGTGACTTTTTTTTATTGAAAAAAATACCAAGTATCAACTTTCTAAGGTGACCCATTAATATTTGCATTTTTTCTTACTGGAAAAATGGTTGTGCAAAGTCTAGGGCCAAACGTTGGTACCTGCGGAAGCGAGTCATCAGATCTTGCAAGGAACTTAGAGATATCATTTGTAGTTTCCTCTGCGAAAACTGCGATTTGATTTGATTAGGTTAAATAAAAAATCACTATTTACATAAGACGGATTTCTTATAGATCCCGCTCTGTTAGTCTCAATCTAATGCCCTAAAGGTTAACTTGCACGTGTCCGAAAAAGAATGACAAAAAAAACACAAACTTTTATTTGATTAAAAATTCGAAATGGCGATTTTCATTTTTTTTTTTTTTTGAGGTGCTTGTTGAAACGTCGACTCTCTTTTGTTTATCACAAATTCAGACAGACGTTCACACAAACAAACAAATAAATAATTCGACTCGAGTTCAATTTTTCGAACGGTTTTTGTTCGGATCGTTTCCATTTAAGATTTTTTTCTTCACAAATTTTCAATTAATCAAATATTCCAAAGGAAAACAAAGCAAAAACAAATGATATTGATTTTTAGATTGTCTTTTGTTTGATTAAAGATTCGAAATTGCAATTTTTCCCCTTCTCTAGGAGTTTGTTGAAACACCGTCTTTTGTTTAATTCAAATTCGAAACGCATCTCAGACGTTAAAACAAAATGGACAAAAAACAAAACAAATGATTAAGTTCGGTCTGCACGTCTTTTGTTTGTGTTTAAAAATTATAAACGGCAATTTTCATTTTTTTTTTGAGGGATTGTTGAGAAGTCGACTGACTTCTGTTTAATTCAAATTCGAATCATGTCGCAGACGTTAGGAAACAAAAACAAATGACTAGGTTTGATCTGAACTGTGATTTTTTAGATCAACTTTTCTTAAAAAAATTCGAACTGACAACTTCCTCCCCCCTACTTTGAGGAATTTGTTGATTTACCGACTGTCTTTTGCTTAATTTCAAATTGGAAACACATCTCAGACGATAAGGAAAACGAAAACAAAAAACAAAAAAACACAAACAAATTACTAAGTTCAATGTGAATTTTTTTATCGTCTTTTGTTTGTGATTAAAAATTAGAAATGACAATTTACTGTTTTTTTTTGAGGGGCTTGTTGAAACGTCAACTGTCTTTGGTTTAATTCAAATTCGAAACTCGTCTCAGACGTTAAGAAAAGAGAAAACAAAAACTAATATCAAATGACTTAATTCGATCTGAACGGTGATTTTTTGATCGTCTTTTGTTTGTGATTAGAAATTAGAAATGGCAATTTTCTGTTTTTTTCTTTGAGGGGTTTGTTGAAACTTTTTTCTAATTCAAATTCGAATCGAATCGCAGACGTTAGGAAACAAAAACACAAAAACAAATTATCTGAACGGTGATTTTTTAGATAGTCTTTTGTTTAAAAATTGAAAATGACAATTTTCCCCTCCTTTGTTGAATCGCCGAATGTCTCTTGTTTAATTTCAAATTCGAAGCGCATCTTAGAAGAAAAAGGAAAACAAAAAACAAAAACAAATGACTAAATTCGATGTGAACGGTGATTATTTTATCGTCTTTGTTTGTGATTAGAAATTAGAAATGGCAGCTTTCTGTTTTTTTTTAAAGGGGCTTGTTGAAACGTCTTTTGTTTAATTCAAATTCGAATCGTATCATAGTTGTTAAAACAGAAATAAACGACTAAGTTCTGTTTGAACGGTGTCTTTTTGAACGTCTTTTGATTGTGATTAAAAATTCGACATGGAAAATTTTTGTTTGTTTTTTGAGAGACTTGTTGAAACGTCGATTGTCTTTTGTTTATTTCATCATCGCAGACGTTAGGAAAAAAACAAATGACTAAGTTCGATCTGAACGGTGATTTTTTTAGATTGTCTTTTGTTCAATAATTTGAGAATTTTTTATTGAATTGCCAACTATCTTTTGTTGAATTTAAATTCGAAACTCATCCCAAAAAGAAAAAGAAAACAAAAAACAAATGATTAAGTTCGATCTGAACGGTGAACTTTTGATTGGGATTAAAAATTCGAAGTGGAAACTTTTTGTTTATTTTTTGAGGGACTTGTTGAAACGTCAATTGTCTTTTGTTTAATTCAAGTGCGTATCCGGGTCGCAGATGTTAGGAAAAAGAAAACAAATGACTTAGTCCCATTTGAACGGTGATTTTTTTAGATTGTCTTTTGTTCAAAAATTTGAAATGACAAGTTTGTCCATCTTTGTTAAATCGCCGATTATCTTTTGTTGAATTCAAATTCGAAGCGCATCTCAGAAGAAAAAGAAAACAAAAAACAAATGACTAAATTCGATCTGAACAGTGATTTCTTTAACATCTTTTGGTTTTGATTAAAAACTCGAAATGGAAATTTTTTGTTTTTTCTTTGAGAGGCTTATTGAAACGTCGATTGTCTTTTGTTTAATTCATCATCGCAGACGTTGGGGAAAAAAACAAATGACTAAATTCGATTTGAACGGTGATTTTTTCGAAATGATAACTTTACCTCCCCCCCTCCTTCTTTGAAGAGTTTGTTGATTCGCCGACTGTCTTTTGTTTAATTTCAAATTCGAAGCGCATCTCGGACAATAAGGAGAAAGAGAACAAAAAACAAAAGCAAATGACTAAGTTCAATCTAAACGGCGATTTTTTGAACGTCTTTTGTTTGTGATTAAAAGTTAGAAAATTGGCAGTTTTCTCTTTTTTCTTTGAGGGGCTTGTTGAAGCGTCTTTTTTTCTAATTCGTTTCGAATCGCAGGCGTTGAGAAACAAAAAACAAAAACAAATGACTAAGATCAATCTGAACTGTAATTTTTTTAGATCGTCTTTTGTTTAAAAATTCAAAACGACAAGTTTCTCCTTCTTTGAGGAGTTTATTGAATCGCCGACTGTCTTTTGTTTAATTTCAAATTCGAAGCGCATCTCAGAAGAAAAAGAAACCAAAAACAAATGACTAAATTTGATGTGAACGGTGATTTTTCTGATCGTCTTTTGTTTGTGATTAAAAATTAGATATGATAATTTAGTGTTTTTTTTTGAGGAACTTGTTGAAAGTCAATTGTCTTTTGTTTAAGTCAAGGCGTATCCACATCGCAGATGTTAGGAAAAAGAAAACAAATGGCTAAGTCCTAGCTGAACAGTATTTTTTTTTAGATTGTCTTTTGTTCAAAAATTTGAAATGACAAGTTTCTCTTTTTTGAGGAATTTGTTGAATCGTCGACTGTCTTTTATTGAATTAAATTAAAATTCGATGCGCATCTCAGAAGAAAAAAGAAAACAAAAAACAAATGACTAAGTTCGATCTGAACGGTGATTTTTTCGAAATTACAACTTCACGCCCCCCCCCCTTATTTGGGGAGTTTGTTGATTTGCCGACTGTCTTTTGTTTAATTTCAAATTCGAAGCGCATCTCAGACGATAAGGAAAAAGAAAACAAAAAACAAAAGCAAATGACTAAGTTCGATCTGAACGGGGATTTTTTGATCGTCTTTTATTTGTGATTAGAAATTAGAAATAGCAGTTTCCTCTTTTTTCTTTGAGGAGGTTGTTGAATTCAAATTCGAAGCGCATCTTAGAAGAAAAAAGAAAACAAAAAACAAATGACTAAATTCAATCTGAACGGTGATTTTTTGAGCGTCTTTTGATTGTGATTAAAAACTCGAAATGGAAATTTTTTTGTTTATTCTTTGAGGGGCTTGTTGAAACGTCGATTGTCTTTTGTTTAATTCATCATCGCAGACGCTAGGAAAAAAAACAAATGACTTAGTCCCATTTGAACGGTGATTTTTTTTAGATTATCTTTTGTTCAAAAATTTTAAATAACAAGTTTTCCCATCTTTGAGGAGTTTGTTGAATGGCTGACAGTCTTTTGTTGAATTCAAATTCGAAACGCATCTCAAGAAAAAGGAAAGCAAAAAAACAAATGACTAAGTTCGATCTGAATGGTGATTTTTTGATCGTCTTTTGTTTGTGATTAAAAATTCGAAATCGAAATTTTTTGTTTATTCTTGGCTTGTTGAAACGTCGATTATCTTTTGTTTAATTCGTATCGGATCGCAGAACGTAAAAAAAAAAACAAAAGACTAAGTCCGATCTGTTCAATTCAAGTTCAAGTTCAAATTCGAAATAAAAAACAACCAACCAAGTGATTTTTTTTTAGATCGCCTTTTATTTAAAAATTCGAAACGACAACTTTCCCCTTCTTTCTTTTGTTTAATTTCTAATTCGAAGCGCATCTCAGACGGTAAGAAAAAAGAAAACAAAAACAAATGACTAAGTACGATCTGAATGGTGATTTTTTGGTAATCTTTTGTTTATTACTAAAAATAAAAGTGTCAATTTTTGATCGTCTTTTGTTTAACGATTGTTTTGCGTAGAACGAATTTTATTCGTGAAGCAAAACCGACATTCGCTTTATCGGAAATTATCTTGAAAACAACTTTTTTTTGTTTAGTTCTACTTTTTACGAAAGTGTCTAAGTGTTTGACTAAGAAAAAAAATTATGGAAGTAGATTTTTCAACTGATTGGAGAACAGTTATTTTTTACTAAATTTAATTTCATTTAATTTTTTATTTTGGAAGATCGGATTGAATTTTTGACAGCACTCAGGCTGCTTTCGACAACTATATCCTTCAGCGCATCTCGGACGTGTGTTGCATCTTTCTCACTCACGATATTTAACTTATTTTGCATCTCACTCATTTATTTCAAGAAGTCCTGTGTGTTTACATTATTTCTCCATGACAATGAATGATTTCACTTTTAAGAGGGATGTGAAAAGTGTGCCTGAGCATGAAAGAAGTAAAATAATTAGAGCTTTTAGAAATAGCTTTCCAGTTTTAGTTAATAACACTTTCAAGAAGAGCGGGGTTTAAACTTCGTAATAATAGAATGGCATGTGCACATTTCTTTTCTTCTTGTTCACCGGCGCATCCACCAAAATTCGTTTGTCATTCTCTGACGGAAATCCAAATTCGTTTGTTTAATGGAATAGCTCTTTTGTAGATGATATGAAAACACAGTGTTTTCTTTTGATGTAATCTACACACACGTAAGACCTATGTGATCCGAAGTGAAACGTAAGCAGAAAAGTCGAAGATAACGTCAATCATTTATTGATTTGGTGCGTAACGCGTGCTCCCGAAATTGCCGAGTACGTCTTCGTTAACCTTCCGGACGGTCTCTCCTCATCTGCAAAATGCAAAGTTAATTCACAAGAATCCTTCGCTAAGATAAGTTTATCTCGCTTTGTTTACGCGTGCTCGCTTAATTGGTCGTTATTTGCAACAAACAACATTTAATAATTCGCATTATAAATATTAATGTTTGTTACGTTCGATTATTTTATAAATATGACACCCGCCGCTATTTTCGCCCCGATTATGGCATAACGCGCGAATCGCATGTGATGATTATTATTTGACGTCGGAGCGCGAGCGTCACAGGCCTTGCCTTGTTTGTCCCCGTGACATTTGATCCGTGATAAGGCACGGAGATCATAGGAATAATACACGAGCGAAAGGAGTTATCTCCCAAAAATGCCACGAGTTTATTTCTGTTTTGGCCAGGACAAAACACAAAAAAAAAATTCGCATTTTTTTGCCGGATGCAGACGATGTCTTTTTTTACTTTTTTTTTGTTTTTCGTCGACTTATTTACTATCTTTCGAATATTTGGGGGATTGAGTAGCAGCAGAAAGTCTCCTTCGGGGAAACACCAAATTATCTTGCACAATTACTTCTTTCTTTTCCTAGTAGATTTCGCCATTTTTTTTTCTTGCCGGATGCAGACGAAGCTTTTCTATATTCGTTTTTTTTTCGTCAACTTACACTTTTCTCTATTCTGGTTGCTTAACGACTAAGGGGCTTTCTCAGAAATACAGAGTTTTTTTTTCTTTCTCTTCTTCCTTTTGTAGAGTGCAAGGAAATATAGAAACGGCAGTTGGAAGTATTTGAATTTTTCTCTCTTCAATTAACAATAACAACCAAATATACAATTTACAACAATCAATTGAATTTTCGTCTTGAATTAGATTTTGTTCAGCGAATTCAATACGAGAATTCGAAAACGTCTTCAATGAACAGTAATAATTGACGACGACAATTAACTAAACGTTTGTCTTGAATTGTGTTTTGTTCAGCGAGTTCAATGCTGAACAAAATTTGATTAAACACGAATATTTTTGACTTACTGGCTCTGGTTTTGATCATTGACTGTTCGTCAATCAACAAAATCGAACGATTCACGACACAATCGAGCAAATTTTCGTGTTGAATTGTGTTTGGTCATTGTTCATCAAAATCAGTATGAAAATTCGAAGACGTCGTCGAACTTATTGGCTCTCCAATCAACAATAATAATTGTCAACGACGGTCAAATGAGCTTTTATCTTGAATTGCTATTTTGTTCAGCGAGTTCAGTGCTGAACAGAATTCGATTAAACAAGAATATTTTTAATTCATCGCTTGTTCAATTAACATTTAACCTTTGGCTGCTCGTTAACCAATAATATCGAACACTTCACGACGCAATTGAGTGAATTTTCGTGTTGAATTATATTTGTTCATTGTTCTTCAAATTCAGTACAAAAATTCGAAGATGTCATCGAACTTATTGGTTCTTCAATCAACAATAATAATAGACAGCGACAATCAATTGAGCTTTCGTCTTGAATTGTTGTGTTTTGTTCAGCGAGTTCAATGCCGAACAGAATTCGATTGAACACGAATATTTTTAATTCATCGGCTGTTCAATTAACATTTAACCTTTGGCTGCTTATCAATCAACAAAATCAAACACTTCACGACTCAATTGAGCGAATTTTCTTGTTGAATTGCATTTGTTCATTGTTCATCAAATTCAATACGAATATTTGAACACATCGTCGAACTTATTGGCTCTTCAATCAACAATTATAATTGTCAACGACAATCAATTGAGTTTTCGTCTTGAATTGTTGTGTTTTGTTCTGCGAGTTCAATGCTGAACAGAATTCGATTAAACACGAATATTTTTTACTTACTGGCCCTTCAATTAACGTTTGATCATTGGCTCTTTGTCAATCTTGTCAATTTAACCTTTGGCTGCTCGTCAATCAACAAAATCGAATAGTTGGCAAGTAATGGCAATAATTTCCAGTAATCTGGAGATCTCTCACTTGTATGCACTTAGGTACATATTGCAGCGCTGACAAAAAAAAGTAACAAAAATCGATCGAAACATTTGAATTGCAGAATCTGTAAAAAATCCATTTGGAAACACTGATCAGAAAAATGTAATGTTGAGAGCGCCTCTGATTTAGTGTAGAGCAGCGTTGTCAATTCGTGCCTTAAAATTACAAAAAGAAAATTTTTTTGAGAAAAAGGAAATTTTTGAAGACAAAATTACTTAAATTTTAAGAGGAGGAAATTTAAAAAAAAGACCAGAAAAGATGTGGAAAAAAACGAACTCCAATTATAAAAGAAAAAATCTGGTATTTACCCCGCGACGCAAAGAATGTCTTAATTCCTGCGAGTCACCGTTGAATTAATTCCATTTCGTTTTTAATATGAATCGCCGATGACAGGTGTAACATAAACGACGTGTTTACGCACTCGCCCACCGAATATAATCATTAGGGCTTCCGTTTTAACTTTGGAATCCTTATTTATAATCGCAATAACGGGGGCCGCATCTTAATCGCGTTATTTACGAGGTGCGTCCAATAAAACCCCGTCAACAACTTCACACATTGTTGTCGCCTTTCGTTTTTGTTTTTTTTTTGTTTTTTTGGAGGGGGCGACGTGGTTCAGAACGGACTGTTTTGTCACCCGTCAGCCGCACGTGTTGGGCGATTTATTTTCGCGGCGCTTATTAATCAGTGTCTCAATTACTCGATTTTTGGACACTCGCGGGATCACTGAAATTTATCTGTTGTTTTTGGCTTAGGTTTTGAGTGAACTTAAAGTGTCGTGTACCTAAATCAAAGTAATTTGAAAACTAAGCTTCACAGGAGAAAGGGGGGCAGAGGTCTTGCACGATTTTCATTTATCAAACTCTTGAATTATGCACATTGTTTCAGAGTTGGAAGCAGTTCTTCACTTTTGTTTATATATTATCAAAATAAAAGCACTTCTTCGTGTTCACATTTGTCTAAACTTGAAAAGTGGGGGGGGGGAGTGCAGATGTCTTGTACGATCGTTATATATCAATCTAGAATTATGCATTTTATTTGAGGCCTGAAACCGCTTCTTTGTATTCACTTTTTTTACGTGTTATCGAATAATTTGAAAATGAAGTTTGCAAGGAGAATGAGGGGGGGAGGTTTCGTACGGGTTTTCGTTTATGAATCTTAGAATTATGTTTTTTGTTTCTGGCTTATTCATTTTTATCTTTTGTATACCCGTTATTAGAAATATTTGAAAGGGGTGAGAGGGGGGAGAGGTCTTTTACGATTTAAATTTTTGAATCTTGAATTAAGCAATTTATTTCAGGTCTGGAAGCACTTCTTCTTTGTCTTTTGTTTACGTTTTCAAATTAATTTGAAAATTAAGCGTGACAGGAGAGTGGGGGGAAAGATGTTGTTCGCGTTTACTTTTCTATTTTGTTTGGGTATTATCAAGATATTTTGAAAATTAAACTTGAGAGGAGAGAGGGGGGTAGATTCTTATACGATTTTCATTTATTCATCTTTGTTTCGGGCCTGAAAGCATTTCTGCATGTTCACTTTTGTCTGAATTATCAAAATAATTTGAAAATTAAGCTTGAAAAGATTGGGGGGGGGGGCTAAAGTCTTGTCCGATCGTCATTTATCAATCTTGAATTTTGCATTTTGTTTCAGGCCTGCAAGCGCTTCTACTTACACTTTTGTATTTTGTTCGTGTATTATGAAAATAATTTGAAAATGAAGCTTGCAAGGAGAATGGGGGGAGGTCTTTTACGGTTTTCATTTATGAATCTTGAAAAAATTATGTATTTTATTTCAGGCCAATTCATTTTTGTCCTGTGCCCATGTGTTATCAAAAACATTTGAAAGGAGAGAGAGGGGGAAAGGTCTTGTACGATTTTCTTGGTCGACTTTTAATTAAATTTTGTTATTTATAGGCCACACAATAGCTGTCAATTTTTTTTTTACCTATTTCGCGACAATTTCAGTTTTTCCTTCATAAAACCAACAGAAGACGAACAAGTTTCAATTTTCCTAGAAAGACGAAAAACAAAAATTTCTGGGACATGAAAAACAAAAAAAAATCAGTTCCCAACAAATTCCATTTTTTTTTCTGCAAAATGACAAAAAACAAAAACAAAAGACGATCGACTTCAAAAGACTTTTTTCACAATAAGACGAAGAAAAAACGCAGTTTACAATTTTGACTTTTTTCTCCTCTAAAATGACGAGAAAAACAAGAATAAAAGACGGACGATATCAGATGATTGTCAACTTTTTCTAGACGAAAAATAGAAACAAAAGACGATCGACTTCAAGGAACGACTTTTTTTCACAATGACGCCGTCAGTTCACGACAATTCGTTTTTTTCTCTGCACAAAATAACAAAAAACAAAAACAAAAGGCACACGATTTCAGGACAAATTTCAATTTCTTCTTTCTAGAAAGACGAAAAGCAGAAACAAAAAACGACCGACTTCAAAAGACAGTTCACAGTTCACAGTTTTTTTTTCTTTTTCATAAAACGACGAAAACAAAAACAAAAGACGATTGAATTCGAAACGAATCTTCGACATGTTTCCGTAGAAAGACGAAAAACAGAAACAAAAGACGATCGACCGCAATAAGATGAAAACCAATCGGTTCAGAAAAATTTCGTGCTTATTTCTCTTTCCACGGCGAAGAACAAAAACAAAAGACGATCGACTTCAAGGGACGAGTTTCTCTTTACAATAACACGAAAAATAAAAAATTAAGACGATTTTTCTCTCAAAATGACGGAAAACAAAAACAAAAGAGACTTTCACAATGAAACGAAAAAGAAAAACGGAACGAAACGATTAGTTCACAATTTTGACTTTTTTCTTCTTCAAATGACGAAAAACAAAAAAAAAGACGAAAAATGCAAACAAAAGACGATCTACTTTCTATGCAAATAACACCAAAAACAAAAAACCATCAACTCGCGACAAATTCGATTTTTTTCTCCACAAAACGACGAAGAACAAAAACAAAAGACAATCGATTTCAAAAGACTTTCTCACAAAAGACGAAAAAGAAACGAAATGATCAGTTTACAAATTCGATTTTTTTCTCCATGAATTGACGAAAAACGAAAATAAAAGACGGATGATATCAGATGATTGTCGAGTTTTTTCTAGACGAAAAATGGAAACAAAAGACGATCGACTTCAAGAAACGGCTTTTTCTACAATAACACAATTAACATAAAACACTCAAAAATGACGGAAAACAAAAACAAAAGGCAGACGATTTCAGGGTAAATATTAATTTCTTTCTTCGTAGAAAGACGAAAACTGGAAACAAAAGACGACCGGCTTCGAGAGACAAATTCCCCATGAAAAACAAAAAAAAAATCGATTTCTTCTTCACAAAATGACGAAAAACAAACACAAAAGACGATCGACAAAAGAGACTTCCTTCATAGTAAAACGAAAGAAAAACGGAACTAAACGATTTGTTCACAATTTTGAATTTTTTTTTTCATCAACTGACGAAAAGCAAAACAAACGAAAAATGCAAACAAAAGATGAAAACACGACTTTCTATACAATAACACCAAAAACAAAAAAACATCACCTCACAACAAATTCGATTTTTATCTTCACAAAATTACGAAAAACAAAAACTTTCTTCGAGAGTGTCTTCACAATATATAAGATGAAAAAAAAACCACACCAAAAACAAAAAGTCACGCCAAATTCGATTTTTTCTCTACACGAAATGATGAGAAACAAAAACAAAAGACGGTCAACTTCAAGATTTCTTTACAATAATTTAAAATCATGAATTATGCAATCTACTTCTTCGCGTTCATTTTTCGCTTTGGTTTTCCTTATTTTTGAAATTCATTTAATGAAAAATGGTGGGGGGGAATTCTTTCAATAACGTTTACGAAATATCGACATTTTCTTTTGCAACGTTGACAGTAGAGTCGACAAACGTAAACAGCACTTTAAGAAAACAAAAGAGGATCGATTTTCGAAATTGAGCCTTTTGAAATCGAATAAAAAATTTCGATATTTTCGCAAAAAAAACGAATGCATTTAAAGTTGAATTTACTGCGGCGTTTTTTTTACAATTTAGTCTAGATTCTACTGCAACGTTGCCAGTACAATCGACCAACATAAACAGCATTTTTAGAAAACAAAAGAGGATCGATTTTCAAGATTGAGTCTTTTAAAATCGAACAGACATAAGAAAATCGAACAAATAAAAAGCAAATAAAATAAAATAAAAATGATGAGATGAACTCCAAGGAAAAAAAAATAAATAACAAAAGTAAAAGAGAAAGAGATTTAAAGAATTTTATCAAATTTAAATGAACTTTTGTCTTTTGTTTTGTGTTGTTGGTTTTGTATTTTGTTTCTGTGTTTTCTGTTTTTGTCTTTCGTTTCTGCGTTTTCTGCTTTTGCCTTTTGTCACTGGTTTTGAGTTGAAAACATTAAAAAGCATCAAAATTCGAGTGCATATGTAGTATTAGTTTTTCCCTCTTAATTGGAGTTCTTTTCGCAAAAGGTAGGATTACGCGCCGGCGGCCGTAATTACACCACCTCCCCTGATGGTAGTGTAGCGTTACGCCGCTAATGACTTAATGACGGGGGGTGAAGTGCCTAATTGGGCCCTCGCCCGGGGCCCGCCATGCGAGCACTTGTTTACCAGTTAACCTCTTCTGCAACTCTGCCATTTCGCCGCCGCGATAACCTTCGATAACGCACATTTTATCTCCAAATGTAACCGCAAAAATCACGTACGCGTAACAAGAAGTCGTCCGTAACTGCGCCGGTTATCTCTGGCGAGGACGTCAGCCGACGCTAATGAGCCCCCGGATTTTTTTTTCTTCTTAATCCGCGAATAAACAAAATATCTCATGTCATTTCGTTAAAAAAAAAAACAAATTATTATAATTTTTGTTTTGTTAGAACAGATCATCTGTAGGTATTTAAATAAATATGGTCAAACGACGATTGAATTATTTAAATCGTAAAGTTGGCGAAAATGTTCATTTGGCAACACTGATCAGAAACTATTGACTTAAAAGGAATGACGCTTTCGGTTTAGTTTGTTTGGTTAACGACACGTGACAGTTGAATCAATATATCACCCAATATTGGAAATTACAAAAAATCCTTGTGGTAGTACTGACATTTGAGCATGTCCTAGCGTTGATTTAAAAATAAAACAAAAGACTGTCGAAATATTTGGTTGATAACACATATAAACTTTCTTGACAGCATCAATCAAAGAAAAGAAAAATACTGCAAGTCATTCATTCAATTACATTACAGTTTAGACTCTTTTGAGAATAAATAAACAAATAATCAAATTTCAATCGAAATATTTGAATTATAAAGTTGCCAGTTGCTATTACCAGCACTGACTAGAAACTAGAAGTCATTGGCATTGATTTCAAAATTAAATTAAAGTTGGTAAAGATTTCCTTGTGGTAGCACTGATCAAAACAATTGATTATCTCTAGTAATTTAAATAAAATACTAAACATTTCGAATCGTTACTCTTAATTTTTGATTTAGAGTAGATCACGATCGTTCTCGAAAATGTGGCAGCACTGACTTTAAAGTAAATGACAAATCAAGACATCGACAGATGACGGCCGAAATATTTAATTTGTAAAGTTGGCAAAAATTTCCAAGTGGTATGCCTGATTTTTTAGCATTTTTAGCATAAAGGGGATTCTGAACGCTGACTTAAAAATAAACAAATGACAATCGACTGTCATTGGTTCTAACGATAGCTCACTTTAAAAAAATCGATCATTTGTTTTTTTTTTAATTCTAAGAAAATATATAAGAAATTGATTGTCATTTGTTTCTAACGAAGTTTGATTATGAGGAAATTGATCTTTTGTTTTTTGATTCTAAGAAAGTGCATAAAAAATAGGCTCATTTGTTTCTAAGGAAAGCTCACCTTAAAAAAATCGATTATTTTTTTTCTAAGGAAATGCATAAAAAGATTGTCATTTGTTTCTAACGAAACTTCAACATAAAAAATCTATCTTTTCTTTTTTTTAATTCTAAGAAGGTGCATATAAAAAAGTGATTGTCATTTGTTTCTAACGAAGTTTCCTCATGAAGAAATAGATCTTTTGTTTTTTTAATCTAAGAAAGTTCATAAAAAATACATTACCATTCGTTTCTTACGAAAATTCACCATAAAAAAGTCAATCTTCTTTTGTTCTTTTTAATTCTAACGAAAGTTCACCATAAGAAAATCGATCTTCTTTTGTTTATCGATTTCGACAAAGTTCATAGAAAATCGATCGTCTTGTTTTTCGATTATAAGAAAGCGCATAAAAAATTGATCGTCATTTGTTTCTAACGAAGCTTCATCATGAAGAAAATGATCCTCTTTTGTTTTTGATTCATGAAAGTACACTGTCATTTGTTTCGAACGGAAGCTCACCTTAAAAGAATTGATCGTTTGCTTTTTTTTTAATTCTAACGAAAGTTCGCGATAAGAAAATCAATCTTCTTTTGTTTATCGATTCTAACAAAGTTCACAGAAAATGAATCGTCTTGTTTTTCGATTCTAAGAAAGCGCATAAGAAATTGATTGTCGTTTGTTTCTAACGAAGTTTCATCATGAAGAAATTGATCTTCTTTTGTTTTTTTGATTCTAAGAAAGTACATTTCTTCTTAATTCTAAAAAAAATGCATAAAAATCGATCTTCTTTTGTTTATCGATTCCAACAAAGTTCACAGAAAATCGATCGTCTTGTTTTTCGATTCTAAGAAAGCGCATAAGAAATTGATTGTCATTTGTTTCTAACGAAGCTTCATCATGAAGAAATTGATCGTCTTTGATCATTTGTTTCCAATGGAAGCTCACTCTAAAAAAATCGATCATTTGTTTTTTTTTAAATTCTAACAAAAGTTCGCCATAAGAAAATTGATCTTCTTTTGTTTATCGATTTCGACAAAGTTCATAGAAAATCGATCGTCTTGTTTTTCGATTCTAAGAAAGCGCATAAGAAATTGATTGTCATTTGTTTCTAACGAAGCTACATCATAAAGAAATCGATCTTCTTTTGTATTTTGATTCTGAGAAAGTGCATAAAAATAGATTGTCATTTGTTTCTAGCGAAAGCTCACCATAGAAAAAACGATCTTCTTTTGTTTTTTTTTTTTTAATTCTAAGAAAGTGCATGAAAAGAACCCATTCTCCTCATTTGTTTCCAACGAAAGATTATCACCAAAATCGATGTTCTTTTGTTCTGTGATTTTAAAAAGGCACATAAAAAATCAATCGTCATTTGTTTCTCGAGTCTAACTAAAGGCGATAAAAAATTGATTTTCTTTTGTTTTCTGAATATAAGAAACTGCATAAAAATCGTACGTCTTTTGTTTCTAACGAAATTTGACGCTTAAAAGGAAAGCGATCTTCTTTGGCGTCTCGATTCTAAAAATGCATTAAAATCGATCGTCATTTTTTTATTTATTTTAACGAAAATTCATTATAAAAAGAATCACTTTTGTTTTTCTTTTATTCTAAACAAGTGCATAAAAATCGATATTCTATTTTTTCGTTTTCTGTCTTTTCTATGAAAGTGCGACAAATAAAACAATTGTAATTTTTCATAAAAACAATAACTAATTTAAACAAATGAATTTTTAGGCGAATATTTGATTTTTAAATCGGTAGCAATCAATATGCAGCAACGTTTTCCAAAGTTTTACTTTCTAATGTAAATTGTACCTACTTATACTAAAGTCAATACGTATTTCGACGTGAAAGTAGTCACCTTCAGGACTGAAATGACATTGAGCGTCACTGATGATCATTTAGAAGCAGAAATGCGTTGAAGCTAACTTAGAATTTGAATTTAAAAAATAATGTAGGATGAATTTTGTTGATCAAAGAAGCTTCTTTTAAAACAAAAGAAGTTTGCTGCGTTCGCAATAGCAACAAATGTCTTACCTCATTGTGTCTTAACTAATAAGGTTTTTGCAAAATATTTGTTCAATGTAACGTTCCCCGCTTTCTCCACATCCCTGTTCCAATGGATCCATCGGTTGCTATTGCAACGCGAGACGCGTTTTGCCTTATAGTTTTACTTTGCTTTCCTCGCAATAAAAGTTTACTAACGGTGATTCTTTTGTTTCAGTAGTCTCAGCTACAAGTTACAGTAGCGGCACATCGCAAAACTCCGAGCCCCCCGAAGAACCCCGCGCAAGCAGCAGTTCAAGCCAATCACCCCAGCCGTCCTCTTCATCAAGCAACTCGCAGAGCAAACCCCCATACTCTTACGTAGCCCTTATCGCCATGGCCATCCAGTCCTCCCATCTAAAACGGGCGACCCTGTCAGAAATCTATTCCTACATCACCACCAAGTTCCCCTACTTCGAAAGGAACAAGAAGGGCTGGCAGAACTCCATCAGGCACAACCTGTCCTTGAACGAGTGCTTCGTGAAAGTGCCACGCGAAGGAGGGGGCGAACGCAAAGGAAACTACTGGACTTTGGACCCCCAATTCGAAGACATGTTCGAGAATGGTAACTACAGAAGGCGGAGGAGGATGAAGAGGCCGTACCGATCGGCGCAGCCTTATCCAAAAGCCTTTTTCGGGGATGCCCTCAGCCAACACGGATTGCCTCTTCCCCGAAACATCTTCTCCCCATCGACCTACCCAACTTACTCGAGGTATGACACCCCCACGTGGTTGGGGCAGACCCAGCTCGCCTATTCCAGCTGTGGTTCCCCGGCCGCTTATACCCAACAGGGATATCCCCCACCTGCAGCGTTCAGCCCTTGCAGTATGCGCCAAGATGGAACGCGTTATCCACCCTATTGGCCTCCCGATAGTGAGTACCCGAGTACCTTGAGCTCGCCCAACGTTGACTCCCTGGTCCTTTCGCAGTGGTGACCCACATCAAAGAAGAGTCATCGAGCCCTGAGGATTACACGTGAAGAAGAAACGACTTGATTGGGAACTACCGAAAACAATTGCAAGATAACGCGCCTATCCTCAATCGACCCAACTTGAAAAAAAAAAAAAACGCACGCGCTGTTTTGCAAGCCCCAAGTTCCTTCTCTAAGTTAACCAAATCTCTTTTCTAACCAGTTGATTAGAGTAATATAAATGTTTTTGTTTATTTATAATCCGTCCCGTTTTATTTTTATCTTTTACATGCGTCGGCTGCGTCCAGCCCCGTACTATTGTATTTATGTATGTAACTTAATCAAATATATGATTTATCAAAAAAAAAACGAGGGGGCTCCTTTTTTTTCCGTAACGACCGGAAACGCGCAGATATACCGTCGACAGCTGAAAGGATGCCCGGGGGTTGCTCGCAAACACTTGCGCGTCTCTTCAACAACACCCCCGGGGGAGGACGGAGGCTTTGAGCACCGCCGGGCATAAATTTCGTGTGAACCGACTACTTAAGAAGCACCGAAAACACGTCGAGGAATGTTTGGGGATGAGTGCGAGGCGCGCGCTGGGAATCCGTTTTGACATATTAATGTTTTCAAAATAAGCTGTCGCCCTTAATTATTGAATTCACGCGGGCGTAAATAAACGCCGTAAAATATTGGGTAATGAAACGCGCACTTAATTCCAAATAAATTAAATAATTTGTGAATTTGACAACAGATTCAATAAACGACTTATCCCACATTCGGGAAAAAAATTGTAGATGTGGCAACATTGTCCACTTGTGTAAATTTGACTTATCCCTCGTTCTGAAGAAATTTTTCTGGACATGACAACACTGTACTACATGCACATACTTTGTTTCAAAAATAACAGTATACGTTTAATTCGAAATGAATAAAACAATTTAGGGGAAATTTCTGTAGATCTGACACCACCGACCTTGATTATTCCGCTTCAATAAATAACTCATCCCTCATTCAGAAGAGACCTTTGTTGATATTGCAACGCTGTTTTAAACATCATTGATGCTTAAAATTGCGCTTTTTTAGTTGAAAGGTCAATCCTGTATATGTCGCAATAACAAAAGACAGTTGAAATATTTGCAAATCGTCAAATTGGCCAGGATTAAAATTAATAATAATAATAAAAAACATTGTGCAATTCAAAGTACATTTAAGTCGAAATAAATTAAATAATTTGTATAAATTTCACAACAGTGTTCGTTTTTATTGTCTGTAAACAAATTATCGCTCGTTCTGAAGAAATATTTGTAGATGTGACAGCACTGTTCATTGTTTCTGAAACATCGATGATGATTAAGATCACTGCACACTTATTTCGAAATAAAACTCGGGGGAAATTTGTGTAAGTTTGGCAACTCCGTTTTTGATTATTAGACGTCAATGAACGACTTATCCCTTATTCAGACGAAATCTTTATAGATGTGACAACACTGTTTTGTTTTTCAAACTTCAAAGCATCTTAATATCAGTGTTTCTGTTAAAGATTAATCCTGTAGATGTCGCACTATTAATTTAAAAATAAACAAATGACAGTTGAAATATTTCAAGATAGTAAAATTGGCAAAGTTAAAACAAATAAATTAAAATAAATAATAATAGGAAAGAAAGGAAATTTGTATAAATTTGGCAACAGTGATATTTTTATTATAATTCAATAAGTGGAAGAAATCTTTGTAGATGTGACAACACTGTCTATTGTTTCTGAAATATTACGGATGTTTAAAAGCTACTCTTAATTCGAAAAAATTAAATAAAACAACTCGGAGAAAATCTCTGTAAATTTGACAACACTGATCTTGATTATTACATTTCAATTAACGGTTTATTCCTCATTCAGAAGAAATTCATGTGAACGTGACAACACTGTCCATTGTTTTTGAAACATCAATGATGCTTAAAATCAGTTACTTTGGTTTAGAGGTTACGTCGTAGTGTTGTTTTAAAAATAAACAAAAGACAATTGAAATATTTGAAATCGTAAAATTGGTAAGTAAGTAAAAGTTACAGCTGGCGGCACTGATTAAAACAAATAATAAAATAAAATCGTAAAACATTGGGCAATGAAACAATTCAAAGGAAATTTGTATAAATTTGACAACATCTTAGATTTTTTTTATATTTCAAAAAAGGACTTGTCTATTATTGTGGATAAATCTTTGCAAACATGACAACATTGCCTATTCGTTTTAGTACGTCACTGGTGCTCCAGCTGTAAAAAAGATGGCGACTCATTCCTCATTCGAAAGATATTTTTGCATCTGTAACAACACCGAGTAAATATGGCAGCATCAATGGTGCTTAAATTTGTAAAAAAATCCACGACTTGTCCCTTATTCGGCAGATGCTTTTGTATATGTGGCAACATTGTCCAACATTTAAATAGAAAACAGGTTTATTAAATTACTGGCATCCGAGGTACTTACATTTCGAAAAAATCTGGGTATTAGTACATTTGACAACACTGTCCATTATTCTATTTTTTTTTAACGAAATAAGTAAATACGTGGTGGAATAATAATAATAATACCGGCGTCGTTCTTTCTTAAACAAAAAGTTAACCCTCTCCCTGAAAAGGAAAAAATCTCTTTTTCGATATTCCCAGATTATATGAATTATTTATAAGGTTGGCAACACCGGTGAGTCCTGCAATTTGCAGTCAAATAAGCACCCCAACGAATAAAACATCTTGTTCCACTTGGAAATGTCTCGTTTTATTTTCCTGGTCGAAATATGTTTTTGTACAGTTGGCAACACTAGATGAATCATTGGCTAAAAAATATAATTTTTTTTAATTCCCAGATTAGATGAATTATTTGTAGGTTTAGCAACGACGATGAGTCCTCAATTGCAGTCACCGCGACAACGAGTAAACATTTTGCGCGACTTTGGAAATGTTTTGTTTGATTTTCCTGATCGGAGAGATATTTTTATACGTCTGGCAACACTGGCAAAAGTGCAATTCTAATAATATGGTACGAAATTATTTTTCCCTGAATCTTTGGAAAGAGAGAAACTTTTAGATACGTACATATTTTTATCTTTAAACGTAAATTTGAAGTACTTGTCCTTGTTGCCAAATCTACAGAGAATTTTTCTAAATTACTCCACTTAAAGGACAATATTTATTATTAAAGAAATAAAGTCTGATTTTTGTCAAAAAAAAAGGAATTCAAGTCTCGTTTAATATTATTTTGTGTTATTTACTACTATTTTGTGTTCATCGACGTTGGCAAATGTACGACGTTTTCTCTCAAATTAGGGAAACGCTATAAAATACTGTAGGATTCCTAGAAATTAAAAAAAATATTTAGCATCTTTGGTTTCCGATGCGATTATTTAAAACGTTTCAAAAGTAAGGGGCGTAATATTTTCGTAAACGAAGTAATTCGAATAGATTAAACTTACAGTGTTGTCAAATACATAAAAAATCCCTAGTGCAAAGAAATGGCTTTGCCAAACCAACTAAGTTCTCGTAAATTGTTGGTATTAAGAAATTTAATTAAAATTAATTTAGTGAACAGTAACAAAAGGCAATTGTTGTTTTATTTGCATTTATTTGTCATGTCAGGGGGAATTAAGTTTACTAGCGCCATCTAGAATTGCACGCATTAAGTATATTTAAACAATTTTTTGTAGTAAAAAAAAATCAAAAGCGAGTATTTTTCTTAAACAAAGAGAACACAAGTCGACGTTGCTCAATTTATTACAAACACTGCTGCGTTATTGGTTATTTAAAAACAATCAGTTTTCTCGAGTCCAACAGTGTTACCAACTTCAGGAAGAACGTTATTTTGAGAAAAAACGCGCACTTTTTAAGAAAGATCACCATTTGTTTTGATTGTTTAACGTAAGTGGCTTCCGTATTTAATAAAATCGATGCGATTATTATTATGTAACAAAAGTAAGAGGACCGATTTTCTTTTATTTTAACGAAGAAGTAACGTAATTTGCACAATTGTCAAATACAACAATAAGTGTCAATAAATATTAAATGATAAATTAAAAATAAATTAATTTATTTATTGTAATTTGTAATCGGATTGTGATAAATAAATGAAATACTATTTTTAATTTGTTTTGCATTTATTCGTTACGTTCGAAGAAATAAAATTTGCTGCCGCCATCTGTGATTGTGATTGCGTACGCTAACCATAACTTCAAAGGCGCCAAGTTTAAAATAAATCAAAATGGGTTTCTAAAGCAAATTTATTCGAAATGAAATGGTGCTTTTGTTTAAGGAGGGAGGGGGGGCGGGAGGCATTTGAAGAATAATTTATTTTGATCAGACGAATGCGTTTACCTCACTGCGCCACCTATTTTCACATATGTTAACCATGATTTGAAAGGGACTATTTTTAAAACGCGGCTCAATAGCAACTAGTTTCAAGAAAGCTGTTCGAAAAGAAGATTAGTTTACAATGTTGTCAAATGTAATACAAATTCCTACATAATAGAGAAGAGATATTGGAAGACGAAGTTGCCAAACTTACGAAAACATTCCTTAAATCGATGATATTAATTATGTCAAAGGAATTGGCAATTGAATGTTGATAAATAAACAAAATAAGAAAGAAATGAAACTTACTGGCGCCATCTGTGATTGTATGCGTTAATCATAGCTTAAAAGGCGCCAAATTTAAAATAATTCAAAATGCGTTTCTTATGGCCATTTGCACCAAACAATTTAAACTCAGCTTAACTTAAACGTCACTTGGAATATGATATACATAATGCTGTCACATTAGTGACACTTTTAGGTCAAACAACATTATGTAAATTATATTCCAAGTGTTTATAATTAAACACCACCTACATTTAAGCTCAGTTTAAGTGTTTGGTGCAAATGGCCATTAGTTAAGTTTATTCGAAAATAAATGAGTACTTTATTCGTCATGTTGTGAGAAATTAAATTTACTGGCGCCATCTGTGATTGTATACGTACGTTACTCATAACGTCAAAGGCGCTAAATTTAAAATGGTTTAAAATGTGTATCGAAGGCAAGTTTATTCGAAAACATCTGTGATTGCATACGTGGTCCATAACTTAAAAGGCGCCAAATTTAAAACAGTTTAAAATACGTCTAGGAAGCAAGTTTATTCGAAAGGAAACGAGTGCTTTATTCGTCGTGTTCTGAGAAATGAAAATTATTGGCGCCATCTGTGACAGTATATGTTAACCGTAGAGGCGCAAAATTTAAGATGGTTTAAAATGCATCTCGAAGGCAAGTTTATTCGAAAAAGGGGTGAATGCTTTATTCGCAATGTTCTGAGTAACGAAATTTACTAGCACCATCTGTGATTGCATCCGTTAACCATAACTTAAAAGGCGCCCAATTCAAAATAATTCAAATTGCGTCTCGAAAGTAACTTTATTCTAAAAGAAATGAACGCTTTATTCGTAATGTTCTGAGAAATGATATTTACCGGTGCCATCTCTGGTTGCATGCGTTAATCTTAATTTTAAAGGCGCCAAGTTTAAAATAATTCAAAAAGCGTGTAGAAAGCAAGTTTATTTGAAAAGAAATGAGCGCTTTATTCGTCGTATTCTGACAAATGGCATTTACTGGCGCCATCTGTGATTGCAAGCGTTAACAATAACTTCAGAGGCGGCACGTTTAAAACAATTAGAAGGTTATTCCATTAGAAATAAGCACTTGATTCGTCGTATTCCGAGAGTTGGCATTTGCTGATGCCATCTATGATTGCATACGTTAACCATAACTTCAAAGGTTATCCGGGAAAAATGAGAAGGTGAGGGACATTTAACATCCAATCTATCGCGATTTGACGTGACCTATGCGTTTATCTCAAAATAAGACAAAGACGAATGCTTCGCTTATCTGTGTTTTCTGTTTAGGGGATACGAAATTTATTGGCGCCATCTATATTCGCATACGTTAATTATAATTATATGGCGCCAAATTTAATTTTGCAATAAAATTGATCGAAAAGAAAATGAACCGACAATGTTGTCAGATGTACTTCAACTGAAAATATTTAAATGTGGGGTTGCCGAACTTACAAAATTTTCCCGTAAATTCACGATATTAATAAATTTAATGTAATTGGGCGAATAATGACGATAAATATAAAAATAAATTCGAAAAGAAACGATTGTCTTTCGGGGGCGTTTCAAGCCCAAAGTTGCAGCATATTTTTCGATAAGATCGGAGCTGTTTCTCGACGCGTTTATCCAATTACATAATCTGCAAATTATTCGTAAAGAAGAGCAGATGTTCGATGTTTCGAATAAACGTAGATTATGATACTTTATTGCATTAATTTGATCACACCTCTGGACTTTATCGCCGCAAGTTGCAGCTGAAGCAAGTCTACGTCATCAACAATAAACAACAAAGTGTTATCCCTTTGTTTGTCCTTTTTTTATTTATGAAAACTATAGGATAACGTCGGGACTGATTCATCGCCCCCGTTCGAAAATATTTACTTATTTTTAAAAGCGGATAAGCCCCGCGAGTTTTCTTTGTGTCAGAGGAGGGCTTCGCGAGTGTCGACAAGCACGACGAAATTCGGCCACACAGATAATAAAGTGTCGACACGCAGGTCCCGAGGGATTAGCCGGGAATGTCGGAGACGCGGGACTCTTTTAAAATAGCATTGGACGGAGGCGTAGGAAGCAAGACGTACGGCCGACAGCTGAACCACTCACGTATTTTCAGCGTTAAACGAGCGTTAACTCAGCTAACGGATCGTCGAATTAGCTGAAGAAAAAAGAATCACGGTTTTTTCCGGATATCACCTTGAAAACGAGATCGTCTTACGCAAAATTATTTCAACGAAGCGATTTGGATTTTTTTGATAATAAAAAAAAAATAATTTCGGAAAAGTGTTTTGTTTTTTCGAAACCTGAGGAGAAGGACAGTTTTTTAGAAGCAGAGTGTGAAAGAGGCAGAATAAGTATTGTGTATTCCCGATTTGGAAGAATTCTCATACACTTGACAACGTTGCTAATTGTCTCTCAGTTGTTTTATTTAATTCTTTTTTAAGAAAATTTTTCTTTTAATTTCTTTCTGTTTCTGAATATTCCCTATTTTAAAGAATTTTCATACACTTGCTAACAATGCATAGAAAACAATCACATTCTTTTTATCTATTTTTTATGTCGTTTTAGAGAGAAAAGGCGCGCTTTTTAAAATAAATTTAAGTTCCATAGATGGTGCCTCATCATCTTCAAAAGTCCCTAGATCTAGGAACTTTTTTCAAATTTGGATATTCTCCATTTTATTCTAATCGATATTATTTATTTAAAGGAAAATGGCACTGAACGTTTCTCACCGCTTTTAAAAACGAACGCGTTTACGTAAATGTTTATTTAAATGGCAATAGATGTAATTAAATTGCCTTACGTTACAAATTTGCAAAAAAAAACGAGAGTAGAACAAGAATGAAGTAATTATTTAAAATTCCAACGCCTCTGTTATTGAAAACGTTTTAAAGAAACGCGCTATTTATGATGTTTAAAACAATTCCCGATAGATGGCGCCAGTATTTTCATTATTGTAGCACCTTTTGCTCATATATTATCAAATTCACGAACGACGAGCCCTGCGTCATCAATCGCCGAAGCTAACACCAACAAGTATTTCAGTATTCTCTCCTTTTCAATGGCGAGTAAGAAAATGATACGTCTTTTACTTTAACGTCAGATGAGTATAATTTATGGCTCTAGACCAATCTCTTATGAGGACGATAATAAAGATCTTCATTAGCAATTTAGAGATGTCGGTCTTCATAGCTTTTGTGCAAGTATTTAAAAGAAAAGAAATAAAATTAAATCAATATTAAAAATTTTAATAATTCCCGATAGATGGCGACAGTATTTTCATTATTATTGAAGGCAGAATTTTCCATAGCGCCCTCTGCTTGTTTAATGATCTGCAAGAGCAATTTAAAGTCGTCAATCTTTACAGGTTTTGTGCAAATACCAATCAAAAGAAAAGAAATAAATTAAATTAAAATTTAGAAAAAATTAAAATAATTCCCACTAGATGGCACCAGTATTTTCATTAGTATTATTATTTATTATCAGAGGGCCTTTTACTAGTTTAATGATCTTCAATTTAAAGTTGTCATAGCTTTTGTACAAATATTTAAAAGAAAAGAAATAAAACATTTTATTTTCTTTAATTAAAATAAAAAAATTGTTGTAAATCGGTTTTGATTGCGGTGGACCCTTCGAGCATCTTCTGTACAGGGTGGGCCAAATTCGACACTTTTAATAGGAAACATCTATTTCTAGAAGAGTTAGACAAAAACTGACCTCGGTCCCTGGAGCTCGATTTTTAAGACAAAGTTAATGGTGAAAACCGCATTTCGATATTTTGTACCGCTTAGGAGCTACAGGGCGTTTCTCAAAATTCTACGATTTCTAAAAACCTTCAAAAGTTTTTTGTTTATGAAAATTTTTGATTTCTGTAAAGACTTCTTTAAGGCACTTTTTCATGCAGAATTCATTGCTCCAAGTTATTTTTTTCCAAAGTTCTCAATATTTGAGATATTAGCTAGAACTTTGATTTTTTATATGGAACACCCTATATATTTTTACGTTTTTGAAAGGAGTATAAAATTTCATTCATATAAATATAAAACAGTTGATATTTTATTCAAACGTTTGTGAAATATAGAGTTTCAAAGTTTTAATCAAAAATTTAATTGTTTTTACAGCATTGAAGTAGGCTATGGATGATGATAACTAAGCGATTTAGGTTTTTGTAACCCCCTGGTAGGCCGCTGTCAAAATTTGGCACAATCTCTTACGGTATTTGCATTTCTCTTGAATTTTACTATCTCTATAAAGTACACTTAAGGAGATAATTAAACATGTACGAAAACTACGAGAAATATGACATGTTATAATATTTATACCAACTCAAGACTTCATGAAGTGCCTTTAACTTGTAAGTGTATGTGTGTACTGAAGACGACAGCGTAGCTACCGAAATACGTATCTACGGATACAATCTATTATTATTTATATTTAAGGATATAAACTTTTTTGATTTATATTTACTTTCTTGATTTGTTATTTCTAAACCACTGTCTTCTTTACTAATATTAAATGTTAAAGTGTTTTATAGAAATTGGCCAAAATTCAGAAGCAGCGATTATTCTTTACCATGAGTAGTATCCTGAAAGATGACAATCCTTCGGAGATATATTCTTGAGATTTAAAAACAATTTAATAAATTTTTAGTCATTTAAACTGATAAAAACTAAAAATTATGAATCTCAAAACGGAAATAAAGAATTAGAGGTGATCATAATTTGGGAGAAATTGAAAATGACCGACGCCAGTTGGAGCAAACATCTTAGCAAGAACTTCTGCAATACGAATTTTAAAGAAACAAAAATTCTGACCTTATTGAATAAGAAAAATGCATCACTACCAGTCTTTGAATTGGTGATGCCAGCTCAAACCATAACAAAACGGAATCGTTTATGTTTAGTACAAAATGGCCGACAATTTGATACTTTATGTAATTTTTGCGCAATTTCGATTACATTATAACTTAATTCGTTATAACTTTGTTATATTTATTAAAAATAAAGTAATATTTTTATGGCTCATTGAATCTTCAAAAAATATTTAGCTATCATTATCCACAGCCTACTTGAATGCTGCGATAACCATCAAAATTTTAATTAAAACATGAAAGCTCTACAACTCAAGAATCTTTTGAATAAAATATCAAGTGTTTTATATTTTTGTAAATAGAATTTTATGCTCTTTTTAGAAATGTAAAAATATATAGGGTGTTCCATATAAAAAATCAAAGTTCTAGCTAATATCTCAAATATTGAGCACTTTGGAAAAAAGTAACTTAGTGCAATGAATTCTGCATGAAAAAGTGCCTTAAAGAAGTCTTTACAGAAATCAAAAATTTTCATAAACAAAAAAGTTATGAAAGTTTTTAAAAATCGTAGAATTTTGAAAAACGCCCTGTAGCTCCTAAACGGTACAAGATATCGAAACGCGGTCTTCACCATTAATTTTGTCTTAAAAATCGACCTCCAGGGACCGAGGTCAGTTTTTGTCTAACTCGTCTAAAAGTAGGAGTTTCTTATTAAAAGTGTCGAATTTGGCCCACCTTGTACAGTTGTTTCGACCCTATTTGAAATGTCTAAATCAAAAATTTGAAAACAAAAACAAAAGATGATCGATCCAATAAAACCTTAAAAATACAAGAAATAGATTCGTCTCGAAAATTAAAATACACATACAAAGATACAAGAAAATATATACGAAAAATTTGAAGAAAGTAAAAGACGATTAACCGATTAAAACCTGAAAATGCAAAACTCAGATTCGTCTCGAAAAAAACATACAACTTAAGTGACTCAAACTCAAACTGAGAAAAAGCTATACGAAAAAAATTTGAAGAAAAAAAAACAAAAGACGATTGATCAATTAAAACCTGAAAGTGCAAAAGACAGATTCGTCTCATAAAAAAACATACAGCTCTCTTAAGAGTGACTCAGACTCTAACTGAGAAGGGAAGTATCCCAACCCAAAAATTCAAAAAAATTTTAAACTTTGTGGGTTAGTAGTTTACCTCAGCGTAAGCACGGAGACATTTTTTATCGGCCCAAAAACGCTTTAAGCGGGGAAAAGCACCCAGAGCAATGAATTATTTTTTTGACTTCTCAGATTGGGGTGGTAGGGGGTAAGTTTTGATTTTCAAACTATAAAGGGTGACAATTTTTACATATGTGATAGAGCAACAAATATATTGCCATATAATTTTAATTTTTATCTTTGCTGGTTACCGAGTTATTCGCAGAAAACCGAAAATCGCAGAAATTTCGAAGGGTGCTTTTTCCCGCTTAAAGCGTTTTTGGGCCAATAAAAAAATGGCTCCGTGCTTACCCTAAGGTGAACTACTAACCCGCAAAGTTTCAATTTCTTTGAATTTTCGGGTTGGGATGCTTCCCTTGTGATAAGATAAACGAAAAACCTGAAAACACAACTCGAAGAACTTGAAGAAAAGAAAAACGAAAGAAGACCGATTAATTTGTGTCGAAAGAAAATATACGTAGATATAATTTTCGCGGTTCAAATTGGAAAAAAATAAACGAAAAATTAAAGAAAAAGAAAACAAAAGAATATCAATAAAAACTAAAAATACAAAATACAGATTCATCTAAAAAAAAATAGGAGTACAATTTAAGCGGCTGAAAAAAGAAATTATACTAAAGTGGTTCTTTTTCTATTGAAAACTCGCAAAGTAATCTTCACAAAAAAGTATGAAAATTATTAAAACCGAAATAAAACCAAGCGAAATCTGATTTCCTTTCCTTTTTTCAAATGAATTATGATTTCTTTATGGTTATTATATTTTTGGCCGCCCCAGTTCGGGTTGTTGGATGGCGGGATTAATTCGAGCGGACGTTTTTATTCGAACAATCTCGAAAATATGGTGTCGCCGTAAATTTCGTGTAGTTTATTTTATTGCCGATTTATTATGCAAACAACTGGTTTAAAATTTTAAAATAAATTTCAGCGACATTAAACGACCTGTCGCCTTCTTCCTACCGTATTCCAGGGTAATAAAACGGTGAATCTCTCGACGCTCGTTCTCTTATTTTATTTTCCTCTAAACATTTATTGGAAGAACAATTTTAAGCGCTCCATTAAACGTAACCATTAAAATTCTAAGATTTACAATAAATATGATGATAACGATGATATTGACAAGAAGTTTTCCTTTAATCACTACAGTTTTTCTTTTTTAATTTTGAATTTGGCGCAGAATATTATGTTACAAGAATATGTTTATAGATGGAGTCACTTTGAACTTGAAACGTAACAATATAATCCAAGACAACTTTCGAAGGTGGCGCCACTTATCTAGTATATTAATTAATTGATTCGTATTTAAAACTTTCATGAAATTGCTTTGTTTTCATTTTTTTATTTCGATTTTGGCACAGAATATTAAGATTATTATTCTTATTATTATATTTCTATTCGATTATCTTAGCCGGTTAGATACAACCATTACAGGTTTCATTTGCTTTGTTTTTCATTCTCACATTGGATTTTAAAAACTTCCTGATCTGTGGACCATCAAAGTTACCAGCTTTCAGCTTCTCAGAACTTAAGCTTGGAAATGTCCTTGAAATATATTTGAGACATTCCCCATTTTTATTCAAAGCCTTGACATAATGTTCATTAATCTTAGCTTGATGGAAGGGAGGAAATATAATGCGATCTCTTGCTATTAATGGAACATGCTTAAGAGGAATCAAAGCCTCCCTTACAGGCCAGTCTTTCTTAGTCCAATGTTCATTCTTAGCCCTACTACTCCATAACTAGATAAAATAGGGATATTTTGTTTATCCACTTTGTTGACCCAAAAGTAAGTTGACCATTTTCAAGTCAACACGTATCAACCATTTATTTATTTTTTTTCTACATGACCAGAACCCGTCTGCAAATAATGCACCGGAGGCACTGCAGCCATTTAGGCTCCCCTGGTTCTCTTACAAAAGAGGGGACAGTACACCCCCCTGCGGACATCCCCCCGCCACCCCAGCCATCAGAGTGTCGTCCAGTAGTGATGTGTAAACCACCCTTCCTTTAAGCATGCAGTCAATCCACCTGCAGCAAATTTCTTCCACCCCTCTACCCTTTAGAGCAGTGGTGATGGAGTCGAAGGATCAACGATTTATACTCTTCGTACATAATTTTATTCAGGACCAAGGAAATAGTAGGATATTGTTCCTTCACTTTGGTGGAGTGCGATGGGCAAAGAACCAAGCTTATTAGCCTTATTTAGAAAAACACATTTAAAAGAATCTATAAAAAGGCGCTAGTCGTTAGGATCGTACTCTTCTGAACCCATTGCAGTCATCAGACCTCGAATATCACTGCAAAGTACGAAATCATCTTCTTCAGGAAAAAAAGGAAGTAAATCTTTTTCTCTAGCAGATTTCTCTGTTTCAATCATGAAGCTAGTAATTCAGTTGCACTTTTTCACAGATTAAGGTCTCTTACTAAGTCATTAAGCTCGTTTTGGTTGAATGGTTTCGGTGAATTTAGGGAATCTTCCGGATCGAAGTAACTGTCTTCATTTTCAAGTGACTCTATGTCCTGACTACAATCTTCGTCTTCCAGTCTCTTAGGAGCTGATGGTAGAGGTATGGAATCTTTATTTATATTTAGAGCTGTGACGTGCCGAACGTGCCACTTTATTGTTGACTTTACGGACAACTAAATATCTAATAAACACGGTCCAAACAAAAACAAACTAAACTTATTGACAAGTTAATTTAGTGGACCGAAAAATTTATTAACTATGAATTGCAATGAAGCAATAAATGCCTCTTTACCGAGGATGCACTTGGTAAAAATCTCGAAAAGATCACCCATGGTATTGTTAAGCACCCCATCTAGACGCTGACTACGCTACCTACTTTTATGACTGGCGCCAAACAATATAACTTACTGACCTACGAGCTACCTGCGGCGCCCCTTTCGGAAACTCACGCAATTGAACCCTTTTTATGCCTAGTGTTAGTCTAATTAAAACTGGACCCTGCATTGTCGTAACTGGATTCTAATTCTGGTGAGGCGGTGAATAAATTTGAGAGATTAAAGGAACTAAATACCTATCAATAAAATGCGAGGCTTGAAAATTAATTATTTATTGTAAAAAAAAGGGTAAAAACTCCTTCTACCAGCCACTAAGGGATCTGGGAGATTGAGTATAAAAACCTGGGTTGAAAACAATATGAAATATACACTTTTCAAAGAAGTACAATAAAATTCGCTTAACGTATTTCACGTCGAAATCGTAGCGATCTAATTTATCTTAATTCACCCACTTGGACCGAAAAATTTATTGACTGAAGTCAACGAAAATAAACGCGTAATTACCGAAGGTTCACAATGGTATTGTTAATAAACCATGCAATTCCTAAACGTCTAGACCCTGGTTAGGCTACCTACTGCAGTTATGGCGGCGCTAAGCAATTATTCCATAATACTAGAAACTACCTGCGTCCATCCCTTCGGAATCCCCCTCAATTAAAACCTTCTGCCTATTGTTCGTGATCTTCTAATTAAACTTGACCCTTCGTTGGATTCTACTTTTGGTGAGATGGTGAATAAATTTGAGAGAAGGAAACAAATACGTATAAATAAAAGTGAGGGACGTTAAGTTTAATTAATTATTTATTGCAAAACTCCTTCTACTAGCCACTGAGGGATCTGGTAAAATGAGGGTAAAAACTCAATACAGAGCATAATAAAATATATATGGTTATCGAGAAGTAACTTACTTCAATTCACACAGCTGGTGGTTTGATACCCCTGCAATTAGTGGCTGTGGCAACTTAGTGACTTCAATTGGATCAACGGTTAGTCTATTTTTTTATTTAAAACAGCTTTGTCTTGGTACTCGTGTTTGCCACTTGAGATAGTACTCGAAGACGCTATGAATAATCAACCAGCACACAGTGTGACAGTGTGTCTACAGTGTGCTTTGTTAATGGGCGTTATTAATTGATCAATCCGATGCTCGGAGAAGTATGTGATACAAAAGTTTTTCACGGACTCTTTTCAGAGGTGATGGAAGAACTAACCTAGCTCGTTAACCTAATTAATTAGGCTTCTGTGAGTAGGATCGCATGAACTACATTCTCCAGAGTTCAGAGGGTGGTACAATGTACCTCTTTTTTCAGATCCCTCTGCGTCGTTTTTCGTCGGCTAAACCTATTATCTAATTAATTTGTTTGCGCAAAGGACGCAAATGTTTTTCGGCACTCCGCTTTTGCGGTCATGGCGCTTTCAGTCGCACGACAAATTGCTTTCAATTAACCTGCAAATCTTTCAGCAAAAGCAAGACTTTAGCACACACACACACAGGGTGTGAGAGAATTTCTGTTAAAAAGATGTCTATTTATAAGTAGTTCAGATTGTTGGCCTCGTAATTCTACGGAATTCGTAACGAGTATTTCTGAGTTAGACTGTGCTGGCGCACTGTGTTCGTCGGCAGACATAACTTGGCCAGTGGGTTGAGCTGCAGATTTCCCTAAACAAATCGAAATAACACCGATAGCGTGTGTCCGAATTGCCCGAGGATATCGCAAAAAAAAGGTAGAACTAAATTACAAAAAAATTACACTGTATTTGAAATCAATCAATTCTGGTTGATTAAACTACAGATCGCGCAAATTTATTGAGTTTTAACTTTGATTCAAATGCAAAGGCAAGTACCAAAATTAAACAAAAAATTGCCTAAGCAATGCAAAGTTTGAACTTTACAGATTTTTCAAGTCACAGATTGATGAGCCAATTCAAATAATTCTTAAACAAATTTATACCACCAAGTATGTGAACAGAAATATAAAAATTCTTGCGATTACGCGCGATGCGCACTTCACAAACACTCGCGCACTTGTTTTATATATAATCCCATCGCGGATGGTGAATTCGCGGCGCGATTCGCATTTATTTATTTGATTGCCCTTCTCTTAATACTACATTTGACGTCTCGAAATAATATGATTTAATTCTAATTGTGAAAGCCAGATGAAACCAATTGCAAAGCACTCAGAAAAAAAAACTTAAATTAAAATGCAACTTTCCGTTCGAACGATCAGAATATTTCTGCCTCAGTTTTTGATTTTTCTTTCGCGAGTGACAAATTAGACTCCTTCCCATCCCCCGAAGCAAATTTAAAAAAAAACGGCTGACCAATAAACGCTTTTAACTCAGAAAAGAATTCACGCTTCTCTCTCGTTCATTGTCATGGTGCTTATACGGTTCACGCCATATCATTGGCGTAAAGAACTTAAAAAAGCTTCTTTTTTCAGTTGCCCATAAGCGCAAAGATTCAACACAAATTTTATGTAGTAAATTATGACACCAGGTTTTGTTCTGTGTCTCTAGGGGAAATCCAAAGTACTCAAAATAAGTTCCTTTTACAAACTGCGATATTTTGAGACGGTTTTCTTTAAACATGTATTCACCTCAAATGAAACAAAAATATTCCGGATTATTCGCACACCTTCTCCCAGTCGACGCCATATCGCTAGACTGAGAGAAACTCACCAATTGAAGCGTAGTTGATACAAATATTGAAATACCTTCCAAAGAAGTTTTATTTCGATGTCTCATTAATTCGAAACTGAGAATGTTTTTGGATTCAGCACCTTCTGTTTATTCAAAATCAACACAAGCAGCTCGTACAACAGATGAAACGATCAATTTTGTTGTGCGGTGTTAGATGAAGTTTCTTTAGCCTTTGTTTTATTTGCTTCTTTGTTTATCGATTGTTTAATTTTTTGCGTGACTGAACTATTTTGTAATTTAATTTATAGCATGTAAGAGAAAAATATGCATGCCATCATATTATGAAATATGAATTAATATATGATTCATTGGATAATTTATCTTTCTTTGACACTGAGTAAGGTTTATCTTATTATATCTGTAATCAGCAGTTATTCTATGTAGTGCATTGCGTAAATCTTTTTTTTGTTAATTATTTAAATCTGTCTATTGCGCGCAATACATAAATAATACGTCCCTGAACCGAATGTAATTAAATCGGCCGGAAAAATAATTTAATCAACTGGCTCGGGCAATTTTACGGAAGATAGACCGTTTTATAAACTAGAAACGAGGCAGCGTCTAAATTATGCCCGATATTAATCAAACGTTATGAAAATAATAATAAGTGGATGTGATTTAAACGATGATGGAAGATTATTACGGCCGGAGTGTTGTTTTTGGTTCTCAAAACAAACAAGCAGTGAAATGTTTAGTGGATATTTTGAAAAGTGTCATTCGGGATCTTTATGTTTTGTAAACGCGGCCCGAACATTTCAACAAACAATTATACACGCATTTCAAACACATCATTTTATCGTAAATATAATTTTTTTGCTTTTCCTCTAAAACGAAGGAAATTAATTCGGATTTTTCTCCGCCACCGAGTGAAACACAATTGTTTTATTTTATTTTATTTTTTTTGAGTTTATTAAATCGCCCTACTTCGAAAAGATCAAACAAAATGTGCGTAGGTACGTTGTTAATGTTGTAAGTGAGTCGAAGCGGCAGCTGCTTGATTCGAAGATATTTTTCTGAAGCCTGTAATTTATTTTTAAGCGGTGACGAGTAAAAAGTGCACGCAGACGATGCTCACTAAAATTAAATTAAAGACCGAGGTCTCGAGAACGCAGAGAAAAATGTCTAATCGAAAAGTCAATAAATCATTTAAAATTAAAAAGTTTGTTTCTATTTTCAGTTTCACTTTTTTCTTATATATTCCCTAATTTATTTCAAGCCTACGAATACAGGGAAGCCCCCTTCACTATTGCAGACGCAGTGATTCTTGAAATTGATTTACAAATAAGCAGCGCCAACTGTGACCCAGCTATGATACTTGCTTATCTTTATCATCGAACAGAGTAATTTTATTTTAATTATCTTTCAGTAGTAAGAGATTTATTTCCAGCCTACGAATACGGGGAAGCCCCGTTCACTATTGCAGACGTAGAGATACTCAAAATTGATTTACAATTAAGCAGCGCCATCTGTGACCTAGCTATCTTATTGCTTATCTTGACCCAGCTATCTCTTGCTTATCTTTATCATCGAACAGAATCATTTTATTTTAATTATCTTTCAGTAGTAAGAGACCGAGTCTCAAGAACGCAGGAAAAAGAATTCAAATGGAAAAGTCAATAAATCATTTGTTTCTATTTTCAGTTCCGATTTTTTTTTGTGTACTTCCTGGCTTAATGGTACTCAAAACTATCAGCGCCATCTCTGATTCAACCACGACCACTTCTTTAATATCTTTACTTTACTAAGTGATGTTGATTTCTGGAGATGGCGCCACAAAATAAGCTAATTAATTGATTAGAGAAATTTGGATCTCAAAACGACATTTTAATTTCAAAGTTAATGTAGAAAATTATAGTCAAAGATAATTCCCGTAGATGGCGCCACAGAATTAGCACTCTATTTGTTGAGTACACGAAATTACTGCTAGAAATGACACTGTTTGTTCCCAATTTTTAAGATTTCCATAAAATTACTTCGTTACTTAATTTATTCAACTTTAGTCAAAGATGAATTAATACTTAATTAATTGATTAGACGAAATTGCAACTAGGAATGACGTTGTCGTACCTGATTTTCAAGATTTTTACAAAATTATTTCCTGACTTAGTTTGTTTCAATTTTGGTGTAAGAAAATTTCCACAGATGGCGCCACTGAATGAATGTATAAATTAATTACATAAAATTACTATTTGAAAATAAATTGTTAAAATTTTCATAAAATTATTTAAGCAGTCACCGAGTTTTTTTTTAATTTTGAACGAATCTTCGATAGATGGAGCCACTAGTAGTTTAATAACAATATTCTTATTGTAAATTTAACATTTCATTTCATTTTAGTTTTTTAATTTGACGCAAAAAAATTATATTCAAAGAAAATTTCCCAGATTTTATTTGATTAACCTAATCGGTTAATCGGTTGTGGAAACGCAGAAAAAACTTCCGGTGATCTAACAATAGGTGGCACCACTTGCTCATGTTAATCGTGGTTTTGTCTGCCTCGGTAAGCGCGTAGCAGCAATAAAATTCTCTGAAAACTAAACTGAAAGAGCGTTATTTAGATGACAGACGTTAATAAAAATAGATTGTCTCCAGGAGGTAACAGAAATGCGGAAAAATGTTCTCGATATCCGTCAACAGATGGCCCTATTTGCCTCATGTTCTGGTTTAGTCAACGTTCTTGTTTAGTCAACGCAACACCGAATCCATTTCTAAGTCCATGGGCCTCTTTCGCAATTATGAAAGAACTTCAAAAATTTTAATTCACCAAGATGGAGAATAAACAATAAAGATGACGTCGAAATGATGATGATTTCGACCGAAATAATGTAAGAATTAAAACTAGAGTAGTTAAGTATTAACTATCTAATACGTGGCACTAAAAATAATAAAAAATATTTTCAAGATGTAAAAATTATGTAGAAATATGTTGTTGTTGTTATCCACCGTTAGATGGCGCTGTGTTTCACCGTAATCACAATCCTGGCTATCTCACTTAGTCAAATATCAAAATTGTTGCAACTGCTAGCCGATAGATGACGTTGAAAATAACTC
The DNA here is from genome assembly GCA_039766575.1 of Serrognathus titanus. NCBI lineage: Eukaryota > Metazoa > Arthropoda > Insecta > Coleoptera > Lucanidae > Serrognathus > Serrognathus titanus. The sequence continues at coordinate 51,797,496 of CM077914.1, read as the reverse complement.
CTTCGTGATTTGTAAAATGTAGAAATAGGTTGTTTTTACCCACCGATAGATGGTGTTGTGACAACTCTGTCTATCTCAGTTTACGAATTATCAAAACTGTTATCATAGCCTCGGCTGTACGTAGGTGACGTTAAAGTAAGAACAAATTATAATCACGATGTTGTAAAACATAAAAATACCTTATTTTTAACTAACGAAAGATGGCACTGAATGTATCATCGTAATCACGAAGTTAAAACACTAAAACTATTATTATTGCTACTATTGGTGATTATGTGATACTAAAGATAATAAAAAATTAAAAATTATCTTCAAGATGTTGTGTATAACATAGAAATACTTTGCTTTTATCTACCAATAGATGGTGCTGTGTGCCTCTCTCGCCGTAAACACAATTCTCCTGCCTCGATTAACGAATTATCATTGCTGCTCCTACTCTTTACTGAAATGTAGAAATAAAAGATAAAATATAAAAATACTTTGCTTTTATCTGCCGATAGATGGCGCTAT